>JAVJIF010000050.1:1333750-2667500 GCA_038442645.1 Agave tequilana
CTTCTTTGTTAGGGAATTTGAAGAAGTATGCCTCATGATGCGAATACCCCAGCTAGGAGACGATGCCGTTAGGTTACGTTTCATCCCTTTTTCCCTAAAGGATCTAGCTAAGAAATGATTGTACAGTCTGGCAGCAGATTCAGTCACTACGTGGGATGATTTCATCAAGGCTTTCTTGAAGAAATTTTACCCAATTCACAAAACTGCCCTCATTAGGAAGAACATCATGCAGTTTAAGCAAGACCCGAGCGAACCCTTTTGGAGATACTTTGAGCGATTCAAAGATCTCCTAGCTCAATGCCCTCATCACGGTGTGGAGAAATGGCGTCAGTGCCAGATTCTCTACGATGGTCTAGACTATCAGACTAAGACCCTGTTAGAAACGATGTGTCAGGGAGGGTTCTTGCAGAAGGATGAGAATCAGGGTTGGGATTTATTTGAGGACTTAGCTGAGAAAACCCTGCAGTGGGAGCCAGCCTCAGAGAAACCTAGGAATTCACAGTCTATAGCTTCAAGAGGAGGGCTCCTATCTTTAGAAACATCCATAGCTGCTGAGGCCAAGATTGCTACCCTGATGAGAAGGATAGAGGCTCTAGAAACAAAAGAGCCTGCTAGTGTCAACCAGATCAACCCACCACCAATTCACAATCCGGGTTGTTCATATTGTCAGGCACCGAACCATGTCTTCGAAGAGTGCCCTGTTTTCCATGCCCAACAAGTGCCACAGGAACACATGAACGCGGCTTACTCACGGCCGCTTCACAACCCCTACTCACAGACATACAATCCCGGTTGGAGGAATCATCCCAATTTCTCCTGGGCCCCAAACAATCCTCCCAGGCCCAATTTCTCCAACAACTTTCACCATCCTGCTCCTCCACCACCTTTTCCCAGTCAAGCCCCATCTTCCTCCTCCCAAGGCTCTCCAATGGAAAAGAAACTCAATAAATTGGAGGAGAGCATTGAGGCTTTCATTAAGTCCCAGTCTGCTTTCATGCAGAACCAGGGACAAACTCTGAACAGTCATTCACAAGCCATATCTAGGTTGGAATTGCAGATGAGCCAGTTAGCTAGCTCCCTAAGTGAGAGACCTAAGGGTACCTTGCCTAGTTAGCCATTAGTTAACCCAAAAACCTCCAACCAAGCATATGAAGTTCAGGATCCATCTCTCAACCACTGTAATGCTGTTCACACACTGAGATCTGGAAAGAAGGTAGACAACCAGGTCTACCAACCAAAGAGTCCAGTCCATCCTGATCCCAATCAAGCCTCCACTTCTGCTAGTGCCTCCCAATCCGCTCCACAAACATCTGATAAGGACCAAGCTGCTGAACAAGTTCATAAGCCTGTAGCACCCTTTCCCAATAGGCTTAGGAACAACAATAAAAACATGCACATGGAGAAAATGCTAGAGATGTTCCACCAGGTTAAATTGAATGTGCCACTTCTAGACGCTATCCAACAAGTCCCGGCTTATGCCAAATTTCTGAAGGATATGTGTACTAAGAAGAGAAAGATCAATGTTCCCAAGAAAGTGTTCTTGGCCACTAACATAAGCGAAATTCTGTCTGGTCCCATTCCGGTGAAGTACAAGGATCCCGGATGTCCCACCATTTCCTACACCATAGGACAGACCGAAATCAGTAGAGCGCTTCTTGACCTGGGAGCAAGTATCAACTTGCTACCTCTCTCTGTGTACCAGCAACTTGGGTTGGGTGAGCTAAGCCCAACTCGAGTCACCATTCAGCTAGCTGACCGTTCTGTGAAGATCCCGAAAGGGGAAATCACAGACGTCCTCATCCGGGTCGGGGATTTCATTTACCCCATTGACTTCATTGTTCTAGAGACCCAACCTGTGTCAAATCTTAGGTCTCAGACTCCCGTCATCTTAGGGCGCCCGTTCCTAGCCACAGCCAATGCCATAATTAACTGTAGGAATGGGTCCATGCGATTAACTTTCGGAGACATGACGAAGGAAGTCAATGTCTTCAATCTTGGAAGACAACCTAGGGATGTCAATGATCAGACGTTTGAGGTCAATTCCATTGAAAACCTGACCAGTGAGCATGGGGAATGCTTGGAGATAGAGACTGAGGCAGAATTCGATCTGGAGGATGAGGAATTCAATTTAGACCAGATCGTAGATTCAGCAGTGGATTGGGCATCAAGCCCCAGTGTACCGTATCCTAGGATTGAAAGCCCAGAGATTGCCTCCAATAAAGAAACACCTTCCTTAGAGCTTAAAGACCTGCCTGAACACCTCAAGTACGCCTACCTGGGCGGAAAGGACACCTTGCCAGTCATCATCGCATCCCACCTGACTGCGCAAAAAGAGGACAACTTAATGTCTATTCTGGAAAGACATAAGGAAGCCATTGGATGGACAATGAAGGACATCAAGGGAATCAGTCCAGCCATAGTGCAGCACAGGATTCATTTAGTCGATGAAGCAACCCCTAGGAGGGACCCACAACGTAGGCTTAACCCTCTCATGCAAGAGGCAGTGAACGCCGAAATTCTGAAACTATTAGATAATGGGATCATTTATTCCATTTCTGATAGCCAATGGGTTAGCCCGGTTCATGCGGTCCCAAAGAAGGCTGACTTTACGGTAGTAGAAAATGAGGAAAAAGAGTTGATACAAACAAGACTGCCTACCAAGGTTCGTGTTTGTATCGACTACAGGAAGTTGAATGCTGCTACCCGTAAAGACCACTTCCCGCTACCCTTCATCGACCAAATGCTTGAGCGTTTGGCTGGACATGAGTACTACTGCTTTCTGGATGGGTACTCGGGGTACAATCAAATCCCCATTGCTGCAGAAGACCAGGAAAAGACGACATTCACTTGCCCGTTTGGAACCTTTGCTTATAGACGCATGCCTTTTGGGTTGTGCAATGCTCCTGCAACGTTCCAACGGTGCATGCTTAGTTTGTTCTCTGATATGGTGGAACGTTTTCTTGAGATTTTCATGGATGACTTCTCCATCTACGGAGATTCATTTGATCAATGTCTTCATCACTTAGAGTTAGTGCTACAAAGATGCATTGAGAAGAACCTAACTCTAAACTGGGAAAAATGTCACTTTATGGTGAAACAAGGGATTGTCCTGGGCCATGAGATTTCATGGAGAGGCATAGAAGTAGATAAGGCTAAGGTAGAAGTGATTGCTAAGCTTCCACCCCCCAAAAGCATCAAGGATATTAGATCCTTTTTAGGGCATGCTGGGTTCTACCGACGGTTCATTAAGGACTTTAGCAAAATTGCTAGGCCCTTAACTAACCTGCTCGCTAAGGACGTGCCCTTTGACTTCAATGAGGAATGTTTCAAGTCATGGGGGAAGCTTAAGCAAGAACTGATTTCTGCACCTATCATTTCTGGCCCTGATTGGGCCCATCCATTTGAGATCATGTGTGATGCATCTGACTTTGCTATTGGCGCTGTTCTAGGACAGCGAATCAATAATAGGCAGCACGTGATCTACTATTCGAGTAGGACCTTAAATGATGCTCAACAGAACTATACAACGACTGAGAAGGAATTCTTGGCCGTTGTCTTTGCGTTAGAAAAGTTCCGGCCCTACTTGTTAGGTTCGAAAACAGTGATTTTCACAGATCACTCGGCTCTTAAATACCTCATGTCCAAGAAAGAAGCAAAAGCCCGACTGATTCGGTGGATTCTTTTGCTTCAAGAATTTGACTTAGAAATCAGGGATAAGAGAGGTATAGAAAATGTGGTCGCTGATCATCTCTCGCGAATTCCGAATGCACCAACCATCCGAGCTCCGATCAATGAGGATTTCCCTGATGAGCACATCCTAGCCATTCTTAAGGAACCCTGGTATGCTGACATCGTTAATTACCTGGCCACAGGACAATTACCCGCTGACTGGACAAAGCAAGACCAATACCGCTTCTGTGCCCAAGTACGGTACTTCTTCTGGGAAGAACCGTATCTTTTTAAGTATTGTCCCGACCAAATAATTAGACGATGTATACCCGAGGAGGAACAGAGAAGTGTGCTTAGTTTTTGCCATGACCTTCCATGCAGAGGACACTTCGGTCCCCGCAAGACTGCAGAGAAGGTTCTACAAAGTGGATTCTACTGGCCCACTTTGTTCAAGGATTCATATCATTTTTGCAAGTCATGTGCAAACTGTCAGAAGGTAGGGAAAATTTCTAGAAGAGACATGATGCCCCTAAACCCAATCCTTGAAATAGAAATTTTTGATGTTTGGGGCATCGATTTCATGGGACCATTCCCCAACTCCTTCGGCAACCAATTCATTTTGGTTGCTGTCGACTATGTCTCTAAGTGGGTAGAAGCTGTACCAACCAAGACGAATGACAACAAAGTGGTTGTCAAATTCCTCAAAGAGAACATCTTCTCCCGGTTTGGTACCCCGAGAGCGATAATTAGTGATAATGGATCACATTTCTGCAACAGAGTTTTTGAAGCTCTGATGCGAAAATATTCCATTAATCACAAGTTATCAACCCCGTATCATCCCCAGACAAATGGGCAGGTTGAGGTCACCAACCGACAGATCAAGCTCATTCTGGAAAAGACTGTCGGTCAAAACCGAAAGGATTGGTCGGTTAAGCTCAATGATGCATTGTGGGCTTACCGTACCGCATTTAAGACAATCCTGGGGATGTCTCCTTACAGACTCGTGTTTGGAAAAGCCTGTCATCTGCCAGTAGAATTAGAACACCGGGCCCTCTGGGCAATTAAGCAACTCAACTTTGACCTGACCAAGGCCGGTGATCTTAGGAAACTGCAGATTTCTGAATTAGAAGAGATACGGAATGAATCTTATGAGAATGCACGAATCACCAAGAGCAGAACAAAACTTTTTCATGACCAAATCATAACCCGAAAAACCTTTGCACCGGGAGATAGGGTTCTGCTATACAACTCTAGGCTTCATATTTTCGCGGGAAAGCTAAAAACTCGTTGGTCGGGACCGTTCATTGTGCGCACTGTTTTCCCACACGGTGCTGTGCTTATTGCCGACCCTAAAAATAACACGGAGTTCAAAGTGAATGGGCAAAGACTGAAGCCCTTCTTGACCACAGAGCCGATGATCCCAGACGATAGTGTGCTGACTCTTTTTGTCCCATCATACACCTAACCACAACAACTATTTAAAAAAATGAAAAAAAACAAAAAAAAACAAAAAAAGAACAAAAAAAAATGTTTATATGCTTACCCCGTGTACATTCTTTTTGCCATTTCTTTAGCCTCTTCGTACTTGGCCAAACCGAGTCCACAAAGACGGTAATATCATTCCTTCCCCCTATTTATTGTATTTGCATTTTTCATCTACATTCATTGAGGACAATGCATTAGATAGGTGTGGGGGGGTGCTAACAGTTTTCCTTTTTCCTTTTACTTCTTTCAAAAAAAAAAAGTTTATAAAAAAAAAATAATAAAAATAAAAAAAATACAGATTGAAAAGAAATTTCATACTCTTTATAAAAATACCAAAAGACTGTAGGAATTACGGGAACCTTAGTAATAAATCTTTATTT
Source organism: Agave tequilana (assembly GCA_038442645.1). Taxonomy (NCBI): domain Eukaryota; kingdom Viridiplantae; phylum Streptophyta; class Magnoliopsida; order Asparagales; family Asparagaceae; genus Agave; species Agave tequilana. The sequence continues at coordinate 1,339,285 of JAVJIF010000050.1, forward strand.
TTGCCTAAGTAAAAAAGAAGAATGGTTTGACTAAAAAGATAGGAGGGATAAGGAAAATAACTTATATCTTTTATTTAGCCTTAGTAGAATATGCATAATTCACACACACATGCTTGGGATTTAGAGACACAACTCTTGAAAAAAAAAAAAAGAGCTGGATAATTGTGCCTCAAGAAGCATGATTATTCATGCCAAAAAAAAAAAAGAAAGAAAAAGAAAAAGCTGGATAATTGTGCCTCAAGAAGCATAATTACTCACGCCAAAAAAAAATTATAATAAATCTTGATTTCGTGGCCTACTCCACTCGCATATTTAACCTGAAGGGTGTTTTTCCACCTGGTGCCCTAAGACCATCTGGTTTGGGAGTCATCGGTTCGATGTGTGCTACATGAGTGAAGTAGAAAGCCTAATGGAACCAGGAATAATAAGTAAATATTAATAAAATAATATTCAAAGTTATGTTGAAAAATCCCAAGCACATCACACTGCCACGGTATGCATATCTATCTAAAGCAAAATAAAAGAATGAGTTAGAAGTACAAGATCCTTTCTAAATTTAAAGAAAAACCATAATTTCTTCTTTTATGAAGGCTAAAATATAAGAGGACTTACGAGGGTTAAACCTAATTTTTACATCATTCGGTCATTTTTACTTAGATAATTGAAAGTTCTTTTTCATGTATATATATGTATATATAAATTTCTAACAACTAATTTCTTTTCCTTATTGGATTTTGTGGGTGCAATCCGCTGAAAACCCTCAGGAGACAACACTCCTCCTCTAGGGGAAACCTAGAGGTTTAAAGGCTTGTTGCACATGCTCAGTGCAATCGCGTTACCTGCGAAAGTGGTATAATAATCGTCTCATTTTTGTTTTGCTCGGGATGAGCAAAAAGATAAGTGTGGGGTGTGATTAGTCTCTAATTTTGCATAATTTTCATCACATTCTCATATTTATTTGATAAAAAATTCTGCTAATAATACCTTGCTTGCTTGACTCTAGGTCCATGGTGTGCAAAGGAAGAAGAAGACCAAAATCACCATTTAATTGGTGATTAAAAGCCTACCAACTAGCCATTGACTTTAGAGTGAAGATCTGGTCAGTACAGGGGGTCAAATCGCAAATCCCGGAACCCAGACGACCAGAGGACAGTATGGGCGACACGCTACCCAAAAATGGGCGCGCGCCGCCCTGACTTTGCCGGCAAAGTTGGCGCGCGCCGCCCAGTTTTTGGGCCACGTGCAGTGCACGTGGCCCCCTTTCTCCTGGAGTCTATAAATAGCCCCCCTGGGGTCCCGAATGTAGGCAGATTGGAGTTTAGGCAAAAGTTGTAGTCTTGTCTTTAGTTTGTTGTTGTTGTTGTAGTTCTTCTTCTAGTTTTAGGTCTTAGCCATTAAAGAGAAAGAGAGAGAGAGTGTGTAAAGTGTTGTATTTGAAGGGTGACAAGATAATACAAGTACTACTTCTCTTCCTTCTTTCATTTACTTGTCTTTGCATTTACTTTTATTTCCTTGTTGTAGTGTAACTTCTTCTTTCTTCTTTACTTCTTTTACTTTGTTGTAGTGTAACTCCCCCTTTCCCTTTTACCCCTTTTACTTTGTTGCTTCTTTATTGATGGCTAACTAACTTTTTCATAGCATGGCTAACTAACTACTAACCCACTAATTTCTAACACTTGTTTGATAACCCGTATGAGTCAATAGTGCCAAACAAAGCCTTGTGCAAATGAGAGCTATGGCATCTTAAGACGAGGGTTCTAATTCTAATTTATCTACAAGTATCTATTTTCTTATATTTCATACTTAATTCGTTTTGATGATCTATGAGTTGTGTTTTACTTGTTAGACTCTTTTCCTTTTAAACTTTACCGATACCGATAGTGCACTCGAGTCTTCCCTTATTCTCGCCTTCTAACGGATCTTGATATGGGAATGTCTGAGTTTTTGCCGTGTAAGGCTAAGTTATAGGATGAACTCTCACTCGATTTTCACGTGATTAGTTCAATGCACAAGTGTCTTGTTTGCCTATGATCCATCGTGAGACTATCTTCAAAAAGTTAGAAATTAGTGGGAGCACTTAGTAGAAAGTTAGCCATGCATTTTTACAACTAAGAAAAAAAATCACTTTTACAAACCAACAAAACATTTTCCAACAATTTCTAAAAATACTTGTTTTCACTTTTCAAATTCTTTATTTGGAAACAAGAACTTTCTTTCTTCTTGAACTTTGAAAGCCGCATCAAGCTTCTATCGCTCTCCCTCCTTGTGGATACGACCCGTATAGCCACTCGCTACTACGGAAGAATCGCAAAAGCAGTAACATCAGCCCACACTTCCTTCTCTTATTTAATACTTGCTTTTTACGCGATCAGTTTGTTTGTGTTCTTTTATTTATTCTTGTGTTCTTTTATTCTTGTTTATTTATGTTCTTCTATCCTTGTTCTATTCTTCTATTTTTTTTTCTAATGTCTTGTGAACTATGAGACCCAATTGCGTTGAGACTGCCTAGCCGAAGAAGAGCCCTTGATGGCCTATGGAGATGAACAAACCTTCGTTAGTTTGTCTTTTATTTTCGTAGTGTAGATTAAGAAGGTGGACGATCCTATACGCCATACTTGTACGCCTTCCAAGACAAGGTAAGTCATCGCACAGATCAAAGGTAAGCAAGGTAGAAGAGGTATGTATGTATAGTTTTCTTTCTTTCTAATTCTAGTTTAGATCTCCATCTCTCTCAAATTTACGTTTCACCTTCTCATTATAAATATCATATACCATTGTAAATAATAAAAGATAATAATTTTTAGAGAATCTTACTTAAACGCTTCCATCGCTAGTCCCTCCCTGAGGATCACGACCCGCATAGCCATTGCTACCGCGGATTCGAATTGAGAACCTTGCACAACTTGTTCTAAATCTAATTCCTTATTTTTGTGTGCAGGGAAAATCTCAATCATCGACCGTCCGGTCGACCGACCTAGCCTGGCAACAGCAAAACTCGTCAGAAAAATATGTTATTTTTATTCCTAAAAATTCCCTTAAAATCTCTAAAATTACACAAAAATTATTTTATCATTTTATTTTGAAATATAAACTTGTGATAAAAATTTCATCACAAATAACAAACATTTTGAAACATTTTTGTGCCTTATCATTTTTACCAAAAATCAAAAACTGTATTTTCTAAAACTTGGATTTTTGAATTGAAAATACACTTTGTCCAAAACTCATCCAAATACAAAAACATGATATTAAACAACATTTAGGCATGATGTATATGGATATAATCCTATATACATGAAACATATATATATATATCCATGTTTTTGACTTTAATTCCAAAATATGTTTTGTTAAAAATACCAAAACATAAAACACATGAATAAGTAAGTCAAAACTAAGTTTGTCTAGGAAGTTAAGCATGCATGTATATAGAACAAATTAATATACATTAAACCATGTAAACTTGTTTTGATCTATCTATTCATGAAACCAAGATCGGTTAAACCAAAAACGGAAAAACTGAAAACCAATATTCAAAACATGAAACGTGTGTGTTGTGAACTTGAGCATATCATAATATTCTAATCTTTACAATTTGGATCTAAACACAAAACTAAACTATGGTACCGAAGTCTTCTTGTAGAGTGCCGTCTCCAAGCCGACTCGATCCAAAACTCTTTGATCCACCGAGCAAGTGCTATATATGATCTTTGACGCTCGGGCTCTTGAATCAACATGTGAAAGCTTCCAAATCATCTTGTTGAAGCTAATCACCTCTAATAACTTGATTAATGATCTGAAACTAAAATCACAAGATTATTAGTACACATAACTACATGAGTTAATCATCATCAAAACTAGAATGGAAGGCCTCTGGGCCAACAGAAATCCCATCAAAGTTTTCAAATCCAAGATCCTTACTCCATTTTCTATGTCCCATAACAAGAAGAACATACCGACTTAGAAAAGAGTAAGGAATCCAGGATTCAGCTCCAAAGCGATCCTTTTAATATGATAGAAGCTAGATTTAGTCGATTGGAAAACATGCGCAGGAATAAGAAAACTCTCCCTACCCAATCTTTGACTATTCCTAATACTTCTAATTATATTGATGAAAACCAAAAATCATGAAATCTTGAAAACTTTGACCAAGGTTCAATTTCACCATAAAACCTTGAACTTAACCAATATCAACCCATTGACAAATTGGCATGTTTTCATTTTAATGAAATTGAACTTGAATATGAATGTGAACCCGAACCACAATTTTGTGATTCAATTCAAAATTTTGAATTTATGTTGACTTCGGCATCCTTAACCAAGTTGGACCCATTGCCCGAGCCAACATTAATTCCTATATCCATGGATTTTGAGATTGAACTGCTTCTTTTTGATTGTCATACTTCATTGATGGGAATAGAATGTGAAGTTAAATTCTTTGATTTGGACTCAACTCTTGAACTTTAACTGACTTTTGAACCCAATGTTGACTTTCCTGAGTTAGTATTGGTTCCCGAACTTTTCATTTTGCCAAATCATCCATTCTACAAAACCACATTCTATTGTTAGACCAAGGTATTGACCAGAATGACTCAGTGATGATCTTTCAAGATTGGTCATGTAAAGGGAATAATTTTCTTAATAGGATCTTGCATGATCCTATTAAAATTGGGGATTGTAAATATGTAGATAAAAAAGAGGTCAATAAAAGTGGATTCCGTAAATCACCACAGTATCTTGATTGGGTAGGAACGCTTGGCCCAGTCAGGCCACCACCAGAGCCACCACCATGAGGTAATTTTTCTTCCCTCTCTATTTGTTTCATGCATATACACATTCATGATGCATTGAGGACAATGTATGAGATAAGTGGGGGAGGGTTTACTAACATAGTTAATTTTACATTTTCTTTCTTTTACACTTCTTTTTAATATTTTTAAAAATATTTCTTTTGTATAGAAACTCTTTTCTTGTCTTTTTACAAAACTTGTTGAAATAAGAGAAATAGTTTTGATTTAATATTAAGAAAATTAAGATTATCTTAGGAATTAGGAAGACCTAAAATTATGAAATTTTAAACCTAGTCAAAATAATAGATCTTGTTTAAATTTTAGAATAAGAAAGTAAGATTGGAAAGAAAATTTGATCTTGAAATTTTTTTCCTTAGATTTATGCACTTCACACTTACACAATTTTTGGGATTGAAATAAAGACTGAATATGCCATAAAAAATATATATAAAAAAATGAAATGATTGAAGTTGGGTAATTATGCCTTAGGAAGCATGATTATTCATATAAAAAACGGTAGATAAAAATAAAATAATCCCCTTTAGTTTTGTGGCCTTGTTTACTCGAGTCCTTATGTTCAAGGGATGTTTTCTCATCTGGTGTCCTAAAACTATCTGGTTTGGGAGTCACTAGCTAAAGGCTCACTACCTGGGTAAATAAGAACTCCTAAGAAAACTAAGGGAAGAAAAAAGAAAAAAAGAGAAAAAAATAAATATACACAAAGCAATGGCATGAAAGTTTGAGTCAAATATCCCAAAAATCTTCACAGTTCACAAAGTTCATATTTTTCCTAAGAGTTTTATAAAAGATCAAAGAATCAATTCAATATTAAATTTTTTACATTTAATTTATAACAAGATTTTGCATTTCGACTTAGTTTAAGGAAGAAGAATTTCTTGTTAACCTATGACCTTGAATTACTTATATTTTCACAAAAATACTTCAACACTTTATTCTATTTCAAAATGCATTTTCAAAAATACTGACATTTGATTTCTTTTGTTATGGATTTTGTGGGTGTAATCTGCTGAAAACTCCCAGGAGACAAAACTCCTCCTCTAGGGGAAACCTAGAGGTTTAACGGTTTGTTGCATATGCTCAGTGCAATCACGTCACCTGCGAAAGTGGTGTAATAATTTTCTTAATTTTTTTCTCGGAACGAGCAAAAGATAAGTGTGGGGGTGTGATTAGTCTCTAAAACTGCATATTTCATACCACATCTTCACATTTATTTAATATTAAATTATGCTAATAATATCTCTCTTATATGTTTCTAGGTCCATGATATGAAATGAAGAAGAAGACCCAAAATCACAATTTAATTGGTGATTAAAGGCCTATAAAAATAGCCATTGACCTAGGAGGGTAATTCTATCAAAATCAGTGGCCCAAAATAAGAAATCAAGACATGCAGTTGACATGGTACCGACGTGACAACCTACCACAGGTGACGCTGCGCGCCGTGCCAGTGCAGCTGTAGAAATGTGGCTCTTGCAGCGTTTCTGCGGCCGTACTGGCGCGGTCACGCCAGCGTCTTAGGCCAGGGGTTACCCCTGGACCCCTTTCCCCTAGTGCCTATAAATATCCCCTTGGGGGTTCTTCAGGGAGAAATTCAGAGAGTAGTGTAGTTTTCTTTCCATGTTATAGTTTAGGATAGTTTAGTTAGTTCTTCTTCTTCCTCTTTGTATTTTTCATTTTTTTGTAGATCTTGTAATAGGAGAGAGAGAGTAGTACATGAATGGAAAGTAAGAGTGCTTGTAATAGAAGGTGACAAGTTATGAAAGGTTCTCTCTTTACCTCTCTTTATTTTCTTCTCTCTAACTCATTTTACATGTTTAGCTAATTTTCTCTCATGGCAGCTAACTACTAACAACAAACTCGTTAACTTCTTACTTGATAATCCATATGAATCTAATAGCCTCTACTTGGCCTTGATCCTGCAAGAGCCATTGATGGCTCATGATGATGGATCTAACACTCTTACATCCTAACTCTCTAACAAACTAACATTACTTTACTTCATGCTTACTCTTATTTAGTTTTGATGGTTTAAGTGTAGCTTGCACTTATTATGTTGAGTTTTGATTTGAAAGTTATCATATGAGTTATGCTTTGAAACGCTCTTGAACTAAGGACTAGTGATGGCCAAGGATACATGTGAGGCAACTATCACTAAGAGATTAGCATAGTTAATGAAGCCATTAGTAGTTAGTAGCCATGAGTTTTCTTTCTTTTTCAATTTGTTTTAGCATTACTTTACTTCATGCTTACTCTTATTTAGTTTTGATGGTTTAAGTGTAGCTTGCACTTGTTATGTTGAGTTTTGATTTGAAAGTTATCATATGAGTTATGCTTTGAAATGCTCTTGAACCAAGGACTAGTGATGGCCAAGGATACATGCGAGGCAACTATCACTAAGAGGTTAGCATGGTTAATGGAGCCATTAGTAGTTAGTAGCCATGAGTTTTCTTTCTTTTTCAATTTGTTTTAGAAATACCATCAAAAATCATAAATATATTCTTTTCTATGTTTCCTTCTTCTTTGTGTTTCACCGTACTTCTCTTTTCATTCTTTATTTTCTTTTCTTTTCATTCTTTAAAACATTGAAGAACACTTAACATGCACGTGAACATATCGTATAAGCTTCTATCACCTCCCCTCCTTGTGGATTCGACTCATTTTAGCCTCTATGCTATAACAGAAGTATCGAGGAAGCCAAAGCATGAACTTTTAACTATTGATTTCAAAACATACACTTTTCGTGCATGATTTTCCTCCGATCACCAGCTTTCTGTCGGTTTGGTTGAAAAGGTGTGTAGTGTCATCTCCTTCAAATGATGTCATTTTCCCAACGGCACTGCTTCTGATCATTTGCTTGCTGCACTGTCGCTCTTTGGGGCTACTCCCAGCTATGGTGTGTTGCATACATCGAGGCCTTCATGCATTAATGGAGGCCTTCTGTAGGCCACCTACAACGAAGAGGGGTAAAGGATTAGTTTTACCTCGTGACGAACCAAACCTAGGGTTGGATTGCCATATACGTATTTGATGGCATGGTTGATCTGCATTTTCTGGCGATCATCCAACCAGGAGAAGAGCCTCCAGAGGATGTTGGGATCGCACACCTTCGCCGGTTTGTAGGGTCTTCATGGGAACAGATTTATGTAGCTGCGGTCCGCAAGTTGTTGTGTCGCCATGATGTGTACAGTCTTTTCTAATGTTTACCCTACATCCTCGACACTGGTTATGGCGAAAGAGTTCAGGGATGCCGGAGATGACAGAACATCACTGAGCCGCGGAGTGTTTGAGTGGCTGGTAAGCATCAGGCCTTCTCACTTGGAGTACTAGAACGGGGATATATGCTACCTGAAACTGTACATTCCTAGCCGCTTTACTCACCAGTTTGGATACGACCAGCTCTACGTCGGCAATCCAAACACCAACTTAGCCTTCATGGAGAGCCTAATCGATGGTGCTCGAGCATGGCGATATTTTAATGCCAGTTGTACTGAGGCATGGCTGTGCATGCTGTTGAGAACCCCAAACCTACTAATGACTTTGGGGTTCTGCCTGTGGTACAAGACTTCCAATTCTACGCCGACTGGGTTCAACATCAACTCCTTTGTCTTGAAGCAGATCTCTCACCAGATGAAGCAGAAGGTAACTGCAAAATAGGAGAGCAAAAGAGTTCGAGTGCTAGGCATTCCTGAGTTATTACTTCCATTGATAGTGAAGCTTCTGACATTGAAAGCCCTCACTTCAAGGATGTTACTGGCATCGAGGTACCACAGGATGTTCCTAATGGGGTAGGCACGACCCCCATGGAGGAAGTAGAGATGAAAGAGGAAGAAAAGGAAGACCCCGATGTCCACTTCAAGTGGAAGCCAGAGGGTGACCTTCACAGGAAGAGGGTGGTAATGAAATTTCACCACATACATCCGTTGTTGTAGAGAGCGAATCGGTTGCAATCCCCGTTAGTTATAAAACTATCGTCGCAGAATAAAGTAACTGTAAAAACTGCACCAGGTTTGGGTAAGATTAGTTCCTGCTCTTTTTTTTTAGTTACTCTCTCTTCACATGTAACTAACTTGTTAAATTGGGATGCAGGAACTAAGATCGAGGAGGAACAAGGATATTATTATGAACCGCTGTTCACCTACAGGCAGGGTTATGAGCCAGCTACTTCATCGTCTCCGATGAACCTGAGGGTTGTACGGCCAACACTGGTCACTCCGATGTTGGCGAGGGCAAGGAAAGCCCAATGGATTCCAGCTCCAGGGAATTGGTCGTGGAGCCTGTGGCGAGTTGATTGCTGGAATGAAAGAACAATCAAAGAGTTAAGAATTTACCATGTAGCTTGTGGCTAACGGGTCGTGTCCATGAGGAGGAATGAGATGAAAGCTTTTCGGTGATTCGTTTAATAACAAAGAATTGTGCTCATTTTTTAGTGAAAAGAGAATGGAAAGAAGGAGATTATTAAAAGAGAAATTGCAACTTTAGAGAAGGCTTTGGAGAAGGTGATTTAAAAAGCTCAAAAATTGTTTTGTTGATTATAATAAGGAAGAAAATCTGGGCTCACTATCTCACTACTCAACTGTTCATTCTTCTATTGAAATCCTAAATGCCTCAACTTGATCATGGGCAAAACTTAAGACTGACTTTAGAAAGTTTGAAGTAAAGCACATAAGATGTTGGAAGAGTTCACTCTTTTCTTTAAGAAATCATTTTGAATCGAATGTTAAATCATCAAGCGCGAAGAAGCAAGTTATGAAATAAAACAGATCAAGATACGTTCTTAAAAGAAGTACAAGTTTAAAAATTCAAACCCATCCTCATGTGCCTTCAAGAACACTTTCAAGAAGAAAGGCTTTAAGTAAGGCATGCAAATGATTCATTGGGTCTTTTTCATTAAAATCAGAGGAGAAGAAGAATTGAAGAGAGGTACAATAGTGAGCCCAGAAAACTGATCTAGCTACTCATGGAAAACAAAGAAGAAAGCAAGTAAATAATGCATGACATACCGTAATAAGAGTGGAAGAAAATGTGGCTCGATTCTTGTATCGATGTCACTTCAATCTTCAAGTACAAGCGCTCAATTCCTCTCTCTCACAAGTATTTGTACTGGACTACAAATTGAAAAACAAAAATACAACTTTTGTTCTATCTAACAAAGAGCCTAAATCCTTAGTAAATAAACAAAAATTTTAATCCTAGTCTTCGCTCCCTATTGCTCTGCTGAAACTGGTATTTATAGGGAAAAATCAAAAGGAGGGAATCCCGGGAAGATTGGGGAAGCAAACGCTCCCCCAACTGACACTAGATAGCCGCGGAAATGCGGCCCCAGGTAGCCACACCCAATTGGTGGGAGCTCCTGGTTTGGTAATTCTCTTGTATCTTCTTCTAGTTTTCTCATTTCTACTCCAGGATGTGACGAAACAACCTTGGATTGTTGGCTTCAACCGCTTAATTCAGGGAGTATTCTTCTCAACCAGTTTCCAACCTCTCTGATACGCCAAGATTTTGCCCTGATTCCTTGATTTTGAATTTCATCTGAATTAAATCAGAATTTGGTAGACTTTTGGGCTTATTTCTCATTCTTTTCTTTTAGCAATTGGGCCTACATTAAACAAAGAAGAAGAAGACTTGTTAATAGGATTTATTAGCTAAAAAGTATGGTAAGGTGACAATGTATATGCAATATATGTGACTAATCACACCCCCACACTTATCTTTTGCTCGCTCTCGAGCAAAACATCCGACTAATTCTAATCAATTATTAGACCACTTTCGCAGGTCATTCGATTGCACTGAGCATGTGCAACAAGCCGTTAAACCTCTAGGTTACCCCTAGAGGACGAGTTTTGTCTCGTGAGGGTTTTCAGTGGATTGCACCCACAAAATCCATAAAAAAATGTTAGTATTTTCGAAAAGTATTTTGAAAATAGAAAATATTTGAAGTATATTTGTGAGAGATTAAGTAATCTATAAGTTATAGGAATATCAAATTTTTCATTCCTAAACTTAGTCTCTATTCAACAACATGTCATCAATCAAAATAAGGAGTCAAATTATTTTTTCTCATCTAGTCTATTAATTTACCCTGAGTCGTATGCACCATCATGACTGTGAAGTTGACTAAGGGTTCTTTAACATTAACTCCTATGTCTTATTTATATGTATTTTTGGTGGATTTTATTCCTCAATTTCATTAGGCTTTCTAATCTGCCCATGTAACGGGCCTTCAGTCGGTGACACCCAAACCGGACAGTTTTAGGGCACCAGGTGAGAAAACACCCCTAAGGACTTAAACACTCGAGCAGACAAGGCCACGAAACCAAGGTTTTTATTTATAGGTGTACCCCTTTTAAGCGTGAATACTTATGCTTCATGAGGCATAAATACCCAGCTTAATCAGAGGATTTATATATATACAATTTTTTTTCAAACTTATCTAATTATCTTTTGCATAAATACTAAGGCTTTCTTAGGCCAAAGCACCTAGCTAATCAATAATTAGATTTATTTATATTTTTTTTATAAGGCATAAGAGTCTCTGTTTTTAAACCCTAAGTGTGTAAGTGTATTTAGTGTGCATATTTCATCAAGGTAAATATCAAGAGTAAATTACTTTCACAAATTTTCTTCCTAACCCTAAACATCAAACAAGTTATCTTATTTTGACCAAGTGTAAGAAATCCTAATTATGATTTTCCTATTCCTTAAAATTGTCTTAATTTCTTACAAAAAATATATCAAAATATTGTTCTAACCTTTCAAAAAGTTTTTTTAATATATATATACTTTTTTCTTTTTTTTAATTTTTTTTATTTATACATTTGTCATGTTAGAACCCTCCCCCACACTTATCTCATGCATTGTTCCCAATGTATGAAATAAATGTATAAATGCATGAAATAAAATGGAAAAGAGGAAAGTTACTGATGCACAGGGTCAAAAAGACTCATAGCCATTTCATTTACCGGCACCAATTCCAAGAACGGTTTAAGGCGTTGACCATTTACCTTAAAGTCATTTCCATTCTTGGTGTCACTGATCTCAACTGCACCGTATGAAAACACGGTTTTTACAACGAATGGCCCAGTCCATCTTGATTTCAATTTTCCTGGAAAAAGATGAAGCCTAGAATTATAGAGTAAGACTTTTTGTCCAGGGACAATGATTTTTCTTATGATGTGTTTATCATGGAAAATCTTGACTCTATCTTTAATGATCCTAGCATTTTCATAGGCCTCATTTCTCAATTCCTCTAATTCGAAAATTTGTAATTTTCGAAGGTCACCGGCCTTAGTCAAGTCGAAATTCAACTGCTTGATTGCCCATAAGGCTCAGTGCTCTAGCTCAACGGGCAAGTTACAAGGTTTGCCATAGACTAACCTATAAGGAGACATTCCTAGAATCGTCTTGAAAGCGGTCCTGTAGGCCCATAGGGCATGTACAGTTTGATGGACCAATCTTTTCGGTTTTGGTTCACAGTTTTCTACAAGATAAGCTTGACTTGTCTATTGGAAATATCAACTTGCCCACTGGTTTGAGGATGATAAGGTGTGGACAACTTGTGAGTTATGGCATACTTTCTCATAAAAGCTTCAAAAGATCTATTGCAAAAGTGAGTGTCATTATCACTGATGATAGCACGAGGGGTTCCGAAGCATGAAAAAATGTTCTCTTTCAAAAACTTTATGACAACTTTGTTATCATTAGTTTTACAAGGAATGGCTTCTACCCACTTGGACACATAATCCACAGCACAATATATATTGGTTTCCAAATGAATTAGGAAATGGACCTATAAAGTCGATGCCCCAAACTCAAAGAGTTCTATTTCTAGGATTGGGTTGAGGGGCATCATATTTCGTTTTGAGATCCTTCCTACCATTTGGCATCTAGGGCACATCTTGCAAAATTCATAAGCATCCTTGAACAAAGTGGGCCAATAAAACTCGCTTTGTAGCACTTTTTCAGCAGTCTTGCGGGGACTAAAGTGTCCACCGCATGCAAGTTCGTGACAAAAAGATAGAACACTCTTAACCTCCTCATCGGGAATGCATCTCCTAATAATTTGGTCAGAATAGTACTTGAAAAGATACGGTTCCTCCCAAAAGAAATACCAGACTTGGGATAAGAACCGGTATATATCATTTTTGGACCAATGAGACGGAGTTTGGTTTGTGACTAAGTAATTCACTATATCAGCAAACCAAGGTTCCCTAGAGATAGCTAAGAGATTTTCCTTAGGAAAATCCTCATTTATGGGTAATTCGTTGCATGAAGAATTAGGGATCCGTGAGAGATGGTCAGCAACGACATTTTCTACGCCTTTTTTATCTCGAATCTCAAGATCGAATTCTTGAAGAAGGAGGATCTAACGAATGAGTCGGGCCTTGGCATCCTTCTTCATCATGAGGTACCTAAGCGCAGAATGATCGGTGAAAATGGTGATTTTGGACCCTAGTAGGTAGGGACGAAATTTCTCTAAGGCAAACACTACTGCCAAGAATTCCTTCTCAGTCATAGTGTAGTTCAATTGAGCATCGTTGAGAGTCCTACTAGAGTAGTAAATCACATGCTGCTTGTTATCAGTGCGTTGTCCTAGGACAGCGCCTATGGTTAAATCGGAAGCATCGCACATGATTTCGAATGGCTTAGACCAATCCGGTGCAGATATGATTGGTACGGAAATAAGCTCTCTCTTAAGCTTCTCCCAAGAATTTATGCATTCAACATCGAAAGTGAAGGACACATCCTTAGCTAACAGATTAATCAAGGGCCTAGCAATTCTTCTAAAATCCTTGATAAATCTTCAGTAAAAACCAGCGTGTCCTAAGAAGGATCTGATGTTCTTAACGCATATGGGCATGGGAAGCTTAGCAATAACCTCAATTTTGGCTTTATCCACTTTAATTCCTTTCTTGGAGATTTCATGACCCAAGACAATTTCATGTTTTACCATGAAGTGGCATTTCTCCTAATTCAATATCAAACTTTTCTCAGCACAACGTTGGAGGACAAGTTCTAAATGGTGGAGACATTGAGTGAATGAATCTCTGTAGATGGAGAAATTATCCATAAAGATCTCTAAGAATCGTTCTACCGTATCAGAGAAAAGACTCAACATGCAACGTTGAAATGTCGCTGGGGCATTGCATAAGCCTAAAGGCATTCGACGATAAGCAAATGTCCCAAATGGACATGTGAATGTAGTCTTTTCTTGGTCCTCAGGAGCAATAGGGGTCTGATTATACCCCGAGTAACCGTCCAAGAAACAGTAATACTCGTGACCCACCAATCATTCAAGCATTTGATCAATGAAGGGAAGTGGAAAATGGTCCTTACGAGTTGCAGCATTAAGCTTCCTATAGTCGATGCAAACTCGGATCTTCGTGGGAAGTCGAGTTTGAACCAACTCTTTGTTCTCATTTCCCACTACGGTGAAACCGGATTTCTTTAAAACCGTGTGGACAGGACTGACCCATTGGCTATCAGAAATGGGATAAATTATCCCATTCTCTAAGAGTTTTATAATTTCAGCATGAACAGCCTCTTGCATTATAGGGTTTAACTTACGCTACGGGTCTCTTTTAGGTGTGGAATTTTCATTGAGATGAATGCGATGTTGAATGATGGTTGGACTTAATCCCTTGATATCAGTCATAGTCCACCGAATGGCTTCCCTATATTTTCTTAGAATTGCTTTAAGATCTTCTTCTTCCCCGTCATTTAAATGGGAGGCAATGATGACAGGAAAGGTCTCTTGTTCGCCTAGATAGACGTACTTGAGATGCGCAGGTAAGGCTTTCAATTCTAAGGAAGAGGAAGGCTGGTTGGAAGGACTAGTCAAATTTGTTGGCTCCATTATTGGTGAAATAGGGTTCGAGGCCCAATTCACATCAGAATCTACAGCCTGATCAAGATTAAAGTCGTCAGACTCTAACCCGAAGTCACACACAGTTTCTAGTTCCAATTCTTCCCTATGTTCACTTGTTAAGTTCTCAATTAGGTTGACTTCAAATGTTTGGTCCTCAAGATCGCGGGATTGTTTTCCTAAATTGAAGACATTGACTTCTCTAGTCATGTCCCCAAAGGTTAACCTCATGGACCCATTCCTACAATTGATGATGGCATTGGCAGTAGCAATGAATGGTCGCCCTAGGATAACAGGAGTTTAAGTCCTATGATTGGAGTTGGACACAGGTTGTGTCTCCAGAACTATGAAATTGACAGGGTAAATAAACTCCCCTACCCGGATCAGGACATCATTAATCTCCCCTTTTGGAACTTTTACTGAACGGTCAACCAGTTAGATGGTGACCCGAGTTGGACTAAGATCGCCCAACTCGAGTTGTTGATAAACTGAGAATGGAAGCAAGTTGATACTTGCCCCTAAGTCAAGAAGTGCACGACTAATCTCGGCTTGTCCTATTGTGCAGGCAATGGTGGCACTACCTGGATCCTTGTACTTGACAGGGATCGGACCCGATAGTAGCTCACTAATGTTAGTGGCTAAGAAGACCTTTTTTGGTACATTAGTCTTTCTCTTCTTAGTGCGCATGTCCTTAAGAAACTTAGCATAGGAAGGGACTTGTTTGATGGTATCAAGAAGTGGCACATTTATCTTCACTTGATTAAATATCTCAATTATCTTGTCCATGTGTGAATTTTACTTGTTGTTTTTCAGCCTATTAGGAAATGGTACTATAGGCTGGTGCACCTGACTAGTTGACTTATCTTTTTTAGATTCGTCAGAATTGGAAGGATTTAGATTAGATGAGGTGGATGCTTGATTGTGGTTGTGCTGAATGGGATGTGTTAGCGTTGACACTTGATTATCAACTCTCTTTCCTGACCTCAATGTATGAACAACATTACATTGATTTAATGAATGATCCTCAGCGAAATGAGCTTGTTGAGAATTCCTCAGATTGGTTATTGGCTAACTAGGCAGGGTACCCTTCTGTCTCTCATTCTGTGGAGTGGCTAGTTGGCTCATTTGAACCTCTAACCTCTGTATAGTTTGCATGAGAGAATCCTGATTTTTCATGTATCTTTTCATGTTTCTTTCAAAGTCAGTCATTCTCCTTTCTAGTTGAGGATTCTGGAAGGAGGATTGTGGAGCTTGGTTGGGAAAATTTTATTGATAGTTTGAGAAGTTAGGTGGATGGTTGGGAGAATTATTATAGAAATTGGAAAAGTTGGATTGATGATTGGAAGAATTATTGGTATGATGGAAGTGGCTAGCATGATTTGATCGTGAATGGTCATTGTTATTTTGGCTCCATGAGAAATTAGGGTGATTTCTCCAGCCCGGATTGTACGTTGGTGCGTAAGGATTATTGTTTGGCCTTGAAAAGGCCGCATTCATCGGTTCATGGTATTGTTGCTGAGCCTGAAACATAGGGCACTCCTCGAACACATGATTCA
This sequence comes from Agave tequilana, assembly GCA_038442645.1. NCBI lineage: Eukaryota > Viridiplantae > Streptophyta > Magnoliopsida > Asparagales > Asparagaceae > Agave > Agave tequilana. Next base: position 1,355,514 of record JAVJIF010000050.1, read on the forward strand.
TGGCTTGGCAGTAAGTACAGCCCGGAGTTGGAAATTGGTTTGGGCTGACTTGATTGACTGGACTTGGTTCCTTCGTTTCTAGAGCTTCTAGTCTTCTTGCTAGGTTAGCTAACTTAGCCTCATTAGCGATGGATGATTCGATAGAATGGAGACCTCCTTTTGAAGAGATGGAGTTAGGATTCCTAGAGGTCTTACTAGTAGGTTCCCATTGGATGGTCTTTTCAGCTAGGTTTTCATACAAATCCCATCCTTCATTTTCATCCTTCTGCAAGAATCCCCCTTGGCACATACTTTCTAAGAGGGTTTTGGTAGAATAGTCTAAACCGTCATAAAGAATTTGGCATTGTCACCATTTCTCTATTCTATGATTTGGACATTGGACAATGAGGTCTTTAAAGCGTTCAAAGTACCTCCAGAACGGTTCACTTGGTTCTTTCTTGAATTGCATGATTGTCTTTCTAATGAGGGTGGTCTTATGTATTGGATAGAATTTCTTCAAGAAGACCTTGATGAAACCATCCCAAGATGTGATAGAACCGGCTGCTAAGCTGTAAAACCACTTCTTTGCTAGGTCCTTAAGTGCGAAAGGGATAAATCTCAACCTAATAGCATCATCTATAAGGTGTATGTTTTTCATCATTAGACATACTTCCTCAAATTCTCTTATGAAGAAGTAAGCATCTTCGGACTCTAAGCCATGAAACTTGGGGAGTGTGTTGATGAATTGAGGCTTGAGCTCAAAATTGTATTCACCAACCGATGGAAGTAGAATGCAAGATGGAAGTGAGGTTCTAATAGGGTAGAACATATCCTGCAATGATGTTGATTGAGCCATTACTAGATCTGGTCTTGGTTCAAACTTGGTGGTGATGTGTTTCTAGTCAACCTAGATGAATTAGGGTCTCTCGACCACACTTGCATACACAAACACAATCACAATCACAAACAAGTTTACCAACAGTCAACAAGAGTAATCAACCAAGCCTAGTCTAAGGTAATCTCGACCTAGACAACTCCTAACTGGTTGATTGTCCATAGGAGGTATAATGTAGACTTTGACCACAAGCTAATCAGCCAGGTCAGGGCAAGATTGGTGGGAGGTTATCCGTCAAAGACTTTCCTTAATTAAGTAACCACCAACCTTCGGGCTTTCGGCCCTCAATCCCCTTTCTAGACACTGATTTGGCAGGAGTCAATTTCCAACACCTTCCCTCTTAGGATAATCTCCTAGTGAGTTCGAGATGTCCCTAAGGCCAACGTCTATCAGATTTTACTTAGGCTTAGGTTGTGCGTGCTTGGAGATGGATTGTGGGATAAGGAAGGGTAATGACTTCCCCACCTTATCTTGAATTGGGTTTTGCCCTTAGAGTTAATTGTGCAAAGTGTGCAAGATATAGAAAAGTAGCATTCAAAAGCAAATATCACCCAAGAATGTTTCCTGAACTATATGCTATGCATACGTACCTTATCTCCAGCTCTCTTCAATAGTAATTGTAAAGTAAACGTAATTAGACAAATGCCTCGAATGCAAGTCTAAACGTTTTTTTAAGCAATTAACAATCACTCAAATTACTGTTAGATTAAAACAGGGATGGTGGATAGCAGATATAGCAAGAATATAATATACAAAAACTTAATTTTTTTGCGAGCAATATGTCCTGCAAAAAGGAGTTTTAGTAGTCCAATAGAATTTTCAGTTTTTGCAACGCAATTTCTTGAAATTCTATTTCCTACTTTCGAGAGTAAGGGCACAAAATTTGTAAGCCTTCTCTTGCAAAGCTTGAATGCTAGATCTGAATCTTCAAGTCCCTAAAACAACACACAAAACTTGTTAAAAAAAAATTACACCGTTCCCTCCCCGACAACGGCGCCAAAAATTGATTGCCGGAGTGAAAGAACAATCAAAGAGTTAAGAATTTACCGTGTAGCTTGTGGCTAACGGGTCATATCCACGAGGAGGAATGGGATGAAAGCTTTTCGGTGATTCATTTAATAACAAAGAATTGTGCTCGTTTTTTAGTGAAAAGAGATGGAAAGAAGGAGATGATTAAAAGAGAAATTGCAACTTTAGAGAAAGCTTTGGAGAAGGTGATTTAAAAAGCTCAAAAATTATTTTGTTGATTATAATAAGGAAGAAAATCTGGGCTCACTATCTCACTACTCAACTTTTCATTCTTCTATTGAAATCCTAAATGCCTCAACTTGATCATGGGAAAAACTTAAAGTTTGAAGTAAAGCACATAAGATGGTTGGAAGAGTTCACTCTTTTCTTTAAGAAATCGTTTTGAATCGAACGTTAAATCATCAAGCGCGAAGAAGCAAGTATGAAATAAAAACAGTTCAAGATACGTTCTTAAAAGAAGTACAAGTTTAAAAATTCAAACCCATCCTCATGTGCCTTCAAGAACACTTTCAAGAAGAAAGGCTTTAAGTAAGGCATACAAATGATTCATTGGGTCTTTTTCATTAAAATCAGAGGAGAAGAAGAATTGAAGAGAGGCATAATAGTGAGCCCAGAAAACTAATCTAGCTACTCATGGAAAACAAAGAAGAAAGTAAGTAAATAATGCATGACATACCGTAATAAGAGTGGAAGAAAATGTGGCTCGATTCTTGTATTGATGTCACTTCAATCTTCAAGTACAAGCGCTCAATTCCTCTCTCTTACAAGTATTTGTACTGGACTACAAATTGAAAAACAAAAATACAACTTTTGTGCTATCTAACAAAGAGCCTAAATCCTTAGAAAATAAATAAAAATTCTAATCCTAGTCATCGCTCCCTTTTGCTCTGCTGAAACTGGTATTTATAGGGAAAAACTAAAAGGAGGGAATCCCGGGAAGATTGGGGGAATAAACGCTCCCCCAACTGACACTAGATAGCCGCGAAAATGTGGCTAGGGCCATGTTTTCGCGGCCCTGGTGTGGCCAGGTGGCCACACCCAATTGGTGGGAGCTCCTGGTTTGGTCATTCTCCTGTATCTTCTTCTGGTTTTCTCGTTTCTACTCCAGGATGTGACGAAACAGCCTTGGATTGTTAGCTTCAACCGCTTGATTCAGGGAGGATTCTTCTCAACCAGTTTTCAACCTCTCTGATATGCCAAGATTATGCCCTGATTCCTTGATTTTGAATTTCTTCTGAATTAAATCAGAATTTGGTGGGCTTTTGGGCTTGTTTCTCATTCCTTTCTTTTAGCAATTGGGCCTACATTAAACAAAGAAGAAGAAAACTTGTCAATAGGATTTATTAGCTGAAAAGTATGGTAAGGTGACAATGTATATGCAATATATGTGTCTAATCACGAGTGAAGGAGGACCATATATTGCTTTAGCTACTGAGGTACGGTGAAACAAAGAATGAAAAGAAAAGAAAACAAAGAATGAAAAGTTTCTTCAATGTTTTAACGAATGAAAAGAAAAGAAAACAAAGAATGAAAAGAGAAGAGTACCGTGAGACAGGAAGAAGTGAGAAACATAGAAAAATGATATTTGTGATTTTTGATAGTTTATCTAAAATAAAGTAAAAAGAGAAAGAAAACCCATGGCTACTAACTACTAATGGCTCCACTAATCATGCTAACCTCTTAGTGATAGTTGCCTCTCATGTATCCTTGGCCATCACTAGTCCTTAGTTCAAGAGCATTTCAAAGCATGACCCATACGATAACTTTCACATCCAAACTCAACAAAACAAGTACAAGCTACACTTAAACCATCAAAACTAAATAAGAGTAAGTATGGAATAAAGTAATGTTAGCTTGTTAGAAAGTTAGGATGTTAGAGTGGTAGAATCCATCATCATGAGCCATCAATAGCTCTTTCAAGAGCAAGGCCAAGTAGAGGCTATTAAATTCATGTGGATTATCAAGTAAGAAGTTAGCAAGTTAGTGGTTAGTTGCCATGAGAGAAAATTAGTTAAACATGTAAAAGGAGTTAGAAAAGAAAACAAAGAAAGGTAAAGAGAGAACCTTTCATACCTTGTCACCTTCTATTACAAGCACTCTTACTTTCCAATCATGTATCACTCTCTCTCTCCTATTACAAGATCTACAAGAAATGAAAAATACAAAGAAGGAAGAGGAAGAAGAACTAAACTAAATTAAACTACCCAAAACTATAACGAGGGAAAAACCCTAAAAACTAACCTAAAACACTTCAAAAACTCCTCCTCATGCTCTGGAAATCCCAGGGTATTTATAAGCAAACTGGGGCACCAGGGTACAGGTACGGAGCTGCACGTCAAATCTTGGCGCGCGCTCCACTCTAGAGCTGCGAAAACGTGGCTTACCGCCTGCTGTGCACTGTTCGGTTGTCCCTCTGTCGGCTGTATATCCCGGTTTCTGGTTTTGGGCCCCTGGTTTTGATGAAACCACCCTCCACAGTCAATGGCTATCTTTATAGGCACAATTAAATGGTGATTTTGGTCTTCTTCTTCATTTCTTGCCATGAACCTAAAAATATACAAGAGAGGTATTATTAGCAGAATTTAATATTAAATAAATGTCAAGATGTGGTATGAAATATACAGTTTTAGAGACTAATCATACCCCACACTTATCTTTTGCTCGTCTGGAGCAAAACAAAAAAAACTAAGTAAATTATTATACTACTTTCGCAGGTGATGCTATTGCATTGAGCATGTGCAACAAGCTGTTAAACCTCTAGGTTTCCTCTAGAGGATGAGTTTTGTCTCCTGTGAGTTTTCAACGGATTACACCCACAAAATCCATAAAGAAAGAAATCAAATGTTAGTATTTTGAAAACGCATTTAGAAATAGAGAAAAGTGTTAAAATATGTTTGCGAAAATTTAAGTGATCCAAGGTCATAGGTTAACCAGAAATTATTCTTCCTTAAACTAAGTCGAAATGCAAAATCTAGTTATAAATTAAATGTAAGAATTTAAAATTGAATCGATTCTTTGATCTTTCATAAAACTCTTAAAAAAATATGTACTTTGTGAATAGTGAAGATTTTTAGGATATCGATTCTAACTTTCATGCCATTTATTTAATATTTTTTCTTTTTTCTTTCCTTAGTTTTCTTAGGCTTTCTAGCTTACCCGAATAATAAGCCTTTAGCCGGTTGATTGTTATACATATTTGCATATTTTACCGCTTCCATACCATGCATATTGTCAATAAAAATATGATTTTTGATCATCTTCTCTCTATTTTTGCAGGTCCACATCTGAAATGAGAAAAAGCCCAAAATCTCTTTAATTAGCAATAATTAAAAGAGATTAATTCAAAAGCCCAAAAGAGAGCCCAAGTTTGAGCCCAGGATCTAGAGAATTCTACGCGCTAACTCAAGATTCCAGAAGGTCTATGTGGCTAACAAACTTGTAACAACTTCACAACAGAAAGCTGTTGGCCAACGGACTTGAAACGGCCGCAAGTTGCCGCGCCTATGCGGCAGATCTGGGGCCGTTGAGCCCCAGATTCTGCCAGCTGTCTCATCTTCTGGAGTCTTCTCTCTAAGGCCATAAATACACCACCAGGGCCTGCACGCAAGAGTAGGATGGAGAGAGAGGAGAGATTAGAGGATAAAGCTTTGTAATTTTGTATTTTTTCTCTAGGATTTTAGTAGTGCTCTAGATCTTCTTCCTCCTTAGAAATTCTGCAAAAGAGAGTTGTAAGAGAGAGAAAGCTTGTGTAGACCAAGGTGTGACAACTTGTGAAGCAAGGATTCATCCATTCTCTTCTCTCTACTTGAGCATTTTCTAGTTTACTTGCTTTCTTTAATTCTAGCTTTACTTTACTTGCACTTTAATTCATGCTTTGCTTTTCTTTTCTTATGGCTAGTAGCTAACTTTTCTAACATGAACTAGCTAACCACTAACCTTGCTAACTACTAACTCATGTGTGATTGCTATCTTTAATCTTGCAAGTTGTATGGTCTTCTCTTCTCCGATGGGTTACTTTCATTGCTTGACAAGTTCTTGTTGTAATTCCATATGATTCATGTGTGCCTCATTTAGAGCCTTGTCTTTAGAACAAGTGCCTTGATGGAACATGGAGATGGATCACCAAACATATGCTATTTGTTGTACAACTTCTTTACTTCAATTAATGAATGTTGTATCTTCTTCCTTAGCATCCCTTGAGTGTCGCTCTTTTGATTCCATTATTTAAAGTCTATCTTGTAGGCCGATGACATCTATGAGTCTACAAGACAAGTCCAAGAGTGATCACCTGTCATTCAAGTGGGAAAGTAATTAGACCAACACGCAAGATAAATCTTTGCCGATGAATCAACATGAGGCACGCATTCACCATCACGGAGTTTAGTAAGTTTTTAGCAAGGTAGTAAGGTTAGCTAGTCATGGTTTTCTCCATCTTCAAATCTTTTACAAGTTTTCTTTTCTTTTTAGTGTTAATCCAAAAGCCAATCTTGTTTTGATTTCTTTTCATTTTCCATCATGAAAAAATCTACCAATTCTTTTACTTCTTTTTCCAATTCATTTTTATTCTTTTAAGACAAAGAGGAATCTTCGTTTTCTTTCTTCACTACGAACCGTAACGCTTCCATCGCAAGCTCTCCCTGAGAATCGACTCGGTATAGCCCATGCTATAACGGAGTTAGGAAAGGGTACATTAATCATTTGGAATACATTTGTGGAGTGATCAAAGCACTTGAGGTTGAATCTAAACCTTATCTCTTTTTTTTGAATATATTTTGTGTGCAAATTATACTCCACTATACAACACCTTTCCCGTCCAAACAAATTGGCGCCGTTGCCAGGGAGAGCAACGGTTTTTTTTTTTGGTTTAAAGTGAACAACTAAACGAATCTTCTTCTCTGTTGCAGGTTACAGGTTGAAGAAACAGGAAACTTTGCATTGCAGTGACATATAAGTGGACCTGGGCCTCTGCTCTAGAAAGCAAGACCAGGATCCCTCAGCTTTGCCGCAGAATCTCGGCCCTGGCTGCAGATTTGCGGCAATCCTGAGTTGACTACTGACCAAATTTCTGCAAAGCTTCTGGTTCTGCAAAATAAATCTGCTGCAGTACTTAATTTCCTGTATGCTTTACCCTTTTCCTGCTAATAATCAACAGTAAAAAATTTGTTGCAAAGTTAAAAAAATTGTTTAGACATTTGCATCTCTAGGCACGTGTCTTTCAATTCCTTTACTTTTACTGTTGAAGAGTGCTGGAGGCAAGGTACGTACGCATTGCATATTGACTAGGACTCACTCTTTGTTTGATTTAAATACGCTTTGAGTGAACCTTGTTTGTTTATATCGTACACTTGCACAAATCAATTCTAAGGGCATAACCCATAAATAAGATAAGGTGGGGATTTTATCACCCTTTCCTTAGCCCAAAAACCACAATCCCAGCACTCACAATCCTAAGCTTCTAAATAAAAATTTGCTAGACGTTGGCCCTAGGGACATCTCGGACTCACTTAGGAGATTATCCTAAGGGGGAAAAGTGTTGGAAATTGACTTTTGTAAAATCAGTGTCTAGGAAAGGGATTGAGGGCCGAAAGCCCGAAGGTTGCTGGTTACTTAATTAAGGAACGTTTTTGACGGAAAATCTCCCACCAACCTTGCCCTTCCCTGGCTGATTAGCTTATAGTCAAAGTCTACACTAAACCTCCTGTGGACGATCTAATCAGTTAGGAGTCGTCTAGGTCCAGGAATCCTAGAAGCTTGGATTGATTTTTCTTTTATTGTTTGTTATTTTCATTTTTTCTTTTTCGCTGGTGTGATCGGTGCACGTTGTTTGTAATTGTATATGCGAGAGTGGTTTCGTGATCCAAATTCTGCAAGACTTGTTAGACTTTCTACACTTGCACTTACACAACCACTTGACATTATGGAAAACAACGTCTCACTTCAAGATCGATTTTATCCGATTCGCACCTCCCTTCCATCTTGCATTCTTCTCCCCGAATCTAATGGAATCACTTCAAGCTGAAACCGCAATTCATTAATACACTTCCCCGATTCCATGGTCTTGAGTCTGAGGACGCGTACCTCTTTATTCGTGAGTTTGAAGAGGTATGCCAAATGATGAGAATTTCCCAACTGATCGAGGATGCTGTTAGGTTACGGTTCATACCGTTTGCACTTAAGGATTTAGCTAAGAAATGGCTTTACAATCTTCCCATCAGTTCCATATCTTCTTGGGATGATTTTGTTAAAGTCTTTCTTAAGAAATTCTATCCTATCCACAAAATAGCCCTCATGAGAAAGAATATAATGCAATTCAAGCAGGAACCTAATGAACCTTTCTGGAAGTATCTTGAACGTTTCAAAGACCTTCTAGCCTTATGTCCTCATCACGGCATAGAGAAATGGCGTCTGTACCAGATTATCTATGACGGTCTAGATTACCAAACAAAAACCCTCCTTGAATCCATGTGCCAAGGGGAATTTTTGAAGAAAGATGAGCATCAGGGGTGGGATCTCTTTGAAACCCTAGCTGAGAAAACCATTCAGTGGGAGTCATGTCCTGATAAATCCACTCCCACCACTTCCAGAACTGGTACACACTCCATAGAATCCTTTATAGCTGCAGAAGCCAAGATCACACAATTAATGAAGAGGATAGAACTGCTTGAATCAAAGGGAAATTCTGTTGTCAATCAGGTCAACCCATTACCTGTCATTAAACCGGGTTGCACCTACTGTAATGACCTTAACCATGTCTTTGAGGAGTGTCCTTTGTATCAGCCCCAATCTTATCAGGAGAACATAAATGCAGCTTTTACCAGACCCCCATACTCCAACACATACAATCCGGGATGGCAGAACCATCCAAATTTTTCATGGAGTCAGTCTGGTCCTGAGCATCATAGACCACCACTTCCACATCCATATAATGCTTAGTCTCACCCATCCAGTTTCAATCGTAATGCACCAAATTTTCGTCCATCTCAAGGTCCACCACAATCACAATCTTATCCAAACCCCCAACACTACCAATCCCAATCTCCACATCATCAACATCCACCCCAGAACAATTCAGATGATAAAATATCAGAGTTGATGAAAATGATAGAATCCTTAACTAAGACCCAAGCTTCAATGATGAACCATCATCAACAGGATATGGATAGAATTCAGGTCCAATTAGGGCAATTGGCTAATGAGAGACAAAAAGGTATGCTTCCAAGCCAGCCAGTGCCAAATCCCAAACATCACTTCCCTTTGAATGAAGTGGAAGATTCAGGACCCAGTCAATATCATGCTATTCATACCCTGAGATCTTGTAAATAAGTTGATAATAAGGTTTCTAGTCAATCATCTCATCCAGCACCAAAGCCAACACCTCCTGTCCCAATGCAACCAACTTCTGACAAACCATCTTCTAGTACAGAGCCATCCACTTCAAAAGCCAAGGGTAAAGAAAAGGTAGATGAGCAACCCTATAAGCCTGTTGTACCATTTCCAAATAGGCTTAAGAATCCCAAGACAAATGCTCACATGGAGAAGATAAAAGAAATGTTCAATAAGGTCCAAATCAATGTCCCTCTTCTTGATGCCATACCATGAGTGCCATCATATGCTAAATTCTTAAAGGAAATGTGCACCAAGAAGAGGAAAACACAAGTCCCTAAAAAAGTCTTCCTAGCATCATCCATCAACGAGCTGCTCAATGGTCCAATTCCTATTAAATACAAAAACCCAGGGAGCCCCACCATTTCATGCATCATAGGACAGACTACCATTAATAGGGCACTTCTTGATTTGGGGCCAGCATCAATCTCCTGCCTTTCTCTGTGTACCAACAATTAGGGTTAGGTGATCTCCGTCCTACCCAAATGACTATCCAATTGGCTGATCGCTCTATCACTAGACCCCAGGGGGAAATTCACGATGTCCTTGTCAAAGTTGGGGAATTCATTTATCCTGTTGACTTTGTAGTCCTTGAAACAAAACCTGTGTCAAATTCCAATCAAAGGGCTCAAATTCCTGTCATTTTGGGACGGCCATTCCTGGCTACTGCAAATGCCATCATTAATTGCCGGAATGGATCAATGAGGTTAACCTTTGGTAACATGACTCATGAACACAATGTCTTCCACACACAACCTCGTAAAACAAAAGATCAAACATTTGAGGTTAGCTTCATTAGTAACAATTGTGAGGAAGAAGGTGAGATCCAAAAGATGAGTCACAATCTGGTGATTCTCTTATCCGAGTACCCTTTCAAAAGGGGAAAGTTGATTTGGATATTTTAACTTTCACAGAGCCAACTCTGACTGTATCTGAACCTCCGATTGATATATCCTTTGAAGACCTGTTTGCTGATGAGATCATGTGTCTAGATGAGTCCACTCGGGGTAGGTTAGCTGATTGTACACTTTTGAAAGAGGATGTTGACATGAGTTTCGAAGAATTATTTGGAGATGAGCTTGAATTTCTGAATAATGGACAAAAAGATGTGCTGAATAAAAAAGGTGGTGAGGAGGAATTCTTGAGTGAACAAAATGGTGAGATATGGATGGACAACAATGAATTAAAACTGGAAATGCTGAGGGTTAAGAATATAATGCGACACGTTTCCCAATTAAACCCGCGAAAGAGAACACATTGGAATGACGGGAAACGGGCCAGAGGGAAACGGCCAAAAGATAGCCCAGGCAGTGAACCCACTTGTACATAATCTTTGTAAATATTTTTTCTTTCTTTTTATAATTTTGTAAATAAATAATAATAATAAAATAAAAAAAATAAAAAAAAGATGAGGGATTTCTAACAAGAGTTCCACCAAATTTGAAGTTCCTAGGTTTCTTCAAAACTCCTTTTTTCAAAAATTCCAATGTCCTAGGTCACTACAACTTCCCAAGAGTCAAACTCTCTTTTCAAAACTACAAATTCTAAAGTTGGTAAAATTCCTTTTGACCTAGGGATAGAAGTGGAAATCTCTTGGTTTTTCCCTCCTATAAATACTTACTCTGCCCGACCCTTCTCCCTCACAAGAAAAAATCATCTCAGATCTACAACTCTCTTCCAGAGCGCCGCACTCTGCAACTTTTCCTCTCCTCAGCTCTCTTTGTTTTGCCGCGTTCCTGCGACTTTTGCCGAGATTCTGCGGCTTTTCTGAAGCTTCCTGGGTGCCGTCAAGTTCTGCACCAGTCGATCTCACGCACTTCCAGCCGATCTGGTGCTACATCTTCATTCAGACTCTCCTGTACCCACTGCAGAGATCGAACTTTTTCCCCCCACGAATTCCGGGGGCGGTTCGAATTCAGATCTCTTCTTTTTATTGCTTTGTTTTTAATTCATATCATGGCACCATCTATTTTCATCGAGAGAGACTTTGGAAAATATTGAGTGATGCAAATGGATATGGGTATGTGTTTCTAGAGAGAATTAGGGCTTGGAATTGGTATACGTTAGTGTATGACAACTCTGAGACTGATGCCTTTTATTGTCCCGAATTGGTGACAATGTTTTACACTCACATTGACCAAGCATCGATTGATCCACAAACGTATCAGTTTACTGTACACATGCCCACAGGAGACTTACTTGTCACACTTCCTCTTCTTGAGGAAGTCACTACTGTCCTAACCATCACACAACACAGCGAGCCTCTCCCATTGATTGAGTATATGACTGTTATGGGGGCTCGTTGTACTGAGCAGGATCGTGGGCTGAAGGCTAGCACCACGTTTAGAAATATTCACTGCGTTGGACGTTGGATCCAACGTAACATTTTAGGGCTAGACCACACCTCCACATTTAACAGACCTGTGTTGCAAATTATACATGATTTAATGACTCGTCAACACACAGTTTGTTTGATGATCAGCACGATTTTGTTACATTTTCATACCCATATTTATCTATCATTTGTTTATAAATAATGCTACTCGGGTATAGTTGATTGAACTTTTGCAGGAAACAGGTAAAAGAAAGAGAAAGAAGAATCCGGTTACTTTCAGCAATAAAACCACGCAGTTTGTAAAAGATTGAGGGTTGCTTTCCAAATATGTTGCGGTATTTTGATCATAACTTGAGCTACAAGACTTCGAACGAAATCATTTAAGATGCTACGGAAAGAGAATTCGAAGATCTACAACTTTTGTGTTGAGAGGTTTTGCTGATTCAGTCATTTACCTGCCCGTAAAAGTTAAAAACGTCTTGCTACTGTCATTGGACCAAATCTGGGCGCAATTATGAAATATTGAGGGGGTTGAATGTAATTTATTTTCTCTTGTGATATTCTTACTCCAGATTTGACTTGTAACTGAGATGGAATGGAGAACATTTGTGAGAGTGGAATGTTTAGAGAAAATGTGAGAATAGCATTTTCATTGGCTTATAAAAGCCAATGAAAGCTAGGGTTTGAGGAGTTTTTTTTCCTAGGGTTTTTATTTTTTTAGATTTTTTTCTCTTTTTCAAACTTGTGCCAGGATATGAATCTCGCCATGGATTTTGGGCCACTTTCTCAATTTTCTGCAATGTCTTGAGGGCTAATTATTTTCTCCTAGTTGCAATCTCAGTTTTAGAGGTAAGAATTTTATTTAAAGCATTTTGATTTTTTTTCTCTGAAATTTCTCAATCCTTTTATTGTTGTTTTATTCCTGCAATTAAAATTAAAAAAAAATAATAATAAAAAAAAGAGACATACAGAGGCGCCTCTGTACATCAAGAACAGAGGGCACCCCTGTGCCCTCCATTTGAAAGGCAAGGGGCGCCATTTGGCGCCCCATTTTGAAGAGGCAGAGGCAGGGCGCCCCTGCCCCTCTTCACAGAGAAGAGAGGGCCCGCCCCCTTGCAGGTTTGGATTTTAAATTTTAATTTTTTTTTAAATTAGTTTAGCTCAATAATTAAATTTAAATAATTTTAAACTGATTTCATTAGTTTAGAGTACTGTTAATTATAACATGAGTAGCTAAATTTTCAACGAGTACTTAGGGGAGATGAACCTAGACTTAACTCTTGTGGACCGAGTCGTTCTCTTATTTATGACGTATGCACACCGATTGATCTATGACTTTTAGGAATTAATTTATAGAATAACTGGATCTTTGACAGGTTATGTATCGGGGGTTAATGGTTCATGCTTAGAGCTTTATTGCCGTCATGTTATTTGTTTAATTTAGTTAATTTATCTTTGATGGACTATATAACAGGATAATAGCTTGTGCTTAAATCTAGTGTTCAGAATTAATGTGTCTCTTAGACATAGAGATTTGGTGTGTATTACAAACTGGTATGGAGACCAAAATCGACCGCTTGATGCTAGTTTAGGGGATTCGATCCTAAGTGCTTGACCTTTCTTTTACTATAATTAGTTCACATAGCTCACAAGATCCATAAATCTTTTGATCCATTCGTGTAGAAGTGTCATAACCAAAAGAACCACCTGTCCCTGTGGACCGACCCTCAAGTGCTACATCGAACGACCGTGCACTTGCGGTTATTTAAAACGAGGAGATAGAATCTCCCCATCATTTGAATAAGGTCATCTTTCACGCACTCATAGCCAATTCCTCACGCACTAGGGGTGCCAAATACTCCCATCCTATCTTGATTACACGTCTATGTAGGACTTTCCTACCAGACGATGTCTTTGATTCATTCGACCGAGTGTTTGTTGCACCTGAGAGACCTACCAGTTCATATAATAGTTGTTTGAACGCGGTCTGGACTCCTACTGTCCAGCCCGAGGATGTACCGGTAGAGTCCTCCTCTGAGGAGAGTCTTGAGGAAGAAGATGAACCTGAGTTTTGGAGGCATGATCCCCCAGCAGAGTCACGAGCTTTCATGTCTTCCATCTGGAAGGGCATGAAGAAAATCTTTAGGGGACAAGTGAGACTGAGGAAGAAGGTAGAGGAGCAATCCTCTCGGTTAGATAGTATGGAGGCTGCGTTGAGGAGATCACAGTCGGCTGGACCTAGCACCACTGTGGGTCCAAAGCGACGGAGGGAGTAGTGTTGTACCTTTTACCTATTTCATGCATCTTTTTATCTTGCATACATTGGGGACAATGCATGAGATAGGTATGGGGGGTAGCTTCTAACATAGGATTTTTCATTTTCTTTTAGGCTTTTTATTTTTAGGATTTTCATTTTCTTTTTAGGTCTTTTATTTTCTTTTAGATTTTACTTTTCTTATAGATTTTCTACTTTCTTTTAGATTTTACTTTTTCTTTAAAAAAAAATAAAAAAAGGAAATTCTTGATCCATGTTTAAAGAATCAAACTTGAAATTTAGGGATTAAGGAAGCTCTTAACTAAGATTTCTAATTATAAGTTGAAAAGAGGAGTTTAGTTGGATTTTTAGGTTAAGTAATAAAGGTTAAGAAAAATTACTAGATTTTAATTCTTTCTTTAGGATATATACATTAAACATATTGAAGGATTAATCAAAGACTTTGTGACTTTATTTACATATATATATAATAAAAAATATATATATATATAAAAAAAAATTGTATATAAATAAATAATAAATACTTAGCCACTGATTAAGCTGGTTAGTCGTGCCTCAAGAAGCATTGCCGATCACGCCTAAAGGTGGTTAAGTCCTTAAATTCCTTCGTGGCCTAGTTTACTTGAGTCATCGAACCCGAGGGATGTTTTCTCATCTGGTGCCCTAAGACTGTCTGGTTTGGGAGTCATCGGTAAGAGACTCGTTACAAGGGTAAACTAGAAAGCCTAAGGATGCTAAGGAATGTAAATAAATAAACATTGTATATATAAATAAAAAAAAGAAAGAAAAAAAATATATTATATATATAAGTAAATAAATGAACTTAGTCTAAGAAAGATCCTTCATGTTTATAGATGTATATATCCTAGGATTGATGCAAAATCCGGTTTTTGATCTTTTCCCTAAAATCTTAACCTAAGTTGAAAACAAAACTCAAAATAGACGCTTATAAGAGGAATGACAAGTTTAGGGTAACCTGAAACCTAAAGCTCAAGTTAGAATCTTTAAAACATGGATCAAAATTTTCACTAACCCTTTTTATTTTTCTTTATGGATTTTGTGGGTGTAATCAGCTGAAAACCCTCAGGAGACAACACTCCTCCTCTAGGGTAACCTAGAGGTTTAACGGCTTGTTGCACGTGCTCAGTGCAATCGTGTCACCTACGAAAGTGGTGTAATAAACTAGTTAGGATTTTCTTTTTCTTTCTTTTTCTTTTTTTTTTGCTCGAGGACGAGCAAAAGCTAGGTATGGGGGTGTGATTGTTATACATATTTGCATATTTTACCGCTTCCATACCATGCATATTGTCAATAAAAATATGATTTTTGATCATCTTCTCTCTATTTTTGCAGGTCCACATCTGAAATGAGAAAAAGCCCAAAATCTCTTTAATTAGCAATGATTAAAAGGGATTAATTCAAAAGCCCAAAAGAGAGCCCAAGTTTGAGCCCAGGATCTAGAGAATTCTACGCGCTAACTCAAGATTCCAGAAGGCCCACGTGGCTAACAAACTTGTAACAACTTCACAACAGAAAGCTGTTGGCCAACGGACTTGAAACGGCCGCAAGTTGCCGCGCTTATGCGGCAGATCTGGGGCCGTTGAGCCCCAGATTCTGCCAGCTGTCTCATCTTCTGGAGCCTTCTCTCTAAGGCTATAAATACACCACCAGGGCCTGCACGCAAGAGTAGGATGGAGAGAGAGGAGAGATTAGAGGATAAAGCTTTGTAATTTTGTATTTTTTCTCTAGGATTTTAGTAGTGCTCTAGATCTTCCTCCCTAGAAATTCTGCAAAAGAGAGTTGTAAGAGAGAGAAAGCTTGTGTAGACCAAGGTGTGACAACTTGTGAAGCAAGGATTCATCCATTCTCTTCTCTCTACTTGAGCATTTTCTAGTTTACTTGCTTTCTTTAATTCTAGCTTTACTTTACTTGCACTTTAATTCATGCTTTGCTTTTCTTTTCTTATGGCTAGTAGCTAACTTTTCTAACATGAACTAGCTAACCACTAACCTTGCTAACTACTAACTCATGGGTGATTGCTATCTTTAATCTTGCAAGTTGTATGGTCTTCTCTTCTCCGATGGGTTACTTTCATTGCTTGGCAAGTTCTTGTTGTAATTCCATATGATTCATGTGTGCCTCATTTAGAGCCTTGTCTTTAGAACAAGTGCCTTGATGGAACATGGAGATGGATCACCAAACATATGCTATTTGTTGTACAACTTCTTTACTTCAATTAATGAATGTTGTATCTTCTTCCTTAGCATCCCTTGAGTGTCGCTCTTTTGATTCCATTATTGAAAGTCTATCTTGTAGGCCGATGACATCTATGAGTCTACAAGACAAGTCCAAGAGTGATCACCCGTCATTCAAGTGGGAAAGTAATTAGACCAACACGCAAGACAAATCTTTGCCGATGAATCAACATGAGGCACGCATTCACCATCACGGAGTTTAGTAAGTTTTTAGCAAGGTAGTAAGGTTAGCTAGTCATGGTTTTCTCCATCT
Source organism: Agave tequilana (assembly GCA_038442645.1). Lineage (NCBI taxonomy): Eukaryota > Viridiplantae > Streptophyta > Magnoliopsida > Asparagales > Asparagaceae > Agave > Agave tequilana. Next base: position 1,371,918 of record JAVJIF010000050.1, read on the forward strand.
TTAAATCTTTTACAAGTTTTCTTTTCTTTTTAGTGTTAATCCAAAAGCCAATCTTGTTTTGATTTCTTTTCATTTTCCATCATGAACAAATCCACCAATTCTTTTACTTCTTTTTCCAATTCATTTTTATTCTTTTAAGACAAAGAAGAATCTTCGTTTTCTTTCTTCACTACGAACCGTAACGCTTCCATCGCAAGCTCTCCCTGAGAATCGACTCGGTATAGCCCATGCTATAACGGAGATTGGAAAGGGTACATTAATCATTTAGAATACATTTGTGGAGTGATCAAAGCACTTGAGGTTGAATCTAAACCTTATCTCTTTTTATTGAATATATTTTGTGTGCAAATTATACTCCACAATACAACACCTTTCCCGTCCAAACGCCGGTGACTCCCAAACCAGATAGTTTTAGGGCACCAGAGTAGAAAACATCCCTCGGACTTAAGGACTCGAGTAAATAAGGCCACAAAAATAAAGGCGGTTATTTTATTTTTATCCACCGTTTTAGGTATGAATAATCATGTTTCCTGAGACATAATTACCCAACTTCAATAAGTGATTTTATCATCATTTTCTATATATTTTTATAGCATTTTTTATGACATTTTCAGTCTTTGTTTCAATCCCAAAAATTGTGTAAGTGTGAAGTGCTTAAATCTAAGACAAAAAATTCAAGATCAAATTATCTTTTCAATTTTATTTCCTTATCCTAAAATTTAAACATGATCTATTATTTTGACTTGGTTTAAAAATTCATAATTTTAGGTCTTCCTGATTCCTAAGATAATCTTAATTTTCTTAAAATAAATTAAAACTAATTCTTTTATTTCAAAAAGTTTTGTAAAAAGAAAAGAAAAGAGTTTTTATACAAAAGAAATTTTTTAAAAAGTTTCTAAAAAGAAGTGTGAATGAAAGAAAATGTAAAACTAACTATGTTAGTAAATTCTCCTCCACACTCGTCTCATGTATTGTCCTCAATACATCGTGAATGTGTATTTACATGAAAAAAATAGGAAGAAAAGGAAAATTATCTCATGGTGGTGGTTCCGGTGGTGGTCTGATTGGGCCAAGTGTTGCTACCCAGTCAAGATAATGTGGTGGCTCACGGAATCCACCTTATTGACCTCTTTTTTATTAACATATTTACAGTCCCTAATTTTAATAAGATCATGTAAGATCTTATCATGAAAATTATTCCCTTTACATGAGCAATTATGGAAGATCATCACTGAGTCATTCTGGTCAATACCTTTGTCTAACAATAGAATGTGGTTTTGGGGAATGGATGATTTGGGCTTTGAAATGAAAAGTTGGGGAACGAATACTAACTCGGAAAAAATCAACTTTTGGTTCGAGAGTCAGTTTAGGTTCATGAGTTGAGTCCAAATCAAAGAATTTAATTTCACCTTCTATTCCCATCAATGAAATGTGACTATCAAAAAGAAGTGGTTCAATTTCAAAATCCATGGACATAGGAATCAATGTTGGCTCGGGTAATAGGTCCAACTTGGGTAAGGATGTCAGAATCAACATAGATTCAAAGGTTGGAATTTGAATCACAGAGTTTTGGGTCGGGTTCACATTCATATTCAAGTTCAATTTCATTGAAATGAAAACTTGCCAATTTGTTAATGGGTTGATATTGGTCATGTTTAAGATTTTGTAGTGAAATTGAATCTAGGTCAAAGTCTTCAAGATTCCATGATACTTAGTTTTCATCAATATGATTAGAAAAGTTAGGAGTAGTCAAAGATTGGTAGGGAGAGTTTCCTTATTCCTACACATGTTTTCCAATCGACTAAGTTTAGCTTCTTCATATTGAAAGGACCGCTTTGGAATTGAATTATAGATTCCGTACTCTTTTTGAAGTCGGTATGTTCTTCTTACTGTGGGACTTGGAAATGGAGTAAGGATCTTGGATTTGAAAACTTTGATGGGATTTTGAGTCTTCCAGATTTTGAATTCGTCGCTTAAGCTCCTCTAAGGCTTTTGTCCTCTTTTCGCAGTCAATTGTTCTTCTAATGGTTGTTCAGGAGAAAAAGTATATGAAGCTAGATGTTGGTAAGGTGGTTGACCATAATACACGGGGGAGTTGTATCCCCACTGACTCGGTGAAGAGTGGTGATGATTATTCCAGTCTTGTTCATAGTATTGGGACTGGGGCACATATTGAGTCGGATAATCCCAATTCGGCATATAAAGTTGGTTCATGTTGTACATAACTGGGTCGGCGTTATCCGAGACAAATGAGGTCGGGTGAAATATGGATTCATATTAGGATTGAAAAAATTATTGTTGTTGAAATCCATGTCACAATTTATAAAAAGGAAAAAACAAACAAACAAACAAACAAATAAAGAAAAAGAAGAAAACAAGCCTATGCTAGGGTTGACTTAGATCTAAACGACTCCTAACTGGTTAGACTGTCCACAGGGGGTATCTTGTAGAAATCTGACCACTAGTTAATCAGCCAAGTAAGAGTAAGATCAGTGGGAGATATCTGTGCCGGAGCAACGGGCTAATTATGCCAAACGACATTCTTTGAGGTTCGCCTCTCAATCCCTAACCTTGGACACCGATTTGACAAGAGTCAACTTCTAACAACTTCTCCCTTAGGTCAATCTCTTAAATGAGTCTGAGATGTCCGTAGGGGCCAACGTCTAGAAATTTTTATTAAGACTTGGGTTGTGTGAGTGGGGAGGTGATTTTTAGGCTAAGGGAGGGTAATGACTGAAAAACACCTAGAGGGGGGGTGAATAGGTGTAAGTGCTAATCTAATAAACTTAATGCAAACTAAGTGCGCTAAATGCGGAAGCTAATGCAAATTATGCACAAACTAATACAATACAACAAGTGTAGCTGAATTCCTCTTGCGAGGCTCTGGACTAAACTCCTCTTGATTCCCCTTGATATGGGTTGAGGCGCTATGTGAAGCTCTTGTTGGATGAGTATAAGTTAGGCACACACACACAAGCAATCCAAGCAACATGCACACACAATCAAGCCAAGCAATAAAGGATATAGCAATATAAAATAATGCAAGGCAACACGAGCAATATGATATGGCAATATGAGTTATGCTCAACACGAGCAAATATGATGATATGAAGTATGATGCTTTGCACAATATAAATGAGAGAGAGTTAGAGAGACAATGGATCAAAACGCAAACACCAAGATTTGTTTCGAGGTTCGAGCACCTTGCTCTACATCCCCGCCTACACCACCGTGTAGGATTTCCACTAACTCAACTCCCACCGAGGGAACCTCTACCGAAGAGGATTTCTTACAACTCTAGGAGTACCTAACTCCTCTCTCAATACAACCTCCACCGAGGCCAACAACAACCAACAACAACACCTCTACCGAAGAGGCTCACAACCAACACTATCACCTCACACTTGAGGGATACAACTCAATCACCCGATCACCTCTACCGAAGAGGGATTCACAAATAAAAGGGTGTTTACAACAAAGAGGTTTACAACAAACAACCTCAAACTCTTCTCTTTCTTTTTCTCTTTTCTTTTTCCACAAAAACAAGATCCTAATAGTTTAGGATAGAAGATAGCTCAAGTGTGGAAACTAGGTGTTTTTGGAAACAAGCAACAAAGAAAAACTTCTTGGGAAATCACTTGTAGAAGATAGAAAATACAAAACAATACAATCTCCCAAAACCCTAGCTTTCTTTGATTTTCCAAAAACCCAAAACAAATCAAGATGAGAAGTTTAAAGCCCAAAAACTCTTTTAAAAACTTGTTTTAAACTTCTGAAAACCTGGGATTTTTCTCTTGTAAAAACCTTTGCCAAAATCCCAAATGAATAGGGTTTATATAGGCCAAACCAGAAAACTAGCCGTTAGGCTGATGTGGCAGTTCTGACAGCCACCGGTCGACCGGCCCGGTCGACCGCCAACGGTCAAAAATATGACCGTTGGGCACTATCGGTCGACCGGCCCGGTCGACCGAAAATTCCCGAGAGCAGAGCTCTCAACTCGGTCGACCGGCCCGGTCGACCGGCTATGTGCCTAACAGACGTGCACATCTGTGCACATCGGTCGACCGGATCGGTCGACCGCCCCTTTGGTGCGGTCGACCGGCAAGGTCGACCGACCAGCCTGTCAGCCCAAAAACCAGGTCAGAAATTTTGGAAAAAATATTTTACAAAAATCTTTTATCATTTCTGAAAATTCCATAAAACTTGTTTTATCATTTTATGTTAAAACATAAACATGTGATAAAAATTTCAAGACAATATATCAACATATCAATTTATTTTTGTGTCTTGCAAATTTTATCAAAAACAAAACTTGTATTTTTATCAAACTTGATTTTTCCAAAACATGAATAGGGATATCAAAATAAGTTTGTTTACCAAGATAAAGCATGTATGTATAAATAGAAAACATCTACTATACATATACCATATGTAAACTTGTTTTGATAAACTATTCATGAAAACCAAAACTCAATCATAAAACGTGTGTGATTTGTGCACTTGAGCATATCAACTATACTAAGCTTTACAAATGGATCTAAAACTCTATCTAAACTAGGATACCTAAGTCTTCTTGACGATCTTCATCTTCAAGTAGACTTGCTCCAAAACTCCGTGATTCTCCAAGTGCAAAGGTATGATCTTTAAGCTTTGGCACCGGAATCAACATGAAAAGCTTCTAAACTCCTTGTTGAAGCTAATCACCAACTAATATCCTGTTAATGATCTGAAACTTAGAAACACAAGAATATTAGTAAACATAACTACATGAGTGTTGATCATCATCAAAACTAGAGTGGAAGGCCATTGGGCCAACAATCTCCCCCTTTTTGATGATGACAAAACTCATGGAGTTATACATGCATGGATTAAAGATAAGCTTCAAGGAAGCTCCCCCTTAACTCATGCATACACAAATAAACAATAATATGCAATGCATGACAAGTGCATATAAACATGGTGCTCTAGATACCAATGGAATATTCAACATAAAATACGCTCTAGATACCAATTACAAAGCAAACTCTATAAATCAATCAAACTTACTATTCTTGAGATTAAAACATAATATATGCATATAAAACATAAGCATGCATATAAAACTTCATAAATACTTCTCCCCCTTTTTGTCAATCATCAACAAAGGGGTAATCAAAACCATAAATAAAACGAGGGGTAAAAATCTTTCTTCCCCTTTATGTCAAACAAAACAATAAAAGACAATGTTCTCCCCCTTTTTGTCTAAAACAAAAAAAAAAAACAAAATCAATAAGGGGTGACTACAAACATGATATCAATTAAAAATATGTCAATGAAGCATCTTGATACCAATAAACAAGAATCAATATATGTTATATGCTATATACATTCATGAAGAGGAAGACGCTAAGTTAGCTTCCCTACACATATGCATTACATGAAGAAGGGATGACAAGCCCCAATTCACATAACACATATTATGTAATGCATAAGAGGAGATGTGAAGCTCCCCTACACACGTATATCATATAAAGAAGAGTTGTCAAGCTCCTCAATTTATAATATACTCAACATGAATCTATATGTAAGAGAGATGTTAAGCTCTCCTTGCATATAGGAAATACAAATTAAAACTTTGAATATTTTCTCTAAACAAAATTTTGAAAATACCAATTGTAATTTAAACATAACAAATTACCAAATGTAAAACAACATAACAAATTTTGAATGTCTAAACACAAATTTTAATACCAATTGTAAGAATATATTTCATTTTGAAAATATATAAACAAATTTGATGTTGATATCATATGTTCAAAATAACAACTTTTAATCATAAAGAGTGGGAGTACAAATACCAATTGAAATACAAAATCAAATTTTCTCCCCCTTTATGAAAAACAAACTAAATACATGCATAGTCTTGATAACAATTTAAAAGTAATCAATTTAAACAAAATTGAAACTCAAGCACTAGCATAAACACAAACATATATATGTATGAAAGATTGATACCAATAGAAATTGATATACTTGGAATTTAAAGCATACATACATACAAAATATATATGAGTATACAAGAAGATCAAAATGATACCAATTGAAAGAGTTCAATGATACCAATTGACATAACAATAAGTTCAAGTGTATACATCATATTATCTACCACCCAATCATAATTCAAGTTTTAAGGATTTTCAATTTAGGGCATACATGAACATGATCTCCCATCCTACCGCCCTTAGAAGGTAGGGGTTTTTCAAAGATAGATTTGAAAATGTAGTTTTGTTTGAAAATCACTACCAAAATAAAGAACACCGCAACTAGTTAAATGGAAAACTTGTTAACTAGCACGAAATCCTTCAAGCAAGGAATAAAACAAAATTGAAATTCACATGATAATCATCACTCTAACCAATAAAGCATAACTCATGAGAAACAAAACATGAGCAATAGATATGAGTGTACAAATAATATGTGAAGATCATAATCATGAAAAATATTTCATTGAGCTCAATTATTCCTTAAAACATAATTCCATCAAAAACATGAAAAATCATATAAAACTCCTTATTTAATCTTCAAGGCATATGTATGTCTAATACAAGCTAAGATATACATACATATCCAAAACTCAACGAGTCCACTAAATGTATATTCATGAAGGCACGTGGCTCAAAAAGATGTATATGTATAAGATTAGTTTGAACTAGATAGACATATACATGAAGTTAAACATAAATACATGAAACATGAAAAACTAAATTTTCATCACACAAATTTCATTTCAAGGTATATGTATGAATTGTCAAACATGAAGTATACATACATATCCCTAAACACAATTGAGTCCAAATATAGATTTGTATGAAGGGCAAATGACTCAAGGGGTATACATGTATATCTTAAAGTTTGGCAATACAAACATATACATGAAGTCAAAACTCATATAAATCCAAAAATATGAATACAAGTCTAAAATGTATGGATCATCAAAACTAGACTATACTAGCACATCTAATGGGTTCAAATAAGCAATCAAGCCCAAACATACATAGATTTATTTGTGGCCCACTCTATGTACAAGTATATACCTAGTCTTAATGAAAACTAACACTTAAACAAATATTCAAGACATGAAGCATCAAAACAAATATGAGAATCATCATGATAAAAGTCATCATGGAAAACTAAAACATGATTATTATGTGAATTCACATGTATTAGATTCATGATGTACATTATAGCTTAAACATAAGTGAGAACACTAAGTATGGGATCATATAAGCATGTGTGTCTCAAATACTATATATGTATGTCAAGGATCTAATAAATATGGAATGAACATACTAATCCATAGACATTAAAAAAAATATGCTATAAACTATCAAAACATGCTATAAACAATAAAGTGGAAAGCATGTAAACATAATAAATGGGAGTAAAGGATTGTTACCAAAACCGAAGAAGCAACTTTCCTTGTCTCCAAAACATGGTGGTCATCTCCACCAAATCTTCCCTTGAAAGTGATGCATCCAATAGATTTCCTTTAAGTCCGGAACGCATCCACTCCAAGGTGTCATCACTCTCACGTCATGTGAGAGCCCACACCTACATCAAAAACTTTAGGGGTGGTGGTCTTTGGTACCCATCTCTTATTGGGTCCATGGGGGTTAGTCTCATTTCTAACCCAAACAAAATTCTTTGCTAAATTTGGAGTATGTAATCTATCATAACAAAATTTAGCAAGGTGGCCCCTACGTCCACAATGTGTACAAGTGTACACATGAGCATACATGTGAGAAGTGTGTCCGTGAGGAGCATGTGTATGCCGTGATGGGTGTGCATGCATAGATGATGGAACTTGTTTCTTTCGAACCAAGGTTTCCAAGCGTGTGTGGTTCATGGCACATTGGCTCATAGTGGAGCCCAACCAATCTACCTTCTTCTTTAACATGCAAATATCATCATTAATCTTAGAAGAAGAGGTACATGCATTAGGTGTGCTAGAATGTGAAGCTACACTAGCATGGCAAACATGTGCATCCATTTTATTTTGCAAAACAATATTTTTCTTTACGCAAACATTTAAATCATTGGAAATAGAAATAATTTTGTTTTTCAAATCAACATTTTCTTTTAAAACAAAATCTACTTTTGAAGACAAGTTCTCATTTTTCTTCAAAAGAATATGGCAATCATTTTTATTTTTCAAAAACTCATTTTCTTTAAGTGCAAGTTCCAATTGAGATCTCAATGAATCCCTTTCATTATAGACCTCAACCTTTTCTTGCAAAACACAATCAAGTCTAGAATGCAAACACTTATTTTCTTTTTCAATTTCTAGACTTTTTTTTTTCAAAATTTTATATTTTTCTATTAATTTTTCACATACTATTGAAAGTTCTTCATTTAGAGCATGGGCATCAATATGATCATTTGAAGAACTAGCATCATCATCACTATCTAATGGAGTTTCCGAGTGTACCTCAAAGGAGTCATTCCCTTGGACCATGTAGCATATAGAGTTGGATTCTCCACTAGATTCCTCTTCTTGGATTTGGACTTGAAGCTTGGAGGTGGTGGTTGTTGTCAATTTGTTCCACACTACAAAAGCGGAATCAAAGTTAGAAACACATAAAAGATAATCTTTAGATAAAGTGCTTCTAATGGCCTCTAGGGCTTGTGCATTGGCCCCTATATGATTGCGATCACTAAGGAAGGATTCCTTGGTAATAGCAAGATAGACTTTATGACCTAGGGTTTGCAAATAAACGGTCATCCTAATCTTCCAAACATGAATGTTGGAAGGGTCATACATAGGTGGGGTCATGAAGGCCATGGTAAACTAAATGAATGTGCAAACAAACAAATGCAAATAAGATTAGCAGCAAATGGATCACTCCTAGGATGTTAAGCCTAAGTATCAGGAGCACTAGCTCTGATACCAATTGAAAAACACCTAGAGGGGGGTGAATAGGTGTAAGTGCTAATCTAATAAACTTAATGCAAACTAAGTGCGCTAAATGCGGAAGCTAATGCAAATTATGCACAAACTAATACAATACAACAAGTGTAGCCGAATTCCTCTTGCGAGGCTCTGGACTAAACTCCTCTTGATTCCCCTTGATATGGGTTGAGGCGCTATGTGAAGCTCTTGTTGGATGAGTATAAGTTAGGCACACACACACAAGCAATCCAAGCAACATGCACACACAATCAAGCCAAGCAATAAAGGATATAGCAATATAAAATAATGCAAGGCAACACGAGCAATATGATATGGCAATATGAGTTATGCTCAACACAAGCAAATATGATGATATGAAGTATGATGCTTTGCACAATATAAATGAGAGAGAGTTAGAGAGACAATGGATCAAAACGCAAACACCAAGATTTGTTTCGAGGTTCGAGCACCTTGCTCTACATTCCCGCCTACACCACCGTGTAGGATTTCCACTAACTCAACTCCCACCGAGGGAACCTCTACCGAAGAGGATTTCTTACAACTCTAGGAGTACCTAACTCCTCTCTCAATACAACCTCCACCGAGGCCAACAACAACCAACAACAACACCTCTACCGAAGAGGCTCACAACCAACACTATCACCTCACACTTGAGGGATACAACTCAATCACCCGATCACCTCTACCGAAGAGGGATTCACAAATAAAAGGGTGTTTACAACAAAGAGGTTTACAACAAACAACCTCAAACTCTTCTCTTTCTTTTTCTCTTTTCTTTTTCCACAAAAACAAGATCCTAATAGTTTAGGATAGAAGATAGCTCAAGTGTGGAAACTAGGTGTTTTTAGAAACAAGCAACAAAGAAAAACTTCTTGGGAAATCACTTGTAGAAGATAGAAAATACAAAACAATACAATCTCCCAAAACCCTAGCTTTCTTTGATTTTCCAAAAACCCAAAACAAATCAAGATGAGAAGTTTAAAGCCCAAAAACTCTTTTAAAAACTTGTTTTAAACTTCTGAAAACCTGGGATTTTCTCTTGTAAAAACCTTGGCCAAAATCCCAAATGAATAGGGTTTATATAGGCCAAACCAGAAAACTAGCCGTTAGGCTGATGTGGCAGTTCTGACAGCCACCGGTCGACCGGCCCGGTCGACCGCCAACGGTCAAAAATATGACCGTTGGGCACTATCGGTCGACCGGCCCGGTCGACCGAAAATTCCCGAGAGCAGAGCTCTCAACTCGGTCGACCGGCCCGGTCGACCGGCTATGTGCCTAACAGACGTGCACATCTGTGCACATCGGTCGACCGGATCGGTCGACCGCCCCTTTGGTGCGGTCGACCGGCACGGTCGACCGACCAGCCTGTCAGCCCAAAAACCAGGTCAGAAATTTTGGAAAAAATATTTTACAAAAATCTTTTATCATTTCTGAAAATTCCATAGAACTTGTTTTATCATTTTATGTTAAAACATAAACATGTGATAAAAATTTCAAGACAATATATCAACATATCAATTTATTTTTGTGTCTTGCAAATTTTATCAAAAACAAAACTTGTATTTTTATCAAACTTGATTTTTCCAAAACATGAATAGGGATATCAAAATAAGTTTGTTTACCAAGATAAAGCATGTATGTATAAATAGAAAACATCTACTATACATATACCATATGTAAACTTGTTTTGATAAACTATTCATGAAAACCAAAACTCAATCATAAAACGTGTGTGATTTGTGCACTTGAGCATATCAACTATACTAAGCTTTACAAATGGATCTAAAACTCTATCTAAACTAGGATACCTAAGTCTTCTTGACGATCTTCATCTTCAAGTAGACTTGCTCCAAAACTCCGTGATTCTCCAAGTGCAAAGGTATGATCTTTAAGCTTTGGCACCGGAATCATCATGAAAAGCTTCTAAACTCCTTGTTGAAGCTAATCACCAACTAATATCCTGTTAATGATCTGAAACTTAGAAACACAAGAATATTAGTAAACATAACTACATGAGTGTTGATCATCATCAAAACTAGAGTGGAAGGCCATTGGGCCAACAATGACTTCCCCACCTTATATTGTATTGGGTTTTACCCTTAAGTTCAATTCATGCAAGTATGCAATATAGATAAAAATAAACACACAAAGAGAGTAAATCACTCACGTGTTTGTCTTAACTATATGCAATGCAATATGTACACCTCCTTCAAGATCACAACAACACAAGAACAAAATACAGTGTATTGGAATTGAATTGACACGTGCTTAGATGCAAATGTTTAAATCATTTTAAAACATCCAATTACCGTATTTTAGTTCTTAAAATTATTACAGTGCACAGATAATATAAACAAAAAGTAGCAGCAAAATATAATAATATACAAGAATTTACCCAACCACACAAAAGAAAGTGTGGACTTCTGCAATGCTAAAAATTTGACCTGCACACTAAAACAAAGAAGAAAATTTAACAAAAACATGAAATCAAACCGTTCCCATTACCGGCAACGGCGCCAAAATTTGATCAAGGGAAAACCACGTACGAAATGTATATGTTTTGAAATTAATAGTTAAAAGTGCATGCTTTGGCTTCCTCGATACTTCCGTTATAGCATAAAGGCTAAATGGTTCGAATCCACAGGGATGGGAAGCGATAGAAGTTTTATCGGAATGTTCACATGTGTGTTAAAGTTTCTTCAATGTTTTAAAGAATGAAAAGAAAAGAAAACAAAGAATGAAAAGAGAAGAGTTAGGTGAAACACGAAGAAGTGAGAAACAAAGAAGAATGGTATTTGTGATTTTTAATAGTTTATCTAAAACAAAGTAAAACGAGAAAGAAAACCCAAGGCTACTAACTACTAATGGCCCTACTAACCATGCTAACTGCTTAGTGTTAGTTGCCTCACATGTATCCTTAGCCATCACTAGTCCTTGGTTCAAGAGCGTTTCAAAGCATGACCCATACGATAATTTTCATATCCAAACTTAACAAAACAAGAGCAAGCTACACTTAAACCATCAAAAGTAAATAAGAGTAAGAATGGAATAAAGAAATGTTAGCTTGTTAGTGCGTTAGGATGTTAGAGTGGTAGAATACATCATCATGAGCCATCAATGGCTCTTGCAAGAGCAAGGACAAGTAGAAACTATTAGATTCATGTGGATTATCAAGTAAGAAGTTAGCAAGTTAGCGGTTAGTAGTTGTTACCATGAGAGAAAATTAGCTAAACATGTAAAAGGAGTTAGAGAAGAAAACAAAGAGAGGTAAAGAGATAACTTTTCATAACTTGTCACCTTCTATTATAAGCACTCTTACTTTCCAACCATGTATCACTCTCTCTCTCTCTCTCTCTCCTATTACAAGATCTACAAGAAATGAAAAATACAAAGAAGGAAGAAAAAGAACCAAACTAAAATACCCTAAACTACAACAAGGGAAAAACTCTAAAAACTAACCTAAAAACACTTCAAAAACTCCTCTTCCTGCTGCTCTAAAAATCCCAGGGTATTTGTAGGCAAAATGGGGCACTAGGGTACAGGTACAGAGCTAAAAATACACCTAGAGGGGGGTGAATAGGTGTACGGCTAATCTAATAAACTAAATGCGAAAATTAAAACTTAATTGCAACTACACTTAATGTAACCAACGAGTGTAGCCGAATTCCCGGTGAAGGGCTCTGGACTAACTCCTCTTGATTCCTTTGAATAAGAGTTGAGGCGCTATATGAAGCTCTCGTGGTTAAGCACAAGTGAGGCACACACAAACAAGCCAAGCGTATAATTATGAATGATCAATATGAATGATGCAAGGCACAACATAAAGAGCGAGAGAGTAAGAGTCAATCGATCAAACGCAAACACACGAATATGTTTCGAGGTTCGAGCACACAACTCTGCGTCTCCGCCTTCACACAGAAGGATTTCCAACCCACTTGTCCACACAGAACTCCCACACAGGAAACCTCCACTGAGGATTTGGGGTAAATACAATATGGAGTACACAACTCCTCTTTCAACCAAAACAACCTCTACACTTAGAGGCTAGGCACAAAGCCACACAAATACCACCTCACACAAGAGGGGTAGGCACTTAGCCAATACAACACAATCACCTCACACTTGAGGGATTTCAACACAAACTCCACCTCTCACTAGAGGGAGCCAACCACCTCTCCAAAATCAACCTCTACACAAGAGGGATAACACAAGTAAGGAGGGTTTACAACTTGGTGGTATATCTCAACCATAAACCAATTTTGCCACAAATAAAAGATCCTATAGATAGGATAGAATGATATAGCTCAAGTGTGAAAAATCAAGATGTTGGAAAACAAATCACAAGGAAAAAATACTTGGAAAAATAACTTAGTATTTGATAGAAATGAAGAACAAAGCAAATATCCCAAATCTATATTTTTCTTTAATTATTTCAACTCTTGAAAATAAATAAAGAATGATCTTTAAAACCAATAAACTTTTTCGAAAACTTGCTTTTAAAACACTAGAGAATAGATGAATTTTTGCTCTTGAAAATCTTAACCAAAATACCCCTCAAATGGGGTATTTATAACCCCTTTTAAAAACTAGCCGTTGTGGCAATTTTTTAACCCAGACGGCTTTCAGTCGACCGGCTCGGTCGACCGCCAACAGTGAAAAATCCGACCGTTGGAGCCTCGGTCGACTGGCCCGGTCGACCGTAGCCTAGAATAGAGAGCAGAGCTCTCTGCCGGTCGACCGACCCGGTCGACCGGGGCTTTCCAGAGAGCAGAAGCTCTCTGGCGGTCGACCGACCTGATCGACCGGCCCTCCAGCCAGAGCTGGTGTACACGGCTGTGCACGTCGGTCGACCGACTCGGTCGACCGGCAGAAGCCAGAACAGGACTAATAAGGGATTGAAAACTTGGTTTTTATTTGTCAAAAAAATCCCATAAATTCTCTAAAAATTCACAAAAATAAGTTCAGTATAATACATTGATATACAAAATTTGTGTGAAAATTTTCAACACAAATTTCAAACTTTTTGAACCATTTTTGTGACTTATAAATTTTGCCGAAAACTAAAAACTATAATTTCTAAAACTTGGATTTGTCAAATGGAAATCCGATTTTTCCAAAACTCATCCAAATACAAAAACATGATATTGAAATAACATTTAGGCATGTAGTATATGGATATAATCCAATATACATGTAAAGATATATATCAATATTTTTGATATTAAATCCAAAAATACGTTTTGTTAAAACACAAAACTCCAAACACATGAAATAGGCATATCAAAATAAGTTTGTCTAAGATATGAAGCATACATGTATATAGAACAAATCTAATATACATCAAACCATATAAACTTGTTTTGAATCAATCTATTCATGAAAACCAAGATCAGTTAAACCAAAAACTGAAAACCAAAACATGAAACGTGTGTGTGTTGTGAACTTGAGCATATCACATTATCTAGTCTTTACAAACGGATCTAAAACATAAACTAAACAATTTACCGAAGTCTACTTGACGAACTCTGTCTTCAAGCCGACTCGATCCAAACCGTGATTCACCAAGCTTGACTCCAACGAGTGCTAGGTATGAACATTGACGCTCGGGCTCTAGAATCACCAAGTGAAAAGATCCAAAATACCTTTGTTGAAGCTAATCATCTACTAATATCTTGGTTAAGTATCTGAAACTAAACATCACAAGAATATTAGTAAACATAACTACATGAGTTAATCATCATCAAAACTAGAGTGGAAGGCGTCTAGGCCAGCAATCTCCCCCTTTTTGATGATGACAAAACTCATGGAGTTATATATGCATGGATTAAAGTTAAGCTTCAAAGAAGCTCCCCCTTAACTCATGCATAGGAATAAACAGAAGATATGCAATGAATACGTAAACTTGGATATGCATCAACATGCATAAAAACAAAGGAATGAACATGCTCTTGATACTAAGCATGAAATAAACAAGCTCTTGATATCAAACTTTTAAAATAAATTCCTTCTTCCCTTTTAAAATAAACATGTTCTTAAGCTCTTTATACAAATAAAAATTTCAATAAAAAACTTAAACTCTTGATACCAATCAATTCAATAAAAAAACTTAAGTTCTTGATACCAATCAATAAAACAAAATTCTTAATACCAATTGTAAAGATAATCACTAAACAATAAACATGCAAATAAACTCATGCATATAAGCTCAAATACTTCTCCCCCTTTTTTCCAATCATCAACAAAGGGGTTAAAGAAAAACAATATTCTCCCCTTTTTGTCTTAAACCAAAAAAAATATCAGTAAGGGGTGAACTCAAAACAAAACTTTCTTGATACTAATTGTAAGAAAAAAATATATATATCAATTGAGAGCATCATGATATCAATAAAACAAAACGTACCCATTGAAAGTACATAATGTGGTACATAAAACAAACATAGATTTAAATACCAATTGATACCAATTGTAAGTAAATACTAATTAAATACTAATTGAAAGTAAATGAATCATTTTAAACAATTCAATCAAAAATTTTGATATCAATAAAACATACCAATTTTAAGTAAACTTATAGATAATCTTGATACTAATTTGTAAAGATTAGTACCAATAGAAAGTAATTTTTCATCAAAAGCATATGATATAAAAAATAATCAATATCCCCTTTTTTTAAATCATTTTTAACATAAAGTGTGGGAGTAGAATACCAAAACCAATTGAAAGGTGAAATGTGAATTTTCTCCCCCTTTATGAAATACCAAATAAAATGATGCATAAGCTTGTATAAGAAATCAATTGAAACATAATCAATTGAAATATAATAGTCATTTGAAATCAAGCTTAGCATGACCAAAATTTGTGCTCAAAGATATAGAGATATAGTAAGCACAAAATAAAACATATATATGAGTGTACAAAAAAAATGTCAATAGTGATACCAATTGAAAGGATCCAATGATACCAATTGAAACACAGTAAGATTAAGTGTATAACTCATATTATCTTCCACCCATTTCATGCACATGTTTAAAAGAATTTTCAATAATAAGTATATAAGGCATGGTCGCCCAACCAACCGCCCTTAAATGGAAAGGGTTTTCAAAAATAGGTTTGAAAATAGTTTAGTATAATTGAAAACTCTTCCAAAATGAAGAATACGAACTAGTTATAAGAAAAAATTTGTAAACTAGTACGAAATCCTTCAAGTAATGAATAAATCAAAAATAAATTTCATGAAACATGAAAATCACTCAACAATTGACACTCAAAAGATATAAAGCTCATATATGACTCATGAAAACAAAATCATGAGAAAGCCTCAAATAATGTGAGTGTACAAGTTTTGTGTGAAAGACACAACTATGAAAATAGTCAATTTAGCTCAATAAGAAATTCCTTAAAAACATGAAAATCATCAAAACAATTTAATCTTCAAGGTATATGTATGTCATGTTCAAACTAAAGTATACATACATATCCAAACATAACGAGTCCACAAAAGTATATGCATGAAGGCAAGTGGCTCAAGGATGTATATGTATAAAAATTAGTTTGGACAAAATAGACATATACATGAAGCTAAACATATAAACATGAAAAACATGTACAATATGGGAATACAAGTCAAATGCATGAATCATCAAAGCTAGGCTATACTAGTACATCTAATGAGTACAAATGAGCGTTCAAGCATAAACATATAATAGTCTATTTGTAGCTCACTAGTTGTACAAGTATACATCTAAGTTTTAATGAAAACTAACATCTAAACATGTAATCAAAACATGAAGCATGGAAATCAAAACTAATAAACATACATATAATCATTATGTACATGCACATGCATAAATCTAGGACATACACATTAGTTAAACTAAATGTGAGAACACAAAGATATAAATTCATATTAAACATGGGTGTCTCAAATAACTAAACATGTATATCACTAATCAAAATATCATGGCATATAACATACTAATCATGAAACATCAAAACATGCTAAAAATGAATAATATGAAAGCATGTAAACATAAATGAGGAGTAAGGAATTGTTACCAAAACCTATGAAGGCAACTCTCCAAGTCTCCAAAACAAGGTGGTCCTCCCACCAAACTCCCCTTGAAAGTGATGCATCCAAAATGTCCTCTTTAAGCTTGGAATGCATCCACTTCAAGGCACCATCACTCTCACGTCATGCGAGAGCCCACACCTACTTCAAAAATAATAGGAGTGGTCTTTGGTACCCATACTCTTTTGGGTCCATGGGGGTTAGTACCTTTCCTAACCCAAACAAATTTAGTTGCTAAATTTACATCATGAACTCTATCATAGCAAAAATTTATCAAGGTGGCTCTTAAGTCCACAATGTGTACATGTGTACACATGAGCATACATCGTGTTATAAGTGTCTCCGTGAGGAGCATGTGTATGCCGTGTATGGTGTGCATGCAAAGATGGAACTTGTTTCTTTCGAAACAATGATTCCAAACGTATATGGTTCAAGGCACATTGGCTCAAAGTGGAGCCCATACAATCAACACTTTTCTTTAAAATATTTATATCATTTTTAATACTTGAAGATAAAGTGGAGCATGCAATATGTGAGCTAGATGGTGACGCTACACTAGCATGGCAAACATGTGAATCTAAATTATTTTTCAAAGAAACATTTTTCTTTAAACAACCTTTCAATTCTTGTGAAATCAAATTTATTTTATTTTTCAAAGAATTATTTTCTTTTAATACAAAATCAAGTTTTGAAGTTAAATCCTCATTTTTCTTCAAAACATATTCACAATCATTTTTACTTTTCAAAATTTTGTTTTCATTAAGTGCAAGATCAAGTTGGGATTTAAGCGAGTCACTATCACTTGAAATCTCATCCCTTTCTTACAAAACAATCTCAAGTCTAGAAGATAAAATTTTATTTTCTTCTTTTAAACCAAGACTTTCCTTTTCAAAAGTTTGTATTTTGAAATCAAAATTTCACAATTTTTAGCAAGTTCATCATTCATGGCTTGTGCCTCTAAACACTTATTGCAATAGGAACTAGTACTAGCATCTAGTTGATTGTCCGAGTGTACCTCAAAGGAGTCATTCCCTTGGACCATGAAGCAACGTTCATTGGACTCGTCTCTTCTAGATCTCCTCATCTTATCGATAATCTTTGGTAGCTCGGGAGAAGTCAAAATGCTACATACTGCAAAAACTGAATCATAGTGAGAAAACACGTGTAAATAATCTTTATGAAGAGATGCTCTAAGTGCCTTTAGGGCTATTGCATTGGCGTCTATATACTTGCTATCTTTAGGGTAGGATTCCTTGGGCTTTTAAATGACAACTCATAAGAATCTTCCATATGTCTAGTCTAGAGAAATCAAACATGGGAGGGCTATCCATGAGTGCAAACCATATGTGTGCAAAAGCAAATGCAAATGTATATTAGCTAATCACACTCCTAGGTGGTTAAATCAAATATCAGGAGCGTAGGCTCTGATACCAACTGAAATACACCTAGAGGGGGGTGAATAGGTGTAGGCTAATCTAATGAACTAAATGCCGAAATTAAAACTTAATTGCATCTACACTTAATGCAACCAACGAGTGTAGCCGAATTCCCGGTGAAGGGCTCTAGACTAACTCCTCTTGATTCCTCTGAAAAGAGTTGAGGCATTATATGAAGCTCTCGTGGTTAAAGTGAGGCACACACAAACAAGCCAAGCATATAATTATTAATGATCAATATGAATGATACAAGGCACAATATAAAGAGAGAGAGAGATAGAGAGAGTAAGAGTCAATCGATCAAACGCAAACACACGAATATGTTTCGAGATCGAGCACACAGCTTTACGTCCCCGCCTTCACACAGAAGGATTTCCAATCCACTTGTCCCCACAGGACTCCCACACAGGGAACCTCCACTGAGGATTTGGGGTAAATACAATATGGAGTACACAACTCCTCTCTCAACCAAAACAACCTCTACACTTAGAGGCTAGGCACAGCGCCACACAAACACCACCTCACACAAGAAGGGTAGGCACATAGCCAATACAACACAATCACCTCACACTTAAGGGATTCCAACATAGACTCCACCTCTCACTAGAGGGAGCCAACCAACAATCTCCACCTCTCACTAGAGGGAGCCAACCACCTCTCTAAAATCAACCTCTACACAAGAGGGATAACACAAGTAAGGAGGGTTTACAACTTGGTGGTATATCTCAACAACAAACCAATTTTCCCACAAATAAAAGATCTTATAAATAAGATAGAATGATATAGCTCAAGTGTGAAAATTCAAGATGTTGGAAAATAAATCACAAGGAAAAATACTTGGGAAAACAACTTAGTATTTGATAGAAATGAAGAACAAAGCAAATATCCCAAATCTATATTTTTCTTTGATTTTTCCAACTCTTGAAAATAAATAAAGAATGATCTTTAAAACCAATAAACTCTTTTAAAAACTCGCTTTTAAAACACTAGAGAATAGATGAATTTTTGCTCTTGAAAATCTTAACCAAAACACCCCTCAAATGGGGTATTTATAGCCCCTTTAAAAAACTAACCGTTGGGGCAATTTTTCAGCCCAGACGGCTGTCGGTCGACCGGCCCGGTCGACCGCCAACGCTCAAAAATCCGACCGTTGGAGCCTCGGTTGACCGGCCCGGTTGACCGCAGCTGGAACAGAGAGCAGAGCTCTCTGCCGGTCGACCGGGGCTTTCCAGAGAGCAGAAGCTCTATGGCGGTCGACCGACCCGGTCGACTGGCCCTCTAGCCAGAGCTGGCGTGCACGGCTGTGCACGTTGGTCGACCGACTCGGTCGACCGACCCGGTCGACCGGCAGAAGCCAGAACAGGACTAATAAGGGATTGAAAACTTGATTTTTATTTGTCAAATAAATCTCATAAATTCTCTAAAAATTCACAAAAATAAGTTTAGTATAATACATTGATATACAAATTTGTGTGAAAAATTTCAACACAAATTTTAAACTTTTTGAGCCATTTTTGTGACTTACAAATTTTGCCGAAAACCAAAAACTGTATTTTCTAAAACTTGGATTTTTCAAATGGAAATCCGATTTTTCCAAAACTCATCCAAATACAAAAACATGATATTGAAACAACATTTAGGCATGTAGTATATGGATATAATCCAATATACATATAAAGATATATATCAATGTTTTTGATATTAAATCCGAAAATACGTTTTGTTAAAACACAAAACTCCAAACACATGAATAGGCATATCAAAATAAGTTTGTCTAAGATATGAAGCATACATGTTTATAGAACAAATCTAATATACATCAAACCATGTAAACTTGTTTTGAATCTATATATTCATGAAAACCAAGATCGGTTAAACCAAAAACTGAAAACCAAAATATGAAACGTGTGTGTGTTGTGAACTTGAGCATATCACACTATCTAGTCTTTACAAATGGATCTAAAACATAAACTAAACAATGTACCAAAGTCTACTTGATGAACTCCGTCTTCAAGTCGACTCGATCCAAACCGTGATCCACCGAGCTTGACTCCAACGAGTGCTCGGTATGAACATTGACGCTCGGGCTCTAGAATCACCATGTGAAAAGCTCCAAAACACCTTTGTTGAAGCTAATCATCTACTAATATCTTGGTTAAGTATCTGAAACTAAACATCATAAGAATATTAGTAAACATAACTACATGAGTTAATCATCATAAAAACTAGAGTGGAAGGCCTCTGAGCCAACAGGAGCTGCGCTTCAAATATTGGCGTGTGGCTCCACAGTAGAGCTGCGAAAACGCGGCTCCACAGTAGAGCCGCGAAAACGCGGCCCAAGCTGCGTTTTCACGGCTGTACTAGGGTGGCGTTCGTAGCGTCACCTGCTGCGAGCTGTCCGCTTGTCCCTCTGTCGGCTGCATGTCCCAATTTCTTATTTTGGGCCCTTAGTTTTGACAAAACCACCCTCCAAAGTCAATGACTATATTTATAGGTTTTTATTCACCAATTAAATGGTGATTTTGAGTCTTCTTCTTCATTTCATGCCATGGACCTAGAAACATACAAGAGAGGTATTATTAGCAGAATTTAATATTAAATAAATGTGAAAATGTAGTATGAAATATGCAGTTTTAGAGACTAATCAGTAACAACTGGTCTCTGGGTAATCACCAGCCCAACACCTCTGACGTTGATTGTCGAGCTGGCTGTTTCTGGAGTAGTCACCAGCCTTACTCTGTCATGACTGGTGTACTGTTGTCGATGAAGACTCCTCCTCGATTACCAGTGATTCATTGTCCTTCTCCGACTAGTGTTTCTTCCACTTCCTCCATTGTTATGACGGTGAAATCGATGGAAGTTTTGTCTTCAGGGATTACTCACTCACCGAGAGTAATTGATGCTGAGAAGGAATTTATGGCGGAGATGGTCGACAGCTTCTATAAGAGCCTGAAATTGTCCATTGCCTTGATTTTGAAGGGCTTGATCACTTCATTTGCAGCTCTGAAGGTGGTCTGATCGAACAAAACAGGCACTTAAAATGTGTATTTTATGAAATCAATGTAAAAGTAAGCGTGCTGATGTTCTCTCGATACTTCCGTTATAGCATTGGCTCAACGGGTCGAATCCACATGGACGGGAGGCGATAGAAGCATTAACAGTTTTTATTCACGTCGGTTGTTAACAAGTCCTCTTTGTTAAAGAATGAGAAAAGGAAAAAGAAAAGAAAAGAAATTCAAAAGTGATAGATGAGAAGGCGATAAAATGGCGATGTGAAAACAAAAGAGAAGTGATTTGGAAAACAAAATAGAAAAGAAGATGAAGCTTGTGGTAAAGAAAATGAACACAAAGGTGAACTAAGAGGATGGTAAAAACAACGATATAAAAAATGATAAAAGATTTTGGAGTTGGTTTTTAAAACAAAGTAAAAGAAAACTCATGGCTACTAACTACTAATTGCTCCACTAACTATGCTAACCTTTTAGTGATAGTTGCCTCACATGGATCCTTGGCTATTACTAATCCTTGGCTTCAAGAGACGATACAGAGCATGGCACATAAGATTGTTCTTCTACACTCAAACAATACATCCATACCACACAACAAGTTGCAAGCTACTATTAAATCATCAAAACTTGTTAGAGGTGAGCATGAAATAAAGAAGACATTACAAGTTAGTAAGTTAGTGGGTTAGATGTTAGAAATGTTAGAATGCATCATCATGAGCCATCAATGGCTCTTGTAAGAGCAAGGCCTTGTAGAGGCTACTAGATTCATGTGGATTATCAAGTAAGGGGTAGATGGTTAGTGGTTAGTAGTTAGATTGCCATGAGAAAAAAAGTTAGCTAAGCATTATGTAGAAGATGGAGAAGATTACAATGGAGAAGAAAGGAGACACCTTTACATAGTTGTCACCATCTATTACATCAATCTCTCTCTGAATCGCTCAGCCCTACAACAAGATCTATAAAAGAAAAGAAAATACAATATAAAAGAGAAAGAAAATCCTAATCTACAACTAGAAGAGAGAAACCTAGCATAATTCTCAATCTGCATGCATTTCGGCCAAACCCTGCAGTATTTATAAGCAAAAGAGGGTTCCAGAAGACGAGACAAGGCCATGCGTCAAAAATTGACGCATGGGCCCACCACATTGCCACGGAAACACGGCTTTTGCCACGTTTTCGCGACAATACCAGGGACCTAGGTCCCAAGTTTTGGTGCCTGGGTCTGCCTCGCTTCGGGGACCTTCTAAATATACGAAGAATAAGTTATTTCCATCCAGATTTGAATCAGACACCCGCAAGGGTCTAGGTTCAATGCATCTTCTAGAAACTCCCTTGCTTGGCCTCCAAGAAATACAGATTTAATTACCCAAAAATGGGTTTAATTAAGCTCTTATTGCCCTTTTGCCCTCCTTGTCTTGATTATCTACAAGAGAGACCAAAACACGGTTTAGACCGACATTTTATTCATAAATCAGAAGGAAAATGTGATATAATAATACAGAACTGTAGACTAATCATGGTCCTCTCTTATAATATTGAGAGTATCTGAGATTTCGGAGGGGATGATCAAGCCCCTGCATTGGAGCTATTGGTGGAGAAGTTTAAGACGTGGGTGAGTGGCGTGACCTTAGTGATCGGGGCGAAACTAGCACTCAAAAAAGTGGGTATTTATGAAATCGATGTAAAACTCGTATGTACTAATGTTCCCTCGATACTTCCGTTATAGCATTGGCTCAACGGGTCGAATCCACAGGGACGGGAGACGATAGAAACATTAACAGTTTTATTCACGTTTTATGTTAACAGTTCTTCTTTGTTAAAAGAATTAGCAAAAGAAAAGAAAAGAAAGTAAAAGGAAAACAAGCATGTGGTAGGTGGAGAAGGCAATGAAAACGTCGAAGAAAACAAAAGAGAAATGGTTTGGAAAACAAAATAGAAAAG
The DNA here is from genome assembly GCA_038442645.1 of Agave tequilana. Classification (NCBI taxonomy): domain Eukaryota; kingdom Viridiplantae; phylum Streptophyta; class Magnoliopsida; order Asparagales; family Asparagaceae; genus Agave; species Agave tequilana. The sequence continues at coordinate 1,395,321 of JAVJIF010000050.1, forward strand.
AAGATGAAGCTTGTAGTAAAGAAAATGAAAACAAGGGTGAACAAAGAGGATGGTAAAAATAACGATGAAAAGATAAAGGAATTACTTTTTAAAACAAGATAAAAGAAAGCTCATGGCTACTAACTACTAAGTGATCCACTAACCATGCAAACCTCTTAGTGATAGTTGCCTCACATGGATCCTTGACCATCACTAATCCTTGGCTTCAAGAGATGATACAGAGCATGATTCATAAGATTGGTCTTCTACATTCAAACAACACTTCCATACCACTAACAAGTTGCAAGCTACTCATTAAATCATCAAAACCGGTTAGAGGTTAGCATGAAATAAAGAAGACATTGCAAGTTAGCAAGTTAGTGGGTTAGGTGTTAGAAATGTTAGAATGTTAGAATCCATCATCATGAGCCATCAATGGCTCTTGCGAGAGCAAGACCTTATAGAGGCTATTAGATTCATGTGGATTATCAAGTAAGTGGTTAGATGGTTAGTGGTTAGTAGTTAGATTGCCATGAGAAGAAGAAAAGTTAGCCAAGCAACATGTAGAAGATGGAGGAGATTACATTGGATAAGAAAGGAGGCACCTTTACATAATTGTCACCATCTATTACATCAATCCCTTTCTATCTCTCTCTGAATCTCTCAGCCCTACTACAAGATCTAAAAACGAAATAACATAACAAAATAAAAAAAATGAAGAACACCTACCTACACAACCCTAAAACATAGAAAAAATCAAAAGCTACTCCTAAAAACGAAAACTGCTTCGTTCTAGACCCATACCGGGATATTTATAGGCATAGGAGCCTTCTGGAAGACGAGACGGGGCCACGCGTCGAAAATCGACGCGTGACCCCACCAATGGGCCGCGGATCCGCGGCCAAACCAGGGAGTTAACTCCCTGGTTTTGGTGCGGGGATCCGTCTTGGCTCTAGGAGCTTCCTAGTGTATTCCATTTCTGGTATTTTCGCCCGAATATTCGTCTGACGTGCGCAAGAGTCTAGGTTCGACGTATCTTCTAGATGATCCCTTGCTTGGCCTCCACGAAATTCGGATTTAATTACCCTAAAAGGGGTTTAATTAAGCTCTTATTACTCCTTTGCCCTTGAACTCTTGATTTACCTGCAATAGAGACCAAAACACGGTTTAGACCGACAATTTATTCATAAATCAGTGGGGAAATGCGATATAAAAATGTAGAATTGTAGACTAATCACATCCCCACACTTATCTTTTGCTCGTCTCGAGCAAAACAAGAAAAGAAAAACTATACTATAAATGTTATTACACCATTTTCGCAGGTAACGCGATTGCATTGAGCATGTGCAACAAGCCGTTAAACCTCTAGGTTACCCCTAGAGGAGGAGTTTTGTCTCCTGAGGGTTTTCAGTGGATTGCACCCACAAAATCCATAAAGAAAGAAGACAAATGTTAGTATTTTGAAAACACATTTTGAAAGAGAGACGAGTTTATGAAATATTTTTGCAAAAATATAAGCGATCTAAGGTCATAAGTCCACCAAAAATCATTCTTCCTTAAACTTAGTCTCTATGCAAGATCTTATCTTGAATTAAGGTAAGAATTTAAAATTGGATTGAATATTTTATTTTTCATAAAACCTAGATAATATGCACTTTATGATAGTGAAGATTTCTGGGAATTCAACTCTAACCATTAAGCCATTTATTTTTATATATATTTCTTTCTTTTTCTTCTTTTTTTTCTTCCCTTAGTTTTCTTAGGCTTTCTAGTTCACCCATGTAGCGAGCCTATAACCGATGACTCCCAGACCAGACGGTTTTAGGGCATCAGATGAGAAAACATCTCTCGGGTTTAAGGACTCAAGTAAACAAGGCCACAAAACTAAGGGGGATTATTTGTTTCTTTTGACCACCGTTAGGCGTGAATAATTATGCTTCTTGAGGCATAGTTATCCAGCTTAATAAGTGACGTTTTATTCATATATATATATATATATATATATATATTTTTTTTTTTTCTTTTTATTTATTTTTGATTTATGTCATTTTAGGTCTTTGTTTCAATCCCAAAAATTGTGTAAGTGTGAAGTGCATACTATCTAAGGCACAAAAATTCAAGATAAAATTATCCCTCCAATTTATCTTAGCCTATAATTTTAAACAAGATCCATTATTTCGACTGGGTTTAAGATGTCATAATTAAGGCTTCCTTAATTTCTAAGATCATCTTTATTTTCTTAAAAATAGATCAAAACTTTGTCTCTTGTTTCAAAAAGTTTTTAAAGAAAGAGAAAAAAATTTTAAAGAAAGAGAAAAATTCCTATACAAAAGGGAATATTTCTAAAAGTATCCTAAAAGAAGTGTAAAAGAAAGAAAAATCTAAAAACTCTATGTTAGTAAACCCTCCCCCACACTTATCTCATGCATTGTCCTCAATGCATCGTGATGTATGTATGCATGAAACAAATAGAGAGGGAAGGAAAAATCACCTCAAGGTGGTGGTTCCGGTGGCAGTCTGATTGGTCCACGAAATGCGGCCCAGTCCAGCTTGCGTGGAGTCCGGAGGAACCCACCAGAGACCTCTAGAATACAACCCACTAGAATGATGTATATATGTATGAATTTTATTAAGAGTTTTACCCCATCTAATTTCCAAATCTTCAAAATAATTTCAGAGTCAAATTTATCAAGGCCCTTCTCCCAGAATGGAATAATTGATTTGGACTCAGGAAATACAGAAACTAATACCGACTCAGGAAATAGACTTAAGTCAAGTAAAGGTTCAGGAGTCGAGATCGGTTCAGGAAGTGGATCCAAATCAAGAAGATGAAGCTTAAGTTCACATTTATTTTCCCATGATGGAATGTGACTTTCTAAGATTGGTGATTTAGGTTCAAGAATGACAGGTATAGGAATCAAAACTGACTCTAAAATGTTGCTCAAATTGGATAACATAACAGGAGTCAATATTGATTCAGGAATTTGAACTGGATCACAAATTTCAGGATCAAAGTCACATTCCTCATTGAGTTTAATTCCATAAAAATGAGAACTTGCCAATTTATCAATGAAACTTTCAAAAGTATGAAATTGGTCAAGTTCAATATGATCATCATAAATGATTGGTGATTCAATATCATAATGGACTGGCACTGGATCCAATACTGACTCAGGAAAAGGATTGAAATCAGGTGAAGACACCGGAGTATAATTGAATCAGGAAGTAGAATTGAATCACGAATTTGAGGTTCATGATCATATTCATGCTCAAGTTCAATCTCAGGAAAAGGATAACTTGCCAAAATGTCAATGGGATTTGAAGTTTGGACAAGTTCAGATGGGTGTGCTGAAATTGAATCTTGGTCTCCAAAACAACATGATTCCTTGGCTCTAACAGAATGGTTAGTGACATCAGAAATGGTCAAAGGATGAGAATGGAGAGTATTGACCATCATATCTATGTCATGATTATGAGCAATTTGAGCTTGAGTCATGATTTCAAGCATCTTTTCATAGTTAATTGGTTCATCGTTTTGTTGCGACTGGGCCTGAAAAGATGAAGATTTGTTTTAGAAATTGTGGTGAAATCGTGAGTCATGTTGTTCGGACTCACGCAAGAATTCCTTACTCGTTACCCAGGCAGATGGTTGTTCATTATGAGAAGGTGGAACTGAGTAAGACTCTTGAAAATATTGTGGAATTGGAGAGGCCAACATTTTCTGACGTTGTCGCTCGGCCTCTTGTAGGTTGGCTTCTATACTCTTTTCTAGCTCGGATTTTTCTTCAATGGGAGGTCCAGAAAAAGGAGTATAGGTAGCGAAATCGAAGAATGAATATTATGTAAATTGTGGGTAAGGTGGACCAGGTGGTTGAAAATTTAACTCGGGGGAGGTGAATCCCCATTGACTCTGTGACGAGTTGAAATTATTTTGGAAATTATAGTCATAAGAATGTGGGTATGGGTTGTATTGATTCGGATAAGTCCAACCCAGTGTATTTGGTTGGTTCATATTGTAAAAAGTCGGGTTGGAATTATCCGAATCGAATGGGGTTGGTGTGAAATATGGATTCATATTCGGAATGAAAGAATTGTTATTGTTGAATTCTATTTCACAAACAATCACAAACAAAAAAGAAAAATCAAACAACAAACAAAAAGAAAAGAAAAAATCAAAACCAAGCCTATAGTAGGGTTGACCTAGACTTAGATGACTCCTAACTGGTCGATTACCCGGGGGAGGTTATTGCTTGAATCCAACCACAAGCTAATCAGCTAGGTAGGGGCAAAATACGGTGGGAGGTATCCGTGCATAAGCAACGGACCTTAATTATGCCAAACCACGGTATCTTCGAGGCTTAACCTCTTAATCCCCAACCTTAGACACCGATTTTACAAGAGTAAGATTCAAAACAAGTTCCACCCTCGGTCAATCTCTTAATGAGTCCGAGATGTCCTTAGGGGCCAACGTCTATCAAATTTTATTTGGGCTTGGGTTGTGTGAGTGGGGAGGTGGTTTTTGGGCTAAGGAAGGGTGATTAAATCCTACCTTATCTTGTTTGGGTTTTGCCCTTAAGTTCAATTCGTGCAAGTGTGCAATATAGACAAGAATATAACACAAAGCGATAAATCACCCACGTGTTTGTCCTATGCTATATGCAATGTCATATGTACACCTCAATCCAGATCACAACAAAAGAAAAAAATACAGTATATTGGAATTGAATTGACACGTGCCTAAATGCAAATGTCTAAGCCCTTTTAAAAGCATCCAAATATTGTATTTTAGTTCTTTAGTTTATTATGGTGTGTAGGCAATCAAAGCAGGAAAGTAATAATATAGATCAACTAGCTATTACAATGAACACATCCCAGCATAACAAGATATACAATTATCACAAAGGCCGCGTTTTCGCGGCAAAAGTCGCATTTGCGCGGCGGTTCTTTGAAAGCTGGGTCCCTGCTTTCTAGAGCAGGGAGATGCAAAGCTAGTGTTTATTCTGCAATGTTAAAATCCTGTAAAGAATGCCCTGCACACCAAAATAGAGAAGACAATGTTAACAAAAACATGAAGTCAAAACCATTCCCGTTCCCCGGCAACGACGCCAAAATTTTTGATCAGGGCGAAACTAACACTCAAAAAAGTGGGTATTTATGAAATCGATGTAAAACTCGTATGTGCTAATGTTCCCTCGATACTTCCGTTATAGCATTGGCTTAACGGGTCGAATCCACAGGGACGGGAGGCGATTGAAGCATTAACAGTTTTTATTCACGTTTTATGTTAACAGTTCTTCTTTGTTAAAAGAATTAGCAAAAGAAAAGAAAAGAAAGGAAAAGGAAAACAAGCATGTGGTAGGTGGAGAAGGCGATGAAAACGTCGAAGAAAATAAAAGAGAAATGGTTTGGAAAACAAAATAGAAAAGAAGATGAAGCTTGTAGTAAAGTAAATGAAAACAAGGGTGAACAAAGAGGATGGTAAAAATAATGATGAAAAGATAAAAGAATTGCTTTTTAAAACAAGATAAAAGAAAGCTCATGGCTACTAACTACTAAGTGATCCACTAAACATGCTAACCTCTTAGTGATAGTTGCCTCACATTGATCCTTGGCCATCACTAATCCTTGGTTTCAAGAGACGATACAGAGCATGGTTCATAAGATTGGTCTTCTATATTCAAACAACACATCCATACCACTAACAAGTTGCAAGCTACTCATTAAATCATCAAAACCGGTTAGAGATTAGACTGAAATAAAGAAGACATTGCAAGTTAGAAAGTTAGTGGGTAAGGTGTTAGAAATGTTAGAATGTTAGAATCCATCATCATGAGCCATCAATGGCTCTTACGAGAGCAAGGCCGTATAGAGGCTATTAGATTCATGTGGATTATCAAGTAAGTGGTTAGATGGTTAGTGGTTAGTAGTTGATTGCCATGAGAAGAAAAAAGTTAGCCAAGCAACATGTAGAAGATGGAGGAGATTACATTGGAGAAGAAAGGAGGCACGTTTACATAGATTGTCACCATCTATTACATCAATCCCTGTCTATCTCTCTCTAAATCTCTAGCCCTACTACAAGATCTAAAACCGAAATAACATAACAAAATACAAGAAATGAAGAACACCTACCTACTGATAAGGGAAAAGGAGTAGTAGTAGTGGAGTATAATTCGCACAGATATTCAACAAAAGAGAGAAGGTTTAGAGTCAACCTTAGGTGCTTGATTACTCCAAAATGTATTCACAATATGTAATGTACTCCTTTCCAAATCACCGTAGTAGCATAAGCTATACGGGTCGAATCCACAAGGAGAGCTCACGATGGAAGCTTTACGGTTTGATGTTGAAGAAAGACAAACGAAAGTTCTTCTTTGTTTCAAAAGAATGAAAAAGACATGGGAAAATAGGTGAAAGAATTGGTTGTGGTTTTGTACATGAAAGTAAAAACGATGAAAAGAGAATGAAAAGAATTTGAAAATAAGAATTACTTTTAGGAAGAAAACTAAAGTAGAGAAAACTTGCAAAAGACTTTTAGAATGGAAAAAGCCATGACTAGCTAACCTTACTAACTTGCTAACTTACTAATCTCCGTTAGGGCGAAGCATGCCTCATGTTGATTCATCGGCAAGTGTTTGTCTTACTTGTTGGTCAAGTTACTTTCCCCTTTAATGGATGGGTGATCATATTGGACTTGTCTTGTAGCCTCATTGATTTCATCGGCTCTCAAGATAGAATTTCATGGTGGAATCGGGGAGTGTCACTCAAGGGATGCTAAGGAAGAAGATACAAAATTCATTAGACATTCAAGGCCCTACAACAAGTTAGCATTGAAGTAAAAAAGTTGTACAACAAATAGCATATGTTTGGTAATCCATCTCCATGTTCCATCAAGGCACTTGTTCTAAGACAAGGCTCTAAATGAGGCACACATGAATCATATGGAGAATTACAACAAGAGATTGTCAAGAATGAAAGTAACCCATCAGGGATGAAAAAGACTCAACATTTGCAAGATTAAGAATTAGCATTCACCCAAGAGTTAGAAGTTAGCAAAGTTAGTTGTTAGCTAGTCATGTTAGAAGAAGTTAGCTAGCCATTACAAGAGAAAGAAAACAACAAGACATTATGCAATGAAAGTAAAGCTTGAATGAAATAAAGCAAGTAATGAAAAGCGCTAGAAATTGCAAAAGAAGAGAAAGTAGATTGGATTAATCCTTACTTTGCTTCAAGTTGTCACCCCTTGATTACAAGCTTTCACTCTCTCACTATCTCTCTCTTGCAGAATTTCTAGGAGGAAGAAGAAGACTAAGAGCAATAAAACCTAGAGAAAAACCTACAAATTACAAGCTCTTTCCTCTATTCTCTCCTCTCTTTTTGCACTGGCCCTGATGGTCTATTTATAGGCCTCAGGAGAAGAAGGCTCCAGAATCAGACAGCTGGGGATCAATCGCTGGCTCAACGGCCAGATTCCTGCCGCGGAAACGCGGCCAGAGCCGCGTTTCCGCGGCAGAATCTAGGCCATTATGCCAGCGAATTCTGTTGCGAGTTTGTTGCAGGTTGTTGGCCACATGGATCTTCTAGAATGCTGACTGGATGTGTGGGTGATTCCAGATCCTGGGCTCAACTCTTGGGCTCTCTTTTGGGCTTTGAATTAATCCCCTTTAATTCTTGATAATTGCATGGATTTGTGGGCCTCTCTCCATTAAAATATGGACCTGAAAAAATAGAGAGAAAAAGAGTAAAAAACAGATTTTTATTGATATTATGCATAGTATAGAGGTGGAAGATGATGCAAAAATGAACTATAATCACACCCCCATACTAGCTTTTGCTCGTCCCCGAGCAAAACAAGAAAAGAAAAAGAAAATCCTAACTAGATTATTACACCACTTTCGTAGGTGACATGATTGCACTGAGCACGTGCAACAAGCCGTTAAACCTCTAGGTTACCCTAGAGGAGGAGTGTTGTCTCCTGAGGGTTTTTGAAAAGTCACCTAGAGGGGGGGTGAATAGGTGACGATGCTAATCTAGTGAACTTAATGCGGAATTTAAAAACTAATTACAATTACAACAATGATGCACACACAAGCAAGTATAAGATATAGCAATTTGCATAATACACACAATAAAGAGAGAGATAGAGAGAGAGTCAATGGATCAAGCGCAAACAACAAGATATGTTCCGAGGTTCGAGCACCCAGCTCTACATCCCCGCCTTTGACACACGAAGGATTTCCAATCCACTAGCTTGTCCACAAAGGACTCCCACAAAGGGAACCTCCACCGAGGATTTGGGGCAATCACAATACAAGGAGTACCCAACTCCTCTCCTTACAAACACAACCTCCTCTTGAGGCAAACTCCAAGCCAACAACAACCTCCTCCTTGAGGCAAGCACAACCCAATACAAAGATCACCTCACAACCTTCAGGGATACAACCCAATAGCAAATCTTTCTCAACACAATGAGGGAAAGGCACAAAGCCAAGCTAAATATGGTTTACAACTTAGTGGTTTCAAACAACAACCACAAAACAATCTCTTTTTCCCACACAAAATCCTATAGAAAAGATAGTAGATTTTAGCTCAAGTGTGGAGAAAACCAAGGGATTTGAAACCAGAAACTCAAAGAAAATCTTTGGGAAATAAATGAAATCAAGATAGAGAAGTTCAATTCAAAAGCTTTTCCCAAAACCCTTTTCTTTGATTTTTCAAACCCTAATGAAAACACCAAAAAGATTGTTCAATTTGAATCAAAAACCTATTTTGATTGCAGCAAAAACACCTGAGAGAATGAAAATTTTAGCCCAAAAATTCTTAGAGAAAAACTCTTACAAATGGGGTATTTATAGGCTAATCCAGAAAATAGCCGTTGGCAGCAGAACTGCCAGAAATACCTTGCCGGTCGACTGCCCGGTCGACCGCCCGGTCGGCCGAAACAAACAGAGAGCAGACTGCTCTCAGTCCGGTCGACCGGTCCGGTCGATCGTCCCAGTGTCTCCAAACGTGCACAGATCCGTGCACGTCGGTCGACCGTCCCAGTCGACCGACCTCAGCCCTAGTCGACTAGTCAGGTTACTAGTCGACTTGGTTGAAGCCTAGAACAAAAAATTCAATTAGAAATATGTTTAAAAATTCTTTTAACTTTTTTAAAAATCACCAAAAATAGTTTTATCATTTTGCATTGATATATAAACATGTGGTAAAAAAGTTTAGCTCAAATATCAATCAATATGAACTATTTTTGTGTCTAATCATTTTTACTAAAAAAACTGTATTTTCTAAAACTTGAATTTTGAATAGAAAATACGTTTTGTCCAATACACTTCCAGATACAAAAACATGATAATTAAACACTTTGAAGCATGATGCATATGGATAGAAATCCAATATACATGAAACAAATATATATCATAGTTTTTGTCGTTAATTCCAAAATATGTTTTGTCAAAAATACCAAAACATATAACACATGAATAAGGGAGTCAAAACTAAGTTTGTCTAGAAAATTAAAGCATGCATGTATATAGAACAAATCATATATACATTAAACCATGTAAACTTGTTTTGATCTAACTATTCATGAAAACCAAGATCGCTTAAACCTAAAACCGAAAAAACCAAAAACCAATATTCAAAACATTAAACGTGTGTGTTGTGAACTTGAGCATTATCATACTATTCTAATCTTTACAATTTGGATCTAAACACAAACTAAACTAGGGATACCTAAGTCTTCTTGTAGAGCGCCGTCTCCAAGTTGACTCGGTCCAAACCGTGATTCACCAAGCTTGACTCCAATAAGTGCTAGATGTCATCTTTGATGCTTAGGCTCTTGAATCACCTTGTGAAAGATGTGTGGAAGCTTTCACCAACTAATATCTTGTTAAATATCTGAAACTTAAACATTGCAAGATTATTAGTACACATAACTACATGAGTTAATCATCATCAAAACTAGAGTGGAAGGCCTTTGGGCCAACAATCTCCCCCTTTTTGATGATGACAAAACTCATGGAGTTATATATATATGCATGGATTAAAGTAAAGCTTCAAAGAAGCTCCCCCTTAACTCATGCATAACAATAAAACATATAAGATATGCAATGAATGTTCTTAAACACATATATACATGTTCTGGATACCAATTAAAATAAAACATAAACAATGAAACATGCTCTTGATACCAATAAAACAATAATATTGAAACCAACATATTATTACTAATGAAAACCAACTAAAACATATGCATAAATCAACCATGCATATAAACTACAAATTCTTCTCCCCCTTTTTGTCAATCATCAACAAAGGGGTAAAAACAAACATAATGAAAATAAATACTTCTCCCCCTAAATGTTCAAAACAAAGAAGCAATAAATTATTTAAAGGGGTAAAACCAAAGTCAATATGATATCAATTGAAAATAACAAATTTTGAGAAATGCCAAATCCTATTTGAAATAAAACAAGGCATTGAAACAAAATAACATTTTATATCAAAATGAAAACATGTAATGTAAACTTGATACCAATAGATAATAAAAATTGATACCAAATTTAAGAAAACAAATAGCATCTTGATACCAAAAGAAGATATTTTTCATTATAAGCATATGATACCAATTACTTTAATATCATAAAGTTAGGGAGTGAGAAAAAAATAATGATAAACCAAATACCAATTGAAATATAAAATACGAGTTTTCTCCCCCTTTATGAAATACCAAAAGAAAATATGCATAGACTTGAAATAAGATACCAATTGAAAATTAAATTAATTGAAACATGATATTCATTAAAAAAAAATTCAAGCTTAGCAATCTTAAAATTATGATAAAGCTTGTATATGGATACCAATAGAAAAACTCAAGCTTAACATAACCAAAATTTATGCTTCAAGATATAGGGATATAATAAGCACAAATAAATCATCTATATATGTATGTAAGAAATAGATACCAATTGAAATTGATACTATATGAAGTGTAAGCATACATATATAAAACAAAACATATATGAGTATACAAAAGGATGTCAAGATTGATACCAGTTGAAAGAATTGAATGATACCAATTGAAATAACAATAAGATCAAGTGTATGACTCATATCAACTATACCTCCCAATCATGGTTCAAGTTTTAAATGATTTTCATTATAAAGCATACATAGAACATGATCTCCCATCCATCCGCCCATAGATGGTAGGGGTTTTCAAAAATAGATTTGAAATTATAGTTTGTTTGAAAAACTCTATCAAATTGAAGAATACGAACTAGTTGTATGAAAATTTAAAAACTAGCACGTAATCCTTCAAGTGAGGAATAACAAAAATGTTTTTCATAAAAACACATGTAAATCACATGACATTAAAACACTCAAAATCCATATAGCACAAATTGTACTCATGAAAACTAAATCACGAGAAAACATTAAATAGGGTGAGTGTACAAGTGTTGTGTGAAACATATCATCATGAAAATGGACAATCAAGCTCGATTGAAATTCCTTTAAAATATGAACACATGAAAAACTAAATCTTCATTACTAAAGGAAATTTCCTCAATGGCACGAAAATCATCATAACAAATTAAACTCCAAGGCATATGTATGTTTTGACAAAACAAAAGTATACATACATATCCCTAAACACAATTAAGTCCAAAATATAGATTTGCATGAAAAGCAAATGACTCAAGGGGCATACATGTATATCTTAAGGTTTGGCAAAATAGACATATACATGAAGTGAAAACACTTAATCATAGAAAACACATCAAAAATAGGAATACATGTTTGAATGCATGAATCATCAAAACTAGACTATATTAGAACATCTAATGGGTACAAATAGGCATCCAAGCACAAACATATATAAAGGTTTATTTGTGTCCCACTACATGTACAAGTATAAATTCTAGTCTTAATGAAAACTAACATCTAAACAAGTAATCAAATCATTGTGCATAAAACGGATACAAATCAATTATGAAAAACATAAAATTGATCATGAAGAACATCCACATGCTATTAGAATCAAGAAATACATGATCAAAACATGTGGCTAAATTAGAAATCATACAACACAAGATATTTATCAAAACATGAATCATTAAAAAAAATCATAGTCAACCATATGATTTGCATGACAAAGACATGTGCATTAAACCTATGATAAACATGATACCTAAAACATAAAGAGAACACAAAATATGGGTCTATACTAAATATGGGTGTCTCAATAACTAATCATGTAAAGCATAAATCTAATAAACATGGCAAATATCATACTAATCATGAAACATGATTCAATAAGAACAAAAATCATAAACATCCAAATGGTCATAATGCATATGCATGTGCATTAGATCTAGGGCATACATGTTAGTTTAAACAATGTGAGAACACTAAATATAGATCCATATAAGACATAGGTGCTCAAGTAACTAAACATGTATAACACTATTCTAAAGAGCATGGCATAAGCATAATGAACAATAAACTATGGCATGCTATAAATAGATGAACTGAAAAGCATGCAATTAAAAATGGGAGTTAGAGAATGATACCAAAACCGATGAAGGTGCATCTCTAATTCTCAAACCACGGTGGTCCTCCCACCAAATCTCCTTGAGAGTGAAGCATCCAAATGGTTCTCTTTAGGCACGGAACGCATCCACTCCAAGGCACCAACACTCTCACGTTTTGCGAGAGCTCCCACCTACATCAAAAAGTATAGAGGTGGTCTTTGGTACCAATTTCTTTGTGGGTCCACGGGGGTTAGTATCTTTTCTAACCCAAACAAAATTAGTTCTAAATTTTCATGATAAATGCGATCATAACAAAATCTAGCAAGGTGGCCTTTTCGACCACAATGTGTACAAGTGTACACATGAGCATACATATGATGGTGATGATCATGAAAAGCATGTGTATGCCGTGATGGGTGTGCATGCAAGGTTGGAACTTGTTTCTTACGAGCCAAGTTTCCAAACGAGTGTGGTTCATGGCACAATGGCTCAAAGTGGAGCCCAAACTCTCAACACTTTTCTTCAAAACAATTATATCTTTTTCAATGCTAGAAGATAAAGTGGAGCATGCAATAGGTGTGCTAGAACAAGAAGCTACACTAGCATGACAAACATCAATCTCTTTTTGCAAGGATTTATTTTTAATCAAAACCAAATCCAATTCTTTTGTAATTGCATCAATATCATTTTTCAAAGTGAGATTTTCTTTAAAGGTAAAATCTAATTTTGAAGATAAGATCTCATTGTGCTTTACAACATCATCACAATCATTTTTGTTTTTCAAAATTCATTTTCCTTTAAAGCAAGTTCGAGTTGAGATTTAAGTGAGTCACATTCACTTGCAATCTCTTCCTTCTCTTTCAACACCAATTCAAAATTAGAGCATAAATCCTTTAATTCATTTTTCAAAATAAGATTATCATCTTTCAACAAATCATGTTTTTCTAACAAATTCTCAAGCTTTTGAACAAGTTCCATATTTAAAGTTTGAACTTCAAAACATCCATGACAATAGGAACTAGAGCTATCATCTATTTGAGAATCTGATTGTACCTCATGGGAGTCATTCCCATGGACCATAAAGCAAGGTTCTTCGGATATGTCTCTCCTAGATCTCCTTATCTTGTTCATAATCTTTGGAAGCTCGGGAGATGACAACATGCTCCAAACTGCAAAAGCCGAATCATATCGATCAAAAACATGTAGAAGATTTTCATTGAGAGATGCTCTAAGTGCCCTAAGTGCTAATGCATTGGCCTTTTTATGCTTGCTACTATTTGGGAAGGATTCTTATGTAGAGGCTTGATAAGCTAGATGTCCTAGGCTTTTTAAATGACTACTCATCTTGGCTATCCAAATACATGTCTAGCAAAATTAAACATAGGAGGGCTATCCATGAGTGCAAACTAATATGTGTGCAAATGACAATGCAAATGAAGATTAGCAAGCCAAGATCTCACTCCTAAGTGGTTAAACCTAAATATCATGAGCGCTAGCTCTGATACCAATTGAAAAGTCACCTAGAGGGGGGGTGAATAGGTGACGATGCTAATCTAGTGAACTTAATGCGGAATTTAAAAACTAATTGCAATTACAACAATGATGCACACACAAGCAAGTATAAGATATAGCAATTTGCACAATACACACAGTAAAGAGAGAGATAGAGAGAGAGTCAATGGATCAAGCGCAAACAACAAGATATGTTCCGAGGTTCGAGCACCCAGCTCTACATCCCCGCCTTCGACACACGAAGGATTTCCAATCACTAGCTTGTCCCCAAAGGACTCCCACAAAGGGAACCTCCACCGAGGATTTGGGGCAATCACAATACAAGGAGTACCCAACTCCTCTCCTTACAAACACAACCTCCTCTTGAGGCAAACTCCAAGCCAACAACAACCTCCTCCTTGAGGCAAGCACAACCCAATACAAAGATCACCTCACAACCTTGAGGGATACAACCCAATAGCAAATCTTCCTCAACACAATGAGGGAAAGGCACAAAGCCAAGCTAAATAGGGTTTACAACTTAGTGGTTTCAAACAACAACCACAAAACAATCTCTTTTTCCCACACAAAATCCTATAGAAAAGATAGTAGATTTTAGCTCAAGTGTGGAGAAAACCAAGGGATTTGAAACCAGCAACTCAAAGAAAATCTTTGGGAAATAAATGAAACCAAGATAGAGAAGTTCAATTCAAAAGCTTTTCCCAAAACCCTTTTCTTTGATTTTTCAAACCCTAATGAAAACACCAAAAAGATTGTTCAATTTGAATCAAAAACCTATTTTGATTGCAGCAAAAACACCTGATAGAATGAAAATTTTAGCCCAAAAATTCTTAGAGAAAAACTCTTACAAATGGGGTATTTATAGGCTAATCCAGAAAATAGCCGTTGGCAGCAGAACTGCCAGAAATACCCTGCCGGTCGACCGCCCGGTCGACCACCCAACGGTCAATTTTTGACCGTTGTCAGCTACCGGTCGACCGCCCGGTCGACCGAAACAAACAGAGAGCAGACTGCTCTCAGTCCGGTCGACCGTCCCAGTGTCTTCAAACGTGCACAGATCTGTGCACGTCGGTCGACCGTCCCGGCCGACCGACCTCAGCCCTAGTCGACTAGTCAGGTTACTAGTCGACTTGGTTGAAGCCTGGAACAAAAAATTCAATTAGAAATATGTTTAAAAATTCTTTTAACTTTTCTAAAAATCACCAAAAATAGTTTTATCATTTTGCATTGATATATAAACATGTGGTAAAAAGTTTAGCTCAAATATCAATCAATATGAAATATTTTTGTGTCTAATCATTTTTACCAAAAAACTGTATTTTCTAAAACTTGAATTTTGAATAGAAAATATGTTTTGTCCAATACACTTCCAGATACAAAAACATGATAATAAAACACTTTGAAGCATGATGCATATGGATAGAAATCCAATATACATGAAACAAATATATATCATAGTTTTTGTCGTTAATTCCAAAATATGTTTTGTCAAAAATACCAAAACATATAACACATGAATAAGGGAGTCAAAACTAAGTTTGTCTAGAAAATTAAAGCATGCATGTATATAGAACAAATCATATATATATTAAACCATGTAAACTTGTTTTGATCTAACTATTCATGAAAACCAAGATCGGTTAAACCTAAAACCGAAAAACCAAAAACCAATATTCAAAACATGAAACGTGTGTGTTGTGAACTTGAGCATTATCATACTATTCTAATCTTTACAATTTGGATCTAAATACAAACTAAACTAGGGATACCTAAGTCTTCTTGTAGAGCGCCGTCTCCAAGTTGACTCGGTCCAAACCGTGATTCACCAAGCTTGACTCCAATAAGTGCTAGATGTCATCTTTGATGCTTAGGCTCTTGAATCACCTTGTGAAAGATGTGTGGAAGCTTTCACCAACTAATATCTTGTTAAATATCTGAAACTTAAACATTGCAAGATTATTAGTACACATAACTACATGAGTTAATCATCATCAAAACTAGAGTGGAAGGCCTTTGGGCCAACAGTTTTCAGCGGATTGCACCCACAAAATCCATAAAGAAAAAGAAAAGTGTTAGTGACATTTTTGATCCATGTTTTAAAGATTCTAACTTGAGTTATAGGTTTCAGGTTACCCTAAACTGGTCATTCCTCTTATAAGCGTCTATTTAGAGTTTAGTTTTCAATTTAGGTTAAGTTTTTAGGGAAAAGATCAAAAACTAGATTTTGCATCAATCCTAGTATATATACATCTATAAATATGAAGGATCTTTCTTAGACTAAGTTCATTTATATATATAACACATTTTTTTATATATTTACAATATTTATTTATTTACATTTCCTTAACTTCCTTAGGCTTTCTAATTTACCCTTGTAACGAGCCTCTAACCGATGACTCCCAAACCAGATGGTCCTAGGGCACCAGATAAGAAAACATCCCTCGGGTTTGAGGACTCAAGTAAACTAGGCCACGAAGGGGTTAAGGACTTAACCACCTTTAGGCTTGATTGGTAATGCTTCTTGAGGCACTACTAACCAGCTTAATTAGTGGCTAAGTGTTTATTTAGTTATTTACATATATATATTTTTTTTCTTTTCTTTTTTTCTTTTTTTTCTTCTTTTTTTTTATTATATATATTTGTAAATAAAGTCTCAAAGTCTATGATTGATCCTTTAAAATGTTCAATGTATATATCCTAAAGAAAGAATTAAAATCTAATAATCTTTCTTTCCTTTATTACTTACCTAAAAATCCTACAAAACTCCTCTTTTCAACTTATAATTAGAAATCTTAGTTAAGAGCTTCCTTAATCCCTAAATTCAAGTTTGATTCTTTAAACATGGATCGAAAATTCCTTTTTTTTCTTTTTTTTCTATTTTTATTTTATTTATTATTATTTTTTTCTAAAAGAAAAAGTAAAATCTAAAAAAAATAAAAAATCTACAAAGAAAGGTAAAATCTAAAAAAACCTAAAAAGAAAATGAACATCCTAGAAATAAAAAGCCTAAAAAGAAAATAAAAAATCCTAGGTTAGAATCTACCCCCCCATACCTATCTCATGCATTGTCTTCAATGTATGCAAGATAAAAAGATGCATGAAATAGGTAAAAGGTATGAAATCACTCCCTCCGTCTCTTTGGACCAGCGGTGGTGCTGGGTCCAGCCGACTGAGATCGTCTGAGCCCCGCCTCAATGCGGTCCAACCTCGAGGATTGCTCCTCCACCTTCTTTCTAAGCCTGACCTGTCCCCTAAAAATTTTCTTCATGCCCTTCCTGATGGTGGACATGAAGGCTCGTGAATCGGTAGGGGGATCCTGACGCCAAAACTCAGGCTCATCTTCCTCCTCAAGACTCTCCTCAGAGGAGGACTCCACCGGTACATCTTCGGGTTGGACACTAGGAGTCCAAACCGCGTGCAGACAGCTATTATAAGAACTGGTGGGTCGCTCAGGTGCAACAAACACTTGGTCAAATGAATCGAATACGGCGTCCGGTAGGAAAGTCCTACACAGACGCGTGATCAGAATTGGGTGAGAGTGTTTGGCACCTCTAGTGCGTGAAGAGTTAGCTATGATAGCATGGAAGATGACCTTATTTAAGCAGACCGTGTGTTGCCTGGTCATTAAATCGTGGATTATTTGCAACACCGGGCGGTTGAAGGAAGTCGTGTGGTCCAGCCCTAGAATGTTACGTTGGATCCAGCGTCCAACGCAGTGTACATTCCTAAAGGTAGTGCTGGCCTTGAGCCCACGGTCCTGCTCAGTGCAGCGAGCCCCTATGAGTGTCATATAATCTATCAGTGGGAGGGGATTGTTGTGCTGTGGGTGAATGGGGACATTTGTGTGTTCCTCAAGAAGAGGAATAGTGATGATCCAGTCGCCCATGGGCATGTGCACGGTAAATTGGTATGTTTGCGTGTCAACAGATGCATGGTCAATGTGAGTGTAAAACATTGTCACCAATTCGGGACAATAAAATGCATCGTTCTCAGAGTTGTCGTACACTAGCGTATACCAATCCCAAGCCCTAATTCTATCTAGAAACATATGGCCATATCCATTCGAGTCACACAAGATTTTCCCATAGTCTTTCTCAGCAAATATTAAAGGTGCCATGCTAATAATCTAAGATTAAAGCAATAAAATTGGAGAGATCAAGATTCAAACCGCCCCCGGAATTCGTGGGGGGAAAACAAATCTCGGTCTTGCAGAGGGCACAGGAGATGGGTTCGGGAAGATGTGACAGCAGATCGGCCACCAGGGAAGAAATCGATGGTGAAGAACTTGGCGCTGCTCCAGAAAAGTCAGGTTTGCCGCGGATGCGCGGCCTGGGTCGCGGAGTCGCGGCTTTCTGGTTGAAGCAGAGGAGCGGAAAAGTTGCACAAGGCGGCGCTTTGAGTGGAATTTCAGAGCTGAGATGACATTTTCGTTTGAGGGAGGAGGGGTAGGGTAGAGAGAGTATTTATAGGGAGGGAAAAAAATGAGAGTTCCACTTTTATCCCTAGGTAAAAAGATATTTACAACCTAGGGATTTGAAGTTTTGAAAAAGGAGTTTGACCCTAGGAAAAGAGTTATGGAGAAACCTAGGGACTTGGGAGATTTGAATTTTGAAAGTGGTAGAACTCTTCTAAAGGAATTTGCACAAAAGTCCCTCATTTTCTTTTTCTTTTTTTTTATTTTGTTTATTTACAAAGTGGAACAAAAACTATTTACAAGTGTGTCCATTGCCTAGGCTTTCTTTTGGTCGTTTCCCTCTAGCCCGTTTCCCGTCGTTCCAGTGTGTTTGTTTGCGCGGGCTCAGTTGGGAAATGAATGCAATTATTTTCTGAGCCTTAGGCATTTCCAGTTTCAATTTCTCTTTATTCTTCATCCTTATTTCACCACAAGGTTTACTGAAAATTTCTTCATCACCACATTTTTCACTCCCAGTATTAAGAAATTCCAGCTCTTCTCCATACAACTCTTCAAAACTGAGGTCAATATTTTCCTTCAGAGTTGTACAAGTAGTTAACCGACCCCGGGTTGGCTTATCCAGACACATGATTTCATCAGCGAAGAGGTCTTCAAAAGTTATATCAATTGGAGGTTCTTGAATTATATCCTCATGGGATACATTCACGGTTTGCTCACTGAAAGTGAAAATATCCAAATCAACTTTCCTCTTTTGAAAGGGTACTCGGATAACAGGATTTTCCACTTGAAGAGAATCGCAAACTTGCGACTCATCTTTTCTTGTTTCCTCACAATTGTTTCTGACAAAATTAACCTCAAATGTTTGATCTTTAATCCTATGAGGTTGCATGCTGAAGACATTCAATTCTCTCGTCATATCCCCAAAAGTTATCCTCATTGACCCATTCCTACAATTGACGATGGCATTTGCAGTAGCTAGGAATGGTCGTCCCAAGATGACAGGAGTCTGAGCCCTATGATTGGTATTAGACACAGGTTGTGTCTTAAGAACTACAAAATCCACAGGGTAAATGAACTCCCCAACTCTGACAAGGACATCATGAATTTCCCCCTTAGGTCTCTTAACAGAGCGATCAGCCAGTTGTATCGTCATCTGGGTTGGGCGGAGATCACCTAACCCTAATTGTTGATACACAGAAAAAGGCAGGAGTTGATACTGGCCCCCAAATCAAGCAGTGCCCTATTGATGGTAGTCTGTCCTATGACGCAAGATATGGTCGGGCTCCCTGGGTCCTTGTATTTGACAGGAATGGGCCCAGTGAACAACTCGTTGATGTGGGATGCTAGGAAGACTTTCTTAGGGACTTGTGTTTTCCTCTTCTTGGTGCACATTTCCTTTAAGAATTTTGCATATGATGGCACTTGTTGCATGGCATCAAGAAGAGGGACATTGATTTGAACCTTGTTAAACATTTCTCGTATCTTCTCCATATGAGCATTCAACTTGTGATTTGTAAGCCTATTTGGAAATGGTGCCTTAGGCTTATAAGATTGCTCATCGACTTTCTCTTTTCCCTTGGCTTTTGATGGCTCAGAACTAGAAGATGGATTGTCAGAAGTTGGTTGTACTGGAACTGGAGGTATTGACTTTGGAACTTGAGGGGATGGTTTTGGAACTGGATGGGATGGTTGAGTAGAAACCCTATTGTCTACCTGTTTGCCAGATCTCAGGATATGAATAGCGTTGCAATGACTGGGGCCCATGTCTTCCACTTCATGCAAAGGGAAGTGATTTTTGGGATTGGGCATTGGCTGACTTGGAAACATTCCTTTTTGTGTATTATTGAAAGAATTAGTCAGTTGTCCAATTTGGGCCTGTACTTTGGTCATATCCTGTTGATGGATCTTTGTTGGGGTTTCTATCATCTTTTCTAACCTTGATAGTGAATCATTCTAGGGTGGATGTTGGTGATATTGAGACTGGAAGTATGTTTGGTAGTGTAGTGGGTTCTGATAAGATTGTGATTGTAGTGGACTTTGATATGGATGAAAATTCGGTGAATTATGATTGAAACTGTGTGGGTGAGACTGAGCATTATACTGATTTGAAAATGGTGGCCTATGTTGCTCAGGACCAGACTGACTCCACAAAAGATTTGGATGGTTTCGCCATCCCGGGTTGTATGTACTGGAGTGTGGACTGTGAGTGGGTCTGGTGAAAGTGGCATTCGTGTTCTCCTGATATGATTGAGACTGGTATATCGGATACTCCTCGAAGACATGGTTGAGGTCATGACAATAGGTACAACCCAGTTTGACCACAATTGATGGGTTGACCTGATTGACAACAGAATGTTCCCTAGACTCAAGCAGTTCTATCCTCTTCATTAATTGTGTGATCTTAGCCTCAGCAGCTATGGAGGATTCTATGGAATGCATACCGGTTCTGGAAGTGGTGGGAGTGGGTTTATCAGGACATGACTCCCACTGAATTGTTTTCTCAGCTAAGGCTTCAAAGAGATCCCACCCCTGATTCTCATCTTTCTTCAAAAATTCCCTTTGGCACATGGATTCAAGGAGTGTTTTCGTTTGATAATCAAGTCCGTCATAGATAATTTGGCACTGACTCCATTTCTCTATGCCATGATGAGGACATAAGGCTAAAAGGTCTTTGAAACGCTCAAAATATTTCCAGAAGGGTTCGTGTGATTCCTGCTTGAATTGCATGATGTTCTTTCTCATGAGGGCTGCTTTGTGAATGGGGTAAAACTTCTTAAGAAAGACTTTTACAAAATCATCCCATGAAGATATCGAACTGGCGGGAAGATTGTAAAGCCATTTCTTAGCTAAGTCCTTCAGCGCAAAAGGTATGAACCTTAACCTAACAGCATCCTCAGTCAATTGGGAAATTCTCATCATTACATATACTTCTTCGAACTCTCGAATGAAGAAGTACGCGTCCTCAGACTCTAAACCATGAAATCGTGGAAGTGTATTGATGAATTGTGGTTTCAGCTCAAAACGATTTCCATTGGTAACAGGGAGAAGAATGCATGATGGAAGGGAGGTGCGAATCGGATAGAATCTGTCTTGAAGCGAAACGTTGTTTTCCATAATGTGAAGTGGTGGTGTGATTGATATTCAATTTTGCATATTTTGCCACATCTATACCATGCATATTGTAAATAAAAATGTCATTTTTAATCTTCTTCTCTCTATTTTTGCAGGTCCACATCTGAAATGAGAAAAGGCCCAAAATCTCTTTAATTATCAAGAATTAAAGGAGATTAAATCAAAGCCCAAAAGAGAGCCCAAGTTTGAGCCCAGGATCTGAAGAATTCTACGCGCCAGCTCACTCTTCAAGAAGGTCCACGTGGCTAACAACTTCGTAACAAACTCGAAACAGAATTCTGGTACCCAACGGCCTTGAAACTGTCGCGCTTTGCCGCGCGTCCGCGGCAGATCTGGGGCCGTTGGGCGCCAGATTCTGCCAGCTGTCTCGTCTTCTGGAGCCTTCTCTCTGAGGCCTATAAATACAGCCCCAGGACCAGTGAAAATAAGAGAGGAGAGATTAGAGGATAGAGCTTTGTATTTTCTTAGGTTTTTCTTTAGGATTTTAGTGTTCTAGGTCTTCTTCTTCCTCCCTAGAAATTCTGCATAAGAGAGAGATTGTAAGAGAGAGAAAGCTTGTGTAAACCAAGGGGTGACAACTTGTGAAGTAAGGATTAATCCATTCTCTTTTCTCCTCTATTGCATTTTCTAGTATTACTTGCTTTCTTTAATTCTAGCTTTAATTTCCTTGCAC
Organism: Agave tequilana; assembly: GCA_038442645.1. Classification (NCBI taxonomy): domain Eukaryota; kingdom Viridiplantae; phylum Streptophyta; class Magnoliopsida; order Asparagales; family Asparagaceae; genus Agave; species Agave tequilana. Next base: position 1,417,564 of record JAVJIF010000050.1, read on the forward strand.
TTTTATTCATGCTTTGCTTTTCTTTTCTTGTAATGGCTAGTAGCTAACTCTTTCTAACATGACTAGCTAACCACTAACCTTGCTAACTACTAACTCATGGGTGATTGCTATCTTTAATCTTGCAAGTTATATGGTCTTCTCTTCTCCGATGGATTACTTTCATTGCTTGGCAAGTTCTTGTTGTAATTCCATATGATTCATGTGTGCCTCATTTAGAGCCTTGTCTTTAGAACAAGTGCCTTGATGGAACATGGAGATGGATCACCAAACATATGCTATTTGTTGTACAACTTCTTTACTTCAATTAATGAATGTTGTATCTTCTTCCTTAGCATCCCTTGAGTGTCGCTCTTTTGATTCCATTATTGAAAGTCTATCTTGTAGGCCAATGACATCTATGAGTCTACAAGACAAGTCCAAGAGTGATCACCCGTCATTCAAGTGGGAAAGTAATTAGACCAACACGCAAGACAAATCTTTGCCGATGAATCAACATGAGGCACGCATTCACCATCACGGAGTTTAGTAAGTTTTTAGCAAGGTAGTAAGGTTAGCTAGTCATGGTTTCTCCATCTTCAAATCTTTTACAAGTTTTCTTTTCTTTTTAGTGTTAATCCAAAAGCCAATCTTGTTTTGATTTCTTTTCATTTTCCATCATGAACATATCCACCGATTCTTTCATTTCTTTTTCCATATTTTATTCATTCTTTTAAGACAAAGAAGAATCTTTGTTTTCTTTCTTCACTACGAACCGTAACGCTTCCATCGCAAGCTCTCCCTGAGAATCGACTCGGTATAGCCATTGCTATAACGGAGATTGGAAAGGATACATTAATCATTTGAAATACATTTGTGGAGTGATCAAGCACTAAGGTTGACTCTAAACCTTCCCTCTTTTACATAATATCTGTGCAAATACTTCACACTATCTTTTCCTAATCAAATTTTTAGCGCCGTTGCCGGAGAGAGCAACGGTTTTTGATTTAAACTGAAGAACTAAACGAATTTTCTTCTCTGTTGCAGGTTACAGGTGAAGAGAATAGGAAAATTTGCATTGCAGTAACATATAAGTGGCTCTGGGCTTCTGCTCTTGAAAGCAGAAACCAGTTGCCCTCTGAATTGCCGCGATTCCACGGCCAAAGCCGCGGAGCCGCGGCAAGGAAGAGTGGACTTCTGACCAAATTTCTGCAGGGTTGCTTGCCCTGTAAAATACATCTGCTGCAATACTTAAATTCTTGTATGCTTCACCATACTCCTGTTAATAATAATCAACAGTAAAAAGTGGTTGCAAAGTTAAAAATTGATTAGACATTTGCATTTCTAGGCACGTGTCTTTTCAATTCTTTTACTTTACTGTTGAAGAGTGCTGGATGCAAGGTACGTGCGCATTGCATGTAGACTAGGAATCATCTCTTGCTAGATTTTCATACTTTGAGTGAATCCTAATTATATATCTTGTACACTTGCACAATCCAATTTTAAGGGCACTAACCCATAAATAAGATAAGGTGGGGGATTTCATCACCCTTTCCTTAGCCCAAAAACCACTATCCCAGCACTCACTAACCCAAGCCTAATTTAATAAAAAAGTAGACGTTGGCCCTAGGGACATCTCGGACTCATTTAGGAGATTATCCTAAGGGGGAAAAGTGTTGGAAATTGACTCTTGTAAAATCAGTGTCTAGGAAAGGGATTGAGGGCCGAAAGCCCGAAGGTTGGTGGTTAATTAATTAAGGAACGTCTCTGACTGAAAACCTCCCAACAACCTTGACCTTTCCTGACTGATTAGCTTGTGGTCAAAGTCTACACTAAACCTCCCGTGGACGGTCTAATCAGTTAGGAGTCGTCTAGACCCTAACTTAGGTTAGAATTTTTTTTCTTTTGTTTATTTGTTTGTTTCTTTTTTGTTTGTATTTCATTGTGTGATATGGCTTATAATAACAATTTTTCCAACTTCAATAATAATCCATATTACACACCGACTTCATTTTCAGATATTACCAACCCGGCATACCATAACTTTGACCAACCTAGTGTGCCGGATTGGTCTTATCCGAATCAATATGACCCATACCCCCCATCTAATAACTATAATTTTCATAATAATTTCAACTCTTCACCGAGTCAGTGGGGATTCACTTACCCCGAGCATAATTTCCAACCACCTTGTCCTCCTTCTCCACCCAGTCCACAATATTTTCAAGATACATACTCAATTCCTCCAGTCCAAAATAAAGCACCATCAATTTTTGAAATGAGTATGCGTGAGTCCAAACATAAATCCCAAATCTGATGGACTCACAATTTCACTATCACTTCCAAGACAACACTTCATCTTTTCATCAAAATAATGAATTCATCAATTATGGAAAGATGCTTGAAGCCATGACTCATGCTCAAAATGCTAGAAATCGTGACATAGATATGATGGTCGAATCTCTACGTTCTCACCGTTTGACCAGATCTGGTGTCACTAGCCACTCTGTTAAAGCCAATGAGTCATGTAGTTTTGGAAATCAAGATTCTATTTCAGCACGCTCATCTGAACTTGTCCAAACTTCGAATCCCATTAACATTTTGGCAAGTTTTTCTTTTCCTGAAATAGAACTTGACAATGAATATGATCTTGAACCCCAACTTTGTGATTCAATTCTTCTTCCTGATTCAATAATGACTCCGGTATCTTTACCTGACTTCAATCTTTTCCCGGAGTCGACATTGGATCCTGCCCAAATTCATAATGAAGTTGAATCACCCATCTTTGAGGATCATATTGAACTTGACCAATTATACACTTCTGAAAATGCTATTGACAAATTGGCAAGTTTTCCAATTTTTGATATTGAACTCAATGAGATATGTGACCTAGATTCTCACAATCTCTTTGCTTCTGAAGACCTATTCGCTGACAAGATCATGTCAACTCGGGGTCAGTTAACTGATTGTACATTTCCGGATGTTGACCTTAGTTTTGAAGAATTGTATGGCGATGAGCTAGAATTCCTTAATATTGGAAGTAAAGAGATATCACCCATATTAGGTCACATTCCATTGTTGGACAATACATGTGGACTGGAGTTTCAACTTCTTGACTTGGACCCAATTCCTGAACTCATTTCGACTCCTGAACCTTTACTTGACTTGCGTCACCTTCCTGAGTCGGTATTAGTTCCTGTTCTTCCTGAGTCCAAGTCAATTGTTCTATCATTTCATACACCATTCTGGGATAAGGTGGTTGATAAATTTGACTCCGAAATTAATTATGGAAAATGGAAATTAGATGGGGTTAAATACTTAATAAAGATCCTTCATTGATTTATCTTTTTAGTGGGTTGTATTCATGATATTTCTGGTGGGTTCCTCCAAACCCAAAGTAAAGTTGATTGGGCCATGTTTCGTGGACCAATTAGACCACCACCGGAACCACCACCTTAAGGTAATTTTTTTTCTCCCTCTCTATTTGTTTCATGCATACATATATCACGATGCATTGAGGACAATGCATGAGATAAGTGTGGGGGAGGGTTTACTAACTTAGAGTTTTTAGATTTTCTTTCTTTTACACTTCTTTTAGGATACTTTTTCTTCACTTTTGTATAGAAATTTTCTCTTTCTTTAAAAAACTTTTTGAAATAAGAGACAAAGTTTTGATCTATTTTTAAGAAAATTAAGATGATCTTAGAAATTAAGGAAGCCTTAATTATGACATCTTAAACCTAGTTGAAATAATAGATCTTGTTTAAAATTATAGGCTAAGTAAGATAAATTGGAGAGATATTTTTATCTTGAATTTTTTGCCTTAGATAGTATGCACTTCACACTTACACATTTTTGGGATGGAAACAAAGACCAAAAAGGCCATAAAAATATTATAAAAGAAAAGAAAAAATATATAAATAAAACATCACTTATTAAGCTGGATAACTGTGCCTCAAGAAGCATGGTTATTCACGCCTAACGGTGATTAAAAGAATAATCCCCCTTAGGTTTGTGGCCTTTTTCACTCGAGTCCTTAAACCCGAGGGATGTTTTCTCATCTGGTGCCCTAAGACCTACTGGTTTGGGAGTCATCGGTTATAGGCTCGTTACATGGGTGAACTAGAAAGCCTAAACTAAGGGAAGAAAAAATATATATATATAAATAAATAAATAAATAATAAATGGCTTTATGGTTAAAGTTGAAATCTCAGAAATCTTCACTATCACAATGTGCATATTATATAGGTTTTATAAAAGATAAAGTATTCAATCCAATTTTGAATTCTTACATTAATTGAAGACAAGATCCTGCATGGAGACTAAGTTTAAGGGAGAATAATTATAGGTGGACTTATCACCTTAGATCACTTATATTTTTGTAAAAATAGTTTGAAAACATGTCTCTCTTTCAAAATGAATTTTCAAAACACTAACATTTATTTTCTTTCTTTATGGATTTTGTGGGTGCCATCCGCTAAAAACCCTCAGGAGACAACACTCCTCCTCTAGGGTAACCTAGAGGTTTAACGGCTTGTTGCACGTGCTCAGTGCAATCGTGTCACCTACGAAAGTGGTGTAATAAAATTGGTAGTATAGTTTTTCTTTTCTTTGTTTTGCTCGGGACGAGCAAAAGAATAAGTGTGGGGGTATGATTGATATTCAATTTTGCATATTTTACCACATCTATACCATGCATATTGTAAATAAAAATGTCATTTTTAATCTTCTTCTCTCTATTTTTGCAGGTCCACATCTGAAATGAGAAAAGGCCCAAAATCTCTTTAATTATCAAGAATTAAAGGAGATTAAATCAAAGCCCAAAAGAGAGCCCAAGTTTGAGCCCAGGATCTGGAGAATTCTACGCGCCAGCTCACTCTTCCAGAAGGTCCACGTGGCTAACAACTTCATAACAAACTCGCAACAGAATTCTGGTACCCAACGGCCTTGAAACTGCCGCGCTCTGCCGCGCGTCCGCGGCAGATCTGGGGCCGTTGGGCGCCAGATTCTGCCAGCTGTCTCGTCTTCTGGAGCCTTCTCTCTGAGGCCTATAAATACAGCCCCAGGACCAGCGAAAATAAGGGAGGAGAGATTAGAGGATAGAGCTTTGTATTTTCTTAGGTTTTTCTTTAGGATTTTAGTGCTCTAGGTCTTCTTCTTCCTCCCTAAAAATTCTGCATAAGAGAGAGATTGTAAGAGAGAGAAAGCTTGTGTAAACCAAGGGGTGGCAACTTGTGAAGCAAGGATTAATCCATTCTCTTTTCTCCTCTATTGCATTTTCTAGTATTACTTGCTTTCTTTAATTCTAGCTTTAATTTCCTTGCACTTTTATTCATGCTTTGCTTTTCTTTTCTTGTAATGGCTAGTAGCTAACTCTTTCTAACATGACTAGCTAACCACTAACCTTGCTAACTACTAACTCATGGGTGATTGCTATCTTTAATCTTGCAAGTTATATGATCTTCTCTTCTCCGATGGGTTACTTTCATTGCTTGGCAAGTTCTTGTTGTAATTCCATATGATTCATGTGTGCCTCATTTAGAGCCTTGTCTTTAGAACAAGTGCCTTGATGGAACATGGAGATGGATCACCAAACATATGCTATTTGTTGTACAACTTCTTTACTTCAATTAATGAATGTTGTATCTTCTTCCTTAGCATCCCTTGAGTGTCGCTCTTTTGATTCCATTATTGAAAGTCTATCTTGTAGGCCAATGACATCTATGAGTCTACAAGACAAGTCCAAGAGTGATCACCCGTCATTCATGTGGGAAAGTAATTAGACCAACACGCAAGACAAATCTTTGCCGATGAATCAACATGAGGCACGCATTCACCATCACGGAGTTTAGTAAGTTTTTAGCAAGGTAGTAAGGTTAGCTAGTCATGGTTTTCTCCATCTTCAAATCTTTTACAAGTTTTCTTTTCTTTTTAGTGTTAATCCAAAAGCCAATCTTGTTTTGATTTCTTTTCATTTTCCATCATGAACATATCCACCAATTCTTTCATTTCTTTTTCCATGTTTTATTCATTCTTTTAAGACAAAGAAGAATCTTCGTTTTCTTTCTTCACTACGAACCGTAACGCTTCCATCACAAGCTCTCCCTGAGAATCGACTCGATATAGCCCATGCTATAACGGAGATTGGAAAGGATACATTAATCATTTGAAATACATTTGTGGAGTGATCAAGCACTAAGGTTGACTCTAAACCTTCCCTCTTTTACATAATATCTGTGCAAATACTTCACACTATCTTTTCCTAATCATGGTGTTGGTGCAAGTGTAGAAACTCTAACAAGTCTTGCAGAATCTGGATCCCGGTACCACTCTTGCATATACAGTCACAAACAACGTTCACCGATCACACAAGCGAAAAGAAAAAATAACAAAAATTAAAAGAAAAATCAATCCCAAGCTATCTAGGATTCCTAGACCTAGACGACTCCTAACTGTTCGATGAACCAAAGAAGGTTGTTGCTTGAATCAGACCACAGCTAATCAGCCAGGTAGGGGCAAAATACGGTGGGAGGTATCCGTGCGTAAGCAACGGGCCTTAATTACGCCAAACCACGGTATCTTCGAGGCTTAACCTCTTAATCCCCAGCCTTAGACACTGATTTCACCGGAGTATGAATCAAAATCAAATTTCAACTTCAGCCGATCTCCTACTGAGTCCGGATGTCCCTAGGGCCAACGTCTATCAGATTTTATTAAAAGGCTTGGGATTGTGAGTGCTGGGATGGTGGTTTTTGGGCTAAAGAAAGGGTGATGAAATTCCCACCTTATCTTATTTATTGGGTAATGCCCTTAAAATCGATTTTGTGCAGGTGTACGATATAAGCAAACAAGGTTCACTCAAAGCGATATAAATCAACCAAGAAGTGAGTCCTAGTCAAAATACAATGCGCACGTACCTTGCTCCAGCACTCTTCAACAGTAAAGTAAATGAATTGAAAAGACACGTGCCTAGAAATGCAAACGTCTAATCAATTTTTAACTTTGCAACCAATATTTTACTATTGATTATTAGCAGGAATATGGTGAAGCATACAAGAGTTAAGTATTGCAGCAGCTTATTTTGCAGAGCAAGCAACCCTGCAGAAAATTGTGAGTAGTTCACTCTTCTTTGCCGCGGATCCGCGGCTTTGCCCGTGGAATCGCGGCAAATCAGAGGGCAACTGGTCTCTGCTTTCTAGAGCAGAGGCCCAGGGCCACTTATATGTCACTGCAATGCTAGTTTTCTTGTTTCTTCACCTGTAACCTGCAACAGAGAAGAAAGTTTGTTTAGTTCTTCAATTGAATCAAAACCGTTGCTCTCTCCGGCAACGGTGATTTGTCACATACATTGCATTTATGTTGTCACTTTACCATACTTGTTTGTTAATAAATGATATTAATAACTGTCTTTTTCTTTGCTAAATGTAGGCCCAAATGCTCAAAGAAATAAATGAGGAACAAGCCCAAAAGCCCACTTTATTCTGAAATAATTCAGATTAAACTCGAAGTGAAGAAATCTGGGCTATCAAGGAGTTGAGAAAATCCCTCCTTGAATCGAGGAATCGGAGCCAAGAAAATCAAATGTTGATTCAGTCAGTGGTTGAAGAAGAAACAAGAAAATCAACCATATATGCGAGAATCCCTTCACCCCAGGAAGCTCCCCCCTTTTGGTGTGGCCACCTGGCCACACCAATGCCGCAAAAACGTGGCAAAAGTCGCGTTTTTGCGGCAATCTTGGGGAGTTAGGGGGAGCGTTTGCTCCCCCGACCTCCCCGGGATCTTGGTTGTTGGTTTTTGGCAATAAATACCTCCTTCAGCAGAGAAAAAAGCAGCGAAGACTAGGATTAAACTTGGCTTTTATTTTCTTAGGAACTAGGTTCATTGTTAGTTAGAACACAAGTTGTAATTCTGTTGTTTACTTTGTAGTTCAGTTTAAAAAGCTTGTGAGAGAGAGGACTGAGAGCTTGTAATCAAAGATTGAAGTGACAGCAATTCAAGAGCAAGCCATCTTTTCTCCACTCGTGTTTCGGTATGTTGCGCATGTTTATTTTTGCTTTGTCGTTTTCCATGAATAACTAAAGGGTTTTCTGGGCTAGCTATCTCCTTTCTCTTATTTTCTTCTCCTCTGTTTTTTAAAGAAAAAGTCCCGATGACTCATATGCATGCCTCCCTTACAAGCCTTTCTTTTTGAAAGTGTTCTTGAAGGCACATGAGGATGGGCATAGATAGTTGAATTCACTATTCTCTCTTGATCTTCTTGTGAATCATTTTTAATTCATTCTTGCTTCTTCGCGCTTTATGTTTTAATATCTGATTCCAACTCTTTCTTGAAGATAAAGAACTCAACCCCTCTACATCTTATGTGCTTTACTCAAAGCTCTCTAAAAAGAATCAACTTTAAGTCTTGCAAATGAACCCGAGGGACTTAATATTTTAAGAGAAGAATGAACAAGTGAGTAGGAAGATAGTAAGCCCAGATTTGATTTCATATTATAAAACAACATCATAACTCTTAAAGCTTTTTACAAATCACTTTCTCCAAATCCTTTTCTGAAAGTTGAAATTTCTCTTTTTCATCTCTTTTCCTTCCATTCTCTTTTTCTTAAAAACTAACACACTTCTTTGTTTCTATTTACTTCACCGAAACGCTTCTATCGCATCCCTCCTCGTGGACTCGACCCGTTAGCCACAAGCTACACGGTACATTCTTAACTTCATTGGTTGTTTCATTTGTTTTAGCAATAAATTTTTGGCGCCGTTGCCGGGGAGGGAACGGTGTAGTTGTTTTAACAACTTTTGTGTGTTTGTTTCAGGGACTCGAAGATCAAGATCTAGCATTCAAGCTTTGCCAAGAAGACTTGAAAATTCTGTGCCCCTACTCTCGAAAGTAGGAAACAGAATTTCAAGAAATTGCTTTGCAAATCTGAAATTTTTTTGGGACTACTAAAAACTTTGTTTTGCAGGACATATTGCTCGCAAAAACTTTAGTTTTTATATGTCATATTTGTGCTAGTGTTTCTATCCAACATCCCTGTTTTTAAGTCAACAGTAAAAGATTCGTTGAAAGTTAAAAATTGATTAGACATTTGCATTCTAGGCACAAGTCTTTTCAATTCTTTTACTTTACTGTTGAAGAGAGCTGGAGACAAGGTATGTATGCATAGCATATAGTTTAAGAAACATTCTTGGGTGATTTTGCTTTTGAATGCTACTTTCCTATATCTTGCACACTTGCACGAATCAATTCTAAGGGCAAAACCCAAATCAAGATAAGGTGGGGAAGTCATTACCCTTCCTTAGCCCACAAACCATCTCCAAGCACGCACAACCTAAGCCTAATTAAAATTTGATAGACGTTGGCCTTAGGGACATCTCGAACTCGATAGGAGATTATCTTAAAGAGGAAAAGTGTTGGAAATTGACTCCTGTAAAATCAGCGTCAAGGAAAGGGATTGAGGGCCGAAAGCCCGAAGATTGGTGGTTACTTAATTAAGGAACGTCTTTTGACGGAAAACCTCCCACCAATCTTGCTCTGACCTGGCTGATTAGCTTGTGGTCAAGGTCTACATTCTACCTCTTGTGGACAATCAACCAGTTAGGAGTTGTCTAGGTCAAGGATACCTTAGACTAGGCTTGGTTGATTATTATTGTTGACTGCTGTTTGAACTTGTTGTGATTGTGATTGTGTTTGTGTATGCAAGTGTGGTCGAGAGACCCCAATTCATCTAGGTTGACTAGGAACACATCACCACCTAAGTTTGAACCAAGGCCAGATCCGGTAATGGCTCAATCCACATCACTGCAGGATAGGTTCTACCCCATTAGGACCTCACTTCCATCGTGCATTTCACTTCCATCGGTTGGTGAATACAATTTCGAGCTCAAGCCTCAATTCATCAACACACTCCCCAAATTTCATGGTCTAGAGTCCGAAGATGCCTACTTCTTCATAAGAGAATTTGAGGAAGTATGTCTTATGATGAAAATCCCACACCTTGTAGACGATGCTATTAGGTTGAGATTTATCCCGTTTGCACTTAAGGACCTAGCGAAAAAGTGGCTCTATAGCTTAGCAGCCGGTTCCATCACATCTTGGGATGGTTTCATCAAGGTCTTCTTGAAGAAATTCTATCCTATCCATAAAACTGCTCTCATTAGGAAGACGATCATGCAATTTAAGCAAGAACCTAGTGAACCGTTCTGGAGGTACTTTGAACGCTTTAAGGACCTCCTTGTCCAATGTCCACATCATGGAATAGAGAAATGGCGACAATGCCAAATTCTCTATGACGGTTTAGACTACTCCACCAAAACCCTCTTAGAAAGTATGTGCCAAGGGGGTTTCTTGCAGAAAGATGAAGATGAGGGATGGGATCTGTATGAAAATTTAGCTGAGAAAACCATCCAATGGGAATCTGCGAGTGAGACCCATAAGAATCCTAACTCCATCTCTTCAAAAGGAGGTCTCCACTCCATAAAATCGTCCATCGCTAATGAGGCTAAGTTAGCTAATTTAGCTAGAAGACTGGAAGCTCTAGAGACGAAAGAACCAAGTCCAGTCAATCAAGTCAGCCCGAACCAATTTCCACCCCCGGGCTGCACTTACTGTCAAGCCATGAACCATGTATTCGAGGAATGCTCAGTGTTTCAGGCTCAGCAATCCTATCACGAACCGATGAATGCGGCTTTTTCAAGGCCGAACAACAATCCTTACGCACCAACGTACAATCCCGGCTGGAGAAATCACCCTAATTTCTCATGGAGCCAGAACAACAATGACCATTCACGATTCAATCATGCTAACCACTTCCAACATGGTAACAATTCTTCCAATCATCAACCCAACTTCTCCAATTTCCATAATAATTCTCCCAACCATCCACCAAGCTTTCCAAATTATCAACAAAACTTTCCTAACCAAGCTCCACAATCCTCCTTCCAGAATCATCAATTGGAAAGAAGAATGACTGACTTTGAGAGAAACATGGAGAGATATATGAAAAACCAAGAATCTCTCATGCAAACCATTCAGAGGCTAGAAGTTCAAATGAGTCAACTGGCCATGAGAGACAAAAGGGTACCCTGCCTAGTCAGCCAGTCACCAATCCGAGGAATTCCCAACAAGCTCATTTGGCTGAGGATCCTTCATTCAATCAATGTAATGCTGTGCATACATTGAGGTCAGGAAAGAAAGTTGATAACCAAGTGTCAACACCCACCAATCCTATTCAGCACAACCACAATCAAGCTTCCACCTCATCCAATCCAAGCTCTTTCAAATCTGACGAGTCTGAAAAAGACAAGTCAGCCAGCTAGGTGCACCAGCCTATAGTACCATTTCCGAATAGGCTGAAAAACAATAAGCAAAATCCGCACATGGACAAGATAATAGAGATGTTTAATCAAGTGAAAATAAATGTGCCACTTCTTGATGCCATCCAACAAGTTCCTTCCTATGCTAAGTTTCTTAAGGACATGTGCACCAAGAAGAGAAAGACTAATGTTCCTAAGAAAGTCTTCCTAGCCACTAATATTAGTGAGCTATTTTTGGGTCCTATCCCTGTCAAGTACAAAGATCCAGGTAGCCCTACCATTGCCTGCACAATAGGACAAGCCGAGATTAGTCGTGCACTTCTTGACTTGGGAGCAAGTATCAACTTGCTTCCATTCTCTGTTTATCAACAACTCGGGTTGGGTGACCTTAGTCCAACTCGAGTCACCATCCAACTGGCTGACCGTTCTATTAAAGTTCCAAAAGGGGAAATTAACGATGTCCTGATTCGGGTAGGGGAGTTCATATACCCTGTCGATTTCATAGTTTTGGAGACACAACCTGTGTCCAACTCCAATCGTAGGGCTCAAACTCCGGTCATCCTAGATCGACCATTCCTTGCCACTGCTAATGCCATCATCAATTGCAGGAATGGGTCTATGAGGTTAACCTTTGGAGACATGACTAGAGAAGTCAATGTCTTCCATCTAGGAAAACAACCCCGTGACATCGAGGACCAATCTTTTGAAGTAAACCAAATTGAGAACTTGACAAGTGAACACGGGGAAGAATTGGAATCAGAAATGGAGATTGACTTCGAGTTAGAGTCTGATGACTTTAATCTCGATCAGGTGGTAGATTCTGCCGTGAATTGGGCTTCAAACCCGATTTCACCAACTATGGAGCCAACAGATTTGACTAGTCCTTCTAGTGAGCCTTCCTCTTCCTTAGAATTGAAAGCCCTTCCTGCGCATCTCAAGTACGCCTATCTAGGCGAACAAGAGACCTTTCCCGTCATCATTGCCTCCCATTTAAATGACGGGGAAGAAAAAGATTTGAAAGATATTCTAAGAAAACATAAGGAAGCCATCGGGTGGACTATGACTGATATCAAGGGATTAAGTCCAACAATCGTTCAACACCGCATCCATCTCAATGAAGATGCCACACCCAAGAGAGACCCGCAGCGTAGGTTAAACCCTATAATACAAGAGGCTGTTCATGCTGAAATCATAAAACTCTTAGACAATGGGATAATTTATCCCATTTCGGATAGCCAATGGGTCAGTCCTGTCCACGCGGTCCCAAAGAAATCTGGTTTCACCGTAGTGGAAAACGAGAACAAAGAGTTGGTTCAAACTCGACTTCCCACGAAGATTCGAGTTTGCATTGACTATAGGAAACTGAATGCTGCAACTCGTAAGGACCATTTTCCACTTCCCTTCATTGATCAGATGCTTGAACGTTTAGCAGGTCACGAGTACTACTGCTTCTTGGACGGTTACTCGGGCTATAACCAGATCCCTATCGCTCCTGAGGACCAAGAAAAGACCACGTTTACCTGTCCATTTGGGACATTTGCTTATCGTCGGATGCCATTCGGCTTATGCAATGCCCCAGCAACGTTTCAACGTTGCATGTTGAGTCTTTTCTCTGACATGGTAGAGCGCTTCTTAGAAATCTTCATGGATGATTTCTCCATCTACGGAGATTCATTCACTCAATGTCTCCACCATCTTGAACTCGTCCTCCAACGTTGTGCTGAAAAACATTTGACACTAAACTGGGAGAAATGTCACTTCATGGTGAAACATGGAATTGTCTTGGGTCATGAAATATCCAAGAAAGGAATAGAAGTGGATAGAGCCAAAATCGAGGTTATTGCTAAGCTCCCCATGCCCAAATGTGTTAAGGACATTAGATCCTTCTTAGGACACGCTGGATTCTACCGAAGATTTATCAAGGATTTTAGCAAAATTGCTAGGCCCTTGACTAATCTGTTAGCTAAGGATGTGTCCTTCACTTTCGATGCTGACTGCATCACTTCTTGGGAGAAGCTTAAGAGAGAGCTGATTTCTGCACCAATCATATCTGCCCCGGATTGGTCTAAGCCGTTTGAGATTATGTGCGACGCTTCTGATTTTGCCATAGGAGCTGTCCTAGGACAACGCACTGATAGCAAGCAGCATGTGATCTACTACTCTAGTAGGACTCTCAATGACGCTCAACTGAACTACACTACGACCGAGAAGGAATTCTTGGCAGTAGTGTTTGCCTTAGAGAAGTTTCGTCCCTACCTACTAGGGTCCAAAACTACCATCTTCACCGATCATTCTGCACTTAGGTATCTCATGATGAAGAAGGATGCCAAGGCCCGACTCATTCGTTGAATCCTCCTTCTTCAAGAATTTGATCTCGAAATTCGAGACAAGAAAGGTGTAGAAAATGTCATTGCTGACCATCTCTCACGGATTCCCAATTCTCCATGCAACGAATTACCCATCAATGAGGATTTTCCTGATGAACATCTCTTAGCTATCTCTAGGGAACCTTGATTTGCTGATATAGTGAACTACTTAGTCACAAACCAAACTCCGTCTTATTGGTCCAAAAATGATGTTTACCGGTTCTTATCCCAAGTCCGGTATTTCTTTTGGGAGGAACCGTATCTTTTCAAGTACTGTTCCGACCAAATTATTAGGAGATGCATTCCCGATGAGGAGGTTAGGAGTGTTCTGTCCTTTTGTCACGAACTTGCATGCGGTGGACACTTTGGTCCCCGCAAGACTGCTGAAAAGGTGCTACAAAGCGGGTTTTATTGGCCCACTCTGTTCAAGGATGCCTATGATTTTTGCAAGACGTGCCCTAGATGCCAAATGGTAGGTAGGATCTCACATCGAAATATGATGCCCCTCAACCCAATTCTAGAAATAGAACTCTTTGATGTTTGGGGCATCGACTTTATGGGTCCATTTCCTAACTCATTTGGGAACCAATACATATTGGTTGCTGTGGATTACGTGTCCAAGTGGGTAGAAGCCATTCCATGCAAAACTAATGATAACAAGGTTGTCATAAAGTTTTTGAGGGAGAACATTTTTTCTCGCTTCGGAACCCCTCGTGCTATCATCAGTGATAATGGCACCCACTTTTGCAATAGATCTTTTGAAGCCCTTATGCGAAAGTATGCCATAACTCACAAGTTGTCCACACCATATCATCCTCAAACCAGTGGGCAAGTTGAGGTTTCAAATAGACAAGTCAAACTTATATTGGAGAAAATTGTGAACCAAAACCGGAAAGATTGGTCCTTAAAACTTGTAGATGCTCTATGGGCCTACAGGACCGCTTTCAAGACGATTTTAGGAATGTCTCCCTATAGGTTAGTCTATGGCAAACCTTGTCACTTGCCCGTTGAGTTAGAACACCGAGCCTTATGGGCAATCAAGCAGTTGAATTTCGATTTGACTAAGGCCGGTGACCTTCGGAAATTACAAATTTCCGAATTGGAGGAATTGAGAAATGAGGCCTATGAAAATGTTAGGATCACTAAAGATAGAGTGAAGATTTTCCATGACAAGCACATCATAAGAAAAACCTTTGTCCCTGGTCAAAAAGTCTTACTCTACAATTCTAGGCTTCATCTTTTCCCAGGAAAATTGAAATCACGATGGACTGGGCCATTCGTTGTAAAGACCATGTTTCCACACGACGCAGTTGAGATCAGTGACCCCAAGCATGGAAATGACTTTAAGGTAAATGGTCAACGCCTTAAACCTTTCTTGGAATCGGTGCCGGTAGATGAAACGGTAACGGTAATGGGTCTTTTTGACCCAGTGTATCAGTAACTTTCCTCCTTTCCATTTTATTTCATGCAATTATACATTTCTTTCATACATTGGGGACACTGCATGAGATAAGTGTGGGGGAGGGTTCTAACATAGCTGATAAAAAAAAAAAAGAAAAAAAAGAAAAAAAATGGATATATAAAAAAAAAAATTTTGAAAAAGGGTAGACAATATTTTGATATATTTTTTGTAAGTATTTAAGTCAATTTTAAGGAATAGGAGAATCATAATTAGGATTTCTTTCACTTGGTCAAAATAAGATAACTTGTTTGATTTTTAGGGTTAGGAAGAAAATCTGAGAAAGTAATTTAGTCTTGATATTTACCTTGATGACATATGCACACAAAATACACTCACACACTTAGGGTTTGAAAACAGAGACTCTTATGCCTTATAAAAAAAAAAAAAAAAGGGTCACGCCTAAAAGGGATACCTCGTATAAATAATGTGTATCCTCTGATTAAGCTGGATACTTGTGACTCATGAAGCATAAGTATTCACGCCTAAAAGGGTTACATAGTGTAAATAAAAACCTTGGTTTCGTGGCCTTATCTGCTCGGGTGTTTAGGTCCTTAGGGGTGTTTTCTCACCTGGTGCCCTAAAACCGTCTGGTTTGGGTGTCACCGACTGAAAGCTCGTTACATGAGCAGATTAGAAAGCCTAATGAAATGGAGGAATAAAAGTTCACAATAAAATAAATAAATATGAGGCATAAGAGTTAATGTTGAAGAACCCTTAGTAAACTTCACAGTCACGATGGTGCATACGACTCAGGGTAAATTAATAGACTAGATTAGAAGTACAGTTTGACTCCTTACTTTAATTAACAACATGTTTTTGAATGGAGACTAAGTTTAGAAATGAAAATTTTGATATTCCTATAACTTATAGATTACTTAAACTCTCACAAATATACTTCAAATATTTTCGCCTTCCAAAAAAAAAAAAGAAAAAAAAGAAAAAAAAAAAAGAAAAAAAAAGAAAAAAAATGCTTTTCGAAAATACTAACCTTTTTCCTTTTTGGATTTTGTGGGTGTAATCCGCTGAAAACCCTCACGAGACAAAACTCGTCCTCTAGGGGTGACCTAGAGGTTCAACGGCTTGTTGCACATGCTCAGTGCAATCGAGTGACCTGCGAAAGTGGTCTAATAATTGATTCAAGTTAGTCTAATGTTTTACTCGAGGGCGAGCAAAAGATAAGTGTGGGGGTGTGATTTGTCACATACATTGCATTTATGTTGTCACTTTACCATACTTGTTTGTTAATAAATGATATTAATAATTGTCTTTTTCTTTGCTAAATGTAGGCCCAAATACTCAAAGAAATAAATGAGGAACAAGCCCAAAAGCCCACTTTATTCTGAAATAATTCAGATTAAACTCGAAGTGAAGAAATCTGGGCTATCAAGGAGTTGAGAAAATCCCTCCTTGAATCGAGGAATCGGAGCCAAGAAAATCAAATGTTGATTCAGTCAGTGGTTGAAGAAGAAACAAGAAAATCAACCATATATGCGAGAATCCCTTCACCCCAGGAAGCTCCCCCCTTTTGGTGTGGTCACATGGCCACACCAATGCCGCAAAAACGCAGCAAAAGCCGCGTTTTTGCGGCAATCTTGGGGAGTTAGGGGGAGCGTTTGCTCCCCCGACCTCCCCGGGATCTTGGTTGTTGGGTTTTTGGCTATAAATACCTCCTTCAGCAGAGAAAAAAGCAGCGAAGACTAGGATTAAACTTGGCTTTTATTTTCTTAGGATCTAGGTTCATTGTTAGTTAGAACACAAGTTGTAACTCTGTTGTTTACTTTGTAGTTCAGTTTAAAAAGCTTGTGAGAGAGAGGACTGAGAGCTTGTAATCAAAGATTGAAGTGACAGCAATTCAAGAGCAAGCCATCTTTTCTCCACTCGTGTTTCGGTATGTTGCGCATGTTTATTTTTGCCTTGTCGTTTTCCATGAATAACTAAAGGGTTTTCTGGGCTAGCTATCTCCTTTCTCTTATTTTCTTCTCCTCTGTTTTTTAAAGAAAAAGTCCCGATGACTCATATGCATGCCTCCCTTACAAGCCTTTCTTTTTGAAAGTGTTCTTGAAGGCACATGAGGATGGGCATAGATAGTTGAATTCACTATTCTCTCTTGATCTTCTTGTGAATCATTTTTAATTCATTCTTATTTCTTCGCGCTTTATGTTTTAATATCTGATTCCAACTCTTTCTTGAAGATAAAGAACTCAACCCCTCTACATCTTATGTGCTTTACTCAAAGCTCTCTAAAAAGAATCAACTTTAAGTCTTGCAAATGAACCCGAGGGACTTAATATTTTAAGAGAAGAATGAACAAGTGAGTAGGAAGATAGTAAGCCCAGATTTGATTTCATATTATAAAACAACATCACAACTCTTAAAGCTTTTTACAAATCACTTTCTCCACATCCTTTTCTGAAAGTTGAAATTTCTCTTTTTCATCTCTTTTCCTTCCATTCTCTTTTTCTTAAAAAACTAACACACTTCTTTGTTTCTATTTACTTCACCGAAACGTTTCTATCGCATCCCTCCTCGTGGACTCGACCCGTTAGCCACAAGCTACACGGTACATTCTTAACTTCATTGGTTGTTTCATTTGTTTTAGCAATCAAACGGCGCCAAAAATTTTATAAGGGAAAAGGAGGAGTAGTAGTGGAGTATAATTCGCACAGATATTCAACAAAAGAGAGAAGGTTTAGAGTCAACCTTAGGTGCTTGATTACTCCAAAATGTATTCACAATATGTAATGAACTCCTTTCCAAATCACCGTAGTAGCATAAGCTATACGGGTCGAATCCATAAGGAGAGCTCACGATGGAAGCTTTACGGTTTGATGTTGAAGAAAGACAAACGAAAGTTCTTCTTTGTTTCAAAAGAATGAAAAAGACATGGGAAAATAGGTGAAAGAATTGGTTGTGGTTTTGTACATGAAAGTAAAAACGATGAAAAAAGAATGAAAAGAATTTGAAAACAAGAATTGCTTTTAGGAAGAAAACTAAAGTAGAGAAAACTTGCAAAAGACTTTTAGAATGGAAAAAGCCATGACTAGCTAACCTTACTAACTTGCTAACTTACTAATCTCCGTTAGGGCGAAGCATGCCTCATGTTGATTCATCGGCAAGTGTTTGTCTTGCTTGTTGGTCAAGTTACTTTCCCCTTTAATGGATGGGTGATCATATTGGACTTGTCTTGTAGCCTCATTGATTTCATCGGCTCTCAAGATAGAATTTCATGGTGGAATCCGGGAGTGTCACTCAAGGGATGCTAAGGAAGAAGATACAAAATTCATTAGACATTCAAGGCCATACAACAAGTTAGCATTGAAGTAATAAAGTTGTACAACAAATAGCATATGTTTGATAATCCATCTCCATGTTCCATCAAGGCACTTGTTCTAAGACAAGGCTCTAAATGAGGCACACATGAATCATATGGAGAATTACAACAAGAGATTGCCAAGAATGAAAGTAACCCATCGGGGATGAAAAAGACTCAACATTTGCAAGATTAAGAATTAGCATTCACCCAAGAGTTAGAAGTTAGCAAAGTTAGTTGTTAGCTAGTCATGTTAGAAGAAGTTAGCTAGCCATTACAAGAGAAAGAAAACAACAAGACATTATGCAATGAAAGTAAAGCTTGAATGAAATAAAGCAAGTAATGAAAAGCGCTAGAAATTGCAAAAGAAGAGAAAGTAGATTGGATTAATCCTTGCTTTGCTTCAAGTTGTCACCCCTTGATTACAAGCTTTCACTCTCTCACTATCTCTCTCTTGCAGAATTTCTAGGAGGAAGAAGAAGACTAAGAGCAATAAAACCTAGAGAAAAACCTACAAATTACAAGCTCTTTCCTCTATTCTCTCCTCTCTTTTTGCACTGGCCCTGATGGTCTATTTATAGGCCTCAGGAGAAGAAGGCTCCAGAATCAGACAGCTGGGGATCAATCGCTGGCTCAACGGCCAGATTCCTGCCGCGGAAACGCGGCCAGAGCCGCGTTTCCGCGGCAGAATCTAGGCCGTTATGCCAGCGAATTCTGTTGCGAGTTTGTTGCAGGTTGTTGGCCACGTGGATCTTCTAAAATGCTGACTGGATGTGTGGGTGATTCCAGATCCTGGGCTCAACTCTTGGGCTCTCTTTTGGGCTTTGAATTAATCCCCTTTAATTCTTGATAATTGCATGGATTTGTGGGCCTTTTGAAATCACCTAGAGGGGGGGTGAATAGGTGATGGCTATATGTAAATTCACAAATGCGGAATTTAAAAAATTAACTAACACAATAAGCTCAAATGAAAGACTTGCAATAAATGAAGCAATCAACAGTGCAAGAATTAAGGAGTTTAGAGTTTAGAGATATTTGAGCAAACGCAAACACGCAGATATGTTTTCGAGGTTCGAGCCACGCTCTAAGTCCCCGCCTTCATACTTGAAGGATTTCCACTATTGAAGATCCCACTGGATCACCAATACAAGGACACACTTGTCCCGTCTCTCGTGATGCCGCAACACCACCTTGAGCACACTAGCTCGCCTTGAGGCCGATGCCTCTACAACTTCGCTCAAAAGAAGATTGATCACACTTGATCACAAATACGCTCACTTGCACAATCCTAGAACCAAAATGTAGATGTGGAATTATGAGATTGTGTAGTGCAAAAGCTAGAGAGAAGTAGAGGTAAAGACTTCAAGTAGGTGTCTAAAACTTTAGGGCTTTTGGAGAGAAAAACTTTTGTAAAAGGAAGCCTTTTGAAAACTTGTAAATCTTTTGAAAATGATGTGTATATTCTTCTAAAATAGTTGTCATATCAATATGAAGTGACCTCCTATTTATAGGGGCCAAAAACTACACCATAGATCCGTTGGGATTAAAAAACAAAAAAGAATCTGTCAGAAAAACTAGCTGTTGGAATCTGTCAGAGATTCTGACAGCTACCGGTCGACCGGTCGGTCGACCGCCAACGGTCGAAAATATGACCGTTGGGGTACTCCGGTCGACCGCCCGGTCGACCCAATTTAGCCGAGAGCACTGCAGAGTGCTCGGTCGACCGGGTCGGTCGGCTGATACACACATGCACAGAATGTGTGCATCGGTCGACCGTACGGTCGACCGGATGCTGTCAGTTCTGAAAAATCAGAACTGCCAGAATCCAGAAAATTTGGTTTTTGGTTATAGGTCTAAGATATAAGGTTTTGGATCTTGTAAACACTAGAGTGTGAGCACATGTCACTACTCTAATAGGTTAAAACATTTTGATAGAAATTTCTTTGATAAAAACTTGTTTTTCCAAATATTATTTTTCCAAAACTTAGAGTTTCTAAAACTTATTTCCAAAAACATGTTTATCTTTAACTCTAACTTGGAAATAAAATTTTGAAACTTATTTTGAAGTCTAGAACCAATATAAAAAGTGTGTGTAAGTGTAAATCCCATAACTCTACTTCTATCATCTAGGTTTTGACAAAAAGATCTAAAATAACAAAAATACAAATACAAATCTTGATGTTCTTCATAAACTTGATCTTTGGCTTGGTCTTCTCTTTAACATCTTGTTCCCAGAGCATCCTATTGTGCTTGGCTTGGGAATGCAAATTTTGGCGAACTCCAAACGTGTGAGTCTTATTTGCGGAGCCGTCAAAAACGATCTTTTAACCTGAAATTCTTGTAAACAAAAACTTGTTAAATACATAACTAGATATGTTTTGTTATCATCAAAATATCCACTAAGATATAGGGCTAATGGCCTTTGGGCCAACAATCTCCCCCTTTTTGATGATGACAAAACATATTTAGTTATCACAAATATTTTGGGTAGAGTCTTCAAATGAAACTCCCCCTCAACACATGCATATACTAAAAAATCATACTCAGGCATAGTATCATACTCAGGTATAGTAAAGATCACCATATTTTCATGCCAACAAAAAAATACTCATGTCATAGAACAAATACTCATGTCATAGATACGGATAACACATGGGTTCATACATGACATAAATAAAAGAGATACATAAAAAAAAAAGCAACATGTCCACATCACACAAAGTATGTCCAATACAAAACACAAAATATGTCCAATCATAAAATAACTCTCCCACTAACTAACTCTCCCCCTTTTTGACATCATCAAAAGGGGAGGTCACTACTCAGCAGCAGCATCACTGCCATCGTCACTGTCATCGTCATCCTCCTCATCGTCATCGTCCTCAGAAGAGTTCCCTGCAGGAGTACCCTCAGCCATCGTCGTATCACCAGCAGCAGTGTCCTCAGCCATCTTCTTATCACCATCATCGTCTTCCTCCGAAGAAGAAGAAGAAGAAGAAGCTACCTCCTCGGGATCAACGCCGAGCACCTTCGGCCGAGGTGGGGGAACTGAAGAAGGAGCTCTGGTAGGAAATGGAGGACCGGTGGAGGGAAGGGGACGAGCAATGGTAGTGGGATCAGGAGTAAACATATCGAATTTCGTAAAGAGCGCCTCAAATTGCGTATCCATGAATCTCATGGAGTCAGCAAAATAGGACATGTCGTTACGAATTCCTCGGATCTGAGTGTTCAACTCCTCACGGGAAGCGGCCTCTTGTTTGAGACGGGCGTCCATCTCAGTACGAAAAGCTGCCTCTCGCTGCTCAATCCAGGACTAGTGTGCCTCGAACTGAGAGCGGACTTCAGAGGATATAAGAGCCGGAAGGTCAGGAGGTAAAACTGGGGCAGAAGCAGATGAAGTGCCTGGGGCCGAAGATGACCCTGGGGCAGATGAACCTGGGACAGCTGGAGGAGCAGGAGGTTGCTCAAGAGCGTGTCTACGCAACTAGGCTTCCATCCTCTTCAAAAGAGAGCCATCAATATCTACTGTAGGCTCATCGGAATCGATAGAGGAAAGATTAAAATCAAGAGCTTTAAGGATATGGGTAATCACCATGCCATAGAGCAAGGTCCTACCGGACAGACGGATCTGGTCAGAATCCATATGTGAAGCTATGAGACGGGGATAATTTATTCTAATGCCTCGCAGAAGGCAATAGATGATCAAGGGCACAGGACCCCTAGCATGGCTGTATTCACCAGATTTGGGGACAATGTTGAAGAAAATGATTTTGGCCAGAACTTGAGAAGTGAGGGTGTATCTACTCACAACTTCATTTCTAACCAAACCGGGGTTATTATCCCCGTGAATCAATGTGGATGCGGTGAGGGAAGACTCACCCTCTGGAAACTCAAAGTCAAGAAGATCAAAGGAGTACACATCAGCACCACCAGTGGGTAGGTGAAGGATATCAGCAAATTGACTGATGCTAATGTTAATATCCCTACCTAGAACTCTAGTAGAGATACGGTTTCCATCAAAAGAAAAATTGGTATAAAAGTAGGGCACAAGAGGGGTATAGACTTGTTCTCGAATGGTTAAGAACTCGTCTAAGGAATTGTTATGCAAGATGCGGGGGATGTCCAAGTGCTCAAAATCTCGAATTACAACAAATCTCCCCGAATTGATATTTCTTTTGGAAAGGTGGATGAACCGATTTTCAGCAGTTTCATTGATAAAAAGTTTCTTGGGTTTGGGTGTAGATGAAGTGGGTTTAGCAATAGCTTTCCCCTTCTCAGTCCAGTCCTCTTTGACATTTTTGAGTAAAAATAGGATTTTTAGGTCAAAACAAGTTAGGGCACGATCTAGAAAGTTTTAGCAACCTAAAATCTTGACAAAGGATAGTAGATCTAGAAGCTAGAAGTGAAGAACAAGGAGAAAAATCAAATTTTTACCTTAACTGTGAAGGATGAAACCCTAGAACAGAGAAAGCCGAATTTCTTCGAATCCAGCGGATGGATGCACCTGAAATTGAAGATTCGGCTCTAGAAGTAGGAAATACAAGTGGGTTTTAAATTAATTTGAGATCGGATGAGAGATTGGAGAGGTGGAAAAATTTTGGAGAGGAGAAAAGTTGGGTTCCGTCGCCAGCGAGTGAGAGGAGAGAGAGAGAGAAAAGTCAAATAAATAGCCAATCTGGACCCGATTACGATGCCCGGTCGACCATACGGTCGACCCAGAAAACCCGAGAGCTCTGTAATCTCAGAGCGGTCGACCCGAACAATCCGAGAGTTCTGCAGACTTACAGCGGTCGACCGGGACCTATTTTCGGTCGACCGATAAAAGAACAGAAATAAAGTTAATTTATTTCAAGCAAAGTCGGTCGACCGCAGCTAGCGTCGGTCGACCGTCTTTGCCTGAAAGGCAGTCTGAAGCAGCAGCCCAAAAAAAAAATTTTAAAGGGAAATTTAATTAAATGTAAGTATGATATATTTAACATACAGGATTAAACATATGTTTTAGTCTTGATTAAGTTAACATATCATCCAAAATTACATACAATCCTTTTTATTTTATTTTTCATATTTTAGACAAAGTTTTAGAGATGTTGAAGCCGAATACCCAGTGACGGGTTCTGAACTTCATCCTCTTGATTCCTCTTGAATGAGTTGAGGTGCGCAATTGCAATCTCTAAGGTATTTGCATTAAACATGAAATCTTACAAAATTTATTTTTAATTTTGAAATAAAAGGTGTATCCGTATATCATCAAAATTGTACATGTGGACATATAGTAACATAAAAGACATAAAATTACAATAAGCATGGCATGTACACAATCATGATAGAGATGTATAGTTAACATGTATCATTGTAGCATAAAAGTAAACTAACAATTCTATGCAATTGTATACATACACAAAAATCAAAAACTTTTAAATGGAGAAGTTACCGAACATGGGCAATCTCCAAAATATAGGTGCCTCCACGATAGCGATGCAAGCTTGATGTGATCTTTGGGCTTTGTTGCATCCACCACCCGGGCACCGTTTCCCCCTAAGTCTTGGAGGAAGTAGATCCACCTGTTTCATCTAAAATTGGTGGGTCTTTTGGTACCCATATCTTTTTGGGTCCTTTAGGGTTAGTACCGGGACGAATCCAAACATATTTATTATGCACGTTATTTTTAGCAAAACAAAACTTCTCTAAATGGCCTTTGCGGCCACAATGCGTGCAAATATAAATTCTACCACTACCATACATGTATGCATGTTTATGTGTGTGTGCATGTTTCCGTGCATGTACATGGTGTGTATGTTTCCCTTGGGTTACTCCCTTAGGAAATCTAGATGCGAATTTGTTAAGATCAAAAGCACACTTCTTTAAAGTGTTATCCAAATTTTCAACACGTTTTTGAATTTCTACAAATTCATTTTTATTACATGATGCAATAAGGGTTTTACCTTTACAAGCTAGTTTATATTTTTCAAAATCAATTTTTAGATTCTTAAAAGCCTTAGTTAAATCATCTTTTTCTTTAACTACAATATCCATCTTATTTTTCAAAGCATCATTTTCCTTTTTCAACTTTTTATTATGAGATTGAGCAATCAACAGTGCAAGAATTAAGGAGTTTAGAGTTTAGAGATATTTGAGCAAACGCAAACACGCAGATATGTTTCCGAGGTTCGAGCCACGCTCTACGTCCCCGCCTTCACACTTGAAGGATTTCCACTATTGAAGATCCCACTGGATCACCAATACAAGGACACACTTGTCCCGTCTCTCGTGATGCCGCAACACCACCTTGAGCACACTAGCTCGCCTTGAGGCCGATGCCTCTACAACTTCACTCAAAAGAAGATTGATCACACTTGATCACAAATACGCTCACTTGCACAATCCTAGAACCAAAATGTAGATGTGGAATTATGAGATTGTGTAGTGCAAAAGCTAGAGAGAAGTAGAGGTAAAGACTTCAAGTAGGTGTCTAAAACTTTAGGGCTTTTGGAGAGAAAAACTTTTGTAAAAGGAAGCCTTTTGAAAACTTGTAAATCTTTTGAAAATGATGTGTATATTCTTCTAAAATAGTTGTCATATCAATATGAAGTGACCTCCTATTTATAGGGGCCAAAAACTACACCATAGATCCGTTGGGATTAAAAAACAAAAAAGAATCTGTCAGAAAAACTAGCTGTTGGAATCTGTCAGAGATTCTGACAGCTACCGGTCGACCGGTCGGTCGACCGCCAACGGTCGAAAATATGACCGTTGGGGTACTCCGGTCGACCGCCCGGTCGACCCAATTTAGCCGAGAGCACAGCAGAGTGCTCGGTCGACCGGGTCGGTCGGCTGATACACACATGCACAGAATGTGTGCATCGGTCGACCGTACGGTCGACCGGATGCTATCAGTTCTGAAAAATCAGAACTACCAGAATCCAGAAAACTTTGTTTTTGGTTATAGGTCTAAGATATAAGGTTTTGGATCTTGTAAACACTAGAGTGTGAGCACATGTCACTACTCTAATAGGTTAAAACATTTTGATAGAAATTCCTTTGATAAAAACTTGTTTTTCCAAATATTATTTTTCCAAAACTTAGAGTTTCTAAAACTTATTTCCAAAAACATGTTTATCTTTAACTCTAACTTGGAAATAAAATTTTGAAACTTATTTTGAAGTCTAGAACCAATATAAAAAGTGTGTGTAAGTGTAAATCCCATAACTCTACTTCTATCATCTAGGTTTTGACAAAAAGATCTAAAATAACAAAAATACAAATACAAATCTTGATGTTCTTCATAAACTTGATCTTTGGCTTGGTCTTCTCTTTAACATCTTGTTCCCAGAGCATCCTATTGTGCTTTGCTTGGGAATGCAAATTTTGGCGAACTCCAAACGTGTGAGTCTTATTTGCGGAGCCGTCAAAAACGATCTTTTAACCTGAAATTCTTGTAAACAAAAACTTGTTAAATACATAACTAGATATGTTTTGCTATCATCAAAATATCCACTAAGATATAGGGCTAATGGCCTTTGGGCCAACACCTTTCTCCATTAAAATATGGACCTGCAAAAATAGAGAGAAAAAGAGTAAAAAACAGATTTTTATTGATATTATGCATAGTATAGAGGTGGAAGATGATGCAAAAATGAACTATAATCACACCCCCATACCTAGCTTTTGCTCGTCCCTGAGCAGAACAAGAAAAGAAAAAGAAAATCCTAATTAGATTATTACACCACTTTCGTAGGTGACACGATTGCACTGAGCACATGCAACAAGCCGTTAAACCTCTAGGGATTTAATTAAGCTCTTATTACTCCTTTGCCCTTGAACTCTTAATTTACCTACAATAGAGACTAAAACACGGTTTTGACCGACAATTTATTCATAAATCGGTGGGGAAATGCGATATAAAAATATAGAATTGTAGACTAATCACTTAGCAGCTCGGACCTGCATACATTGGTATATGAAGAGCTTAAACATCTCACGGCTCAGATGTAGAAAGCTTACTTGGAGGCACAGGAAGCAGCCGAGGCAGTATCTTCAGACTTGAAGTCCTTAGAGGCGAGAAAGGTAGAGATAGATGATGCTATCGATTCCTCTAACGGTGCTCTCCTTGATGTCGAGGATATGATTGAAAAGGCCAAAGAGATGATCAAAAAGGTCAATCTTCTCCTATCTAAACCTAAATGGGTGCGTCTCGAGGAGATCTCTCGATTGGAGTAGCTCAAAGCCCAGAATGATGAAGTCATGCAGCAGGAGGTGGCGAAAAGGGCAACTCTGGCGGAGATTGAAGCTCGTTTGTCCCAAACGGTGAGCTTTAATGAAGCTGAGCTAAGATCACAGACATTCATTAAAGCTGCTGAGGAAAGAAAGAGCAGGCTGGCTACTCTTGAAGAACAGATCAAGTCCTATGAAACACAGTCGTACCTTGTAATCCATGTATCCCTCTTCTTTTTTTCTCTTGAATAAATAATAAAAAAGTAATTTTATTTGACTCTTCTGTTGTGTCTCTGCTTGCTTTATCTTCTGAGTTTGCAGTAATTTTAGGTTAAATTTTAGCTCTCAAAAGAAACAAGATCATGGTATGGTCTTCCAATTTATACCGTAAGAATATTAACTAATCTATTCAGAGATTGAAAATGTGATAAAATTAGTTATTTTGATAAATTACCACCAATAAGTTTGAGTGATGACTCGATTCAAATCTTGTTGGGGATGAAAATAAAATAAAGCGAACTTGATGATCTTCCTATTCAAATGTAAATATTAACATAACAGGTCAAAGATCGTCAGGATATGAACTTGTCAGTTTTGAGTTGCCATCTTGTTTTAATGAACTAGACATCACAAAACGCGATGAAGTCCAGAGTTTGCCAGCTTAGGGGTGACAAACTGGACGTAACTGGTTGATGTTACTAGACTTAAGATTTTTGTCGTTTAGAGGTAACGAACTGATATGACAACAAGAATGAAAAGTCCCAACAGGTTAGAGATAATGAGACTTAGCTATCTATTGATTTAGAGGTAATTGACTGGACATGATCGATTGAGAAATTACTAATCTCAGGGCGTTTGTTGTTCAGAGGTGGTTGACTATACATGACAATAAAACTTCAAAGGATGAATCCAGTTTTGGGACCCGTCTATTCAGATGTTTTGGATTAAACATGATAGACTAAGACACGCTAAATTCTGACTCCACTGCCAGAGGTAATCCTATTAACTTAGCAGCTAGCTCACAAGGGACTGCAAAGGTGGATTGGACCTGGGCACCCGTTGGTTCAGAGGTGGATGACTGGACATGATCAACTAAGAGACATCAGGCTCGCAATCCGTTGTTCAGAAGTTTAATGTTAACATGACCACAAAAGGAAAGTCGATGGAGGACTAATGGATGAAGTTCGGGATCCGATTGGTTCATAGGTGATTAACTGGACACGACCATTTGGAGACAACCGAATTCAAAGTCGTACCATTCAGAGGTGATGAACTGGACATGACGGTACAAAGAAAGAACATGATCGTCTGTCAGTTCAGAGGTGATAAACAGAACATGACCGATTGAGACGCCACCAAATTTAAAATTCTGCCATTCAGAGGTGACGAATTGGACATAACAGCAAGAATGAAAAAGTCCTTACTAGATTAAAGATCAGGACTTATCGGTTCAGAGGTGATTGACTGGACATTACTGACTTATAGACCGAATAGAATAGTAAGAATTCTTTATCCTGAGGTGAGAGAAAGAATTAAATTGTAGACATGATTGTTCAGGGATCTTTTACAGATATAACAGGTTGGGTCTAAATCCACGATTCAGAGGTTTACTGTTAACATGACATGAAATGCCGTTTGACTTTAAGTGGGCCTGTCATTCTGTGAAAGAGAATGACTAGTGAAACCTTGATCTGCTGGGGAAAAATTGGAATCTTCTGCCAGGGATGTTGTTTTTATCTGCCAGGGAATATGTTAGAGTCTCACTACCAGAGGTTTACTATTAGTATGATAGGTTTGACTTGTGACTCACTTTGCAGGGGAAATGAATATTATTTTGTGTGGTCCTACCATTTCATGGACAGGAATTGGTAAGCGATTTTGGACGGGAATCAAATGGGATCAGGTCCCTTAGGATTTTTAGCCAACTCTCAGCTGTCAACGAATTTGGTATGCCTTTACCAACCATCATTTGGGTTGGGCTAGCCACGCTATTCCCCTCAGCACAGTGAGTTATCAAGAATTTCTATTGGATTTAAAAGCAATTATTTTTCTCTATCCTTAGCCGTTTGAAGGCGTTGGATTCTAATAGTGACAAAGCTAATATTCTGTTAGCTTGCCTTTATTCAACCTTTGATTGCTAAAATAAAGAAACAACCAATGAGTTTAAGAATGTACCGTGTAGCTTGTGGCTAACGGGTCGTGTCCACAAGGAGGGATGCGATGGAAGCTTTTCGATGAGTCGTTTTAAAAACAAGGAATTTGTGTTCATTTTTTAGGAAAAAGAGAATGTAAGGAAAAGAGATGAAAAAGAGAAATTTCAACTTTCAGAAAAGGATTTGGAGGAGGTGATTTTTAAAAGCTTTAAGAGTTGTGATGTTATTTTATAATAAGAAATCAAATCTGGGCTTACTATCTTCCTACTCAATTGTTCATTCTTCTCTTAAAGTATTAAGTCCCTAAAGTTATCATTTGCAAAACTTAAAGCTGCTTTTTTTTTAAGAAAGCTTTGAGTAAAGCACATAAGATGCAGAAGGTTTGAGTCCTTTTTCTTCAAGAAAGAGTTGGAATCGGATATTAAAACATAAAGCGCGAAGAAGCAAGAATGAATTAAAAACGATTCATAAGAAGTTCAAGAAAGAATGGTGAATCAACTATCCATACCCATCCTCATGTGCCTTCAAGAACACTTTCAAAAAGAAAGGCTTTTAAGGGAGGCATGCATATGAGTCATCGGGTCTTTTTCTTTTAAAAACAGAAGAGAAGAAAACAAGAGAGAGTCGATAGCTAGCCCAGAAAAAGTGTTTAGTTACTCATGGAAAGCGAAGAAAACAACGACATAATATAAAGCATACCGTACTGCAAGTGAAAGATAAATCGGCCCGACTTTTGTATTGCTGTCACTTCAACCTTCAAGTACAAGCTCTCAGTCCTCTCTCTCACAAGTTTTTGCAACTGGACTACAACTTAAAAAGTAAGATTACAACTTTTTTTCTAGCTAACAATGAACCTAGATCCTAAGAAAATAAGTGCAAAATTTAATACTAGTCTTCGCTGCCTTTTTCCTTGCTGAAAGAGGTATTTATAGCCAAAAACCTAGAAGACAGGATCCCGGGAACGTTGGGGGAGTAAACGCTCCCCCAACAATAATCAGTTGGACGCGGAAACGCGGCTTGGGCCGCGTTTCCGCGGCCATGGTGTGGCCAGGTGGCCACACCAAGAGGGGGCAGCTTCCTGGTTTCCTGTTTAGCTCGCATCTCCTGCTGGTTTTCTTGTTGCTGCTTCAACCGCTGACTGAATCGGCTTTTGCTTTTCTGGCTTCGATTCCTCGATTCAAGGAGGGTTTTTCTCAACCCCTTGATATGCCAAGATATAGCCCAGATTTCTTCACTTCGAATTTATTCTGAATTAATTCAGAATAAAGTGGGCTTTTGGGCTTGTTCTTCTTTTATTCCTTTGAGCATTTGGGCCTACATTTAGCAAAGAAAAAAACACTAATTAATATCATTTATTAGCAAACAAGTGTGGTAAAGTGACAACATAAATGCAATGTATGTGACAAATCACACACCCACACTTATCTTTTGCTCGCCCTCGAGCAAAACATTAGTCTAACTTTAATCAATTATTAGACCACTTTCGCAGGTCACTCGATTGCACTGAGCATGTGCAACAAGCCGTTAAACCTCTAGGTCACCCCTAGAGGACGAGTTTTGTCTCGTGAGGGTTTTCAGCGGATTACACCCACAAAATCCAAAAAGGAAGAGAAAAGGTTAGTATTTTCGAAAAGCATTTTTTTTTTATATTTTGAAGGAGAAAATATTTGAAGTATATTTGTGAGATCTTAAGTAATCTTTAAGTTATAGGAATATCAAATTTTTCATTCCTAAACTTAGTCTCCATTCAAAAACATGTCATCAATTAAAGTAAGGAGTCAAATTGTACTTCTCATCTAGTCTATTAATTTACCCTGATTCGTATGCACCATCATGACTGTGAAGTTTACTAAGGGTTCTTCAACATTAACTCCTATGCCTCATATTTATTTATTTATTATTATTATTTTTTGAACTTTTATTCCTCAATTTCATTAGGCTTTCTAATCTGCCCATGTAACGAGCTTTCAGTCGGTGACACCCAAACCAGACGGTTTTAGGGCACCAGGTGAGAAAACACCCCTAAGGACCTAAACACCCGAGCAGATAAGGCCACGAAACCAAGGTTTTTATTTATACTATGTAACCCTTTTAGGCGTGAATACTTATGCTTCATGAGGCATAAATACCCAGCTTAATGAGAGGATACAGATTATTTATACGAGGTACCCCTTTTAGGCGTGAATACTTATGCTTCATGAGGCATAAATACCCAGCTTAATCAGAGAATACTTTTTTTTTCTTTTCAAACTTGTCTAATTATCTTTTGCATAAATACTAAGGCTTGCTTAGGCCAAAGCACCTAGCTACTCAATAATTAGACTTGTTTTTTTTTTTATAAGGCATAAGAGTCTCTGTTTTCAAACCCTAAGTGTGTAAGTGTATTTTGTATGCAGATGTCATTAAGGTAAATATCAAGACTAAATTACTTTCCCAAATTTCTTCCTGACCCTAAAAATCAAACAAGTTATTTTATTTCGACCAAGTGTAAGAAATCCTAATTATGATTCTCCTATTCCTTAAAATTGACTTAAATTCTTACAAAAAATATATCAAAATATTGTTTACCCTTTATTTTATTTTATTTTTATATATATCCATTTTTTTTATTTCTTTCTTTCTTTTTTTTTTTGCCATGTTAGAACCCTCCCCCACACTTATCTCATGCATTGTCCCTAATGTATGAAAGAAATGTATAAGTGCATGAAATAAAATAGAAAGGAGGAAAGTTATCGATACACAGGGTCAAAAAGAACCATTACCGTTTCATCTACCTGCACCGATTCCAAGAAAGGTTTAAGGCGTTGACCATTTACCTTAAAGTTATTTCCATTCTTGGGGTCACTGATCTCAACTGCACCATGTGGAAACACGGTTTTTACAACGAATGGCCCAGTCCATCGTGATTTCAATTTTCCTGGGAAAAGATGAAGCCTAGAATTGTAGAGTAAGACTTTTTGACCAGGGACAAAGGTTTTTCGTATGATGTGCTTGTCATGAAAAATCTTCACTCTATCTTTAGTGATCCTTGCATTTTCATAGGCCTCATTTCTCAATTCCTCCAATTCGGAAATTTGTAATTTCTGAAGGTCACCGGCCTTAGTCAAATCGAAATTCAACTGCTTGATTGCCCATAAGGCTCGGTGCTCTAACTCAACGGGCAAGTGACAAGGTTTGCCATAGACTAACCTATAGGGAGACATTCCTAAAATCGTCTTGAAAGCGGTCCTGTAGGCCCATAGAGCATCTACAAGTTTTAAGGACCAATCTTTCCGGTTTTGGTTCACAGTTTTCTCCAATATAAGTTTAACTTGTCTATTTGAAACCTCAACTTGCCCACTGGTTTGAGGATGATATGGTGTGGACAACTTGTGAGTTATGGCATACTTTCGCATAAGGGCTTCAAAAGATCTATTGCAAAAGTGGGTGCCATTATCACTAATGATAGCACGAGGGGTTCCGAAGCGGGAAAAAATGTTCTCTCTCAAAAACTTTATGACAACTTTGTTATCATTAGTTTTACAAGGAATGGCTTCTACCCACTTGGACACGTAGTCAACAACAACTAATATGTATTGGTTCCCTAATGAGTTAGGAAATGGACCCATAAAGTCAATGCCCCAAACATCAAAGAGTTCTATTTCTAGAATTGGGTTGAGGGGCATCATATTTCGATGTGAAATCCTACCTACCATCTGGCATCTAGGGCACGTCTTGCAATATTCATAGGCATCCTTGAACAGAGTGGGCCAATAAAACCCACTTTGTAACACCTTTTCATCAGTCTTGCGGGGACCAAAGTGTCCACCGCATGCAAGTTCGTGACAAAAGGACAGAACACTCCTAACCTCCTCATCGGGAATGCATCACCTATGATTTGGTCAGAACAGTATTTGAAAAGATACGGTTCCTCTCAAAAGAAATACTGGACTTGGGATAAGAACCGGTAAACGTCATTTTTGGACCAATGAGACGAAGTTTGGTTTGTGACTAAGTAGTTCACTATATCAGCAAACCAAGGTTCCCTAGAGATAGCTAAGAGATGTTCATCAGGAAAATCCTCATTGATGGGTAATTCTTTGCATGGAGAATTGGGAATTCGTGAGAGGTGGTCAGCAACGACATTTTCTACGCCTTTCTTATCTCGAATTTCGAGATCGAATTCTTGAAGAAGGAGAATCCAACGAATGAGTCAGGCCTTGGCATCCTTCTTCATCATGAGGTACCTAAGCGCAGAATGATCGGTGAAAACGGTGGTTTTGGGCCCTAGTAGGTAGGGACAAAACTTCTCTAAGGCAAACACTACTGCCAAGAATTCCTTCTCGGTCGTAGTGTAGTTCAGTTGAGCGTCATTGAGAGTCCTACTAGAGTAGTAGATCACATGCTTCTTGTTATCAATACGTTGTCCTAGGACAGCGCCTATGGCAAAATCAGAAGCATCGCACATAATCGCAAACGGCTTAGACCAATCCGGTGCAGATATGATTGGTGCAGAAATCAGCTCTCTCTTAAGCTTCTCCCAAGAATTTATGCATTCAGCATCGAAAGTGAAGGACACATCCTTAGCTAACAGATTAGTCAAGGGCCTAGCAATTTTGCTAAAATCCTTGATAAATCTCCGGTAGAATCCAGCATGTCCTAAGAAGGATCTAATGTCCTTAACGCATTTGGGCATGGGAAGCTTAGCAATAACCTCGATTTTGGCTCTATCCACTTCAATTCCTTTCTTGGATATTTCATGACCCAAGACAATTCCATGTTTCACCATGAAGTGGCATTTCTCCCAGTTCAGTGTTAAATGTTTCTCAGCACAACGTTGGAGGACGAGTTCTAGATGGTGGAGACATTGAGTGAATGAATCTCCGTAGATGGAGAAATCATCCATGAAGATTTCTAAGAAGCGCTCTACCATATCAGAGAAAAGACTCAACATGCAACGTTGAAACGTTGCTGGGGCATTGCATAAGCCGAATGGCATTCGACGATAAGCAAATGTCCCAAATGGACATGTGAACGTAGTCTTCTCTTGGTCCTCAGGAGCGATAGGGATCTGGTTATAGCCCGAGTAACCGTCCAAGAAGCAGTAGTACTCGTGACCCGCCAAACGTTCAAGCATCTGATCAATGAAGAGAAGTGGAAAATGGTCCTTACGAGTTGCAGCATTCAGTTTCCTATAGTCAATGCAAACTCGAATCTTCGTGGGAAGTCGAGTTTGAACCAACTCTTTGTTCTCGTTTTCCACTACGGTGAAAACAGATTTCTTTGGGACCGCGTGGACAGAACTGACCCATTGGCTATCCGAAATGGGATAAATTATCCCATTGTCTAAGAGTTTTATGATTTCAGCATGAACAGCCTCTTGCATTATAGGGTTTAACGCTACGGGTCTCTCTTGGGTGTGGCGTCTTCATTGAGATGGATGTGGTGTTGAACGATGGTTGGACTTAATCCCTTAATATCAGTCATAGTCCACCCGATGGCTTCCTTATGTTTTCTTAGAATATCTTTCAAATCTTTTTCTTCCCCGTCATTTAAATGAGAGGCAATGATGACGGGAAAGGTCTCTTGTTCGCCTAGATAGGCGTACTTGAGATGCGCAGGAAGGGCTTTCAATTCTAAGGAAGAGGCAGGCTCACTAGAAGGACTAGTCAAATCTGTTGGCTCCATTGTAGGTGAAATTGGGTTTGAAGCCCAATTCACGGCAGAATCTACCACCTGATCGAGATTAAAGTCATCAGACTCTAACTCGAAGTCAATCTCCATTTCTGATTCCAATTCTTCCCCGTGTTCACTTGTCAAGTTCCCAATTTGGTTTACTTCAAAAGTTTGGTCCTCGATGTCACGGGGTTGTTTTCCTAGATGGAAGACATTGACTTCTCTAGTCATGTCTCCAAAGGTTAACCTCATAGACCCATTCCTGCAATTGATGATGGCATTAGCAGTGGCTAGGAATGGTCGACCTAGGATGACCGGAGTTTGAGCCCTACGATTGGAGTTGGACACAGGTTGTGTCTCCAAGACTATGAAATCGACAGGGTATATGAACTCTCCTACCCGGATCAGGACATCGTTAATTTCCCCTTTTGGAACTTTAACAGAACGGTCAGCCAGTTGGATGGTGACTCGAGTTGGACTAAGGTCACCCAACCCGAGTTGTTGATAAACAGAGAATGGAAGCAAGTTGATACTTGCTCCCAAGTCAAGAAGTGCACGACTAATCTCAGCTTGTCCTATTGTGCAGGCAATGGTGGGGCTACCTGGATCTTTGTACTTAACAGGGATAGGACCCGAAAATAGCTCACTAATATTAGTGGCTAAGAAGACCTTCTTTGGAACATTAGTCTTTCTCTTCTTGGTGCACATGTCCTTAAGAAACTTAGCATAAGAAGGAACTTGTTGGATGGCATCAAGAAGTGGCACATTTATTTTCACTTGATTAAACATCTCGATTATCTTGTCCATGTGCGGGTTTTGCTTGTTGTTTTTCAGCCTATTCGGAAATGGTACTATAGGCTGGTGCACCTGGCTGGCTGACTTGTCTTTTTCAGACTCGTCCGAATTGGAAGAAATTGGATTGGATGAGGTGGAAGCTTGATTGTGGTTGTGCTGAATAGGATTGGTGGGTGTTGACACTTGGTTATCAACTTTCTTTCCTGACCTCAATGTATGCACAGCATTACATTGATTGAATGAAGGATCCTCAGCTAGATGAGCTTGTTGGGAATTCCTCGGATTGGTGACTGGCTGACTAGGTAGGGTACCCTTTTGTCTCTCATTTTGTGGGTTGGCCAGTTGACTCATTTGAACTTCTAGCCTCTGAATGGTTTGCATGAGAGAGTCTTGGTTTTTCATATATCTCTCCATGTTTCTCTCAAAGTCAGTCATTCTTCTTTCCAATTGAGGATTCTGGAAGGAGGATTGTGGAGCTTGGTTAGGAAAGTTCTGTTGATAATTTGGAAAGCTTGGTGGATGGTTGGGAGAATTATTATGGAAATTGGAGAAGTTGGGTTGATGATTGGAAGAATTGTTACCATGATGGAAGTGGTTAGCATGATTGGATCGTGAATGGTCATTGTTGTTCTGGCTCCATGAGAAATTAGGGTAATTTCTCCAGCCGGGATTGTACGTTGGTGCGTAAGGATTGTTGTTCGGCCTTGAAAAAGCCGCATTCATTGGTTCGTTATAGGATTGCTCAACCTGAAACACTGGGCATTCCTCGAATACATGGTTCATGGCTTGACAGTAAGTGCAGCCCGGGGGTGGAAATTGGTTCGGGCTGACTTGATTGACTGGACTTGGTTCTTTCGTCTCTAGAGCTTCCAGTCTTCTAGCTAAATTAGCTAACTTAGCCTCATTAGCGATGGACGATTCTATGGAGTGGAGACCTCCTTTTGAAGAGATGGAGTTAGGATTTTTAGGGGTCTCACTCGCAGATTCCCATTGGATGGTTTTCTCAGCTAAATTTTCATACAAATCCCATCCCTCATCTTCATCTTTCTGCAAGAAACCCCCTTGGCACATACTTTCTAAGAGGGTTTTTGTGGAATAGTCTAAACCGTCATAGAGAATTTGGCATTGTCGCCATTTCTCTATTCCATGGTGTGGACATTGGACAATGAGGTCTTTGAAGCGTTCAAAGTACCTCCAGAACGGTTCACTAGGCTCTTACTTGAATTGCATGATCGTCTTCCTAATGAGAGCGGTTTTATGGATAGGATAGAATTTCTTCAAGAAAACCTTGATGAAACCATCCCAGGATGTGATGGAACCGGCTACTAAGCTGTAGAGCCACTTTTTCGCTAGGTCCTTAAGTGCGAAAGGGATAAATCTCAACCTAATAGCATTATCTACAAGGTGTGGGATTTTCATCATAAGACATACTTCCTCAAATTCTCTTATGAAGAAGTAGGCATCTTCGGACTCTAGACCATGAAATTTGGGGAGTGTGTTGATGAATTGAGGCTTGAGCTCGAAATTGTATTCACCAACTGATGGAAGTGAAATGCAAGATGGAAGTGAGGTCCTAATCGGGTAGAACCTATCCTGTAGTGATGTGGATTGAGCCATTACCGGATCTGGTCTTGGTTCAAACTTGGGTGGTGATGTGTTTCTAGTCAACCTAGATGAATTGGGGTCTCTTGACCACACTTGCATACACAAACACAATCACAGTCACAACAAGTTCAAACAACAGTCAACAATAGAAATCAACCAAGCCTAGTCTTAGGTAACCTCAACCTAGACAACTCCTAACTGGTTGATTGTCCACAAGAGGTAGAATGTAGACCTTGACCACAAGCTAATCAGCCAGGTCAGGGCAAGATTGGTGGGAGGTTTTCCGTCAAAAGACGTTCCTTAATTAAATAACCCCCAATCTTCGGGCTTTCGGCTCTCAGTCCCCTTCCTTGACACTGATTTGACAGAAGTCAATTTCCAACACCTTCCCTCTTTAGGATAATCTCCTAGTGAGTTCGAGATGTCCCTAAGGCCAACGTCTATCAAATTTTAATTAGGCTTAGGTTGTGCGTGCTTGGAGATGGTTTGTGGGCTAAGGAAGGGTAATGACTTCCCCACCTTATCTTGATTTGGGTTTTGCCCTTAGAATTGATTTGTGCAAAGTGTGCAAGATATAGAAAGTAACATTCAAAAGTAAATATCACCCAAGAATGTTTCCTATGCTATATGCTTTGCATACATACCTTGTCTCCAGCTCTCTTCAACAGTAAAGTAAAAGAATTGAAAAGACTTGTGCCTAGAATGCAAATGTCTAATCAATTTTTAACTTTCAACGAATATTTTACTGTTGACTTAAAAACAGGGATGTTGGATAGAAACACTAGCACAAATATGACATATAAAAACTAAAGTTTCCGCAAGCAATATGTCCTGCAAAACAAAGTTTTTAGTAGTCCCAAAAAATTTCAGATTTGCAAAGCAATTTCTTGAAATTCAGTTTCCTACTTTCGAGAGTAGGGGCACAGAATTTTTAAGTCTTCTTGGCAAAGCTTGAAAGCTAGATCGTGATCGTCGAGTCCCTGAAACAATACACAAAACTTGTTAAAACCACTACATCGTTCCCTCCCCGGCAACGGCGCCAAAAATTGATTGCTAAAATAAAGAAACAACCAATGAGTTTAAGAATGTACCGTGTAGCTTGTGGCTAACGGGTCGTGTCCACAAGGAGGGATGCGATGGAAGCTTTTCGATGAGTCATTTTAAAAACAAGGAATTTGTGTTCGTTTTTTAGAAAAAAGAGAATGTAAGGAAAAGAGATGAAAAAAAGAAATTTCAACTTTCAGAAAAGGATTTGGAGGAGGTGATTTTTAAAAAGCTTTAAGAGTTGTGATGTTGTTTTGTAATAAGAAATCAAATCTGGGCTTACTATCTTCCTACTCAATTGTTCATTCTTCTCTTAAAGTAATAAGTCCCTCAAGTTAACATTTGCAAAACTTAAAGTTGCTTTTTTTTTAAGAAAGCTTTGAGTAAAGCACATAAGATGCAGAAGGTTTGAGTCCTTTTTCTTCAAGAAAGAGTTGGAATCGGATATTAAAACATAAAGCGCGAAGAAGAAAGAATGAATTAAAAATGATTCACAAGAAGTTCAAGAAAGAATGGTGAATCAACTATCCATACCCATCCTCATGTGCATTCAAGAACACTTTCAAAAAGAAAGGCTTTTAAGGGAGGCATGCATATGAG
Organism: Agave tequilana; assembly: GCA_038442645.1. NCBI lineage: Eukaryota > Viridiplantae > Streptophyta > Magnoliopsida > Asparagales > Asparagaceae > Agave > Agave tequilana. The sequence goes on from JAVJIF010000050.1 coordinate 1,456,054, forward strand.
TCATCGGGTCTTTTTCTTTTAAAAACAGAAGAGAAGAAAACAAGAGAAAGTCGATAGCTAGCCCAGACAAAGTGTTTAGTTACTCATGGAAAGCGAAGAAAACAACGACATAATATAAAGCATACCGTACTGCAAGTGAAAGAGAAATCGGCCCGACTTTTGTATTGCTGTCACTTCAACCTTCAAGTACAAGCTCCCAGTCCTCTCTCTCACAAGTTTTTGCAACTGGACTACAACTTAAAAAGCAAGATTACAACTTTCTTTCTAGCTAACAATGAACCTAGATCCTAAGAAAATAAGTGCAAAATTTAATCCTAGTCTTCGCTGCCTTTTTCCTTGCTGAAAGAGGTATTTATAGCCAAAAACCTAGAAGATAGGATCCCGGGAACGTTGGGGGAGTAAACGCTCCCCCAACAATAATCAGTTGGCCGCGAAAACGCGGCTGGGGCCAGGTGGCCACACCAAGAGGGGGCAGCTTCCTGGTTTCCTGTTTAGCTCGCATCTCCTGCTGGTTTTCTTGTTGCTGCTTCAACCGCTGATTGAATCGGCTTTTGATTTTCTGGCTTCGATTCCTCGATTCAAGGAGGGTTTTTCTCAACCCCTTGATATGCCAAGATATAGCCCAAATTTCTTCACTTCGAATTTATTCTGAATTAATTCAGAATAAAGTGGGCTTTTGGCTTGTTCTTCTTTTATTCCTTTGAGCATTTGGGCCTACATTTAGCAAAGAAAAAAGACACTTATTAATATCATTTATTAGCAAACAAGTGTGGTAAAGTGACAACATAAATGCAATGTATGTGACAAATCACCCTTAACCAGCTTTTTTTTTTAGGATTGCACCGTTCAGCTTGACCAGCTCCTTATGTGCCGATTAGAACTCTTAACCAACTTCTTATGTGGCGATTATTGCTCCAATGATATTTTATCGTCGATGCTAGTCCCGCCTTGTTGGCCCAAAAGGTTACACTCTCCATTTGTTTGAGTTTTGATGATAACAAAACACATAGAAGCTATATGGTATTAATTAGTTGTTTAGAATGTGTTTCAGGTTAGTACTATTCATGATGGCCTTTCTTAGCTATTACAAGGTTTGCAAGGTTTATGATGCTTAAGGCAAGCTAAAAGGCAAATGGCGCAAAAGGAAGTTTTCATAAAAGAGAAGGCTCTAGCTTGGTACAGCATGGCTCAGAGACTTCATTGTGGCTCAGGGATTTCATTTCTTAGTTTTTATAGTTATAGTTTGTTAAAGAATAGTGAATAGGTTTGAAGCTCAGTATTCCCTACACACAAGTTTTTATGCACATAATTTCAATTGGTATCAGAGCCTACGCTCCTAATATTAGGTTTAACCACCTAGGAGTGAGATCTTGGCCAGCTAATCTTAGATTTGCATTTGTACACATATTGTTTGCACTCATGGATAGCCCTCCCATGTTTGATTTTTCTAAACTAGATATATGGAAGGTTATGATGAGTTGTCACTTGAAAGCCCTAGGATATAAGGTTCACCTTGTCATTACCAAGGAATCCTACCTTAGTGATAGCAAGCATATAGAGGCCAATGCAATAGCCTTAAAGGCACTTAGAGCATCTCTTCATAAAGATTATCTACATGTATTTTCTCACTATGAGTCCGCTTTTGCAGTATGGAGCATCTTGACATCTCCCGAGCTACCAAAGATTATCGATAAGATGAGAAGATCTAGGAGAGACAAGTCCGACGAACATTACTTCATGGTCCAAGGGAATGACTCCCTTGAGGTACAATCGGAATGTCAACTAGATGCTAGTTCTAGTTCATATTGCAATGAGTGTTTAGAGGTACAAGCCATGAATGATGAACTTGCTAAAAATTGTGAGAATTTGATTTCAAAATACAAACTTTTAAAAAGAAAAATATTGGTTTAAAAGAAGAAAATAAAAATTTATCTTCTAGACTTGAAAATGTTTTGCAAGAGAGGGATGAGATTTCGAGTGAACTTGACTCATTTAAATCTCAACTTGATCTTGCTCTTAATGAAAACAAAATTTTGAAAAGTAAAAATGATTGTGAATATATTTTGAAGAAAAATAAAGAATTAACTTCAAATTTTGATTTTGTATTAAAAGAAAATAATTCTTTGAAAAACAAAATTGACTTGATTTCACAAAAATTAAAAGATTGTTTAAAGAAAAATGAATCTTTAAAAAATGATATAGATTCACATGTTTGCCATGCTAGTGTAGTTTCACCTAGTTCAACTATTGCATGCTCCATTTCTTCTATATTTGAAAATGATATAAATTTGTTAAAGAAGAATATGGATTGTTTGGGCTCCACTTTAAGCCATTGTGCTTTGAATCATACACGGTTGGAATCTATGTTTCAAAAGAAACAAGTTCCTATTATGCATGCACACCATACACGGCATACACATGCTCCTCACGGTCATAACCATCACACTATGTATGCTCATGTGTACACATGTACACATTGTGGACGTAAGGGCCACCTTGCTAAGTTTTGCTATAATCGTATACATGATGAAAATTTAGCAACTAAGTTTGTTTGGGTTATGAAAGGAACTAATCCCCATGGACCTAAAATAGTGTGGGTACCAAAGACCACCCCTATTGTATTTGATGTAGGTGTGGGCTCTCGCATGACGTGAGAGTGATGGTGCCTTGAGGTGGATGTGTTCCGACTTAAAAGATGACTATTTGGATGCATCACTTTTAAGGGGAGTCTGGTGGAAGGACCACCGTGTTTTGGAGACATGGAGATATACCCTCATCAGTTTTGGAAACGATCTCTTACTCCTCATATGTTTGCATGCTTATTAGATCATACATTTGTAGCATGTCTTGTTTTGATGTTCGTTATGCATATGCCATGGTTATTAGATTAGTGATATACATGATTAATATTTGAGACACCCATGTTTATATAGATTTATATCTTTGTGTTCTCACAATTATTTAACTATATTATGTATGTCCTAGATCTAATTCATGTGCATATACATAATGATCAAATGGATGTTTATGAGTTTTATTTTGATTTCCATGCTTTATGCCTAGATTACATGTTTGGATGTTAGTTTTCATTAAGACTTGGATATATACTTGTACAACTAGCGATCTACAAATAGACTATTAGATGTTTGTACTTGAACACTCATTTGTACTCATTAGATGTACTAGTATAGTCTAGTTTTGATGATTCATGCATTTAACTTGTATTCCCCATTTTAAATGTTTTTCATGTTGTGTTTAACTTCATCTATATGTCCATCTTGTCTAAACTATTGATTATACATATACAACATTGAGCCACTTGCCTTCATGCATATACTTTTGTGGACTCGTTTATTTTTGGATATGTATGTATACTTTAGATTGTACATGACATACATATGCCTTGAAGAATTCTCGTTTTGATGATTTTCATGTTTTAAGGAATTGTTGAGCTTATTGATTATTTTCATGATTATGTGTTTCACATATATTGTACACTCACCTTATTTAGTATTTTCTCATGATTGTGTTTACGTGAGTATGATATGGGCTTTATGGACTTTGAGTGTTTAGTGACCATGTGATTTACATGTTTTTCATGAAATATAATTTTGTTTTATTCCTTGCCTGAAGGATTTCGTACTAGTTTACAAATTTTTCATATAACTAGTTCGTATTCTTCATATGGTAGAGTTTTTCAAACATACTTTATTTTTCAAACCTATTTTTGAAAACCCCTACCCATTAAGGGCGGTTGGTTGGGAGACCATGCCTTGTATGTTAATATTGAAAATCCTTTTAAACTTGTGCATGAAATGGGTGGAAAGGTATTATGAGATATACACTTGATATTATTGTTGTTTCAAATTGGTATCATTGGATTTTTTTCAATTGGTATCAATATTGACATTTTTTTTGTATACTCATATATTTTTATGTATGCTTTCACTTCAAAGAGTATCAATTTCGGTTGGTATTAAAATTTTTTCATACATATATATTTGTCTTATTTGTTCTTATTATATCCCTATATCTTGGAGCACAAATTTTGATTATGATAAGCTTGATTTTTTTAATATCTATCATGTTTTAATTGATTAGTTTTCAATTGGTATCCTAATACAAGCTTATGCATTATTTTAGTTGGTATTTCATAAAGGGGGAGAAAATTTCGTATTTCATCTGTCAATTGGTATTTTGTTTTACCATTGGTTTTGTATTCCACTCCCATACTTTATGATGAAAAATGATTGAAAAATGATATTATTTTTTAATTTGGTATCATATGCTTATAAAGAAAAATACCTTCAATTGGTATCAAGATGTTATTTGTTTACTTATTAATTGGTATCAAATTTTTTTTTTACTATCAATTGGTATATGTTTTCATTTTGATATAAAAATGTTTGATTGAAACTTGTCTTCAATGCCTCATTTACTTTCAATTGGTAGGCATTTCTTAACTGTTTTTATGTTCACTTTCAATTGGTATCAATAAGCACTTCATTGACATATTTTTAATTGGTATCATATTGGTTTTGATTGCACCCCTTATTGGTATCATTTTTTGTTTTAGACAAAAAGGGGGAGAACATTTTGTTTTGTTTTGTTTTACCCCTTTGTTGATGATTGACAAAAAGGAGGAGAAGTATTTGAGTTTATATGCATGTATTTGAGTTTTTATATGCATATAGTTGAGTTTTCAATATAGTTTGAGTATGCATGTATTTGAGCTTTTATATGCATATAGTTGAGTTTTCAATATAGTTTAAGTTTTCATTTTTTTGGTATCAAGAGCTTCTATTGATTGATTAATTTTTTTAATTGATTAGTATCAAGAGCATGCATTTAAAAGAAAGGGAAAAAGAATTTATTTTTAAATTTTTAAAAGTTTAGAAGAGCATGTTTATGCTATTCATGTTTTAGTTTGGTATCAAGAGCATGTTCATTTCATTGTTTTATGCATAGTCATGTTTAGTATTTATTGCATATCTTATTGTTTATTGCTATGCATGAGTTAAGGGGGAGCTTCTTTGAAGCTTAACTTTAATCCATGCATATATAACTCCATGAGTTTTGTCATCATCAAAAAGGGGGAGATTGTTGGCCCAGAGGCCTTTCACTCTAGTTCTGATGATGATTAACTCATGTAGTTATGTTTACTAATAATCTTGTGATGTTTAGTTTCAGATTTTTAGCCAAGATATTAGTAGGTGATTAGCTTCAACAAAGGTGTTTTGGAGCTTCTCACAAGGTGATTCAAGAGCCCGAGCGTCAAAGATCATATATACCACTCGTAGGAATCTAGCTCGGTGGATCACGGTTTGGATCGAGTCGACTTGGAGACAGCGCTCTACAAGAAGACCTCGGTTTGTTTTAGAATAGTTAGTTTAGATCCATGTGTAAAGATTAGATAGTGTGATATGCTCAAATTCACAACACACACGTTTCATGTTTCGGTTTTTGGTTTTGGTTTAACCGATCTTGGTTTTCATGAATAGATGGATCAGAACAAGTTTATATTTTTTAAATGTATATTAGATATGTTCTATATACATGTATGCTTCATATTGTAAACAAACTTATTTTGATATGCCTATTCATGTGTTTGGTGTTTTGGTATTTTTAACAAAATTTATTTTCGGATTTATTGTCAAAAACATTGATATATATCTTTATATGTATATTGGAGTATATCCATATATTACATGCCTAAAAGTTGTTTAAATACATGTTTTTGTATTTGGATGAGTTTTGGAAATATCGGATATCCATTTGAAAAATCCAAGTTTTAGAAAATACGGATTTTGGTTTTCGGCAAAATTTCTAAGTCACAAAAATGATTCAAAAAGTTTGAAATATGTGTTGAAATTTTCACACATGTTTATATATCAAATATAATGTTAGAACTTATTTTTGTGGAATTTTAGAAGTTTTATGGGATTTATTTTAAAAATAAAAACCCATGTTTTCAGTCTCTAATTGTTGCCTGCCAGGCTCTGGCGGTCGACCGCACGGTCGACTGGACGTGCACACAAACGTGCACGCAGCCAGCCCCCTTGGGCTGGTCGACTGAGCGATCGACCAACTGAAAGCAACCCACTCTCGGGTTGTTCCGGTCGACCGGGCGGTCGACCGGCCAGAGAGCTGTTGCTCTCTGGTTCTGAGGCGGTCGACCGATAGTCGCTAATGGTCAAATTTAGACCGTTGGCCGGTCGACCGGGCGGTCAACCGGATGGTCAATTCTGACCATTTTTGGCTGCAACGGCTACTTTTCTAAAGAGGCTATAAAAACCCCATGTGACAGAGGTTTTCACCAAGAATTTGTGAGCTAAAAATTTTCTACTCTCTAGTGTTTTTGCAGCAATCAAAAAGAAGTTTTTAGGCTCTATAGTTTACATTCAATTTGGTGTTTTTCTAGGGTCTAAAAAATCAAAGAAAAGTGATTTTGGGAAAAGTGTTTTGATTCAATATCTTCATCTTTATTTCTAGTTTTTCCCAAGGATTTTCTTTGAGTCTTTATTTTTCTGTTCCATTGGTTTTTCTCATACTTGAGCTTCATTCTATCCTATCTATAGGATCTTTGTATTTGTAGGAAAAGAATTGGTTTGTGGTTGAGATATACCACCAAGTTGTAAACCCTTATCATTGCTTGACTTTGTGCCTTTCCCTCTAGGTGTAGAGGAGGTTGTGCAATTGGGTTGTATCCTTCAAGTTGTGAGGTAATCGTTGTTTGGCTTTGTGCTTATCCCTCAAGTTGTGAGGTGATTGATATTGGTGGCTTTGTGCCTAGCCTCTAGTGAGAGGTTGTGTTTGTAAAGAGAGGAGTTGTGTACTCCTGGTTGTTGTTGCCCCAAATCCTCGGTGGAGGTTCCCTGTGTGGGAGTCTTGTGTGGACAAGCTTGTGGATTCAAAATCCTTCTGGGTGAAGGCGGGGACGTAGAGCTGGGTGCTCGAACCTCGAAACAAATCTTGTTGTTTGCGCTTGATCCATTGACTCAACTCTCTCTCTCTTTATATTGTGCCATTGCATCATTTCATATTGCTCATTCATATTATATGCTTGGCTTGTTGGTGTGTACCTCATTTGTTCTTAACCACGAGAGTTTCATATAGCGCCTCAACTCTTATTCAGAGGAATCAAGAGGAGTTAGTCCAGAGCCCTTCACGGGGTATTCGGCTACACTCGTTAGTTGCATTAAGTGTTGATTGTTATTAAGTTTTAATTTCCACATTTAGTTTAATTGATTAGCATCATCTCCTATTCACCCCCCTCTAGGTGATTTCAATTGGTATCACAAAATTATATTTCATAAAAAATATGTAAATCACATGGTCACTAAACACTCAAAGTCCATAAAGCCCATATCATACTCATGAAAACACAATCATGAGAAAACACTAAATAAGGTAAGTGTGTTGATATTAAGTTGTATAGAAGCATGATTGGTAGTTTGTTGTATTTAACGGCTAGTAGGCCGGATATCATGTTTAGTGTGTGTCTTTGTGCTAGATTCCAATCGTGTCCTAAAGAATCTCATTTAATTGCGGTAAAATGCATCATTCGTTATATTAAGGGCACTATTGGAATGGGTCTTTGGTATCCGAAAATCGGAGATTTTTCAATGACGAGTTTTTTGCATGCCGACTATGCGGGTTGTAGAGTAGATAGGAAGAGTACTAGTAGAACATGTCAATTTCTTGGTAATTGTCTTATTTCATGGTCTTCTAAGAAACAAAATTTGGTAGCCCTCTCAACCGCCGCGGCGGAGTATGTTGTGGCAGGGGCTTGTTGTGCACAAGTCCTTTGGATGAAACATACTCTCCTTGATTATGATTTGCATTATGACCATATAAAAATATTTTGTGATAATACTAGTACTATACATATGACTAAGAATGCAAATCAATATAGTAAGACCAAGCACATTGAGATTAGATATCACTTTCTTAGAGATCATTTTGAGAAAGGTGATATTGAGATTGATTATGTTTCTTCAGATTTGCAACTTGCCGATATTTTCACTAAACCACTTGATTATAATAGATTTTCTTTTATATGTGGTGAACTTAATGTTTGTGTTATTGAATAAGACAGTTTTCTTGCTAATTTGTCCCTTTTTGATGTATGACAAAAAGGGGGAGAAGATTTGGTGTTTTATTGATGGTTTTTATTGATGGTTTTTGGTTTTCATTTTTTTTCATAATGAATTGTTTTATACTTGTTTAAATAGAGCATTATTTGAGGGGGAGTTTTACCTCTCTTTTATATCTTGTGATATAGCCTATATGTTTTGTCATCATCAAAAAGGGGGAGATTGTTGGCCCAAAAGGTTACACTCTCCATTTGTTTGAGTTTTGATGATAACAAAACACATAGAAGCTATATGGTACTAATTAGTTGTTTAGATTGTGTTTTAGGTTAGTACTATTCATGATGGCCTTTCTTAGCTATTGCAAGGTTTGCAAGGTTTATGATGCTTAAGGCAAGCTAAAAGGCAAATGGCGCAAAAGGAAGTTTTCATAAAAGAGAAGGCTCTAGCTTGGTATAGCATCGCTCAGAGACTTCATTGTGGCTCAGGGATTTCATTTCTTAGTTTTTATAGTTATAGTTTGTTAAAGAATAGTGAATAGGTTTGAAGTTCAATATTCTCTACACACAAGTTTTTATGCACATAATTTCACGCCTGTCGTCGACTAGTTGTTGATCAATGAGGATTATTATGCTCGTGTTGAGCAGAAACATAATCCACCATCGTCGATCGATTAGGACTATTATGCTCATGTTGAGCAGGAACATAGTCCACTGTCGTCAATCGATGAGGACTATTATGCTCGTGTTGATTAGGAACATAGCCTACCGTCGTCGATCGATGAGGACTATTATGCTCGTGTTGAGTACGAACATAACCCACTATCATCGATCAATGAGGACTATAATGCTCGTGTTGAGCAGGAACATAGTCCACCATCGTTGATCGATGGTTCCATTGTAGAGGAAATGTATCTGCTACAACCATCAAATATGCTTGACCCGATGATCAGAGGTAAGATCTTAACATGATTAAGGATAGTACTTTTTTAGGAACTTGCCATTAACTGACATCATGAGTATGTTGCCGCTTGGAGTTACTAGGCGATAGGCTCCATTTGAGTAGACTGTATCTATCACGAATGGCCTTTCCAATTTGGGTTGAAATTTGCCTTTGGTTTTGTGTGTCATGACCATAGGTTACCTGACGGCTAAAACCAAATCTCCTTTTTGGAATACCCTCTCCTTCACCGTCTTATTGAAGGCTTTCGAGATCCGAGCTTGGTACAACTCAATGTAATGTTGATCTTGTAGTCGTCTCTCGTCTAGGGCTTCAAGCTCTTGAAGCCGTAGCGGATCGTTTTCTTTCTTAGTTATCTTGGTTGCTAAGGCATCGTAGTGATGGCATCTGGATCTTTAGAGCTATGACAACTTCAACCCGTATATCAGGGAAAATGGCGTGTTGCCTGTTGGGATTCGGATTGCAGTTCGGTAGGCCTATAGACATTCACTGAGATTCTTATTCCAATCTCTTTTGCTTGACCAAATAAATTTCTTGAGCAACTTAATAATTGTCTTGTTAAACGCTTCTGCTAAACTGTTAGCAGTGGGATTATAAGCGGTTGAGGTCATATTCTGAATTTGGTACTTGTTGAAGAACCGATAGAATACTTGGCTTAAAAATTGGGGACCATTGTCATAAATAATCCGCATGGGGACACCAAATCGATAGATGACAAGGTGTGTAATGAAATTAATCACATTGAGATTTTGACTTCAATAAGTGGTATAACTTCTGCCCACTTTGAGAAATAGTCAGTTATTGCTAAGATGAACCGGTGACATTTTGTTGATGAGGGGCTGATAGGTCCTACGATATCAATTCCCCACGCCTCGAATAGCCATAAAGTAACAGTTGGGTGAAGTAGCTTTGGAGGTTGATGTATGAAGTATGCATGGATTTGACAGGCTTTACACCTTTGTACATATTTAATTGCATCGGCTATCATGGTTGGCCAATAATAACTGAGTCTGTGCAATATTCTTGAGCTTTGGATCTGGTTGATGAGCTTCATATATACCATCAAGTGCCTCTTTAAGCACTTCTTATGCTTCAGAATTAGATAAGCAATGCAGCAAAATATCGTCATATGAGCGACGGTAAAGTGTCTTTATTATCAGATCATAGTAGAAGTGAAGAGACCTTCGTTGGATAGAAGCTGCTTCTCTTGGGTCCTCTGATAATATGTCAGGCAGAGCATAGTCAATGAAAAAAAATCACTAATCTTTAGGTTCAAAGCCTATTGAGGCTACATGGACTTCATTAGTTTCCAACACATGCTTAGGGCAGATAAGGCGTCGAGTGGCCACTGTAAGATGACAAGTTGTGTTAATAAGTAAGGCCAACGTAGCCACTAGTGCAGCCAAAGCATCTGCTTTAGTATTTTCGAATCGAGACACATGACCGATGTAAAAGCTATCAAATAAATTAGCCATTTTGATGACTGAATGGTGATAAGGTACAAAGTTTTCGCGTCGAATCACGTATTCTCCTTTAACCTGATTGATAATCAGTTTTGAGTCACCATAAACCTCAAAGTAGCGTACCCCCATTTCATGAGCGAGCTAAAGGCCGATGAGCAGGGCATTATATTCTACTACATTGTTAGAGCAAGGTGTTATCAATGAAAATACCCGAGGAAGGATATGATTTTGTGGTGGAATAAATACCACCCCCACACCAGCGATTATCTGCCTTTGAGGCTTGTTCTTGATGCTCCATCAAAGAACATTTGCCACACTTCATCCTCTGAGATCATATTGGTTTCGAAAACCTCATCTAGAATATCTTCATGAAGCTTTGAGCTCCCCAGAACCGGATAAGCTATAAGAAAGTCTGCAAGGGCCTGACCGCTAACCGCCTTTTGAGGGACAAAGAGCATGTCATACAGAGACAGGAGGATGGTCCACTTAGCTAACCTCGAATTAAGTGATCCTGGTTTTGTCATGAAGATCGCAAGGGATTAACTCTTAAAATGATATGTATAGTCTGACCAACTGAATAATACCGCGTCTTTTGAACCGCGAAGATAAGAGCTAAACATTCCTTCTCGCAAAGATAAGAGCTAAACATTCCTTTTCAATAGAATTATATTAGGATTTAGCTCCTATCAGGGTTCTGCTCAGATAGTAAATGGCGTATTCATGCTCTTCGTCATTCTTTTGGGCAAGAAGATCACTCAAAGAGTGGTCCATATCTTTTACATAGAGTAAGAATGGTTTTCCTAATGTGGGAGCTACCAGGGCTGGAGATTTAGTGAGGTATTCTTTAATGTTCTCAAAAGCCTCCTGGCAATCTTTATCCCATACAAAAGAAACACCCTTTTTTATAAGCCGGGTAAATGGTTGCCAACGGCCTAAAAGATTTGCAATGAATCTTTTGATATAGACAACCTACCTTACAGACCCCTGAGTTCTTTAAGATTCTTAGGTGATTGCATGCTCTGAATAGCTTTTACCTTGTCTAAGTCAAGATGGATTCCTTTTGATGTGACAATGAATCCTATGAACATGCCACTTGAAATGCCCAAGAAGGGCTCTGTTGGGTTCATTTTTAGCTGGTAGGCTTGTATTATATCGAACATTATTTTTAAGTCACAAAGATGATCATTTTTATCGCGACTTTTGACTGCAATGTCGTCGACATAGCACTCTACCATTTTTTGGAGGTGGCTACGGAAAATTATACTCATTGCATGTTGGTAAGTTGCTCCAGCATTTTTTAACCCGAAGCGTATAACAGCATAACAGTACACCCTCAATGTTGTCCAAAATGAAGTATGCCTTTCGTCTTCTGGATACATCTTGATCTGGTTGTACCCTAAGAAGCCATCCATAAAAGACATTCTCTGAAAGCCACAGGTGTTGTCAATCATAACATTAGTGATGGGCAGTGGGAACTCATCTTTAGGGTAAGCAGCATTAAGATCGCGATAGTCAATACAAATCCAGATTTTTCTATTCTTTTTATGAAGGGACAATGTTAGCAACCTAATCCACATGTTGCTCTTCCTGTATGAAACCACATTCGATGAGTTTATGAGCTTCATCTTTGATAGCTTCCATGATGTGAGGGCGAAACTGTCTGTGTTGTTGTTTCACTGGCTTAATGTCATGCTTAATGTTTAAACGATGCATGGCTATTTGCGGATCAAGACCAGACGTATCTTCATAATTCCATGCAAAAACATTGATATACTCTCGTATAAGAGCTATCAGTTCTTCTCTTTCTGTGAGCGATAGACTTTCACTTATAGAGATGGGTTTAGGGTGATCTCGACTACCCACATCGACATGAATTACCCTATCCTCAGTGGGCGGTTCACGTTGTTCAAATCGCTTTTTCCAGTGGAGATCGAGTTGTTGAGCCCATGGCTCAGCGTCAAATGTTTCAATAGCCTCCCCATGCTCCAATTGATTGATTGAAGTCATATTGACCAAGAGATTTTTGAAGAGCACCCCCACACTAACATCTGATTCCCACTCAGATGAAGTGGAGGAATATGACGGGAAAGATTTGTCTTCTTGGACGAAAACGGAGTAGGAGGTGTAACATATCCCAACCCCCTGCGCGTTTTATCGTAATAATTTATTGGCTTCCCTTTCGCCATGAAAGTCCATAGAAGACCACGTCGTCCCTTTTCGAAGTTCAAGCCTTTCCCATGCTATAAATTTTACCCCATTGTTCTCAACATATGGTGTGTTGATCGTGCATAATGAAAAAATTGTGGAGGCTCTAAGTCCGAACTCAAGTCTGTAATTGTAGACATTCAAGGTTGGACCCTACCGAATACTATAGGCGATTGGCTCATCTTGGATGGGGGGGATCACAAATACTGAGTCTTCTCCACTCTACAAGCGTACATGTCACACTTATCATGGATAAGGGCATGTGCAAGGAGGTATCGTCAAGACTCACAGGATAATAAAAAATGACATTTTTCGTTGATCACCCATTCACCATCATCCTCGATAGGATTATTACATTGAGGATCGTTAAAATATGCTATAATTGGTTAAAGCAAGAGTAGCTTGCGTGTTTTTTTCGGACTCTAAATCTGCTTCATTGCCACTATCGTCTTCTTCAAGCAGCGGTTCTTTAGCTACTTTGTTAGCTTCCTGATAGAGGAGAGCACCAGTAAAATAGTTTTCAACTCCCTTGAATGGTTATTTTTCAGCAAACACCGTTTATACGGTTACATTATCTTCCATGTACTTGAAGCACTGGTGCAGAGTAGAGGGAACGATCCATTAGCATGAATCCAAGGCCGCCCAAGTAAAAAATTATATGAAGTGTCAGCGTCGATGACATAACATGTCACTTCCAATTTTAGGTTCCCAATTCGACAACGAAGTCAAAATTTTCCTAATGGGTGACTACTTCCTGCATTGAAGCCATATATCATAGTGGTCATTGTTGATAGCCTGTTAAGTGGTATCCCATGAAAGTAGAGGAGCTTTTTAGGGATGATCCTGAGTGCAGACCCTGGATCAACCTGTATGCTCTCGATGCACGTCAGGCTAATGTATCCAGTATAACACAAAAGTCGATCATGTTTATTGTCTTTGAGGAACATGTCCTCAACAGTAAAGGTGATGGTGAGCATTTTTAACTGTACATGATAACATTCAGGTCACAAAGGTTGACTGTCATTTTCAGAGGCCTCCGATATACGTATCAGAAATGATTCTGAATTAGCCAGCACATCCTTGAGTGCCTCTCTTGTCTCTTTCGAAAGGCGAAGTATGAGTCTGCCACAAAATTTGATTGGGAAAAAATCACGAAAAGTGTATGTTTTGAAATCAAGAGTTGAAGCGTGTGTGCTTTGGCTTACACGATACTTCCGTTATAGAATAGAAGCTAAAACAAGTCGAATCCACAGGGACGGGAGGCGATAGAAGCTTTACCGCCTGCCACAAATTATGATCGGGGAAAACCATTGGTTTACCTCTCTCGTTAAAATATACTACAATTGGTTAAAGCTAGAGTATTCCCACCTGCCACAAAAATTGATCGGGGAAAAATTGCACAGAAAAAGTGTATGTTTTGAAATCAATAGTTGAAGTGTGTGTGTTTTGGCTTCCTTGATACTTCTGTTATAGCAGAGAGGCTAAAACGAGTCGAATCCACAAGGACGGAAGGCGATAGAAGCTTTACCGGTTGATTCACGTGTGTGTTAAAAGTTCTTCAATATTTTAAAGAATCAAAAGGAAAGAAAATAAAATTGGTAAGAGAAGAGTACAGTGAAATATGAAGAAGTGGGAAACATAGAAGATAAGATATTTGTGGTTTTTGATATATTTCTAAGATAAAGTAAAATGATAAAGAAAATTATGGCTACTAACTGCTAATGATTCCACTAACATGCTAACCTCTTAGTGATAGTTGCCTTATGTGTATTATTGGCCATCACTAGTCCTTGGTTCAAGAGCTTTACAAAGCATAGCTCATATGTTAACTTTCACATCCAAATTCAACCAACAAGTGCAAGCTACACTTAAATAATCAAAACCCAATGAGAGCAAGCATGAAATAAAGTAATGTTAGCTTGTTAGAGATTTAGATGTTAGAGTGTTAGATCCATCATCATGAGCCATCAATGGCTCTTGCAAGAGCAAGGGCAAGTAGAAGCTAATAGATTCATGTCGATTATCAAATAAGAAGTTAGACTAGTTAGTGGTTAGTAGTTAGTTGCCATGAGAGAAAAGATTAGCTAAACATGTAAAAGGAGATAGAGAAGAAAATAAAGATAAGTTAAGAGAGCACCTTTCAAAGATTGTCACCTTATATTACAAGCACTCTTGCTTCCCAATCATGTACCGCTTTCTCTCCTATTACAAGATCTACAAGAAATGAAAAATATAAAGGAGGAAGAAGAAGAACACTAAGCTAAACTATCTTAAACTACAAAATGGAGATGAAACTACCCTAAAACATTGCATATCCTGCTGAAGGAGAACCTAGGGGTATTTATAGGCACCAGGGGAAAAGGGGGCCAGGGGGCAAACCCTGGCCCAAAGTATGGGCGTGGCCACGCCCGTACGGCCATGAAAACGCGGCCCTAGCCGCATTTTCGCGGCTCTTCTATAGTCGCGCACGTGGCGATTTAGGCCGCGTGCTGTCCCGTCTGTCCCCTGTCAGATGCAGTTCCCGGTTTCTGGTTTTGGGCCCCTGATTTTGACGAATTAGCTCTCCAAAGTCAATGGTTAGATTATACGCCTTTAATCACCCATTAAATGGTGATTTAGGGTTTTCTTCTTCATTGCACACCATAGACCTAGAAACATGCAAGAGAGGTGCTTATTAGCAAAATTTAATATGAAATAAATGTGAAGATGTGGTATGAAATATGCAGTTTTAGAGACTAATCACACACCCACACTTATCGATTGCTCGTCCTGAGCAAAACAAAAAACTAAAGGAATTATTACACCACTTTCTCAGGTGACGCGATTGCACTGAGCTTGTGCAACAAGCCGTTAAACCTCTAGGTTTTCCCCAGAGGAGGAGTTTTATCCCCTGAGGGTTTTCAGCAGATTACACCCACAAAATCCATAAAGATAGAAATCAAATGTTAGTACTTTAAAAACACATTTTAAAATAGATAAAAGTGTTGAAGAATTTTTGCGAAAATATAAGTGATCAAAGGTCATAGGTTAACTAGAAATTATTCTTCCTGAAACTAAGCCGAAATGCAAAATCTTGTTATAAATTAAATGTAAGAATTTAAAATTGAATTGACTTTTTGATCTTTCATAAAACTCTTAGAAAAATATACACATTGTGAACTGTGAAGATTTGTGGGATATCGACTCTGACTTTCATGCCATTGGTTTGTTATATATATATATATATATATATATATATATATATATATATATATATATATATTTATTTATTTTTTCTTCCCTTAGTGTTTTTAGGCTTTCTTAATTACCCGGATAGCGAGCCTTTAGCCGGTGACTCCCAAATCAGATGATCTTAGGGCACTAGATGAGAAAACATCCCTCGGACTTAAGGACTCGAGTAAACAAGGTCATAAAACTAAAGGGGATTATTTTAATTTTGTCCATCTTTTTAGGCGTGAATAATCATGCTTCCTGAGTCATAATTATTCAGCTTCAATAAGTAGTTTTTATTATCATCATCTTTTTTTTATTTTATATATATATTTTTATGGCATTATCAGTCTTTGTTTCAATCCCAAAAATTGTGTTAGTGTGAAGTACATAAATCTAAGGCAAAAAATTTAAGATCAAATTATCTTTTTAATCTTACTTTCTTATCCTAAAATTTGAGCAAGATCTATTATTTTTACTCAGTTTAAAATTTCATAATTTTAGGTCTTCCTAATTCCTAAGATAATCTTAATTTTTCTTAAAAATAAATCAAAACTATTTCCTATATGTCAAAAAGTTTTGTAAAAAGAAAAGAAAAGAGTTTTTATACAAAAGAAAATTTTAAAAAGTTTCTAAAAAGAAGCGTAAAAGAAACAAAATTTAAAATAACCTATGTTAGTAAACACTCCCCCATACTTATCTCATGCATTGTCCTCAATGCATCGTGAATGTGTATATACATGAAACAAATGGGAAGGGAAGAAAAATTACCTCATGGTGGTGGCTCCGGTGATGGTCGTATTGGGCCAAGCATTGCTACCTAATCAAGATATCGTGGATCTTACAGAAACCCACCAGTGACCTCTCTAATACGACCCAGTAAAATGTTGATTGAATGAATAGTCTTATTTAAAAACTTATCCCCATCTAATTTTCAATTTTCAAAAATAATTATTGAATCATTTTCTTCAACATCCTTGTCTAACAAGGAAGTGTGATTTTGAGAGATGATGGATTTAGACTCAAATGGATCAGAAATAAAAACGATATCGACTCGGGAATATGACTCAGATCAAGTCGAGAGTCGACAATGAGAGTCGAAATTGGTTCAAAAATAGGGTCCAAGCCAAAGAATTGATGTTCACACACTTCCCAATTAATGAAGTGTGATCATAACATATTGGTGATTCAATTTCACTGTGTACTGGTACAGGATTCAATGTTGACTTTAGAATTGAGAAAAAAATCTGGTAAAGATACCGAAGTCATTATTGAATCAAAAAGTGAAATGTAATCACCAACATGAGGTTCAGGATCACTTTCAAGCTCAAGTTCAATTTCAGGAAAATGATAACTTGCCAAAATGTCAAGAAGTTGATGTTGATCAAGTTCAGGTTGGTATGATGAAATTGAAACTGGATTTCCAAAATGACATGATTCTTGGATCCAACCAGTAGAGTTAGGGACATAAGGATCAGTCAAAGGTCGACAAGAAAGACTTTCCTCGCTCCCATTGATCAATTCGCTCATTAGTGAGCTAACCTACTGATAGGCCGAGTAATAAAATTTGGAGTCAGAATCATGTCTTCCATACTTTTTACAATTGGTTCTTCTTGAAAAGGTGAGTATGGAAGTTGATTTTAGAATTGTGATTGCTGCTCAGACTCACGCAAGGGTTCCATACTCAAGTCCAGTATTGATGGTTGTTCATTTTGAATCAGTGAGACCGCAAAGATGAGTAGAACTCTTGAAAGTTTGGCTGAGATGATGAGTCAAACATATTTTAAAATCATTGCAATTTTTCACAAAAGACTTCCACACACTCTTCTAACTCAGATTCTTCTTCAATTGGATGTTCTAGAAAAGGAGTATATGGAGTTTGATTTGGGAAGGACTGTGATTGAGCAAATCTTAAATTTGTTGTTGGCACTCAAGATGGCTTCAATACTCCTTTCCAAATTGGATTTTTCCTCAGTTGGTGGAATAGGAAAAAGAGGATATGAAGCCAAATCGGAGAATAAATATTGTGGACAAGGTGATTGAAAATTTGACTCAGGGGAGGTGAATCCTCATTGACTCTGTGAAGCGTTGAAATTATTTTGAAAATTATAGTCATAAGATTGGGAATATGGGTCATATTGAGTCGGATAATCCCAACTCGGCATATATGGTTGGTTCATGTTGTACATATCAGACTTGAAGTTATCCGAGTCAAATGAGGTCGAGGTGAAATATAGATTCTTGTTAGGATTGAAAGAATTGTTGTTGTTGAAATCTATTTCACAATTTACAAAAAGAAAACAAACAAACAAATAAGAAAAGAAAAAATAAAAAAACAAGCCTACGCTAGGGTTGACTTAGACCTAGACGACTCCTAACTGGTTAGACTGTCCACGGGGGGTATATTGTTGGAAGCTGACCACAAGTTAATCAGCCAGGTAGGGGTAAGATCAGTGGGAGGCATCCGTGCCGGAACAACGGGCCTAATTATGCCAAACCACTGTTCTTTGAGGCTTCGCCTCTCAATCCTTAATCTTAGACACCGATTTGACAAGAGTCAACTTCTAACAACTTCCCCCTTAGGTTAATCTCCTAAATGTTTCTAAGATGTTCCTAGGGGCCAACGTCTAGGAAATTTTTTTTAGGCTTGGGTTTGTGAGTGGGGGGTGATTTTTGGACTAAGAGAGGGTAATGACTTCCCCACCTTATATTGAATTAGGTTTTGCCCTTAAGTTCAATTTGTGCAATTGTGCAATATAGATAAGAGTGAACACACAAAGAGAGTAAATCACCCATGTATTTGTCCTATACTATATGCAATGCCATATGTACACTTTCTATCAATATCACAACAACACAAGAACCAAATATAATATATTGGAATGAAAATTAACACGTGCTTAGATGCAAATGTCTAAACCGTTTTAAAGCATCCAATTTCTGTATTTTAGTTCTTAAAATTATTTACAGTGTACAGGCAATATAAACAAAAATTAGCAGCAGAGTATAAGAATATACAAGATTTTATCCAACCACATAAGAGCAAGTGTGAAGTTCTGCAATGCTAAAACTTTAACCTACACACCAAAAACAAAGAAGAAAAGTTAACAAAAATGTGAAATCAAACCGTTCCCATCCCCGGCAACGGCGCCAAAATTTGATCGGGGAAAAATTGCGCACGAAAAGTGTATGTTTTGAAATCAAGAGTTGAAGTTTGTGCGCTTTGGCTTCCTTGATACTTCCGTTATAGCATAGACGCTAAAAAATGAGTCGAATCAATAGGGATAGAAGGCGATAGAAGCTTTGCCGGTTAATTCATGTGTGTGTTAAAAGTTCATCAATGTTTTAAAGAATCAAAAGAAAAGAAAACAAAGAATGGTAAGAGAAGAGTACGGTGAAATATGAAGAAGTGGGAAACATAGAAGATAAGATATTTGTGATTTTTGATATATTTCTAAAACAAAGTAAAAAGATAAAGAAAATTCATGGCTACTAACTACTAATGACTCCACTAACATGCTAACCTCTTAGTTATAGTTACCTCACATGTATCATTGGCCATCACTAGTCCTTGGTTCAAGAGCTTTACAAAGCATGGCTCATATGTTAACTTTCACATCAAAATTCAACCAATAAGTGCAAGCTACACTTAAATCATCAAAACCCAATAAGAGAAAGCATGAAATAAAGTAATGTTAGCTTGTTAGAGATTTAGATGTTAGAGTGTTAGATCCATTATGAGCCATCAATGGCTCTTGTAAGAGCAAGGACAAGTAGAGGCTATTAGATTCATGTGGATTATCAAGTAAAAAGTTAGACTAGTTAGTGGTTAGCAATTAGATGTCATGAGAGAAAAGATTAGCTAAACATGTAAAAGGAGTTAGAGAAGAAAACAAGGATAAGTTAAGCGAGCACCTTTCATAGATTGTCACCTTCTATTACAAGCACTCTTGCTTCCCAATCATGTACCGCTCTCTCTCCTATTACAAGATCTACAAGAAATAAAAAATTAAAGGAGGAAGAAGAAGAACACAAACCTAAACTACCCTAAACTACAAAATGGAGATGAAAATACCCTAAAACATTACATATCTTGCTGAAGAATAACCCCAGGGGTATTTATCGGCACCAGGGGAAAGGGGGCAAACCCTGGCTCAAAGTACGGGCGTGGCCGCACCCGTACGACTATGAAAACGCGGCCCTAGCCGCGTTTTCGCGGGTATTCTATAGCCGCGCGCTATCCCGTCTGTCCCCTGTCAGATGAAGTTACCGGTTGCTGGTTTAGGGCCCCTGGTTTTGACGAATCAGCTCTCCAAAGTCAATGGCTATATTATAGGGCTTTAATCAGCCATTAAATGGTGATTTAGGTTCTTCTTCTTCATTGCATACCATGGACCTAGAAACATACAAGAGAGGTGTTTATTAAAAAAATTTAATATGAAATAAATGTGAAGATGTGGTATGAAATATACAATTTTAGAGACTAATCACGAAGCAGCTCGTATATAGTGATCCGAGCTGGAATATTGGCTAGTTTTGCTAGTATATCAAAGCAAAAAGGGGCATCAAGTCCCAAACCTGAAGTTTTCTTCAACACTCGGTCAAACAAGACTCCTTTCTGCTTTTCTTTTCCTTGTATAGGGATTGAAGCCAGAACAGGTAATTTCGCTGACGTTGTTGGCTGTTGTGTCTCGTTATTGGTCTTCTCATACTGTCTTAGGTATGGTTTTTCCGACCGAGTACCTGTCGGTTAAGGTGTAACATCCTGTACTAAGAAAGCATGCTTCTCATCTTCAAAATCACTAAGAGAAGCTACCATTACGTTGTCATCATCTGGCAAGATAGAGACAATGTTACAGGTTTTCCCTTTGGCTTGATTTTCTTTGAATCACATTGTTTATCTTTGGCAAGATCTGGGTGTACCCACATAATTTCCCCAGTCTTCAACGTCAGTGGAAGGAGACCTTTGGCCTCTTGCTGCTTTGTTGAAGGATAAATTAACTCCAGTCGTGCCTTTGGGACTGGAGCATGTCCGTCGGGGATAGTAACCTTCAGAAGAGTGCCGAACTCAAGAGTCACCATATTTGTAGTGACTTTTCTGACTTTAAAGTCAGAACTCTGGCATCGATCAAAACCTGAATTTTGACCTTGAGGACAAAGCATTTGTTGGTAGGATGGTGAACTATCCTATGGAAGAGGAAATAGTTGGGATCGTTTGTGTGTCCCACTTCGTTAGGGTGTCGAACCTTTGGAAGCTTCAACTTATTGCCCTTTTGGAGCAAATGGAATATTGTAACCACCTGATCATCTTTGAAGGAGTACTGTTTTGGAGAAAATTTGAACTCCCGATTGCTGGGGCCTGATCGGTCATTGATACTACATATTTATTGTCATATTCTCATATTTATTATATAATAAACTCTGCTTTTAATCCTATTTATTATCTAATTTATATGCAGGCCCATTACTAAAGGAGAGGAAAGAGAAACAAGCCCAAAAACCCATCAAAACTTTGATTTAATTTTGAATTAATTCAAATCAAAATTCAAGGTAGATTTGGGCAAATCATGGTAAATCAAAGAAGATAAAACCAGTTGAACAAGCGGTTAAAACAAGATCTTCACAAATCAATTGGTTAATCTGAAAATCAAATGATTTTTCGTCTAATTCAGGCCCAAAAACTGCAAATTCAGCAAAAGATAAAAGGAGATCGAGAAACCTGTGAGTTGTACTCGCCGGGTGTGGCCACCTTGCCATATCTAGGGCGCAAAAATATGGCTAAAGCCGCATTTTCGTGGCTTTGTTAAATTAGTTGGGGGAGCATTTGCTCCCCCTATCTTCATACGCTCTCCCTCATTTGGTTTTTTTCCTATAAATACTGGGTTTTCAGAGACTATAGGGAGCGATGAAGCAGAGATAGATTTTTTGGCCAGTTTTTCATTCTTTTTAGTGTAGGTTTTTATTCTCATTTTGTGTAATTTTTATTTTGTTGTAAGTATAGGTTAAGTAAGAGAGAGATTTATGTTGAGAGTGACACCAATGTAACCTCCTCCTTTCTTCCATCACTTCTACAATCAATCAAAGGTTACATATTTATGCTCTTCTTTGTTTATATGTTCTTTTTTCTTTCTACTTTTTCTCTTTTGGTTTTGTTGAATATCCAAGTGAATCTAGAAGCATTAGCATAACCATGTTTGTGTGAGTGCCACCGATATTTCATGATGATGTTCTTCTCCTCAAGATTATGTATCATTTCATTCTTGTTCATCTTGATGATGCAATGCGAATGGGGACTGAGTTCGATCTTATGGGTTATGCGTTGATAGCCTCCGAAGTAAGGTAAAACATGCAAGGATTCCAGGTAAGTCATCAACCGAAAAAAGGTAAGTATTTCTTTTAGGTTTAACTTTCTTTCTTTTAAATTTTAGGTTAGATCACCAACAACACAATCTCCTAACTCTTTTATTCACTCTTTTTATTTCTTTGTATAAATCTATTTTTTATTTTCTCAACTTTCTCAATCTACCACTTTCCTCTTAACTTAACTGTAACTAATTTTTCTTATTCTTTTCAAGAACTAAAAGAAAAATTTTAACCATTCTTTGTAACTTAAAAGAGAACTTGCAAAAAAGCTTCCATCGCTAGTCAATCTTTCTGGATCACGACCCGCATAACCACTTGCTATAGCGGTAGTATTGAGTACTTGCGCATTCAATTTTTAAGCTCTGAAATTCTGTATTTTTGTGTGCAGGTTCAATCTCAATCAAATTTTGGCGTTGTAGCCTAGGAGGGATGGTATGTAATTCTCTTTTTAAGTTTATATTTTTGTTTAACTTTCTTTTTTATTCTTGATGTGCAGTGATAGATATCAAGAAAATTTTTGCTGTAATGGGTATATAAGTGGCCCTGGACTCTGCTCAAGAAAGTAAAGCCCAGAAGCCCTCAGATTTGCTACTTTCAGTGGCAATCTGAGTGAACTATTAACCTGTATTTTTGCAGGTTCATTGCAAAGTTAAATTTCTGCAGCTATTTATTTTTTTAACTCAATGTACATACTTTCTAACCTTAACAGTAAATTGATATTTGTTAAATGCGAAAAAAGTTTTAAACTTTACATTTAGGCACGTGTCTAACTCGTTTACATTTTACATTACAGTTGAAGAGTGATAGAGCAAAGGTACATGTGCATAGCATGTAGATAGAAACACTTTTTGAATTGTTTACATTGCTTAAGTTGCTTTTTTTATGTACACATTGCACTAAATTGATTTAAGGGCTTGTCCTATAAACAAGATAAGGTGGGGAAGTCATCACCCTCCCTTAGCCCACAGACAATCTCCTCACTCACTAACCCAAGCCTAACTAAAAGTGAGTAGACGTTGGCCCTAGGGACATCTCGGAGTCATATAGGAGACTGACCTAAGGGAGAAGTTGATTAGAATTTTACTCTTGCCAAATCGGTGTCTAAGGTTGGGGATTGAGGGGAACACCGAGGCTGGTGATTTGGCTTAATTAGGCCCGTTACTTTTAAGCACGGATACTTCCCACCAAGCTTGCCCTACCTGGCCGATTAACTTGTGGTCAGATTCGGCAATATCCCCGTGGACAGTCTAACAAGTTAGGAGTCGTCTAGGTCTAAGGTTTACCCTAACTTAGATTAGATTTTTTTCTTTTTGTTTGTTTATTTATTTATTTTTCTTTGTTTGATTTTGACATTTCTTGTGTGATATGGCTTATAACAATTTTTTCAATTTTAATGGTAATCCATGTTACACCCTGACCTCTTTTTCAGATATTACGAACCCGACATATCATAATTTTAACCAACCTAGTGTGCCGGATTGACCATATCTGAATCAATACATGCCCCAGTCCCAATACTATGAACAAGACAGGAATAATCATAACTACTCTTCATAGAATCATTGGGGATACAACTCCCCCGAGTCATATTGTCAACCACCGTACCAACATCTAACTTCATATAGTCCTCTCCTAAACAACCATTAGAAGAACCACTTGACAGGGAAAAGAGGATGGAAGTCTTAGAAGAGCTTGAGCGATGAATTCAAACTTTAGAAGACTCAAAATCCTGTCAAAATTTTCAAATCACAGAGCCTTACTCTATTTTTCAAGAAGAACATGCCGACTTAGAAAAGAATATGGAATCCATGATTCAATTCCAAAGTGATCCACTAAATATGATAGAAGCAAGACTTAGTAGATTGAAAAACATGCGTAGGAATAAGGAACTCTCCTTACCAATCTTTGACTATTCTCGTCACTTCAAGAAATATTGACGAAAATCAAGAATCATGGTATCTTGAAGACTTTAACCAAAATTCAATTTCACCACAAAACCTTGAACTTGACAAATATTAACCCATTGACGAATTGGCAAGTTCTCATTTTAATGAGATTGAACTTGATTATGAATGTGAACCCGATTGCCAACTTTGTGATTCAGTTTCATCTTCGAATCTATGTTGACTCTGGTATTCTTACCCAATTTGGACTAATTTTCCGAGCCAACATTTATTCCCGTATTCATAGATCTAGAAATTGAATCACCAACTTTGGATAGTCACATTCCATTGATACGAAAAGAATGTGAATTTCAATTCTTAGACTTGGACTCAACTCTTGAACCAAAACTAACTCTAGAACCCAAAGATAATCTTTTTGAGTTAGTATTGATTCCTGAACTTATCATTCTTGAGCCCAAGTCAACCATTCCATCAAGTCACATTCTTTTATTGGACATAGATATAGACCATGATGACTCCGTGATGATTTTTCAAGACTGGTCATGTAAAAGGGATAAGTTCATAATAGGATCTTTCATGATGCTATTCATATTGGAGACTTTAAATATGTAAATAGAAAGAGGTCAATAAAGGTGGGCTCCGTGAACCACCACATTATCTTGATTGGGTAGCAACACTTGACCCAATTAGACCACCACCGGAACCACCACCATAAGGTAATATTTTCCTTCCCTTTCTTCTTTTTCATGCATCAATGCATTATTTCATACATTGAGGATAATGCATGACATAGGTGTGGGGGAGGATTCTAACATAACTTAGATTTTCCTTTTATAAGTAAACTTTTTAACATTTTCTTGACTTTTAAAAACTTTTTAGAAATAGAAACAATATTTTGACATTTTTTTGTAAGAAATTAAGTCAATTTTAAGGAATAGGAGAATCATAATTAGGATTTCTTATACTTGTTCAAAATAAAATTATTTGTTTGATTTCCAAGGTTAGGAAGAAAACTTAGAAAAGTAATTTAGTCTCGATTTTTACTTTGATGATATAAGCATGCTTTATGCACTTACACACTCAGGGTTCAAAAACAACGATTCTTATGTCTTATTAAAAAAAAGAGAAACAGAAAAAGAAAAATATATATATATAATATCAAAAATCTATGATTAAGCTGGGTATTTGTGCCTCATAAAGCATAAGTATTCTGCCTAAAAGCGGTTCATATAATAAAATCCTTAGTTTTGTGGCCTTATTTGTTCAAGTTCTTAAGTCCTTAGGGTGTTTCTCACCCAGTGCCCTAAGATCGTTTGATTTAGGAGTCACCGATTAAAGGGTCGTTACATGAGCAGATTAGAAAGCCTAATAGTACTAAAGAATAATATCACAATATATATATATATATACATATATATATACACACATATATATACATACATAAATATATATATATATATATGTGTGTATATATATATATATATATATATATATATAAAATAAGGCATAAGAGTTAGAGTAAAAGAACCCCGAGTCAAAATTTCACGATCAAAAGGTGCATATAACTTAGGGTAAAATAATAGACTAAATGAGAAATACAGTTTGACTCCTTACCTTGATTGATAAAAAGTTTTTGAATAGAGAGTAAGTTTAAGAATGAAAAATTCGATTTTCCTATAACTTATAGATTACTTGAACTCTTACAATAATACTTCAAATATTTTTCTCTTTCAAAATATGTTTTCAAAATACTAACACTTTGTTTCTCTTTCTTTATGGATTTTGTGGGTGAAATCTACTGAAAACCCTCACGAGAAAAAACTCGTCCTCTAGGGGGAACCTAGAGGTTTAACGGCTTCTTGCACATGCTCAGTGCAATCGCATGACCTGCGAATGTGGTCTAATAATCTTTAGTTTAGTTTTATTGTTTTGCTCTAGGACGAGCAAAAGATAGGTATGGGGGTGTGATCGGTCGCTGATACTGTATATTTATTATCACATTCTCATATTTATTATATAAAAACTCTATTTTTAATCATATTTATTGCCTAATTTATATGCAGGCCCATTGCTAAAGGAGAGGGAAGAGAAACGAGCTCAAAAGGCCATCAAAATTCTGATTTAATTTAGAATAATTTAAATTAAAAATCAGAAAAGATAAAACAAGTTGAACAAGCAGTTAAAACAAGATCTTCACAAATCAATTGGTTTAAACCGAAGATCAAAGGAGTTTTCATCAAATCTATGCCCCAAAACTGTAAATTAAGTAAAAGATAAAAGGAGATCGAGAAACCTGTGAGCTTTGCTCCCCGGGGGTAGCCACTGGCCACACCTAAGCCGTGAAAATGTGGCTAAACACTTCTGCTACATTCTATACCCTTCCACCAAAATATCTCCTCCAAAATATCCCAACTCACTCGGCACCTTCTCCCATTAGTTGGCCGGCCAAAACTCCCTTTCCTATCACCATTTCACAAAAAAACCCTAATCGTAATCCTTTCCTTTCTCCTTTAAATTCCAACTCTAAAACACCTTCATTTCCTTCTCCTTTCATCTTCATTCCTCCATCAAAACCTCATAACCTCCAACTCCTCCTTCATCTTCACTACAACTACAACAATAACACCTACAATACTTCACCACAATCTTCTTTCTCCTCCATCTCCATTTATTCCACCATAAACTCCAAAACTCCACAAAAATTCAACCATCTCCTTTACCTTCTCCAAAACAACCACCACCAACAAACCCTTCCACCAAACTACCCCCACTCCATCTCCACCTAGGTCAGACACCACCCTAAGCCTAGGCCCAGCCCCCTCTACTCCAGTGACGTCTCTGACAACTTCATCATATTCAACATCACTACTATAACTACAATTCTTTCATCTTCACCACCACCTCTTTTATTCTTCTCCATCACCACCATCTTCTCTCTCACCACTACAACACCACCTCCATCACCCCTATTTCAACCGCCAATATCACCATCATATTCATCTCCTTCAACTTTCTTTTCATTCCTTCCTCAAAATCTAATTCCTCCATTACGACCAACTACAAACACCATCACCCCTCCTTCTACCTCTCCTCCCTTCCCTAGGCCAGCCACCCCTTCGAACTTCCAAGGGGTGGTGCACCACCCTAGGGCCGGTAGCCACCAAGGGGCACAATCCCCCTCTCCTTCTCTCGCTTCGGGTATTTCCTCGCTCGGGAGCTCAGACTCACGGAGTTTTCGAATTTGTGTTTTAGGCGAGTGTTTTTTTCTCACATCATCGAGCTTGTACTGTATTTGAGTTTGTGATGTATTTGTGCATGTGGTCCTACCTTACAGCTGGTGAGCTTCGTCGAGTTTATATTATTTTTCCTTAGATTTCTTGTTTTATGATTATTATTATATGATATATATATATATATATATATATATATATATATATATATATATATATATATATATATTCATCCCGCCTTACCGCTGGTGTTCTATTCCTCTGGTCTTCTGCTTTTATCATATTATACAATATTCTCTGCTTGATCTCTCTTACTATCTCTCTACTTGCTCATGTATGCTTGTACTCATGACACGATTTTCAATATGCTCTTCTGATTCAGATTTATCGATACACATGTGTTATTCCTGCACGCCACTTGGCATTCATCACACCACTGGTTGGGGAGTTTCGACTTCTGGATCCTCATGTTCAGATCTCAGAGTTTGGAGCTTGTGGGTTCTCTCGATTGCTGACCAGAGATGCGCAACTGTAGCGTGGATTTTTGGCAGACCGTCTGAGGCCCTATCCTTCCAGGCCCCATGCACGGTTCTCGAGTTTCCCTTTCATGACTCGTGAGGGCCTTTTGTACTATCTGTACTTGCATATCTCTTTGTACTCTCGCAATTGCGTTTATCGGTGATGTAATATTCTTGTAATATTATGTCACATCTTATGATAACTTTTTAATTATACTCATAGGTTGAAATGTATAATGCACCACATATTTCCGAGCTCTGATTCTTACCTGTACTGATGTTTAGCGTATATATGTGAAGGTATTTTTGACCTACATATATATGTTACAATAACATCTCTGTACCCGCAGGATCAAGGCGTTACAGGGTGGTACCAAAGCCTAGGCTCTCACATCCTCAGTACAACCAGTCGGCAAATTAAAGGTAAAGAAATTTACAACTGGAATGCATGTGTCATGTTATACAATTCAACTACAAGTATAGAGTTATCTATTTTCTCTTGATAATCCTTCCCTTAAATCCTGAAGCTCTCCTTCCTTTTGTTTTTTAGTTATTCGCTATTCTTAAACCAACTAAGATATGGATAGACAGGAAAAACATAACTGTCCTAGCAGAGAGAATAATAGCATGATAACGGTACTTCAAGGTATGTCGGAGAGTTAGCAGAAGCAGACAGAGCTCTTGCGTCAAGGATTATTTGTTGCACCCCGGGAATAGAAGCCAGGTAACATGTCGGATTTCAGGAGATTACAGCTGGCGATCTTTTAGGGCATGGAAAGGCCCCTGGATGCAAAGTAGTGGTTGGTAACCACGACAGATCTTCTTAAGGCAGCCCTAGTCCCTGACGAGAATAGGTGAAAGTGGCCAAGGTACAGTTGAAGGATGTGGCCAGAACATGGTGGTTGGCGGAAGAAGCAAGACTTGAGAAGCCCATCACTTGGGACCAGTTCTTGAAGAGTTTTTATGAGAGATTCTTCCCTGCAACAGCTCAAAAGGAGATGGAAGAATATTTTATCAGATTGCGGCAAAAGAATCAAATCGTAGACGAATATGCTACAAAGTTTTTGAGACTTAGCCAGTTCGTACTATACATGGTGTCTGACGAAGAGAACCGAGCCGAAAGATTTCAGCAGGGTTTAAAGATGGACATCCAGATACTCCTTATACCCTAACAACTGAAGACATACTGATTGAGGTTGAACCTGCAGACAAAATACAGAATTTTAGATTTTAAGATTAAAGAGTGCAAGTTACTTAATTCTACCGTAATAGCAAGCGGCTATGCGGGTCGTAATCCACAAGGAGGGACTAGCGATAGAAGCTTTTTAGTAAGTTCTCTTTTAGGATACAAAGTATGGTTAAAATTCTTCTTTAGTTCTTTAAAAGAAAAAGGAAAAATAGAGTTAAAAATAAATTAGGAAGAAGATGGTAGATTAAGAAGATGGAGAAACTAGAAATAATATGTATAAAGAAATGGAAAAAGGAGTGATAAAAGAAGTGTAGACTATGGTGTTCTAAACTAAAGAATTAAAAGAAAAGAATCTAAAAGTTACTTA
Organism: Agave tequilana; assembly: GCA_038442645.1. Classification (NCBI taxonomy): domain Eukaryota; kingdom Viridiplantae; phylum Streptophyta; class Magnoliopsida; order Asparagales; family Asparagaceae; genus Agave; species Agave tequilana. The sequence continues at coordinate 1,485,556 of JAVJIF010000050.1, forward strand.
CCTCCTTTGCCCAAATGCTTACCTTGAATTTTTTGCAATGATGTTACCTTTAAGTGAGGTGATTAGTCTCTAATTTTGCATAATTTTTATCACATCCGCATATTTATTTGGTATAAAGTTCTGCTAATAAACTTTTGCTTGCTTGATTCTAGGTCCATGGTGTGCAATAAAGAAGAAGACCCTAAATCACCATTTAATTGGTGATTAAAAGCCTATTAAGATAGCCATTGACCTAAAAGGCTGATACTATCAAAACCAGGGTCTGCAAGTCAGAAACCGGGTACAAAACCTGACAGGGGACAGACGAGACCGCGCGCGGCTCAAAGCGCCGCACGCGCGGCCCCAGTAGGGCCGCGGCCACGTTTTGGGCCAGAGGTTGTCCCCTGGCCTCCCTCTTCCCTGGTGGCTATAAATACCCCCCTGGGTTCCAGAGTTGGAGATATGCAATGTTTAGGGTAGTTCTCATTTTCATGTTGTAGTTTAGGGTTGATTAGTTTAGGTTAGCTCTCCTTCCTCCATTGTATTTTCCATTTTGTAGATCTTGTAATATGGAGAGAGAGTGGTACATGCTTGGAATGCAAGAGTACTTGTAATAGAAGGTGACAATCTATGAAAGGTGCTCTCTTTACCTCTCTATGTTTTCTTCTCTCTAATCTCTTTTACATGTGTAGCTAGTCTTTTCTCTCATGGCAACTAACTAGTAACCACCAACTAGTCTAACTTCTTATTTGATAATCCACATGAATCTAATAGCCTCGGTTTGGCCTTGCTCTTGCAAGAGCCATTGAGGGCTCATAATGATAGATCTAGCACTCTAACTTCCTAACCACTAACAAGCTAACATTACTTTACTCCATGCTTACTTTTCTATAATTTTGATGGTTTAAGTGTAGCTTGCACTTGTTTGTTGAGTTGGGTTGTGATGAGTTACATATGGGCCATGCTTTGCATCGCTCTTGAACCAAGGACTAGTGATGGCCAATGATCCATGTGAGGCAACTATCACTAAGAGGTTAGCGTGTTGGTGGAGTCATTAGTAGTTAGTAGCCGTGAGTCTTCTTTCTCTTTCACTTTGTTTTAGATAAACAAAAATCACAAAAATCATTCTTTTCTATGTTTCCCACTTCTTCGTATTTCACCGTACTCTTCTCTTTTTCATTCTTTCTTTTCCTTTCTGTTCATTCTTTAAAAATTTTGAATAACTTTTTAACAAACACGTGAATCAACCGGTAAAGCTTCTATCGCCTCCCGTCCTTGTGGATTTGACTCCTTTTAGCCTCTATGCTATAACGGAAATATCGAGGAAGCCAAAGCTCACACATTTTAAATATCAATTTCAAAACATATACTTTTTGTGCACGGTTTTACCCCGATGAAATTTTGGCGCCGTTACCGGGGATGGGAACGGCTTGACTTCACATTATTGTTAACTTTTCTTCTTTGTTTTTTTGGTGTACAGGTTAAATTTTAGCGTTACAGAAGTCCACGCTTGCTCTTATGTGGTCGGGTAACTTCTTCTACATTCATATACTCTGTTGCCAATTTTTTTATTACTTGTACACTGTAAATAATTTTAAGAACTAAAATACAAAAAATGGATGCTTTAAAAGGTTTAGACATTTGCATCTAGGCACGTGTCAATTTTCATTCCAATATACTGTATTTTATTCTTGTGTTGTGATATTGATAGGAGGTATACATATTGCATTGCGTATAGTTAGGACAAACACTTCAGTGATTTACTCGCTTTTTTGTGTTCATTCTTATTTATATTGCACACTTGCACTAATTTACCTTAAGGGCAAAACCCAAAACAACACAAGGTGGGGAAGTCATTACCCTCCCTTAGCCCAAAAATCACCTCCCTACTCACACAACCAAAGTCTAAATAAAATTTGCTAGACGTTGGCCCCTAGGGACATCTCGGACTCATTTAGGAGATTGACCTAAGGGAGAAGTTGTTAGAAGTTGACTCTTGTCAAATCGGGTGTCTAAGGTTAGGGATTGAGAGGCGAAACCTCAAAGAATAGTGGTTTGGCATAGTTAGACCCGTTGCTCCGGCACGGATACCTCCCACTGATCTTTCCCCAACCTGGCTGATTAACTCGTGGTCAGCTTCTGACAATATACCCCCCATGGTTAGTCTAACTGATTGGTAGTCAAAAGTGCATTTTTATCATCATATTTACCATCACATTTTCATATTTATTCATTTAATTCTGCACATTTATTAATAATTAGTAATTTATTGTGTGCAGGCCTCGAATTGTTATTTTAGCAATAAATAAAGCCTAAAGAGCCCAAAAGCCCAGATCCAAGCCCATGTTTGAAGCCCAGGTGAAAAAGCGCAAATACAAAGAGTCAAAATGCAAATACAAGGGCTAAAAGTTGCAAATATCAGAGATTAGGGAAGGATAGACTTCTATCTAACCCTAAACACATGCAGGATGAGGATAAAAAGCCAAGATAAGAAGAAAATTCGTGAGAAGAAGATTTGAAGAAATCTGGATTAAGGGTAACTTGATTACCAAGTTACCTCGAAAATCCAGATTTAAAAGGCCAGGATTACAATTCTAGAAGCAGGCGCCCACATGGACGGACCAGGAGAGGCCACGCGCCAAAGCGCGTGGCCAGAAGCCACAAAAGTGCCGCGGAACCGCCGCAAATCCGCGGCACTTTGATAAGATCCTGATCCCAAATTTCGTGGGCAGATTCGTCCGGGACTCTGTAGCCTTCTGCATCTATAAATATCTCCTGCAGTGCAACGTAAAGAGCGTCCAGCGTCCAGAGAAGAGCCAAGGGCCAAAATTAGGGTTTCTTCTAGGTTTTCTTTTGTAAATTAGGGTTTCTTTTCTTTTTATTTTCAAGAGAGAGAGAGGATTATATTGAGCGTGACACCGATGTATCTTCTTTGCTCTGCCATTGATTAAAGCAATAAAGGTAATTACTTTTCTTTTTGTTCTTTATTCTTATGTGTTATTTTTATTTTGTTTTTCTTTTCTTTTTCTCTGTGATCTTGTGGTTGTTGATGAACATGCAAGTGGATTCGATAAGCACGTATAACTAAGCTCTGTGAGAACCAGCGATAGTTCATGAAGACGTCTCCTCCAAGCTACGCATCACTTCGTACTTGAGTATGCTTGACGATATAATGTGCACAGGGATTGAGATCGATCTTATGATCTATTCGTGGAACACCTCCTAAGCAAGGTAGAACATGTAAGGTTTTCACGTTCTTTCTTCAACCAATCTCAAGTAAGTTTTCTTTTCTTTTTGTTTCTTTTCTTTTCTTTTTTGTAGATTAAATCCACATCTTCCACAATTCTTTTCTTCCATCCATTGTAAATACCATCCATTGTAAATACCACCATTTAACTAATAAAAATAAAAGCTTTAGAGTATAACTTGCTTAACGCTTCCATCGCAGTCCCTCCTTGAGGATCACGACCCGCATAGCCCTGCTACAGCGGATTAGAACTGATTCCTCGCACGATCTATTCTTAATCTAATATTCTAATTTTTGTGTGCAGGAAAAATCAGTCAACAAATTTGGCGCCGTTGCCGGGGAGGGACGGTAAGTTATCTCTAAAACAAAAAAATTTAATTTTTAACTAATTCTTTATTCTTTTCTGTTTGCAGGTTTGGAGAACAGGAAACAGAAAACAGCAGCTGCAGTGGACATATAGCTGCCCTGTGCCTCTGCCCTCGAAGGCAGAGCACAGGAGCCCACTGTTTTGCCGCGGATCCGCGGCCAAAGCCGCGGAAACGCGGCAACAGTAAAGGACTACTAACTGCAATTTCTTCAGGATGCTGCAAAGTTTAAATACTGTTTAATTCTCTGTTTATCTTGTTCTGTGACACACCTGTAAACTGCTAATTAATTCAACAGTAAAAAGATTGTTGTTAAAGATAAAAATTGATTAGACGTTTGCATATTAGGCACGTGTCTTTTCAATTACTTTAATTTACTGTTGAAGAGTGCTGGAGACAAGGTACGTTTGCATAGCATATAGATTAGGAAACACTCTTGGTTGTTTACTGCTTTCTTGAGTGATTACTTTTCTACAGCTTTACACGTACACTAATTCATTTTAAGGGCATAACCCATTAACAAGATAAGGTGGGGATTTCATCACCCTTCCTTAGCCCAAAAATCATATCCCAAGCACTCACTAACCCAAGCCTAACTTAAAAATTAGTAGACGTTGGCCCTAGGGACATCTCGGACTCAATAGGAGATTATCCTAAGGGGGAACAGTGCTGGAAGTTGACTCTTGTCAAATCAGTGTCTAGGAAAGGGATTGAGGGCCGAAAGCCCGAAGATTGGTGGTTATTTAATTAAGGAACGTCTTTGACGGAAAACCTCCCACCACTCTTGCCCTGACCTGGCTGATTAACTTGTGGTCAAAGTCTGCACCCAACCTCCTGTGGACAGTCTAACCAGTTAGGAGTCGTCTAGGTCATAGGTCTACCCTAACTTAGGTTAGAATTTTTCTTTTTTGTTTGTTTATTTGTTTGTTGTGTTTGTGTTGGTGTGATATGGCATATAAGAATAATTCCAATTTTAATCCATATTACACCCCTAACTATTATTCGGATATTACCAACCCGGCATACCCTAACTTTGACCAATCTAGTGTGCCGGAATGGTCTTATCCGAATGAGTATAACCCACACCCCCCATCTTATGACTATAATTTCCATAATAATTTTAACTCGTCACAGAGTTCATGGGGTTTCGAGTCCCCCGAGTCTAATGCTCAACCTAATTGTCCTCCATATCCATCTAGTCCACATTCTTCCCAAGATTCATACTCAGATCCACCCATTCAGAATAGAAATCCATCTATCTTGGAAATGATGAGTAAAAATAAGTCCAAGCAAAATTCACCATCAATTTTAGACATGATGATACGTGAGTCCACCGACTCACAACTTTATCAAGATTACCCTTCCTATTTTCAACAAGAAGCACCTATCGACTATGAAGGGATGCTAGCTGCCATGACCGAGGCTAAATTAGCCCGTGATCATGATATTGATTTGATGGTTCAATGCTTACGTTCTAACCGTCCGGCTGATTCTGATATCGCTGACCACTCTTTTAAAGCAGACGAACTAAGTTGCTTTGGACAACAAGATTCTAATTCAGTACCATCATGTGAACTTGCCGAAATTTCAAATTCTGATAATTTGGCAAGTTTTTCCTTTCCTGAAATAGAACTTGAGCATGAATATGATCATGATCTCCCACTTGATGATTCAATTTTATTTCCTGATCCAATAATGACTCCAGTGTCTCCACCTGATTTCACTTCTCCCGAGTCAACATTGGGTCCTATTCCAATTCATTATGAAATTGAATCACCCATTTTAGATGATCATATTGAACTTGACCTAGATTCTCACAATCTCTTTACTTCTGAAACTGATTGTACAATTCTGACGGAAGATGTTGACCTTAGTTTTGAAGAATTGTATGGCGATGAGCTAGAATTCCTTAATATTGGAAGTAAAGAGATATCACCCATATTAGGTCACATTCCATTGTGGGAAGAAGATTGTGGAGTTGAGTTTCAATTTCTTGACTTGGACCCAATTCTTGAACCTAGCCCGACTCCTGAGCCCTTACTTGATTTGAGCATTTTTCCTGAGTCGGTATTCGTTCCCGCACCTATATTGTCCAAGTCAATAATTCCATCTTTTCATACTCCATTTTGGGACAAGGAGGTTGACACAATTGACTCTGAAATTTATTATGAAATTTGGAAATTTGATGGGGTGGAAATTTTAAAAAATGATCACACATACATTTTTGTGGGTTATACACGAAAAATTTTTGGTGGGTTCCTCCATGAAATTTTATGTTATCTTGATTGGGTAGCAACGCTTGGCCCAATTAGACCACCACCGGAACCACCCCCTAAGGTAATTTTCTGCCTTCCCTTATTCTGTTTCATGCATATATGCATTCATTCATACATTGAGGACAATGCATGAGATAAGTGTGGGGGTGGGCTTTACTAACATACTAACATAGGTAGACACTAACAAAATTTGCTAAAAAAAAAAAAATGTTATAAAAAGGAAATATTTTGACTTATTTTTTGAAAGAAATCTAAGTTAGTTTTAAGGATTAGGAAAATCATGATTAGGATTTCTAAAAACTTGGTCAAAATAAATAAATTGTTTAAATTTTTAGGTATAGGAGAGAAATTGAATAAATAATTAGTCATGATTTTTACCTTAATGAAATGTGCATACCAAATGCATATCTAGGATTCTAAGACAAAGACCTTGTGCCTCATATAAAAAAAAAAAAAAAAAATCACCAATTAAGCTGATACATGTGCCTCAAGAAGCATAAGTATTCATTCCTAAAGGTGAGTAAATAAAATAAAGTCCTTAGTTTTGGGGCCTAGTTCACTCGAATTTGAGTCCGCGGGGTGTTTTCTCACCTGGTGCCCTAAAGCCAACCGGTTTGGGAGTCATCGACTTTAAGTTCGTTACATGGGTGGATTAGAAAGCCTAAGAAGACTAAGAAATATAATATATGTATTAACACATCTAATAATCAATTAAGTTAGGTATGAGGGCCTCAAGAAGCCTTGATGCTTATACGAAAGAAAATTAGATGAGTTATACATGCCAAAAAAAAAAAAAAAAAAATTTATATTAACACATCTAATAATCAATTAGTTAGGTATTAGGACCTCAAGAAGCCTTGATACTTACACGAAAGAAAATTAGATGAAGTTATAAAAATAATAAAGAGGCATGAGAGTCCAAGTTAAGGAATTCCTAGTAAAAACATAAGGATGCATATGATTTTTGGTAACGAAAAAGTCTATATTAGAAATTCAATTTTAATTCTTACCTAAAATGGAAAACAATTAACTTTATTAAGACTAAGTTTAAAGAATGAATAAAAATGAGGATCCTAAAACTTATAGACTACTTAGTCTCTTCAATAATAATTCAAATATTTTCCTTTTTATGGATTTTGTGGGTGCAATCCGCTGAAAACCCTCACGAGACAACACTCGTCCTCTAGGGTAACCTAGAGGTTTAACGGCTTGTTGCACATGCTAAGTGCAACCGTGATTCCTACGAAAGTGAGTTAGGTTAGATTAACTTTTTCTTTTCCTTGTTTTTACTCGAGGACGAGCAAAAAGATAAGTGTGGGGGTGTGATTGGTAGTCAAAAGTGCATTTTTATCATCATATTTACCATCACATTTTCATATTTATTCATTTAATTCTGCACATTTATTAATAATTAGTAATTTATTGTGTGCAGGCCTCGAATTGTTATTTTAGCAATAAATAAAGCCTAAAGAGCCCAAAAGCCCAGATCCAAGCCCATGTTTGAAGCCCAGGTGAAAAAGCGCAAATACAAAGAGTCAAAATGCAAATACAAGGGCTAAAAGTTGCAAATATCAGAGATTAGGGAAGGATAGACTTCTATCTAACCCTAAACACATGCAGGATGAGGATAAAAAGCCAAGATAAGAAGAAAATTCGTGAGAAGAAGATTTGAAGAAATCTGGATTAAGGGTAACTTGATTACCAAGTTACCTCGAAAATCCAGATTTAAAAGGCCAGGATTACAATTCTAGAAGCAGGCGCCAACATGGACGGACCAGGAGAGGCCACGCGCCAAAGCGCGTGGCCAGAAGCCACAAAAGTGCCGCGGAACCGCCGCAAATCCGCGGCACTTTGATAAGATCCTGATCCCAATTTCGTAGGCAGATTCGTCCGGGACTCTGTAGCCTTCTGCATCTATAAATATCTCCTGCAGTGCAACGTAAAGAGCGTCCAGCGTCCAGAGAAGAGCCAAGGGCCAAAATTAGGGTTTCTTCTAGGTTTTCTTTTGTAAATTAGGGTTTCTTTTCTTTTTATTTTCAAGAGAGAGAGAGGATTATATTGAGCGTGACACCGATGTATCTTCTTTGCTCTGCCATTGATTAAAGCAATAAAGGTAATTACTTTTCTTTTTGTTCTTTATTCTTATGTGTTATTTTTATTTTGTTTTTCTTTTCTTTTTCTCTGTGATCTTGTGGTTGTTGATGAACATGCAAGTGGATTCGATAAGCACGTATAACTAAGCTCTGTGAGAACCAGCGATAGTTCATGAAGACGTCTCCTCCAAGCTACGCATCACTTCGTACTTGAGTATGCTTGACGATATAATGTGCACAGGGATTGAGATCGATCTTATGATCTATTCGTGGAACACCTCCTAAGCAAGGTAGAACATGTAAGGTTTTCACGTTCTTTCTTCAACCAATCTCAAGTAAGTTTTCTTTTCTTTTTGTTTCTTTTCTTTTCTTTTTTGTAGATTAAATCCACATCTTCCACAATTCTTTTCTTCCATCCATTGTAAATACCATCCATTGTAAATACCACCATTTAACTAATAAAAATAAAAGCTTTAGAGTATAACTTGCTTAACGCTTCCATCGCAGTCCCTCCTTGAGGATCACGACCCGCATAGCCCTGCTACAGCGGATTAGAACTGATTCCTCGCACGATCTATTCTTAATCTAATATTCTAATTTTTGTGTGCAGGAAAAATCAGTCAACACTAACCAGTTAGGAGTCGTCTAGGTCTAAGTCAACCCTAGCAGAGGCTTATTTTCTTTTACTTTTTCTTTGTTGTTTGTTTATTTGTTTGTTTTTCTTTTTTATAAATTGTGATATGGATTTTAATAACAACAATTCTTTCAATTATAATATGAACCCATATTTCACTCTGACCTCATTTGACTCAGATAACTACAACCCGGCTATGCACAACATGAACAACCATATATGCCGAGTTGGGATTATCTGACTCAATATGACCCATATCCCCAACCATATGACAATAATTTTCAAAATAATTTCAACTCTTCACAGAGTCCTTGGGGATTCAACTCCCCCGAGTCCAATTTTCAACCACCTTGTCTATAATTTTCATTCCCTGATTTTGGTTCATATACTCCTTTTCCTGTTCCACCACCTGAAGAAAAATCTGATTTTGAAAGGAGTATGGAAGAGTCCTACAACAAATGCAAAATTTTCTCAATTCACAATCCTTCCCACATCAAACTCCACATACTCCTTTTCTAGAGCATCCAATTGAAGAAGAATCTGAGCTAGAAAAGCGTTTGGAAGTCTTTTGTGATAGAATGCAAAACATGTTGGACTCCTCATCTCAACCAATTTTTCCAGAGTCCTACACATCTTTTCCAGTCTCACCTATTGAAAATGAACAACCATCAATACTGGACTTGAGTATGGAACCCTTGCGTGAGTATGAGCAGCAATCGCAAAATCCGATAGACTCACAATTTCACCATAATTTCCAAAATCTACTTCCATATTTACCCTTTCAAAAAGAACCAATTTCAAAGAGTATGGAAGACATGATCCCGAATCCAAATTCTGTTACCCGGCCTATCAGTAGGTTAGACTCACTTATGACCGAATTGATCAATGAGTTCGAGAAAAATCTTTCTTGTCAACCTTTGACCGATCCTTATATCCTTAACTCTATTGATTGGACCTATGAATCTTGTCATTTTGGGAATCCAGTTTCAATTTCATCATATCAACTTGAACTTGACCAAACTCTAAGTTATGAAAGTCGCCTGGACATTCTGGCAAGTTATCCCTTTCCTGAAATTGAAATTGACCATAAATGTGATCCCGAACCTTATCTTAGTGATTCCATTTCACTTTTTGATTCAAGAATGACCCCGGTATCTTTACCAGATTTTTTCTCTATTACAGAGTCAGCATTGAATCCTGTACCAGTACACCGAGAAATAGAATCACCAATCTCTCATGATCACACTTCATTCATGGGGAAAATGTGTGAATATCAAATCTTTGGTTTGGACCCTGTTTTTGAACCAATTTCGACTCTCATTGTTGACTCTCGACTTGATCTGAGTCAACTTCTCGAGTCGTTGTCAGTTTTTGTTCATGTTCCCTTTGAGTCCAAATCCATCATTTTCAAAAATCACACCTTATCGTTGGACAAGAATGTTGACAAAAATGACTCAATAATTATTTTTGAAAATTTGAAATTAGATGGGGATAATTTTTTAAATAAGACCATTCAGTCCATCATTCTTTTACTGGGTCGTATTAGAGAGGTCATTGGTGGGCACCTGCAAGATCCATGCTATTTTGATTGGGTCTCAATGCTTGGCCCAATCAGACCACCATCGGAGCCACCCCCTTGAGGTATTTGTCCTTCCCTTTCCATTTGTTTCATGTATTTACACATTCACGATGCATTGAGGACCATGCATGAGATAAGTGTGGGGGAGGGTTTACTAACGTAGTTAGTTTTATATTTTCTTTCTTTTACACTTCTTTTTAATTAAAAAAATCTTTTATATAAAAACTTTTCTTTTCTTTTTACAAAACTTTTTGAAACAAGAGAAATAGTTTTTGATTTATTTTTAACAAAATTAAGATTATCTTAGGAATTAGGAAGACCTAAAATTATGAAATTTTAAACCGAGTCAAAATGATAGATCTTGTTTAAATTTTAGCATAAGAAAGTAAAATCGAAAAGATAATTTGATCTTGAATTTTTTGCCTTAGATTTATGCACTCCACACTTACACAATTTTTGGGATTGAAACAAAGACTGAAAATGCCATGAAAAATATATATTCAAAAAAAATATGATAAATAAAAATCACTTATTGAAGTTGGGTAATTATACCTTAGGAAGCATGATTATTCACACCTAAAACGGTAGACAAAAAATAAATAATCCAATTTAGTTTTGTGGCCTTGTTTACTCGAGTCCTTAAATCCGAGGGATGTTTTCTCATCTGCTTTGGGAGTCACCGGCTAAAGGCTCACTACCCGCGTAAATAAGAAAGCCTAAGAAAACTAAGGGAAGAAAAAAATAAAAAAATAAAAAATATATATAATATAAATAAATGGTATGAAAGTTAGAGTCGATATCCCAAAAACCTTCACTGATAACAAAGTGCATATTTTTCTAAGAGTTTTATGAAAGACCAAAAAGTCAATTCAATTTTAAATTCCTACATTTAATTAATAACAAGATTTTTTGCATTTTGACTTAGTTTAAGAAAGAACAATTTATGGTTCCTCTGACCTTGGATCACTTATATTTTCACAAAAATACTGAAAATACACCTAGAGGGGGTGAATAGGTGTACGGCTAATCTAATGAACAAAATGCGGAAATTAAAAACTTAATTGTAACAACACTTAATGCAACCAACGAGTGTAGCCGAATTCCCGGTGAAGGGCTCTGGACTAACTCCTCTTGATTCCTCTAAATAAGAGTTGAGGCGCTATATGAAGCTCTCGTGGTTAAGCACAAGTGAGGCACACACAATTAAGCCAAGCATGTAATGAATGAGCAATATGAAATGATGCAAGGCACAAAGTAAAGAGAGAGTTAGAGAGTCAATGGATCAATCGCTAACACACGGATATGTTTCGAGGTTCAAGCTCCCACTTCTACGTCCCCGCCTTCACACAGAAGGATTTCTACTAACTTGTCCACACAGGACTCCCACACAGGGAACCTCCACTGAGGATTTAGGGCAATATAATAACTGGGAGTACACAACTCCTCTCTTTACAAACACAACCTCTACACTTAGAGGTTAGGCACAAAGCCACCACAAAACTCAATCAACCTTACAAATGAGGGATGGGCACAAAGCCAACAACCAATCAACCTCTCACTAGAGGGATAGGGCACAAAGCCACTACTCCAAAATCAACCTCTACACAAGAGGGATAACATAAAGTAGGAGGGTTTACAACTTAGTGATCAAAAGACCACAAACTAATTCTTTTCCCACAAAAACAAAGATCCTATAGATAGGATAGAATAATAAGCTCAAGTGTGAGAAAAACTAAAAGAATGGAAAATAAATATTCAAAGAAAATCCTTGGGAAAAACAAGTAATAAGGATGAAGAAGATGAATGAAAAACACTTTTCCCAAAGTTACTTTTCTTTAATTTTTCAAACCGTAGAAAAACACCAAATCAAGTGTAAACTTTAAGGCCCAAAACTTCTTTTTAATTGCTGCAAAAACATTAGTAAGATCAGAAAATAAGCTCTCAAAATTCTTGGTAAAAACAGTGAAGAGAAAACCCAATTTATAGCCTATTTGAAAAACTAGCCGTTGGCAGCCAATTATGGTCAGAATTGACCATCCGGTCGACCGGCAAACGGTCGAAATTTGACCGTTGCCAACCTCCGGTCGACCGCCCGGTCGACCGTCCTTCCCCGAGAGTAAGGATACTTCAGTCGGTCGACCGTACGGTCGACCGGCCAAACCAAAAGGCCTTGTGCACGTTTTGTGCACATTTGGTCGACCGTTCCGGTCGACCGGCTCCTGGTCCGGTCTACCGGTCCGGTCGACCGCCAGAGCCTGGCAGGGTTATTAAGGGATTTGAAAACTAGGTTTTTTTTAATTCCCAAATAAATCCCATAAAATCTCTAAAAATCCACAAAAATAGTTTCAGTATAATACTTTAATATATAAACATGTGTGGAAAAATTCAACACATATTTTAAATAAGTTGAACCATTTTTGTGACTTAGAAATTTTGCTGAAAACCAAAATCCGTATTTTTCAAAACTTGAATTTTTGAATTGAAAATTCATTTTGTCCAAAACTCATCCAAATAAAAAAATATGATATTTGAAACAACTTGAAGCATATAGTATATGGATATAATCCAATATACATATAAAGATATATATCAATGTTTTTGACAAATAAATCCAAAAATACGTTTTGTTAAAGTACCAAAACACCAAACTCATGAAATAGACTATCAAACTAAGTTTGTTTAAATAGATGAAATACACATGTATATAAAACAAATCTAATATATATTAAACCATGTAAACTTGTTTTGATTTTATCTATTCATGAAAACCAAGATCGGTTAAACCAAAAACTGGAAACCAATAAACATGAAACTTTAAATAAGTGTGTGTGTTGTGAACTTGAGCATATCACACTATCTAATCTTTAACAAATGGATCTAAAACATAAACTAAACTATGTAGAAAAGTCTTCTTGTAGAGCGCCGTCTCCAAGTCGACTCGATCCAAACGTTATCCACCGAGCTTGACTCCAATGAGTGCTAGATATGAACTTTGACGCTTTGGCTCTTGAATCACCATGTGAAGCTCCAAAACATCTTTGTTGAAGCTAATCACCTACTAATATCTTGGTTATGTATCTGAAACTAAACATCATAAGATTATTAGTAAACTATAACTACATGAGTTAATCATCATTAAAACTAGAGTGGAAGGCCTCTGGGCCAACAATCTCCCCCTTTTTGATGATGACAAAACTCATGGAGTTATATATACATGGATTAAAGTTAAGCTTCAAAGAAGCTCCCCCTTAACTCATGCATAACAATAAAATGCAATGAATACTAAACATGAATATGCATCAACATGCATAAAATAATGAAATGAGCATGCTCTTGATACCAAACTTTTAAAATAAATTCCTTTTCCTTTTTGAAATAAACATGTTCTTAAATAATTGCTTTTGATACCAATAAAAATTTCAATGAAAAAACTTAAGCTCTTGATACCAATCAATAAAACAAAATTCTTGATACCAATTGGAAAGATAATCACTAAAAGCTTTTGATGCCAACAATAAAAAATATCAATATGAAACAACCTTACAAATAAACAATAAATATGCATATAACCTCATGCATATAAACTCAAATACTTCTCCCCCTTTTTCTCAATCATCAACAAAGGGGTCAAAGAAAACAATAAAATAATGTTCTCCCCCTTTTTGTCTTAAACAAAAATATTAATAAGGGGTGAAATCAAAACAAAATTTTATGATACCAATTGTAAGAAAAGATATATGAATTTCATTCATCATGATATCAATAAAATAAATAAAACATACCAATTGAAGGTACATAAAGCAAATGTTTTTAATATATTTTAATACCAATTGTAAGTAAATAAATCATTTTGAAATATTTAATCAAAAATTTCGATATCAATTGAAATAAAGCATACCAATTGTAAGTAAACTTATAGGTAATCTTGATACCAATTAGTAAAGATTAATACCAATTAAAAGTAATTTTTTTATTAAAAGCATATGATACAAAAAATAATCAATATCATTTTTTTATCATATTTCAACATAAAGTGTGGGAGTAAAATATCAATTAAAAGATGAAATATAAATTTTCTCCCCCTTTATGAAATACCAAATAAAATGATGCATAAGCTTGTATAAGATACCAATTGAAACATAATCAATTGAAATATAATAGTCATTTGAAATTAAGCTTAGCATAACCAAAATTTGTGCTCAAGGATATAGAGTTATAGTAAGCACAAATAAATCATATATATATGTATGGAAAATTGAATACCAATCGAAATTGATACTATTTGAAGTGTAATCATACATATATAGAAACATATATGAGTATACGAAAAAAAATGTCAATAGTGATACCAATTGAAAAGATCCAATGATACCAATTGAAACACAATAAGATCAAGTATATAACTCATATTACCTTCCACCCATTTCATGCACATGTTTAAAAGGATTTTCATTAAGAAGCATACAAGGCATGGTCGCCCAACCAACCGCCCTTTAATGGAAAGGGTTTTCAAAAATAGGTTTGAAAATAATTGAAAACTCTTCCAAAATGAAGAATACAAACTAGTTATAAGAAAAATTTGTAAACTAGTACGAAATCCTTCAAGTAAGGAATAAAACAAAAATAAATTTCATGAAAACATGTAAATCACATGATCACCAAATACTCAAAATCTATAAAGCCCATATCATACTCATGAAAATAAAATTATGAGAAAACAATAAATAAAGTGAGTGTACAAGAGTTATGTGAAACACATTATTATGAAAATAGTCAATTTAGCTCAATATGAAATTCCTTAAAAACATGAAAATCATCAAAACTAGAATTCTTCTAAGGTATATGTATGTCATGTACAAACTAAAGTATACATACATATCCAAAACATAACGAGTCCACAAAAGTATATGCATGAAGGTAAGTGGCTCAAGAATGTATATGTATAGCTAATAGTTTAGACACAATAGGTATATACATGAAGCTAAACATATAAACATGAAAAACATGTAGAAAATGAGAAAACAAGTCAAATGCATGAATCATCAAAACTAGGCTATACTAGTACATCTAATGAGTACAAATGAGTTTTCAAGTACAAACGTATAATGATCTATTTGTGGCTCACTAGTTGTACATGTATATATCCAAGTCTTAATGAAAACAAACATCAAAATATATATTCAAATCATGAAGTATCAAAACAAAAAACTCATAAACATACACATGATCATTATGTACATGCATATGCAAAGATCTAGGACATACACATTAGTTAAAACAAATGTGAGAACATAGAGATATAAATCCATATTAAACATGGGTGTCTCAAATAACTAAACATGTATATCACTAATCTAAATATCATGGCCTATAACATACTAATCATGAAACATCAAAACATGCTAAAAATCAATTATATGAAAAGCATGTAAACAATAAATGAGGAGTAAGAGATTGTTACCAAAACAATGAGGGCAACTCTTCATATCTCCAAAACAAGGTGGTCCTCCCACCAAACTCCCCTTGAAAGTGATGCATCCAAATAGTCCTCTTTTAAGCTCGGAACGCATCCACCTCAAGGCACCATCACTCTCACGTCATGCGAGAGCCCACACCTACATCAAATACAATAGGGGTGGTCTTTGGTATCCACACTCTTTTGTGTCTATGGGGGTTAGTTCCTTTCCTAACCCAAACAAATTTAGTTGCTAAATTTGAATCATGTATACGATCATAGCAAAACTTAGCAAGGTGGCCCTTACGTCCACAATGTGTACAAGTGTACACATGAGCATACATAGTGTTGTGTACATGAACGTGCGAAGCATGTGTATGCCGTGGATGGTGTGCATGTAAAGATGGAACTTATTTCTTTCGAAACATAGATTCCAAACATGAGTGGTTCATGCCACAATGGCTCAAAGTGGAGCCCAAACAATCAACAATCTTCTTAAGCATAGATATATTATTTTCAATTTTAGAAGAGGTGAATGCAATAGGTAAGGTAGGATGTGAAGCTACACTAGCATGGCAAACATGAGAATCTAAATCATTTTTCAAAAAAACGTTTTTCTTTAAACAATCTTTCAATTCTTGTGAAATCAAATTTATTTTATTTTTCAAAGAATTATTCTCTTTTAATACAAAATCAAGTTTTGAAGTCAAATCCTCATTTTTCTTCAAAACATATTCACAATCATTTTTACTTTTCAAAATTTTATTTTCATTAGGTGCAAGATCAAGTTGGGATTTAAGCGAGTTACTTTCACTTAAAATCTCATCCCTTTCTTGCAAAACAATCTCAAGTCTAGAAGATAAATTTTTATTTTCTTCTTTTAAACCAAGACTTTCCTTTTTCAAAAGTTTGTATTTTGAAATCAAATTTCACAATTTTTAGCAAGTTCATCATTCATGGCTTGTGCCTCTAAACACTCATTGCAATAGGAACTAGTGCTAGCATCTAGTTGAGTTTTCGATTATACATCAAGGGAGTCATTCCCTTGGACCATGAAGTAACATTCATCGGACTTGTCTCTCCTAGATCTCCTCTTCTTATCGATAAGCGTTGGTAGCTCGAGAGATGTCAAAATGCTCCATACTACAAATCAAAATGCTTCATACTGCAAAAGCGGACTCATAGTGAGAAAACACATGTAATCTATATCAAAAGATGCTCTAAGTGCCTTTAGGGTTAGTGCATTGGCCTCTATATACCTGCTATCACTAAGGTAGAATTTCTTGGTAATGGCAAGGTAAACTTTATAACCTAGGGTTTTTAAATGACAACTCATCAGAACCTTCCATATATCAAGTCTAGAGATATCAAACATAGGAGGGACATCCATGAGTGCAAACAATATGTGTGCAAATGCAAATGCAAATGTAGATTAGCAACCAAGATCACACTCCTAGGTGGTTAAACCTAATATCAGGAGCGTAGGCTCTGATACCAATTGAAAGTACACCTAGAGAGGGGATGAATAGGTGTACGGCTAATCTAATAACATAATGCGGAAATCAAAAACTTAATTGCAACAACACTTAATGCAACCAATGAGTGAAGCTGAATTCCCGGTGAAGGGCTCTGGACTAACTCCTCTTGATTCCTCTGAATAAGAGTTGAGGCGCTATATGAAGCTCTCGTAGTTAAGCACAAGTGAGGCACACACAATTAAGCCAAGCATATAATGAATGAGCAATATGAAATGATGCAAGACACAAAGTAAAGAGAGAGTTAGAGAGTCAATGGATCAATCGCTAACACACGGATATGTTTCGAGGTTCAAGCACCCAGCTCGACGTCCCCGCCTTCACACAGAAGGATTTCCACTAACTTGTCCACACAGGGAACCTCCACTGAGGATTTGGGGCAATATAATAACCGGGAGTACACAACTCCTCTCTTTACAAACATAACCTCTACACTTAGAGGTTAGGCACAAAGCCACCACAAAACTCAATCAACCTCACAAATGAGTGATGGGCACAAAGCCAACAACCAATCAACCTCTCACTAGAGGGATAGGGCACAAAGCCACCACTCCAAAATCAACCTCTACACAAGAGGGATAACACAAAGTAGGAGGGTTTACAACTTAGTGATCAAAAGACCACAAACCAATTCTTTTCCCACAAAAACAAAGATCCTATAGATAGGATAGAATAATAAGCTCAAGTGTGAGAAAAACTAAAGGAATGAAAAATAAATATTCAAAGAAAATCCTTGGGAAAAACAAGAAATAAGGATGAAGAAGACGAACCAAAAATACTTTTCCCAAAATCACTTTTTTTTGATTTTCCAAACCCTAGAAAAACACCAAGTCAAGTGTAAACTTTAAGGCCCAAAACTTCTTTTTAATTGCTGCAAAAACACTAGTAAGATCAGAAAATAAGCTCTCAAAATTCTTGGTAAAAACAGTAAAGAGAAAACCCAATTTATAGTCTCTTTGAAAAACTAGCCGTTGGCAACCAATTATGGTTAGAACTGACCATCCGGTCGACCGGCCGGTCGACCGGCCAACGGTCAAAATTTGACCGTTGCCAACCTTCGGTCGACCGCCCGGTTGACCGTCCTTCCCCAAGAGTAAGGATACTTCAGTCGGTCGACCGCACGGTCGACCGGCCAAACCGAATGGCCTTGTGCACGTTTTGAAAACTAGGTTTTTTTTAATTGCCAAATAAATCCATAAAATCTCTAAAAATCCACAAAAATAGTTTCAGTATAATACTTTGATATATAAACATGTGTGAAAAAATTCAACACATATTTCAAATAATTTGAACCATTTTTGTGACTTAGAAATTTTACCGAAAATCAAAATCCGTATTTTCTAAAACTTGGATTTTTGAATTGAAAATTTGTTTTGTCCAAAACTCATCCAAATACAAAAACATGCTATTTGAAACAACTTGAAGCATATAGTATATGGATATAATCCAATATACATATAAAGATATATATCAATGTTTTTGACAAATAAATCCAAAAATACGTTTTGTTAAAGTACCAAAACACCAAACTCATGAAATAGACTATCAAACTAAGTTTGTTTAAATAGATGAAGCACACATTTATATAGAACAAATCTAATATACATTAAACCATATAAACTTGTTTTGATTTTATCTATACATGAAAACCAAGATCGGTTAAACTAAAACCTGAAAACCAATAAACATGAAACTTTAAACAAGTGTGTGTGTTGTGAACTTGAGCATATCACACTATCTAATCTTTAACAAATGGATCTAACACATAAACTAAACTATGTACCGAAGTCTTCTTGTAGAGCGCCGTCTCCAAGTCGACTCGATCCAAACGTGATCCACCGAGCTTGACTCCCACGAGTGCTAGATATGAACTTTGACACTCTGGCTCTTGAATCACCATGTGAAAGCTCCAAAATATCTTTGTTGAAGCTAATCACCTACTAATATCTTGGTTAAGTATCTGAAACTAAACATCACAAGATTATTAGTAAACTATAACTACAGGAGTTAATCATCATAAAAACTTGAGTGGAAGGCCTCTGGGCCAACAAATACTTCAACATTTTTCTCTATTTCAAAAATGCGTTTTCAAAATACTAACATTTGATTTCTTTCTTTATGGATTCTGTGGGTGTAATCCGCTGAAAACCCTCAGGAGACAAAACTCCTCCTCTAGGGAGAACTTAGAGGTTTAACGGCTTGTTGCACATGCTCAGTGCAATCGCGTCACCTGCGAAAGTGGTATAATAATTTTCTTTCTTTTGTTTTATTCGGGATGAGCAAAAAGATAAGTGTGGGGGTGTGATTAGTCTCTAATTTTGTATAATTTTTATCACATCCGCATATTTATTTGGTAAAATTCTGCTAATAAAGCTTTGCTTTCTTGATTCTAGGTCCATGGTGTGCAATGAATAAGAAGACCCTAAATCACCATTTAATTGGTGATTAAAGGCCTATTAAGATAGCCATTGACCTAAGAGGCTGATTCTGTCGAAACCAAGGGCTGCAAACTAGAAACCGGGCACAGAACCTGACAGGGGACAGACGGGACTACGCGCGGCTTGAAGCACCGCGCCGCGGCCCACGTAGGGCCGCGAATCTGCGGCCGTACGGCTGCGGCAGCAGCCGCGTTTTGGGCCAGAGGTTGCCCCATGGCCCCCCTCTTCCCTGGTGGCTATAAATACCCCTGGGTTCCAGAGTTGGAGATATGCAAGGTTTAGGGTAGTTCTCATTTTCATGTTGTAGATTAAGGTAGTTTAGTTTAAGTTAGTTCTCCTTCCTCCATTGTATTTTCCATTTCATAGATCTTGTAATAGGGAGAGAGAGTGTGGTACATGCTTAGAATGCAAGAGTACTTGTAATAGAAGGTGACAATCTATGAAAGGTGCTCTCTTTACCTCTCTATGTTTTCTTTTCTCTAATCTCTTCTACATGTGTAGCTAGTCTTTTCTCTCATGGCAACTAACTACTAACCACCAACTAGTCTAACTTCTTATTTGATAATCCACATGAATCTAATAATCTCGGTTTGGCCTTGCTCTTGCAAGAGCCATTGATGGCTCATGATGATGGATCTAGCACTCTAACTTCCTAACCACTAACAAGCTAACATTACTTTACTCCATGCTTACTTTTCTATAGTTTTGAAGGTTTAAGTGTAGCTTAACTTTTTTGTTGAGTTGGGTTGTGATGAGTTACATATGGGCCATGCTTTGTATCACTCTTGAACCAAGGACTAGTGATGGCCAATGATACATGTGAGGCAACTATCACTAAGAGATTAGCATGTTCGTGGAGTTATTAATAGTTAGTAGCCGTGAGTCTTCTTTCTCTTTCACTTTGTTTTAGATATACAAAAACCACAAAAATCATTCTTTTCTATGTTTCCCACTCTTCGTATTTCACCGTACTCTTCTTTTTTTCATACTTCTTTTCCTTTCTTTTCATTCTTTAAAAATTTTGAAGAACTTTTTAACAAACACGTGAATCAACCGATAAAGCTTCTATCGCCTCCCGTCCTTGTGGATTCGACTTGTTTTAGCCTCTATGCTATAACAGAAGTATCGAGGAAGCCAAAGCACACACACTTTAAATATCAATTTCAAAACATATACTTTTTGTGCGCAGATTTACCCCGATCATGAGGCGATCAACGTATCGCCCATAAGAGTTGATTCCCGTCTCCTCCACATTATATCATCAAGATGTTGCAAGTATGAAGTGATACAGAATAAAACTCAAAATCCATCGTCATGAGCTATCGGTGACACTCGCAAAGGCAAGGCTCTTTCGATGCTTTAAGACTCACTTGGATAGCAATTGGTACCAAAAGAAGAAATGTAGAGAAGAAGAAGAAGAACAAAAACAAAGTACATACAAAAGAAAAACTACAGATTTGATTTTATAACAATAAGAGAAAAGAAGAAAATCTTACACCAGTGTCACTCTCAGCACAAGCTTCATTCTCATTCTCCTATGAAACTCTGATCTCCTATGATTTACATAAATTAAAACTGAGAATTACATGAAAAGAAAAACAAAAACCTACACTACAAAAAATGGAAAAGAGGACTAAATTCTATCTCTGCATCCTCCACCTTGTACGCTCTGAAAATCCCAGTATTTATAAGTAAAACCCAACCTATGAGTGTGTACAAAGATAGGGGGAGCAAACGCTCCCCCTAATTCACTAACCAAAACATAAAAATGCGGCTTTGGCTGCACTTCCGCGGCCAGGGTGTGGCCAGGTGGCCACACCCTGTTGGTGGCACTCCCCGGCGTCCCGAATTGCTTTTATCTTCAGCTGGATTTGCAGTTTTAGTCTGGGATTTTAACGAAATGGCCTTTGATCTTTGGCTTCAACCGATTGATTTATAAGGATTTGTTCTAACTGGTTTTCAATCAATCTGAATCGACCTAATCTGCCCTAATTTACTAATTTCGAATTAATTCTGATTTAAATCAGAATTTGATGGGCTTTTGGGCTCATTTCTCTTCCCTCTCCTTTAGGAATAGGCCTGCAAATAAATTAAACAATAATTAAGAAAAAGCAGAGTTTATTCTATAATAAGTATGAGAATATTGTTGGCCTGGAGGCCTTCCT
The DNA here is from genome assembly GCA_038442645.1 of Agave tequilana. Classification (NCBI taxonomy): domain Eukaryota; kingdom Viridiplantae; phylum Streptophyta; class Magnoliopsida; order Asparagales; family Asparagaceae; genus Agave; species Agave tequilana. The sequence continues at coordinate 1,507,322 of JAVJIF010000050.1, forward strand.
CTCTAGTTTTGATGATGATTAACTCATGTAGTTATGTTTACTAATAATCTTGTGATTTTAGTTTCAGATCATTAAGCAAGATATTAGTTGGTGATTGCTTCAAAAAGAGGAGTTTGGAAGCCTTCACATGGTGATTCCAGTGCCCGAGCATCAAGATCATACCTTTGCACTCGGTGGATCACGTTTGGGATCGAGTCGACTTGAAGATGAAGATCATCAAGAAGACTTATGTATCCTAGTTTTAGTTTAGTGTGTTTTAGATCCATTTGTAAAGCTTAGTATAGTTGATATGCTCAAGTGCACAACACACACGTTTTATGGTTTTTCGGTTTTTAGTTTAACCGATATTTGTTTTCATGAATAGATTGATCAAAACAAGTTTAAATAGTTTATATGTATAGTAGATGTACTCTTTCTATACATGCATGCTTAAACTTCCTATACAAACTTATTTTGACTTTCCTATTCATGTATTGAAAAACTCAAGTTTAATAAAATACAGTTTTGGTTTTTGGTAAAAATGATTAGACACAAAAATAGTTCAAATTGCTTGATATTTGAGTTGAAATTTTTATCACATGTTTATATATCAATGCAAAATGAGAAAACTATTTTTGGGTATTTTTAAAGAGATAAAAGGATTTTTAGAAATATTTTTAACAAGTGTTTCTGACCCAGAACTGTGCTGACAGACCAAGCCGGTCGACCGGGCGGTCGACCGACGTGCACAGACTTGTGCACGTCTGCTGGCACAGTGGGCCGGTCGGCCGGGCGGCAGACCGGATCAGAGAGCCTTGCTCTCTGTATCTGGGCGGTCGGCCGAGCGGCCGACCGGATCAGAGAGTCTGCTCTCTGTATCTGGGCGGTCAGCCGTGCGGTCGACCGGGTTGCCCCAACGGTCACATTTCTGACCGTTGGCGGTCGGCTGGCCGGCCGACCGCTAGGCCTGTCAGGCTGCCAGATCAGCCTAACGGCTAGTTTCTGTTTTGGCCTATATATACCCCATTTCTTGGGGGTTTTAACTAAGATTTTCTGAGTTAATTTTTCCCTACTCTCTGGTTTTAAAAAGAAGCTTTCAAAAGAGTTTAAGTGCCAAAAAGATTCATCTTTGTTTTTAAAAGTGTTTTGTTATTTTCAAAGAAATTAGGTTTTTGGGAATTGGTTTATTGTTCTTCATTTCTATATCTATTTGGTATTTTCCCAAGAGTATTTCTTTGATCAAAACACTTTGTTTTCCACACTTGAGCTATCACCTATCCTATTCTATTAGGATCTTGTTTTGAGGAAAAGAGAAAAGAAAGAGAGATTGTTTGTGGTTGAAAGATACCACCAAGTTGTAAACCTTTTTCATTGTTGGGTGCTCCCTCTTCGGTAGAGGTTGAGGTTTTGTTTGCTCCCTCCTTGGTAGAGGTTGAGGCTTGTGGTTTGCTCCCTCTAGTGAGAGGTGGAGTTTGGTTTGTAACCCTCTTCGGTAGAGGTGTTGTGGTTGTTTGGCTACGGGCCTACCCCTCGGTTGTGAGGCGGTGTTTGAGAGAGGAGTTCGGTACTCCCTTTGTTGTAACAAATCCTCCTCGGTGGAGGTTCCCTCAGTGGGAGATAGTGGATTGAAAATCCTTCTCGGTGAAGGCGGGGATGTAGAGCTAGGGGCTCGAACCTCGAAACATATCTTGTCTTTGCGTTTGATCCATTATCTCTCAACTCTATCTCTTTTAATTGTGCATTGCATTATTCATATTGCCATATCATTCATACTTGTGTTGTGCCTTGCATTATTTCATATTTCTCATTCTTATATGCTTGGCTTGCTTGTGTGTGTGCCTCACTTATACTTAACCACAAGAGCTTCATATAGCACCTCAACCCATATCTAGGGGAATCAAGAGGAGTTAGTCCAGAGCCCTTCACGGGGAATTCGGCTACACTTGTGTGTTGTATTAAGTGTGTTGCAAAATTGTTTTAAGCATCCACATTTAGCGCATTTAGTTTCTAGATTAGCATTATCACCTATTCACCCCCCTCTAGGTGATTTACAATTGGTATCAGAGCCTACGCTCCTGATACTTAGGCTTAACATCCTAGGAGTGAGATCCTTGTTTGCTAATCTTCTATTTGCATTTGCACATTTGTTTGCTTGCACACATATAGTTTGGACCCATGGACTTCATGACCCCGCCTATGTTTGACCCTTCCAACATCATTGTTTGGAAGACTAAGATGTCCATTTACCTACAAACCCTAGGTTATAAGGTTCACCTTGCCATTACCAAGGAATCCTACCTTAGTGATAGCAAGCATATAGGGGCCAATGCACAAGCCCTTGAGGCCATTAGAAGCATGCTTTCAAAAGAATATCTTATGCATGTTTCTAATCTTGATTCTGCCTTTGCAGTGTGGAACAAGTTGACAACCACCACCACCTCCGAGCTTCAAATGCCAATCCAACAAGAAGAGGAATCTAGTGGAGATGAATCCGAGCCACAACAATGCTATATAATCCAAGGGAATGACTCCCTTGAGGTACATTCGGAATCTCAACTAGATAGTGATAATGCTAGTTCTTCATGTGATGATAATATTGATCCCCATGCTTTGAATGAAGAACTTTCTATAGTTTGTGAAAAATTGATAGAAAAATATAAAGTTTTGAAAAAGAAAAGTTTAGGAATTGAAAAAGAAAATAAAAGTTTGCATTCTAGACTTGACAAGGTTTTGCAAGAGAAGGTTGAGGTCTATAATGAAAGGGATTCATTGAGATCTCAACTAGACCTTGCACTAAAAGAAAATAATTTTTTGAAATCTAAAAATGATTGTGAAACAATTTTGAAGAAAAATGAAAACTTGTCTTCAAAATTGATTTTGTTTTAAAAGAGAATGTTGATTTGAAAAATAAAATAATTTCTATTTCTAATGATTTAAATGTTTGTTTAGAGAAAAATGAAATTTTGAAAAATAAGATTGGTTCTCATGTTTGTCATGCTAGGGTAGTTCCATCTAGATCACCTATTGCATGTGCCACCTCTTCTTTAATTGATAATGATATATCCATGCTTAAGAAGAGTGTAGATTGTTTGGGCTCCACTTTGAGCCAATGTGTAGTGGGTCATACACGTTTGGAAACTTTGTTTCGAAAGAAACAAGTTCCATCTATTATTCATGCACACCCTCCACGGCATACACATGCTCCACACGGACACACCCATCACATGTATGCTCATGTGTACACTTGTACACATTGTGGACGTAAGGGCCACCTTGCTAAATTTTGCTATGATAGAATACATGTTTCAAATTTAGCAAATAATTTTGTTTGGTTTAGAGAAGGGACTGACCCCCATGGACCCAATAAGATATGGGTACCAAAGACCACTCCTCTTGTATTTGATGTAGGAGTGGGCTCTCGCATGACGTGAGAGTAGCCGTACCTTGGAGTGGATGCGTTCCGTGCCTAAAGATTACTATTTGGATGCATCACTTTCAAGGGATGTTTGGTGGAGAGGACCACCATGTTTTGGAGACAAGGAGAGTTGCCTTCTAGGTTTTGGTAACGATTCCTAACTCCTAATTATTATTTACATGTCTTTCATTTTATTCATTATTAGCATGTTTGATGTTTGTAAATTATCATGAAAATGCCATGTTTATTAGATCCTTGACATACATTATAGCATTCTGAGACACCCATGTTTAAATGGACTATTATTTTGTGTTCTCACCGTTGTTTAGCTATCATGTTTATCTTAGCTTTAATAACATGTGAATTTACATAATAATCATGTTTATGTTTATCATGTTGATTTTTATCTTGTTTGATGCTTCATGATTTGAATATATGTTTAAATGTTAGTTTTCATTAAGACTAGATATATATTTGTGCATATAGTGGGCCACAAATAAATCTATATATGTTTGTGCTTGATTGCTTATTTGTTCCCATTAGATGTGCTAGTATAGTCTAGTTTTGATGATTCATGCATTTTAAACTTGTATTCTCATTTTTGGATTTGTTTCATGTTTTTGTGTTTATATTTAACTTCATGTATATGTCCATTTTATCCAAATTATTGTTATACATATACATCCTTTTTGAGCCACGTGCCTTCATGCATATATCTTTGTGGACTCGTTGTGTTTGGATATGTATGTATACTTTAGTTTGTATAGGACATACATATACCTTGAAGATTAAATAATTTTGATAATTTTCATGTTTTCATGTTTCAAGAAATTAATTGAGCTTAATTGAATATTTTTCATGATCATGCTCTTCACATTGTATTTGTACACTCACCTTTTATTGTTTACTCATGTGTTTGTTTTTATGAGTCATATTTATGCTTAATTGACTTAGAGTATTGATTATCATGTGGGTTTCATGGTTCATGAAAAATAATTTTGTTTTATTCCTTACTTGAAGGATTTCGAACTAGTTAACAAGTTTTTCCATTTAACTAGTTCGTATTCTTCATTTTGGTAGAGTTTTTAAAATAAAGCTTATTTTTCAAATCTATTTTTGAAAAACCCTACCATCCATGGGTGGTTGGATGGGAGACCATGCCTCATGTATGCTTTATATTGAAAATCATTTTAAACTTGAACATGGTTGGGTGGTAGTTATATGATGTATACACTTAATCATTATTGTTGTTTCAATTGGTATCATTGAACTCTTTCAATTGGTATCAATTTTGACCTTTCTTGTATACTCATGTATGTTTGTATGTATGTATGCTTTCAATTCTAAGAATATCAACTTCTATTGGTATCTATTTTTCATACATATATATTTTTATTTGTGCTTATTATATCCCTATATCTTTAAGCACAAAATCTTGTTTATGCTAGTGCTTGAGCTTTAACTTTGTTTCAATTGATTAGTTTTCAATTGCTTTTCAATTGGTATCTTATTTCAAACCTATGCATGTGTTTTATTGGTATTTCATAAAGAGGGAGAAAATTCGATTTTTATGTTTACAATTGGTATTTGTATTTCCACTCCCTTGCTTTATGATAGAAAATAAAAAGTTTTAATTGATATCATATACTTAAAAAGAAAAATACTCTCTTTTGATATCAAGATGTTTATTTGAATGATTTAAATTAGTATCACAAAATTTTGTTTAAACATAAATTCAAAAGTTTTGATTTATATTGCCTATATGCAAGGAGAGCTTAACATCTCTTCTACATATAGATTCATGATGAGTGTATCTTGTATTGAAGAGCTTGACAATCTCTTCTTTATGTGGTACACGTGTGTAGGGGGAGCTTCACATCTCCTCTTATGAATTACATAGTGTACGTTATGTGAATTAGGGCTTGTCATCCCTCCTTCATGTAATGTATCTATGTAGGGAAGCTTCACATCTTCCTCTTCATGAATGTATATAGCATATACCATTTATTGATCTATGTTTACTTTCAATTGGTATCAAGATGCTACTTTGACATATTTTCAATTGGTACTTTAATTGATTGTCACCCCTATTTGATTTTTGTTTTTGTTTTAGACAAAAAGGGGGAGAATATTATTTTTTTATTAACCCTTTATTGATTCATTGGTTCGAACAAAAAGGGGGAGAAAAAATTTATTGATTTAGTTTTGCTTTTACCCTTTTATTGATGATTGTTTCTTTGTATTTAAAAGGGGGAGAAGATTTTGTTTTGTTTTGGATTTTACCCCTTTGTTGATGATTGACAAAAGGGGGAGAATTATTTGAGAGTTTAACATGCATATATAAAACTCAAGATCAAAATCAATGCATGATTGGTACATGTTTTTTTTTATATATGTATATTTATGTTTTGCATATATTAAGTTTAATTTAGCTTAATTTTAATTGATATCTAGAGCATGTTTTGTTTTTGAACATTTCATTGTGTATCTAGAACCTTTTATTGTTTATGCATATACATGCATTTATGTTTTAAGAGCCTTCATTGCATATTCATTATGTTTATTTGTTTATGCATGAGTTAAGGGGGAGCTTCTTTGAAGCTTAACTTTAATCCATGCATATATAACTCCATGAGTTTTGTCATCATCAAAAAGGGGGAGATTGTTGGCCCGGAGGCCTTTCTCTCTAGTTTTGATGATGATTAACTCATGTAGTTATGTTTACTAATAATCTTGTGATTTTAGTTTCAGATCATTAAGCAAGATATTAGTTGGTGATTGCTTCAAAAAGAGGAGTTTGGAAGCCTTCACATGGTGATTCCAGTGCCCGAGCATCAAGATCATACCTTTGCACTCGGTGGATCACGTTTGGGATTGAGTCGACTTGAAGATGAAGATCATCAAGAAGACTTAGGTATCTTAGTTTTAGTTTAGTGTGTTTTAGATCCATTTGTAAAGCTTAGTATAGTTGATATGCTCAAGTGCACAACACACACGTTTTATGGTTTTTCGATTTTTAGTTTAACCGATATTTGTTTTCATGAATAGATTGATCAAAACAAGTTTAAATGGTTTATATGTATAGTAGATGTATTCTTTCTATACACGCATGCTTAAACTTCCTATACAAACTTATTTTGACTTTCCTATTCATGTATTGAAAAACTCAAGTTTAATAAAATACAAGTTTTGGTTTTTGGTAAAAATGATTAGACACAAAAATAGTTCAAATTGCTTGATATTTGAGTTGAAATTTTTATCACATGTTTATATATCAATGCAAAATGAGAAAACTATTTTTTGGGTATTTTTTTCAAGAGATAAAAGGATTTTTAGAAATATTTTTAACAAGTGTTTCTGACCAAGAACTGTGCTGACAGACCTGTTGGCCCAAAAGGTTACACTCTCCATTTGTTTAGAGTTTTGATGATAACAAAACACTTAAGAGCTATATTGGTACTAATAAGTTTGTTCAAGATGAGTTTCAGGTTAGTAATATTTTGAAGGCCATTGTTTAGCTTTTGCAAGACTTTCTAGGTTCATGGAGCAAATAAGGCAAATGGCACAAGAAGGAATGTTCATAGAAGAAAAGGATCTAGCATGACATTGCCTAGCTCAAGACTTCAGTTTGGCTCAAGAGACTTCATTAGTTTTGTTTTTAGTTTTATAGTTTTGTTAAAGAATAGTGGATAGGTTGAAACTCAAATACACACACATAAATTCAATACGTTTGGTTTTTGATTGAATCGGTTTTGGATTTCAAGTACATATATCGGGTTTTGGATTTGAACCAGTTTTAGTTCTGCTGATTTGCTTGACACCTTTTTACTTTTCTTATCATAACTTTTTATTCTTATATTCAAATAATATGATTCAACTTGCATTTCAAAGATAACTTTCAGATCTAAATTTCTTATTCAATAATCATTTTCAAATTCAAATTTTAAAGATGTCAAATATTTGGTTGACCTCTGTTCTTGTTCTGAAAACATCTTACAGTTTCTGTTTTGACACCTGTCAGTGTTTTATTGATAACTTTCTTATCCAAACTGATATTGAGTTAATTTTAGTTGCATTAAAAATAAGACTTAAAGATCTACAAATTATTCCTATATACCTTATTCTGAATTCGAACGTTTGCAGCCTGAAAAATGTGCTCAAAGTTGACCAATCTGCCAGATTGGCAGTAATGGCTGATTTTCTGGAGGCTGATTTTTAACATGTTTTCAAAATGTGTTTTAAGTTCAAATAAAACGTGGTTAGCTGTTTTAGAGGGTCAATTTCTTCCTCTTATATTCAGGTAAAACTTTTCTATATTTACTCTTCCTAAATCCTATATAAAGGGGTCATTAGGGTAGAGGTTTTCACAACAAGCATTTGGCAAAAATATTCAAAGTTTTCAAAGGCTTTCAAAAGAGTTTGGTCCTTGGTTTTTGTGCTGAAGAATCTCTCATCGATGAAGTTTTATTTTCTAAACTCTCTGAATTTCATTTTCTTTTTTCACTTACAATATTTGAGCTTCAATTCTAACCATTGTTCTACAGGGTTCTTGTAAGGGAAAGAGGCTTTTGCAAAAGAGAGTTTGTGGTCTTTTGATCACCAAGAAGTACTTGTGTTCGAGATTGTGGAGTTGGGTACTCTGTTGTGATTGTAACTCTTTGTGAAGTTATAGTGATTAGAAATCCTTCTGGGTGAAGGCGGGGATGTAGAGCTGGGTGCTCGAACCTCGAAAAAATTCTCGGTGTTTGCGTTTGGTTTACTTGCTCTTATCTCTTGCATTATATTCTTTGCTCAAATTACTTGCTTGTATGTAATTGCAATTAATTTTTAAATTCCGCATTAAGTTCACTAGATTAGCATTATCACCTATTCACCCCCCCTCTAGGTGATTTCAATTGGTATCAGAGCTAGTGCTCCTAATATTTAGGTTTAACCACCTAGGAGTAAGATCTTGGTTTGCTAATCTTCATTTGCATTATCATTTGCACTCATAATAGTTTGCACTCATGGATAGCCCTCCTATGTTTAACTTTGCTAGACATGATATTTGGATAGCCAAGATGAGTAGTCATTTAAAAAGCCTAGGACATCTAGCTTATCAAGCCTCTACACAAGAATCCTTCCCAAATAGTAGCAAGCATAAAAAGGCCAATGCATTAGCACTTAGGGCATCTCTTAATGAAAATCTTTTACATGTTTTTGATCGATATGATTCGGCTTTTGCAGTTTGGAGCATGTTGTCATCTCCCGAGCTTCCAAAGATTATCAACAAGATAATGAGATCGAGGAGAGACGTATCCGGAGAGCCTTGCTTTATGGTCCATGAGAATGACTCCCATGAGATAAAATCGGACTCTCAAATAGATAATAGCTCTAATTCTTATTGCTATGGATGTGGTGAGGTTCAAACCTTAAATGTTGAACTTGTCTCTAAGCTTGAAAAACTTTTAGAAAAACATGAACTCTTGAAAAAGAAGCACCTTGATGTAAAAGAAGAATTGAAAGATTTATGCTCTACTTTTGAAACTATTTTGCAAGAGAAGGGAGAGATTGCTAGTGAACGTGACTCACTAAGATCTCAACTAGACCTTGCCCTAAATGAAATTGAAGTTTTAAAAGGCAAAAATGATTGTGATGATGTTATGAAAAACAATAAGGTTTTATCTTCTAAATTGGATCATGTTTTAAAAGATAACCTTGTTTTGAAAAATGAAATTGATTTCATAACAAAAGAATTGGATTTGGTTTTGAATAAAAATAAATCTTTGCAAAATGATATTGATATTCTTGTTTGCCATGCTAGTGTAGCTTCTACTTCTAGCACACCCATTGCATGCTCCACTTTATCTTCTAGCATTGAAAATGATATTAATAATTTGAAGAAAAGTGTTGATTGTTTGGGCTCCACTTTGAGCCATTGTACCATGAACCACACTCGTTTGGAATCCTTGGTTCGCAAGAAACAAGTTCCAACTATGCATGCACACCCAACACGGCATACACATGCTTATCACGGACACAATCATAACATGTATGCTCATGTGTACACTTGTACACATTGTGGTCGAAAAGGCCACCTTGCTAGATTTTGCTATGATAGATTACATGTTGAAAATTTAGCAACTAATCTTGTTTGGGTTAGAAAGAATACTAACCCCTATGGACCCAAAAGGAAATGGGTACCAAGATCCACCTCTTTGATTTTTGATGTAGGTGGAGGCTCTCGCATTACGTGAGAGTTTTGGTGCCTTGAGGTGGATGCGTTCCGAGCTTAAAAGAGAACCATTTGGATGCTTCACACTCAAGGAAATTAGGTGGAGAGGACCACCTTATTTTGGAGAACTAGAGATGCACCTTCTTCGGTTTTGGTATCATTCTCTAACTCCCATTTTTATTTTGCATGCTTTACTTGTTCATCAATTTATAGCATGTTTTATTGTTTCATGATTAGTATGATAATTTCCATGTTTATTAAAATTATGCTTTACATGATTAGTTCTTTGAGACACCCATGTTTAATACAGACCCATATGTTGTGTTCTCTTTATGTTTTAGCTATCATGTGAATCATAGATCTTATGCACATGTCTTTATCATAATCATATGGATTTTTGTGATTGTTTTTGATACTCTATGTTTTGATTATCATGATTGTATTTTTCATGTTGATCTTTGACTCGTTTTACGCTTCATGTGTTGATTACTTGCTTGAATGATAATTTTCATTAAGACTAGAATTTATATTTGTACAACTAGTGAGTTACAAATATATCTTTATAATGTTTGTGCTTGAAAGCTCATTTGTATTCATTAGATGTACTAGTATAGTCTAGTTTTGATGATTCATGCATTTGACTTGTATTCACATATTTTGGTTAACTTCATGTATATGTCCATCTTGTCCAAACTATCATATATACATATACATCCTTGAATCACGTGCCTTCATGCATATTATTTTGTGGACTCTTCATGTTTGAGATATGTATGTATACTTTAGTTTGTACATGACATACATATGCCTTGAAGTTTAAATAATTGTGATGATTTCCATGTTTGATTGTGATTTCATATTTTAAGGTGATTTTCATGGATTTCATGATTCACGTGTGTTTCATATTTTAAGAAATTCGATATTGAGCTTGATTGTTCATTTTTCATGATGATATGTTTCACATAATACTTGTACACTCACCTTATTTGATGTTTTCTCATGATCTAGTTTTCATGAGTATAAATTGTGCTTTATGGAGTTTGAGTGTTTTAGTGATCATGTGATTTTCATGTTTCATGAAAAATCCTTTTGTTTTATCTTGAAGGATTTCGTACTAGTTTTCATATTTATCCCTAACTAGTTCGTATTCTTCACTTTAGTAGAGATTTTCAAACAAATTATATTTTCAAATCTATCTTTTGAAAACCCCTACCATCAAAGGGCGGTTGGTTGGGCGACCATGCCTTGTATGTTATTATTGAAAATCATTTTAAAACGTGCATGAAATGGGTGGTAGGTTATATGAGGTATACACTTGATCTTATTATTATTTCAATTGGTATCATTGGATCGTTTCAATTGGTATCAATATTGACATTCTTTTTGTATACTCATATATGTTTAATTTGTACTCAATAATATCACAAATTTTAGTTTTGCCAAACTTGTTTTTTAATGAATATCATATTTAAATTGATTAGTTTTCAATTGGTATCCTAATACAAGCTTATGCATCATTTTATTTGGTATTTCATAAAGGGGGAGAAAATTCGTATTTTATCTCTCAATTGATATTTGGTTTACCTTTGTTTTCCACTCCCATACTTTATGATGAAAAATGATTTAAAGGAAAAGTAATATGGATTTTAATTTGATATCATATGAAAAATACTTACAATTGGTATCAAGATGCTTATTTGTTTACTTTCTATTGGTATCAAGATGCATGTTTTTTAATTGTTTATTTACAAAAAGGGGGAGAAGTATTTTGTTGTTTTTATACTTCACTTATTATTTTTGTTTTATTAATAACAAGAATTTTTATATATTGATTATCTTTCAATTGGTATCATGATTCACTTATATTGATATTTTTTTGGAAGAATATGTTTTATTGCTTACTTGGACCCCTTTGTTGATGAGAAGTATTTGAGTTTATATGCATATTTATACAAGAACATAGTTTGGTTAGTTTATTTTTTTTTATTGGTTTCAAGAGCATTATTTCAGAACATGTTCATGTAAAGATTTATTTTGGTATTAAAAGCTTGTTTTATGCATATCTATGCATTGTCATTATTTATTGGTTGTTTCCTAACCCTTTTTGATGTATGACAAAGGGGGAGAAGTATTGGTGATTTCATGTTTTGGTTTCATATTTTGTACATGTTCATATTTTATACATGTTTATCTCATATATGTATATGTAGGTTTCATGTTTTATACATATTCATATATGTATATGCTTTCATGTTTTATACTTAATAAAATAGAGTATCATTTGAGGGGGAGTTTTTATATCCCTTTTATATCTTGATAATATAGCCTATTTGTTTTGTCATCATCAAAAAGGGGGAGATTGTTGGCCCAAAAGGTTACACTCTCCATTTGTTTAGAGCTTTGATGATAACAAAACACTTAAGAGCTATATTGGTACTAATAAGTTTATTCAAGATGAGTTTCAGGTTAGTAATATTTTGAAGGCTATTGTTTAGCTTTTGCAAGACTTTCTAGGTTCATGGAGCAAATAAGGCAAATGGCACAAGAAGGAATGTTCATAGAAGAAAAGGATCTAGCATGACATTGCATGGCTCAAGACTTCAGTTTGGCTCAAGAGACTTCATTAGTTTTGTTTTTAGTTTTATAGTTTTGTTAAAGAATAGTGGATAGGTTGAAGCTCAAATACACACACATAAATTCAATACGTTTGGTTTTTGATTGAATCGGTTTTGGATTTCAAGTACATATATCGGGTTTTGGATTTGAACCAGTTTTAGTTCTGCTGATTTTCTTGACACCTTTTTACTTTTTTTATCATAACTTTTTATTCTTATATTCAAATAATATGATTCAACTTGCATTTCAAAGATAACTTTTAGATCTAAATTTCTTATTCAATAATCATTTTCAAATTCAAATTTTAAAGATATCAAATATTTGGTTGAACTCTATTCTTGTTCTGAAAACATCTTACAGTTTCTGTTTTGACACCTGTCAGTGTTTTATTGATAACTTTCTCATCAAAACTGATATTGAGTTAATTTTAGTTGCATTAAAAAGAAGACTTAAATATCTACAAATTATTCCCATATATCTTATTCTGAATGCGAACGTTTGCAGCCTGAAAAATTTGCTCAAAGTTGACCAATCTACCAGATTGGCAGTAATGGCTGATTTTCTGGAGGCTGATTTTTAACATGTTTTCAAAATGTGTTTTAAGTTCAAATAAAACGTAGTTAGCTGTTTTAGAGGGTCAATTTCTTCCTCTTATATTCAGGTAAAACTTTTCTATGTTTACTCTTCCTAAATCCTATATAAAGGGGTCATTAGGGTAGAGGTTTTCACAACAAGCATTTGGCAAAAATATTCAAAGTTTTCAAAGGCTTTCAAAAGAGTTTGGTCCTTGATTTTTGTGCTGAAGAATCTCTCATCGCTGAAGTTTTATTTTCTAAACTCTCTGAATTTCATTTTCTTTTTCCACTTACAATATTTGAGCTTCAATTCTAACCATTGTTCTACAGGGTTCTTGTAAGGGAAAGAGGCTTTTGCAAAAGAGAGTTTGTGGTCTTTTGATCACCAAGAAGTACTTGTGTTCGAGATTGTGGAGTTGGGTACTCCGTTGTGATTGTAACTCTTTGTGAAGTTATAGTGATTAGAAATCCTTCTGGGTGAAGGCGGGGATGTAGAGCTGGGTGCTCGAACCTCGGAAAAATTCTCGGTGTTTGCGTTTGGTTTACTTGCTCTTATCTCTTGCATTATATTCTTTGCTTAAATTACTTGCTTGTATGTAATTGCAATTAATTTTTAAATTCCGCATTAAGTTCACTAGATTAGCATTATCACCTATTCACCCCCCTCTAGGTGATTTCAAGACCAAGCCGGTCGACCGGGCGGTCGACCGACGTGCACAGACTTGTGCACGTCTGCTGGCACAGTGGGCCGGTCGGCCGGGCGGCCGACCAGATCAGAGAGCCTTGCTCTCTGTATCTGGGCGATCGGCCGAGCGGCCGACCGGATCAGAGAGTCTGCTCTCTGTATCTGGGCGGTCGGCCGTGCGGTCGACCGGGTTGCCCCAACGGTCACATTTCTGACCGTTGGCGGTCGGCCGGCCGGCCGACCGCTAGGTCTGTCAGGCTGCCAGATCAGCCTAAAAGCTAGTTTCTGTTTTGGCCTATATATACCCCATTTCTTGGGGGTTTTAACTAAGATTTTCTGAGCTAATTTTTCCCTACTCTCTGATTTTAAAAGAAGTTTTCAAAAGAGTTTAAGTGCCAAAAAGATTCATCTTTGTTTTTAAAAGTGTTTTGCTATTTTCAAAGAAATTAGGTTTTTGGGAATTGGTTTATTGTTCTTCATTTCTATATCTATTTGGTATTTTCCCAAGAGTATTTCTTTGATCAAAACACTTTGTTTTTCACACTTGAGCTATCACCTATCCTATTCTATTAGGATCTTGTTTTGTGGAAAAGAGAAAAGAAAGAGAGATTGTTTGTGGTTGAAAAATACCACCAAGTTGTAAACCCTTTTCATTGTTGGGTGCTCCCTCTTCGGTAGAGGTTGAGGTTTTGTTTGCTCCCTCCTTGGTAGAGGTTGAGGCTTGTGGTTTGCTCCCTCTAGTGAGAGGTGGAGTTTAGTTTGTAACCCTCTTCGGTAGAGGTGTTGTGGTTGTTTGGCTACGGGCCTACCCCTCGGTTGTGAGGCGGTGTTTGAGAGAGGAGTTCGGTACTCCCTTTGTTGTAACAAATCCTCCTCGGTCGAGGTTCCCTCAGTGGGAGATAGTGGATTGAAAATCCTTCTCGGTAAAGGCGGGGATGTAGAGCTAGGGGCTCGAACCTCGAAACATATCTTGTCTTTGCGTTTGATCCATTATCTCTCAACTCTATCTCTTTTAATTGTGCATTGCATTATTCATATTGTCATATCATTCATACTTGTGTTGTGCCTTGCATTATTTCATATTGCTCATTCTTATATGCTTGACTTGCTTGTGTGTGTGCGCCTCACTTATACTTAACCACAAGAGCTTCATATAGCACCTCAACCCATATCTAGGGGAATCAAGAGGAGTTAGTCCAGAGCCCTTCACGGGGAATTCGGCTACACTTGTGTGTTGTATTAAGTGTGCTGCAAAATTGTTTTAAGCTTCCGCATTTAGCGCATTTAGTTTCTAGATTAGCATTATCACATATTCACCCCCCTCTAGGTGATTTACAAATATGATAATGAATGTGCAAATATTAGCGACCGATCACATACTCTCAAGTCCTCTCTATAGCACATGAAGTGGAACGGGGTCTAGAAAAGAAGAACCTGGATCAGGAACAGGACACATCAGGGAAGTGGACATTCCAGCGATGGACAGAGATTACCCGATGATGGATAAAGGAGTACCAGTTAGATTTAGTAATTCGCCAAAGGGTAAACGTCTGTTCCAGTATCCCCTTCAGTAGGTAATATGCAAGTATTGTCGAAAGGCCAGACACATTCAATGCAAATATCAAATTGCCAAAGGACTGTATTTGATATGTGGGTACAGGGATCATTCGGTAAGCAATTATCCATTCCAAAGGACCTATCCAACACTTTCAGCACGAGCAGCACCCCTAGCACTTCCAACCCCACCACTGAGAAGGAACTCATAACCCATTGGCAGAAGAGTCCCACTCTCATCCTAGCCGCATGATCACTCACAAAGAGGGGAAAGAGCTGAAAAAGGCCAAGTTATAATTTGTCAACAGAAGAAGCCGAGAATTCAGATGAAGTAATGGAAGGATATGGAGCCTAATATCAGGACGGGAACCCTGAAGGTGCCACCCGTAACTGTTAACCCCAAATTATCATGTCCTGAGTTGGTAAGTCTTCCTTATTATATTCACTTTATTGTACTATTATCATCAATCTTAGTTTTCCATATCCACCTCCCTTTTTTCATGTTGTTCCTATTTCTTCTATTTTTACTATTCTAATTTTCCATAGCACCAACTTAAGATATAGGTAGACTAGTGAGGTAGAGGCAGGACAGATGTGATTGTCCTCATCTTATTTTGGCATTCTTCGATTCTAGTTTATCATATTATCTTATGTCCTATATGTGTGTGTGTGTGTGTGTGTGTATGTATGTGTGTGTGTATATATATATGTATATATATATGTACATATATGTGTGTGTGTGTGTGTGTATATATGTATATATATATGTACATATGTGTGTGCGTGTATGTATGTATATATATATATATATATATATATATATATATATATATATATATATATATATATATATATATATATATATATATATATATATATATACACACGCACACACACATATGTACATATGTATATATGTACATATGTGTGTGTGTGTCTATATATATGTACCTATATATATGTATATATATAGGTACATATGTGTGTGCGTATGTGTGTGTGTGTGTGTGTATATGTACACACACATATGTACATATGTGTGTGTGTCTGTGTGTGTATATATATTGATTGAAGCTTTACCTGCACACAAAATACAATATTTCAGAACTTAAGAATAAACATGTGCAAGTGCTCAATTCTTACCGCGATAGCAAGTGGCTATGCGGGTCGTGATCCACAAGGAGGGTTTGCGTTAGAAGCGTTCAAGGTTTTTGTATTGAAATCTTTATGTAGAAAAACGAAAGTTCTTCTTTGTTTTAAGAAATGAAAATGAAAACGAGTTATGTTAAAGTTAGAAAGAAAATGGTAGAATGAGAAGGTGGAGAGAATCAGAAAGTGACTATGTACAAATGAATTGGAAAAGAAATGATGAAAGATTTGGAAGATGTGGTGATCTATACTAAAGAAATAAAAGAAAAGAAAGAAGATTGAAGAAATACTTATTTAGTTTGATTGATGACTTACCTGGAACCCTTGCATGTTCTACCTTGCTTCGGAGCGTTCAACGCATAAGTCATAGGATCGAGCTCAGTCCCCGTTCGCATCATATCATCAAGCCGAGCAAGAATGAAGTGATACGGATCTTGAGGAGAACATCTTCATGAAGTATCGTTGGCACTCACAAAAACGTCGTTATACTTATGCTTCGGATTCACTTGCAAGCTCATCGAAAACAAAAGAGGTAAAGTAGAAAAAAGAAAAAGAAAATGAAAATAAAGAAGAACATAAACATATTACCTTTTATTGCTTGAAACAATGGAAGAAAGGAGGAGGGTACATCAGTGTCACTCTCAACATAAGCCTCTCTCTTACTTACATGAATCTCAATCTAACCTAAGCTTACATACAAATTAAAATTACATAAAAAGAAAAGAAAAACCTAAACTACAAAGAATGAAAACTTGGCTAAATCCTATCTTTGCATGGTCGTCCTTTTTCAGTGCAAATACTGCCTTTTTATAGGCAAAAACCTAGCCTACAGGATCCCGGGAAGATAGGGGGAGCAAACGCTCCCCCTAACTTGCTAACCAAGCCGCGAAAACGCGGTTTTGGCCGCGTTTTCGCGGCCAGGGTGTGGCCAGGTGGCCACACCCTGTTGGTGGGTCTCCCCGGCATCTCGTTCTGTCTTTATCTTGGGTTGGATTTGCAGTTTAGCTCCGAGATTTTGAAGAAATGGTCGTTGATCTTTGCTTCAACCGATCGATTCTAAGAGGATTCTTCTCAACCGGTTTTCAACCTTTTGATTTTGCTCTGATTCACTGAGTTCGAATTAATTCTGATTTAATTCAGAATTTGGTGGGCTTTTGGGCTCATTTCTCTTCACTCTCCTTAAGGAATGGGCCTGCAAATAAATTAACATATAATTAGGACAATGCAAATTTTATTCTATAATAAGTATGAAAATATGATACCAAATGTGCAACATTAGCGACCAATCACACCCCCAAACCTATCTTTTGCTCGTCCTCGAGCAAAACAATTAAACTATACTAAGGATTATTGGACCACTTTCGCAGATCACGCGATTGCACTGAGCATGTGCAACAAGCCGTTAAACCTCTAGGTTTCCCCTAGAGGACGAGTTTTGTCTCGTGAGGGTTTTCAGCCGATTGCACCCACAAATTCCATAAAGAAAGAGAAATAAAGAGTTAGTATTTTCAAAAAGCATTTTGAAAGAGAAAAATATTTGAAATATAATTGTAAGATTTAAGCAATCTATAAGTTATAGGAAGACTGAATTTTTCATTCCTAAACTTAGTCTCTATTCAAAAATTTGTTATCAATCAAAGTAAGGAGTCAAATTGTACTTCTCATCTAGTCTATTACTTTACCCTGAGTCATATGCACCTTGTGATTGTGAAAATTTTGATTAAGGGTTCATTAACTCTAACTCTTATGCCTTATATATATATATATATATATATATATATATATATATATATATATATATATATATATATATTATTTTTTTTGTGGTATTATTCCTTAGTTCTATTAGGCTTTCTAATCTGCCCATGTAACGAGCCTTTAATCGATGACTCCCAAACCAAACGGTCTTAGGGCACCGGGTGAGAAAACACCCCAAGGACTTAAGGACTCGAGCAAACAAGGCCACAAAACTAAGGATTTTATTATATGAACCTCTCTTAAGCGTGAATACTTATGCTTTATTAGGCACAAATACCCAGCTTAATCAGAGGATTTTTATATATATTTTTTCTTAAACTTATCTAATCATCTTTCACTTAAATACTAAAGCTTGCTTAGGCCAAAGTACCTAGCTAATCAAATATTAGATTTGTTCATTTTTCATAGATATATTTTTTTTCTTTTTTTTTATATATAAGGCATAAGAATCTTTATTTTTGAACCCTAAGTGTGTAAGTGTATGAAGTGTGTATATTTCATTAAGGTAAAGATCAAGACTAAATTACTTTGACAAATTATCTTCCTAACCCTAAAAATCAAACAAATAATCTTATTTTGACCAAGTATAAGAAATCCTAATTTAGATTTTCTATTCCTTAAAATTAACTTAATTTCTTACAAAAAATATGTCAAAATATTGTTTCTATTTTCAAAAAGTTTTGAAAAGCAAAGAAAATGTTAAAAAAATTTCTTTTTTTTTAATAAAAAGAAAAACCTAAGTTATGTTAGAACTCTCCCCCATACCTATCTCATGCATTGTCCTCAATGTATGAATTAATGCATAGATGCATGAAAAAGAAGAAAGGGAAGGAAAATGTTACCTTAAGGTGGTGGTTCCGGTGGTAGTCTGATTGGTCCACGAAATGCGGCCCAATAACCTTTTTGTGGAGTTCGGAAGAACCCACAAGAAATTTCTCTAATATAACCCATTAAGATGATGTATCCATGAAGGGTTTCTATTAAAAATTTAACCCCATCTAATTTTCAAATTTCATAACTAATTTCGGAGTCAAATTTGTCAACCACCTCGTCCCAGAATGGAGTGTGAAAAGATAAAATTATTGACTTGGACTCAGAAAGTACAGGAACTAACACCGACTCAGGAAGGTGACATAAGTCAAGTAAAGGTTCAGGAGTCGAAATTGGTTCAGGAAGTGGGTCCAAGTCAAGAAGTTGAAACTCAAGTCCAAATTGATTTTCCAATAATGGAATGTGACTTAATATTGGTAATTCAAGTTCAAGAATGATAGGCATGGGAATCAAAACTGACTCTAAAATATTACTCAAGTCGGGTAACAAAATAGGAGTCAATATTGATTTGGGAGTTTGAACTGGATCACAGATTTGAGAATCTAGGTCACATTTCTCATTGAGTTCAATGTCATAAAAATGAGAACTTGCCAATTTGTCAATAGGATTTTCAAAAGTGTAAAATTGGTCAAGTTCAATATGATCCTCAAAGATGGGTGATTCAATTTCATGATGAATAGGCATAGGATTCAATGTTGACTCGGGGAAAAGATTGAAATCAGGTGAAGACACCGGAGACATAATTGAATCAGGAAGTAGAATTGAATCACTAAGTTGAGGTTCATGATCATATTCATTTTCAAGTTCAATTTCAGGAAAAGGATAACTTGCCAAATTGTCCATGTCACTTTCAAATTTTGGAGTTTGGGCAAGTTGAAATGATTGTGCTGAAATGAAACCTTGTGTTCCAAAACAACATGACTCTTCGGCTCGAACAGAATGGTTAGTGACATCAGAACTGGTCAAACGGTAAGAACGTAGAGTTTGGACCATCATATCTATGTCACGATTACGAGCGTTTTGAGCCTGAGTCATGGCTTCAAGCATCTTTTCATAGTTGATGGGTTCATCATCTTGTTGAAAAGATGAAGTGTTGTTTTGGAATTGGTGGTGAAATTGTGAGTCCATCAGATTTTGGGATTTTTGTTTGGACTCACGCATACTCATTTCCAAAATTGATAGTTTCCTATTTTGGACTGGTGTAACTGAGTATGAATCTTGAAAATATTGTGGACTAGGTGGAGAAGGAGGACAAGTTGGTTGAAAATTAGACTCGGGGGACGTGAATCTCCATTGGCTCTGTGAAGAGTTGAAATTATCATGGAAATTATGGTTATAAGATTGGGGACATGGGTTATATTGATTCGGATAAGACCAATCCAGCACACTAGGTTGGTTAAAGTTATGATATGCCAGGTTGGTAATATCCGAAAATGAAGTCGGTGTGTAATATGGATTACTATTAAAATTGAAAAAATTGTTGTTATAAGCCATATCACACAATAGAAAACAAACAAAAACTAACAAATAAGCAAACAAAAAAGAAAAATTCTAACCTAAGTTATGGTAGACCTATGACCTAGACGACTCCTAACTGATTAGACTGTCCATGGGAGGTCTAATGCAGACTTTGACCACAAGCTAATCAGCCAGGTCACGGCAAGATTGGTGGGAGGTTTTCCGTCAAAGACGTTCCTTAATTAAATAACCACCAACTTTCGGACTTTCGGCCCTTAATCCCTTTCCTAGACACTGATTTGGCAGGAGTCAAATTCCAACACCTTTTCCCCATAGGATAATCTCCTAATTGAGTCTGAGATATCCCTAGGGCCAACGTCTACTCATTTTTAGATAGGCTCGGGTTAGTGAGTACTTGGAATCTGATTTTTGGGCCAAGGAAGGGTGATTAAATCCCCACCTTATCTTGTTATGAGGTGGTGCCCTTAAGATCAGTTTGTGCAAGTGTACAAGATATGTAAACAAGATCACTCAAAGCGATGTAAATAAACCACGAGATGAGTCCTATTCTAAATGCAATGCGAACGTACCTTGCTCCAGCACTCTTCAACAGTAAAGTAAATGAATTGAAAAGACACGTGCCTAAAAATCAAACGTCTAATCAATTTTTTTAACTTTTCAACAAATGTTTTACTGTTGGTTTATTAGCAGGCTTATGTGATGGCATATAAGAAATAAAGTTTGCAGAAAACTAGAATTTTGCCAAGCAAGCAGCCCCGCAAAAAGCCAGTTAGTAGTGAACTCTTCCTTGCGGCGGAAACGCGGCTAAAGCCGAGCAACGCGGCAATTCAGAGGGTACTTGGTCTCTGTCTTCTGGAACAGAGGCCCAAGATCACTTATATATTTCTGCAATCCTTTTTTCTGCTTTGCTTGCCCTATAACCTGCAACAGAGAAGAAAATTCATTTTAGTTCTAAAAATTCAATAAAAATCAGATTTCAATAAAAACCGTTACCCTCCCCGGCAACGGCGCCAAAAATTGCTTGAAGCTTTACCTGCACACAAAATACAGTATTTCAGAACTTAAGAATAA
The DNA here is from genome assembly GCA_038442645.1 of Agave tequilana. Taxonomy (NCBI): domain Eukaryota; kingdom Viridiplantae; phylum Streptophyta; class Magnoliopsida; order Asparagales; family Asparagaceae; genus Agave; species Agave tequilana. The sequence goes on from JAVJIF010000050.1 coordinate 1,528,648, forward strand.
ACATTTGCAAGTGCTCAATTCTTACCGCGATAGCAAGTGGCTATGCGGGTCGTGATCCACAAGGAGGGTTTGCGATAGAAGCGTTCAAGGTTTTTGTATTGAAATCTTTATGAAGAAAACGAAAGTTCTTCTTTGTTTTAATAAATGAAAATGAAAACGAGTTATGTTAAAGTTAGAAAGAAAACGGTAGAATGAGAAGGTGGAGAGAATCAGAAAGTGACTATGTACAAATGAATTGGAAAAGAAATGATGAAAGATTTGGAAGATGTGGTGATCTATACTAAAGAAATAAGAAAAGAAAGAAGATTGAAGAAATACTTACCTAGTTTGATTGATGACTTACCTGGAACCCTTGCATGTTCTACCTTGCTTCGGAGGCGTTCAACGCATAAGTCATAGGATTGAGCTCAGTCCCCGTTCGTATTATATCATCAAGCTGAGCAAGAATGAAGTGATACGGATCTTGAGGAGGAGAACATCTTCATGAAGTATCGTTGGCACTCACAAAAACGTCGTTATACTTATGCTTCTGGATTCACTTGCAAGCTCATCGAAAACAAAAGAGGTAAAGTAGAAAAAAGAAAAAGAAAATGAAAGTAAAGAAGAACATAAACATATTACCTTTTATTGCTTGAAACGATGGAAGAAAGGAGGGTACATCAGTGTCACTCTCAACATAAGCCTCTCTCTCTTACTTACATGAATCTCAATCTAACCTAAGCTTACATACAAATTTAAATTACATAAAAAGAAAAGAAAAACCTAAACTATAAAGAATGAAAACTTGGCTAAATCCTATCTCTGCATGGTCGTCCTTTTTCAGTGCAAATACTACCTTTTTATAGGCAAAAACCCAACCTACAGGATCCCAGGAAGATTGGGGGAGCAAACGCTCCCCCAACTTGCTAACCAAGCCGCGAAAACGTGGCTTTAGTCGCGTTTCCGTGGCCAGGGTGTGGCCAAGTGGCCACACCCTGTTGGTGGGTCTCCCCGGCATCTCGTTCTGTCTTTATCTTGGGTTGGATTTGCAGTTTAGCTCTGAGATTTTGAAGAAATGGTCGTTGATCTTTACTTCAACCGATCGATTCTAAGAGGTTTCTTCTCAACCGTTTTTCAACCTCTTGATTTTGTCCTGATTCACTGAGTTCGAATTAATTCTGATTTAATTCAGAATTTGGTGGGCTTTTGGGCTCATTTCTCTTCACTCTCCTTAAGGAATGGGCCTGCAAATAAATTAACATATAATTAGGACAATGCAGATTTTATTCTATAATAAGTATGGAAATATGATACTAAATGTGCAACATTAGCGACCAATCACACCCCTATACCTATCTTTTGCTCGTCCTCGAGCAAAACAATTAAACTATACTAAGGATTATTGGACCACTTTAGCAGATCACGCGATTGCACTGAGCATGTGCAACAAGCCGTAAACCTCTAGGCTTCCCCTAGAGGATGAGTTTTGTCTCGTGAGGGTTTTCAGCCGATTGCACTCACAAAATCCATAAAGAAAAAGAAATAAAGAGTTAGTATTTTCGAAAAGCATTTGAAAGAGAAAAATATTTGAAATATAATTGTAAGATTTAAGCAATCTATAAGTTATAGGAAACTGAATTTTTCATTCCTAAACTTAGTTTCTATTCAAAAATTTGTTATCAATCAAAGTAAGGAGTCAAATTGTACTTCTCATCTAGTCTATTACTTTACCCTGAGTCATATGCACCTTGTGATTGTGAAAATTTTGACTAAGGGTTCATTAACTCTAACTCTTATGCCTTATATATATATATATATATATATATATATATATATATATACATATATTATTTTTTTTTGTTGGTATTATTCCTTAGTTCTATTAGGCTTTCTAATCTGCCCATGTAACGAGCCTTTAATCGATGACTCCCAACCAAACGGTCTTAGGGCACCGGGTGAGAAAACACCCCAAGGACTTAAGGACTCGAGCAAACAAGCCATAAAACTAAGGATTTTATTATATGAACCTCTCTTAGGCATGAATACTTATGCTTTATTAGGCACAAATACCCAGCTTAATCAGAGGATTTTTTATATATATTTTTTCTTAAACTTATCTAATCATCTTTCGCATAAATACTAAGGCTTGCTTAGGCCAAAGTACCTAGCTAATCAATAATTAGATTTGTTCATTATTCATAGATATATTTTTTTTTCTTTTTTTTTATATATAAGGCATAAGAATCTTTGTTTTTGAACCCTAAGTGTGTAGTGCATGAAGTGTGCATATTTCATTAAGGTAAAGATCAAGACTAATTACTTTGACAAATTATCTTCCTAACCCTAAAAATCAAACAAATAATCTTATTTTGACCAAGTATAAGAAATCCTAATTTAGATTTTCCTATTCCTTAAAATTACTTAATTTCTTACAAAAATATGTCAAAATATTGTTTCTATTTTCAAAAAGTTTTGAAAAGCAAAGAAAATGTTAAAAAAAAATTCTTTTTTTAAATAAAAAGAAAAACCTAAGTTATGTTAGAACCCTCTCCCACACCTATCTCATGCACTTTCCTCAATATATGAATTAATGCATAGATGCATGAAAAAGAAGAAAGGGAAGGAAAATGTTACCTTAAGGTGGTGGTTCCGGTGGTGGTCTGATTGGTCCACGAAATGCGGCCCAATCAACTTTTTGTGGAGTTCGGAGGAACCCTCCAGAAATTTCTCTAATATAACCCATTAAGATGATGTATCCATGAAGGATTTTTATTAAAAATTTAACCCCATCTAATTTCCAAATTTCATAACTAATTTCGGAGTCAATTTGTCAACCACCTCGTCCCAGAATGGAGTGTGAAAAGATAGAATGATTGACTTGGACTCAGAAAGTACAGGAACTAACACCGACTCAGGAAGGTGACTTAAGTCAAGTAAAGGTTCAGGAGTCGAAATTGGTTCAGGAAGTGGGTCCAAGTCAAGAAGTTGAAACCCAAGTCCAAATTTTTTTCCAACAATGGAATGTGACTTAATATTGGTAATTCAAGTTCAAGAATGATAGGCATGGGAATCAAAACTGACTCTAAAATATTACTAAAGTCGGGTGATTGAGTTTTTACCTGCACATAAAATATAGAATTTCAGTTTTAAGAATAGGATGTGCAAGGTGCTCAATACTACCGCTATAGCAAGTGGCTATGCGGGTCGTGATCCACAGGGAGGGACTAGCGATGGAAGCTTGTTTAGTAAGTTCTCTAAAGTGTTTGAATTAATATTTGTTAAAGTCAGGTTAGAAAGAAAGTGGTAGATTAAGAAGATGGAGAAACTAGAAGTGATATGATATTTACAATGAAAAAGAAGAAGTGTGAAAAGATTGGGAATATTGTGATTTACACAAAAAATAAAGAAAGACAAAAAACTAAAAACTTACTTACCTCTTTAGCGTCTGCTTACCTTGTAACCGTGTCAATGATGTACCTTTCTTTGAAGGCAAACGAAGCATGGAATATGAGATCTTCCCTATTCCCGATCTATACTACAAATAAAAGGGCGAGCTATACTACCATGGAAATAGATCTTCATCACCATAAACCATCAACGGCACTTACAAGGAGAAGGCACCTTCGAAGCTCTTGGTTTCACATGGATCCACAAACACAAAAGAGGGAAACACAAAGAATAGAAAAAAGAAATAACTTTGATTTGATTCAATTAACAATAGAAGAAAAGATTACTTACACCAATTGTCACCTTCAGTACAAGTTTGATCTCCTTCCTCCATGAAAGTATCCTCTCCTCTCAGTTATAAAAAGAATTAAAATTACAAAAAGAAAATAAAAAAATAATCTACAAACTAGCCTAAGAAAACCCTAATTAGTTTCTGTCTGCCCCTGGACTGTACTTCTGAGATCTGCCCTTCCTCTGTTGCTATGTAGGGGTATTTATAGGAGAAAACAAGAGGATAAAAAGCGTATGAAGATAAGAGGAGCAAAATACCTCTGAATTTGAATTCTTCTTTTATCTCCAAACTTGTTTTGACTTATCCATAGAAGTTCAAATCTGTCCTGCAACTTGTTATCATGTTGATCGCCGAATATGTCTTATCTGCTGACTGAATTGGAAAGTTTGATCAACATAAGCGTTGTAGGCCTTCAAATCTTCTTTCTGGATCATCTTAAATCATCGGATTTTCCTATCGGTAGCAAACGTTATGATCTGAATACTAAAACGTGTACAGTCTGAATCCGAATTTTTTGAATTTTTATCTTTGCACTCTTCTCCTTTTATCTTTATCCTCATCCTGCAAGCATTTAGGGTTGAATAGAAGTCTATCCCTTCTCTCTTCTTTTAGTAATTGCAACTTTTACACTTGGTAATTTGCAACTTTTCACTTGGGCTTGGACATGGGCTTTTGGGCTTCTTTTGGGGCTTTATTCCTTTATTTTTATTTCTCAAGGCCTGCACACAATAAATAATAAAATATTAGTTAATTGTGCATGATTATATGAATAAATATGAAAATGTGATGGTAAATGTAATGATAAAAATGCACTTTTCACTATCAATCACACCCCCACACTTATCTTTTTGCTCGTCCTCGAGTAAAATCAAAAAGAAAAAGAAAAACTAAACTAGCTAACTCACTTTCGTAGAATCACGATTGCACTTATCACGTTCAACAAGCCGTTAAACCTCTAGGTTACCCTAGAGGACGAGTGTTGTCTCGTGAGGGTTTTCAGCGGATTACACCCACAAAATCCTTAAAAAGGAAAATATTTGAAATACTTTTGAAAAGACTAAGTAATCTATAAGTTTTTAGGATCCTCATTTTTATTCATTCTTAAACTTAGTCTTTATAAAGTAAATTGTTTTCCTTTTTAAGTAAGGGTCAAATTGAATTTTTGTATAGTCTTTTTCGTTACCAAAAATCATATGAATCCTTATGAATTTTTACTAGGAATTCCTTAACTTGACTCTCATGCCTCTTTATTATTATTATATTTTTTTTCTTCTTTTTTTTTTAATATGTATAACTCATCTAATTTTCTTTCGTGTAAGCATAAAGGCTTCTTGAGGCCCTCATACCTAACTAATTGACTATTAGATGTGTTAGTACATATAAAAGTAATTTTTCTTAGTTTTCTTAGGCTTTCTAATCCACCCATGTAGCGAACTTAAAGTCGGTGGCTCTCAAACCGGTCGGCTTTAGGGCACCGGGTGAGAAAACACCCCACGGACTTAAGGATTCGAGTGAACTAGGCCACAAAACTAAGGACTTTATTTATAAAATCACCTTTAGGCGAATACTTATGCTTCTTGAGGCACATGTATCCAGCTTTAATCAGTGAATTTCCCTTTCTTTTTTTCTTTTTTTTTTCAATTTTTTTTATTTTTTATAGGGCATAAGAGTCATTGTCTTAGAATCCTAGATATGTAAATGTATTAGGTATGCACATTTCATTAAGGTAAAATTAAGACTAATTACTTATTCAATTTCTCCTCCTATACCTAAAAATTCAACAATTTATTTATTTTGACCAAGTTTTTAGAAATCCTAATCATGATTTTCCTAATTCTTAAGACTAACTTAGATTTCTTTCAAAAGATAAGTCAAATATTGTCCTTTTTTTTTTAATTAGCAAATTTTTGTTAGTTTCTACCTATGTTAGTATGTTAGTAAAGCCTCCCCTCACACTTATCTCATGCATTGTCCTCAATGTATGAATGTATGCATGTATGTATGAAAAGAAGAAAGGGAAGGTAAATATTACCTCAAGGTGGTGGTTCCGGTGGTGGTCTAATTGGGCCAAGCGTTGCTACCCAATCAAGATAACGTAATATTTGGAGGAACCCACCAGAAATTTCTCTTGTATAACCCACTAAAATGTATGTATTATCATTGTTTAACAATTCCACCCCATCAAATTTTCAAATTTGATAATTATTTTCAGAGTCAACTGTGTCAACCGCCTTGTCCCAAAATGGAGTGTGAAAAGATGGAATGATTGACTTGGACGTCAGAAGTGCGGGAACGAATACCGACTCAGGAAAGAAACTTAAATCAAGTAATGGTTCAGGAGTCAGGCTAGGTCCAAGAAGTGGGTCCAAATCAATAAGTTGAAACTCAAGTCCACAATCATCTTCCCACAATGGAATGTGATTCAATATTGGTGATTCAAGTTCAGAAATGATAGGTGTGGGAATCAAAACTGACTCTAAAAGATTACCTAAGTTGGGTAACAACACAGGAGTCAATAATGATTCGGGAATTTGAACTTAATCACAGATTTGAGAGTCTAGGTCACATATCTCATTGAGTTCAATATCATAAAAATGAGAACTTGCCAATTTATCCATGGGACTTTCAAAATTATAAAATTGGTCAAGTTCAATATGATCATCAAAAATGGGTGATTCCGTTTCATGATGAATTGGCACAGGATCCAATGTTGACTCGGAAAAAGTAAAATCAGGTGAAGACACCGAAGTCATTATTGAATCAGGAAGTAGAATTGAATCACCAAGTGGGAGATCATGATCATATTCATGCTCAAGTTCTATTTCAGGAAAGGAATAACTTGCCAAACTATCAATTGGAGTTTCGGCAAGCTCAAATGATGGTACTGAATTAGAATCTTGTTGTCCAAAGCAACGTGACTCTTCGGCTTTAAGAGAGTGGTCAGCGAAAGCAGAATCTGCCGAACGGTGAGAACGTAAAGATTGAACCATCATATCTATTTCATGATCACGAGCTAATCTAGCCTGAGTCATGGTTTTAAGCATCTTTTCATAGTCGATATAGTCGATTGGTGCATCATTTTGTAATTGGACTTGAAAAGAGGAAGTGTAATCATGATGAAGTTGTGAGTCGGTGGACTCACGCATCATCATGTCTAAGATTGATGGTGATTGTTGCTTGGACTCCTGCATACTCATCATTTCCCGATAGATGGTTTTCTATTATGAATGGGTGGATCTGAGTATGAATCTTGGGAATATTGTGGACAAGGTGGATATGGAGGACAAGTTGGTTGAAAATTGGACTCGGGGGAAGCGAAACCCCATGAACTCTGTGAAGAGTCAAAAGTGGTAAGAAAATTATGGTCATAAGATGGGGGTTTGGGTTATATTCATTCGGATAAGACCATTCCGGCACACTAGGTTGGTCAAAGTTATGATATGCCGGGTTGGTAATATCCGAAAAAGAGGTTGGTGTGTAATATGGATTAAAATTGGAAAATTATTATTATATGCCATATCACAAACACAAACAAAGAAAAAGAAAACAAACAAATAAGCAAACAAAAAAAAGAAAAAAATTTCTAACCTAAGTTAGGGTAGACCTATGACCTAGACGACTCCTAACTGGTTAGACTGTCCACGGGAGGTAGGGTGCAGACTTTGACCACAAGTTAATCAGCCAGGTTAGGGCAAGATTGGTGGGAGGTTTTCCGTCAAAAACATTCCTTAATTAAATAACCACCAATCTTCGGGCTTTCGGCCCTCAATCCCTTCCTAGACACTGATTTGGCAGGAGTCAAATTCCAACACCGTTCCCCCTTAGGATAATCTCCTAATTGAGTCCGAGATGTCCCTAGGGCCAACGTCTACTAATTTTTAATTAGGCTTGGGTTAGTGAGTGAGGAGATTGTTTGTGGGCCAAGGAAGGGTGATGAAATCCCCACCTTATCTTATTTATAGGACAAGCCCTTAAATCAATTTAGTGCACGTGTAAAGCAATAGATAAGTATTCACTCAAAGCAGATAAATCAGCCAAGGGTGCTTCTTAGTCTATATGCAATGCGAACGTACCTTGTCTCCAGCACTCTTCAACAGAAATTAAAAAATTAAATAGACACGTGCCTATATGCAAGAGTCTAATTTTTTTATTTTTCAACAAATAGGTTACTGTTAATTAATTAGCAGTGTGCAGGGTGATCACAGAGAAAAGTTAACAGAGCAGTAAACAAATCTTTCAATTTGCAGCAACCTGCAGAAAACAAAGTGAGTAGTTCACTACTCAGGCCGCGCAAACGCGGCTATTGCCGCGCAAACGCGGCCTCTATAGTAGGCTCTGCTGCTCTGCCTTCGAGGGCAGAGGCACAGAGTTGCTATATATCCTTTGCTGCTGTTAGATTTCCTGTTCTCCGAACTTGCAAACAAAAATAATATAAATCAATAATTAGTTTTTTTTTAGAGAATAACTTACCGCCCCTCCTCGGCAACGGCGCCAAAATTTTGATTGAGTTTTTACCTACACATAAAATTAGAATTTCAGTTTTAAGAATAGGATGTGCAAGGTGCTCAATACTACCGCTATAGCAAGTGGCTATGCGGGTCGTGATCCACAGGAGGGACTAGCGATGGAAGCTTGTTTAGTAAGTTCTCTAAAGTGTTTGAATTAATATTTGTTAAAGTCAGGTTAGAAAGAAAGTAGTAGATTAAGAAGATGGAGAAACTAGAAGTGATATGATATTTACAATAAAAAAGAAGAAGTGTGAAAAGATTGGGAATATTGTGATTTACACTAAAAATAAAAGAGAGACAAAAAACTAAAAACTTACTTACCTCTTTGGCGTCTGCTTACCTTGTAACCGTGTCAATGATGTACCTTTCTTTGAAGGCAAACGAAGCATGGAATATGAGATCTTCCCTATTCCCGATCTATACTACAAATAAAAGGGCGAGCTATACTACCATGGAAATAGATCTTCATCACCATAAACCATCAACGGCACTTACAAGGAGAAGGCACCTTCGAAGCTCTTGGTTTCACATGGATCCACAAACACAAAAGAGGGAAACACAAAGAATAGAAAAAAGAAATAAACTTTGATTTGATTCAATTAACAATAGAAGAAAGATTACTTACACCAATTGTCACCTTCAGTACAAGTTTGATCTCCTTCCTCCATGAAAGTATCCTCTCCTCTCAGTTATAAAAAGAAATTAAAAATTACAAAAAGAAAATAAAAAAATAATCTACAAACTAGCCTAAGAAAATCCTAAATTAGTTTCTGTCTGCCCATGGACTGTACTTCTGAGATCTGCCCTTCCTCTGTTGCTATGCAGGGGTATTTATAGGAGAAAACCAGAGGATAAAAAGCGTATGAAGATAAGAGGAGCAAAATACCTCTGAATTTGAATTCTTCTTTTATCTCCAAACTTGTTTTGACTTATCCATAGAAGTTCAAATCTGTCCTGCAACTTGTTATCAGGTTGATCGCCGAATATGTCTTATCTGCTGACTGAATTGGAAAGTTTGATCAACATAAGAGTTGTAGACCTTCAAATCTTCTTTCTGGATCATCTTGAATCATCGGATTTTCCTATCGGTAGCAAATGTTATGATCTGAATACTAAAACGTGTACAGTCTGAATCCGAATTTTTTGAATTTTTATCTTTGCACTCTTCTCCTTTTATCTTTATCCTCATCCTGCAAGCATTTAGGGTTGAATAGAAGTCTATCCCTTCTCTCTTCTTTTAGTAATTGCAACTTTTACACTTGGTAATTTGCAACTTTTCACTTGGGCTTGGACATGGGCTTTTGGGCTTCTTTTGGGGCTTTATTCCTTTATTTTTATTTCTCAAGGCCTGCACACAATAATAATAAAATATTAGTTAATTGTGCATGTTATATGAATAAATATGAAAATGTGATGGCAAATGTAATGATAAAAATGCACTTTTCACTACCAATCATCGGGTAACAAAACAGGAGTCAATATTGATTCGGGAGTTTGAACTGGATCACAGATTTGAGAATCTAGGTCACATTTCTCATTGAGTTCAATGTCATAAAAATGAGAACTTGCCAATTTGTCAATAGGATTTTCAAAAGTATAAAATTGGTCAAGTTCTATATGATCCTCAAAGATGGGTGATTCAATTTCATGATGAATAGGCATAGGATTCAATGTTGACTCGGGAAAAGATTGAAATCAGGTGAAGACACCGGAGTCATAATTGAATCAGAAAGTAGAATTGAATCACTAAGTTGAGGTTCATGATCATATTCATTTTCAAGTTCAATTTCAGGAAAAGGATAACTTGCCAAACTGTCCATGTTACTTTCAAATTTTGGAGTTTGGGCAAGTTCAAATGATTATGCTGAAATGAAACCTTGTGTTCCAAAACAACATGACTCTTCGGCTCAAACAGAATGGTTAGTGACATCAGAACTGGTCAAACGGTAAGAACGTAGAGTTTGGACCATCATATCTATGTCACGATTACGAGCGTTTTGAGCCTGAGTCATGGCTTCAAGCATCTTTTCACAGTTGATGGTTCATCGTCTTGTTGAAAAGATGAAGTGTTGTTTTGGAATTGGTGGTGAAATTGTGAGTCCATCAGATTTTGGGATTTTTGTTTGGACTCACGCATACTCATTTCAAAAATTGATAGTTTCCTATTTTGGACTGGTGTAACTGAGTATGAATCTTGAAAATATTGTGGACTAGGTGGAAAAGGAGGACAAGTTGGTTGAAAATTAGACTCGGGTAGGTGAATCCCCATTGACTCTGTGAAGAGTTAAATTATCATGGAATTATGGTTATAAGATTGGGGACATGGGTTATATTGATTCGGATAAGACCAATCCGGCACACTAGGTTGGTTAAAGTTATGATATGCCAGGTTGGTAATATCCGAAAATGAAGTCGGTGTGTAATATGGAATACTATTAAAATTGAAAAAATTGTTGTTATAAGCCATATCACACAGTAGAACACAAACAAAAACAAACAAATAAGCAAACAAAAAAGAAAAAATTCTAACCTAAGTTAGGGTAGACCTATGACCTAGACGACTCCTAACTGATTAGACTGTCCACGGGAGGTCTAATGCAGACTTTGACCACAAGCTAATCAGCCAGGTCAGGGCAAGATTGGTGGGAGGTTTTCCGTCAAAGACGTTCCTTAATTAAATAACCACCAACCTTCGGGCTTTCGGCCCTTAATCCCTTTCGTTGACACTGATTTGGCAGGAGTCAAATTCCAACACCTTTTCCCTTTAGGATAATCTCCTAATTGAGTCCGAGATGTCCCTAGGGCCAACGTCTACTCATTTTTAGTTTGGCTCGGGTTAGTGAGTACTTGGAATCTGATTTTTAGGCCAAGGAAGGGTGATTAAATCTCCACCTTATCTTGTTATGGGGTGGTGCCCTTAAGATCAGTTTGTGCAAGTGTACAAGATATGTAAACAAGATTCACTCAAAGCGATGTAAATAAACCACGAGATGAGTCCTATTCTAAATGCAATGCGAACGTACCTTGCTCCAGCACTCTTCAACAGTAAAGTAAATGAATTGAAAAGACACGTGCCTAAAAATCAAACGTCTAATCAATTTTTTTAACTTTTCAACAAATGTTTTACTGTTGGTTTATTAGCAGGCTTATGTGATGGCATATAAGAAATAAAGTTTGCAGAAAACTAGAATTTTGCCAAGCAAGCAGCCCCGCAAAAAGCCAGTTAGTAGTGAACTCTTCCTTGCCGCAAAAACGCGGCTAAAGCCGAGCAAACGCGGCAATTCAGAGGGTACTTGGTCTCTGTCTTCTGGAACAGAGGCCCAAGACCACTTATATATTTCTGCAATTCTTTTTTCCTGCTTTGCTTGCCCTATAACCTGCAACAGAGAAGAAAATTCATTTTAGTTCTAAAAATTCAATAAAAATCAGATTTCAATAAAACCGTTACCCTCCCCGGCAACGGCGCCAAAATTGCTTGAAGCTTTACCTGCACACAAAATACAGTATTTCAGAACTTAAGAATAAACATGTGCAAGTGCTCAATTCTTACCGCGATAGCAAGTGACTATGCGGGTCGTGATCCACAAGGAGGGTTTGCGATAGAAGCGTTCAAGGTTTTTGTATTGAAATCTTTATGAAGAAAAACGAAAGTTCTTCTTTGTTTTAATAAATGAAAATGAAAACGAGTTATGTTAAAGTTAGAAAGAAAACGGTAGAATGAGAAGGTGGAGAGAATCAGGAAGTGACTATGTACAAATGAATTGGAAAAGAAATGATGAAAGATTTGGAAGATGTGGTGATCTATACTAAAGAAATAAAAGAAAAGAAAGAAGATTGAAGAAATACTTACCTAGTTTGATTGATGACTTACCTGGAACCCTTGCATGTTCTACCTTGCTTCGGAGGCGTTCAACGCATAAGTCATAGGATCGAGCTCAGTCACCGTTCGCATTATATCATGAAGCCGAGCAAGAATGAAGTGATACGGATCTTGAGGAGGAGAACATCTTCATGAAGTATCGTTGGCACTCACAAAACGTCGTTATACTTATGCTTCTGGATTCACTTGCAAGCTCATCGAAAACAAAAGAGGTAAAGTAGAAAAAGAAAAAGAAAATGAAAGTAAAGAAGAACATAAACATATTACCTTTTATTGCTTGAAACGATGGAAGAAAGGAGGAGGGTACATCAGTGTCACTCTCAACATAAGCCTCTCTCTCTTACTTAAATGAATCTCAATCTAACCTAAGCTTACATACAAATTAAAATTACATAAAAGAAAAGAAAAACCTAAACTATAAAGAATGAAAACTTGGCTAAATCCTATCTCTGCATGGTCGTCCTTTTTCAGTGCAAATACTACCTTTTTATAGGCAAAAACCCAACCTACCGGATCCCAGGAAGATTGGGGAGCAAACGCTCCCCCAAACTTGCTAACCAAGCCGCGGAAACGTGGCTTTAGCCGCGTTTCCACGGCAAGGGTGTGGCCAGGTGGCCACACCCTGTTGGTGGGTCTCCCCGGCATCTCGTTCTGTCTTTATCTTGGGTTGGATTTGCAGTTTAGCTCTGAGATTTTGAAGAAATGGTCGTTGATCTTTACTTCAACCGATCGATTCTGAGAGGATTCTTCTCAACCAGTTTTCAACCTCTTGATTTTGCCCTGATTCACTGAGTTCGAATTAATTCTAATTTAATTCAGAATTTGGTGGGCTTTTGGGCTCATTTCTCTTCACTCTCCTTAAGGAATGGGCCTGCAAATAAATTAACATTTAATTAGGACAATGCAGATTTTATTCTATAATAAGTATGAAAATATGATACTAAATGTGCAATATTAGCGACCAATCATATATATATATATATGTACCTATATATATGTGTGTGTGTATATATATATGTATATATATAGGTATGTATGTATATAAATATATATATATGTATATATATGTATATATAGGTATATATATGTATATATATGTATGTATATATATATGTATATATATGTATATATGTGTATATATATATGTATATATATATGGTTATTCTATGGGGATTAACTCAGAAAGTGAGGATCTGTATAGAAAGTAGGGTAGTCATAATGTATGTAATTAGACAAATTTTGCCATTACACGAAGAGCGTCAGTTTAAAACAAATTCCCCGATTCAAGATTTTCCTCAGTCAGAGCTATGGTAGTCTTATTTATAATATTCAAGTGGCGATCTCGATCTCTTTCATCAACTTTACAGAGCTCAGGTATTTTCAGAATTGATCTCCCGTAAGGTTGGCATCCAGAAGATAGCATTTCGGACTCATTTCGATTATTGTAAATTCCTCATCATGTCCTTCAGAGCCATAACACTTTATGGATTAGATGATCCATGGACCCCACTAGCCTTGTCAATCAAGAGTCGTGTTCTAGCCATGCGAGCTCAACCAGGCGTGATTTTTGTTGGTCCAAGGTTACAATCACCCGATTTTATGGTTTTGATGATAACGAAACATATGTGGGTATTCGTACTAATCAGATTCAAGTGTTTAAGTTTATCTCAAGGTTCTAAGGATTCAAGGAGTTTTCTTTTCCTAAAGGAAGGTGTTAGAGACTCAAGAAGAATCAAATACGGGATCAAAGTTCAAAGCACTCAGCGTTGCCAGTGGAGAAGCCCGGTTGAAGATCTTGTAGTCACCTAGAGCCTTGTAAGATATTAGTTTATTAAAGTGTAGAATATAGTAGTGATGCTCAAGAAGTTACACACATAAAATGCACGATTTTGAAAAATACAAATTTTGGCAGTATTGGTATTTTGCATGTTTTGTTTTGATACATGTCTCCTAATTTTTTCAAAATTTTATAATAAGTTTAGAGCATGTATTTCATCACCTATACATTAATACATTTCCCTTCAACCAATACAAAATATTTTGAAAATTATTTGAAATTTAAAATCCATATAGAAAACTGTTTCAGACCAAAACGGTGACCGGATAGTCGATCGGTGACCATTTCAGGCTAAAGCAGTCGACCACTCAGTCGATAGGGCCTTTGGCCAAGGGGTGTGCATATTTATGTACATTGTCAGTCGACCGACCAGTCGACCTCTAATCCTTGCGATCGACCGATCGATCAACCGCTTGAGAGACCCTAACTCTCGGTTAGGGTCGATCGACTAGGTCAGTCGACCGACAGTTTAGTTTTTCATTTTAAACTGCCGATCGGTCGACCGCTTGATCGACCGGAGCCAACGGCTCTTTTTTGGATGACCTGTCGATCTACTAGTCGGTCGACCGATAGGCTACCAGATGGCCATAATGGCTAGTTTTTGAATTTGTTTGTTTTTAGTGGATTTCAACAGGCATTTTTGGTTTCCAAGTGTCTAAACACACCCAAATGATCTGGTATGATTTATAAATGATATTTATTCTTTGCCTACATATATGGGTCATTGGTTTTGGTTTTAGACAAAAAAAAATACATAAGTTTACAAGTTTTCAAGTTTATTTAAAAAGAGAAAGTATTTCTAGCTTTAAATCTTCAAGTTCTTTCTTTTCAAAACTATTTTCAGTTGGTTTTAAAGCTCCTCCATTCTTTCAACTGAATTTCATCTCTCACTTAGCTCCTTGAGCTACAGTTCATATTCTACTCTATAGGAAGTTGTAAGAGGGAGTGCTTGTGATCTTGGTGGATCATAAAGAGCTTTGTAACCTCAATTGGTTTTGTGCTACCTCTTGTGTAGAGGGTTGAGTTGGTGGAGTTGTGTACTCTAGTCTTGTATAGACCAAGTTGTAATTTCTTTGTGTAAGATCCCTTTGTGGAAGATCCCTTAGAGGATAGTGAAATCCTTCATAGTGGTGAAGGCGCGGACGTAGAGTGGTGGCTCGAACCTCGGAACAATTTCTTTGTATTTGCGATTGCTTGTGTCTTACTCTCTATTGCTTTTCAATTTTCTTACTTGTGTAATTGTTCATCTTGCATTCTATGATTGCTTTCATTCTATCACTTTCATTACCAGTTTATACTCATCTCAACAAGGAAGCTATTGAGCACCTCAACTCATTATCTAGAGGAATCAAAACGGAGAATTTCTAGAGCCTTTCACGGGAATTCAACTTCAATTCTTGTTTTGAGTGACTGTTTGCATAATTCATCATAAGTAGTTTTAAAATTGCATTTGATTAGCAAAACACCGACTTACCCCCCTCTAGGTGTATTTCAGTTTTGCTGGACCCTGGCGCTGAGCAATTAGTGATGTGTCATGCGCTAGCTTCACCGCGTGAGCTCCACTTAGTGCGAGCCTCGTAGAGTGTTAGCTCTACCACACCCTAGCGCTTAGCGTCTAATGTTGGATTACGCAAGGGCCCTACCTGAGTTTAGCTTCACTCGTAGCTAGTTCCGACGAGCTTAGCACTCTAACCTCATCCCATCATTTCCCCCACCTGACTTATTTTCATGGATTTAATGAACCAGATTTTCTTACTGTGTCTGAACAAGCTTGTCATAATTTTCTCGATGATCTATTTGAAAAATATTGCAGGATTTGGGTATTCACTAGATATATAATTTACTGTCAGATTAACATTCAGAAGGTAGTTATTATGAATTCTAGTTATGCCTTTCAGAGTAATTGATGCCTAGTATTCAGAAATTATTATTATCAGTTGTTTTTTATTTATGTGTCCGCGATCAGTTATTGGGTTTTCTTTACGTATGATATTATGATCCATTATCCAGAGTGAGTCAGTCTACAGAAGTTCTGGTAGATAATATATGAGAAAGATTGTTCAGCCGCACAGTATTCCAATTAGTTGTGTCGGGAAGAGGCACGGGATTCGGATCGCAATTTTTTTAAAGTCATCAGAGAAGTTTAGGGACTTTTCTCATATTCAGGTTATCTATCATTCTCAGAAAGACTGCGTAGTCCAATCGGACCATTTAGAATCTTAATTATCTTCTTTTAACATAATTCTTTTATTAACAATTATCAAATTGTATTGATATGGCACTGTATGAAGAATTATATGACATGAAGTGCAAGAGGTGTCTAGGTCTAAAATTATTGATCAATCGGTTATGAGCATTACCCTTAGTTAGTCATATCTTAATTGGTATAATCTCGTCCCTATCCTTTCCTGTGTTCATTTTCCTTCATCAAAATTAGGAGAACAAAATTTTTGTAAGGTGGGTAGAATTTAACACCCCGTTCCCAGAATACGTACTCAGATACATATTCAGGTTTTCTATCATATTATTTTTATTTAATTTTCATAATTGCTTTTATTTTATGATTATTTATGTGATCATTTTGCATTGGATCCGAATTCATGGACTCAGAGTCAGCACTAGTCCGAACCGGGGACCTAATCTTAGTGTATTGATTAATTTGATCTTTTCAGTAGTCAGATTTGACCGATTTCAATTTCATATACTGTTTTCCAATATTTTAGAATTATCATGATTTCTAGAATTTTTCTAAATTATTTTAATAAATTCCTCAAAATCAGAATTAATCAGTACCGCCGATTGATTCTCAGATTTTTAAATTACAAATGGAGTCAAATTTCTGAAAATTGCTTTCACATTTTTTCTTAGAATAATATTTACTATCTTAATGCATTTTTTGAGATTTTTTTTGAATTTATCAAAATGCGGCCAGATTCAGTATCGAAGATAGATTACATGATTTTTAATTTGAAAAAGGGATTAAATTTCTTAAATCGATTTCATGATCCTCAGTATAATATTCTTGATTTTTGAGAATTTTTACGAAGCTTTCCGAAGATACTTGATTTTCAGGCGTTTCCGGTATTTTTTTAAAAACTTTTCCACATCCACTACTAAATCTAGGGATTCCACCATTCAAATTATTTCATCTTTTTCTTCCAATTCTTTTTTCTCCTTTTTCCTTTTTCTTTTCCCTTTTCCTTTTTTCCTTCTTTCCTTTTCCTTCCAACAACTTCTAAACACTTATACTACATTCTACACCCTTCCACCAAAATATCTCCTCCAAAATATCCCAACTCACTCATCACCCTCTCCCATCAATTTGGCTGGCCATAACTCCCTCTTCCATCACCATTTCACAAAATAACCTAACCCTAAACCTTTCCCTTCTCCTTTAAACTCTAACTCCAAAATACCTCCATTTCCTTCTCCTTTCTTCTTCATTCCTTCATCAAAACCCCATAACCACCAACTCCTTCATCTTCACTGCAGCTACAACAATACCTACAATACTTTGCCATCATCTTCTTCCTCCTCCATGTCCATTTATTCCACCACAAACTCCAAAACTCCACTAAAATTCCACCATCTCATTTACCTTCTCCAAAACAACCACCACCAATAAATCCTTCCACCAAACTACCCCCACTACATCTCCACCTAGGCCGACCACCACCCTAGGCCTAGGGCGACTCCTTCTACTTCTGCAACATCTCTGACGATCATTCTGGTGACTGTTCCGGCGACAACTTCACCATCTTCAATAACATCACCACCACCACTACAAATCTTCCATCTTCACCACCACCTCTTTTATTCTTCTCCATCACCACCATCTCCACTCTCATCACTACAACACAACCTCTATCACCCCTATTTCAACCTCCTAAATCACCATCATCTTCACCTCCTTCAACTTCCTTATTATTCCTTCCTCAAAATCCAATTCCTTCATTACCACCAACTACAAACACCATCACCACCCTATTTCACTCTCCCTCTTCTCTCTCACTAGGCAGGCCACCCCCTTGACCTCCCTAGGGGATGGTGCACCTCCCTAGGGCCAGCGGCCACTAAGGGGAAAACCCCTCTCCTTCTCTCGCTTCGGGTATTTCCTCACTCGGGAGCCCAAGCGTGTGAAGTTTTCGAATTTATGTTTTAGGCGAGTGTTTTTTCTCGCATCATCGAGCTTGTACTGTATTTGGGCTTGTGATATATTTGTATATGTGGTCATGTGTATTTGTACCGACTCTGGGTTTTTGCCCACTCCTGGGCTAGCCACCCAATTAGTCTAGGCCTTGCACTTTTATAGGTTTCGTGGTAGTGATCGGGGCGGAACCAAATTGAAAATGTGTGTTTTATGAAATCAATGAAATTATATATGTGTGTTAATGTTCCCTCGATGCTTCTGTTATAGCATTGGCTCAACTGGTCGAATCCATAGGGACGGGAGGCTATAGAAGCATTAACAGTCCATTCACGTCGGTTGTTAACAAGTTCTTCTTTATTAAAGAATGAGAAAAAGTAAAAAAAAGAAATCTGGAAGTGAAAGGTGAAGAAGGCGATAAAACGGCGGTGTGAAAATAAAAGAAAAGTGGTTTGGAAAATAAAATAGAAAAGAAAATGAAACAAAGATGAACTAAGAAGTTGGTGAAAACATCGATAAAAAAATGATAAAAAGGTTTTGAAAATGATTCTTAAAATAAAGTAAAAAGAAAGAGGAATACTATGAAAGAAATATCATGATTTCTAACTACTAATTACTCCACTAACATGCTAACTTCTTAGTGATAGTTGCCTCACATGGATCTTTGGCCATCACTAATCCTTAGCTTCAAGAGACGATACAAAGCATGACAAATAAGATGGTTCTTCACATTCAAACTTGCATCGAGAGCCAGCTAATACAAACATTAGATCATCAAAATCATTAGAAGCAAGCATGAAATAAGAGAGTTAGCTTGGTTAGCAAGTCAGCAAGTTAGATATTAGAACCCATCATCATGAGCTATATGGCTCTTGTAAGAGTAAGGCCTTGTAGAGGCTACTAGATTCATGTGGATTATCAAGTAAGTGGTTATCTAGTTAGTGGTTAGTAGTTAGTCACCATGAGAAGAAAATCTACCTAAGGATCATGTAGAAGATGGAGAAGATTACAATAGAGAAGAATGGAGACACATTTCATAGATTGTCACCATCTGTTAGATCAATATCTCTCTATCTCTCTCTGAATCTCTCAGCTCTACTACAAGATCTAAAAATAAAATAAAAATACCTACACTGCACTACACTAAAAGATAGAAAATCTAGCCTAATTCCAAATCTGCTTGCGTTTTGACCAAACCCTGCAGTATTTATAGGCAAAAGAGGGTTCCAGAAGACGAGACGAGACCACGAGTCGAAAATCGACGTGTGGGCCCACCACTTTGCCGCGGTAACGGCCGCATTTCTGCGATAATACCAAGGACCTAGCTCCCTAGTTTTGGTGTGTAGGTTCGTGTCGCTTTGGGGTCCGTCCAGATATGCTCAGATTCGGTTAATTTTATGCAGATTTGCGTAGACACCTGCAAGGGTCTAAGTTCAATGTATATTCTAGAAGATCCCTTGCTTGGCCTCCAAGAAATGCGGATTTAATTACCCAAAAATGGGTTTAATTAAGCTCTTATTATCCTTTTGCCCCTAAACTCTTGATTTATCTGCAAAAGAGACCAAAACACGGTTTAGACCGACATTTTATTTATAAATCAGTAGGAAAATGCGATATAATAATGCAGAACTGTAGACAATCAGGTAGCTACCAACAGTGCGCTTAGACCCTGGCTTACTTCAGCTCTTTGGGCTTACAGACAGCCTTTGGGCTTCACACACTATATGGATGGTCTAGTCACTGCCTATTTATATGCATGATTATGTGGTACTAATATCTCATGTAGATACCCTTGTACTGACTCTGGGTTTCCACCCACTCCCAGGCTAGCTACCCAATTGCTCTAGACCTTGCACCCTTTATGGGTTTCATGGTAGCTACCGAGAGTGCGCTTAGACCCCGAGCGCACTCCAGCCTTCGGGCTCTCACCTACTTCTCCGAAAGAGGAGTGCGCTTAGACCGTCAAGTCTCTTATAACTCCACCTAGTTTGGCTTGCTTAGCGCTCAGCACTTTATCACTAGATTTTTCTAGGCAGAACTCTGCTGGATTTTAGACTCGCCTTTTAAGCCGAGTCATTTCAGGAACTCCGTCAAGCACTCTAGTGATTAAACACTATTTGCTATCCGTGCCTCCAGCTTGCTTAGTCCCACTTGAATGTTCGCTTGCTTGCTAATTACTTGCTTACTAGTTTATCCATTCTTCTATTATGGTTATGAAGAGTTTGAGATCTTATTTATACTATTTTTCTGAGATTGCATGGTATTTCAGTATTTGTGCCAATCTCTTATATTAGTATTGTTTTCCTGTATCACTTGACATGCTTTCACTGATGTGCTATCATTTATCATCTTGTCTCTTGTCACCTGCCTGATATCACCCCCTGTTATACTATCACCTATCATGCTACTACTTGACACCTGCCCTTATTATGATATCACTTAGCACTTATCACCTGCCTCCGTCATGTTAATATTTGACCTGTGATTATAACATTTATGGGAATCCTGTATTATATATACAGTGACCTAATTTATAGTACTCATGTACTCTTGCTATACATGTACTATTGTACTCCTGAATTCTTGATTATGTCCTGCTCCTGCTATTCTCTTAACTTGATAATTACATAATAAGTCATAAAAAGGTCAACTTATATCAGGTAAGAGGGAAACTGATGGATTTCCATTATTGTTTTGTTTACAATGGTATAGGGATGTTGTGTAACTAAAATCTTGAGGTTCTACCAGTTGGCCCTAGGTGTTCCGGGCAGGTAGTTCTTACACCTCAGCTATTGTAATCTATTCATCATGAGTGCTTCGCGACACGAACATGGCTAAATGTCAGGCTAATTGGGTTGTTGTTCTGGATATGCACGGAACTCATTATAATCATAACTCATGGGTCTCATCATTAGTTTTCAATAACAACCTTGTTTTACTCAGATGTAGATATATGTGTGCTGGAACGCTAGTCCATATACCTAGACATCTGAGTAGAACAAGTTATAATAATAAAAGATGCCAATTAATAATTTGTTGTGTGTTTTGCAATTCGGGTTGTATTGACTTAGTTTAAAATGACATAAGATATATGATATATAAATGAGGGTTTCCTTATTTGGATTATTCTTTTGACGTACTTATCTCATGAAGCCGTAAATCGAGTTTGTACGCTGGTTTGCCGTGTTTGCTTTCATCGGGTTTTACTTTGGATTTCTGGTTTTATGATTATTATTATTATATTATATATGTATTCATCCTGCCTTCTCATATTATACCATGTGTATTTCCCACTTGATATCACTTACTATCTCTCTATCTGCTCTTGTATGTCTATGCTCATGACACGATTTTCAATACATGCTCCTTTGAATCGAATTTATCGGTACACTTATGCTTATTCTTGCACGCCATTTGGTATTCATCACACCACTTGTTGGGGAGTTTCTGACTCCCCTGGATCCTCCCGATTGCTGATCAGAGATGCGCACCCATAGCGTGAATTTTCGACAGACCTCTGAGGCCCTATTCTTTCAGGCCCCCTACTCGGCTCTCGAGTTTCCCTTTCATGACTCATAAGCATCTTTTGTATTATTCATACTTGTACATCTCTTTGTTCTCTCGCAATTACGCCTATCGGTGATATAATATTCTTGTAATATTGTGTCACATCTTATGATAACTTTGTAATTGTACTTATATGTTGGATGTATAATGCACCACGTATTTTCGAACTCTAATTCTTGCCTGTACTGATGCTTAGCGTAGATATGTGAAGGTATTTTCGAGCTACATATATACATCACAGTAATGTCTCGTACCCTCAAGATCAGGGTGTTACAAATTCAATCACATTTGCAATTTGAAAATCTTTGAATTGTCGGCAATAACAGTCGACACCGATTTTAGGAAATTTTATAAAATAATTCAGAAAAATCCTAGAAAATCATGAAAAATCCATAATATTGAAAATCAATATTTGAAACTAAAATCGGTCCAGTTTAACTACCAAAGAGATCAAATCAAGTAGTATCACTATATTAATAAAAGAGATCAGGTCCGATAAAATAATAAAAAGAAAAGAAAAATAAAATATGAGAAATAGGAAAAATAAGCGAACAATTGGGACATGTATCTGGGTACGTATTTCGGGTATGGAGTGTTACACTTTCAAAGAAATAGATGAAATTTATGTAGGGGAGATGATGAACTTGGAGTTTTCTAACTCGTTGGATATAGCTAAAAGAGAGGTACAAGAGTACAAGTGAGTTGTGCAAGTCGACTAGCAGATGGACCAGTCGACTACTGAGATCACCCATTTTCTGCTAGAAAAAATAGTCGACTAGCAGTTTGGATTAGTCGACTATTGAGATTACATCAACTCTCTGTTGTGGTTGATTAATCTACTAATCAATTAGACTAGTCGACTAATGGAGCCAGCCTAGCACTTCAAGTTTGATTCTGAGTTCATTTCTGATCCAAATTCAAATCTATTGGTTTCATTTTCTTCATAGACTCTTTGGCTATATATTGAGGGGTATTGTCCCCATTGATGGTAACCTTTAAGAGGTGAATTGTGTTGAGAGCTTTAGGGTTTGTTTGTTTCAGAGAATTCTATGGTGAATTGTGTAGATTCTTAATTTGGATCTTCGAATCAATTTTTAACCCTTGTAACTCAGTTGTTCGAATAAGATCCTCTCCTTTCTTCCCCAAGAATGTATGCAATTTGCCGAACCTTGTAAATCATTTGTTTCTCGCTTTCCTTCTTTGTATTTGTGTTCTTGCATATTGTTCATGATTGACTCGGTGTTGGAACGCTGATCTCAAGTGATTGGTGTGTCGCTGATTGATGGAATTCCTCCAGAGTGTGCAACAAGTTTTATCAGAGTTTCCTAGTTTAGTCGGGGTCGTGTATTGATCCCTAGAGCATCGTGGTCAGTTCGATAGAGACCGTGTGTTGATCTTGAAGCGGTGTTGATCTGTTTGTGGGATCGTGTGTCGATCTCAGAACAATGTTGGATTATTAATTAGGATAGTGTTTGGCGGATTAGGTTGTTCGAAAACTTGTCTAGGGTTTCACTTTGAGGCAAAGTTTCAATCTTTATCTAGTTTGGATTTATTTCCATTTGGTTATTTGCATTGTATATTGGTATTTTTAGGAGGAGATATGGTAGAGTTAATTAGTCCATGGTGAAGAGCGTTAACATCCACTAATCGAAAATCGATATGGTGAAATTTGATGACATGAACAATTAGAAGAGCAAGAGAGATATTGAAAAGTTCAAAATTGGTAATTATCAATTGGAAAAGAATCAGTGTGCTTATTGTAGAGAGGAAAAACACTAGAAAATTGTTTCTCCAAAGCTCAAGCAGAAGAAGGAGTCAAAGCCAGAGGCAAATCTCGCACAGGTGGTTAATACACAACATCATGTTACTTCACAGGCAAGTGGATCAGACTCAGACTCATTGGTATTCTCATCTTCAGTCACTACCCCTATTATTTGTCATTCAGAGAAATCTATGTGGATTTTGGGTAGGGTGCTGATGAATGCCATTTGCATCAATATTTTATATTCTTTTTATTCCTATTTTTGCCTCTTTAATGCTGTATGAGTAGTTTTGTTTATGAATTTTTGCAGATTTGAAGTCTAGAGAAGATTTTAAGAAAAATACCAAAAAATAATTAAATAAAAAAGTTGCAGAGAAAAATTCATTGATATACAAAGATCCCAAGTTGTAACTAGAGATTCCAGTGGAGTCTACACATCAAAGGGAAAAGGCCAGAAAATTTTACGGCGAATCTACCGTCTGAATGGCAAATCTATTATTGACCAGTCAAAGCTCATGTTGTTCTTGCACTAGCTGTTTCCTAATTCCAAATTCGTTATGTATTATATTCAATGGTTAAAACGTCATAATATAAGGCAGATTTGCTATCCCTTTTATTCGAGAGACAATGAAATTTTTTCAGGATCTTTTTAGGATTAAATCTTAATTTTAGGAAACATGTGTCAGCTGTTTAGAATTTCTGGGATTTATAAATAAGGCTGCAAACTCTTGTATTTGAGATCATACTTTTGGAGATCAAATTTGGAGACTTCATATTTTAATAAAGCTTTTATTTTCTGAATTATTATTGGTTCTTGGAGGAGGAGTTCAGAGAAGGAGATTTAATTCGGTTCTTTCTTTTCTCTTTTGATTGTTTTTATGTTTTCACAATAAAAAATCATGCTTTGATACTTTCCTTCATGAACTAAATTTTACTTGCTAGGCCATATATATAGGCTTTTCTATTGAAGATTATTCATGATTATTCATAGTATTGTTAAACACCTTTTTCTATGTTAAAGTTCAATAATTGATGATCATAATTATATAGATGGTTAGTGATTGAGATTTTCCCTGCACACAAAAATAAGGAATTAGATTTAGAACAAGTTGTGCAAGGTTCTCAATTCGAATCCGCGGTAGCAATGGCTATGCGGGTCATGATCCTCAGGGAGGGACTAGCGATGGAAGCGTTTAAGTAAGATTCTCTAAAAATTATTTTCTTTTATTATTTACAATGGTATATGATATTTACAATGAGAAGGTGAAAAGTAAATTTGAGAGAGATGGAGATCTAAACTAGAATTAGAAAGAAAGAAAACTATACATACATACCTCTTCTACCTTGCTTACCTTTGATCCGTGCGATGACTTACCTTGTCTTGGAAGGCGTACAAGTATGGCGTATAGGATCGTCCACCTTCTTAATCTACACTACGAAAATAAAAGACAAACTAACGAAGGTTTGTTCATCTCCATAGGCCATCAAGGGCTCTTCTTCGACTAGGCAGTCTCAACGCAATTGGGTCTCATGGTTCACAAGACATTAGAAAAAAAATAGAAGAATAGAACAAGGATAGAAGAACATAAATAAACAAGAATAAAAGAACACAAGAATAAATAAAAGAACACAAACAAACCTCAAGTGAATTTCATTAACAATGGAAGAAAAGTAGGCTTACACCGCTGTCACCTCAGTACAAGCATGAACTCCTTCCTCCATGAAAGCTTCCTCCACTCTCAGTTACAAAATTTACAAAAGAAAAATGAAAATAAAATCTAACCTAAACTACAAGTTAGCCTAAGAAACCCTAGAGTTTGCTCTGTATTTTCTGTACGCCCTTTACGGTTGCTCTGCAGGGGTATTTATAGGTGCAGAAGGTAGTAGAGTCCCAATACGACTCCTCCACGAAAGATATTCCCGGGATAATACTGAATTGCCGCGGAAACGCGGCTTGGGCCGCGTTCCGCGGCCAAATGGTGGCGGCTGGCCACGCGCTTTCGCGCGTGGCCTCCCCTGGTCCGTCCATCTGGGCGTTTCCTTCTGGAAGTTTGATCCTGACTCTTTATCTTTAGATTTGGATATAACTTGGGAAGCAAGTTACTAGATCCCAAATCTTTTATCCACGAATTTTCTTTTCTTTGCACTCTCTTCTTTGGCTTTTGTCCTCATCCTGCAAGTGTTTAGGGTTGAATAGAAGTCTATCCTTCCCTCTTCTTTGTATTTGCAACTTTTGCCCTTAGTCTTTGCAATTTTGGCAATTAATATTTGCAACTTTTACATTGGGCTTGAATATGGGCTTTTGGGCTTCTTTTTAAGCTTTATTTCTTTATTTTAATATTTCAAGGCCTGCACACAATAAATCATAAAATATTAGTAAATGTGCAGAAATATAGGAAAAAATATGAAAATGTGATGGTAAATATAATGATAAAAATGCACTTTTCACTACCAATCAGTTAGATTGGAGATCGATAGGAGATAATCTAGCAATACATTTAGGGATAGGGATTACTTCCCATAGGCTGAGACCGATAAGAGAAGCATAGGTTGTACAATATTAAAGAGAAAAATTATAGATTTTAATGTTGTTTTAGCTAGTAAATTTACTAGATCGATAGATTGTGAGTTTTACTTTAAAATTAGATTTAAATGATGCTCGATAGGGATTATCGATTACAAAAGATTTTTTTGATTGTTAACAATAATTTAATAAAATTTTTAACCAAATAACTACAATAATCAGAGATAGAATAGCCGAAGTAGTAATACCTAGAACTTTTCTCATAATCAAAATAATTTCTTTTTAATTAGGTTTACTTACTTTTACAACTATATATATATTTCAAATAAGATTTAGAAATAATTAATTGCGTTAGTTAAATTACAATATCTGTGGTTTCGACACTCTACGTCATCACTTAATTACTTGTAACAATTAGTTCACTAGCCAAAGCGCATGTCAGTGCTACCTATCATGTTTATTCCAAAGGAGAGGGTTTGCTTGATTTGAAAAACTTGATAGAGGCTTGGTGATGTTCGACGATGGATAGACATGCCATATTGAATGGATAAGTACAGTTGCATCAAGTTGTATGATGGATGGTGAGAAAGTTGAAAGATGTGAGATGCATTCCTCAGTTGAAAAAAGAACCTTATCTCTGTTGGAGTTTTGAAAGCGCAGGGCCTAAGAGGGACTCTTGAAGAAGTCATTCTAAAGATGTTCAGTGGCTTGTTGGTTGTTCTAAAGGACATTTGATGCAACAACTTGTACTACTTGAAAAGTAATGCAGTTTCTAAAAATATGGCAACTCTAGAATATTTGAAAGACAAGATGACCAGGTTATGGCAAATGAGATACAAACAAGTTGATATGGATACTTTGCAGGTTTTGGCAATACAAGAAGTATTTGAAGGTGCATGACTTACAATTTGGATTTGATGAACATTATGTTATGGAAAAGAAGACAAAGGTGAGATTCAGCACTGCAAGTCACCGCTTAGGAGGTTTTCTTGGTTGTATTCACATTAATGTTTGGGGTCCTGCAAACACTGCATCGCTTGGAGGCCATCGATACTATCTCTTTTGTTAATGATTTATCTAGGCATTATTGGGTATACCTTACGTGACAAAGATTTGAAGTCCCAGATTTGTCCCTGAAGTGGGAAAAGTTAATGAAGAAACAGACTGGCGGGTAGATCAAGATGCTCTAATTTGATTGTGATGGGAAGTACAAGGATCGATTTCTGTGATTTGGTCAGAACAATATTATTGGAATTTACTTCACAGTTGGTAAATATGGGGTGGCTAAAGAGATGAATCGTTCCTTACTGAAGAAAGTTTGATAACTGATGTCTAATTTATCATGAATTGTTTGTCGTCGACTGCGATAGAAGGTAAAACTTTGTTGGATATTTGGTCAGGAGGAGATACTCGAGATTATGTTTTGCTATGAGTATTTGGATATCTGGCCTACATTTGTGTCAAAAATGATAAGTTGAATCCGTGATGAAAGAAATTTGTATTTTTGGGAGTCAAAAGAAACATAAAAGGCTACAAGTTATGAGACTCTGAAAACAAGAAGATCATATTGAGCAAGTATGTCACATTTGATGAGGCTTCATTGTTGAACTCTACCATCCTAAGCAGATGGAGAGGATGAAGATCAAAGATGGATCACAGCGGGCTGTGTTGATGCTTCCCCACCATCTCTAGTTGGTTCAATATCAGTTGAGACCTCACCGGACATGACACTAGGTGAAAATCATATAGCCGTTTTGGACGTAAACATTTTGAATTGTTTGCAACGAAAGGAACCAAGAAGAATCCACAACAGTGGGTTATGAAGAAACGTGGATATCAAGTTGGTGAGCTAGATCAGCTCAAGTTGAAGGTCATTGTTCTCCATGACGGTATTGGTAAGAAGACCTATAATTTTGAGCTTCCAAAGTCTCTTTTTCTTCTCCTTCCAAGCCAAAGGGATTCTCGTGCTCAACAAGTTTCTTTAAATATCCTGTTTTTATTGGTGCCTCAATGTCATCCTTGGGTACTTAATGAAATTCTTCAGCATCATGGTAGTGGGCCATGGTGCTAGTAACAATACTTTCCTTTATTACACTAATTTGCACATGCCCTCATTACAAGCGGGGTCCTTTTAAGAAGGTTGCTCTTCACTTGCATCAATATGTGAGACTAGGAGTTTAGGAGGGTCCACTTGTCAAACTATCAGAGCATACTTCTTGCTAAATATGACAACTAATCAATATCATTGATTTAATTGGCCAGGTCGGTGAATATTAGGTGGGAGGTTTTTCATTTAATAGTACGTTCCTTAATTACAAAACTACCTTTCAAGTACCTTCCTTAGTTAAGTACCAATTAGACTGGTATTAGTCAGTCTCAATATATATTCAATATATTAATAATGATATATATGAAAATAAATATTCCAGTATAATCTCTATAAAAAGAACGTTAATTCAATTATACAGTAAATATAGTGAGGTACCCATGTAGCGAATCTTCTTAAGAAAATTATATCCCCCACTACGGTGCTAACGGGTTACTGGACGCTAGTTTCCCAAGATATAGCACTCCTTCAAGGTATTTGGATAGTACTACCAAATCACCGTACAGTTGAACCGTAATTAATCAGTACTTCACTAATTGGAATTTCAAAGCACTTGGATGAAGAAAAATTTCAGGGAGAATCTATGGCTTAATATGGAGGAATATTCACTGTAAGAAAACAGAGGAAGAGAGAATAATTTATGTCTTAAGAAGGCACAGATTCAGACACCAATTTTGTTTCTCTTCAGAATCTGTTGAATTTCTTGCTTCTTCTTTCAGATCAGATTTCTCTGTTTGAAGATGATGTAGAGAAGAACTTGTTGGCCCAAAGGCCTTCCACTCTAGTTTTGATGATGATTAACTCATGTAGTTATGTTTACTAATAATCTTGTGTTGTTTAAATTTCAGATCATTAACCAAGATATTAGTTGGTGATTAGCTTCAACAAGGTGTTTAGAAGCTTTTCATGATGATTCCAGGGCCAAAGCTTCAAGATCATACATTGCCTAGCCCATGGATGGTGTTTTGGAGCAAGTCTACTTGAAGATGAAGATCATCAAGAAGACTTAGGTATCTATAGTTTAGTTAGTGTGTTTTAGATCCATTTGTAAAGCCTAGTATAGTTGATATGCTCAAGTGCACAAACACACACGTTTTCATGTTTTGGATTTGGCTTTCATGAATAGTAGATCAAAACAAGTTGACTTTATTTCTATGTATATTAGATGTATTCTAGATATACATACATGGTTTAACTTGCTAGACAAACTTATTTTGACTATCCTATTCATGTATTGAAAAATCAAGTTTGATAAAAATATAAGTTTTGTTTTTGATAAAATTTGCAAGACTCAAAAATGAATTGATATGATTAATATATGTCTTGAAATTTTTATCACAAGTTTGTGTTTCCATATAAAATGATAAAACTATTTTTGGTGATTTTTGAAAGTGTTAAAAGATTTTTAGAAAAATATTTATAGTGTTTTTCTGACCCAGATTTCTGTTCCAGGCTTCAATCAGTCGACTAGTCAACCTGACCTAGTCGACTTGGGTGAAGTCGGTCGACCGGGCCGGTCGACCGACGTGCACAAATCTGTGCACGTTTGGAGGCACTGAGACGGTCAACCGCTCCGGTCGACCGGGGCACTTACAGTGCTCTCTGTTTGTTTGGATCGACCGGGCCGGTCGACCGCAGTTGGCCAACGGTCATATTTTCGACCGTTGGCGGTCGACCAGGCCGGTCGACCGTTGCCTGTCAGAGCTGCCAGCTCAGCTCTAACGGCTAGTTTTCTGATGGGCCTATAAAAACCCCATCTCTTTGGGTTTTTGGCCAAGGTTTTTAGAGACAAAATTTCCAGACTTTTCTCTATTGTTTTAAAAGTGTTTTTAAAAGAGTTTTGAGCCAAAAAGAATTCATCTTATTTGTTTTTTAGGTTTTTGGAAAAATCAGAGAAAAGAATATTTTGGGAGATTTGTCTCTGTTTTCATTCTATATCTTTTGCAAGAATTTTCCCAAGTGTTTTTCTTTGTTGCTTGTTTTCCAAACACCTAGTTTCCACACTTGAGCTATCACCTATCCTAATCTATTTAGGATCTTATTTTTGTGGAAAAGAAAAGAGAAAAGAAAGAGAGATTGAGTTTGTGGTTTTTGGAACCACTTGTTGTAAACACCCTTATTCTTGTTGTATCCCTCTTAGGTAGAGGTGATCGGGTGATTGGTTTGCTCTCTCTAGTGAGAGGTGGAGTTTGGTTGTAAACCCTCTTAGATAGAGGTGTTGGTTGTTGTGGTTGTTTGGCTAAGGGCCTACCCCTCTTGTGTGAGGAGGAGTTTGTTTGAGAGAGGAGTTAGGTACTCCATTGTTGTACAAATCCTTCTCGGTGAAGGTTCCCTCGGTGGGAGTCCTCGTGGACGGTATAGTGGATTGGAAATCCTACACGGTGGTGTAGGCGGGGATGTAGAGCAAGGGTGCTCGAACCTCGAAACATATCATTGTGTTTGTATTTGATCCACTTGTCTCTAAACTCTCTCTCTTTACATTTGTGCAAAGCATCATACTACATTCATATTCTATTTGCTTGTGTTGTGCCTTGCATAATTCACATTGCTATATCTTGTATATGCTTGGTTGTTTGTGTGTGCCTCACTTGTACCTAATCAACAAGAGCTTCACATAGCACCTCAACCCATTCAAGGGGAATCAAGAGGAGTTAGTCCAGAGCCCTTCACGGGGAATTCGGCTACACTTGTTGATTGTACTAAGTGTGTTACAAAATTTGCATTAGCTTCCGCATTTAGCGCACTTAGTTTTGCATTTAGTTTTAGATTAGCACTAACACCTATTCACCCCCCATCTAGGTGTTCCTTTCAATTGGTATCAGAGCTAGTGCTCCTGATACTTAGGCTTAACATCCTAAGAGTGAGATCCATTTTCTTGCTAATCTATTGTTTGCATTTGCTTGTTTGCACACTCATATAGTTTGCCATGGACTTCATGACCCCACCTAGCTTTGACCCTTCCAACATTGATGTTTGGAAGTATAGGATGTCCATGTACCTAAAGACCCTAGGTTTGCATGTCTTTCTTGCGGCCACCAAGAAATGCTATCTTGGAGATCGCAATCATATAGGGGCCAATGCACAAGCCCTAGAGGCCATTCGAAGCACATTACCTAAAGATTATCTTTACGTGTTTCTAACATTGATTCCGCCTTTGCAGTGTGGAATTTGTTGACAACAACCACCACCTCCGAGCTTCAAGTGCAAATTCAAGAGGAGGAATCTAGTGGAGAATCCGATTCACAATGCTTCATGGTCCAAGGGAATGACTCCCTTGAGGTACATTCGGAATCCCACTTAGATTGTGATGATAGTGCTAGTTCTTCAAATGATTTTGTTGATCCCCATGCTTTGAATGAAGAACTTTCCATAGTTTGTGAAAAACTAATAGAAAAATATAATTTGTTGAAAAAGAAGAGTCTAGGCATTAATAATGAAAATAAAAATCTGATTGCTAGACTTGATGTTATTTTGCAAGAGAAAGAGGAGATTGCTAATGAGAGGGATTCATTAAAATCTCAACTTGATCTTGCACTTAAAGAAAATGAGTTTTTGAAAAATAAAAATGATTGCCATGTTCTTTTGAAGAAAAATGATAACTTGTCTTCAAAAGTTAATTTTATTTTAAAAGAGAATGTTGCTTTGAAAAATAAAATTATTTCTATTTCAAATGATTTAGATGTATGTTTAAAGAAAAACATTGTTTTGCAAAATAAGATTGATACACATGTTTGTCATGCTAGGGTAGTATCACACACTTCACCTAATGCATGTACCTCTTCTTTTAAGATTAATGATGATATTTGTATGTTAAAGAAGAGAGTAGATTGTTTGGGCTCCACTATGAGCCAATGTGCCATGAACCATACACGCTTGGAAACCTTGGTTCAAAAGAAACAAGTTCCATCCTTTATGCATGCACACCCTCCACGGCATACACATGCTCCACACGGACACACCCATCACAAGTATGCTCATGTGTACACTTGTACACATTGTGGACGTAAAGGCCATCTTGCTAAATTTTGCTATGATCGTTTACATGTTGAGAATTTAGCAAAGAAGTTTGTTTGGGTTAGAGAAGGGACTAACCCCCATGGACCCAACAAGATGTGGGTACCAAAGACCACCCCTCCTATTATTTTTGATGTAGGTGTGGGCTCTCACATGACGTGAGAGTGATGACACCTTGGAGTGGATGCGTTCCGGACTTAAAGGAAATCAATTGGATGCATCACTTTCAAGGGAAGATTTGGTGGAAATGACCACTATGTTTTGGAGACAAGGAGAGTTGCCTTCTAGGTTTTGGTAACAATTCTTATCTCCTTATTATTGTTTACATGCTTTCATATTGATGTTTTATAGCATGTTTTCATTGTCTATGGATTAGTGTGTAAATATCATATTTATTAGATCCTTGACATACATGTATAGTATTTGAGACACACATACTTGCATGAACCCATACTTAGTGTTCTCACTTTTGTTTAAGCTATAATGTACATCATGAATCTAAAACATGTGAATTTACATAGTAATTATGTCTTAGTTTTATCATGATGAATTTTATCTTATTTTTGATGCTTCATGTTAAGATTACTTGTTTAGATGTTAGCTTTCATTAAGACTAGGATTTATACTTGTGCATATAGTGGGCCACAAATAAATTTATATATGTTTGAGCTTGATTGCCTATTTGAACCCATTAGATGTGCTAGTATAGTCTAGTTTTGATGATTCATACATTTCAAACTTGTATTCCATTTTTGGATTTGTTTTATGAGTTTTCACTTCATGTATATGTTTGTATTGCCAAACTTTAAGATATACATGTATACCCCTTGAGTCATTTGCCTTTTATGCAAATCTATATATATGGACTCAATTGTGTTTAGGGATATGTATGTATACTTATTGTGTTGACAATTCATACATATACCATGAAATGAAATTTATTTTGGTGAAGATTTTCTTGATTTTGTATTTAATTGTTTAACTTCATGTATATGTCTATCTTGTCCAAACTATTAGATATACATGTTTATCCTTTTTGAGCCACGTGTCTTAATGCATATATTTTGTGGACTCGTTGTGTTTTGGATATGTATGTATATTTTAGTTTGTATTAGACATACATGTGCCATGAAGGTTAAATTAGTTTTGATGTTTTCATGTTTTCATGTTTAAGGAATAATTGAGCTTAATGAAAAATTTTCATGATTATGATATTCACACTTTATTTGTACACTAACATTTATTGCTTGCTCATGTCTTGTATTCATGAGTCATATTTATGCCTAATTGAATTAGAGTGTTGATTATCATGTGGATTTCATGTTTTATGAAAATTATTTTTAGTTTATTCCTTGCTTGAAGGATTTCGCACTAGTTAACAAGTTTTTCATTTTGACTAGTTCGTATTCTTCAATTTGGTAGTGATTTTCAAACAAAACTACATTTTCAAATCTATTTTTGAAAACCCTACCATCCATGGGCGGTTGGATGGGAGATCATGGTCATGTATGCTTTAAAATGAAAATCATTTAAAACTTGAACCTTGATTTGGTGGATTAGATTATATGAGTTATACCACGCTTTTATTGTTAGGTCAATTGGTATCATTGAACTCTTTCAATTGGTATCATTTTGATCTTTGTGTATACTCATATGTTTATTGTGTATGTATATTTCCAATTGGTATCATCTATTGGTGATTGGTACTCATTCTATTTCATACACACATACTTGTTTTATTTGTGCTTAAGATATAAATTTTCATAAAATCTTGTTTATGCTAGTGCTTGAGCTTCAATTTTATTTCAATTGATTACTTTTAAATTGGTATGAAGCCCATGCATCTTTTTAGTTGGTATTTCATAAAGGGGGAGAAAATTTAATTTTGTCTTTCAATTGGTGATTCTTCAATTGGTATTTGTTTCCCACTCCCTTACTTTATGATTGAAAATTTCATATTGGTATCATATGTTTAATATGAAAATTATTTACAATTGGTATCAAAATTTTGTTTAGACATTCAAAATTTATTATGTTTAATTTCAATTGATATCAAGATGTTTCATGTGTTTTTGCTTAAAATTGGTATCTAAAAATTTTTTTAAAAATACAAAAGTTTTGATTTGTATTGACTATATGCATATAGATTCATGATGAGTGTATCTTGTATTGAAGAGCTTAACATCTCTTCGTTATGTGGTACACGTGTGTAGGGGGAGTTTCACATCTCCTCTTATGCATTACATAGTGTGTGTTATGTGAATTAGGGCTTAACATCCCTCTTTCATGTAATGCATATGTGTAGGGAAGCTAACTTAGCGTCTTCCTCTTCATGAATGTATATAGCATATAACAACTATTGATCTTTGTTTATTTTCAATTGATATCAAGATGCTTCATTGACATTTTTATCTATTGATATCATGTTGTTTATAGTCACCCCTTATTGACCTTGTTTTTTGTTTTAGACAAAAGGGGGAGAACATTGTTTTATTGTTTTGATTGATTTAAAAGGGGAGAAAGATTTTTACCCCTCATTTTATTGTTTGGATTGTTTAACCCCTTCTTGATCTTTTTGTTTGACAAAAAGGGGAGAAAAATTTGTTTGATTTGATTTTACTTTGTTTACCCCTTTGTTGATGATTAACAAAAAGGGGGAGAATTATTTGAGAGTTTAACATGCATATATAAAACTCAAATTACTTCTATGCATGATTGGTACATGTTTTATATATGCATACTTATGTTTTTGCATATATTAAGTTTTATTGGTATCTAGAGCATCTAGTGTTTTTGTTAATGTTTTATTAATTTAATTGGTATCTAGAGCTTCTAGAATATGTTTATGCGTTTTATGCATGTTGATGCATACATGTTTATGTACATTCATTGCATATCATTTGTTTAATTGTTTATGCATGAGTTAAGGGGGAGCTTCTTTGAAGCTTAACTTTAATCCATGCATATATAACTCCATGAGTTTTATCATCATCAAAAAGGGGGAGATTGTTGGCCCAAAGGCCTTCCACTCTAGTTTTGATGATGATTAACTCATGTAGTTATGTTTACTAATAATCTTGTGTTGTTTAAGTTTCAGATCATTAACCAAGATATTAGTTAGTGATTAGCTTCAACAAGGTGTTTAGAAGCTTTTCATGATGATTCCAGGGCCAAAACTTCAAGATCATACATTGCCTAGCCCATGGATGGTGTTTTGGAGCAAGTCTACTTGAAGATGAAGATCATCAAGAAGACTTAGGTATCCATAGTTTAGTTAGTGTGTTTTAGATCCATTTGTAAAGCCTAGTATAGTTGATATGCTCAAGTGCACAAACACACACGTTTTCATGTTTTGGATTTGGCTTTCATGAATAGTAGATCAAAACAAGTTTACTTTATTTCTATGTATATTAGATGTATTCTAGATATACATACATGGTTTAACTTGCTAGACAAACTTATTTTGACTATCCTATTCATGTATTGAAAAATCAAGTTTGATAAAAATACAAGTTTTGTTTTTGATAAAATTTGCAAGACTCAAAAATGAATTGATATGATTAATATATGTCTTGAAATTTTTATCACAAGTTTGTGTTTCCATATAAAATGATAAAACTATTTTTTGTGATTTTTAGAAGTGTTAAAAGATTTTTAGAAAAATATTTTATAGTGTTTTTCTGACCCAGATTTCTGTTTCAGGCTTCAATCAGTCGACTAGTCAACCTGACCTAGTCGACTTGGGTGAAGTCGGTCGACCGGGCCGGTCGACCGACGTGCACAAATCTGTGCACGTTTGGAGGCACTGGGACGGTCGACCGCTCCGGTCGACTGGGGCACTTACAGTGCTCTCTGTTTGTTTAGGTCGACCGGGCCGGTCGACCGCAGTTGCCCAACGGTCATATTTTCGACCGTTGGCGGTCGACCGGGCCAGTCGACCGTTGCCTGTCAGAGCTGCCAGCTCAGCTCTAACGGCTAGTTTTCTGATGGGCCTATAAAAATCCATCTCTTTGGGTTTTTGGCCAAGGTTTTTAGAGACAAAATTTTCAGACTTTCTCTATTGTTTTAAAAGAGTTTTTAAAAGAGTATTGAGCCAAAAAGAATTCATCTTATTTGTTTTTTAGGTTTTTGGAAAAATCAAAGAAAAGAATATTTTGGGAGATTTGTCTTGGTTTTCATTCTATATCTTTTGCAAGAATTTTCCCAAGTGTTTTTCTTTGTTGCTTGTTTTCCAAACACCTAGTTTCCACACTTGAGCTATCACCTATCCTAATCTATTTATGATCTTGTTTTTGTGGAAAAGAAAAGAGAAAAGAAAGAGAGATTGAGTTTGTGGTTTTTGGAACCACTTGTTGTAAACACCCTTATTTTTGTTGTATCCCTCTTAGGTAGAGGTGATCGGGTGATTGGTTTGCTCCCTCTAGTGAGAGGTGGAGTTTGGTTGTAAACCCTCTTAGGTAGAGGTGTTGGTTGTTGTGGTTGTTTGGCTAAGGGCCTACCCCTCTTGTGTGAGGGGAGTTTGTTTGAGAGAGGAGTTAGGTACTCCATTGTTGTACAAATCCTTCTCGGTAAAGGTTCCCTCGGTGGGAGTCCTCGGTGGACGGTATAGTGGATTGAAAATCCTACACGGTGGTGTAGGCGGGGATGTAGAGCAAGGGTGCTCGAACCTCGAAACATATCATTGTGTTTGCGTTTGATCCACTTGTCTCTAAACTCTCTCTCTTTTCATTTGTGCAAAGCATCATACTACATTCATATTCTATTTGCTTGTGTTGTGCCTTGCATAATTCACATTGCTATATCTTGTATATGCTTGGTTGTTTGTGTGTGCCTCACTTGTACCTAATCAACAAGAGCTTCACATAGCACCTCAACCCATTCAAGGGGAATAAGAGGAGTTAGTCCAGAGCCCTTCACGGGGAATTCGGCTACACTTGTTGATTATACTAAGTGTGTTGTAAAATTTGCATTAGCTTCCGCATTTAGCGCACTTAGTTTTGCATTTAGTTTTAGATTAGCACTAACACCTATTCACCCCCCTCTAGGTGTTCCTTTCAGAACTCTGTGTTCTGTGTGTTTAGAAAAGACGGAGAGGTGCACTGTTTATTGTGCTCCTAGAAAATCCGTTGGAGAAAGTGGGAGCAGTCTGAACCATTGCAATTGTTCCATGAGTAGTTCAACCACGCATTGGATTAGGTAGCGGGTGCATCCGCATCCAAACCCATAACCCATCTGCACCCATGTAGCCCTGTCCAAAATGAAACGGACCGGGTTCGCACCCGCACCCGCACCCGTATAGTTGAACCATAGTTAATCAGTACTTCACTAATTGGAATTTCAAAGCACTTGGACGAAGAAAATTTCAGGGAGAATCTATGGCTTAATATGGAGGAATATTCACTGTAAGAAAATAGAGGAAGAGAGAAGATTTTATGTCTTAAGAAGGTACAGATTCAGACGCCAATTCTGTTTCTCTTCAGAATCTGTTGAATTTCTTGTTTCTTCTTTCAGATCAGATTTCTCTGTTTGAAGATGATGTAGAGAAAACTCTGTGTTCTGTGTGGTTAGAAAAGACGGAGAGGAGCACTATTTATTGCGCTCCTAGAAAATCCGATGGAGAAAGTGGGAGCAGTCTGAACCGTTGCAATGGTTCAATGAGTAGTTCAACAGCGCATTGGATTAGGTAGCGGGTGCATCCGCATCCAAAACCCATAACCAATCTGCACCCATGTGGCCCAGTCCAAAATGAAACGGACCGGGTTCACACCCGCACCCGCACCCAGGCCCGGGCCCGGGCTCCGGTTCTGGCAGCGGTGCCGGCGACGTGCACGATATGGGCATGGTTTTCTCCAAATGCGTGTGAAAACTCCAAGTACCCAAAGTGTACACCCTTTGTTCTTAGCATTTTATATTTAAACACTTCAATATTTCACACTATATCCAACATGGGACTAAATTGTTTTAGCTTCCTTTACTCCCCTTTAGCTATTGAATTAGACTAACTTTCAACTCGAATATCATATTCATTCGAAAATGGAATTGAATATGTGAATATATCATATTCATCCCCAATGGAAGGAGAACACACTCCAACCATTATCTAGTTGATTCTATCAATGGATCTCTCTGTAATTCAGCTCAAAGATTCACTTAAAATTATGCGCTTTCCCAACAATCCCCCACAATGAATGGAGATTCAAAGAAATGACACACTATGAGACTGACTCTATAGTGAAAGATACTTTTAGGAAAGAAACTGCTTCAGGATAAGTAAACAGATCTTGAATCTTCTATCGCGAAAGCTTTATCGGGCTTACTGGCTAATCAGTGAACTAAGTCTTGAACTGTCAACCATTTATGTAAGCCAAGTCAACAAATCTCACACAGTAACTTTTCAAAATCAACTTTGGTTCTCGGTCGTGTCCATTTTGGCCCTGGATATTCTTAGTTTCAGAGAGTATCTTTAGAGAATCAAAGCCTCTATAGAGTCTCCCAAAAAGCCAACCCAGCTCCATACTTACATAGGTGATCGTCGTATTAAGAGTAGTCTACTCTACCCTACTTGTTTTAATAACAAGATATAGGCATCATTAAAAGTATTAAGCATATCCTAAATCCATTTGAAGAAAGCACTTGGATGCACTATAAGAATAGGTTGGAGTCAAGCTCCTAAGTGCTTACTCGTAGAGTTAATCATAACTAGTTTTTTCTCTTGAACTTTGTTCGTGGGATCTCCAGTCACTAAGTGATGTTTTCATTAAGCTGACTCAGTAAGGTTAGGCTTCTAGCCCCATTTTCCTCGATGCATAGTTTATACGCTCTCCATTTAATCCTTTAGTAAACAGATCCGCTAGATTATTTTTTAACGATACAAAGTCAATAGAGATGATTCTATTTGAGAATAACGGCTTCACGGTGCTATGTCGACGAGGAATGTGTCTAGACTTACCATTATATATAAAATTTTGTGTCTGAGATGTCGCTGCTTGATTATCCTAGTGAATATATATGGCAGGCACTAGCTTGGGCCACAATGGTATATCTTTAAAAATTGTAGAAGCCATTATTTCTTCTCCAGCCTTATCCATGATTATAAATTCCGATTTCATTGTGGAACTGGCAATACATGTTTGTTTGGATGATTTTCAAGATACCGCTGTGCCTCCAAGAATAAATATATATCTGCTAGTTGATTTTGATTCATCAGAATCTGTAATCAAATTAGCATCACTGTACCCTTCAATTACAGGTGGATATTTTTTATATCTCAAGGCATACTCTCAGATTTTAGATACATAGCCTACTACTCCTAGCAAAGCAGTCCAATGTGTTGGCCCAAAGGCCATTATCCCAGTTATTTTGATGATAACAAAACATATTTAGTTATGTATTTAATATTTTTGTTTAAAAGGATTTCAGGTTCAAGAACAGGTTTTTGACGGCTCCGCTAAAAGACTCACAAGTTTGGACGCCGCAAAAATGAAGATTCTCAAGCCATGCACAACTAGGATGCTTCGGGATCAAGATGATGATGTGAAGATCAAGACAAGATCAAGAAGACAAAGAAAACAAGATTTGTATTTTTATTTTCTATTTTAGATATTTTGTCAAAGCTAGATATTAGAAGTAGAGCTATGGGATTATCACACACACACCTCTTAGTTAAGTTCTTGGCTTCAAAAAGATTTTTAATTTCCATTTCTAACTTAGTTTTTAAAGTGAACATGTTTGGAAATAAGCTTTTTAGAAAAAACAATAGTTTTTGGAAAAACACTTTTATGGAAAAACAAGTTTTTATCAAAGGGATTTTTATCAAACTATTTTAACATGATAGAAGTATGACATATGCTCATACTCTATGTTTTTACAAGTTCCAAAATTTAACCCAAGACCTATAACCCAAAACCCCAGATTTCTGGTTCTGGAAGTTCTGATTTTTCAGAACTTACAGTAACCGGTCGACCGACCCGGTCGACCGATGTGCACAAACTGTGCACGTCTATATCAGTCGACCGACCCGGTCGACCGAGGCACAATTGCGTTCACAGGATTTTTCGGTCGACCGACCCGGTCGACCGTAGAGCCCCAACGATCACATTTTTGACCGTTGGCGGTCGACCGACCCGGTCGACCGGACTCTGTCAAAAGTTCTGACAGATCCAACAGCTATTTTTTCTGGTTGATTCTCTTTTGGGATTTGATTCCAACGGATTTCTTAGGATGTTTTTGACCCCTATAAATAGGAGGTCACTTCAGTTGATATGACTAACAATTTTAGAGCCATCAAGAATATTTTTTTTACAAGAGATTTCTAAAGATTTCCAAGCTCTTCCTTTTAGACAAGATTTTCTCTCAAAAGCCAAAATTTCAATCACCCATCTTGAAGCCTACATCTCTACTTCTCTCTAGCTTAGCACTACACAATCCCTATATCTACATCTACATATTTGGTTCTAGGATTGTGCTTGGTGAGCTTTTGTAAAGTGATCAAGTGTTGATCACTCTTTTCTTACTTGAGTGAAGTTGTAGAGGCATCGGCCTCAAGGTGAGCTAGTGTGCTCAAGGTGGTGTTGCGGCATTACGAGAGACGGACAAGTGTGTCCTTGTATTGTTGATCCAGTGGGATCCTCAATAGTGGAAATCCTTCAAGTGTGAAGGCGGGGACGTAGAGCGTGGCTCGAACCTCGGAAACAACTCCTTGTGTTTGCGTTTGATCAAATCTCTCTAAACTCTATCTCTTTATTACTTGCACTTTTATATTGTCTATTACTTGCAAGAATTTGTGTATTGTGCTAATTGTTAAGTTAATTTTTAAATTCCGCATTATTGCCATAATTCATATAGCCATCACCTATTCACCCCCCCTCTAGGTGATTTCAATTGGTATCAGAGCCTAACCCTACAACTTAGGTCTAACCACCTTAGGGAGATCCATATTTGGCTATATACATTTTTGTTGCATTTTCATTTGCTTGTGCATTCATGGCATCCATGGACTTTTCTAGCATTAAATCCCCACCCAAGTTTGATGGTTTAAACTTCCCCATTTGGAAGGTGAAAATGAATCTCTTCCTTAAATCCCTAGGAGTTAGGGTAGCTAGGGCTATAACCAAAGATTTTATTGAACCCACTAGTGATGAGAGCACATGGTCCGAGGATACTTCCAAAGACTATGAGGCTAATGCTAGGGCACAATATGCATTAACCCAAGCATTGAATGAGGATGACCTTGCACGCATAATTAATTGTAAATCCGCATTTGAGGTTTGGAACATACTCATTGTGACTCATGAGGGAACGTCTCAAGTCAAGAGAGCCAAAGTTGACTTGCTACGTTCTCAATATGAGAACTTTTACATGTTTGAAAATGAGAGCATTGATGATATGCTCACCCGTTTTACAAAAATAACTAATGCTCTTTCTTCCTTAGGCGACAAGATTGATAATGATCAAAAGATAAGGAAAGTGATTAGAGCTCTTCCCAAAGCTTGGAAAGTCAAGGCGACCACACTCAAGGAGCTCAACGACAAAGAGGAGATGGACTTCTCCGGCTTCATCGGAAATCTCAAGACGCATGAGATGGAGATGAAAGTTAGAGAAGAGAGGGAGGCACCAAAGAAGAAGACGATTGCCTTCAAAGCCACTCCTACTACCATTGAGGAAGACGACTCATCCGAGGATTGCGATGAGGACTTCGCCATGCTCATTCGGAAGGTGGGCAAGATGTTTTACAAGAAGGGACGGCAAAGTAACTTCCGAAGAGGGAAACCTCAAGGAAGGTATGAGAAGAAAAGAGAAGAACCCGGTCCTTGCTTCCATTGCAAGAAGATCGGTCACCTAATTGCCGATTGCCCCGCTCTCCAAGCAACCACCTCCAAGCACGGGAAGAAGAAGAAAGCCTTGGCCGCTACATGGGATGACTCGGAGTCGGAATCCGAAGAGGAGCACGACGCCGCCAACATGTGTTTTATGGCACAAGGTGAGGAATCATCTAAGGTATGTCTAGAAACTTCCATTGATGATGATGATCTCACAATGGATGAACTTGCTCAATTTTTGAAGAATTGCAACATAGGTATGAGATTTCACAATCTCATAATAAGAAATTGAAAAAGGAAAATGATGTTTTGAAAAATAAACTTGAAATTTGTTTAAAAGAGAACAATGAGTTATCTACTTCTTTTGAAAAATTGAAAAATGTTTGATAAGTATAAGGTAGCTAATAAAGGAAAAACCCCCCTGATTTCTAGTGATAAAAATGTTTTTGTTGAAATTCAAAAACGTGTTGATTCTTTAGATAAAACTTTAAAGAAATGTGCATTTGATTTTAACAAGCTTGCATCTAAATTTCCTAAGGGAGTAGCCCAAGGGAAACATGTTCATCATAAACATGCTACACATAAACATGCACACACACATAACCATGCTTTTATGTACAATAGTGGTAGAATTTTTATTTGCACTTATTGTGGCCGCAAAGGCCATTTAGAAAAATTTTGCTATGCTAAGAATAATGTAAAGAATAAATTTGTTTGGGTTCGCCCCGGATCTAACCCCAAAGGACCCACTAAGATTTGGGTACCAAAAGAGCCACCGAATTTAAATGATACAGGTATAGGTGGATCTACCCCCTCCAAGACTTAGGAGGAGGTGGTGCCCGGGTGGTTGATGCATCGGAGCTTAAAGAACAAATCGTGCAT
Source organism: Agave tequilana (assembly GCA_038442645.1). Lineage (NCBI taxonomy): Eukaryota > Viridiplantae > Streptophyta > Magnoliopsida > Asparagales > Asparagaceae > Agave > Agave tequilana. The sequence goes on from JAVJIF010000050.1 coordinate 1,571,412, forward strand.
GCATCGCTATCGTGGAGGCACCTATTTTGGAGATTGCCCTTCAATTGGTAACATCTCCATTTAAAAGTTTTTGATTTTTAGTCATGTATACATATGTATAGAATTGATAGTTTGCTTTTGTACTCCATTGATATATGCTTGTATAGAACTACTTTTCTATCATGTTGTATATGTGCCTTGTGTTAACTTTTATATCTTTTGTATCATGCCTTGTTTATTGTATGTCCACATGTATAGTTTATAATTTGTGATTATATACTTGTATACATATACACATTATTTTCATAAATAAAAATAAACATTTGTAAAATTTCCTATTTAAACAAACACCTTAAAGATGGCAATTGCGCACCTCAACTCATTCAAGAGGAATCAAGAGGATGAAGTTCAGAACCCGTCACTAGGTATTCGGCTTCAACATCTTTAAAATCTTTGTTTAAATATGAAAATTAAAATTAAAAAGGGATTGCATGAATTTTGATGTTGTAATAACTTAATGAAGATTTAAAACCTGTTGGTGTATTCCTATATGTTTAATATGTCATACCTATTTTGACTACAAATTTATTTAAAATTTTTTTTGGGCCAGTTGCTGATAACAGATTTCAGGCAAAGCCGGTCGACCGACCTATAAAGCCCCGGTCGACCGACTCTGCCTGAGAAGAAATTTTTATTTCTTTTCTGTTATCGGTCGACCGACTATATGTCCCGGTCGACCGATCTAGTCTGCAGAGCTCTCGGGATAAATCGGTCGACCGTGCCGGTCGACCGCTCTATATTTACAGAGCTCTCGGGTTGTTTCGGTCGACCGACCCGGTCGACCGATCGTCGAATTTTGCCCTATAACTGTCTTTTCTCTTCACTTTTTTCTTTCTCTCTCTCTCACTCAGCCGACGAACCCACTCCATCTCTTCTCCAAAAATTTTCTTTTTCTCTCCAATCACTCAACCGTTCCCAAATTAATTTAAAACCCTCCTTAAACTCCTTCTTCTACTTCCAGATCTTCAATTTCAGGATCATCCATCCGCTGGATTCGGAGAAATTCGGATTTCTTTGCTTAGGGTTTGAGTTCTTCACAGTTAAGGTAAAAATCCAATTTTTGACTCTATTTTCATATCTTGCTTTGGAATCAACTATCTATTGTCATCTAGGTTTCTAAGCATCTAGATCAAGCCCTAACCTTGATTAAACCTAAAAATTTCATTTTTCATCATGCCACCTAAACGTTCCCGATCTGAGAAGGGAAAGGAAGTTACACAACCTTCCTCCCAAGTTCCTAGACCCGTTAGGCTCTTCCTTAATGATCTTGCAGCTGATCGATACTCCCATTTCTCCACTAGGAATATCAACTCAGGGAGATTCGTTGTTATCCAAGACTTCGAACACTTGAATATTCCACACATCCTGCAGTCCAACAATTTAGTGGAATTTTTGACCATCAAGGAACAAGTTTACACCTCCCTTGTTCCTTACTTTTATGCTAATTTTGAATTCGATGGAAATCGTATCACATCTAGGGTTTTAGGTAGAGACATCGACATTTCTATTGGTCGATTTGCTAGGATTCTGCATCTCTCCACTAGTGGAGCAGATGTGTACACCCATGATCTACATGACTTTGAATTTCCGGACGGTGAGTCTGCGCTCACCGCCTCTACCTTGATCCACGGGGATGACAACCCCGGTCTAGTAAGGAATGAGGTTGTGAGTAGGTACACTCTCACTGCTCAAGTCCTTGCTAAGATTATTTTCTTCAACATTGTCCCCAAGCATGGTGAGTATAGCCACGCTAGGGGTTGCGTACCTTTGATTATCTATTGCCTTCTTCGAGGCATTAAGGTAAATTTTCCTAGAGTCATAGCCTCTCACATGGCTTCTGATCAGATCCGTACTGCGGGTAGAAGCTTGCCCTACGGCATGCTTATTACCCATCTTCTTAGGGCTCTTGATTTTGATCTTTCTGCCGAAAGTCCCTCCAATCCTTTGACCAACATCAACGGAGTTGTCCTGAAGATGATGGAAGCTCAGTTGCGTAGACACACTCCTGTGCAACCACCTATTCCTCCTGTTGGTCCTGGCTCATCGTCTGCACCTGGATCCTCTTCCTCTTCAGCCCCTGTTTTTCCTCCTGAGTTTCAGGCCCTTCTCTCTTCGGAGATCCGCTCTCAGATCGAGGCGCACCAGGCCTGGGTCGAGAAGCGCGACGCAGCTATTCGTGCGGAGTTGGATGCTCGTTCCATTCAGGATGCTGCTTTTCGGGCGGAGATCCGGAACAACATGTCTTATTTTGCTGAGTCCATGAGATTCGTGGACGTTCAGTTTCAGGCTCTTTTCTCAAAATTTGACATGCTCGTTCCTGATCGGACTCCGATTGCTTGTCGTCTCCCATCCACCGGTCCTCTATTTCCTCCCAGAGCTCGTTCGTCTGTTCCACCACCGCGCACCAGAGTCGATGGCATGGATCCAGAGGAGGTTGCTTCTTCCTCAGAGGAAGAAGATGGTGGAGACAAGAAGATGGCTGAGGGCTCATCTGAGCATGCCGGCGACGAGGAGGACGAGGATGCTGGAGATGATGATGATGCTGCTGAGTGACCTCCCCTTTTGATGATGTCAAAAAGGGGGAGAGTTATTTGGGGAGAGCTATCTTGAGAGAGATATTTTATCTTGTAGTATTTGTATTTGGACATGTAGTATTTACTTTGCTTTGGACATGTATTGGACATGGTTGTTTACTTTGCTTTGGACATGTATTGGACATGGTTGTTTACTTTATGCGTATCTTTTGTTTTTTTGTGTATCTCTTATTTATGTCATGTATGAACTCATCTATTCTATGACATAAGTATTTGGTATCATTTGTTGGCATGGAAATATGGTGTTTATCATTTACATATGTTTTCCTATATATGCATGTGTTGAGGGGGAGCTTCATTTGAAGTCTCTACCCAAAATATTTTGTGATAACTACATATGTTTTGCCATCATCAAAAAGGGGGAGATTGTTGGCCCAAAGGCCATTATCCCAGTTATTTTGATGATAACAAAACATATTTAGTTATGTATTTAATATTTTTGTTTAAAAGGATTTCAGGTTCAAGAACAGGTTTTTGACGGCTCCGCTAAAAGACTCACAAGTTTGGACGCCGCAAAAATGAAGATTCCCAAGCCATGCACAACTAGGATGCTTCGGGATCAAGATGATGATGTGAAGATCAAGACAAGATCAAGAAGACAAAGAAAACAAGATTTGTATTTTTATTTTCTATTTTAGATATTTTGTCAAAGCTAGATATTAGAAGTAGAGCTATGGGATTATCACACACACACCTCTTAGTTAAGTTCTTGGCTTCAAAAAGATTTTTAATTTCCATTTCTAACTTAGTTTTTAAAGTGAACATGTTTGGAAATAAGCTTTTTAGAAAAAAAACAATAGTTTTTGGAAAAACACTTTTATGGAAAAACAAGTTTTTATCAAAGGGATTTTTATCAAACTATTTTAACATGATAGAAGTATGACATATGCTCATACTCTATGTTTTTACAAGTTCCAAAATTTAACCCAAGACCTATAACCCAAAACCCCAGATTTCTGGTTCTGAAAGTTCTGATTTTTCAGAACTTACAGTAACCGGTCGACCGACCCGGTCGACCGATGTGCACAAACTGTGCACGTCTATATCAGTCGACCGACCCGGTCGACCGAGGCACAATTGCGTTCACAGGATTTTTCGGTCGACCGACCCGGTCGACCGTAGAGCCCCAACGGTCACATTTTTGACCGTTGGCGGTCGACCGACCCGGTCGACCGGACTCTGTCAAAAGTTCTGACAGATCCAACAGCTATTTTTCTGGCTGATTCTCTTTTGGGATTTGATTCCAACGGATTTCTTAGGATGTTTTTGACCCCTATAAATAGGAGGTCACTTCAGTTGATATGACTAACAATTTTAGAGCCATCAAGAATATTTTTTTTAACAAGAGATTTCTAAAGATTTCCAAGCTCTTCCTTTTAGACAAGATTTTCTCTCAAAAGCCAAAATTCCAATCACCCATCTTGAAGCCTACATCTCTACTTCTCTCTAGCTTAGCACTACACAATCCCATATATCTACATCTACATATTTGGTTCTAGGATTGTGCTTGGTGAGCTTTTGTAAAGTGATCAAGTGTTGATCACTCTTTTCTTACTTGAGTGAAGTTGTAGAGGCATCGGCCTCAAGGTGAGCTAGTGTGCTCAAGGTGGTGTTGCGGCATCACGAGAGACGGACAAGTGTGTCCTTGTATTGTTGATCCAATGGGATCCTCAATAGTGGAAATCCTTCAAGTGTGAAGGCGGGGACGTAGAGCGTGGCTCGAACCTCGGAAACAACTCCTTGTGTTTGCGTTTGATCAAATCTCTCTAAACTCTATCTCTTTATTACTTGCACTTTTATATTGTCTATTACTTGCAAGAATTTGTGTATTGTGCTAATTGTTAAGTTAATTTTTAAATTCCGCATTATTGCCATAATTCATATAGCCATCACCTATTCACCCCCCTCTAGGTGATTTCACAATGATCATCATTAGGGTTCCTAATGTATCTGCTTAATTCGCTTATAGCATAAGTAATATCGGGTATAGTGCAATTCATTAAATACATTAAACTTTCGGTAATCTGAGAATACTCTAACTATCGTGTTGCAGTTCCTGTATTTGTATGAAGGTGGACGTGTGGGAGAAAAGGATTCATATTCTCTTTTATCCCATGCTCCTTGAATCTTTCTATCATTTTATCTATATAATAAGATTGAGATAGACTGATTCCATTTAGTGTTCTTGTAATTTTAATTTCTAAAATTACATCAGCAACACCCAGATCCTTCGTATCAAAATTGTTGGATAGCATCTATTTTGTAGACTTAATAACCTCAATATTAGTCCCAAGTATCAACATGTCGCCTACATAAAGACAAAGAATGATACATGAATTTCCAACTATCTTAGTGTAAATACACTTATCGCGTTCATTTATAGTGAATCCATCTTTGATCATGACATTGAATTTCTCGTGCCATTATTTTGGAGCCTGTTTTAAACCATACAAAGATTTTACCAATTTACATGCTTTGTGTTCTTTGCTCTTAACTATAAATCCTCCAAGTTGTTCCATGTATATTTCTTCATTCAAGTCGGCATTTAGGAATGCAGTCTTAACATCTATTTGATGGATATCTAAGTTGTATAATGCTGCAATCGCAATTAACATCCTAATGGATGTTATTTTTGTTACTAACGAATAAGTATCGAAGTAGTCAAGCCCTTCTTTTTGTCGATAACTTTTGGCTACTAATCTAGCTTTATATTTATCGATAAATCCATCGGGTTTTAATTTTCATGTGAAAACTCCCGATTGGTTTATTGCCAGGAGGCAAGTTTCCAATTTCTCAAGTGTGATTACTTAGGATGGATTCTATTTCGCTGTTTATAACTTCTTTCTACATTTGTGCTTCTAGAATAGACATAGCCTCTTTAAATGTTTGAGACTCACTTTCAAGCGCATGTGCTCGAATTCTGGACCAAAAGATTTTGAGATTCTCGATCTCTGACTCCTTCTTGGTTCAACTTCCACATTAACTGTAGGTCCACTAAGTCCTTCATCCCTAAATGTCGTTTCATGTGTTTTTCCTAGAAGTCTTATCTTCTTCCCATTTATATGGAAAGATATCTTCAAAGAACATGGCACCTCTGGATTCGATAATCATATTTACAAGAATATCAGGTATTTCTGCTGTGTATACCAGAATTTATAGGCACTACTATTCAAAACATAGCCTATGAAAATGCAGTCTATAGTTTTTGTTCCCAATATAGTCTTTTTCGGTAGTGGTGCCAGACCTTTGCAAGGCACCCCACGTTTTGAGATAATTATAGGAAGGTGCTCTTTCATGCCATAACTCAAAAGGTATAAGACCAAGTTTTTTATGTGGTACTTAATCGAAGGGATGAATTGAATTAATCAAGAGTTTAGAGTAAACCATTTATATCCTTATAGTGATGATCAAACTCTGAATTTGTGTGAAGATTTAGTTTACTCCTTCGAATCACCATTCGTAGCATAAGCTATAACGGGTCATATCCGTAGGGAGGGCTAGCGATGGGAGCATTCACAGTTTTTATGTTAAAGTTTTTGAGAAGAAAAATGAATGTTCTTCTTTGTTTAAAAATGAAAAAGCAAAACAAAGTAGAAAGAGAATGCAGAATCTTTGTAGAGTTTTTTTTTAAGAAAGGAAAACGGAATGAAAAATGGAATAAACTTGATGTTGGAAGAAGAGACGATTTTAGACTAGAGTTTTTAGAATTCGATAGAGAGAAAGTCATGACTAACTAACATTCTATACTACTAACTTACTAATCTCGTTGGGTGATTCATGCCTCATGTAGATTCATTGGCGAGAGTACATCTTGCTTTGTCAAATCAATATGTTGTCCCAAATTGAGGGTGTGTTCTCATCTAGGCTTGGCTTGGTGGCCTCCTTGGCTTATTGGCTCCCAATAGATTCTCAATAATGGAACATAGGTATTCACACTTAGGTATGCTAAACAAGAATGTAAGATTCATTAGTCCATCAAAGCTATAACAAGCTAGCATGAAATAAGAAACTTGTACAATAGGTGTTAGCATACTAAAGTGATCCATCTTTATGTTTCATCAAGGCACTTGTTCAAGAGACAAGGCTCTAAATAAGACACATATGAATCATATGGAGGTGATACAAAACATTCACTAGAATTGAAACACTACTCATCTTCATTGAAAATAAAAAGACTTCTTAATTATAAGACTAGAAATAAAAACATCCAATGATTCATATGAGTTAACAATCACCCAAGAGTTAGTAGTTAGTAGTGTTAGAAGTTAGTTAGTCATGTTAGTAGATTAATTAGCCATAAAAAAGAAAAACAAGCAAGAAGACATGGTAGAAAACAAGTGCAAGAAAGTAAAGAACTTGGAAAGTAAATGCAATAGAACAAGAAAGATTTGAGGAAGGAAAGCTTGAGCCTTTGTATTAAGTTGTCACTTCTTCAATTATAGAGATCTCTCTCACCCTCACTTTCTCTTTTCTGGATCTAGAAGGAGAAAATGAAAATTACACAAGAAGACTAAAGAGAACTTAAAGAAATCTTAACTATTTGCCTAAACAAAAATGCTATTCTCTCATCTCTTTTTACAGAGGCCCTGGGGGTCTATTTATAGACTTCAGGAGAAGATCACATCCAACAACAGTCGTAGGATCAATCGCTTGATCAACGGCCAAGGAAGTGCCACAAATCCGCGGCCAGAGCCGCGTTTCCGTGACAGCATCTTGGCCGTTGCGCTAACGATTTCTCTAACATTTTGTTACGCTGTGTGTGCCCAGCTGGGGCTTCTAAAAGTTAGGGAATATGCCTTGGGTCATTCCAAAATTGGGCTTCCTTATTGTGGGCTCCTAAAAACTCCTTTAATTCCTTAAAAATCCCAAGATTTGGGCCTTCTTCTCCATTAAAGAATGACTTGAAAAATAAGAGAGAAAAGCAATAAACATTCTATTTTTATTAACATAAAGCATGGTAAGGTATAAAATGACGCAAAATGAACTCCAATCACACCCCCATACCTAGCTTTTGCTCATCCCCGAGCAAAATAAGCAAAGAAAAAGAAAAAACCCTAACTAAATTATTACACCACTTTCATAGGTGATACGATTGCACTGAGCTCATGCAACAAGCCGTTAAACCTCTAGGTTACCCTAGGGAGGAGTGTTGTCTCTTGAGGGTTTTCAGCGGATTGCACCCATAAAATCCAAAGTAAAAGAAAAAATGTTAGTATTTTTCAAAAAAAGAAAAGGAAGAAAAAAGTTTATGATCCATTTTTTTCAAGAATTTTGGTGATCTTTTGGTTTAAGATTACTCTAAACTTTTCCTTCTTTTTATAGGCCTCCATTTGAAGTTTCATTTTCAACTTAGGTTAAGTTTTCAAAAATTGAGAGACAACTAGATTTTGTATCAAGTCAAATATATATACATTTATATATATAAGGAATTGTTCTTAGACTATGGTACATTTATTTACATATATTTTTTTTATTTTATTTTTTATTTATATATATTTTTTATTTTTATTTATTTATATATTTACATTTATTTATTCCCTTAGCTTCATTAGGCTTTCTTATTCACCCATGTAGCGAGCCTTTTATCGATGACACCCAGACCAGACGGTCTTAGGGCATCAGATGAGAATACATCCCTAAGATTCAAGGACTCGAGTTAACTAGGCCACGAATGCTAAGGACTCAACCACCTTTAGGCGTGACTGGTTATGCGTCCTAAGGCATAACTAACCAGCTTAATTGGTGATCAAGTTTTTATTCATTTATATATATATTTTCTTTTTTTTCTTTTTTATATATAAATATAAACAAAGTTACTAAGTCCTTGATTAATCCCTCAACATGTAAATGTATATAGTGCTTAGGAAAAATTCAAAGTCTAGCTATCTTTCTATTCTTTTCTTTCTTAACTTAAAGATCCAACAATACTTCTTATTTTGACTTATATTAACAAATTCTAGCTTAGAGTTTCCTTAATTCCTAAGATCAAGTTAATTCTTTTCAAAAATGGATCACAGAAAATATTTTTTCTTTTTTTTATTTTTTTATTATTTTTTTCTTTTTTATTATATAAGAAAGAAAATTCTAAGAAAATCCTAGAAAATCTAGAAAAAAATCCTAAAAACTAAAAAAAAAAATTCTATGTTAGTATCTACCCCCCATACCTATCTCATGCATTATCCCCAATGTATGCAAGTAAAATATATGCATGAAATAGGTAAAGAAAAGATGTCACCCCCTCCTTCAGTTCAGACTAGCGGTGGCGCTAGGTCCGGCCGACTGCGAACACCGCAGACCCTCCTCGATACGGTCGAGGTGAGTGGTCTGCTCCTCTACCTGCTTCCTCAGTCTAACGTGACCCTTAAAGATCTTCTTCATGCCTCGCCAAATGGTAGACATGAAGGCTCGTGAATCAGTTGGGGGGTCCTGCTGCCAAAAGGCCGGGTCGTCATCATCATCTAAAAGTTCCTCCAAAGCGGACTCAGCCAGGGCATCTTCGGGCTGGACACTAGGGGTCTAGACCGCACGGAGACAACTATTATAAGCACTTGTTGCCCTCTTTGGTGCAACAAATACTCTATCGTAAGAGTCAAAGACCGCATCTGGTAAGAAGTTCTTACACAGACGAGTGATCAAAACTGGATGCGAGTATTTGGCACCACGTGTGCGCTAGAGTTGGTGATGATACTTTGAAAGATAGTCATGTTGATGCAAACAGTGTGCTGCATAATCATGAGATCATGAATGATTTACAGCACCGACCTATTAAAGGAGGTCGTATGGTCAAACCCAAATATGTTGTGTTGGATCCAGCGTCCAAAGCAATGTATGTTACGAAATGTAGTGCTGACTTTGAGCCCCCTATCCTATTCGGTACAACAAACCCCCATGACTATCATGTAGTCAATTAAGGGGAGGGGGTCGCGATGGTACGGGTTGCTGGGGACGTGTGTGTAGTCCTCCAACATATCAACAGTGATAACAAGGTCCCCAGTAGGCATGTGCACCATGAATTGTTGGTGTCAAAGTTAATAGAGGCTTGATCAATTAAAGCATAGAAGAGCTTGACAAGCTTGGGACAATGGTAAGCCTCATGGTCAGAGTTATCATCGACTAACGCATACCAATTCCATTCACGAATTCGATCCAAAAATATTTGGACATAACCATTAATATCGTTAAAAGTTCTAGAGAAGTCTTTCTCAGCAAATATGGATGGTGCCATGACTGAAAATACGAAGGATAGGAAAGAAATTCGTAAACCTCCCCTGGATTACGTTGAGAGAAACCAAAACCAGATTGCAGAGAGCAATCTACAGGAGGTACAGGCAATCGGGTTGTAGATCTAAGATCTACAGACAGCAGCGACGGCAGCAAAATTTCACGGTGCTCTAGGCTCTGCAAGATTGCCGCGGCTGCGCGGCTACGGCCGAGAAAAAGCGGCTATTTCAGGGAGGCAGAGGCTAGGGAAAATTGATGTGGCGGCGCTCTCTTCTCTCATTTCAGATATGAGTTTAGATGGTAGGGTAGAGAACGAAAGAGAGGTTGGGGGTATATATAGGGGCCTGAAAAGGATAGATTTTCAAATTTGCCCTAGGTAAAAATTGAAGATTTCAACCCTAGGGTAAGTTCTGGTTATTAGAGGGGGAAAGGAGTTTATAAAGGGAAGAAAACTTAGGTGGTATTTAGCACTTAGGTCCATTATTTTTATATGTTATTTTCTTGTTTTTATATTATTCCTTTATTATTTTTTTATTTTATATTTTTTCATTTATTATTTTTATTTTTATTTTTATTTTTATTTTTATTTGCTATTGTTTTGTTTTATTTTACAGAGTAAGGCCGAAAAAGATTTACAAGAAACACCAATGGAGAGTGATTGGTCGCTAATGTTGCACATTTATTATTATATTCCTCTACTTATTATAGAATAAACTCTGCATTGTCCTAATTAAATGTTTAATTTATTTGCAGGCCCATTCCTAAAGGAGAGTGAAGAGAAATGAGCCCGAAAGCCCACCAAATTCTGAATTAAATCAGAATTAATTCGAACTCAGTGAATCAGGACAAAATCAGAGAGGTTGAAAACCGGTTGAGAAGAATCCTCCCAGAATCGATTGGTTGAAGCAAAGATCAAAGGCCATTTCGTCAAAATCCTGGACTTAAACGAGAAATCCAACTGAAGATAAAACCAGAACGCGAAGCCGGGGAGCTCCACCAACAAGCTGTGGCCACCTGGCCATAGCAAGGCCGCAAAAACGCGGGAAAAACTGCGTTCCCGCGGCTATGTTTTGGAGTTAGGGGGAGCTTTGCTCCCCCTATCTTTATCATCTCCTGTAGGTTGGGTTTTTGCCTATAAAAGGGCAGGATTTGCACTGAAAATGGGACGACCATGCAGAGATAGGATTTAGTCCAGTTTTCATTCTTTGTAGTTTAGGTTTTTCTTTTCTTTTTATGTAATTTTAATTTGTATATAAGCTTAGGTTAGATGAAGATTCATGTAAGTAAGAGAGGGAGGCTTATGTTGAGAGTGACACCAATGTACCCTCCTCGTTTCTTTCATGTTTCTGCAAGCAATAAAGGTAAATACTTTTTTATGTTCGTCTCTTTACTCTTGTTTTCTTTTTCCTTTTCTTCTTTCTACTTCACCTCTTTTAGTTTTGATGAGAATGCAAGTAAATCCAGAAGCATAAGTATAACAACGTTTTTGTGAGTGCCAACGATACTTCATGAAGATGTTCTCCTCCTCAAGATTCGTATCACTTCATTCTTGCTGGCTTGATGATATAATGCGAACGGGGACTGAGCTCGATCCTATGACTTATGCGTTGAACGCCTCCGAAGAAAGGTAGAACATGCAAGGGTTCCAGGTAAGTCATCAACCAAACTAGGTAAGTACTTCTTTAATCTTCTTTCTTTTCTTTTATTTCTTAGTCTAGATCACCAACACAATTTCTTTCATCACTCCTTTTCCATTTCCTTGTAAATAATCATTCTGGTTTTCTCCACCTTCCATTCTATCGCTTTCTTTTTAACTTTAACCTAACTCTACTCTTTTTCACTTTCATTTCTTAAAACAAAGAAGAACCTTCGTTTTTCTTCATAAAGATTTCAATAAAAAAACCTTGAACGCTTCTATCGCTAACCCTCCTTGTGGATCATGACCCGCATAGCCACTTGCTATAGCGGTAAGAATTGAGCACTTGCACATCTCTATGTTGAAGTTCTAAAATTTCGTATTTTTGTGCAGGTTTAAGCTACAATCAATTTTTGGCGCCGTTGCCGGGGAGGGTAATAGTTTTTATTGAAATCTGGTTTTTATTGAATTTTTAGAACTAAAACAAATTTTTCTTCTCTGTTGCAGGTTATAGGGCAAGAAAAGCAGGAAAGAAAGATTGCAGTGACATATAAGTGGTCTTGGGCCTCTGTTCCAGAAAACAGAGACCAAGTACCCTCTGAATTGTCGCGTTTGCTCGGCTTTAGCCGCGTTTTCTCGGCAAGGAAGAGTTCACTACTAACTGGTTCTTTTTGCAGGGCTGCTTGCTTTGCAAAATTCTAGTTTTCTGCAACTTTATTGAAATCACCTAGAGGGGGGGTGAATAGGTGATGGCTATATGATAATGGCAATTATGCGGAATTTAAAAAATTAACTCTAAACAATTATCACAATACAATATTTCTTGCAAATAAAAGACAATGTAAAATTGCAAGTAATAAAAGAGATAGAGTTAGAGAAATTTGAGCAAACGCAAACACGCCGATATGTTTCCGAGGTTCGAGCCACGCTCTACGTCCCCGCCTTCACACTTGAAGGATTTCCACTATTGAGGATCCCACCGGATCAACAATACAAGGACAACACTTGTCCGTCTCCCGTGATGACACTTCACCACCTTGAGCACACTAGCTCGCCTTGAGGCCGATGCCTCTACAACTTCACTCAATTACAATGGAAGTGATCACACTTGACCACTTTACAAAAGAGCTCACTAAGCACAATCCTAGAACCAAATAATAGACTTAGAGTATGGGATTGTGTAGTGCAAAACTAGAGAGAAGTAGAGGAATAGGCTCCAAGAAAGGTGATGGAAATTTAGGCTTTGGAGAGAAAAATCTTTTCTTTTGAAAACTTTGGAAATCTTTGAAACTTTTGTAAAATTGCACTTGATAGCTCTAAAAACATTAGTCATATCATATGAAGTGACCACCTATTTATAGGGGTCAAAAACTGCTCAAGAGATTCGTTGGAGACAAATCCCAAAAGTCAAAAAGTCAGAAAAAATAGCTGTTGAGTCTGTCAGAATTTTTGACAGACTACCGGTCGACCGGGTCGGTCGACCGCCAACGGTCAAAAATCCGACCGTTGGGGCTCACCGGTCGACCGGGTCGGTCGACTGGCAATTTCCAGAGAGCAGCAGGTTGGGGTCGGTCGAGTATCGGTCGACCTCCGGTCGACTGATACGCACATGCACATTTGTGCATGTCGGTCGAGTGCCGGTCGACTGCCGGTCGACCGGTCACTGTGAATTTCTGAAAAATCAGAATTCACAGACCTGGATAATTTTGGATTTTGGTTTTGGGTCTTGGCTAAAATGTTTTGGTCTTGAAAAATCATAGAGTATGAGCATGTGTCATACTACTATCAAGGTAAAATACTTGGTAAAAATTCTTTTGATAAAAACTTGATTTTCAATAAAATGTTTTTCCCAAAAACTAGTCTCTCTAAAAAATCGTATTTCCAAAATAGATATGTTCAACTAAAACTGAGTTTGGAAATAGAAATAGAAATTATTTTGAAGCCATAAACCACTCTAGAAAATGTGTGTGTGTGATATCTCATATCTCTACTTCTACTATTTAGTTTTGACAAAATATTCTAAAATGAAAATAAACAAAGTACAAATCTTGGATTCTTTAGCAAGTCATGAACTTTTCTTCAACGCAAATTCCGAAGCTTCCTATGTGCTTTAGCTTGGGAATGCAAATGTTGGGCGAGCTCCAAATTTGTGAGTCTTTTAGCGGAGTCGTCAAAATCTGTTTCTTGAACCTGAAAATACTTTAAAATCAAGATTATTAAATACATAACTAAATATGTTTTGCTATCATCAAAATAACCGGGATAATGGCCTTTGGGCCAACAATCTCCCCCTTTTTGATGATGGCAAAACATATGTAGTTATCACAAAATATTTTGGGTAGAGTCTTCAAATGAAGCTCCCCCTCAACATGTGCATATATAAAAATCATACTCAGGCATATTATCACAATCGCTAAATCATAAACATCATATATCCATGCCCATAGAAAAATCTCAACTACACAAGTCATATCATAGATAAAAGGAAATGAGTCTCAACATGACATAAATACATAACACAAACAATACATGTCCACAACACAAGAATAAAGGGTGTCCAACACAACAAAATAAGTCAAGTACATAACAAAATATCAAAAGAGTCATAACAAAATATCTCTCTCTCCAAATGTCTCTCCCCCTTTTTGACATCATCAATAAAGGGGCATCAACAGCAGTATCACTCAGTGGCCTCGTCATCCTCCTCCTCGTCATCATCAGAGCCCTCGGCCATCGTCTGGTCATCACCATCATCTGAGGAAGAAGAGGAATCTACCTCCTCTGTATCCACGGCATCAACTCTGGGGCGCGGTGGTGGAACAGAGACGCGAGCTCTGGGAGGGAAAGGAGGACCAGCAGCAGGGAGACGACGAGCACCCGGAGTCCCATCAGGAACGACTATGTCCATTTTTGTGAACAAAGACTGGAACTGAACATCCACAAATCTCATGGATTCAGCCATATAGGACAAGTCGTTACGGACCTCCGCCCGAAAAGCAGCATCCATAGCAGCACGAGCCTCCATATCTGCCCGAAGAGAAGCATCACGAGCAGCCATATCTGCACGAAGTGCAGAGACTTGCTCTCCGACCCAGGCCTGATGAGCCTCGATCATTGAGCGGACCTCAGAAGCAGAAGCACCCTGAAACTCAGGAACAAGAGGTGGAGCTGGAGCTGGATCAGCTGCAGGAACAGGTGGTGGTTGCACAGCTGCGTGTCGACGCAACTGAGCTTCCATCATCTTCAAGGCAGCAGTGTTGATATCAGAAGAGGGTTTTGAAGAGGCTTGACCAGAAAAATCGAAGTCTAAAGCCCTAAGCAGATGGGTAATGAGCATGCCGTAAGGCAGACTCCTACCAGCAGTACGAATCTGATCACCACTCATGTGAGAAGCGATCACTCGAGGGAAATTTATCCTAATGCCTTTAAGGAGGCAATAGATAATCAAGGGAACAGGACCTCGAGCATGGCTAAATTCACCGGATTTAGGCACGATATTATGAAAGATAATCTTAGCAAGGACCTGAGATTGGAGGGAATACTGACTCACAATCTCATTCCTCACTAGATCGGGATTGTCATCCCGGTGAAGAAGAGTGGATGCGGTGAGTGAAGACTCACCCTCCGGATATTCAGGAAAATCATGTAGGTCATAAGAGTAAACATCTATTCCATCAGTGGAAAGATGAAGAATTCTAGCAAATTGACCTAGGGAAATGTTTATGTCCCTACCCATCACGCGGGAAATAATCCGGTTCCCGCTAAATTCAAAATTGGCATAGAAATAGGGAACCAAAGAAGTGTAAACCTTCTCCCGGATGGAGAGAAAATCCACAAGATTGTTAGCACGGAGTATGTGGGGGATATCTAGATGTTCAAAGTCTTGGATAGCCACATATCTACCCGAAATAGTATTCCTAGGGGCTAAATGTGTGTAACGATCAGAGGCAAGATCGTTACGGAACACAGGATCAGTCCTAGGGGCTTGAGATGAGGATTGGGCAATGCCCTTTCCCTTCTCAGAACGATGTCTTTTAGGAGCCATGACAAAAATCAAATTTTTAGGGTTTTTACAGGTAAAGGCACGATCTAGATGATTAATCAACCTAATATGAAGACAAAAGAAGTGATATATCTAAGCTAGAAAGGAAGAACAAGTGAAAAATTCGAAATTTTTACCTTTGGAAAAATCTGAAACCCTAGCTTGAGAATCCAGAAATTCTGAGAATCTGACGGACGGATCGGCTTGAGATTGAAGATCCGAATTAGAAATGAGGAGTATGAAATGGGTTTTGAAGGAATTTAAGATCAAGTGAGCGGATTTGAAGTAGGAAATTTTGAGAGGGGGGAGCTCCTGCGGTCGCTGTGAGAGAAAATGAGAGAGAGAGCCGAAACAGTGAAGGAAAGGTCCAGATATACGCCAGAATACGACTATCGGTCGACTGGGATTGAGGGACCGGTCGACCGAAAAGATACAGAGAGTTCTGCATCCAGATCGGTCGACTGGTCCTATACCAACAGTCGACCGGTAGCACAAAAAAAATACAAAATTTTTCTTCAGACAGAGCCGGTCGACTGGGGTTAGGGGCCGGTCGACCGGTAAGTCTGAAAATTCTGCTACCAGATACTGACCAAAAAAAAAAAAAAAAATTTTAAATAAAAATTAAAATAAAAATATGTTATATAATAACATACAGGGATATAACAATTATTTTTAAATCTTCATTTAGTGATCATATCAACAAAACTTCACACAAAATGATTTAATTTTGTTTTACATATTTAAACAAAGATATAAAGATGTTGAAGCCGAATACCCAGTGACGGGTTCTGAACTTCATCCTCTTGATTCCTCTTGAATGAGTTGAGGTGCGCAATTGCCATCTTTAAGGTATTTGCTCAACTATGAAAATTTTCAAAAGGTTTTATTTTATTTATGAAAATAGGTCTATATGTATACAAGTATATAATCACAAACTCTAAACTATACATATAGATACACAAAAATTGGACATGTGGACAAGTATGACATAAGGCATAACAATACAAGATATGAAAATTAATACAAGGCATGTACACAACATGATAGAAAGGTAGTTCTATATAAGCATGTATCAATAACAAACAAAAACAAACTAACAATTCTATACTTATGTATACATGTCAAAAAGAAATCAAAATTGAACATGGCATATACAATCATGTTAGAGTTGCAAGTTTATACTAATTATGTATCAATGGAGCATAAAACTAAACTAGCAATCCTATAACAATTGTATATACAAAATTAAAAAATCTTAAATGGAGATGTTACCAATTTACGGGTAGTCTCCAAAAATAGGTGCCTCCACGATAGCGATGCAAGCTAGATTTGAACTTTGAGCTTAGTTGCATCTACCACCCGGGCACCGTCTCCCCCTAAGTCTTGGAGGAAGTAGATCCACCTGTGTCACCTACATTTGGAGGATCTTTTGGTACCCAAATCTTTGAGGGTCCTTTAGGGTTAGTACCGGGGCGAACCCAAACATATTTATTCTTAACATTATTTTTAGCATAACAAAATTTTTCTAAATGGCCTTTGCGGCCACAATGAGTGCAAACATAAATTCTACCACTACTATACATGTATGCATGCTTGTGAGTGTGAGCATGTTTCCGTGCATGTGTATGTGCATGTTGTGCATGTTTCCCTTGGGGTGTTCCCTTAGGAAATTTAGAAGCTATCTTTTTCAAATCAAATGCACAATTTTTAAGTGTGGAGTCCAAAGCATCAACACGCTTTTGGATCTCAACAAAATCATTTTTATCTATTGAAACCATGGGAGTTTTACCCTTATTTGCAAGTTTATATTTATCAAAATCATTTTTCAATTTTCCAAAAGAGCTAGATAAAACATCCTTTTCTTTAACAACTATTTCAACTTTATGTTTTAAAGCTTCATTTTCTCTTTTTAATTTCTTATTTTGAGATTGGGAAATTTCATACCTATTTTGCAATTCTTCAAAAAATTGTGCAAGTTCATCCATAGTTAACTCATCCTCATCTAAAGAGTTTTCTAGAGTTACCTTTGGTGCATCCTCCCCATGTGCCATGAAACACATGTGCGCGGCGTCGACTTCCTCTTCGGATTCCGACTCCGTGTCATCCCAAGTAGCCACCATGGCCTTCTTCTTTCTTTGCCCGTTCTTGGATGTGGTCGCTTGGAGAGCGGGGCAATCGGCAATGAGGTGACCGATCTTCTTGCAATGGAAGCAAGGACCGGGCTCCTCTCTTTTTCTTTCAAATCTCCCTTGAGGTTTCCCTCGCCGGAAATTGCTTTGTCTTCCCTTTTTGTAGAACATCTTGCCCACCTTCCGGATGAGCATGGCGAAGTCTTCATCGCACTCGTCCGATGAATCATCCTCGTCTTGAATTGTTGGAGCGGCTTTGAAGGCTATTGATTTCTTCTTGGGTGCCTCCCTTTCTTCTCGTACCTTCATCTCCATCTCATGTGTTTTGAGATTGCCGATGAAGCCGGAGAAGTCCATCTCCTCTTTGTCATTTAGCTCTTTGAGGGTTGTCGCCTTGACTTCCCAAGCTTTGGGAAGAGCTCGAATCACCTTCCTTATCTTTTGATCGTTGTCAATCTTGTCGCCTAAGGAAGAAAGAGCATTTGTTATTTTTGTAAAGCGAGTGAGCATGTCATCAATGCTCTCATTATCAATCATGTAAAAATTCTCATATTGAGAACGTAACAAGTCAACTTTTGCTCTCTTGACTTGTGACGTTCCCTCATGAGTCACAATAAGCATGTTCCAAACTTCATATGCCGATTTACAATTAATGATGCGTGCAAGGTCATCTTCATTAAGTGCTTGTGTTAATGCATATTGTGCCCTAGCATTTGCTTCATAGTCTTTGGTGGTATCCTCGGACCATGTGCTCTCATCACTAGTTGGTTCAATGAATTCTTTGGTAATGGCCCTAGCTACCCTAACACCTAAGGATTTCAAAAACAAGTTCATCTTGACTTTCCAAATAGGAAAGTTCAAGCCATCAAATTTGGGAGGGGATTTAATGCTAGAAAAATCCATGGATGCCATGAATGCACAATATATAAGATGCACAAAATAAAATACAACAAATGAATATAGCCAAATGTATGGATCTCCCTAAGGTTGTTAGACCTAAGTTGTAGGGTTAGGCTCTGATACCAATTGAAATCACCTAGAGGGGGGGTGAATAGGTGATGGCTATATGATAATGGCAATTATGCGGAATTTAAAAAATTAACTCTAAACAATTATCACAATACAATATTTCTTGCAAATAAAAGACAATGTAAAATTGCAAGTAATAAAAGAGATAGAGTTAGAGAAATTTGAGCAAACGCAAACACGCCGATATGTTTCCGAGGTTCGAGCCACGCTCTACGTCCCCGCCTTCACACTTGAAGGATTTCCACTATTGAGGATCCCACCGGATCAACAATACAAGGACAACACTTGTCCGTCTCCCGTGATGACACTTCACCACCTTGAGCACACTAGCTCGCCTTGAGGCCGATGCCTCTACAACTTCACTCAATTACAATGGAAGTGATCACACTTGACCACTTTACAAAAGAGCTCACTAAGCACAATCCTAGAACCAAATAATAGACTTAGAGTATGGGATTGTGTAGTGCAAAACTAGAGAGAAGTAGAGGAATAGGCTCCAAGAAAGGTGATGGAAATTTAGGCTTTGGAGAGAAAAATCTTTTCTTTTGAAAACTTTGGAAATCTTTGAAACTTTTGTAAAATTGCACTTGATAGCTCTAAAAACATTAGTCATATCATATGAAGTGACCACCTATTTATAGGGGTCAAAAACTGCTCAAGAGATTCGTTGGAGACAAATCCCAAAAGTCAAAAAGTCAGAAAAAATAGCTGTTGAGTCTGTCAGAATTTTTGACAGACTACCGGTCGACCGGGTCGGTCGACCGCCAACGGTCAAAAATCCGACCGTTGGGGCTCACCGGTCGACCGGGTCGGTCGACTGGCAATTTCCAGAGAGCAGCAGGTTGGGGTCGGTCGAGTATCGGTCGACCTCCGGTCGACTGATACGCACATGCACATTTGTGCATGTCGGTCGAGTGCCGGTCGACTGCCGGTCGACCGGTCACTGTGAATTTCTGAAAAATCAGAATTCACAGACCTGGATAATTTTGGATTTTGGTTTTGGGTCTTGGCTAAAATGTTTTGGTCTTGAAAAATCATAGAGTATGAGCATGTGTCATACTACTATCAAGGTAAAATACTTGGTAAAAATTCTTTTGATAAAAACTTGATTTTCAATAAAATGTTTTTCCCAAAAACTAGTCTCTCTAAAAAATCGTATTTCCAAAATAGATATGTTCAACTAAAACTGAGTTTGGAAATAGAAATAGAAATTATTTTGAAGCCATAAACCACTCTAGAAAATGTGTGTGTGTGATATCCCATATCTCTACTTCTACTATTTAGTTTTGACAAAATATTCTAAAATGAAAATAAACAAAGTACAAATCTTGGATTCTTTAGCAAGTCATGAACTTTTCTTCAACGCAAATTCCGAAGCTTCCTATGTGCTTTAGCTTGGGAATGCAAATGTTGGGCGAGCTCCAAATTTGTGAGTCTTTTAGCGGAGTCGTCAAAATCTGTTTCTTGAACCTGAAAATACTTTAAAATCAAGATTATTAAATACATAACTAAATATGTTTTGCTATCATCAAAATAACCGGGATAATGGCCTTTGGGCCAACATTTATTTCTTATATGCCATCACCAAAAGCCTGCTAATAAATCAACAGTAAAACGTTTGTTGAAAAAATTAAAAAATTGATTAGACGTTTGCATTTTAGGCACGTGTCTTTTCAATTCATTTTCTTTACTGTTAAAGATTGCTGGAGCAAGGTACATTCGCATTGCATTTAGAATAGGACTCATCTCTTGGTTGATTTACATCGCTTTGAGTGAATCTTATTTGCATATCTTGTACACTTGCACAAACTAATCTTAAGGGCACCACCCCATAACAAGATAAGGTGGGGATTTAATCACCCTTTCTTGGCCCAAAAATCAGATTCCAAGCACTCACTAACCCGAGCCTAACTAAAAATGAGTAGACGTTGGCCCTAGGAACATCTCGGACTCAATTAGGAGATTATCCTAAGGGGGAAAGGTGTTGGAATTTGACTCCTGCCAAATCAGTGTCTAGGAAGGGGATTAAGGGCCGAAAGCCCGAAGATTGGTGGTTATTTAATTAAGGAACGTCTTTGACGGAAAACCTCCCACCAATCTTGAGCTGACCTGGCTGATTAGCGTGTGGTCAAAGTCTGCATTCTACCTCCCGTGGACAGTCTAACCAGTTAGGAGTCGTCTAGGTCATAGGTTTACCTTAACTTAGTTTAAAATTTTTTCTTATTTGTTTGCTTATTGTTTGTTTTTTCTTTCTTTTTGTTTGTATTCTATTGTGTGATATGGCTTATAATAACAATTTTTTCAACTTTAATAGTAATCCATATTACACACCGACTTCTTTTTCAGATATTACCAACCCGGCATATCATAACTTTAACCAACCTAGTGTGCCGGATTGGTCTTATCCGAATCAATATAACCCATGTCCCCAATCTTATAACCATAATTTCCATGATAACTTCAACTCTTCACAGAGTCAATGGGGATTCACCTCCCCCGAGTCTAATTTTCAATCAATTTGTCCCCCTTATCCACCTAGTCCACAATATTCCCAAGAATCATACTCAGTTCCACCAGTCCAAAATAGAAAACCATCAATTTTGGAAAGGAGTATGCGTGAGTCCAAACAAAAATCACAAAATCTGATGGACTCACAATTTCACCACCAATTCCTAGACAACACTTCATCTTTTCATCAAAATAATGAACCCATCAACTATGAAAAGATGCTTGAAGCCATGACTCAGGCTCAAAACGCTCGTAATCGTGACATAGATATGATGGTCGAATCTCTACGTTCCCACCGTTTGACCAGTTCTGATGTCGCTAACATTCTGTTAGAGCCGAAGAGTCATGTTGTTTTGGAAATCAAAGTTCCATTTCAGAAAATCATTTCAACTTGCCCAAACTCCAAACATTGAAAATGATATTGACAGTTTGGCAAGTTATCCCTTTCCTGAAATTGAACTTGAAAATGAATATGATCATGAACTTCAACTTAGTGATTCAATTCTACTTCCTGATTCAATTATGACTCCGGTGTCTTCACCTGATTTCAATCTTTTTCCCGAGTCAACATTGGATCCTGTGCCAATTCATAATGAAATTGAATCACCCATCTTTGATGATCATCCTGTTGAACTTGACCAATTTTATAATTTTGAAAATCCTATTGACAAATTGGCAAGTTCTCATTTTTATGACATTGAACTCAATGAGAAATGTGACCTAGATTCTCAACTCTGTGATCTAGTTCAAATTCCTGAATCAATATTGACTCTTGTTTTGTTACCCGACTTGAGTAATATTTTAGAGTCAGTTTTGATTCTTACACCCATCATTCTTGAACTTGAATCACCAATATTAAGTCACATTCCATTGATAGAAAATACATGTGGACTTGAGTTTCAACTTCTTGACTTGGACACACTTCTTGAACCAATCTCGACTCCTGAACCTTTACTTGACTTAAGTCACCTTCCTAAGTCGGTATTAGTTCCTGTACTTCCTGAGTCCAAGTCAATCATTCTATCTTTTCACACCCCATTTTGGGGCAAGGCGGTTGACAAATTTGACTCCGAAATTAATTATGGAATTTGGAAATTAGATGGAGTCAAATATTTAATAAAAATCATTCATGCAGATATCATTTTAGTGGGTTATATTAGAGAAATTTCTGGTGGGTTCCTCCGAACCCAACGAAAAGTCAATTGGGTCACATTTCGTGGATCAATCAGACCACCACCGGAACCACCACCTTAAGGTAACATTTTCCTTCCCTTTCTTCTTTTTCATGCATCTATGCATTAATTCATACATTGAGGACAATGCATGAGATGGTGTGGAAGAGGGTTCTAACATAACTTTGGTTTTTCTTTTATATAAAAAAACAATATTAACATTTTCTTTACTTTTAAAAACTTTTTGAAAAATAGAAACAATATTTTGACATATTTTTTGTAAGAAATTAAGTCAATTTTAAGAAATAGGAAAATCAAAATTAGGATTTCTTATACTTGGTCAAAATAAGATTATTTG
The DNA here is from genome assembly GCA_038442645.1 of Agave tequilana. Taxonomy (NCBI): domain Eukaryota; kingdom Viridiplantae; phylum Streptophyta; class Magnoliopsida; order Asparagales; family Asparagaceae; genus Agave; species Agave tequilana. The sequence continues at coordinate 1,594,140 of JAVJIF010000050.1, forward strand.
TTTGATTTTTAGGGTTAAGAAGAAAATTTGTCAAAGTAATTTAGTCTTGATCTTTACCTTGATGAAATATGCACACTTCATACACTTACACACTTAGGGTTCAAAAACAAAGATTCTTATGCCTTATATATATATATATATATATATATATATATATATATATATATATATATATATATATATATAAAAAGAAAAAAAAAAAAAAAATGAACGAATCTAATTATTGATTAGCTAGGTACTTTGGCCTAAGCAAGCCTTAGTATTTATACGAAAGATGATTAGATAAGTTTGAAAAAATATATATATAAAAATCCTCTGATTAAGCGGGGTATTTGTGCCTAATAAAGCATAAGTATTCACGCCTAAAAGGGGTTCAAATAATAAAATCCTTAGTTTTGTGGCCTTATTTGCTCGAGCCCTTAAGTCCTTGGGGTGTTTTCTCACCCGGTGCCCTAAGACCGTTTGGTTTGGGAGTCATCGATTAAAGGCTCGTTACATGGGCAGATTAGAAAGCCTAATAGAACTAAGGAATAATACCACAAAATATAGATATATAAATAAATAAGGCATAAGAGTTAGAGTTAATAAACCCTTCGTCAAAATTTTCACGATCACAAGGTGCATATGACTTAGGGTAAAGTAATAGACTAGATGAGAAGCACAATTTGACTCCTTACTTTGATTGATAACAAATTGTTGAATAGAGACTAAGTTTAGGAATAAAAAATTCAGTTTTCCTATAACTTATAGATTACTTAAATCTTACAATTATATTTCAAATATTTTTCTCTTTCAAAATGCTTTTCGAAAATACTAACTCTTTGTTTCTCTTTCTTTATGGATTTTGTGGGTGTAATCCTCTGAAAACCCTCACGAGACAAAACTCGTCCTCTAGGGAAAACCTAGAGGTTTAACGGCTTGTTGCACATGCTCAGTGCAATCGCGTGACCTGCGAAAGTGGTCTAATAATCCTTAGTATAGTTTAGTTGTTTTGCTCGAGGACGAGCAAAAGATAGGTATGGGGGTGTGATTGGTCGCTAATGTTGCACATTTATTATTATATTCCCATACTTATTATAGAATAAACTCTGCATTGTCCTAATTAAATGTTTAATTTATTTACAGGCCCATTCCTAAAGGAAAGTGAAGAGAAATGAGCCCGAAAGCCCACCAAATTCTGAATTAAATCAGAATTAATTCGAACTCAGTGAATCAGGGCAAAATCAGAGAGGTTGAAAAACGGTTGAGAAGAATCCTCCCAGAATCGATCGGTTGAAGTAAAGATCAAAGGCCATTTCCTCAAAATCCTGGACTTAAACGAGAAATCCAACTGAAGATAAAACTAGAACGCGAAGCCGGGGAGCTCCACCAATAGGCTGTGGCCACCTTGCCATAGCAATGCCCCGGAAACGCTGGAAAAATCACATTTCTGCGGCTCTGTTTTGGAGTTAGGGGGAGCGTTTGCTCCCCCTATCTTTATCCTCTCCTGTAGGTTGGGTTTTTGCCTATAAACGGGCAGGATTTGAACTGAAAATGGGACGACCATGCAGAGATAGGATTTAGTCCAGTTTTCATTCTTTATAGTTTAGGTTTTTCTTTTCTTTTTATGTAATTTTAATTTGTATGTAAGTTTAGGTTAGATGAAGATTCATGTAAGTAAGAGAGGGAGGCTTATGTTGAGAGTGACGCCGATGTACCCTCCTCCTTTCTTCCATTGTTTCTGCAAGCAATAAAGGTAAATACTTTTTTATGTTCGTCTCTTTACTTTTGTTTTCTTTTTCCTTTTCTTCTTTCTACTTCACCTCTTTTGGTTTTGATAAGAATGCAAGTGAATCCAGAAGCATAAGTATAACAACGTTTTTGTGAGTGCCAACGATACTTCATGAAGATGTTCTCCTCCTCAAGATCCGTATCACTTCATTCTTGCTCGGCTTGATGATATAATGCGAACGAGGACTGAGCTCGATCCTATGACTTATGCGTTGAACGCCTCTGAAGTAAGGTAGAACATGCAAGGGTTCCAGGTAAGTCATCAACCAAACTAGGTAAGTACTTCTTTAATCTTCTTTCTTTTCTTTTATTTCTTAGTCTAGATCACCAACATAATTTCTTTCATCACTCCTTTTTCATTTCCTTGTAAATAATCATTCTGGTTTTCTCCACTTTCCATTCTACCGCTTTCTTTTTAACTTTAACCTAACTCTACTCTTTTTCACTTTCATTTCTTAAAACAAAGAAGAACCTTCGTTTTTCTTCATAAAGATTTCAATAAAAAAACCTTGAACGCTTCTATCGCTAACCCTCCTTGTGGATCACGACCCGCATAGCCACTTGCTATAGCGGTAAGAATTGAGCACTTGCACATCTCTATATTGAAGTTCTAAAATTTCGTATTTTTGTGCTGGTTTAAGCTACAATCAGAGAGTGTTGAAGGATTCGGTCACATGTACACCAGGTCACAAAGTCCCAGTTCGAGAATATCGTGTGACTTAGACTCTGTGGTGTAGAATGGCTTAAGTCATTGGCCATTGACTTTGAACATGTTGCCACTCTTTGGATCGAAAATCTCAATTGTACCATGAGGGGAGACTCTTTGTACAATATATGGTCCTGACCACCTAGTTTTCAGCTTACCAGAGAAAAGGTGGAGTCTAGAGTTATACAACAGAACTTTTTGTCTGGGGACAAAATTTTTTCTATGAATGGATTTGTCATAGAAGAGTTTAGTTCTATGTTTAGAGATCCGAGTGTTATCGTATGCATCATTTCTTAACTCTTCCAGCTCAAAAATCTACAACTTCCTCAAGTCATTGGCTTTCTTTAGGTCAAAGTTTAACTATTTTATCGCCCACATCGCACGGTGCTCTAACTTCACAGGAAAATGGCAGGGCTTCCCAAATATAACTCGATATGGAGACATACCGTGGATAGTCTTGTAGGCGGTCAATATGCCCATAAAGCATCAGCGAGTTTGATGGACCAGTCCTTAAGTTCTTTCCTACAATTTTCTCTAATATCAGTTTTCTTTGTTTATTAGTAACTTTCACTTGCCCGTTCGTCTGAGGGTGATAAGCCGTGGACAATTTATAAGAAATAGAGTATTTCTGCATTAGGGCTTCAAAAGCCCGGTTGCAGAAATGACTCCCGTTGTCACTAATTATCGCACGGGGGCTCCGAAGCGTCAAATGATATTTTCTCTTAAGAATTTGATGACAACCTGGTTGTCATTTGTTCTGTTCAGAACAACTTCAGCCCACTTTTAAACATAATCTATAGCCACCAAAATGAATTGGTTGTCGTAAGACATAGGAAAGGGTCCCATGAAATCGATGCCCCACAAATCAAAAATTTCTACCTCCATGATCGGTGTAAGGGGCATCATGTCTCTTCGTGTGATTCGACCTCTCATTTGACATTTGGCACAGAGTTTGCAAAAAGTATAAGCGTCCTTGAAGAGAATGGGCCAGTAGAACCTACTTTGAAGGACTTTCTCAGCAGTCTTTCGTGGATCAAAGTGTCCACCATAAGCTAACTCGTGAATGTCAAAACACTCTGATGTTCATCCTTAGGAAGACACCTTCTAATTATCTAGTCAGGGCAATATTTGAATAAATATGGTTCATCCCAAAAGAAAAACCGTTCTTATGTCATAAATCGGTGCTTGTCCTGACCTGACTAATGTGAAGGTGTTCACCTGATTGCAAGGTAGTTTGCAATGTCGGCATACTAGGGTTCTTTACACATCGTGAAGATGTGTTCAACAGAAAAATCTTCATTGATAGGTGTTATCTCAGTTGGTAAATTATTGGAAAATTCTCGAAAGGTGATCTGCCACATATTCTCAACGCTCTTTTTATCTTTGATCTCTAAGTCAAACTCTTGCAAAAGAAGTATCCATCAAATCAGTCTAACTTTTGCATCCTTCTTTTGCATCAAGTATCTTAGAGCGGAGTGATCGGTGAAAATCGTTGTCCTAAATCTTAGTAGGTATTGGCGAAACTTCTCCAATGCAAACACAAATGCTAAAAATTATTTTTTTAGTCGTTGTGTAATTTAGTTGGGTCTCGTTCAGCGTCCTACTAGCATAGTAAATCACGTGTTGCCTATTATCAATATGCTGTCCTAGAACAGCGCCTATAGCATAATCGGAGGCGTCACACATGATTTCGCAGGGTCTAGTCTAATAAGGCGCTGAGATTATTGGCGCCGAGACAAGTCTTTACTTTAGCTCCCCTCAAGCTTGTAGACATTCTTCATTAAAATTGAAGGACACATCTTTTCCTAAGAGATTAGTTAAAGGTCTAGCAATTTTGCTAAACTCCTTAATAAATCTTCTATAGAAGCCAGCGTGCCCTAGAAATGATCTAATGTCTTTTAGGCATTTTGGCTCAGGGAGCTTTGCTATCACTTCCACTTTTGATATATCAACCTCGATTCCTCTGTTTGAAATTTTGTGCCCCAGGAGAATTCCTTGCTTGACCATAAAATGACACTTCTCCCAGTTGAGTGTCAAGTTTTTCTCCATGCATCTTTGTAAAACCAGCTTTAGATGATCCAGGCACTGGTCAAAGGAATTGCCGTATATAGAGAAATCATCCATGAAAATTTTCAAAAATCTTCCACCATGTCAGAAAAGAGACTAAGTATGTAACATTGGAACATTGCGGGAGCATTGCATAGGCTGAAGGGCATTCTTCGGTATGCAAATATTCCAAAGGGACAGGTGAAAGTAGTCTTGTCTTGATCCTCGGGAGCGATAGGGATTTGATTGTATCCTGAATATCCATCCAGGAAACAATAATACTCATGTTCAGCTAGTCTCTCGAGCATTTGGTCTAAGAATGAAAGAGGGAAGTGGTCTTTAATGTGGCAGTATTCAATTTTCAAAAATCAATACAGACTCGTATCTTCGTTAGAAGACGAATTTGTACTAATTCTTTTTTTATCATTTTCTAACACGGTAAAGCCTGCCTTCTTTGGCACAGCGTGGACTGGACTAACTCATTGGCTATCGGATATGGGATAAATAATCTCATTGTCTAGTAACTTTAAAATTTCAGCTCGAATAGCCTTTTGCATGATTGGTTTTAGTCGACGCTGTGGGTCGCATTTTGGCTTTACATCTTCCGTTAAGTGAATCCGGTGTTGTACAATGGATGGACTGATCCCCTTTATATCAGCCATGGTCCAACCAATGGCTTCTCAATTTTCCCTCAACACTGTAAGAAGATCCTCTTCTTGTTGTTCCGTAAGATGGGACGCTATTATCATAGGGAAAGCTTCCTTTTCACCCAAGTACTAGTACTTGAGATGACTAGGAAGAACTTTAAGCTCGAAAGAGAGGACGTGATCTATCGATGCTTTTTGTAGAGGAAGGATAGGGGTTGCGTTTGTTGCCCACTGATCGGGGGAAAACCGCTCACAAAAAGTGTATGTTTTGAAATCAAGATTTAAAGTGTTTGTGCTTTGGCTTCCTCAATACTTCCGTTATAGCATAGAGGCTAAAACGAGTCGAATCCACAAGGACGGAAGGCGATAGAAGCTTTACCGGTTGGTTCACGTGTTTGTTAAAAGTTCTTCAAAGTTTGAAAGAATGAAAAGAAAAGAAAACAAAGAATGAAAAGAGAAGTACGGTGAAACACAAAGAAGTGGGAAACATAGAAAAGAATATGTTTGTGATTTTTGGATATATTTCTAAAACAAAGTCAAAAAGAAAGAAAACTCATGGCTACTAACTACTAATGACTTCACCAACATGCTAACGTCTTAGTGATAGTTGCCTCATATGTATCATTGGCCATCACTAGTCCTTGGTTCAAGAGCTATTCAAAGTATGACCCATATGTAACTCATCACAGCCCAACTCAACAAACAAGTGCAAGCTACACTTAAATCATCAAAACCCGATAAGAGCAAGCATGAAGTAAAGTAATGTTAGCTTGTTAGTGGTTACGAAGTTAGAGTGTTAGAACCATCATCATGAGCCATCAATGGCTCTTGCAAGAGCAAGGCCAAAACGAGGCTATTAGATTCATGTGGATTATCATAAAAGAAGTTAAGTTGGTGGTTAGTAGTAAGTTCCATGAGAGAAAAGATTAGCTACACATATAAAAGAGATTAGAGAGAAGAAAACAAAGATAAGGTAAGAGAGCACCTTTCATAGATTGTCACCTTCTATTACAAGAACTCTTGCTTCCCAACATGTACCACTCTCTCTCCCTAATACAAGATCTACAAGAAATGGAAAATACAACGGAGGAAGAAGAACTAACCTAAACTAAACTACCCTAAATTACAACATGGAATGAAAACTACTCCTAAACTCTGCATATCTTCAACTCTGGAACCCAAGGGGGGGTATTTATAGCCACCAGGAGAACAGAGGGCCAAGGGACAAACCCTAGCCCGAAGCAGCGCGCGCGCCGCGGCCCTACGGTGGCCGCACGCGTGGCGGTTCGAGCCGCGCGCTGCCCAGTTGGTCCCCTGTCAGGTGATGTTGCCAGTTTCTGATTTCTGACCCCTGGTTTTGACAGAATTAGCTCCTTAGGTCAATGGCTATCTTAATAGGCCTTTAATCACCAATTAAATGGTGATTTAGATCTTCTTCTTCATTTGCACACCATGAACCTAGGATCAAGCAAGTAAGGTATTATTAGCAGAATTTATTATCAAATAAATGTGAGAATGTGATGAAAATTATGCAAAATTAGAGACTAATCACACCCCCACACTTATCTTTTGCTCGTCCCGAGCAAAACAAAAAAACCTAAGGAAATTATTTCACCACTTTCGCAGGTGACGCGATTGCACTGAGCATGTGCAACAAGTCGTTAAACCTCTACGTTTCCCCTAGAGGAGTAGTTTTGTCTCCTGAGGGTTTTCAGCGGATTACACCCACAAAATCCATAAAGAAATAAATCAAATGTTAGTATTTTTAAAACGCATTTTGAAATAGAGAAAAGTGTTGAAGTATTTTTGTGAAAATATAAGTGATCCAAGGTCAGAGGTTAACCAGAAATTTTTCTTTCTTAAACTAAGTCAAAATGCAAAAAATCTTGTTATAAATTAAATGTAAGAATTTAAAATTGAATTGACTCTTTGATCTTTCATAAAACTCTTAGGAAAATATGCACTTTGTGAACTGTGAAGATTTTTGGGATATCGACTCAAACTTTCATGCCATTTATTTAATATATATTGTATATATATATTTTTTATATTTTTTTATATATATTTTTCTTTGTTCTTCCCTTAGTTTTCTTAGGCTTTCTTAGTTACCCGGGTAGTGAGCCTTTAGCCGGTGACTCCCAAACCAGATGGTCTTAGGGCACCAGATGAGAAAACATCCCTCGGACTTAAGGACTCGAGTAAACAAGGCCACAAAACTAAAGGGGATTATTTTGTTTTTGTCCACCATTTTAGGTATGAATAATCATGCTTCCTGAGGCACAATTACCTAACTTCAATAAGTGATTTTTATTTACATATTTTTTAATATATATATTTTTATGACATTTTCAGTCTTTGTTTCAATCCCAAAAATTGTGTTAAGTGTGGAGTGCATAAATCTAAGGCAAAAAATTCAAGATCAAATTATCTTTTCAATCTTACTTTCTTATCCTATAATTTAGACAAGATATATTATTTTGACTCAGTTTAAAATTTCATAATTTGATGTCTTCCTAATTCCTAAGATAATCTTAATTTTCTTAAAAATAAATCAAAAACTATTTCTCTTGTTTCAAAAAGTTTTGTAAAAAGAAAAGAAAAGTTTTATATAAAAGTTTTTTTTATTTACAAAGAAGTGTAAAAGAAAGAAAATATAAAACTAACTACGTTAGTAAACCCTCCCCCACACTTATCTCATGCAAGGTCCTCAATGCATCGTGAATGTGTCAATACATGAAACAAATGGAGAGGGAAGGAAGATTACCTCAAGGGGGTGGCTCCGGTGGTGGTCTGATTGGGCCAAGCGTTGCTACCTAATCAAAATAGCGTGGATCGTGCAGGAACCCACCAATGACCTCTTTAATATGACCCATTAAAAGGATGATTGATTGATTGGTCTTATTGAAAAGTTTATCCCCATCTAATGGCCAATTTTCAAAAATAATTACTGAGTCATTTTCTTCAACAGTTTTGTCCAACAATGAAGTGTGATTTTGAGAGATGAGTGATTTGGACTCAAATGAAACAGGAACAAAAATCGATACCGACTCAGGAAGTTGACTCAGATCAAGTCGAGAGTCAACAATGAGAGTCAAAATTGGTTCAAAAATAGAGTCCAAATCAAAGAATTGACGTTCACACACTGTCCCCATTAATGAAGTGTGATTATAAGATATTGGTGATTCTATTTCACGGTGTATGAGCACAGGATTCAATATTGACTCCGGAAAAGAGAAAAAATCTGGTAAGGATACCGGGGTCATTATTGAATCAAAAAGTGAAATGGAGTTCCCAACAGGAAGTTCAGGATCACATTCAGGTTCGATTTCAATTTCAGGGAAGGGATAGCTTGCCAAAATGTCCAGGCAACTTTCATAACTTGGAGATTGGTCAAGCTCAAATGTGTGTTCTGAAATTGAATCTTGGTTTCCAAAAGAACATGATTCTTGGGTCCAATCGGTAGAGTTAGGAATATAAGGATTGGTCAACGGTTGACAAGAAAGATTATCCTCGCTCTCATTGATCAAATTGCTCATAATTGAGTCTAACCTACTGATAGGTTGGGTAACAGAATTCAGATTTAGAATCATGCCTTCCATAATCTTTGTAATTGGTTTTTCTTGAAAAGATGAGTATGGAAGTTGATTTTGGAAATTATGAGTCCGTCGATTTTTGCGGTTGCTGCTCGGACGCACGCAAGGGTTCCATACTCAAGTCCAGTATTGATGGTTGTTCATTTTGAATAGGTGATACTGGAAAAGATGAGTAGGACTCTTGAAAATGTGGTTGAGATGATAAGTCCAACATGTTTTGCATTCTTTCACAAAAGACTTCCAAACGCTTTTCTAGCTCAGATTCTTCTTCAATTGGATGCTCTAGAAAAGGAGTATGTGGAGTTTGATGTGGGAAGGATTGTGAATTGAGCAAATTTTGCATTTGTTGTAGGGACTCTTCTATACTCCTTTCCAATGATGATTTTTCCTCAATTGGTGGTTCAGGAAAAGGAGTATATGAATCAAAATTGGGGAACGAATATTGTGAAAATTGTGGACAAGATGGTTGAAAATTTGACTCGGGGTAGGTGAATCCCCATGAACTCTGTGAAGAGTTGAAATTATTTTGAAAATTATGGTCATATTGTTGGGGATATGGGTCATATTGATTCGGATAATCCCAACCCGGCATATATGATTCGTTCATGTTGTACATTGCAGGGTTAGAGTTATCCGAGTCAAATGAGGTCGGGGTGAAATATGGATTCACATTATAATTGAAAGAATTGTTGTTATTAAAATCCATATCACAATTTACAAAAAGAAAAACAAACAAACAGACAAACAACAAAGAAAAAGAAAAAGAAAACAAGCCTATGCTAGGGTTGACTTAGACCTAGACGACTCCTAACTGGTTAGACTGTCCACGGGGGGTATATTGTCAGAATCTGACCACAAGTTAATCGGCCAGGTAGGGGCAAGATCGGTGGGAGGTATCCGTGCCGGAGCAACGGGCCTAATTATGCCAAACCACCGTTCTTCGAGGTTTCGCCTCTCAAACCCTAACATTAGACACCGATTTAGAAAGAGTCAAATTCTAACAACTTCCCCCTTAGGTCAATTTCTTAAATGAGTCCGAGATGTCCCTAGGGGCCAACGTCTAGCAAATTTTATTAAGGCTTGGGTTGTGTGAGTGGGGAGGTGATTTTTGGGCTAAGTGAGGGTAATGACTTCCCCACCTTATGTTGTTTTAGGTTTTGCCCTTAAGTTAAATTTGTGCAAGTGTGCAATATAAATAAGATGAACACAAAAAAGCGAGTAAATCACTGAAGTGTTTGTCCTAACTATATGCAATGCGATATGTACACCTCCTATAAGTATCACAACAACACAAGAATAAAATACAGTATATTGGAATGAAAGTTGACACGTGCCTAGATGCAAATGTCTAAACCGTTTTAAAGCATCCAATTTCTGTACTTCTTAAAATTATTTACAGTGTACAAGTAATATAAACAAAAATTAGCAGCAGAGTATATGAATGTACAAGAAGTTACCCGACCGTACTTGAGTAAGTGTGGACTTCTGCAATGCTAAAATTTAACCTGCACACCAAAAAACAAAGAAGAAAAGTTAACAAACTTGTGAAATTAAACCGTTCCCATCCCCGGCAACGGTGCTAAATTTGATCGGGGGAAAATCGCACACAAAAAGTGTATGTTTTGAAATCAAGATTTAAAGTGTGTGCGCTTTGGCTTCCTCGATACTTCCGTTATAGCATAGAGGCTAAAATCCACAAGGACGGGAGGCGATAGAAGCTTTACTGGTTGATTCATGTGTTTGTTAAAAGTTCTTCAAAGTTTGAAAGAATGAAAAGAAAAGAAAACAAGAATGAAAAGAGAAGTACGGTGAAACACAAAGAAGTGAGAAACATAGAAAAGAATATGTTTATGATTTTTGGATATATTTCTAAAACAAAGTCAAAAAGAAAGAAAACCCATGGCTACTAACTACTAATGACTCCACCAACATGCTAACCTCTTAGTGATAGTTGCCTCACATGTATCATTGGCCATCACTAGTCCTTGGTTCAAGAGCTATTCAAAGTATAACCCATATGTAACTCATCACAACCCAACTCAAAAAACAAGTGCAAGCTACACTTAAATCATCAAAACATGATAAGAGCAAGCATGAAGTAAAGTAATGTTAGCTTGTTAGTGGTTAGGAAGTTAGAGTGTTAGATCCATCATCATGAGCCATCAATGGCTCTTACAAGAGCAAGGCCAAAACGAGGCTATTAGATTCATGTGGATTATCATAAAAGAAGTTAGCAAATTGGTGGTTAGTAGTTAGTGCCATGAAAAAAAAGATTAGCTACACATGTAAAAGAGATTAGAGAGAAGAAAATAAAGATAAGGTAAGAGAGCACATTTCATAAATTGTCACCTTCTATTACAAGCACTCTAGCTTCCCAACATGTACCACTCTCTCTCCCTAATACAAGATCTACAAGAAATGGAAAATACAACGGGGGAAGAAGAACTAACCTAAACTAAACTACCCTAAATTACAACATGGAATGAAAACTACTCCTAAACTCTGCATATCTTCAACTCTGGAACCCAAGGGGGATATTTATAGCCACCAGGAGAACAGGGGGCCAGGGGACAAACCCTGGCCCGAAGCGGCGCGCGCGCCGCGGCTATACGGCCGCGTTTCTGTGGCCATACGGTGGCCGCGCGCAGCGCTTCGAGCCGCGCATTGCCCAGTTGGTCCCCTGTCAGGTGATGTTGCTAGTTTCTGATTACTGACCCCTGGTTTTGACAGAATTAGCTCCTTAGGTCAATGGCTTTCTTAATAGGCCTTTAATCACCAATTAAATGATGATTTAGATCTTCTTCTTCATTTGCACACCATGAACCTAGGATCAAGCAAGTAAGGTATTATTAGCAGAATTTATTATCAAATAAATGTGAGAATGTGATGAAAATTATGCAAAATTAGAGACTAATCACCCTCTCCACTGTGGATTCGATGATTTGGTCAAGATTGAAGTCATCAGACTCCAATTCGAATTCTCTATCAGAATCATATTCAATCTCCTTGTCGTGTTCACTTGTTAATCATTCAATTAAGTTCACTTTAAATGACTAATCATCCAAGTCTCAAGGTTGTTTTCCCAGGTGGAAAATATTTACCTCTTTCGTCATATCTCCAAAAGTTAGACGCATCGACCTGTTCCTACAGTTTATGATTGCATTTGCGGTGGCTAGGAAGGGTCGTCCTAGAATGATAGGGGTCTGTGCTTTCAGATTGTGTACGGGTTGTGTCTCCAGAATGATGAAATCCATGGGATAAATGAATTCTCTGACTCGTATGAGAACATCTGTAATCTCCCCCTTGGGAATTACAGATCGGTCAGCCAATTGTATAGTAACTCTGGTTGGACGGAGGTCGCCCAGCCCGAATTGCTGATACACAGAAAAGGGAAGTAGATTGATGTTGACTCCTGGATCAAGTAATGCCCTGTTTATTATGGTCTGTCCTATGATACAGGAAAATTTTGGACGCCCGGGGTCTTTGTATTTCACAGCAATGGGCCAGTGAGCAACTCACTTATGTTTGATGTAAGGAAGACCTTCTTTGGGATATTTGTTTTTCTTCTCTTGGTGCACATATCTTTCAAAAATTTTGCATATGAAGGGACTTGTTGTATGGCATCAAGAAGGGGCATATTGAGCTGAACCTGAATGAACATTTTCCTAATCTTCTCCATTTGAGCATTAGTCTTGTTATTTGCTAGCCTATTAGGGAATGGTATAATAGGCTTGTAAGGTTGCTCATCTATTTTGTCTTTATTATTGGACTTGGAGGTTGACGGTTGTGAACTTGAAGATGGATCATTTTGAGTTGGTGGTATAGTTACAGGAGAATTTGACACTGATTTATTAGGAATATGATGACTAGAAACCTGATTGTCAATTTGTTTTCCAGATCTCAAGATATGAACAGTGTTGCATTGTTTTGGACCTATGTCTTCAGCTTCATGAATAGGGAAGGAGTTCTTAGGATTAGGCAATGCTGACTAGGCAGTGTTCCCTGCCAGTTGACCTATTTGAACCTCTAACCTATTGATAGCTTGGTGGTGGTTCTTCATCATTGAGGCCTGGGTTTTGGACATGGTTTCAATCATTCTTTCCAAATCTGACAATTTTTTATCTAGATGATTTTGTTATTGTTATTGGTACGTGGGCTGGAAGTTATGTTGGTAATTGGATTGAAAATTCGGTTGACTCTGGTGAAAACTGGGTTGATGAGCTGAGCAGGGTATTGGTGTGGGAATTGTTGCCTTGGTTGCTCATGACCAGACTGACGCCATGAGAAATTTGGATGGTTCCTCCATCCCGAGTTGTATGTTTTGGAGTATGGATTGTAGTTGGGTCTGGCATATGCTGCATTCATGATTTCAGGATACATTTGAGCTTGGTAAACTGGACATTCCTTAAATAGGTGATTGAGAGCATGACAGTAGGTACAACCTAGTGATTGTTACACAATTCTGCATATTTTATCACATTATTTCCATGCATATTGTATATAAAAATGTGATTTTTAATCCTTTTCTCTTTATTTTTGCAGATCCACAACTTAAAAGAGAGAAGGCCCATAAATCTCTTTAATTAGCAATAATTAAAGAGATTAATTCAAAAGCCCAAAAAGAGCCCAAGATTTGAATCTGGATTCAAGAGAGATCCGCACGCCAACTAAATCTTCCAGAAGGCTACGTGGATAACAACTTCGCAACGAACCTGTACCAGAAAATCTGGGCTCAACGGCCCAGATATTGCCACCAAATCCAGGGATTTCCCGCCAAATTGCGGCAGTTCTAAGGTTGTTGGAGCTCCGGATTTTGCTCCAACAACCTGGCTCTATAGATGCTTCTCTCTGAGGCTATAAATACAGGACCAGGGCTTGCGCAACGAGGTGTGGAAGAGAGATTAGAGATTAGAGATTAGATGCTTGTATTTCTCTAGGATTTTTGTAGTGCTCTAGATCTTCTTCCTCCCTAGAAATTCTGCAAAAGAGAGTTGTAAGAGAGAAAGCTTGTGTACACGAAGGAGTGACAACTTGTGAAGCAAGGATTCATCCATTCTCTTCTCTCTACTTGAGCATTTTCTAGTATTACTTGCTTTCTTTACTTCTAGTTTTACTTTACTTGCTTTTTAATTCATGTTTTGCTTTTCTTTTGTAATGGCTAGTAGCTAATTCTTTCTTCTCATGGCTAGCTAACAACTTACCTTGCTAACTACTAACTCATGGGTGATTGCTATCTTTAATCTTGCAAGTTGTATGGTCTTCTCTTCTCCGATGGGTTACTTTCATTGCTTGACAAGTATCTTGTTGTAATTCTCCATATGATTCATGTGTGCCTCATTTAGAGCCTTGTCTAGAACAAGTGCCTTGATGGAACATGGAGATGGATCACCAATATGCTATTTGTTGTACAACTTCTTTACTTCCATTAATGAATGTTGTATCTTCTTCCTTAGCATCCCTTGAGTGTAGCTCTTTTGATTCCATTAGTGAAAGTCTAATTTGTAGGCCTATGACATCTATGAGGCTACAAGACAAGTCCAAGAATGATCACCCGTCATCCAAGTGGGAAAGTAATTAGACCAACACGCAAGACAAATCTATGCCGATGAATCAACATGAGGCATGCATTCACCATCACGGAGTTTAGTAAGTTTTAGCAAGGAAGTAAGGTTAGCTAGTCATGGTTCTCTCATCTTAAATTCTTTCTACAAGTTTTCATTCCATTTGTTTTCTTTCCAAAGTAAATATCATCTTTGATTTCTTTTCACTTTCCATCATGAACATATCCACCGATTCTTTTACTTCTTTTTCCAATGATTCTTTATTCTTTTGAGCAAAGAAGAATCTTCATTTTATATCTTCACTACCAACCGTAACGCTTCCATCGCAAGCTCTCCCTGAGAATCGACCCGGTATAGCCCATGCTATAACGGAGATAGGAAAGGGTACATTGATTACATTTCGAATACATTGTGGAGTGAGCCTCATAGATGTCATAGGCCTACAAATTAGACTTTCAATAATGGAATCAAAAGAGCTACACTCAAGGGATGCTAAGGAAGAAGATACAACATTCATTAATGGAAGTAAAGAAGTTGTACAACAAATAGCATATTGGTGATCCATCTCCATGTTCCATCAAGGCACTTGTTCTAGACAAGGCTCTAAATGAGGCACACATGAATCATATGGAGAATTACAACTTCTTTACTTCCATTAATGAATGTTGTATCTTCTTCCTTAGCATCCCTTGAGTGTAGCTCTTTTGATTCCATTATTGAAAGTCTAATTTGTAGGCCTATGACATCTATGAGGCTACAAGACAAGTCCAAGAATGATCACCCGTCATCCAAGTGGGAAAGTAATTAGACCAACACGCAAGACAAATCTATGCCGATGAATCAACATGAGGCATGCATTCACCATCACGGAGTTTAGTAAGTTTTAGCAAGGAAGTAAGGTTAGCTAGTCATGGTTCTCTCATCTTAAATTCTTTCTATAAGTTTTCATTCCATTTGTTTTCTTTCCAAAGTAAATATCATCTTTGATTTCTTTTCACTTTCCATCATGAACATATCCACCGATTCTTTTACTTCTTTTTCCAACGATTCTTTATTCTTTTGAGCAAAGAAGAATCTTCGTTTTATATCGTCACTACCAACCGTAACGCTTCCATCGCAAGCTCTCCCTGAGAATCGACCCGGTATAGCCCATGCTATAACGGAGATAGAAAAGGGTACATTGATTACATTTCGAATACATTGTGGAGTGATCAAAGCACTTGAGGTTGTTTCTAAACCTTATCTCTCTTTTCATTGAATATATTTTGTGTGCAAATTATACTCCACAATACAACACCCTTTCCCGTCTAAACAAATTGGCGCCGTTGCCGGGAGAGCAACGGTTTTGATTTCAAGTGAAGAACTAAATGAATCTTCTTCTCTGTTGCAGGTTACAGGTTGAAGAAACAGGAAAATTTGCATTGCAGAAACATATAAGTGGACCTGGGCCTCTGCTCTAGAAAGCAGAGACCAGGATCCCTCCAAATTGCCGCAAATTCTGGGTTTTTGCCGCAGAATTGCGGCAAGGAGGAGTTGACTTCTGACCAGTTTTCTGCAGGGCTTGCTTCTCTGCAAAATACAGCTGCTGCAATACTTAATTTCTTGTATTCTTTACCTTATATCTGCTAATAATCAACAGTAAAAAATTGGTTGTTAACGTTAAAAATTGTTTAGACATTTGCATCATTAGGCACGTGTCTTTCAATTTCTTTACTTTTACTGTTGAAGAGTGCTGGAGGCAAGGTACGTATGCATTGCATATTGACTAGGACTCACTCTTTGTTTGATTTAATTACGCTTTGAGTGAACCTTGTTTGTTGATATCGTACACTTGCACAAATCGATTTTAAGGGCATCACCCATAAATAAGATAAGGTGGGGATTTTATCACCCTTTCCTTAGCCCAAAAATCACAATCCCAGCACTCACAATCCTAAGCTTCTAAATAAAAATTTGCTAGACGTTGGCCCTAGGGACATCTCGGACTCACTTAGGAGATTATCCTAAGGGGAAAAAGTGTTGGAAATTGACTTTTGTAAAATCAGTGTCTAGGAAAGGGATTGAGGGCCGAAAGCCCGAAGGTTGCTGGTTACTTAATTAAGGAACGTCTCTGACGGAAAATCTCCCACCAACCTTGCCCTTCCCTGGCTGATTAGCTTATAGTCAAAGTCTACACTAAACCTCCTGTGGACGATCTAATCAGTTAGGAGTCGTCTAGGTCCAGGAATCCTAGAAGCTTGGATTGATTTTTCTTTTATTATTTGTTATTTTCATTTTTTCTTTTTCGCTGGTGTGATCGGTGCACGTTGTTTGTGATTGTATTTGCGAGAGTGGTTTCGTGATCCAAAATCTGCAAGACTTGATAGACTTTCTACACTTGCACTTACACAACCACTTGACATTATGGAAAACAACATCTCACTTCAAGATCGATTTTATCCGATTCGCACCTCCCTTCCATCTTGCATTCTTCTCCCCAAATCAAATGGAAATCACTTCGAGCTGAAACCGCAATTCATTAATACACTTCCCCGATTCCATGGTCTTGAGTCTGAGGACGCGTACCTCTTTATTCGTGAGTTTGAAGAGGTATGCCAAATGATGAGAATTTCCCAACTGACCGAGGATGCTGTTAGGTTAAGGTTTATACCATTTGCACTGAAGGATTTAGCTAAGAAATGGCTTTATAATCTTCCCGTCAGTTCCATATCTTCATGGGAGGATTTTGTTAAAGTCTTTCTTAAGAAATTCTATCCTATCCACAAAACAGCCCTCATGCGAAAGAATATCATGCAATTCAAGCAGGAACCAAATGAACCTTTCTGGAAGTATCTTGAGCGTTTCAAAGACCTTATTGCCCTATGTCCTCATCACGGCATAGAGAAATGGCGTCTGTGCCAGATTATCTATGACGGTCTAGATTACCAAACGAAAACCCTCCTTGAATCCATGTGCCAAGGGGAATTTTTGAAGAAAGATGAACATCAGGGGTGGGATCTCTTTGAAACCCTAGCTGAGAAAACCATTCAGTGGGAGTCTTGTCCTGATAAATCCACTCCCCCCACTTTCAGAACTGGTACACACTCCATAGAATCCTCTATAGCTGTAGAAGCCAAGATCACACAATTGATGAAGAGGATAGAACTGCTTGAGTCAAAGGGAAATTCTTTTGTAAATCAGGTCAACCCATCACCTGTGATCAAACCGGGTTGCACCTACTGTCATGACCTTAACCATGTCTTTGAGGAGTGTTCTTTGTATCAGCTCCAATCATATCAGGAGAACATGAATGCAGCTTTAACCAGACCCCCATACTCCAACACATATAATTCGGGATGGCAGAACCATCCAAATTTTTCAGGGAGTCAGTCTGGTCCTGAGCATCATAGGCCACCACTTCCATATCCATATAATGCTCAGTCTCACACATCCAGTTTCAATCATAATTCACTGTATGTTCATCCATCTCAAAGTCCACCACATTCACAACCATATCAGAACCCACCATACTATCAATCACAATTCCAGCCTCCGTATTATCAACATCCACCCCAGAATAATTCAGAAATATCAGAGTTGAGGAAAATGCTAGAAACCTTTACAAAGAACCATCAGCAGGAGTTGAATAAAGTTAAGGTCCAGATCAGGCAATTGGCTGAGAGACAAAATGGAATGTTCCCAAACCAGCCATTGCCAAATCCCAAACATTCACTTCCCTTTAAATGAAGTGGAAGATTCAGGACCCAGTCAATGTCATGCTATTCATACCCTGCGATCTGGAAAACAAGTTGATAATAAGGTTTATAGTCCACCATCTCATCCAGTACCTAAGCCAACACCTCCTGTCCCAGTGCAATTAGCTTCTGACAAATCATCTTCTAGTACAGAGCCATCCACTTCAAAAGCCAAGGGTAAAGAAAAGGTAGATGAGCAACCCTATAAGCCTGTTGTACCATTTCCAAATAGGCTTACAATAACAAGACAAATGCTCACATGGAGAAGATAAAAGAAATGTTCAATAAGGTCCAAATCAATGTCCCTCTTCTTGATGCCATACAACAAGTGCCATCATATGCCAAATTCTTAAAGGAAATGTGCACCAAGAAGAGGAAAACACAAGTTCCTAAAAAAGTCTTCCTAGCATCATCCATCAATGAGCTGCTCAATGGTCCAACTCCTGTTAAATACAAAGACCCAGGTAGCCCCACCATTTCATGCATCATAGGACAGACTACCATTAATAGGGCACTTCTTGATTTGGGGGCCAGCATCAATCTCCTGCCTTTCTCTGTGTACTAACAATTAAGGTTAGGTGATCTCCATCCTACCCAAATGACTATCCAATTGGCTGATCGCTCTGTCACTAGACCCAAGGGGGAAATTCACGATGTCCTTGTCAAAGTTGGGGAATTCATTTATCCTGTTGACTTTGTAGTCCTTGAAACAAAACCAGTGTCTAATTCCAATCAAAGGGCTCAAATTCCTGTCATTTTGGGACGACCATTCCTGGCTACTACAAATGCTATCATTAATTGCCGAAATGGATCAATGAGGTTGACCTTTGGTAACATGATTCATGAATTCAATGTCTTCCACACACAACCTCGTAAAACACAAGATCAAACATTTGAGGTTAGCTTCATTAGTAACAATTATGAGGAAGAAGGTGAAGATCCAAAAGATGAGTCACAATCTGGTGATTCTCTTATCCGAGTACCCTTTCAACAGGGGAAAGTTGATTTGGATATTTTCACCTTCAATGAGCCAACTGTGACTGTATCTGAACCTCCGATTGATATATCCTTTGAAGACCTGTTTGCTGATGAGATCCTGTGTCTAGATGAGTCAACTCGGGGTAGGTTAGCTGATTGTCCACTTCCGGATGTTGACCTTAGTTTTGAAGAATTGTGTGGAGAGGAGCTGAATTTCCTTAACATTGAAAGTGATGAGATTCAAAGTGAGAGTGGGGATAAGGAATTTTTTAATGAACAATGTGGTGGAATGAGGGTGAATGATAATAATAAAAAATTGAATCTGGAAATACCTAAGACAAAAATAATTCAAACCGTTTCCCAACTGAGCTCACGAAAGCAGACGCACTGGAATGATAGGAAACGGGCCAGAGGAAAACGACCCAAAAGCCTAGGTAATGGTTATACTTGTATATATTCTTTGTAAATAATTTTTTGCACTTTTTTTTGTAAATAAAAGTTTCTTACCTCTTACCTATTTCATGCATACATATATCATGATGCATTGAGGACAATGCATGAAATAAGTGTGGGGGAGGGTTTACTAACATAGAGTTTTTAGATCTTCTTTCTTTTACACTTCTTTTAGAAAAAAAAATAATAAATAAAAAAAACTTTTTGAAATAAGAGACAAATGTTTTGATCTATTTTTAAGAAAATTAAGATGTATCTTAGAAATTAAGAAAGCCTTAATTATGACATCTTAAACCTAGTTGAAATAATAGATCTTGTTTAAAATTATAGGCTAAGTAAGTAAAATTGGTGAGATATTTTTATCTTGAATTTTTACCTTAGATAAATATGCACTTTACACTTACACATTTCTTGGGATGGAGACAAAGACCAAAATGCCATAAAAATAAAAAAAAGAAAGAAAAATAAAGATGTAATAAAACATCACCTATTAAGCTGGACAAATGTGCCTCAAGAAGCATGATTATTCACGCCTAACGGTGGTAAAGGAAATAAATAATCCCCTTTAGTTTTGTGGCCTTTTTTACTCGAGACCTTAAACCCGAGGGATGTTTTCTCATCTGGTGCCCTAAGACCGTCTGGTTTGGGAGTCATCGGTTAAAGGCTCGCTACAAGGGTAAATTAGAAAGCCTAAACTAAGGGAAGAAAAAAAACAGAAAAAAAAATATATATATATATAAATAAATGGCTTGATGGTTGGAGTTGAAATCCCAGAAATTTTCACTAAGCACGGTGTGCATATTATCTAGGTTTTATGAAAGATAAAATATTCAATCCAATTTTGAATTCTTACCTTAATTAAAGACAAGATCTTGCATAGAGACTAAGTTTAAGGAAGAATGATTATAGGCTGACTTATGACCTAAGATCACTTATATTTTTGCAAAAATAGTTCGAAAACATGTCTCTCTTTCAAAATGCATTTTCAAAACACTAACATTTGTTTTCTTTCTTTATGGATTTTGTGGGTGTAATCCGCTGAAAACCCTCAGGAGACAACACTCCTCCTTTAGGGTAACCTAGAGGTTTAACGGCTTGTTGCACGCGCTCAGTGCAATCGTGTCACCTAAGAAAGTGGTGTAATAAAATCGGTAGTATAGTTTTTATTTTATTTGTTTTGCTCGGGACGAGCAAAAGAATAAGTGTGGGGGTGTGATTGTTACACAATTCTGCATATTTTATCACATTATTCCCATGCATATTGTATATAAAAATGTGATTTTTAATCCTTTTCTCTCTATTTTTGCAGGTCCATAACTTAAAAGAGAGAAGGCCCATAAATCTCTTTAATTAGCAATAATTAAATAGATTAATTCAAAATCCCAAAAAGAGCCCAAGATTTGAATCTGGATTCAAGAGAGATCCGCGCGCCAACTAAATCTTCCAGAAGGCCACGTGGATAACAACTTCGCAACGAACCTGTACCAGAAAATCTGGGCTCAACGGCCCAGATATTGCCGCCAAATCCAGGGATTTCCCGCCAAATTGCGGCAGTTCTAAGGTTCTTGGAGCTCCGGATTTTGCTCCAACAACCTGGCTCTAGATGCTTCTCTCTGAGGCTATGAATACAGGACCAGGGCTTGCGCAACGAAGTGTGGAAGAGAGATTAGAGATTAGAGATTAGATGCTTGTATTTCTCTAGGATTTTTGTAGTGCTCTAGATCTTCTTCCTCCCTAGAAATTCTACAAAAGAGAGTTGTAAGAGAGAGAAAGCTTGTGTACACCAAGGAGTGACAACTTGTGAAGCAAGGATTCATCCATTCTCTTCTCTCTACTTGAGCATTTTCTAGTATTACTTGCTTTCTTTACTTCTAATTTTACTTTACTTGCTTTTTAATTCATGCTTTGCTTTTCTTTTGTAATGGCTAGTAGCTAATTCTTTCTTCTCATGGCTAGCTAACAACTTACCTTGCTAACTACTAACTCATGGGTGATTGCTATCTTTAATCTTGCAAGTTGTATGGTCTTCTCTTCTCCGATGGGTTACTTTCATTGCTTGACAAGTATCTTGTTGTAATTCTCCATATGATTCATGTGTGCCTCATTTAGAGCCTTGTCTAGAACAAGTGCCTTGATGGAACATGGAGATGGATCACCAATATGCTATTTGTTGTACAACTTCTTTACTTCCATTAATGAATGTTGTATCTTCTTCCTTAGCATCCCTTCAGTGTAGCTCTTTTGATTCCATTATTGAAAGTCTAATTTGTAGGCCTATGACATCTATGAGGCTACAAGACAAGTCCAAGAATGATCACCCGTCATCCAAGTGGGAAAGTAATTAGACCAACACGCAAGACAAATCTATGCCGATGAATCAACATGAGGCATGCATTCACCATCACGGAGTTTAGTAAGTTTTAGCAAGGAAGTAAGGTTAGCTAGTCATGGTTCTCTCATCTTAAATTCTTTCTACAAGTTTTCATTCCATTTGTTTTCTTTCCAAAGTAAATATCATCTTTGATTTCTTTTCACTTTCCATCATGAACATATCCACCGATTCTTTTACTTCTTTTTCCAACGATTCTTTATTCTTTTGAGCAAAGAAGAATCTTCGTTTTACATCTTCACTACCAACCGTAACGCTTCCATCGCAAGCTCTCCCTGAGAATCGACCCGGTATAGCCCATGCTATAACGGAAATAGGAAAGGGTACATTGATTACATTTCGAATACATTGTGGAGTGATCAAAGCACTTGAGGTTGTTTCTAAACCTTATCTCTCTTTTCATTGAATATATTTTGTGTGCAAATTATACTCCACAATACAACACCCTTTCCCGTCTAAACACCTAGATTGATCACTGGTGTTGGGTTGACCTGGTTCACTGAATTTGGTTCCCTAACCTCGAGTAGTTCTAGCTTCTTCATTAATTGTGTTATTTTTACCTTGGCAGCTATAGAGGATTCAATTGAATGGATACCAGTTCTGAAAGTGGTGGGGTTAGTTTTCTCGGGGCAAGACTCCCACTGAATGATTTTTTCTGCTAAAGCTTCAAAGAGGTCCCAACCCTGGTTCTCATCTTTCTTCAAAATTTTCACATAGTCTCAAGGAGCGTCTTAGTTTGGTAGTCTAGCCCGTCATAGAGACTTTGGCACTGCTACCACTTCTCTATTCCGTGATGAGGACATTGGGCTAGTAAATCCTTAAACCGTTCAAAATACTTCCAGAATGGTTCATTTGTTTCTTGCTTAAACTGCATTATGTTTTTTCTGATGAGGGCCATTTTATGAATGGGATAAAACTTCTTAAGAAAGACTGTGACAAAATCATCCCATGACGAGATAGAACTAGCAAGCAGATTATATAGCCACTTCTTGGCTATGTCCTTAAGCGCGAAGGGAATGAACCTCATTCTAATAGCATCTTCCCCCAGTTAGGGAATTCTTATCATCAAACATACTTCTTCAAACTCTCGAATAAATAAATACGCGTCCTCAGATTCTAGGCCATGAAACCTAGGGGGTGTGTTTATGAACTGAGATTTTAGCTCAAAATTGTTTCCATTTGCCTCAAGTAGAAGAATGCATGAAGGAAGTGAAGTGTAAATTGGCTAGAACTTGTCTTGGAGAGAAGTATGGTTCACCATGATTGGGATTGTATCAGGAAGTGGTGCAAGTGTAGAAGTCCTAACAAGTCTTGATGAAATAGGACCCCGATACCACTCTTGCGTGTACAATCACAGACAACGTTCACCAAACAAATAAGCAAAAAAGGGAAAATAACAAACAAAAATAAAGAAAAACAATCACAAGCTATCTAGGATCCCTAGACCTAAACGACTCCTAACTGGTCGATGAGTCGAATTAGACCACAGCTAATCAGCCAGGTAGGGGCAAAATAAGGTGGGAGGTATGCGTACGTAAGCAACGGGCCTTAATTACGCCAAACCACGGTATCTTTGAGGTTTAACCTCTTAATCCCCAACCTTAGACACTGATTTGACTGGAGTATGAATCAAAATAATTTCCAACCATGGCTAATCTTTTATCGAGTCCGGATGTCCCTAGGGGCTAACCTATCAATTTTTATTTAAAAGCTTGGGATTGTCAGTGCTTGGAATGTTATTTTTGGGCCAAGGAAGGGTGATTAAATCACCACCTTATCTTATTATTGGGGTGGTGCCCTTAAAATCAATTTGTGCAAGTGTACAGTATATGCAAATAAGATTCACTCAAAGTGATTTAAATCAACCAAGAAATGAGTCCTATTCTATATGTTGTGCGAACGTACCTTGTTCCAGCACTCTTCAACAGTATAGTAAATAAATTGAAAAGACACGTGCCTAAAATGTAAACGTCTAATCAATTTTTAAACTTTTCGAAAAATATTTTACCATTAGTTTATTAGCAGGCTCCTGGTGATGGCATACAAGAAATAAATTGCAGCAAGCTATATTTTTGTAAAGCAAGCATCCCTGCAAAGAAAAATGTGAGTAGTGAACTCTTCCTTGTCACGGATCCGCGGCCAGAGCCGAGAAAACGCGGCAATTCAAAGGGTACTTGGTCTCTAATTTCTAGAGCAGACGCCCAAGACCACTTATATGTTACTGCAAGTCTTGTTTTACTGTTTTCTTAACCTGTAACCTGCAACAGAGAAGAAAAAATTTATTTTAGCTCTAAAAACTCAATAAAAATCGTCGCCCTTCCCCGGCAACGGCGCCAAAAATTTGATCGAAGGGAGGAATTGAATTAATCAAGAGTTTAGAGTAAACCATTTATGTCCTTATGCTGATGGTCAAACTCTGAATATGTGTGAAGATTTACTCCTTCGAATCACCGTTCGTACCACAAGTTATAACGGGTCGTATCCGCTGGGAGGGCTAGCGATGGGAGCATTCACAGTTTTTATGTTGAAGTTTTTGGGAAGAAAAATGAAGGTTCTTTTTTGTTTAAAAATGAAAAAACAAAACAAAGTAGAAAGAGAATGAAGAATCTTTGTAGAGTTTTTTTTTAAGAAAAGGAAAACGGAATGAAAAATAGAATGAAAAACTGTGATGTTCAAAAAAGAGAAGGTTTTAGAAAAGAGTTTTTAAAATTCGATAGAGAGAAAGCCATGACTAACTAACATTCCACACTATTAACTTACTAATCTCGTTGGGTGATTCATGCCTTATGTAGATTCATTGGCGATAGTGCATCTTGTTTTGTCAAATCAATATGTTGTCCCAAATTGAGGGTGTGCTCTCATCTAGGCTTGGCTAGGTAGCCTCCTTGAATCATTGGCTTCCAATAGATTCTCAATAATGGAACATAAGTATTCACACTTAGATATGCTAAACAAGAATGTAAGATTCATTAGTCCATCAAAACTATAACAAGCTAGCATGAAATAAGAAACTTGTACAATAGGTGTTAGCATACTAAAGTGATCCATCTTCATGTTCGATCAAGGCACTTGTTCAAGAGAAAAGGTTCTAAATGAGGCACACATGAATCATATGGAGGTGATACAAAGCATTCACTAGAATTGAAACACTACTCATATTCATTGGGAATAAAAAGACTTGTTAATCACAAGACTAGAAATAAAAACATCTAATGATTCATATCAGTTAGCAATCACCCAAGAGTTAGTAGTTAGTAGTGTTAGAAGTTAGTTAGTCATGTTAGTAGATTAGTTAGCCATAGAAAAGAAAAACAAACAAGAAGGCATGGTAGAAAATAAGTGCAAGAAAGTAAAGAACTTGGAAAGTAAATACAATAGAACAAGAAAGATTTGAGAAAGGAAAGCTTAAACCTTTGTATTGAGTTGCCACTTCATCAATTACAGAGATCTCTCTCACCCTCACTCTCTCTTTTCTGGATCTAGAAGGAGAAAATAAAAATTACATAAGAAGACTAAAGAGAACTTAAATAAATCCTAACTTTTTGCCTAAACAAAAATGCTATTCTCTCCTTTCTTTTTACAGGGCCCTTGAGGTCTATTTATAGGCTTCAGGAGAAGATCACATCCAACAACAGCCGTAGGATCAATTGCTTGATCAACGGCCAAGGAAGTGTCGCGGATCCGCGGCCAGGGCCGCGTTTCCGCGGCAGCATCTTGGTTGTTGCGCCAACGATTTCTCTAATATTCTGTTACGTTACGTGTGCCCAGTTGGAGCTTCTAGAAGTTAGGAATATGTCTTGGGTCATTCCAGAATTGGGCTTCCTTGTTGTGGGATCCTAAAAACTCCCTTAATTCCTTAAAAATCCCAAGATTTTGGGCCTTCTTCTCCATTAAAGAATGGACCTGAAAAATAAGAGAGAAAAATAATAAAAATCCTATTTTTATTAACATAAAGCATGGTAAGGTGGTATAAAATGATGCAAAATGAACTCCAATCAGTACTCTGTTTAGAATATAATTTACAGTTAACAAATCTTCCTCTCACAAGTTCTGAGGGCACCAAAACTTATGAGCATGGAATTTACCATCTCTTTTAAAGTTCTATTCTTTCTTTTAACAATCCCATTCTGATGTGGAGTGTATTAGTACACAACTCACTAAATTCATTTGATTCATATTTTCTGCCTCGATAAGATTTTAGAATCTTTATATCTTTGTTGAGTTAATTCTCAATCTCGACTTTATATGTTATAAACATACTCATTGCCTCTTGTTTACTGTTTAGAAGATACACATAAAGTATCTTTTACAGTCATCAATAAAAGTAATGAAATACTTTTTCTCGCCTCTTGTTAGTGCAAATTTTAAGTCCCACAAGTCACCATAAATTAACCCTAAAGGTGATGTATTTCGATCAATTGAGTGAAATGAGTTTTCGTAAACTTGGCCTTAACACAAACATCACACTTGCAAATTTCTTCCAATTTGAGTTTAGGAATATATCCTAGATTAGATAAATTCTGAAATGAATTGTAATTTATATGCCCTATTCTAGCATGCCATAATATAGGAGAGTCAAGCAATAAACAGAAAATTTTTCTTTATTTATGAGCTTTGGGTACAAATACACGGACTTTTTGTCCATACCAGCAACATTGGCCTTGAAAAGACATCAACAAGATAACCCTTGCCCACATACACCCTATTCTTAGTAAGTACAAATTTATCAGATTCAAAGACCATTCTAAATCCTTTCTTACTAAGAGTTGAATCAGATATCAGGTTCTTGTAGATATCTGAAATATGCAATACATCGTTCAGAGTGAGTTCCTTCTCAGATGTCCACTTTAGTATGACCTTTCCCTTTCCCTCAATTTTCGAGATGGCTGAGTTGCCCATGAAGAGTTGCTCATCATGCTCCAGTTTTTGATATTCAGAGAATAATATTTTCTCAGAGCAGATGTGCCAAATAGCCTAGTATCTACCCTCCAATCTTTGTTGTTGTTTATCAGATTTACTTCTGACACCACAGTTAATAGGCTTGGCGATGCATGGTCGGTCAGGTTTGCCTATGAATGGTCCTTTTTGTTTTTTTCGGACGACTGTGACATTCATTCGCCTTCTATCCTTCCTTGTTGCAGATATAGCAAGTTCTTTTGAAGCGTTTGTTCTACCTTCTTGGTCCTTGCCTTTGTACCCGGGGCAGTCTTCTTCCACTTCAAGCCCATGGAAGTAGATGTTTTTTTCTTTGAAGCTTCGATCACATTAGCCTTGGCCTCATAGGAGTTCTTGTTTCTCCTCTTCTCAGACTTTCGATTGTCCTCCTCAATTCAAAGCCTCACAATGAAATCTTCCAACTTCAACTCCTTACGCTTGTGCTTCAGGTAGTTCTTGGACTCTCTTCATCCAGGTGAGAGTTTCTCCACTATAGTTGCAACCTGAAATGTTTCAGGTAGAATCATACCTTCAGCCTCTACCTCGTGCAAGATAAGTTGGAATTCTCGCATCTGACTTATCACAGTCTTGCTGTTCACCATCTTGTGCTCCAAAAATCATCCCATGATGAACTTCTTAGTACCAGTATCCTCTATTTTGTATTTCTTATCAAGGCTTGGACATAGCTTCTTTGTTGTTGGGATAGGACTGTAGACATTGTATAGAGAGTTACCTAGTTTATTTAAAATATAGTTTCAGTAAAGGAAGTCGCCTGACTATGCATCATTACAAGGACAGAGTCCGAATCAGTTCTGGGTTCTGATGGATTCTCTTGCAAGAATTTTGCCAAATGCAGAGTGGTCAAGTAGAAGAGCATCTTCTGTTGCCACCTCTTGAATCTATTCCATCAACATTTTCTGACTTCTATGGCTTCGGATTAGTAAGTGGAGCAAACATCACTGTCTGAATTTGCATGCTAGGTTCCTTATTGGTACTATCTTGATTAGTCTCAGACATCTTCTGCAATTCAAGTAGAGTAGAAGTAAGTAACTTCAAGTAAAGTTAATTGTCTTATGATTGTTAGATCCGACACTAATCAATGTCACTGGTCTAATTGGCCAGGATGGTGAATATCAGGTGGGAGATTTTTCATTCAATAGATTGTTCCTTAATTACAGAATTACCTTTCAATTACCTTCCTTAGTTAAGCACCAATTAGACTGGTATTAGTCAGTGTCAATATATATTCAATATATTAACAGTGATATTTATGAAAATAATTATTCCAGTATAACCCCTGTAAAAAGAATGTTAGTTCAATTATACAGTAATTGGAGTAAGGTACGTATGTAGTGGATCTCCTTAAGACAATTATGTCCCCCGCTACGATGCTAACGAGTTAATGGACGGTGGTCTCCCATGATACAATACTCCTTCACTGTATTTGGATAGTACTATCAAATCACTGTACAGTCAAACTGTAGTTAATCATCACCTTCACTAATTAGAATTTCAAAAAACTTGGACGAAAATAAATTTTAGGGAGAATATTTGGCATAATATGGAGGAATATTCACTGTAAGAAAAAGAAAGGAGAAAGAAGAATTTATCTTAAGAAGGCACAGATTCATGTTGGCCCAAGGTTACAATCACCGATTTATTGTTTTGATGATAACAAAGCATATGTGATTATTTAGCACTAATCTAGATTAAGTGTTTCAGGGTGTTTCAAGGTTCAAGAGAATTAATGTGTTTCTTCCTCTAAAGGAAGGTGTTGAAGACTCAAGGGTATTCAAGTATGAAATTGAACGTGCTTGACGTCGCTATTGGAGAAGCCCGCTTGACGATACTAGTAATCACTAAGAACTTTGTAAGAAAATAGTATGTTTAAATTATAGAATATAGATTTGATGCTCAAGAAGTCACACATACAAAATTACACGTTTTCAAAATACAAGTTTTTATTATATTAGTGTTTTGCATGTTAGGTACTTGATACATGTTTTCAATTTTTCAAAATTTTATATCCTATTTTAGAATATGTATTTCATTGTCTATACATTGCTATATCTCTTAAAACAATTACAAAATATTTTAAAAATACTTTACATTTCAAAAACAGTCAGAAAAACATGTTTTGGCCCAGATCAGTCGATCGTAGCCTATTATCGGCCAAGACGGTCGACCGATCCTCAGGAAAGGGTTTGCGCATATTGTGCACATTAGTCGATCGACTGACCGATCGATCGCTAACCCTAGCGGTCGACCGATAGATCGACCGACGAGCACACCCTATGTTTCTGTTGGGTGCTAGTCTACTGAGCGGTCGACTGACCACTATGTGAAAAAAAATTTATGATAGAGTCTGGTCGACCGAGCCTATGGCTAGTTCATGAAAATGAACAGTCGGGACCAAAGTTCTGACAAAAAATTATAACAGCTAGTTTTCATAATCTATCTTTTGTTTTGATTTTTCCAACAGGCATTTTTCCTTTTTCTGGGTCAAATCTCTTCCCAAATGACCTGGTGAGCTAAACTAACAGGGTTTATGAGTTGCCTATATATATGGGTCATGGGAATAGGATTCACACAACAATAAATAACAATAGACAATAAGTTTCAACAAGTTTTACAAGTTTTTGAGAAATACATTGAAAATCAAGTTTTCACGTTTCTAGTTTTCAAGTGCTTTCATTTTCAAAGCTATTTCAATTGATTTTTCAGCTCTTAAATTCTTTCAACTAAATTTTTATTCTCACAAACTCCTTGAGCTTCAATTTATATCTACTTTATAGGAATTTGTAAAGAAGAAAGTGTTTGTGATTTAGTGGTCACCAAAAGCTTTGTAAAACCACATTGACTTTGTGCTACCTCTTATGTAGAGGATTGAATATTGGAGTTATGTACTCCAGTCTTGTATAGACCATTGTAATTCCATATTGTAAGGTCCCTTTGTAGAAGATCCTATTGTGGATAGTGAAATCCTTCACGGTGGTAAAGGCGGGAACGTAGAGCAGTGGCTCGAACCTCGAACTTGTCTCTTGATCTCTATCTCTTTACTTTGCTTATACTTGTGTTGTTACTTCTCTTGAACATTCTACTTATTGCTTGCATTATATTCATTGCATTACCTTCATCATTCTTATTTATCGGTCTTTACTCATCTCAACAAGAAAGAAATTGAGCACCACAACTCATAATCTAGAGAAATTTTAGAAGAGAAGTTCTAGAACCCTTCACGGGAAATTTGGCTTCAATTCTTATTTTGGGTGACCGGTTTGTATCATTTTTCGTAGATAGTTATTATTCTGTATTTGATTAGCATTACACCTATTCACTCCCCCCCCTCTAGGTATATTTTCAATTAGTATCAGAGCCTTGGTCTCTAGATTTTGGTTTAACCACCTTAGAGAGATCCTTTTGCTAATCACTTCATTTGCATTTTCAATTTCTATCCACACTAACTAATATGGCCAAGGCTAAGATGACAGTTTTCTTGCAATCCCTAGGAAGCCCAGTTGCAAATGCGGTGACCAAACCTTTTAGTATACCCGTTGGTGATGAGGACACATGATCCAATATTGCCACCAAGGAATTTGATGCCAATGCGAAAGCACACAATGCATTGCTTCAAGCCTTGAATGATGATGACATAGCTAAGGTCATTCATTGCAAATCCGCCTATGAGATTTTGTCATACCTAGTTATCATACATGAGGGGACATCACAAGTCAAGAGAGCTAAGATTGATCTCTTGCGTTCTTAATATGAGAATTTTACCATGCATGAAATGATTCTATTGATGGCATGGTTATAAGGTTTACTAAAATCACCAATAGCCTTGCTTCTCTAGGTGATGCTATTGATAATGTGACCAAAAGGTGAGGAAGGTCATTCGTGCTCTACCACCATCATAGAAGGTCAAAGCTATAACATTATAAGAGCTCAATGATAAGAAAGAGATAGAGCTCATAAGTCTTATCGGTAACTTTAAGACTCATGAGATGGAGAAGAAGGCTAGAGAAGAAATGGTTCAGCAAAAGAAAAGATGATTGCCTCCAAGTCTACTCCCACCATCTCCGACGATGATGAAGAAGATCATGATGATGATGATGATCTTTCCTCCTAGTGAAAAATGTTTGAAAGATGTGCAACAAGGCCAAGTTCAATAATAGAAGATGATGACAAGGGAAGGAGGATTAGAAGATCATAGCTTCAATTGCCGAAAACCCAGACATATCATCGCTGAGTGCCTGGAGAATAAAAGCAAGCCTACAACCTCCAAGAAGCCCTACAAAAAGAAGTCCTTGAAGGCTACACAGGATTCAGAGAGTGAATACAATGAAGAGGTGGATATGGCAAACGTGTGTTTTATGACAAATGACAACACATCCAAGGTAACATCCAAACCTTCACTTAATGATTGTGAATTAATAACGGATGAATTGGGTGAAGCTTTTGAAAAACTTTCTCATAACTATAATTTTATCAATAAGAGATATTTAAAAAGGGAATTACTTCAAAACCAAGTTGTTGTTCTTTCAAAAGAAAAAGATATTTTATCTTTCACACTTCTTGTTGCACCAAAAAGATTTTGATGCACATAAAGTTTCTTGTAAAGGCAAATTTTCTTTAATTGATGAAAATAGATTTCTAATTTAAAAACCAAAATTAGCACCTTGAAAAATATTTTTAAAAAATGTGAGTTTAATAAGGCTAGATTAGAGGCCATGTTTCCTAAGAGACACACTCTAAGAAAACATGTTCATGTTTCTCATGCTATACATGCTCACACTCATCAAACACAACATGTCCATACACATCATGCTAAACATAACACATACACTAAGCATACTCATGTTTCACATGCTCATCATACACATACGCATCATGCATTTATGTATTGCTAGAGTATATTCATGCACCTATTGTGACCGGAATGGTCACCTAGCTAAGTTTCGCTTTGATCGCATTAATGCTTCAAATGATCATGTTTGAGTTTGAAGAATTAACTTCATAGGACCCAAGAAAATATAGATACCAAAATCAACAACTTGATATAGGTACGCACCAAGGCTTCAAGACGTAGAGAGCGGTGGGACGATGGCGGTTGCTCGAGGTATATGACTTGGGATATCAACAACTTTGCAACCCTATCAAGGAATCATGAAGGTGACACCGTCACCTTCGAAGATGATTCAAAGGGTAAAACCATTGATATAGGTAATATTCAAATTAGCTCATCGCCTTTAATTGAAAATGTTGTTTTGGTTGAAGACCTCAAGTATAATCTCTAGAGCATTAGCCAACTTTGCGATAAAGATTTTAAAGTTGTTTTTGATGATTTAACTTGCGATATTTTAGATGAAAAAATAAATATTTGTATTCTTTTCAATTTTCATGAAAATAATGTTTATATGATTGATATGTTAAATTTATATTGCAATGCTACTTGTTTAAATGCTTTTAATAAAGATTCTTGGTTATGGCATAGGAGACTAGGCCATGTTTCATTTGACTATATCTAGAATTAACTTTAAGAAATCGGTGAAGGGTATTCCTTACTTGAAGTTTGAAAAGGACCACATTTGTGATGCATGCCAACTTGAGAAACAAACCAAGTTCTCTTTCAAAGCAATAAAAAATATCATGACATATAGACCATTAGAGTTGATCCACATGGATTTATTTGGACCAACAAAAACTAAAAGTCTTTGTGATAATCATTTTATTTTTTTAGTTGATAATTTCTCTAGATTTACATAAGTTTTCTTTGCGGAACACAAAGACGAAGCTTTTTAGCATTTTCATGTTTTTAGAAAATGAGTTGATAAAGAAAAAAATTTATATTTTACGCATAAGAAGTGAAAGCTGTGGTGAATTCATTAATCATGTCTTTGTCACTTATTATGAAGAAAATGAAATTAAACATGAACTATCATGTCCTAAAATTCCACAACAAAATAGAGTCGTTGAAAAAAAGAATCGTATTCTTCAAGAGATGGCTAGGACAAAGATTAGTGAATGCAAACTCGCTATAAACACTTCATTTTACATATCGAATAGAATTTATTTTTGTAAAAAATACTTCCAAAACTCCTTTTAAAATTTACTTTTTGAGAAAACCAAATGTTTCATAGTTTAGAGTTTTCGGTTGTAAAAGTTTTATTTTGAACACCAAGGATAATTTTGGTAAATTTGATGTCAAATCTTATGAAGCTACATTTAATGGATATTCAAATACTAGTAAGACCTATAGAGTCTTCAATAGATCTATTTTGACAATTGAAGAGTTTATGCAAGTCAAGTTTGAGGATTCTAATACTTTTGTGAAGAATGTTATAGAAATTGATTCCTAAG
Organism: Agave tequilana; assembly: GCA_038442645.1. Lineage (NCBI taxonomy): Eukaryota > Viridiplantae > Streptophyta > Magnoliopsida > Asparagales > Asparagaceae > Agave > Agave tequilana. Next base: position 1,627,312 of record JAVJIF010000050.1, read on the forward strand.
GGTGAAGACATGGAGAAAATATCTTTGATGGACTCATCAATGCATGAAGACAAGCCAAAGATGATGAACATGATGAACTTTAAGATGTTGAGGCGGACCCAACTCAAGCACTTCCAAAGAATTGGAGATATGCTACAAATCATCCCAAGAACCTCATCATAGGTGATGTATCCAAGGAGGTAACTACTCGCTCCAAACTTCATTATATTTGTGGCCATTTTGTGTTCATTTCACATATTAAAGCCAAGAACATTCTTCAAGCCGAAGGTGACTTATATTGGTTGCTTGCAATGCAAGAAGAGATTAATCAATTTAAGCGCAACCAAGTTTGGCACCTTATTCCTAGACCCCATGATAGACCAATCATTGATACTAAATGAATTTTTAAGAATAAGTTGGATGAATCAGAAAATATATTAGGAATAAAGCTAGGTTATTGACTCAAGGTTACACCTAAATCGAAGGTATTGATTTTGAGAAAACCATTGCACCCATAGCACGGCTTGAAGCCATACGGATGACACTTGCTTTTGTTTCATTCAAGATTTTAAACTTTTTCAAATGGATGTTAAAAATGCATTTTTGAATAGTTTTATTGAAAAAGAGGTGTATGTTGAACAACCCCCCATGTTTGTTGATCCTACACATCCAAATTTTGTTTTTAAACTTGAAAAGGCTTTATATGGTTTAAAATAAGCTCCAAGAGCTTGGTACAAAAGACTTTCTACTTTTATTATTTCAAATGGTTTTGTGAAAGGCAAAGTTGATACAACATTGTTTATAAAGCATGTAGATAGTGATATCCTCATTATGCAAATTTATGTTGATGATATCATTTTCGGATTTTGCTAATGAAATGCTTTGTAAAGATTTTGAATCATGCATGAAGGAAGAGTTTGACATGTCCATGATAGGAGAGCTCCACTACTTTCTTAGACTCTAAATCAAGTAAAGGAGTGATGGGATTTTCATACACCAAGCCAAGTAAACAAGAGAGCTTATCAAGAAATTTAGATTTGAAAATGCAAAGACGAGTAAGACTCCCATGGCTACCACAACAAAACTTAACAAAGAAGAACAAGGTAAAAATATTGACATTAAACTCTATAGAAACATGATTGATAGTTTGTTTTACTTGACAGCTAGTAGGCCAGAGATTATGTTTAGTGTTTGTCTATTTACTAAATTCCAATCCTGTCCTAAAGAGTCCCACTTGACTATGGTAAAACGCATTATTAGGTATCTTAAGGGCATTATTGGAATAGGCTTGTGGTATCTGAATACCGGACAATTTTCAATAATGAGTTTTTCAGATGCTGACTATTCTGATTGTTGAGTGGATAGGAAGAACACTAGTGTAACTTGTCAATTTCTAGGTAATTGTCTAGTTTCATGGTCTTCCAAGAAATAAAATTCCGTAGCCCTCTCAACCCCCGAGGTGGAGTATGTTGCGGCCAGGGCTTGCTGTGCACAAGTCCTTTCGATAAAACATACTCTCCTTGACTATGATTTATATTATGGTCATATTAAAATATTTTGTGATAACACTAGTACTATTCATATGACTAAGAATGCAAATCAACATAGTAAGACCAAGCATATAAAAATTAGATATCACTTTCTTAGAGATCACTAGGAGAAAGGAGATGTTGACATTGATTATGTTTCTACCGATTTTTAACTTATGGATATTTTTACTAAACCACTAGATTGTAATAGATTTTTATTTATTTATAGTGAGTTATATGTTTGCATTGTGAATTCATGAGTTTTGAAATTGTTTTATGTTTATTTCATATGGTTTCATGTATTTTCAATTGTTTTTATTGGTATCTCTTTTTACTTCATGTATTTTTATTTCTTATATACTTTCACTTTATTTTTGATGCATTACAAAAAAGGAGGGAGGTATTTGAGTTATTATCTATAGTTTTGATAGGTTTTCACGGTTTTGATACTCATCCCTTGTTTTGGTATCATGAGATTTATTTATATCCATTTCCATTATCATGTTTTTATGCAATGCCATGATTCATTGTTTTGATTCGTTGCATAATGTTTTTGGAGGAAGGTGGAATGGAAGGATAGTAGGCTATTTATACATATTATTCTAAATTGATGTGTTCTTCATATATGCATTTATGTGACTTGCTTACATAGAAAAATCTATTTGTAGTCATAATAATTTCTTATACTTGATAGATAGCATAACTTGAGGGGGAGCTTTTCCAAGCTTTTTCCTATCATTTACTTTTAAATAACTCATATGTTTTGTCATCTTTCAAAAGGAGGAGATTGTTTGCCCAAGGTTACAATCACCGGAATCTTGTTTTGATGATACCAAAGTATTGTGATTATTTAGTAATAATCAAGTTCAAGTGTTTAAGTATGTTTCAGGGTTCAAGAGAATTAATGTGTTTCTTCCTCTAAAGGAGGTGTTGAAGACTCAAGGGAATTCAAGTATGGAATTTAACGCGCTTAACATCGCTATTGGAGAGCCCGCTTGAAGACACTTGTAATCACTAAGAACATTGTAAGAAAATAGTATGTTTAAAGTGTAGAATATAGATTTGATGCTCAAAAAGTCATACACATAAAAATACACGTTTTCAAATTATAAGTTTTTATCGTAGTGGTGTTTTGCATATTAGGTACTTAATACCTATTTTTTATTTTTCCAAAATTTTATATCCTGTTTTAGAACATGTATTTCATTGCCTATACATTGATATATTCTTAAAAATCAATAAAAGATATTTTAAAAATAGTTTGCATTTCAAAAACAGTCAGAAAAATATGTTTTGGCCCAGGTCGGTCGACCAGACGGTTGACCGTAGCCTATTATAGGCCAAGACGGTCGACCGAGCGATCGACCGATCCTCTGGCAAGGGTTTGTACACGTTTTGCACGTTAGTCGACCCACCACTGTGTGAAAAATTTTTTATGACAAAGTCTGGTCGACGGGCCGGTCGACCAAGCCGAACAGCTAGTTCATGAAAATGAATGATCAGGGTTCTGACAAAAAGCCATAATAACTAGTTTTCAGAATCTGTCTTTTGTTCTGATTTTTCCAACTAGCATTTTTTCTTTTTCTTGGTCAAATCTCTTCCCAAAAGACCTGGTGAGCTAAACTAATATGGTTTATGAGTTGCATATATATATGTGTCATGGGAATAGGATTCACACAATAATAAACAATAATAGACAACAAGTTTCAACAAGTTTTATAAGTTTTTGAGAAATTCATTGAAAATCAAGTTTCCAAGTTTCTAGTTTTCAACTGTTTTCATTTCCAAAGCTATTTCAATTGATTTTTCAGCTCTTAAATTCTTTCAACTGAATTTTTACTCTCATAAACTCCTTGAGTTTCAATTAATATCTACTCTATAGGAATTTATAAAGAAGAGAGTGTTTGTGATCTAGTGGTCGCCAAAAGCTTTGTAAAACCTCAATAGCTTTGTGTTAGCTCTTGTGTAGAGGATTTAGTGTTGGATTTGTGTACTCCGATCTTATGTAAACTATTATAATTCCTTATTGTAAGGTCCTTTCATGGAAGATCCTATTGTGGATAGTGAAATCCTTCACGGTAGTGAAGGCTGGGACATAAAACGATGGCTCGAACCTTGAAACAAATTCTTTATGTTTGTGATTGCTTGTCACTTGATCTCTATCTCTTTACTTTACTTATACTTGTGTTGTTGCTTCTCTTGCACATTTTACTTATTGCTTGCATTGCATTCATTGCATTATCTTCATCATTCTCATTTATCGATCTTTACTCATCTCAACAAGAAGGCAATTGAGAACCTCAACCTATAATCTAGAGAAATTTTAAAAGAGAAGTTCTAGAGTCCTTCGCGGGGAATTCGACTTCAATTCTTATTTTGAGTGACCAGTTTGTATCATTTTTCATAGATAGTTATTATTCCGCATTTGATTAGCATTACACCTATTCGCCTCCCCCCTTAAAGTGTATTTTCAATTCAGACAACAATTCTGTTTCTTTTCAGAATCTGTTGAATTTCATGTTTCTTCTTTCAGATCAGATTTCTCTGTTTGAAGATGATGTAGAGAAGAACTCTGTGTTAAGCACTATTTATAGCACTCCTAGAAAATTCGTTGGAGGAAGCGGGAGCAGTTGTGACGGTTGATGTGTGTGATTTATATACATGTTTTACATCACTTTTTATGCTTATTATTTGTCATATTTATTGCTGCATAGGTATTTTGTTAATATTTTTTTGCAAATTTTAAGTCAAGAGCAAATTAGAAGAAAAAACGAAAATTAGCAAATTAGCGATATTAAATGAATAAAAGAAATGCAAAACCAGAAATCTGAAGCAGAGATGGGACATCTCAATAGAGTCTTCATGCAAAATAAAAATTCAATAAAAATCAGGGACTAAAATGGACCAAAAGTTCGGCCACCCAGCCATATATTTTGGCCAAGCAGCTGAGGACCAGTCAACGATGTTAGCCCAGAGGCCTTTCACCTTAGTTTTGATGATGACTAACTTATGAAGATTAGTTTATTAATGATCTTGTGTTTATATAGTTTCAGTTATTGATCAAGATATTAGTAGGTATTTAGCTTTAACAAAGGAGTTTTGGAGCTAACTTATGTAGATTCAAGAGCTCACACGTCATGGTCGCATCTAGAACTCGGATAGAGTCAAGCTCTTTGGATTGTGTTTGGATCGAGTTGGCTTGAAGAAGGAGTTCTACAAGAAGATTTTAGTTTGTGTTTTTATTTTAGATCTTATGTAAAGATAGACTAGTGTTGATATGCTCAAGTTCACACACACACAAAAGTTCAATATATTTGGTTTTTAGTTTAACCAGTTTTGTATTTAATGTCAAAAACATAGATGTATTATCTACATGTGTATTGGATTCCATTCATACACAATATGCTTCAAATGTGTTACAATATCATGTTTTTGTATTTATACAAGTTTTGAAGAAAACAGTTTTTCATTTCAAAATCCAAATTTTGAAAAATACGATTTTTCGTTTAAAGCTTAATTTTGATATCACAACAATAGTTTGAATGGTTTATAATATGTGTTGATTTTTGATCACACATGTTTATTCTTCAAATATTTACAAGAACCTATTTTTGTGAAATTTATGAGAATTTATGGGATTTTATTGGAGTTAAAATGTCTAAGTTTCTAGTCCCTTAATTTATGCCACAACCTGCTGGCGGTCGACCAGACCGGTCGACCAATGTGCATGAGAACGTGCATAAGGCTATTCTAGAAGGCCAGTCGACTGGGCGATCGACTGACTATAACTACCCAGCTCTCAGGTAGTGCCGGTCGACCGAATGGTTAGCCGACAGGCTTGTCTCGGTCGACCGGGCGGTCGACCGGAATCACAAAGGTCAGAAATATGACCGTTGGATGGTCGACCCGAAGGTCAATTTTTACCTTTTCTGGCTGCCAATGGCTATATTTTTGAGAGGCTACAAATAAGGCTTCTCTTGGGCTATTTTACATAAGATTTTTAGTGAGCTTCTCTTCCCATCTTTCAAGTGTTTTGCAGCAAGTTTGAAAAGAGTTTTTGAGCTAAAAATATTTATTTTTATTTGTTTTTAAAGTGTTGGAAAAATTAAAGAAAAGAGTCATTGGAAAATTGGTTTTGAGCTTTCTTTACAAATCTATTTGGTGGTTTTCCCAAGTGTTTCTCTTTATTATTTTTCGTTTTTAAATACTTTGTTTTCTCATACTTGAGCTATCAATCTATCATGTCTATAAGATCTTGTTTTTTTGAGAAAAATTATTTGTGGTCTATTGTGATCACCAAGTGTTGTTTGTGGTCTATGTGATCACCAAGTTTGTAATCTCTTTTTTTGCTTTGGATTTGTGGTTATTCCTCTTGTGTAGAGGTGATTGTGGTTGTTGTTTGGCTTTGTGCCCATCCCTCTTGTGTAGAGGTGATTGAGTTTTGGCTTTGTGCCTTGCCTCTCGAGTAGAGGTGGTTGTGTTGGAGAGAGGAGTTGTATACTCCAAGTTTGTAATTGCAAATTCCTCGATGGAGGTTCCCTTTGTGGAGGTCTTGTGTAGACATAATGAAAATCCTTCTGTGTGAAGGTAGGGAAGTAGAGCAGTGGCTCGAACCTCAAAACATATCTTAATGTTTGTGTTTGATCCACTATCTCTAAACTCTCTCTCTTTTATATCTTGCATTACTTTTTATTGTTCATATCTCATACATGCTTGGTATTGTTTGTGCGCCCATACTTGTGTTGAACCAAGAGAGCTTCATATAGCACCTCAACTCTTAATTTAGAGGAACTCGAGGAGATAGTCCAGAGCCCTTCATGGAGAATTTGGCTACACTCTTTGGTTACACATAGTGTGTTGCAAATAGTTTTTTATTTCGCATCATTTGCCATTAGATTAGCTAGTACACCTATTCACCCCCCTAAGTGTATTTCAATTGGTATCAGAGCTTGGTTCTCTTGATTTGGGTCTAATAACCTTGAATTCAAGATCCTCATTTTAGCTAATCACAATATTTGTTTACACACACATATGGATTTCATGATACCTCCCATGTTTGATATCTTAACATCCAAACTTAGAAAGTTAAGATGTCAATGTACTTTAAATGCCTAGGATTGCATGTTTACCTTGCCACTACTAAGAAATCTTATCTTGATAATGATAAGTACATTGAGACTAATACACAAGCCTTAGAGGCACATAGGCACGCACTTAGTAAAGATTATCTTTCTATTGCTTCTCATTGTGATTCTGCTTTTGCAGTGTGGAACACATTGACCTCTCTCGACCTACAGACGACAAATTATGTGGAGAAGGAACCCTTGGTGGATGAGTCTGATGAAACTTGCTATATGGTCCGTGTTGGCCTAAGGTTATCACCCGATTTTGGAGTTTTGATGATTACAAAACATATATAGTTATTTGTACTAATAACATTTTAGTATTTAAGTTTGTTTCAGGGTTCTAGGGATTCAAGATGTTTTCTTCCCTAAAGGAAGGTGATTTTGACTCAAATTGACTCAATTCGGGATCAAGGATTCAAGCTATTCAACGATGCTTATGGAAAAGCCCAAATTGAAGATCTTGTAGTCACTTAGAACCATTGTAAGGATTAATATATTAAAGAGTAAGGATATGATAGTTGTGCTCAAGAGAACATACACATACAAAAATACACTTTTTAAATTACAAGTTTTTGGTTAGTTGGTTTTTGTGCATGTTTGATTAATATACATGTTTCAAAATATTTCAAATTTTTATATCTAGTTTAAAACATGTATTTCATTCTCTATAACATGCTACTTAAACTTCAAACCATTTAAAAATATTTTAAAAATTATTCAAAGTTCAAAATTCCTTCTTTAAAAATCTGTTTCAGGCCTTACGGTCAACCGGGCGGTCGACCGGATCTGTTTCAGGCCAGATCGGTCGACCGTCCGGTCGACCGGGCCTTGTGGCTTTGGGCGTGCATGTCTGTGACGTCTGCCGATCGACCAGGCCAGTCGACCGACAGACCTTGCGGTTGACCGACCGGTCGACCGACTGCAAGACCCTAACTCTCGGGTTTTGTCGGTCGATCGGCCTGGTCGACCGACAGTTCAAAATTTTATTTTTGTTTATCCTGCGATCGATCGGACCAGTCGACCGAAGCCAACGGCTCTTTTGCCATGTGGCTTGCCGGTCGACCGGCCCGGTCGACCGACAGCCGTCAAAAGAGCCCAACGGCTCTTTCTTGAATAATAATTCCTATACCTATTTCTGAATTCCTAGTGGCTAAACTCTACCCTAATGACCTAGTATTCATTATGGATGATATGAATTCACTCCCTATAAATAGAGGTCATTGGTTATTTGTTTTGTACAAGAAAAATTTCTATTGTTTCAAGTTTTTCAAAAAAGAAGAAAGTTTACTTGCATTACTTTTTCAAAGTTCTTTCATTTGTAAAAGTTTTCAGTTGGTTTATAAGTTCCTTTTACTTCTTTACAACTGAAATTTTTCTCACTTCACTTCTTGAGCCAAAAATCATCTCCACTCATAAGAAGTTGTAAGAGAGATTTTGTGGTATTTTGATCACCAAGTGACTTGTATTTCCTTGTGCTGAGATCCCACTTGTGTATGGATTGGTTGGAGTTGGGTACTCCAGTCTTGTGTAGACCAATTGTAATCCCCTTGGGTGTAAATGTTCCAGTATGGAAATTCCCTTTGTGGATTTAGTGGAAGTCCTTCATAGTGGTGAAGGTAAGGACGTAGAGCAGTGGCTCGAACCTCGAAACAAATTATTTGTGTTTGCGAATTGTTTCCTTATTGCTTTTCATTGCTTTACATTTCTAACTTGTGATACCACTCGCTTGTACTTCATTATTGCACTCATTTAATTTACTTGCATTTTTTGTCTTTACTCATTTCAACAAGATAGCAATTACGCGTCTCAACTCATAATCTAGAGGAATCAAAGAGGAGAAGTTCTAGAGCCCTTCACGGGAATTCTGCTTCAGTTTCTTATTTTGAGTCACCGCTTGCATCATTTACACTTAGTTGTTTAAAAGGATCATTAGATTAGCATTAACAACTATTCACCTCTCTAGGTGTTTTTCAATTGGTATCAGAGCTTTAGCCTCTAGATTCTTGGCTTAACATCCCTAGAGAGATCCTATATTGCTAATCACTCTATTCAAATTTCATCCTCATACACTTAGTAAAAATGACCGAAGGAATTAAGATCCCACCCAAGTTTGATGGCCTTAACTTTCCCATATGGAAGGTTAAGATGACCGTGTTTTTGCAATCCTTAGGGAACCGGGTTGCAAAGGCTGTGACTAAACCATTTAGCGCACCCCTTGGTGATGAGGACACTTGGTCCGATATTGCCACGAAAGAGTTTGATGCTAATGCTAGGGCACATTATGCCTTGCTTCAAGCTCTTAATGATGATGATATTGCTAGAGTCATTCACTACAAATCCGCTTATGAGATTTGGACTCACCTACTAGTCACTCATGAGGGAACTTCACAAGTAAAAAGAGCCAAAATTAACCATCTTCGTTCCTAATATGAAAACTTTTCCATGCAAGAGAATGAAACCATAGATGATATGGTTACAAAATTTACAAGGATTACTAACGGTCTTTCTTCTTTAGGTGACGGGATTGACAATGACCAAAAAGTGAGGAAGATCATCCGTGCACTCCCTCCATCTTGGGAAGTCAAAGCCATAATTTTGAAGGAGCTCAATGACAAGGAAGAAATGGAGCTCATCCGTCTCATTGGGAATCTCAAGACCCATGAAATGGAAAGAAAAGCAAGAGAAGATATGGCTCCTCCAAAGAAGAAAGCAATCGCTTTCAAAAGCACTTCCTCCTACTCCGACGAAGATGATGATGAAGAGGATGATGAAGATCTTTCTCTTCTTGTGAAGAACGTTCGGAGAATGTACAACAAGGCCAAATTTTAAAATAGAAGGAGATGGCAAGGTAAAGAAGAGAAGAAAATCATTTGTTTCAAATGCCGAAAGCCAGGATACATTGCTGCGAAATGTCCGGAGAACAAAGGCAAACCCTCCACTTTCAAGAAGCCATACAAAAAGAAGGCTTTAAAGGCTACATGGGATTCGGAGAGTGAATCCGATGAGGAAATCAACACCGCCAACATGTACTTCATGGCAAATGAAAGCACAAGCAAGGTACATTCCAAAGCCCAACGACGTAGGGAGCGGTGGTATCTTGATAGTGGTTGCTCAGGGCACATGGCTTGGGATATCAATAACTTTGTAACCCTATCAAGATACCATGAAGGTGGCACCGTCACCTTCGGAGATGACACCAAAGGAAAACTCATTGGTATTGGTAATGTTAAAATTGGTACATCTCCTTTAATAGAAAATATTATTTTAGTTGATGGCCTCAAGCATAATCTCTTGAGTATTAGTCAACTTTGTGATAAAGGTTTTAATGTTATTTTCGATGACTTAGCTTGTAGTGTAATTGATAGACAAACAAATGCATGTATATTTTCCGAATTTCGTGAAAACAATGTATACATGATTGATATGTCTAATATGCTATGCAATGCTACTTGTTTGAATGTCTTCAATGATGACTCTTGGTTATGGCATAGGAGATTAGGTCATATTTCTTTTGACCATCTATCTAGATTAAACAACAAGGAAACTATGAAAGGTATTCCTTACTTGAAATTTGAAAAGGACCGCATTTGTGATGCGTGCCAACTTGGGAAACAAACCAAGTCCTCTTTCAAATACATCAAGGATATCATGACATCACGACCTTTGGAGTTAATCCATATGGATTTGTTTGGTCCTACAAAAACCAAAAGTCTGAGTGGGAATCGTTTTACTTTCGTTTTAGTTAATGATTTCTCTCGTTTTACTTGGGTTTTCCTTTTAGAACATAAAAATCAAGCCTTTTCACATTTTCAAGCCTTTAGGAAAAGAGTTGAAAAGGAAAAAGATTCTTCTATTTTAAGAATTAGAAGTGATAGAGGTGGTGAATTCAATAACCAATCATTTACCTCTTTTTGCGAAGAACATGGAATTAAGCATAAACTATCTTGTCCTAAAACTCCACAACAAAATGGAGTCGTTGAGAGGAAAATCGTACATTACAAGAGATGTCTAGGACAATGATAAATGAGTACGGTCTCCCTCAATACCTATGGGCCGAGGCCGTAAACACTTCTTGCTACATATCAAATAGGGTTTTCTTATGCAAAAACACTTCTAAAACATCTTTTGAGATTTATTATTCAAGAAAATCAAATGTTTCATACTTTAAAGTTTTTGGTTGTAAATGTTCTATTTTAAATACTAAAGATAATTTAGGTAAATTTGATGCAAAATCATATGAAGCAATTTTTGTTGGTTACTCTAACACTAGTAAAGCTTATAGAGTCTTCAAAAAATCATCTTTGACTATTGAAGAATTTATACATGTAAAGTTTGAGGAATCTAATGTGTTTGTTGAGAATGTTGTAGAAATAGATTCCCTAAATGAAGACATGGAGAGGATTACTTTGAAGGACTCACCTACTCTTGAAGACAAGCCAAAGGTTGATGAGGAAAATGAAGTTCAAGAAATTGAAGTGGAGATAACACAACCACTTCCAAAAGATTGGAGATTCACTCCACATCATCCCAAGGATCTTATTATAGGTGAAGTATCAAAAGGGGTAACTACTCGTTCTAAACTTCATGATCTTTGTGGGCACTATATATTTATTTCTCATTTTGAACCAAAGAACATCCTCGAAGCCGAGAGCGACTCATATTGGTTGCTTGCCATGCAAGAGGAGCTCAATCAATTCGAGCGCAACTAAGTTTGGCATCTTGTTTCTAGGCCCCATGATAGACCAACAATTGGTACTAAATGGATTTTTAGGAACAAGTTGGATGAGTCAGAAAATATTGTTAGGAATAAAGCTAGGTTAGTGGTCCAAGGTTACACTCAAGTCGAAGGTATCGATTTTGAGGAAACTTTTGCACCCGTAGCACGGCTTGAAGCCATACGGATGACACTTGCCTTTGCTTCATATAAAGATTTTAAACTTTTTCAAATGGATGTAAAAAGTGCTTTCTTAAATGGATTTATTGAAGAGAAAGTGTATGTTGAACAACCCCCGGGGTTTGTTGATCCTACGCATCCAGATTTTGTTTTCAAACTAGACAAACCTCTTTATGGTTTAAAACAAGCCCTTAGGGCTTGGTATGAAAGACTTTCTTCATTTCTTATTTCAAATGGTTTTACTAAAGGAAAAATAGATATTACTTTGTTTACCAAACATGTTGAAAATGATATACTTATAGTTCAAATATATGTTGATGATATCATATTTGGTTCTACTAATGAAAATCTTTGCAAAGCTTTTGAATCATGTATGAAGGATGAATTTGAGATGTCTATGATGGGCGAGCTTAACTACTTCCTTGGTCTCCAAATCAAGCAAAGGAACAATGGGATTTTCATCAATCAAGCCAAGTACACGAAGGAACTTATCAAGAAATTTGGGCTTGAAGGGGCTAAGACAAGCAAAACTCCCATGACTACCACCACAAAGCTTGAAAAGGATGAACAAGGTATAAATTTAGACATTAAACTCTATGTAGCATGATTGGTAGTTTGTTATATTTAACTGCTAGTAGGCCGGACATTATGTTTTGTGTATTTCTTTGTGCTCGATTTCAATCGTGTCCTAAAGAGTCTCATTTGATTACGGTAAAACGCATTATTAGATACCTTAAGGGCATAATTGAAATGGGCTTGTGGTATCCGAAGACCGGACAATTTTTCATGACGAGTTTTTCGAATACTGACTATGCGGGTTGTAGAGTGGATAGGAAGAGTACTAGTAGAACATGTCAATTTCTCGGTAATTGTCTTGTTTCATAGTCTTCCAAGAAATAAAATTCGGTAGCCCTCTCAACCGCCGAGGCGGAGTATGTTGCGGTGGGGGCTTGTTGTGCACAAGTCCTTTAGATGAAACATACTCTCCTTGACTATGATTTGCATTATGACCATATTAAAATATTTTGTGATAATACTAGTACTATTCATATGACTAAAAATGCAAATCAACATAGTAAGACTAAGCACATTGACATTCGATATCAATTTCTTAGAGATCATTATGAGAAAGGTGATATTGAAATTGATTATGTTTCTATCGATTTTCAACTTGCCGATATTTTTACAAAACCACTAGACTATAATAGATTTTCTTTCATTTGTGGTGAATTGAATGTTTGTGTTATGAATTCATGAAATTTTTTTCTTTTTCAAACAATGTTTATTTTTTTACCCTTTTTGATGCATGACAAAAAGGGAGAGAAAAAGTTATTTTATTGTTTTGAGTTATTGTTTTCTTGATGTTTTCTTTCTCATACAATTCCTTCATGTATATAACCATTCATATATATATAGCATGATTTGAGGGGGAGCCTCTAAGCTCCTTTTCCCATTTTTTTTGTTAAATAACTCATATGTTTTATCATCATCAAAAAGGGGAAGATTGTTGGCCCAAGGTTACAATCACCCGGTTTTGGAGTTTTGATGATTACAAAATATATATAGTTATTTATACTAATCATATTTTAGTGTTTAAGTTTGTTTCAGGGTTCTAAGGATTCAAGATGTTTTCTTCCCTAAGGGAAGGTGGTTTTGACTTAAATTGACTCAATTCGGGATCAAGGATTCAAGCTATTCAACGATGCTTATGGAAAAGTCAAAATTGAAGATCTTGTAGTCACCTAGAACTATTGTAAGAATTAGTATATTAAAAAGTAAGGATATGATAGTTGTGCTCAAGAAAACACACACACACAAAAATACACTTTTCAAATTACAAGTTTTTGGTTAGTTGGTTTTTGTGCATGTTTGATTAATATACATGTTTCAAAATATTTCAAATTTTATATCTAGTTTAAAACATGTATTTCATCCTCTATAACATGCTACTTAAACTACAAACCATTTAAAAATATTCTAAAAATTATTCAAAGTTCAAAATTCCTTCTTTAAAAATCTGTTTCAGGCCTTACGGTCGACCGAGCGGTCGACCGGATCTATTTCAGGCCAGATCGGTCGACCATTCGGTCGACCGGGCCTTGTGGCTTTGGGCTTGCACGTCTGTGCACGTCTGGCGGTCGACCGGGCCAGTCGACCGACAGACCTTGCAGTCGACCGACCGGTCGACCGACTGCAAAACCCTAACTCTCGGGTTTTGTCGGTCGACCAACCCAGTCGACCGACAGTTCAAAATTTTGTTTTTGTTTAGCCTGCGGTCGACCGGATTAGTCGACCGAAGCGAACGGCTCTTTTGCCATGTGGCTTGCCAGTCGACCGGCCCAGTCGACCGACAGCCGTCAAAAGAGCCCAACGGCTCTTTCTTGAATTCTGGTTTGATTTTAATAATTCCTATACCTATTTCTGAATTCCTAATGGCTAAACTCTACCCTATTGACCTAGTATTCATTATGGATGATATGAATTCACTCCCTATAAATAGAGGTCATTAGTTATTTGTTTTGTACAAGAAAAATTCCTATTGTTTCAAGTTTTTCAAAAGAGAAGAAAGTTTACTTGCATTACTTTTTCTTTCATTTGCAAAAGTTTTCAGTTGGTTTACAAGTTCTTTTTACTTCTTTACAACTGAAATTTTTCTCACTTCACTTCTTTAGCCAAAAATCATCTCCACTCTATAAGAAGTTGTAAGAGAGAGTTTATGATCTTTTGATCACCAAGTAACTTGTATTTTTTTGTGTTGAGATCCCTCTTGTGTAGAGGTTGGATTGGTTGGAGTTGGGTACTCTGGTCTTGTGTAGACCAATTGTAATCCCCTTGGGTGTAAAGGTTCCGGTGTGAAAATTCTCTTTGTGGATTTAGTGAAAATCCTTCATAGTGGTGAAGGCCTGGACGTAGAGCAGTGGCTCGAATTTCAAAACAAATTACTTGTGTTTGCGATTGGTTTCCTTATTGCTTTTCATTGCTTTGCATTTCTAACTTGTGATACCACTTGCTTGCACTTTATTATTGCACTCATTTCATTTACTTGCATTTTCGGTCTTTACTCATTTCAACAAGATAGCAATTACGCGCCTCAACTCATAATCTAGAGGAATCAAAGAGGAGAAGCTCTAGAGTCCTTCACGGGAAATTCGGCTTCAATTTCTTGTTTTGAGTGACCGGCTTGCATCATTTACACTTAGTTATTTAAAAAGATCATTAGATTAGCATTAACACCTATTAACCCCCCTTATAGGTGTTTTTCAGTCCGAGGGATTGACTCCCTTGAGCTACATTCGGATACTCATCTAGATGATAGTACTAGTTCTTCTTGTGATGATAACATGAATGTACGTGCATTAAATGAAGAACTATTTATGTTTTGTGAAAACTTACTTTCAAAGTACAAAGTTTTGAAAAACAAGAGTTTTAAATTAAAAAAATAAAATAAAAATTTATTTTCAAAGTTAAACATGATTTTACAAGAGAGTGTTGAGATTTCAAGTGAAAGAGACTCCTTGAAAACTCAACTTGACCTTGCTTTAAAAGAAAACAAAATTTTAAAGAATAAAAATGATTGTGATGATGTTTTGAAGAATAATGACGTTTTGTCTTAAAACACGATATTATTTTAAACGAAAACAATTCTTTGAAAAATAAAATTGCTTTGGTTTCAAAAGAATTGGAATTTATTTCAAATGAATATATTTCTTTGAAAACTTATTTGGCTTCTCATTATTATCATGATTCTATTGTTATACCCTCTATTGATAAGAATGCATGCTCTGGTTCTTCTTCAACAATTGAAAATAATATTTGCATGTTGAAGAATAGTGTAGATTATTTGGGCTCCACTTTGAGCCAATGTGCTATAGATCACAAGAAATTAGAATCCATATTTTGACAGAAATAAGTTTCACATATTCATACACACCAATCACGGCATACACATGCTTCTCATGCTCACACACATGATTTTATATATGCTTATGTGTACACTTGTACACATTGTGGACGTACGAGCCACCTTGCAATATTTTGTTATGATAGATTAAAAGTTTCAAATTTTGCAAATAAATTTGTTTGGGTTAGGATAGGTGCTAACCCCCATGGACCCAAAAAGGTATGGGTACCAAAAGTCACCCCTATTATATTTGATGTAGGTGTGGGCTCTCACTTGACATGAGGGTATTGGTGTCTTGATGGTGGATGCATTTGAGCTTAATGGATACTACATTGGATGCATCACCTTCAACGATATTTGGTGGGAGGACCACTATAGTTTGGAGATCTAGAGTTTAGCCCTATTAATTTTGGTAACTCTCTAACTCCTTATTCATGTTTACATGCTTTCGCATTGATGATTTTTAGCATGCCTTAGTTTTTCATGCTCATTATGTTTAAATGCAATGTTTATTAGACTTGTCATATACATATGCAGTATTTGAGATACACCCATATTTATATGGATTTTTATTTTTGTATTCTCACTATAGTTTAGCTATTGTGTATATGCTACATCTAAAGTACGTGCATTTATCCTAATGATCATGTTTGTAATAATTTTGCACTTTTTGTTTTTGATTACTTGTTTAAATATAGTTTTCGTTAAAACTTGTCCTTATACTTTTACAACTAGTGAGCTATATTTGATTATTATGTATTTGTACTTTATTACTCAATTGTACCCATTAGATGTATTTGTATAACCTTATTTTGATGATTCTTGCATCTTAACATGTATTCCCTATTTTTATGTTTTCATAAAAATATGTTTAGTTTCATGTATATATGTTAATTTTATCTAAAACTATTAAATATACATGTATATCCTAGAGTCACTTACTTTTTATGCAAAATTTTCTTTGGACTCGTTTATGTTTGGAATATGTATGTATACTTTTTGTTTCAACAAAACATATTTATACCTTAAAGCGTATTTAGTTTTAATGATTTTTCTTTATGAAAGAAATTTCAACAAAGCTTCAATGCCTTATTTCCATGATTTTATTGATTACATGATTCTTACACTCTATGCTTGGTGTTTACTTATGATTTTTGAGCCTTTATGTACTTTATAGATTTTGAGTATCAATTATTGTGTGATTTTTATGCTCTCATGTATATATGTATGTTTTATTTCTTACTTGAAAGATTTAATACTAATTTTTCAAATTATCTTTAAACTAATCTTTATGCTTCAAATGGTAGTAATTTTCAAATAGGTTAAAATATTTTCAAATCAAAATTTTTGAAAACCCTACCAACCTAAGGGCAGTTGGATGGTGACCATGCCTTATATATCCTTATTGAATATCTCTTAAACTTGTGCATGAATAGAGTGATAGTTATGAGTTATACACATGATCTTCATGGAACTCTATTTTTGTATACTTATATGTGTTTTCCTATATATATATATATATATATATATATATATATATATATATATATATAGTGAGTTGATCCCTTGAGAACGGTTCTCACGGATTTCTGTGAGAACATTCATGTGGGCCGTCGGTTTTGATAGAGATCTGGTTTTATTTGCTTTGATCTATCCGATCTGATGGCCCACATGAAAGTTCTCACAGAAATCCGTGAGAACCATTCTTAGGGGATCAGCTCCCTATATATATATATATATATATATATATATATATATATATATATATATATATATATATATATATATATATATATATATATATATATATATGCTTCAAATTTCAATTGGTATTTCTATTTTCATACATACATATATATGATATTAATTGTGCTTATTTTGCAATGTCTTTACACATTTTTTTTAAAAGCACAAAATTGTTTATGCTAAACTTGACTTATTTCTAAATATTAATTGGTACCTTTACAAGCTTTTGTATTAATTTACAAATGATATTTATATTTGTTTTGGTATTAAAATGTATTTCATGCTTCATTTCAATTGGTACTTACAATTGGTATCAATCTCACATTCTATTGATATCAAAATCTACTATTGATATCTTAAAATTTTTGTGTATTTACAAGTGGTACCAACATTTCTTTTGTTAACTAAAATTTGATTTCAATTGGTATCAAAATCTATTTTGTATACTCATTTTTTTTTATATATGTATGAATCATATCTAAAGTAACATTATATTGCTCTGATACAAACATATAAATATTTTCTTTTGCTTTAAACATATATGTCATACATTTTTAGCACAAATCAATTCTTGCTAAGCTTGATTTAGTCCTTAATGTCAATTATTTTTCATTTGGTATTATATAAAAGCTTATGCATTGTGTTTATTGGTATTTCATAAAGGGGGAGAAAATTCTTATTTTATCTTTCAATTGATTTTACTTTTCAATTGGTATCTTACTCCCACTCTTTATGATGAAAAATATTTTATTTTGTTATATGCTAACATTTTCAATATTGGTATCAATAATTTTAAATTGATATTACTCTCAAATTGGTATCCTTATTACAAAATATAGTGTTTACCAAAAAAATTGGTGTTTACTTTCATTTGATATCATATCCTTTTATTGGTATCAATTCATAAAAAGATTGTTCCTTTTCAATTGGTTCTTTCAATTGATTGTATTCATTCGTATCAAAATTTTATTTTTAAAATATGTTTATTGTTTGTTCATCTTCACCCCTTTGTTGATGAATGACAAAAAGGGGGAGAAGAATTCATGTTTATATGCATGTTTTACTATGTGTTTTTGCATATATCTTGTTTTATTGGTGTCTTGAGCTGCATTGCATATCTTATATGTTTATTGATTATGCAAATGTTAAGGGGGAGCTTCTAGGAAGCCTATCCTTAATGGATGCATATATATAACCTCATAAGTTTGTCATCATCAAGAAGGGGGCGATTGTTAGCCCAGGGGCCTTTCACCTTAGTTTTGATAATGACTAACTTATGAAGGTTAGTTTATTAATGATCTTGTATTTATATAGTTTTAGTTATTGCTCAAGATATGAGTAGGTGTTTAGCTTCAACAAAGAAGTTTTGGAGCTAACTAATGGAGATTCAAGAGCTCGCGCGTCAAGGTCGCATCTAGAACTCGGATGGAGTCGAGCTCTTTGGATCGTGTTTGGATCGAGTCGGCTTGAAGAAGGAGTTCTACAAGAAGACTTCATTTTGTGTTTTTATTTTAGATCTTATGTAAAGATAGACTAGTGTTGATATGCTCAAGTTCAGACACACACATACAAGTTCAATATATTTTGTTTTCAGTTTAACGGTTTTGGATTTAATTTCAAAAATATAGATATATTATTTACATGTGTATTAGATTCCATCAATACACAATATGCTTCAAATGTGTTTCAGTATCATGTTTTCGTATTTATACAAGTTTTGGAGAAAACGATTTTTCATTTCAAAATCCAAGTTTTAGAAAATACGGTTTTCCATTTAAAGCTTAATTTTATATGACACAAATAGTTCGAATGGTTTATAATATGTGTTGATTTTTGGTCACACATGTTTATTCTTCAAATATTTACAAGAACCTATTTTTGTGAAATTTATGATAATTTATGGGATTTTATTGGAGTTAAAATGTCTAAGTTTCTATTCCTATAATTTCTGCCAGAACCTACTAGCGGTCGACCGGACCGGTTGACCGATGTGCATAAGGACGTGCACAAGGCCAGCTTAGAAGGACGGTCGACTAACTGTAACTACCCAGCTCTCGAATACCACCGGTCGACCGGGCGGTCGACCGACAGGCTTGTCTCGGTCGACCGGAGTCACAACGGTCAGAAATATGACCGTTGGATGGTCGACCGGCCGGTCGACCGGAAGGTCAAATTTGACCTTTTCTTGCTACCAATGGCTATATTTTTGAGAGACTATAAATAGGGCTTCTCTTGGGCTAGTTTACACAAGATTTTTAGTGAGCTTCTCTTCCCATCTTTCAAGTGTTTTGCAGTAAGTTTGAAAAGAGTTTTTGAGCTAAAAATATTTATTTTTATTTGTTTTTAAAGTGTTAGAAAAATCAAAGAAACAAGTCTTTGGGAAATTGGTTTTGAGCTTTCTTTACAAATCTATTTTGTGGTTTTCCCAAGTGTTTTTCTTTGTTATTTTTCTTTTTCAAACACTTTGTTTTCTCATACTTGAGCAATTATATCTATCCTATCTATAGGATCTTATTTTTGTGAGAAAAATTGTTTGTGATCTATTGTGATCACCAAGTTTGTAATCTCTTCTTTGCTTTGGGTTTGTGATTATCCTTCTTGTGTAGAGGTGATTGTGGTTGTTGTTTGGCTTTGTGTCCATCCCTCTTGTGTAGAGGTAATTGAGTTTTGGCTTTGTGCCTTGCCTCTTGAGTAGAGGTGATTGTGCTGGAGAGAGGAGTTGTATACTCCAAGTTTGTAATTGTAAATTCCTCGGTGAAGGTTCCCTTTGTGGGAGGTCTTGTGTGGACATAGTGGAAATTCTTCTGTGTGAAGGCGAGGACGTAGAGCAGTGACTCGAATCTCGAAACATATCTTAGTGTTTGTGTTTGATCCACTATTTTTAAGCTCTCTCTTTTATATCTTTTATTGCTTTATATTGTTCATATCTCATACATGCTTGGTATTGTTTGTGTGCCCATACTTGTGTTGAACTAAGAGAGCTTCATATAGCACCTCAACTCTTAATTTAGAAGAATCTCGAGGAGATAGTCCAGAGCCCTTCACGGAGAATTAGGCTACACTCTTTGGTTACACATAGTATATTGCAATTAGTTTTTAATTCCGCATCATTTTTATTAGATTAGCTAGTACACCTATTCACCCCCCCTATAGATGTATTTCGAATGAGAATGCCAACTCAAGGTCAACACGAGTCAAAAAGCGGAGCTTCATTACAGCCAGAAGTTTGGCCCGGTGGCCGTAATTTTGGCCAGTTGGCCATACTTTAGCGGCGATTGTGGATAAATATTTTCCAGTAATTTGTGTAAATTAAGAAACCAAGGGTTTTTTTTTTATTCGGTTAGGTTCTACTGCTCTCTGTTCTATATACACGCCGCCAAGCCTCTTGTAAAATAGATATTTAATTCTCTCTTTTATTTTGAGCGAAAATCAATAAAATCTACTGTTAAACATTAATTCTCATAGTACTTTCAATAAGATATTCTTCAAGGCTTCATCTTTGTTAGTGCTCTCTTACCTTTCATTTACTTTTCTTTTAATTGATTCTACTCCATGATCTCTTTTAATATTATAATGTGTTTTATTTTCATAGTTATGAACTAATTTTCCTTAACTGGAGGCATGATGTAGAGATTGCATTGATGATATGAGTTATGTTTTGTGCAAATACTCCTATGTGTTTTATAAAGTTTAAATCTTTTATATGCTAAGTTTTTAAATCTTGTGTTTAATGTTATAATTGGTGTGCACAATTAATCAGAAGGTTAGGTTAGAGTCTGAGAGGAGATAACTTAGCAAAGGCTTCTAGGATTAACAATCATAACTCAAAATGTTGAGACATAAGAGTTGTGCAGTCATGTAGAAATATCCATCATACTTAATGCATCTTTTGACTAGCAATCTACTAGATCGAGAGAGTGTGATTCTAGATTTAGAAGATAGAATTGGTATTGTTCTAGAGAAAGTACTGATAAAGATAGAAAATTCTGATTTTTAGCATGAATAGGATGAATTAGCACAAGCATAATATTTTATCTGATTACAATTACCAAAATTATTACCTTATTCTTTTTAAAATTAAATCAAACTTCCTTAGTAGTACTTTAATCATAACATCTTTCAATTAAATTAATTATTTAAATAGAACTAGGAAAGATTAAGTTGATACTTAAAACAACAATCCTCGAGAGAACGATGCTCTACTCACTATTATATTACTTGAAAACGATTGGCACACTAGCCATTCGAATCCGCACATCATGTTTTCGGCACCGTTGACGGAGATTATATAATTTTCAACATCAACAATATCGATTGTTGTTCTACTTTGAATTATGTCTGCAGATCTAACATAAAAATCTTTTTCTCTGCAAGTTACAGGGAGTTCAACCTGTAGCCAAACTCTTGTTCTAACGGAGGTCTATAGAGTACAACAACAGTCAATGGTCCTCACAAAGATTTGAGCCAATGCGAACATGTTCATGGTGTGGAGAAATCATGATCCTATGGTTTGTCCATATTTTATCAACACCTACATCTACAATCTTGCTCGAGGAAATCATCAAAATTCTTTGTGGAGCGACAACTATCAAGTTATCGAGCCTCAATCTTTTTGCCTCAAGAGAAGAAGTCCAGTTTGAAAGAAACTATGGAAAGCTTAAATAGAACTTTTGAAAGTTTTATGGAGTTTTCACGTTCCTTGCAAAGTAATTCCAAGGTAGATCATGAAGGGATAAAAGAGAAAATCATCTCGAGGCAACCACAAGAATTTTTCAAAGAGGTTGAAGCACATGAGGATGGAAGAATCAAACATCAAGGAGGATTTTGAGTGGTTATCTAATTATGAGATGTCTATCTCAGTACAGATGATACAAAAAATAGAGACCACAGAACAAGAAGATGAAAACATAATATGTTTCTGGAAAAATTTCAGCAGCACTGGAGAAGAGTTGTCGGCTACGCAGCCAAACTTTTGGCTGGACAGCCGTCATCCTATTGAACCATAACTTCTGTTTGTTCCAGAACTTCCTCCAGATCTCCCGGCAAGCAGTGAAGAACTTGAAGTGGAAAAGGTTGCATTCAAAACTAGAGTTCCTTTTGAAAGAAAGAAACTTGACTTGAGTATTTATATTTTTGATGAGACACTGATTGAGCAATCTTTGAAGAGACTTTACTTGATGCATCACCAACTTTTTACTATTTCAAGTATTTGTCTAAATATATTGGATGCGTCTCTTTGCAGGTTGAAGATGTTTTATCCCATGATGCTGCTGATGATGAGATGATCTGTTGCATGAAAAGTTTAAAGAGGACAAATCAAAAAAACATAGATCGAAATTAAAGAAAGCAAAAAAGCAAAGTGGATAGACTCAATGAGAAGTTGACAAAGAAGTTGAGCACATCTAAATCTTCTCTGAAGAGAACGCATTAGGAAAGTGGAAAGCATTCTCGTGGACGGAATCAATAAATAAAGGCAAGGAGATTAATTTATTGTAAATATGAATACTAACTGGGTTTTTTTTACCCTAGCCCAAAATCAGAGTTTCAAATTAGAAATAGAACTACAAGATGAACCAATTTGATGAAATAAAGTTGCCAAGAAAATTGAGGATCAAAAGAGTAAGCTGGGTAGCTGAAATGGTTCAAATCTTTTCCAGATAAGTACTTCTCCAATTGGTTATATATGAACATGACTATTTTCTGTAAATTGGTATACATGATTTTTTTATTGCTTTTTACAAGTTTCAGTTAGCATACGTTAATTTTTGGGAGTGATATTTATTTGCTATTTTACAAGTGATATGGATTCATCTTGTACTACATAAGGACATGTCAAGGTTTAGGTATGGGGGAGGAGTCTAAGATTTTTTTTATTTTACTTTTTATTTATTTTTAGGTTAGAATTTTTTTATTTATTTCTTTTCTTTTTAAGATTTTTCTCTAGATTTTTTTTTTCTTTTACTAACTGAAAAAACTTTAAATTTCAGTAAGTTGAGCTAGTTGTAAGGGATTTAGTAAGCATATAACTTGAATTGGATAAGGAATATCAATTTGATGAAATTTTAAAGTCTTTGAATAGAGATGAAAAATTTTAAAATATTATTGCCATCAAGAATTTGTCTATGTGACTATGCATCTTATCTACACTTACGCACCAGTTTAAGCTTGGGATGATGAGGATTACTTAATACTTAAATAATAATAATAAGAAGAAGAACTTTAACTATTGATTAACTAGATGCTTTAGCCTCAAGAAGCCTTTGTATTTACGCGAAAGATAGTTAGGTAAGTTGAAAGGAAATATGTATTAACAGGTCGAATGATCAATTAGTTAGGTATCTTGGCCTCAAGACACCTTGATATTTACATGAAAGAGAATTAGATTAGTTACATATATTAAAAAAAGAAGTGCTTAAAGGGCAACGAAGTGGTAATACTTTAAAACTTCTATGAAAAAAAGTTTAAGTATGTAAATTTGAATCAAAATCTCAAGTTAAGAGCTATACACATTCACGAATATATATAGGATCAGAAAACTTAGAAAGGATGGCGATATAGGCTAAGATTTGAAAATCTCTACAAAGTAGATGATAAAATTTTTGATAAGAGATTGAACTTGATAATGAGAGTTTATGGTAATTAGAGAACTTATACATTAGTGATGCTTGCCACTCTAAAAATATTTTGTCTTTCTTTATTTGTATCTTTCTTTTCTATTTTATTTATTTTTGTTTATCCTTATTTTTGGTTATACTTTTTATCTTAATCTCTTCTCATCTTTTAAATTTTTTTTACTGAATTTTGTGGGTGTAATTCACTAAAAATCCTCATGAGACAACACTCGTCCGCTAGGGTAACCTAGGGGTTTGACGGCTTGTTGCATGATTGAGGTTTTACCTACACACAAAAATACAGAATTTCAAAACTTTTAAAACAGTAGTGCAAGGTGCTCAATTCTACCGCTATGACAAGTGGGTATGCGGGTCGTGATCCACAAGGAGGTACTATCGATGGAACCTTTTTAGTAAGTTCTCTTTTAAGTTACAAAGAATGGTTAAAGTTCTTATTTTAGTTCTTTAAAAGAAAAGAGAAAATGGAGTTACAGATAAGTGAGAAAGAAGGTGGTAGATAGAGAAGGTGGAGAAAATAGAAGTGGATATGTACAAAGAAATTGAAAAAGAGTGAAAAAGATTGGATGTTGATAGAATTGATGATCTAAACTAAAGAATTAAAAGAAAGAAAACTAAAAATTACTTACCTCCTTTGGCCTAATACTTACCTTGAATCTGTGGCAATGATGTTACCTTGAAGTAGAGGCGATCAGCGCATAGCCCATAAGAGTTGATTCCCGTCTCTTTCATATTACATCATCAAGACGATACAAGTATGAAATGATATAGAATGAGACTAAAAATCCATCGTCATGAGCTATCAGTGGCACTCGCAAAAGAAAGGCTCTTTCGATGCTATAAGACTCACTTAGATAGCAATTGGTACCAAAAGAAGAAAAGTAGAAAGGAAGAAGGACACAAAAAATAAAGAACTTACAAATGCAACTATAGATTCGATCTTGGAACAATAAGAGAAAAAAAGAACAACTTACACCAGTGTCACTCTCAGTACAAGCTTCACTCTCGTTCTCCTATGAAACTCTGATCCCCTCTGAATTACATAAATAAATTGAAAATTACATAAAAAGAAAAATAAAAACCTATATTAAAATGAAAGAAAAACTGTCATAAACTCTATCTCTGCATGGTCGCTCCCTTTTTCAGTACAAAACCTGCCTTTTATAGGCAAAAACCCTAAGAGGAGAGGAGTAAGGAGATAAAGGGAGAAAACGCTCCCCTTATTTCCACCAAATGGCAGCAGATATGCGGCCTGGATGTGGCCAAATGGCCACATCCAGGTGGAGGTATGGATGGCGTGTGATGTGGCCTCCTTTTGTCCAGCTGGATTTGTTGTTTTAGCTCCTAAATTTGATAAAACGGCCTTTGATCTCTGGCTTTAACCAATTGATTTAGGAAGATTTGTTTTAATCAGTTTTCAACTTCTCTGATTTGCCATGATTTGCCCTAATTTTTTGATTTTGAAATAATTCTGAATTAAATCAGAATTTTGATGGGCTTTTGGGCTCGTTTCTCTTTCTTTTCCTCTAGCAATGTGCCTGCATATAAATTAGACAATAATTAAGATTAAAAGCAGAGTTTATTATATAATAAGTATGAGAATATGACAATAAATATGCAGTATATGTGACCAATCATTGCACATGCTAAGTGCAATCGTGAGTCCTTCAAAAGTGGATTAGGATTTATAGTTTTTCTTTTTTCTTTTCAGATTAGGATTTTGCTCGAGGACTAGCAAAAAGTAGGTATGGGGATGTGATGTGTGTGATTTATATGCATATTTTATATTACTTTTATGCCTATTATTTGCCATACTTAATGTTGCATGGGTATTTTGTTAATTTTATTTTGCAGATTTTAAGTCAAGAGCAAATTAGAAGAAAAAAGGGAAAATTGACAAATTGATGATATCAAATGAACAAAAGAAATGTAGAACTAGAGATCTGAAGCAGAGATGGGACATCTCCACAGAGCTTTCACATAAATCAAAAATTCAACAAAAATCTGGGACTGAAATGGACTAAGATTCGGCCACCCAGCCATATTTCGGCCAAGCAGTCGTGGACCAGTCAACGGGAATGCCAACTCAGAGGTCAACAAGAGTCAAAAAGCGGAGCTTTATTACAGCCAAAAGTTCGGCCCGGTGGCCGTAATTTTGGCTTGTAGATAAAAAATTTTCAGTAATACGTGTAAATTAAGAACCTAGGTTTTTGTATTCGACCAGGGTTCTACTACTCTCTGTCCTATATAAACGCCGCCAAGCTCTTGTAAAATAGAAAATTTAATTCACCCTTTTATTTTGAGTGAAAATCAATAAAATTTTATTGTTAGCTATTAATTCTCAGAATTCTTTCAGCAGGAAATTCTTCAAGGCTTCATCTTTATGATTAGTCTACAGTTCTTCATTATTATATTGCATTTTTCTACCGATTTATGAATAATATAACAATTCTATTTATGTTTTGGTCTACTTTGCAGATAAATCAAGAGTCTAGGAGTAAAAGGGTAATAAGAGCTTAATTAAACCCATTTTTGGGTAATTAAATTCTCATTTCTTGAAGGCCAAGCAAGAGATCTTCTAGAAGATACATTAAACCTAGATCCTTGCGCACGTCAAACGAATATCCGAATGAAAATACCCGAATCTGAGCATATCTGGAAGGTCTCAGAAGCGCCACGAACCCACGTACTAAAACCAGGAACCTAGGTCCCTGGTATTGCCACGGAAACGCGGCTATGGCCACGTTTCCACGGCCTTATGGTGGGCCCACGCGTCGATTTTTGACGTGTGGCCTCGTCTCGTTTTCTGGATCTCCTTTCTCCTATAAATACTGCCAGGTTTGGCCGAAATACAAGCAGATTGAGAAATAGGCTAGATTTTCTATCTTTTAGTGTAGTGTAGGTGTTCTTCTTCTTTCTTTTGTATTTTTATTTTCTTTTAGATTCATGTATTAGGGCAGATAGATTCAGAGAGAGAAACAGAGAGATTGATGTAATAGATGGTGACAATCTATGTAAAGGTCCTCCTTTCTTCTCCATTGTAATCTTCTCCATCTTCTACATGATGCTTAACTAATTTTTCTTCTCATGGCAATCTAACTACTAACCACTAACCATCTAACCACTTACTTGATAATCTACATGAATTTAGTAGCCTCTACAAGGCCTTGCTCTTGCAAGAGCCATTGATGGCTTATAATGATAGATTCTAACATTCTAACATTTTTAACATCTAACCCACTAACTTGCTAACTTGCAATGCTAACTTTATTTTATGCTCACCTCTAACCGGTTTTGATGACTTAATAGTAGCTTGCAACTTGTGTGGTATGGATGTGTTGTTTGAATGTACAAGAACAATCTTATGAATCATGCTTTGTATCATCTCTTGAAGCTAAGGACTAGTGATGGCCAATGATCCATGTGAGGCAACTATCACTAAGAGGTTAGCATGGTTAGTGGAGCAATTAGTAGTTAGTAGCCATGAGTTTTCTTTTATCTTATTTTAAAAATCAATTTCAAACTCTTTTATCATTTTCTTCATTATTTTCACTAACTTCTTAGTTCATCTTTATTTCATCTTCTTTTTGTTTTCAAAACCATTTCTCTTTTATTTTCACATCGTCATTTCATCACCTTCTTCACCTATCACTTCTGAATTTATTTTCTTTTCTTTATCTTTATCTCATTCTTTTAACAAAGAAGGAATTGTTTGTAATCACCTAGAGGGGGGTGAATAGGTGACTAGCTAATCTAATAGACAATTAATGCGGAATTAAAACTATTTATGCAAATTAAAACTTCTTAAACAAAACACTAAGTATAACACAAGAGTGTAGTCGGATTCCCCGTGAAGGGCTCTGGACTAACTCCTCAAGATTCCTCTAAATAAGAGTTGAGGTGCCTCGTTGGCTCTCTTGGTTGATGATTGGTCGCTAATGTTGCACATTTAGTATCATATTTACATACTTATTATAGAATAAAATTTGCATTGTCCTAATTAAATGTTTAATTTATTTGCAAGCCCATTCCTTAAGGAGAGTGAAGAGAAATGAGCCCAAAAGCCCACCAAATTCTGAATTAAATCAGAATTAATTCGAACTCAGTGAATCAGGGAAAAATCAAGAGGTTGAAAACCGGTTGAGAAGAATCCTCCCAGAATCGATCGGTTGAAGCCAAGGAAAAAGGCCATTTCGTCACAATCCCAGACCTCAACGAGAAAACCAACTGAAGATAAAGTCAGAACGTGAAACCGAGGAGACCCACCAACAGGGTGTGGCCACCTGGCCACACCCTGGCCGCAGAAACGCGGCCAAAGCCTCGTTTTTGCGGCTTGGTTAGGGAGTTAGGGGGAGCGTTTGCTCCCCCAATCTTCCCGGGATTCCCCCTTGTGGTTTTTTCTTATAAATACCGGTTTGAGCTGAGAAAAAGGGGACGACCATGCAGAGATAGGATTTAGACTAGTTTTTCATTTTTTAGTGTAGGTTTTTGTTTTTCTTATCATGTAATTTTTAGCTTTCATTTATGTAATTCAGAGGAGATCAGACTTTCATAGAAGAACAAGAATGAAACTTGTGCTGAGAGTGACACCGGTGTAAGGTTTCTTTCTTTTCTTTTATCGTTATGAAATCGAATCTGTATTTTCATTTTGTATGTACTTCGTTTTAGTTTCCTTCTTCTTCTTCTTTTCTTCTTCACTCTTCTTTTGGTACAATTGTCTTCCAAGTGAGTCTAAAAGCATCGAAAGAGCCTTGCCTTTGCGAGTGCCACCAATAGCTCATGACGATGGATGTGAGTCTCTCTGTATCATTTCATACTTGAAGTTGTCTTGATGATGTAATGTGGAAGAGACAATACTCAACTCTTATGGGCTATGCGTTGATTGCCTCCACTTCAAGGTAACATCGTCGCCAAAGATTCAAGGTAAGCTTTTTGGTTAAAAGAAGGTAAGTAATTATTTTTCTTTCTTTTCTTTTATTCCTGTAGATTAAATCACCAACACCTCATCTTCCAAATCCTTTTCCAATTCATTTGTACATAGTCATTTTGTGATTTTCTCCACTTTCTCCATCTATCGCTTTCTTTCTAACTTAACCTAACTCTTTTTCATGTTCAATTCTTAAAACAAAGAAGAACCTTCGTTTTTCTTCATAAAGATTTCAATAAAAAAACCTTGAACGCTTCTATCGCTAACCCTCCTTGTGGATCACGACCCGCTTAGCCACTTGCTATAGCGGTAAGAATTGAGCACTTACACATCTCCATGTTGAATTTCTAAAGTTTGGTATTTTATGTGCAGGTTTAAGCTCAATCAAATTTTGGCGCCGTTGCCGGGGAGGGTAATGGTTTTTATTAAAATCTGGTTTTTATTGAATTTTTAGAACTAAAACGAATTTATCTTCTCTGTTGCAAGTTATAGGGCAAGAAAAGCAGGAAAGAAAGATTGCAGTGACCTATAAGTGGTCTTAGGCCTCTGTTCCAGAAAACAGAGACCAAGTACCCTCTGAATTGCCGCGTTTGCTCGGCTTTAGCCGCGTTTCCGTGGCAAGGAAGAGTTCACTACTGACTGGTTTTTTTTTGCAGGGCTGCTTACTTTGCAAAATTCTAGTTTTCTGCAACTTTATTTCTTATATTGCATCACCAAAAGCCTGCTAATAAATCAACAGTAAAACATTTGTTGAAAAAGTTAAAAAATTGATTAGACGTTTGCATTTTAGGCACGTGTCTTTTCAATTCATTTTCTTTACTGTTAAAGAGTGCTGGAGCAAGGTACGTTCGCATTGCATTTAGAATAAAACTCATCTCTTGGTTGATTTACATCGCTTTGAGTGAATCTTATTTGCATATCTTGTACACTTGCACAAACTGATCTTAAGGGCACCACCCCATAACAAGACAAGGTGGGGATTTAATCACCCTTTCTTGGCCCAAAAATCAGATTCCAAGCACTCACTAACCCGAGCCTAACTAAAAATGAGTAGACGTTGGCCCTAGGAACATCTCGGACTCAATTAGGAGACTATCATAAGGGGGAAAGATGTTGGAATTTGACTCCTGCCAAATCAGTGTCTAGGAAAGGGATTAAGGGCCGAAAGCCCGAAGGTTGGTGGTTATTTAATTAAGGAACGTCTTTGACGGATAACCTCCCACCAATCTTGCCCTGACCTGGCTGATTAGCTTGTGGTCAAAGACTGCATTATACCTCCCGTGGACAGTCTAACCAGTTAGGAGTCGTCTAGGTCATAGGTCTACCCTAACTTAGTTTAGAAATTTTTTTTATTTGTTTGCTTATTTGTTTGTTTTTCTTTGTTTGTATTCTATTGTGTGATATGGCTTATAATAACAATTTTTCCAATTTTAATAGTAATCCATATTACATACCGACCTCATTTTTGGATATTACCAACCCGTCATATTATAACTTTAACCAACCTAGTGTGCCGGATTGGTCTTATCCGAATCAATATAACCCATGCCTCCAATCTTATAACCATACTTTCCATGATAATTTCAACTCTTAACAAAGTCAATGGGGATTCACCTCCCCCGAGTCCAATTTTCAACCAACTTGTCCTCCTTATCCGCCTAGTCCACAATATGTCCAAGATTCATACTCAGTTACACCAGTCCAAAATAGAAGACCATCAATTTTGGAAATGAGTATGCGTGAGTCCAACCAAAAATCACAAAATCTGATGGACTCACAATTTAACCACCAATTCCAAGACAACACTCCATCTTTTCAACAAGACGATGAACCCATCAACTATGAAAAGATGCTTGAAGCCATGACTCAGGCTCAAAACGCTCATAATCGTGACATAGATATGATGGTCCAATCTCTACGTTCTCACCGTTTGACCAGTTCTGATGTCACTAACCATTCTCTTAGAGCCGAAGAGTCATGTTGTTTTGGAAATCAAGGTTCCATTTCAGAACAATCATTTGAACTTGCCCAAACTCCAAATTTTGAAAATAATATTGACAGTTTGGCATGTTATCCTTTTCCTAAAATCGAACTTGAAAATGAATATGATCATGAACCTCAACTTAGTGATTCAATTTTACTTCCTAATTCAATAATGACTCCGGTGTCTTCACCTGATTTCAATCTTTTCCCCGAGTCAACATTGGATCTTGTGCCAATTCATGATGAAATTGAATCACCCATCTTTGATGATCATATTTTACTTGATCAATTTACACTTTTGAAAGTCCTATTGATAAATTGGCAAGTTCTCATTTTTATGACCTTGAACTCAATGAGAAATGTGACCTAGATTCTCAGATCTGTGATCCAGTTCAAATTCCCGAATCAATATTGACTCCTGTTTTGTTACCCGACTTGAGTAATATTTTAGAGTCAGTTTTGATTCCCACAACTATCATTCTTGAACTTGAATCACTAATATTAAGTCACATTCCATTATTGGAAAATAACTGTGGACTTGAGTTTCAACTTCTTGACTTGGACCCACTTCCTGAACCAATTTCGACTCCTGAACCTTTACTTGACTTAAGTCACCTTCCTGAGTCGGTATTAGTTCTTATACTTCCTGAGTCCAAGTCAATCATTCTATCTTTTCACACTCCATTTTGGGACAAAGCGGTTGACAAATTTGACTCCGAAATTAATTATGGAATTTGGAAATTAGATGGGGTTAAATATTTAATAAAAATCATTCATGCATATATCATTTTAATGGGTTATATTAAAGATATTTCTGGTGGGTTCCTCTGAACCCTACGAAAAGTCGATTGGGCCGCATTTCGTGGACCAATCAGACCACCACCGGAACCACCACCTTAAGGTAACATTCTCTTTCCCTTTCTTCTTTTCCATGCATCTATGCATTAATTCATACATTGAGGACAATGCATGAGATAGGTGTGGGGGAGGGTTCTAACATAACTTAGGTTTTTCTTTTTAATAAAAATAAAAAATTAACATTTTCTTTACTTTTAAAAACTTTTTGAAAATAGAAACAATATTTTGACATATTTTTTGTAAGAAATTAAGTCAATTTTAAGGAATAGGAAAATCAAAATTACGATTTCTTATACTTGGTCAAAATAAGATATTTGTTTGATTTTTAGGGTTAGGAAGAAAATTTGTCAAAGTAATTTAGTCTTGATCTTTACCTTGATGAAATATGCACACTTCATACACTTACACACTTAGGGTTCAAAAACAAAGATTCTTATGCCTTATATATAAAAAAAAAAGAAAAAAGAAAAAAAGAAAAAAATATGAATGAATCTAATTATTGATTAGCTAGGTACTTTGGCCTAAGAAAGCCTTAGTATTTATGCGAAAGATGATTAGATAAGTTTGAGAGAAAATATATATAAAAATCCTCTGATTAAGCTGGGTATTTGTGCCTAAGAAAGGATAAGTATTCACGCCTAAAAGGGGTTCATATAATAAAATCCTTAGTTTTGTGGCCTTGTTTGCTCGAGTCCTTAAGTCTTTGGGGTGTTTTCTCACCCGATGCCCTAAGACCGTTTGGTTTGGGAGTCATCGATTAGAGGCTCGTTACATGGGCAGATTAGAAAGCCTAATAGAACTAAGGAATAATACCCAAAAAAAAAGAATATATATATATATATATATAAATAAATAAGGCATTAGAGTTAGAGTTAATGAACCCTTAGTAAAAATTTTCACGATCACAAGGTGCATATGACTCAGGGTGAAGTAATAGACTAAATGAGAAGTACAATTTGACTCCTTACTTTGATTGATAACAAATTTTTGAATAGAGACTAAGTTTAGGAATGAAAAATTCAGTTTTCCTATAACTTATAGATTACTTAAATCTTACAATTATATTTCAAATATTTTTCTCTTTCAAAATGCTTTTCGAAAATACTAACTCTTTGTTTCTCTTTCTTTATGGATTTTGTGGGTGTAATCCATTGAAAACCCTCACGAGACAAAACTCATCCTCTAGGGGAAACCTAGAGGTTTAACGTCTTGTTGCACATGCTCAGTGCAATCGCGTGACCTGTGAAAGTGGTCTAATAATCCTTAGTATAGTTTAGTTGTTTTGCTCGAGGACGAGCAAAATATAGGTATATGGGTGTGATTGGTCGCTAATGTTGCACATTTAGTATCATATTTCCATACTTATTATAGAATAAAATCTGCATTGTCCTAATTAAATGTTTAATTTATTTGCAGGCCCATTCCTTAAGGAGAGTGAAGAGAAATGAGCCCAAAAGCCCACCAAATTCTGAATTAAATCAGAATTAATTCGAACTCAGTGAATTAGGGAAAAATAAAGAGGTTGAAAACCGGTTGAGAAGAATCCTCCCAGAATCGATCGGTTGAAGCCAAAGAAAAAGGCCATTTCGTCACAATCCCGGACCTAAACGAGAAAACCAACTGAAGATAAAGTCAGAACGTGAAACCGGGGAGACCCACCAACAGGGTGTGGCCACCTGGCCACACCCTGGCCGCGAAAACACGGCCAAAGCCGCATTTTTGAGGCTTGGTTAGGGAGTTAGGGGGAGCGTTTGCTCCCCCCAATCTTCCCGGGATTCCCCCTTGTGGTTTTTTCGTATAAATACTTGTTTGAGCTGAGAAAAAGGGGACGGCCATGCAGAGATAGGATTTAGACTAGTTTTCCATTTTTTAATGTAGGTTTTTGTTTTTCTTTTCATGTAATTTTTAGCTTTCATTTATGTAATTCAGAGGAGATCAGACTTTCATAGAAGAACAAGAATGAAGCTTGTGCTGAGAGTGACACCGGTGTAAGGTTTCTTTCTTTTCTTTTATCGTTATGAAATCGAATCTGTATTTTCATTTTGTATGTACTTTGTTTTAGTTTCCTTCTTCTTCTTCTTTTCTACTTCACTCTTCTTTTGGTACAATTGTCTTCCAAGAGAGTCTAAAAGCATCGAAAGAGCCTTGCCTTTGCGAGTGCCACCGATAGCTCATGACGATGGATGTGAGTCTCTCTGTATCATTTCATACTTGAAGTTGTCTTGATGATGTAATGTGGAAGAGACAATACTCAACTCTTATGGGTTATGCGTTGATTGCCTCCACTTCAAGGTAACATCGTCGCCAAAGATTCGAGGTAAGCTTTTTGGTAAAAAGAAGGTAAGTAATTATTTTTCTTTCTTTTCTTTTATTCCTGTAGATTAAATCACCAACACCTCATCTTCCAAATCCTTTTCCAATTCATTTGTACATAGTCATTTTCTGATTTTCTCCTCTTTCTCCATCTATCGCTTTCTTTCTAACTTAACCTAACTCTTTTTCATGTTCATTTCTTAAAACAAAGAAGAACCTTCGTTTTTCTTCATAAAGATTTCAATAAAAAAACCTTGAATGCTTCTATCGCTAACCCTCCTTATGGATCATGACCCGCATAGCCACTTGCTATAGCGGTAAGAATTGAGCACTCGCACATCTCCATGTTAAAGTTCTAAAGTTTTGTATTTTATGTGCAGGTTTAAGCTCAATCAAATTTTGGCGCCGCTTTTCAATTCATTTTCTTTACTGTTGAAGAGTGCTGGAGCAAGGTATGTTCGCATTGCATTTAGAATAAAACTCATCTCTTGGTTGATTTACATCGCTTTGAGTGAATCTTATTTGCATATCTTGTACACTTGCACAAACTGATCTTAAGGGCACCACCCCATAACAAGATAAGGTGGGGATTTAATCACCCTTCCTTGGCCCAAAAATCAGATTCAAAGCACTCACTAACCCGAGCCTAATTAAAAATGAGTAGATGTTGGCCCTAGGGACATCTCGGACTCAATTAGGAGACTATCATAAGGGGGAAAGATGTTGGAATTTGACTCCTGCCAAACCAGTGTCTAGGAAAGGGATTAAGGGCCGAAAGCCCGAAGGTTGGTGGTTATTTAATTAAGGAACGTCTTTGACGGATAACCTTCCACCAATCTAGGCCTTACCTGACTGATTAGCTTGTGGTCAAAGTCTGCATTATACCTCCCATGGACAGTCTAACCAGTTAGGAGTCGTCTAGGTCATAGAACTACCCTAACTTAGTTTAGAAATTTTTTTTTATTTGTTTGCTTATTTGTTTGTTTTTCTTTGTTTGTATTCTATTGTGTGATATGGCTTATAATAACAATTTTTTCAATTTTAATAGTAATCCATATTACACGCCGACCTCATTTTCGGATATTACCAACCCGGCATATCATAACTTTAACCAACCTAGTGTGCCGGATTGGTCTTATCCGAATCAATATAACCCATGCCTCCAATCTTATAACCATACTTTCCATGATAATTTCAACTTTTCAAAGAGTCAATGAGGATTCACCTCCCCCGAGTCTAATTTTCAACCAACTTGTCCTCCTTATCCACCTTGTCCACAATATGTTCAAGATTCATACTCAGTTACACCAGTCCAAAATAGAAGACCATCAATTTTGGAATGCGTGAGTCCAACCAAAAATCACAAAATCTGATGGACTCACAATTTCACCACCAATTCAAAGACAACACTCCATCTTTTCAACAAGACGATGAACCCATCAACTATGAAAAGATGCTTGAAGCCATGACTCAGGCTCAAAACGCTCGTAATCGTGACAAAGATATGATGGTCCAATCTCTACGTTCTCACCATTTGACCAGTTCTGATGTCACTAACCATTCTCTTAGAGCCGAAGAGTCATGTTGTTTTGGAAATCAAGGTTCCATTTCAGAACAATCATTTGAACTTGCCCAAACTCCAAATTTTGAAAATAATATTGACCGTTTGGCAAGTTATCCTTTTCCTGAAATCGAACTTGAAAATGAATATGATCATAACCCTCAACTCAGTGATTCAATTTTACTTCCTGATTCTGTAATGACTCCGGTGTCTTCACCTGATTTCAATCTTTTCCCCGAGTCAATATTGGATCCTGTGCCAATTCATGATGAAATTGAATCACCCATCTTTGATGATCATATTAAACTTGACCAATTTTACACTTTTGAAAGTCCTATTGACAAATTGGCAAGTTCTCATTTTTATGACATTGAACTCAATGAGAAATGTGACCTAGATTCTCAAATCTGTGATCCAGTTCAAATTCCCGAATCAATATTGACTCCTGTTTTGTTACCCGACTTGAGTAATATTTTAGAGTCAGTTTTGATTCCCACAACTATCATTCTTGAACTTGAATCACTAATATTAAGTCACATTCTATTGTTGAAAAATAACTGTGGACTTGAGTTTCAACTTCTTGACTTGGACCCACTTCCTGAACCAATTTCGACTCCTGAACCTTTACTTGACTTAAGTCACCTTCCTGAGTCGGTATTAGTTCTTGTACTTCCTGAGTCCAAGTCAATCATTCTATCTTCTCACACTCCATTTTGGGACAAAGCGGTTGACAAATTTGACTCCGAAATTAATTATGAAATTTAGAAATTAGATGGGATTAAATATTTAATAAAAATCATTCATGCATATATCATTTTAATGGGTTATATTAAAGAGATTTCTGGTGGGTTCCTCCGAACCCTACGAAAAGTCGATTGGACCGCATTTCGTGGACCAATCAGACCACCACCGGAACCACCACCTTAAGGTAACATTCTCCTTCCCTTCTTCTTTTCCATGCATCTATGCATTAATTCATACATTGAGGACAATGCATGAGATAGGTGTGGGGGAGGGTTCTAACATAACTTAGGTTTTTCTTTTTAATAAAAATAAAAATAAAAAATTAACATTTTCTTTACTTTTAAAAACTTTTTGAAAATAGAAACAATATTTTGACATATTTTTTGTAAGAAATTAAGTCAATTTTAAGGAATAGGAAAATCAAAATTACGATTTCTTATACTTGGTCAAAATAAGATTATTTGTTTGATTTTTAGGGTTAGGAAGAAAATTTGTCAAAGTAATTTAGTCTTCATCTTTACCTTGATGAAATATGCACACTTTATACACTTACACACTTAGGGTTCAAAAATAAAGATTCTTATGCCTTATATATAAAAAAAAGAAAAAAAAGAAAAAAGAAAAAAATATGAACAAATCTAATTATTGATTAGCTAGGTACTTTGGCCTAAGCAAGCCTTAGTATTTATGCGAAAGATGATTAGATAAGTTTGAGAGAAAATATATATAAAAATCCTCTGATTAAGCTGGGTATTTGTGCCTAATAAAACATAAGTATTCACGCCTAAAAAGGGTTCATATAATAAAATCCTTAGTTTTTTGGCCTTGTTTGCTCAAGTCCTTAAGTCTTTGGGGTGTTTTCTCACCCGGTGCCCTAAGACCGTTTGGTTTGGGAGTCATCGATTAGAGGCTCGTTACATGGGCAGATTAGAAAGCCTAATAGAACTAAGGAATAATACCAAAAAAAAGAATATATATATATAAATAAATAAGGCATAAGAGTTAGAGTTAATGAACCCTTAGTAAAAATTTTCACGATCACAAGGTGCATATGACTTAGGGTAAAGTAATAGACTAAATGAGAAGTACAATTTGACTCCTTACTTTGATTGATAACAAATTTTTGAATAGAGACTAAGTTTAGGAATGAAAAATTCAGTTTTCCTATAACTTATAGATTACTTAAATCTTACAATTATATTTCAAATATTTTCTCTTTCAAAATGCTTTTCGAAAATACTAACTCTTTGTTTCTCTTTCTTTATGGATTTTGTTGGTGTAATCCACTGAAAACCCTCACGAGACAAAACTTGTCCTCTAGGGGAAACCTAGAGGTTTAACGGCTTGTTGCACATGCTCAGTGCAATCGCTTGACCTGCGAAAGTGGTCTAATAATCCTTAGTATAGTTTAGTTGTTTTGCTCGAGGACGAGCAAAAGATAGGTATGGGGGTGTGATTGGTCGCTAATGTTGCACATTTAGTATCATATTTCCATACTTATTATAGAATAAAATCTGCATTGTCCTAATTAAATGTTTAATTTATTTGCAGGCCCATTCCTTAAGGAGAGTGAAGAGAAATGAGCCCAAAAGCCCACCAAATTCTGAATTAAATCAGAATTAATTTGAACTCAGTGAATCAGGGAAAATCAAGTGGTTGAAAACCGGTTGAGAAGAATCCTCCCAGAATCGATCGGTTGAAGCCAAGGAAAAAGGCCATTTCGTCACAATCCCGGACCTAAATGAGAAAACCAACTGAAGATAAAGTCAGAACGTGAAACGGGAGAGACCCACCAACAGGGTGTGGCCACCTGGCTACACCCTGGCCGCGGAAACGCGACCAAAGCCGCATTTTCGCGGCTTGGTTAGGGAGTTGGGGGAGCGTTTGCTCCCCCAATCTTCCCGGGATTCCCCCTTGTGGTTTTTTCTTATAAATACTGGTTTGAGTTGAGAAAAAGGGGACGACCATGCAGAGATAGGATTTAGACTAGTTTTCCATTTTTTAGTGTAGGTTTTTGTTTTTCTTTTCATCTAATTTTTAGCTTTCATTTATGTAATTCAGAGGAGATCAGACTTTCATAGAAGAACAAGAATGAAGCTTGTGCTGAGAGTGACACCGGTGTAAGGTTTCTTTCTTTTCTTTTATCGTTATGAAATCGAATCTGTATTTTCATTTTGTATGTACTTCGTTTTAGTTTCCTTCTTCTTCTTCTTTTCTTCTTCACTCTTCTTTTGGTACAATTGTCTTCCAAGTGAGTCTAAAAGCATCGAAAGAGCCTTGCCTTTGCGAGTGCCACCGATAGCTCATGACGATGGATGTGAGTCTCTCTGTATCATTTCATACTTGAAGTTGTCTTGATGATGTAATGTGGAAGAGACAATACTCAACTCTTATGGGCTATGCGTTGATTGCCTCCACTTCAAGGTAACATCGTCGCCAAAGATTCAAGGTAAGCTTTTTGGTAAAAAGAAGGTAAGTAATTATTTTTCTTTCTTTTTCTTTTATTCCTGTAGATTAAATCACCAACACCTCATCTTCCAAATCCTTTTCCAATTCATTTGTACATAGTCATTTTGTGATTTTCTCCACTTTCTCCATCTATCGCTTTCTTTCTAACTTAACCTAACTCTTTTTCATGTTCATTTCTTAAAACAAAGAAGAACCTTCATTTTTCTTCATAAAGATTTCAATAAAAAAACCTTGAACGCTTCTATCGCTAACCCTCCTTGTGGATCACGACCCGCTTAGCCACTTGCTATAGCTGTAAGAATTGAGCACTTGCACATCTCCATGTTGAAGTTCTAAAGTTTTATATTTTATGTGCAGGTTTAAGCTCAATCAGTTGAATAAAGTGTTAGCAAACAATTCCCAAGCCTATGACAATAAGCACACAATATATCAAGCATATAAAGATAAAGACGATATTAGCATGCAAGATATAAAGACAAGTAAGAGATAGAGAGAGAGCAATCGCAAATACGGGATATTTGTTTCGAGGTTCGAGCACACCTGCTCTACGTCCCGGCCTTCAACACTATGAAGGTTTCCACTATAAACCGATCCCACCGGATCACTCGGTGCCGCAACACCTACATGGAGTTCCCACTAGAACTCTTGGACTCTCTAGTCCCTCTCTTGTTCCCGAACACACCGCAAGCCCACAAGCTCAGTCGAGGCCAAACCTCTACAATGAGTTCACACAAGAACCCGAAACACCGCGATCCCGCAAGTACGCCTCCTCAAAACAAAGATGAAGTCTTTGGTGATCATAACACTTTGATCACCTAAAAATAATCTCACAATAATACTCCTATAGGATGAATATATCAATGGATAGCTCAAGTGTTTGTGAGAAAAACAAGGATTGAATATGTGGTAGAAAACACAAGAAAATCACTTTTGAAAACACTTGATAAACTCTCATTTTGAATGGAAGTATTTGGCTCTTAAACAAGTGGAGAAAACCTCTCAAAAGAGTAGGAAAAACTGGTGCTAAAACCCACTTAAAATCTTGTTAAAAATAGTCCAACAAAGGCCCCTTTTATAGGCCAAAGACAACTAGCCGTTGGGGTCCAGTCAGCAGCTCTGGACTGCTGTCGGTCGACCGTCAACGGTCAGAAATCTGACCGTTAGGCCAGCGGTCGACCGGCCCGGTCGACCGAGGCCTGGAACAGAGAGCAGACACTCTCTGCCGGTCGACCGGCCAGGTCGACCGGGGCTTTCCAGAGAGTAGAAGCTCTCTGGCGATCGACCGGGTCGGTCGACCGGCCCTCCAGCCAGAACTGGCGTGCACGTTTGTGTACGTCGGTCGACCGACTCGGTCAACCGACTCCTAGCTCGGTCGACCGGCCCGGTCGACCGGCAGAAGCCAGACAGAACTAATTTAGGGATTAAAAGGTTGTCTTTTTAGCTTAAATAAAATCCCATAAATTTACAAAAAATCTACAAAAATAGGTTCAATATTATACTTTGATAAACAAACATTTTTGAGTAAAATCAAGACATGTTACAAACATTTTGAACTATTTTTGTAACTTAGAAATTTTGGCTAAAAACAAAAACTGTATTATGGTATACTTGAGCAATCCACCAACTATTCTATCCTTTACATTTTATCTAAAAATAAAATCTTAACTGAAACAAATCTGGACTCAATTCTTGATCTTGAAGGTCTTCACTTGAAGTCTTCTTCTCCTCTTGACTTGGTCCAAACTTGATCCAAAGAGCTAGACTCCTCTTGAGTACTTGATGTGGTCTTGATGCATAGGCTCTTAAATCAAACCGTGCTAGCTCCAAAACTTGACTTTAAATCCTTTGTTGAAAATAAACACCAACTAAGATCTTGATCATAAATCTGAGACTAATTAAACACAAGATCATTAGTACTATAACTTCATGAGTTGATCATCATCAAAACTACAGTGATGGGCCTTTTGGCCAACAATTTTCCCCTTTTTAATGATGACAAAACTCATGGAGTTATATATGCATGGATTAAAGTAAAGTTTCAAAGAAGCTCTTCTTAACTCATGCATCTCAATAAACAATAATATATGGCAATGAAGCACATGAATATAAACAAAAATGTATGCAAATATAAGGAGATAAACATGCCAATCAAGCATAAAACTCATCAAATTCTTTTTTCCTTTTTGCAAAACAAAAAACAATATGCATAAACAAGAAATCTTTCTCCCCCTTAATGTATAAAGCAAGGAAAACATGCATATATACTAAAATACTTCTCCCCCTTTTCGTCAATCATCAACAAAGGGGTTAAAGTAAACACAAAACAATGTTCTCCCCCCTTTTGTTAGAAATAAAAAATCAAC
The DNA here is from genome assembly GCA_038442645.1 of Agave tequilana. Classification (NCBI taxonomy): domain Eukaryota; kingdom Viridiplantae; phylum Streptophyta; class Magnoliopsida; order Asparagales; family Asparagaceae; genus Agave; species Agave tequilana. The sequence continues at coordinate 1,668,334 of JAVJIF010000050.1, forward strand.
AAAGTGGTGAAATCAAATCAATCAATAAAGAGATATATGTGATATACATTCATGAAGAGGAAGAAGCTAAGTTAACTTCCCTACATATATGCATTACATGAAGAAGGGATGACATGCCCTAACTCACATAACGCATAGTATGCAATGCATAAGAGGAGATGTGAAGCTCCCCCTACACACGTGTATCGCATAAAGAAGAGTTGTCAAGCTCCTCAATATAATATACACTCAACATGAATCTCTATGCAGAAGAGATATTAAGCTCCCCTTGCATATAGGCAATATATATCAAAACATTTTTAATAATCCAATTTTTGATAATCACTTAAATCAAATTTTGAAATTTACTCAAGGTAATAAAACACATTTTTGAGATACTTTTGTAAATAAACAAAATTTTTGAGATACCAATTGGAACTAAAACATATCAAAACATTTTTAAGAATCCAATTGTAACTAAATAATACAAATTTTGAACATAAATTTTGAATTCTAATTGTAATTGAAACATTTACCAATTGAAATACAAGCAATTGAAAAATATTTTGCCAATTGAAATTTTGACACCAATGAAGGAAAGTATTTTATATTTTGATACCAATTGAAATAAATAGTTTAATAGATACCAATTGAAATATACTGTACATTTTGATATCAATAAAAAATACCAATTGTAAAAAAAATACCAATTGAAGATAATGCATAAGCTTATATAAAGAGTATCAATTGAGAAATCAATTGAAATTAAGATTTGAATTAAGCTTAGCATAAACATACTTTGTGCTTTCAACAAGTAAATATCTTGACAATCAAGCACCAACAAATCATATATATGTATGAAAATGAAAATACCAAAAGAAATTGATATTATTTAAAATGTGAAGCATACATATATAGAAAACAAAATATGAGTATATACCAAAAAATCAATTGAGATACCAATTGAAAATATGATGTAAATCAAGTATATAACTCATAACGAACCACCCTATACATGCACATGATAAGAGATTTTCAATAAGGCATATAAGGCATGGTCGCCCATCCGTCCGCCCATAAAGGGGTTGGAAGGGGTTTTCGAAAATAATTTTGAAAATATTTTAGCATTGAAAATCACTACCAAATGAAGAATAATAATTAGTTAAAAGTAATTTTTGAAAAAACTAGTTAAAGATCCTTCAAAACATGAAACACCAAATCATATGTATCATGAAACATAATAAATACATAAAATTTGACACTCAAGGTCCATAAAGATCAAAATGATCATGAAACATAGTCATGAATAAACAAATAAAGTGTGAGTACACAAAAATCATGTAATTAGCATTTTCCATGAAGATAATCAATAAAGCTCAAATTTAATCAAACAAATATGAAAATCATGAAAATTCATTTTTCATAAAAAGATGAAAATCCTAAAAATTCATTTTTCATCTTTAAAAATAAACTTCTAAGTATATGTATGTTTTTATACAGAACTAATAATATGCATACATATCCCAAATATAAAAAGAGTCCATAATATAAATTGCATGAAGGCAAATGACTCAAGGGGTATACATGTATATTTATTAGTTTTGAACAAAAATAGCATATACATGAGTAAAACCTGTAAATAGGCAAAACAAGTGTAAATGAGAAAATCATCAAAACTAGGCTATACATGTGCATGTAGTGAATACAAATGAACAATGAAGTGCAAACGTATATGAATCAAATGTTGCTCACTACTTGTATAAGTATGTACACAAGTTTTGACAAAAACTACATCTAAACAAGTATTTACCACATGAAGCATAATAAAAAAAACAAACATGCTAAAAATCATCAAATGAAAGCATGTAAATAAACAAGGAGTTTTAAAGATGTTACCAACACATGAACTATACTCCAAATCTCCTAAACATAGTAGTTGTCCCACCAAAACTCCTTGATAGCGGTGCATCAAATGTATGTCCATCAAGTCCATGTACATCCACCATCAAGGCACCAACTTTCTCACGTTTTGTGAGAGCTCGCACCTATATCAAATACAAAAAGTGGGGATTTTGGTACCCATTTTCTTTTGGGTCCATGAGGGTTAGCATTGTAAGGAACCCAAACCTTTTTGTTAGCAAAATTTGAAGAATTTATTCTATCATAACAAAATCTTGCTAAATATCCTTTGCGGCCACAATGTGTTCACTTGTACACTCTAAAATGCATATGTGAATGAGTATGATCTGACGTGCAAAGTGTGCATATGCATGATGTGGGTGTTGTGCATGAACATGGGAAACTTGTTTCTTTAAAAACAAGGACTCCAATCTAGAATAGTTAAAAGCACATTTGCTCAAAGTTAAGCTCAAACAATCTATTTTATTTTTCAAAAATTTTATCTCATTTTGATTAATAGTGGCATGTAAAGTATGGTGAGATTGAGAATCATCATTCTTTTACTTTTTAGAAACATTTTCTTTTTCTTTTGAAATAACTTATCTTTTTAAAGAGTTGTTTTCATTCAAGGCAACTTCTTTTTGTTTTTTTCACCAAAATGATTTTAATTTTCAAAGCATTATTTCCTTCACACATGTCATTTAATTTAGAAAGCAAGGAAATATTCTCATTTTTCAAAAACTCATTATCTTTTTCAAAGCATGCAATTTTATTTTTAAAAGACTCATTTTCTTTTAAAACATTTTCAAATCTAGTTTGAAAAGAATCTTTTTCTTTTAACATGCAATCAATTTTATTTTTCATTTTCTTGTTATCCTTTTTAAGCAATTCATATTTTTCTAGGAGTTGTTGACAAAATGATTCAAGTTCATTATAGGACATATCAACATCCTCTTCTAGCTCGGAGTCGGTAGTTACCTCAAGGGGGTTATCCCCTTGGACCATGTAGCATACATTGGAAGCGTCAGTTCCAACATCCGAGTCGCTCCCCGCATAATATTGTTCTTATTCGCCAAGAGAGATCATAGAGTTCCATACTACAAAAGCCGAATCAAGATTAGCAACCCTAGATAAATAATCATCATTTAGGGTAGATCTTAAAGCATGTAGGGCTTTTGCATTAGCCTCAATATTTTTACCATTTAAATAATAAGAATCTCTAGTAGTGGCAAAATAAACATGAATGCCTAGGGCTTTGAAGTACAAAGACATCTTAACCTTCCAAGTTTGGATGTTAAGAATGTCAAAGGTGGGAGGTGACATGAAATCCATGGTGTGTGTACAAATATTGTGATTAGCTATAAAAAGAGGATCTTTAACTCTAGGTTGTAAGACCCAAATCAAGAGCACTTGGCTCTGATACCAATTGTAATCACCTAGGGGAGTGAATAGGTGACTAGCTAATCTAATAGACAATTAATGCCGAATTAAAACTATTTATGCAAATTAAAACTTCTTAAACTAAACACTAAGTATAACACAAGAGTGTAGCCGGATTCCCCGTGAAGGGCTCTGGACTAACTCCTCAAGATTCCTCTAAATAAGAGTTGAGGTGCCTCGTTGGCTCTCTTGGTTGAATACAAGTGTTAGCAAACAATCCCCAAGCATATGACAGTAAGCACACAATATATCAAGCATATAAAGATAAAGACAATTTTAGCATGCAAGATATAAAGACAAGTAAGAGATAGAGAGAGCAATCGCAAACACGGGATATTTATTTTGAGATTCGAGCACACTTGTTCTACGTCCCCGCCTTCAACACTATGAAGGATTTTCACTATAAACCGATCCCACCGGATCACTCGGTGTCGCAACACCTACAAGGAGTTCCCACTAGAACTCTTGGACTCTCTAGTCCCTCTCTTGTTCCCGAATACACCGCAAGCCCACAAGCTTGTCGAGGCCATACCTCTACAATGAGTTCACACAAGAACCCGAAACACCGCGAACCCGCAAGTCCGCCTCCTCAAAACAAAGATGAAGTCTTTGAGTCTTTGGTGATCACAACACTTTGATCACCTAAAAACAATCTCACAATAACACTCCTATAGGATGAATATATCAATGGATAGCTCAAGTGTTTGTGAGAAAAACAAGATTGAATATGTGATGAAGAACACAAGAAAATCACTTTTGAAAACTCTTGATAAACTCTCCTTCTGAATGGAAATATTTGGCTCTTAAATAAGTGGAAAAAACCTCTCAAAAAAGTAGGAAAAACTGGTGCTAAAACCCACTTAAAATCTTGTTAAAAATAGTCCAATAAAGCCCCCTTTTATAGGCCAAAGAAAACTAGCCGTTAGGGTCCAATAAGCAGCTCTGGACTGCTGTTGGTCGCCGGCCCGGTCGACCATTAACGGTCAGAAATCTGACCATTGGGCCAGCGGTCGACTGAGGCCTGGAACAAAGAGCAGACACTCTCTGCCGGTCGACCGACCCGGTCGACTGGGGCTTTCCAGATAGCAGAAGCTCTCTGGCGGTCGACCGGGTCGGTCGACCGGCCCTCCAGCCAGAACTGGCGTGCACATTTGTGCACGTCGGTCGACCGATTCCTAGCTTGGTCGACCGGCCCGGTCGACCGGCAGAAGCTAGACAGAACTAATTTAGGGATTAAAAGGTTGTCTTTTTAGCTTAAATAAAATCCCATAAATTTACAAAAAATCTACAAAAATAAGTTCAATATTATACTTTGATAAACAAATATTTTTGAGTAAATCAAGATATGTTACTAACATTTTGAACTATTTTTGTAACTTAGAAATTTTGGCTTAAAAAAAACTGTATTTTTCCAAAATAGATTTTTCTAAAATTTCTCCAAATACAAAAACAAGATATTTTAAACACTTTTAAAGCAAGTATGAAAATGATCCACTACACATACATGTTGAAATATCTATGTTTTTGACAATAAGCACTAAAATGTTTTGGTTAAAGACATGTATATATTAAACTCCAAAAACCAAAACGGTATTTTTCCAAAATGAAAACTCTTTTGTATTTTTCCAAAATAAAAACTCTTTTATGAAAAACACATCTAAATCTTGTGTGTGAGTGCATATGGTATACTTGAGCAATCCACCAACTATTCTATCCTTTACATTTTATCTAAAAATAAAATCTTAACTAAAACAAACCTAGACTCAAGTCTTGATCTTGAAGGTCTTCACTTGAAGTCTTCTTCTCCTCTTGACTTGGTCCAAATTGATCCAAAGAGCTAGACTTTTCTTCAGTACTTGATGTGGTCTTGATGCATAGTCTCTTGAATTAAACCGTGCTAGCTCCAAAACTTGACTTTAAATCCTTTGTTGAAGCTAAACACCAACTAAGATCTTGATCATAAATCTGAGACTAATTAAACACAAGATCATTAGTACTATAACTTCATGAGTTGATCATCATCAAAACTAGAGTGATAGGCCTTTGGGCCAGCATTGTTAACAACCGACATGAATAAGAACTGTTAATGCTTCTATCGCCTCCCGTCCCTGTGAATTCGACCCATTAAGCCAATGCTATAACGAAAGTATCGAGGGAACATTAGCACACACATAATTTCATTGATTTCATAAAATACAGATTTTCGCATGCTAGTTTCGCTCCGATCAATTTTTTTGGCGCTGTTGCCGGGGATGGGAATGGTTTTGATTTCACGTTTTTGTTAACATTTTCTTCTCTATTTTGGTGTGCAGGTTAATTTTTGCAGAAACTGAACATTGTAGAACCCTCCTTTTTCTTGCATGTCCCTGCTTTAGAAAGAAGGGACCCTGCTTCCCTGATTGTGCCGCGAAAATCAAAGAAAAACCGCGAAACCGGGGCAATTTTTTGGCATTTTGACTTCATCTTTTACAGGGACTTTGCAAGTTGCATATATTAATATATTTTGCTACCAATTTTCTGTATTTGATTGCCTACACACTGTAATAAATTAAAGAACTAAAATATAGTAATTGGACGCTTTTAAAATGGTTTAGACATTCGCATTTAGGCACGTGTCAAATTCAATTCTAATATACTGTATTTTGTTCTGTTGTTGTGATATGGAATGAGGTGTACATATAAAATTGCATATAGCATAGGACAAACACGTGGATAATTTATTCGCTTTGTGTTATATTCTTGTCTATATTGCACACTTGCACGAATTGGACTTAAGGGCGTAACCCATATAAGATAAGGTGGAGACTTCATCACCCTTAGCCCAAAAATCACCTCCCCATTCACACAACCCAAGCCCTAATAAAATTGATAGACGTTGGCCCTAGGGACATCTCAAACTCATTAAGAGATTTACCGAGGGTGGAACTTGTTTTGAATCTCTCTCTTATGAAATTGGTGTCTAAGGTTGGGGATTAAGAGGTTACGCCTCGAAGATTCCGTTGTTTGGCGTAATTAAGGACCGTTTCTTACGCACGGATACCTCCTACCATATTTTGCCCCTACCTGGCCGATTAGCTTGTGGTCGGATTCATACAACAACCTCCCCGGGTAATCGACCAGTTAGGAGTCGTCTAGGTCTAGGTCATGAAAAACACCTAGAGGGGGTGAATAGGTGTTATGATAATCAAATGCACTTTTAAAAACTAGTTAAGATGTATGATGCAAGTAGTCACTCAAAACAAGAAATTGAAGCCAAATTTCCCGTGAAGGACTCTAGAACTTCTCCTCTTTGATTCCTCTAGATGATGAGTTGAGGTGCATAATTGCTTCCTTGTTGATATGAGTATAGACCGAAAAATGTAAGAGGATGAAATGAATGCAATATGAAAATAAGACAAATAGTATCACAAGTATGGGAATGTAAAGCAATAAAGAGCAAGAAGAAATCAATCGCAAACACAAGAGAATTTGTTTCAAGGTTCGAGCCACTGATCTACGTCCCCACCTTCACCACTATGAAGGATTTTCACTATATCCACAAAGCAAACTTTCACACAGGAACCTTACACCCAAGGGATTACAATTAGTCTACACAAGACCGGAGTACCCAACTCCAACAATACTATCCTCCACACAAGAGGAACCACAACTCAAAGGAATACAAGACTTGAAAACCAAATGAAAAATTTTACAATAGAAAGAACTTAGAAAATGAAAAGCAATCAAACACTTCTTCTCTTTGAAACACTTGAAACTTGAATATTTTTCTTATGGAAAACCAAAGACCCATGACCTCTATTTATAGGCAAAGGATAAATACCGTTCATAAGTAATATTAGGTCATTCGGGGTGAGTTTAACCACTTGGAAACAAGAAATAGCAATTGGAACCCATAAAAAATAAAACAGATCCAAAATAGAGTCGTTGGTGCCAGTCTGGACAACTGTCGATCGACCAGCCGGTCGATCGGCAAGGCCACTTGGCACATAGCCGTTGGATCCGGTCGACCGCCCGGTCGACCGCAAGGCAAATTTAAAAAGAGGATTTTGAACTGCCGGTCGACCGGCACAAATAGAGAGTAAGTGCCATGCAGTCGGTCGACCAGTCGGCCGACCGCAGGGGTTGACGGTCGACCGACACAGTAGACCGACCAACGTGCACGCGTGCACGCCCATGGCCCAAAAGGCCCGATCGACCGCCCGGTCGATCGTTTTGGCCTGAAACAGATACGGTCAACCGGCCGGTCGACTGGTATGGCCTGAAATATGATTCAAACAGATTTTTGAACTTGGAAATATTTTTAAAATATTTTTCATTAGTTTGAGGGTTATGTAGCATAGTTAGAAGATAAAATACATGTTCTAAACTTGAAAATTTTGAAAAATTATGAAACATGTATATTAACCAAACATGCAACAAAACCAATACTACCACAAACTTGTATTTTTGAAAAGTGCATTTTTGTGTGTGTAACTTCTTGAGCACATATATCATATCCTTACTCTTTAACATACTAAAATCTTATAAGGGTCTAGGTGACTACAAGATCTTCAATTTGGGCTTTTCCATATGCATCGTTGAGTTACTTGAATTCTTGATCTCGTATTTGAGTCATCTTGAGTCAATACCACCTTCCTTTAGGGAAAGAAACATCTTGAATCCTAAGAACCCTGAAATAATTTTGAACACTTAAACTTGATTAGTATAAATAACTATATATATCTCGTGATCATCAAAACTCTAAAACCGGGTGATTGTAACTTTGGGCCAACAGGTCAACCCTACTATAGGCTTGGTTTTGATTTTCTTTCTTTTGTTTGTTGTTTGCTTTTTCTTTTTTGTTTGTGATTGTTTGTGAAATGGAATTCAACAATAACAATTTTTTTCAATCCTAATATGAATCTATATTTCACACCGATCCCATTTGATTCGTATAATTCCAACCCAGCTTTTTACAATATGAACCAACCAAATACACTGGGTTGGACTTATCCGAATCAATACAACCCATACCCCCAATCTTATGACTATAATTTTCAAAATAATTTTAACTCTTCACAGAGTCAATGGGGATTCAACTCCCCCGAGTCAAATTTTCAACCACCTTGTCCACAATTTTCATAATTTCTATAATATCCATTCCCCAATTTTGCATCCTATACTCTTTTTCTAGAACCATGAATTAAAGAAAAATCTGAGATAGAAAAAAGTATAGAAGCCGTACAAGCCATGCTTGAGTCCCAACAAAAGAAGCTCAATTCACCAATTTCACAATATTTTCATGATTCATACTCAATTTCACCTATTCAAAATAACCAACCATCTGCCCTGAAAATGAGTACAGAATATTTCGTGAGTCTGAGCTTCAATCTCAAAACATGTTGGACTCACTGATTAGACGGGAAAGGTGTTGTAAATGTATCGATGTATCCTTTCCTATCTCCGCTATAGCATAAGGCTATACCGAGTCGATTCTCAGGGAGAGCTAGCGATGGAAGCGTTACGAATCGGAGTGAAGAAATGTAAACGAAGTGTCTTCTATGCTTAATAGAATAAATAAAGCATGGAACAAGAAATACAAGAAGTGGAAGAATTGTTCATGATGAGAATTGAAAAGAGATCAAGAATAGAATTGCTTGGAAAGAAGCAAACCATGACTAGCTTACCTTACTACCTTACCAAAGCTTACCAAACTCCGTGATAGTGAAAGCGTGCCTCATGTTGTCACTCCATAGGCGTAGGTTTCGTCTTGTGTGTTGATCTAATTACTTTCCCATTGCATGAAGGGTGGTTTAACCCATCGGAGAAGAGAAGACCATCCAACTAGCAAGATGAACTAAAGCAATCACCCATGAGTTAGTGAAGATGGCAAGGCTAGTGGTTAGCTAGTACATGGAGAAAGAATTAGCTACAAGCCATTAACAAATAAAAGCAAAGCATGAAGTAAAATTGCAAGGAAATAAAAGCATGAATTAAAGAAAGCAATTAAAGAAAGCAAGTAAACTAGAACCAAGCTCAAGTAGAGGAAGGAGAATGGATGAATCCTTGTTGCTTCAAGTTGTCACACCTTGATTACACAAGCTCTCTCTCTCACAATCTCTCTCTTTTACAAAGTATCTAGGGAAAGAGAAGAGGGACTAAAGAACTAAACCTAAAGAAAAACCTATGAAAATTACAACAACTAACAATTTCTCCTCTCTTCTCTGTTCAGTCTTTGCTCGCAGGTCCAGGTGAAGTATTTATAGGCCCCAGGTGAAGAATCCAGAACCTAGTTTGTTGGCGCAAAATTCGGATCTCAACGGCCTTATCCTTGCCGCAAATTGGCGGCAAATCCTTGGTTTTTGCGGCAAGTTGAAGGCTATTGGGCAACAGAATTCTGTTGCAGGTTGGTTGCGAAGTTGTTATCCACGTGGCCTTCTAGAATCTTGAGTTGTTATGCGGATCTCTCTGGATTCTGGATTAGATTTGGGCTTTATCTTGATCTTGGATTTAATCCCTTTAATTATTGCTAATTAAAGTGATTATTGGGTTATCTCTCCATTAGAGTGTGAACCTGCAAATATATAGAGAATATGAGTAAAAATCATATATTTATTTGCAATATGCATGGGGATTATGTGGTAAAATATGCAACATTGTGTACCAATCACTCACAATCTTCACAAATTTTTCAAAACCAAGATTCCTACATTCCCTTTTTAGAATATTCATTTGAAGAAAAATCTGAGTTAGAAAAGAGTATAGAAATCTTACATGAGACCTCACACCAATTTCAAAAATCTTTTACCCAGTCTACTGATAGGTTAGAAGCACAACTGAGTCAATTGGTCAACATTCATAGGAATGAAGAAACTCACCCTTATCAACCTTTGACCAATCCAGATATCTCTAACTCTATTAATCTAGACCAGGAATCATGCTGTTTCTGAAACCAAGATTCAATTTCAATACACCCATTTGACTTGATCAACATCAAATTCTTGAGAACAACATTGACATGTTGGCAAGTTATCCTTTTCCTGAGATTGAACTTGAGCATGAATATGATCCTGAACCTCAACTTGATAATTCAATTTCACTTCCTGATTCAATAATGACTGAGATGTTTTTACCTGATTTCAGGTTTTTTTCTCGAGTCAACATTAGATCTTGTGCCAATCTATCGTGAAATTGAATCACCAATCTTTTATAATCAACAAATTGAACTTGACCAATTTCATACTTTTGAATGTCCCATTGACAAATTGGCAAGTTTTTCTTTCAAAGAAATTAAACTTAGACAAGAATGTGACTTCGATTCTTAAATTTGTGATCCAGTTCAAATTCACGAATCAATATTGACTCCTGTTTTGCTATATGATTTGAGTAAAATTTTAGAGTCAGTTTTGGTTCCCATACCTGTCATTCTTGAACTTGAATCACCAATCTCAGAGAGTCACATTCCATTTTGGGGAAATGAATGTGGATTAGAGTTTCAATTGATTTGGACACACTTCCTGAACCAATCTCAACTCCAGAACCTGTACTTGACTTAAGTCAAATTCCTGAGTTAGTAGTCATTCATGTGCTTCCTGAATCCAAATCAATCATTCCATCTTTTCATACTCCATTTGGGGACAAAGATGTTAATAATAATGACACTGAAATTATTTTGAAAATTTAAAAATTAGATGGGGTAAAATTCTTAATAAAAATCATCCATTTATATATCATTCTAGTGGGTTGTATTATAGAGGTTTCTGGTGGGTTCCTCTGTACTCCACACAAATTGGATTGGGCCAGATTTCGTGGACCAATCAGACCACCATCGGAACCACCACCTTGAGGTGATTTTTTCTTCCCTCTCTATTTATTTCATGCATACATATATTCACGATGCATTGAGAACAATGCAAGAGATAAGTGTGGGGGAGGTTCTACTAACATAAAGTTTTTAGATTTTTTTTCTTTTTTACTTCTTTTATGATACTTTTAGAAATCTTCTCTTTTGTATATGATTGCACAAAACAGAGTATAGAAAATATGAAAAGTGTATGTGATTGGTTTTAACTCTGAACTTTACAATTTAACCGTTGTAGCAGAGCTAAACGGGTCGAACCTCAGGGAGAGGTGCGATGAAAACTTTTCAATAATATCGTCTTCTTATTATCTTCTCTGTTTAAAGAACATGAAAAAGAGGGGATGGATTTGTATGTAGGAAAAGAATTAATCTAAAAGAAAGGATCACAGCTTACTAATAATCAATCACCATACAAGCTAATGCTAGATAGATAATTACTTCACTTTAAATCCTAAACATGATATTCTATCACAAATCAAGCAAGATTCATGGGATAGAAACTAGATTATGATTTAAAATAACACCATCCAAGTTTTAACATTACAATATCAAGGTTCTTAATCAAGTATAAAGTAAGAAAAAATTATTAGAAAGTATTTAGCAAATCTCAACCCTATTTGAAATAACACTAATCAACTTTTAACATTAAAATATCAAGATTTTCATCAAGCATAGATTAAGAAAAATAGTTAAAAAGTATTAGCAAATACTTGACCTAGTTGCTTATCCTAATAAGTCTTCAAAAATAAAAATTAGAGTAGGCATGCATATGATCTAATCTGGTTATCTACTAGACTTTAGATGTGATGGTGGTGATGTCTTAGCAAGCCATGGGAAAAATCTAGCTACTCATGGTTAATATGAGAATCAAAAGAATGCAAGAAATAAAAAAAATAAGAGAAAGCAAAAATAAAGTAAAAAACAAAAGAGATATGAAAAGAATGAAAGCACCTTGTATTGATCTGTCACCTCGAATTATAATAGCTTCTCCTTCTCACAAATCTTGAAGTAGAACAAGAACTAAAATCTAAAAATTACAAAAGAAATTTGAAAAAGAAACCAAAAGAAAAATCCTAAGTTATAATCTCTGATATGGAGATGGTTCATAATGAGATATTTCAGCTCTTTAAATAGGCCTCAAATCTAATCACAATAGGATACAAATTAGAAGGTTTCTTAATTTAATAGGAAATTCAGTCTTGCAGCAAGTTGGCATGTTGTTTGCTAAATATGACTTACAAATGGCTGAATTTGACAGAGTAATAAACAGAAGAATTGTAGTTATTCAAGTCTTCTTTCTGTAAAATCTTGAATCATCAGATTTGAGTAACTGTAGCAAATGTTATGATCTAAATACTAAAACGTGTATAGTCTAAATCTGAGTCTAAATTGATTTTGAACACCATTTAATTTGAAATTTTCTCCTTATTCCATGTAGAATTAGCTTTATCCCCTTCATCTTCTAGGACTTTATCTTCTGAATTTAACTTGAATTTAGGAGATGAACGTTAATCCTTTACTCCTTTGGAATCAATTAAATTTAAAATCTAACTTTAGATAGGATTAGGGATAAAATGAAACTTCTTGTACCTTTATCCTCTCATTTAAATAACTACACACTATAATCAAAAAGTGGGTTAATAGCATTAATTAATAAAGGAATAATCAAGGATATATGTATAAAAGTTATGATAAAAATACAATTTTAGAGTACAATCACATCTCCACACCTATCTGTTGATCGTCCTCGAGCAAAACCAAATGTTAAAAACTAATTTAATCTAACCTAACTCACTTTCATAGGAATCACGATTGCACTTAGTACGTACAATAAGCCATTAAACCTCTAGGTTACCCTAGAGGACGAGTGTTATCTCGTAAGGGTTTTCAGTGAATTACACCCACAAAATTCATAAAGAAAAAAATAAAATGTTAGTATTTTTTGAAAGAGAAGAATATTTGAGATATCTTTATAAAAATTAAGCAATTTATAAGTTTTTAGGATTACCAAATTGATCATTCTTATACTTAGTCTTTATTCAAATATTTATTTATCAATTTAGGTTAGGATTCAAACAGAATTTCTCATCGAGTCTATTATCTTACCCTAAGTCATATGCATCTTTGTGAACGCGATTTTTTTACTTGGGATTCTTCAACTTCAACTCTCATGCCTTATACATTTATTTATTATTTTTTTTAAGAAGTTCGAAGTATTACCACTTCGTTGCCCTTTAAGCGCTTCTTTTTTTTAAAATATGCATAACTCATCTAATTTTCTTTCGTGTAAGTATAAAGGCTTCTTGAGGCCCTAATACCTAACTAATTGATTATTAGATGTGTTAATACGTATATGATATATTTTTAATTTTTTTAAACTTATCTAATTACCTTTCATGTAAATACTAAGGCTTTCTTAGGCCAAAGTACCTAGCTAATCAATAATTAGATTTGTTTATTTTATATTTTTTTTCTAAGACACAAGAGTCTTTGTTTTGAATCCCAAATGTGTAAGTGCATAAAGGATGCATATTTCATCAAGGTAAAGATATCAAGACTAAATTACTTTTTCAATTTTTTCTCCTAAACCTAAAAATAAAACAAATTCTCTTATTTTGACCAAGTGTTAAGAAATCCTAATTATGATTTTCCTAAATTCACTTAATTACTTACAGAAATAAATTAAAATATTATTTTTTCAAAAAAAATTTTGTTAGTATCTACCTATGTTAGTATGTTAGTAAATCCTCCCCCACATCTATCTCATGCATTTTCCTCAATGTATGAATGAATGCATGTATGCACGAAAAAGAAGAAAGGGAAGGCAAAATGTGACCTCAAGCTGGTGGTTCCGGTGGTGGTTGGATTGGTTGGATTGGGTCAAGCATTGCTACCCAATCTAAATATTGTGGATCATCAAGGAACCCACCTTTTATGACCTCTTTATTATGCACATTGTTATTATCCCCCAAATTTATAAGATCATGCAAGACCCTAACATTGAAACTATCTTGGTTGGATGACCAATATTGAAATACCATCTCAGGGTCATCATTGTCTACACCTTGGTCCAACAATAGAATTTGACTGGATGAAGTGATTGATTTGTGCTTAAGAATGATAGGTTTGGGAGCCAATACCGGCTCAAGAAAATCAAATTTATGTTCGAGAGTCGAGCTTGGTTCAAAAGTGGGCTCCAAATCAAAGAACTTAAGTTCATATTTATGATCCATCAAATGAATGTGACTACCCAAAACAGATGATTCAATTTCATAATATACGGGTACTGGAATTAATATTGGCTTGAGAATTAGGTCCAAATTAGGTAAAGACACCGGAGTCAACATAGATTCAAAGTTTGGAATTAGATCACAAAGTTGAGGATCAGGTACGCATTCATAATCTAGTTCAATCTCATTAAAGTTAAAACTTGCCAATTTGTCCATGGGTTGGGATTGATCAAGTTCACGTTGGTGTGAAGAAATTGAATTTTAATCAAGGTCTTCAAGACACCATGATTCTTGGTTCCTATCAATTTGGTTAGTTAGTTCAAGGATGTATGAAAGTCTAGAAATTTGCTCATTCATTAAACCTTGCATATAATCTATTTTTCTTATAACCTATCGAATGGATCATTTGAGGACTGAATCATAGATTCTATACTCTTTTCCAAGTAGGTAGGTTCTTCTATTGGTGGTGTGGGAAAAGAAGTATATGAGATAATGGTGGAAATTTCTTATAACCTATATCGAATGGATCATTTGAGGACTAAATCATGGATTCTATACTCTTTTCTAAGTAGGTAGGTTCTTCTATTGGCGATGTGGGAAAAGAAGTATATGAAGATAATGGTTGAAAAGGTGATTGACAATATGGCTTAGGGTCGCTGTATTCCCATTAACTCAGTGAGGAGTAGAGATGATTATTCCAATTTGTTTCATGAAATTGAGGTTGGGGCATATGTTGATTTGGATATTACCAACTAGGCATGCTTGGTTGGTTAAAGTTATGATATGTCTGGTTTGTAATATCTGATTCAAAAGAGGTCGAGGTGTAATATGAATTACCATTAAAATTGAAAAAAATTGATGTAATAAGCCATATCACATAAGAAATGTTGAAAATAAAGAGAAACAAATAAACAAAAAAAATCTAGCCTAAATTAGAAAATAATATATACCGTTGCCTCCCGGCAACAGCGCCAAAATTTTAATTGAGACAGGAAAATAATAAAGAAAGAGTTAAAGTTAGAAAGTCTTAGTCTCGTCTCAATGTAACCGTATAGCAAGGGCTAGACGGGTCGATCCACAGGGAAGGATGCGATGGAAGCTTATCGGAACGATTTTTCTCTAAAGTTAGCTTGAAAAAAGGAGATATTGATTATAAGAAATAAATTTAAATAGAAAGAATAAGCATAGCCAACTAATCATCTACCACAACCAAACATTAGTCTATCAAGAATAAATATCATGTTGAAGGTATAAAGATTAACCCTAAATTATTGCTTCAAATCCAAGAAAGAGAAGTAAAAAAGAGATTAAACCCTGTTGGAAGTTCACTAGATAAAACTAAGTATTGGTTAATCAAAGTCCCAAAGTATAGTTTAAGAAAAGCAGTCTTAACATTAAACCATCAAAGCATCTAAGTATAAACCAAGAATAATTATTAAATAGTATACCCTAAACCTAGTTTAACTCAATTCATGACTAGTCTTCAAGAATTATTTACTTACCCTAGGGTTTTTAACATGCATAGAGTTCAATCAACTTATCTTCATAGATCTAGGTTTTATTTAGTGGAGAGATTAGCAAGCTACTAAGGAATTAGTTACATATAATTATAGTTGAATTCAGCATGGTATTATAAAATAGATGAAACTAAAATTAAAAAAACACAAATTAAAAAAAGCAAAGAGATTGAAAGAAAAAATGACCTTTTATTATGCCTCTCACCAACTCAGTACAAAGCCTTCACCTTTCTTCATCTTTTCTTCAAAGTAAGAACTTAGAAAAATACAAATAAATTCGGAAAGAAAGAGGATCTAAAGGAAACCCTAGACTTGAGCTTCTGAGGCTGCCCTTCCTCTGTTGCTCTACAGGGTATATATAGGAGGAAAATAAGAAGCATATGAAAATAGGAGAAGCAAAATATTTCTAAATTTGAATTCTCCTCCTATCTTAAAACTTGTTTTGACTTATCTGTAGATGTTCAATTCTGACTTGTAACTTGTTATCATGTTGATCGCTGAATATGGATTATCAGACAGCTGAATTAGAAAGTCTGATTGATTGAGGCTAAACCTGCACACAAAATACGAAATTTCAGATCTTAAAAATAAACTTGTGCAAGTGCTCAATTCTTCCGCTATAGCAAGTGGCTATGCGGGTCGTGATCCACAAGGAGGGTTTTGCGATGGAAGCGTTACAGTTCTTTATTGAAATCCTTTAAGAAAATAAAACGAAGGTTCTTCTCTATTTTTAGTTATGAAAATGAAAAAGAAAGTTATATTAAAGTTAGAAGAAAATGGAAGATGAAGAAGGTGGAAAAAATCAGAACATAATGAAGCGAATATGTACAAATGAAGTGGAAAAAAAGAGTGATTTTGAAGAGATGGTGATTTAATTTACAAAAATGAAAGAAAGAAATAAAAGAGTTACTTACCTTCTTTTCACCAAAAGCTTACCTTGAGTTTTTAGCTTCGATGTTACCTTGAATTGGAGGCAAGCAGCGCATAGCCCATAAGAGTTGAATGTTGGTCTCTTCCACATTACATCATCAAGATACGCAAGCATGAAATGATACAGAGAGACTCACAATTCCATCGTCATGAGCTATCGGTGGCACTCGCAAAGGCAAGGCTCTTTCGATGCTTTTAGACTCACTTGGAAGACAGTTGTACCAAAAAGAAAGGTAAAATAGAAAAGAAGAAGAAGAAGACTAAAAAGAAGTACATACACAAAAAGAACATCGATTTGATTTCATTACAATCAAAGAAAAGAAATAAGTCTTACACCGGTGTCACTCCAGCTCTAGCTTCAGTCTTGTTCTTCGATGAAAGTCGATCTCCTCTGAATTACATAAATGAAAACTAAAATTACATGAAAAGAAAGACTAAAAACCTAAACTAAGAAATGAAAACTAGGCTAAATTCCTATCTCTGCATGGTCGTCCCTTTTGCCTTTGAGTGCAGGTATTTATAGGAGAAAAATGGAGAGGGTAGAGGAGTATAAAGATAAGTAAATCTAGCAATTTTTGAACTCCCCTTATCTTCAAACTTGATTTGAGGTGGATATTCAGTTCTGATCTGCAGTTTGTTAGCATATTGATTGCTGAATATTACTTATCAAATAATAGAATTAGAGATAATGATAAACATAAGAGTTGTAGCTCTGTAAGTCTTCTTTTTGGATCATCTTGAATCATCAGAATTGAGATTCTGTAGCAAAAGTTATGATTCAAATACTAAAATGTATCCAGTCAGAATCTGAATCAAACTTGCTTCATCTCATCCCTTGATCTTTGCTTTAACTGATCGATTCTGAGAGGATTCTTCTCAACCAGTTTTCAACCTCTTGATTTTTTCCTAATTTAGTGAGTGTGAATTAATTCTGATTTAATTCAGAATTTTGGTGGGCTTTGGGCTCATTTCTCTTCATCTCCTTAAAGAATGGGCCTGTAAATAAATTAAGCAATTAATTAAGACAATGTAAAGTTTTATTCTAAAATAGGTATGAAAATATGATATTAAATATGCAACATTAGTGACCAATCACACCCCCATACCTATCTTTTGCTCGTCCTCGAGCAAAATAACTAAACTATACTAAGGATTATTAAACCACTTTCGCATGTCGCGCGATTGCACTGAGCATGTGCAACAAGCCGTTAAACCTCTAGGTTTCCCCTAGAGGACGAGTTTTGTCTCGTGAGGGTTTTCAGCGGATTGCACCCACAAAATCCATAAAGAAAGGGGAATAAAGAGTTAGTATTTTCGAAAATCATTTTGAAAGGAAAAAATATTTGAAATATAATTGTAAGATCTAAGTAATCTATAAGTTATAGGAAAACTGAATTTTTCATTCCTAAACTTAGTCTCTATTAAAAATTTGTTATCAATTAGAGTAAGGAGTCAAATTGTACTTCTCATCTAGTCTATTACTTTACCCTAAGTCATATGCACTTGTGACTGTGAAAATTTTGACTAAGGGTTCATTAACTCTAACTCTTATGCTTTATATATATATATATATATATATATATATATATATATATATATATATATTTGTGGTATTATTCCTTAGTTTAGGCTTTCTAATCTGCCCATGTAACGAGCCTTTAATCGATGACTCCCAAACCAGACGGTCTTAGGGCACCAGGTGAGAAGACACCCCTAGGACTTAAGGACTCGAGCAAACAAGGCCACAAAACTAAGGATTTTATTATATGAACCTCTTTTAGGCGTGAATACTTATGCTTTATTAGGCACAAATACCCAGCTTAATCAGAGGATTTTTATATATTTTTCTCAAACTTATCTAATTATCTTTCGCATAAATACTAAGGCTTTCTTAGGCCAAAGCACCTAGCTAATTAATAATTAGATTTGTTTACCTTTTTCTTTTTTTTCTTTTTTTTTTTATAAGGCATAAGAATCTTTATTTTTGAACCCTAAGTGTGTAAGTGTATGAAGTGTGCATATTTCATCAAGGTAAAGATCAAGACTAAATTACTTTGACAAATTATCTTCCTAACCCTAAAATCAAACAAATAATCTTATTTTGACCAAGTATAAGAAATCCTAATTTAGATTTTCCTATTCCTTAAAATTAACTTAATTTCTCACAAAAAATATGTCAAAGTATTGTTTCCATTTTCAAAAAGTTTTTAAAAGTAAAGAAAATGTTAATATTTTTATTTTTTTATATTTTTTTTTATTTTTAAACAAAAAGAAAAATTATGTTAGACCCTCCCCCACACCTATCTCATGCATTGTCCTTAATGTATGAATTAATGCATAAATGCATGAAAAAGAAGAAAGGGAAGGAAAAAGTTACCTTAAGGTGGTGGCTCCGGTGGTGGTCTGATTGGTCCACGAAACGCGGCCCAATCAACTTTTCTTGGGTCTCGAAGGAACCCACCAGAAGTTTCTTTAATATAACCCATTAAAAAGATAAATCCATGAAGGATCTTTATTAAATATTTAACCCCATCTAATTTCCATATTCCATAACTAATTTCAGAGTCATATTTATCAACCACCTCGTCCCATAATGGAGTATGAAATGATAGAACGGTTGACTTGGACTCAGGAATGACAGGAACTAATACCGACTCAGGAAGGTGACTTAAGTCAAGTAAAGGTTCAGGAGTCGAAATAGGTTCAGAAATTGGGTCCAAGTCAAGAAGTTGAAACTCGAATCCACATTTATTTTCCAACAATGGAATGTGACCTAATATGGGTGATTCCAGTTCAGGAATGATAGGTGGAGGAATCAAAACTGACTCTAAAATATTACTCAAGTTTGGTAACAAAACAGGAGTCAAGATTGATTCAGAAAGTTGAACTGGATCACAGATTTGAGAATCTAGGTCACATATCTCATTAAGTTCAATATCAAAAAATGGAGAACTTACCAATTTGTCAATAGGATCTTCAAAAGTGTATAATTGGTCAAGTTCAATATGATCCTCAAAGATGGGTGATTCAATTTCTTTATGAATTGGTACAGGATCCAATGTTGACTCCGGGAAAAAATTGAAGTCAGGTGAAGATACCGGAGTCATAATCGAATCAGGAAATGGAATTGAATCACTAAGTTGGGGTTCAGGATCATAATCATTTTCAAGTTCTATTTCAGGAAAAGAAAAACTAGCCAAACTATCAATATCATTTGGAGTTTGGGTAAGTTCACATGGTTGTTCTGAAATGGAATCTTGATTTCCAAAACTACATGACTCTTCGGCTCTAACAGAATGGTAAGTGACATCAGGACGGTGGGAACGTAGAGATTCGACCATCATATCTATGTCACGATTTCTAGCATTTTGAGCATGAGTCATGGCTTCTAGCATCTTTTCATAATTGATGGGTTCATTGTTTTGATGAAAAGATGAAGAGTTGTCTTGGAAGTGGTATTGAAATTGTGAATCCATTAGATTTTGAGATTTGTGTTTGGACTCACGCATACTCCGTTCCAAAATTGATGGTTTCCTATTTTGGACGGGTGGAACTGAGTATGAATCTTGAACATAATGTGGACTGGGTGGAGAAGGAGGGCAAGATGGTTGGAAATTATACTCGGGGGAGGTGAATCCCCACTGACTCGGTGAAGAGTTGAAATCATTATGGAAATTATAGTTGTTAGATGGGGGGTATGGGTCATATTGATTCGGATAAGACCAATCCGGCACACTAGGTTGGTCAAAGTTATGATATGCCGGGTTGGTAATATCCGAAAATGAAGTCGGTGTGTAATATGGATTATTATTGTAGTTGAAAAAATTATTATTATAGTCCATATCACACAATAGAATACAAAAAAAGAAAAACAAACAAATAAACAAACAAAAAAGAAAAAATTCTAGCCTAAGTTAGGGTAGACTTAGGACCTAGACGACTCCTAACTGGTTAGACTGTCCACGGGAGGTCTAATGTAGACTTTAACCACAAGCTAATCAGCCAGGTCAGGGCAAGGTTGGTGGGAGGTTTTCCGTCAAAGACGTTCCTTAATTAAATAACCAACAACCTTCGGGCTTTCGGCCCTCAATCCCTTTCCTAGACACTGATTTTGCAGGAGTTAGATTCCAACATTTTTCCCCCTTAGGATAATCTTCTAATTGAGTCCGAGATGTCCCTAGGGCCAACGTCTACTCGATTTAGGTTAGGCTTGGGTTAGTTAGTGCTTGGATTCTGATTTTTGGGCTAAGGAAGGGTGATTAAATCCCCACCTTATCTTGTTATTGGGTGGTGCCCTTAAGATCAGTTTTTGTGCAAGTGTACAAGATAAATAAGATGCACTCTAAGCGATATAAATCAACCAAGAGATAGTCCTATTCTAGATGCAATGCAAACATACCTTGCTCCAGCACTCTTCAACAGTAAAAGTAAATGAATTGAAAAGACACGTGCCTAGAAATGCAAATGTCTAATCAATTTTTAACTTTGCAAAAAAAAAAATTTTTTACTGTTGATTATTAGCAAATATAAGGTGAAGCATACAAGAATTTAAGTACTACAGCAGATGTATTTTGCAGAGTAAGCAACCCTGCAGAAATTTGGTCAGTAGTTAACTCCTCCTTGCCGCAAATCTGCGGCTTTTGCCGTGGAATTGCGGCAATTCAGAGGACTTCTGGTTTCTGCTTTCAAGAGCAGAAGCCCAGAGCCACTTGTATGTCACTGTAATGCAAATTTTCCTGTTTCTTCACCTGTAACCTGCAACAGAGAAGAAAATTCGTTTAGTTCTCAAAAATTTGCAATAAAAATTCAGATTTCAATAAAAACCGTTTTACCCTCCCCGGCAACGGCGCCAAAATTTGATTGAGGCTAAACCTGCACACAAAATACGAAATTTCAGATCTTAAAAATAAACTTGTGCAAGTGCTCAATTCTTCCGCTATAGCAAGTGGCTATGCGGGTCGTGATCCACAAGGAGGGTTTTGCGATGGAAGCGTTACAGTTCTTTATTGAAATCCTTTAAGAAAATAAAATGAAGGTTCTTCTCTGTTTTTAGTTATGAAAATGAAAAAGAAAGTTATATTAAAGTTAGAAGAAAATGGAAGATGAAGAAGGTGGAAAAAATCAGAACATAATGAAGCGAATATGTACAAATGAAGTGGAAAAAAAAAGAGTGATTTTGAAGAGATGGTGATTTAATTTACAAAAATGAAAGAAAGAAATAAAAGAGTTACTTACCTTCTTTTCACCAAAAGCTTACCTTGAGTTTTTAGCTTCGATGTTACCTTGAATTGGAGGCAAGCAGCGCATAGCCCATAAGAGTCGAATGTTGGTCTCTTCCACATTACATCATCAAGATATGCAAGCATGAAATGATACAGAGAGACTCACAATTCCATCGTCATGAGCTATCGGTGGCACTCGCAAAGGCAAGGCTCTTTCGATGCTTTTAGACTCACTTGGAAGACAGTTGTACCAAAAAGAAAGGTAAAATAGAAAAGAAGAAGAAGAAGAAGACTAAAAAGAAGTACATACACAAAAAGAACATCGATTTGATTTCATTACAATCAAAGAAAAGAAATAAGTCTTACACCGGTGTCACTCCAGCTCTAGCTTCAGTCTTGTTCTTCGATGAAAGTCGATCTCCTCTGAATTACATAAATGAAAACTAAAATTACATGAAAAGAAAGACTAAAAACCTAAACTAAGAAATGAAAACTAGGCTAAATTCCTATCTCTGCATGGTCGTCCCTTTTGCCTTTGAGTGCAGGTATTTATAGGAGAAAAATGGAGAGGGTAGAGGAGTATGAAGATAAGTAAATCTAGCAATTTTTGAACTCCCCTTATCTTCAAACTTGATTTGAGGTGGATATTCAGTTCTGATCTGCAGTTTGTTGGCATATTGATTGCTGAATATCACTTATCAAATAATAGAATTAGAGATAATGATCAACATAAGAGTTGTAGCTCTGTAAGTCTTCTTTCTGGATCATCTTGAATCATCAGAATTGAGATTCTGTAGCAAAAGTTATGATTCAAATACTAAAATGTATCCAGTCAGAATCTGAATCAAACTTGCTTCATCTCATCACTTGATCTTTGCTTTAACCGATCGATTCTGAGAGGATTCTTCTCAACCAGTTTTCAACCTCTTAATTTTTCCCTAATTTAGTGAGTGTGAATTAATTCTAATTTAATTCAGAATTTTGGTGGGGTTTGGGTTCATTTCTCTTCATCTCCTTAAAGAATGGGCCTGTAAATAAATTAAGCAATTAATTAAGACAATGTAAAGTTTTATTCTAAAATAGGTATGAAAATATGATATTAAATATGCAACATTAGTGACCAATCACTGATCAACATAGGAGTTATAGTCGTTCAAGTCTTCTTTCTAGAGCATCTTGAATCATCAAATTTGAGTTTCGATAGAAAACGTTATGATTGAAATACTAAAGAGTGTCCAGTCTGAATCCGAATTAAATTTAGATTTTCTCTCCTTTATCTTCATCTTGTGGTGCAAGCAATCTTGTTCAAATAGAAGTTCATCTCTATCTTTACTTGGGATGATGATTCATCTTGTTCTATCTTTCTCCTCCTCCAAATTTGAATAGCAATTAGGAGTCCTACTTTATCCTTCCTCCTCCTCCCCTAGATTTTAAATTAATAATTTAAAATTCAAGTTTAGATTAGGTTAGATAAGATAGAACCTTCTAAATTATTAAAATAAATCATGCATGTGGGCTTGTGGACTTTTTGGGCTTTTGGGGTTCAATTGGGCTTCATTTATTTATTCTTTAATTATTTAAGGCCTGCACAACACTAAACAATAAAACGTTACGTAGCAGTGTTTTATAAAAGAATAAGTAGGAAAATATGATGATAAAAAAGAAGTATTTAAAGGGCAACGAAGTGGTAATACTTCAAACTTCTTAAAAAAAACAAAGAAAGAAGAAAAGTAATAAATGTATAAGGCATGAGAGTTGAAGTTGAACAATCCCAAGTAAAAAAATTCATGTTCACAAAAGTGCATATGACTTGGGGTAAGATAATAGACTCGATGAGAAATTCAATTTGAATCCTAACCTAAATTGATAAATAATTACTTGAATAAAGACTAAGTATAAGAATGATCAATTTGGTAATCCTAAAAACTTATAAATTGCTTAATTTTTATAAAGATATTTCAAATATTCTTCTCTTTCAAAAAATACTAACATTTTATTTTTTTCTTTATGAATTTTGTGGGTGTAATTCACTGAATACCCTCACGAGACAACACTCATACTCTAGGGTAATCTAGAGGTTTAACGGCTTGTTGCATGTGCTAAGTGCAATCGTGATTCCTACGAAAATGAGTTAGTTTAGATTAAATTAGTCTCTAACATTTGGTTTTGCTCGAGAACGATGAAAAGATAGGTGTGGGGGTGTGATTATACTCTAAAATTGTATTTTTATCATCACTTTTACACATATATCCTTGATCATTCCTTTATTAATTAATGTTATTAACCCTCTTTTTGATTATGATGTGTAGTTATTTAAATAAGAGGATAAAAATACAAGAAGCTTCATTTTATCTCTAATCCTATCTAAAGTTGGATTCTAAATTAAATTGAATCCAAAGGAGGAAAGGATTAATCTTTATCTCCTATTCAAGTTTAAATTCAGAAGATAAAGTTCTAGAAGATGAATGGGATAATGCTAATTCTACAAGGAATAAGGAGGATAATTCAAATTAAATGGAGTTCAAAATCAATTCAGACTCGGATTCAGGTTGTACACGTTTCAGTATTTTGATCATAACGTTTGCTACCGATATTCAAATCTGATGATTAAAGATGGTATAGAAAGAGAACTGGAAGAACTACAATTCTTTAGTTTATCACTCTATCAAATTCAGCCCTTTGATGAGTCATAGTCGGCAAACAATATGCCGACTTGCTTGAGGACTGAATTCCCTATTGAGTTAGGAAACCTTCTAATTTGTATCCTATTGTGATCAGATTTGAGACCTATTCAAAGGGCTGAAATCTCTCATTATCAAGGATCTTTACATCAAATATCATAGCTTAGGATTTTGCTTTTAATCTCTTCTCCAAATTTCTTTTGTATTTTTTAGATTTTAGTTCTACTTCTAATTCAAGGTTTGTGAGAAGAAGAAGCCATTGTAATTTGAGGTGACAGATCAATACAAGGTGCTTTCTTTCTTTTCATATCTCTTTTATTATTTACTTTGCTTTTTTTATTTTTTTATTTATTTCTTACTTTCTTTTGCTTGTCATGTTTACCATGAGTAGCTAGATTGACTTGCTAAGACATCACATCATCACATCTAATGTCTAGTAGATAACCAGATTAGATCATATGCATCCCTACTCCAATTTTTATTCTTGAAGACTCATTAGGATAAGCAACTAGGTAAAATATTTTGAAAAAAAAGAGGGTTAAAGGATTAGGGATAAAATAAACCTTCTTGTATCTTTATCCTCTCATTTAAATAACTACACACCATAATCAAAAAGAGGGTTAATAGCATTAATTAATAAAGGAATGATCAAGGATATATGTAATGATAAAATATAATTTTAGAGTACAATTACACCCCCACACCTATCTTTTGATCGTCCTCGAGCAAAACCAAATGTTAGAAACTAATTTAATCTAACCTAACTCACTTTTATAGGAATCACGATTGCACTTAGAACATAAAATAAGCCGTTAAACCTCTAGGTTACCCTAGAGGACGAGTGTTGTCTCGTGAGGGTTTTCAGTGAATTACACCCACAAAATTCATAAAGAAAAAATAAAATGTTAGTATTTTCTAAATTCATTTTTTGAAAGAGAAGAATATTTGAAATACCTTTGTAAAAATTAAGCAATTTATAAGTTTTTAGGATGACCAAATTGATCATTCTTATACTTAGTCTTTACTCAAGTAATTATTTATCAATTTAGGTTAGGATTCAAACTGAATTTCTCATCAAGTCTATTATCTTACCCAAAGTCATATGCACTTTTGTGAACATGAATTTATTTACTTGGGATTATTCAACTTCAACTCTCATGCCTTATACATTTATTACTTTTCTTCTTTCTTTCTTTTTTTTTTTTTAAAGAAGTTCGAAGTATTACCACTTCGTTACCCTTTAAGCACTTCTTTTTTTTTAAATATGTATAACTCATCTAATTTTTTTTGTGTAAGTATAAAAGCTTCTTGAGGCCCTAATACCTAACTAATTGATTATTAGATGTGTTAATACATATATGATATATTTTTAATTTTTTTCAAACTTATCTAATTACCTTTCACGTAAGTACCAAAGCTTTCTTAGGCCAAAGCACCTAACTACTCAATAATTAGATTTGTTTATTTTATATATATATATATTTATATATATATATATATATATATATATATATATATATATATATATATTTATTTAAGACATAAGAGTCTTTGTTTTGAATCCTAAATGTGTAAGTATATAAAGCATACATATTTCATCAAGATAAAGATATTAAGACTAAATTACTTTTTCAATTTTTTCTCCTAAATCTAAAAATAAAACAAATACTCTTATTTTGACCAAGTATTAAGAAATCCTAATGATTTTCCTATTCCTTAAAATTAACTTAATTACTTACAGAAATAAATCAAAATATTGTTTTCTTTTTAAAAAAATTTTTTTTTAAATTTATTAGTATCTACCTATGTTAGTATGTTAGTAAACCCTCCCTTACACCTATATCATGCATTGTCCTCAATGTATGAAAGAATGCAGCATGTAAAAGAAGAAAGGGAAGGCAAATTGTGACCTCAAGATGGTGGTTCCGGTGGTGGCTGGATTGGGCCAAGCATTGCTACCCAATCTACATATTGTGGATCATCAAGAAACTCACCTTTTATGACCTCTTTCTGATGTACATTGTTATTTTCCCCCAAATGAATAGGATCATGCACGACCCTAACATTGAAACTATCTTGGTTGTATAACCAATCCTGGAATACATTCCAGGGTCATCATTGTCTACACCTTGGTCCAATAATAGAATTTGACTTGATGAAGTGATTGATTTGGGCTTAAGAATAATAGGATTAGTAACCAATACTGGCTTGGGAAAATCAAATTTAGGTTCGAGAGTCGGGTTTGGTTCAAAAGTAAGCTCTAAATCAAAGAATTTAAGTTCATGATCCATCAAATGAATGTGATGCCCAAAATAGATGATCCAATTTCATAATATACGGATACTGGAATTAATGTTGGTTCAAGAATTGGGTCCAAATCGGGTAAAGACACCGGAGTCAACATAGATTTAAATTAGATCACAAAGTTGAGGATCGGGTGCATTCACAATCTAGTTCAATTTCATTAAAGTTAAAACTTGGCAATTTGTCCATGGGTTGGGATTGATGAAGTTCATGTTGATACGATGAAATTGAATTTTGATCAAGGTCTCTAAGATACCATGATTCATCAGTCTCATCAATAGGGCTGGGTGAATCAAAAATGGTCAAAAAGGTATTAGGTAGTGTTTCTTCAATCATAACATTTTCAGTGTTTTCCAAACGATCCAGTTGTGCTTCAAACCTATCGAGATAATGGATGTAATCATTTTGATTTTGAATCATGTATGGATTTAGGCTTGAGACCTTTGAATGCATCGTGAGTCTTCCAATTAATGAATTCGTCGCTCGAGATCTTCTAAGATTTTTATCTTTTTTTCCCAATAAGATTGTTCTTCTATAAGTTTGGAAAAGGGGATGTATGAAGATGGTTGTTGGAAAGGTGGTTTTGACCTATCAAATGAATTGTAACCAAATGAATTTAGATAGGCCATGGGAAATATATTTTTGATTTTTTATTTTTTTATAATTTTCACAAAAATCGAGAAGAATTTAATTAGACAATAATGTATACCGTTTCCCCCCGGCAACGACGCCAAAATTTGAATGCTCAAAACAGAGTACAGAGAATATGGAAAATGTATATGATTGGTTTTAACTCTGAATCTTTTGCAATTTAACCGCTGTAGCAAGAGCTAAACGGGTGAACCTCAGGGAGAGATGCGATGAAAGCTTTTCGGTAATATTGTCTTCTTATTATCTTCTCTGTTTAAAGAATATGGAAAAGAGGGGATGGATTTGTAAGTGGGAAAAGAATTAATCTAAAAGAAAGGATCACAGCTTACTAATAATCAATCACCATACATGCTAATGCTAGATAGATAATTACTTCACTTCAAATCCTAAACATGATATTCTACCACAAAATCAAGCAAGATACATGAAATAGAAACTAGGTTATGATTTAAAATAACACCATCCATGTTTTAACATTACAATATCAAGGTTGTCAATCAAGTATAAAGTAAGAAAAATCATTAGAAAGTATTTTTCAAATCTTAACCCTATTTGAAATAACACAAATCAACGTTTAACATTAAAATATCAAGATTTTCATCAAGCATAGATTAAGAAAAGCAGCTAAGAAGTATTTGCAAATATTTGACCTAGTTGCTTATCCTAATGAGTCTTCAAGAATAAAAAATAGAGTAGGATGCATATGATCTTATCTGGTTATCTACTAGACGTTAGATGTGTTGGTGATAATGTCTTAGCAAGCCATGAGAAAAATCTAGCTACTCATGGTAAACATGACAAGCAAAAGAAAGCAAGAAATAAATAAAAAAATAAGAAAAAGCAAAAAATAAAGTAAATAACAAAAGAGATATGAAATGAAAGAAAACGCCTTGTATTGATCTGTCACCTCGAATTACAATGGCTTCTCCTTCTCATAAACCTTGAATTAGAAGTAGAACTAAAATCTAAAAAATACAAAAGAAATTTGGAGAAGAGACTAAAAGAAAAATCCTAAGCTATGATCTCTGATGTGGAGATCTTTGATAATGAAAGATTTTAGCTCTTTAAATAGGCCTCAAATCTAATCAATAGCATACAAATTAGAAGGTTTCTTAACTCAACAGGGAATTCAGTCCTGCAGCAAGTTGGCATATTATTTGCCGAATACGACTCATCATACGGCTGAAGTTGATTAGGTAATAAACGGAAGAATTGTAGTCCTTCAAGTCCTCTTCCTGTAGCATCTTTAATCATCGGATTTAAATATCTGTAGCAAAAGTTATAATCAAAATACTAAAACGTGTACAGCTTGAATCCGAGTCTGAATTGATTTTGAACTCCATTTAATTTGAATTATCCTCCTTATTCCTTGTAGAATTAGCTTTATCCCATTCATCTTCTAGAACTTTATCTTCAAAATTTGATCTTCAATAGGAGATGAAGATTAATCCTTGCCTTCTTTGGATTCAATTTAATTTAGAATCCAACTTTAGATAGGATTAGGGATAAAATGAAGCTTCTTGTATCTTTATCCTCTAATTTAAATAATTACACGCCATAATCAAAAAGAGGGTTAATAGTATTTGTTAATAAAGGAATGATCAAGGATATATGTGTAAAAGTGATGATAAAAATACAATTTTAGATTACAATCACACAAAATTTTGATTGAGACAGGAAAATAATAAAGAAAGAGTTAAAGTTAGAAAGTCTTAGTTTCATCTCAATGTAACCGTGTAGTAATGGCTAGACGAGTCGATTCACAGGGAAGGATGCGATGGAAGCTTTTCGGAATGATTTTCTCTAAAGTTAGCATGGAAAAAAGAGATATTGATTGTAAGAAATAGATTTAAATAGAAAGAATAAGCATAGCCAACTAATCATCTACCACAACCAAACACTAGTCTATCAATAATAAATATCATATTGAACCTATATAGATTAACCCTAAATTATTGCTTCAAATCGAAGAAAGAGAAGTAAGAAAGAGATGAAGCCCTGTTGGCAGTACACTAGATAAAACTAAGTATTAGTTTATCAAAGTCCCAAAGTACAGTCTAAGAAAAGCAGTCTTAACATTAAACCATCAAAGCATCCAAGTATAAACCAAGAATAATTATTAAATAATATATCCTAAATCTAGTTTAACTCAATTCATGACTAGTCTTCAAGAATTATGTACTTACCCTAGGGTTTTTAACATGCATAGAGTTCAATCAACTTATCTTCATAGATCTAGGTTTTAGTTAGTGGAGAGATTAGCAAGCTACTAAGAAATTAGTTACACATAATTATAGTTGAATTCAGCATGGTAGTATAAAATAGATGAAACTAAAATAAAAGAAACACAAATTAAAAAAAAAGTAAAGAGATTGAAAGAAAAAATGACCTTTTATTAAGCATGTCACCAACTCAGTATAAAGCCTTCTCCTTTCTTCATCTCTTCTTCAAAGTAAAAAGAACTTAGAAAAATACAAATAAATTCGGAAAGAAAGAGGATCTAAAGAAAATCCTAGACTTGAGTTTCTGAGAGCTACCCTTCCTCTATTGCTCTGCAGCGGTATTTATAGGAGAAAATCAGAGGGATAAGAAGCTTATGAAGATAGGAGGAGCAAAATATTTTTGAATTTGAATTCTCCTCTTATCTCCAAACTTGTTAAGACTTATCCGTAGAAATTCAATTCTGACCGGCAATTGGTTATTGTGTTGATCGCTGAATATGACTTATTAGACGGCTGAATTAGAAAGTATTATCAACATAGGAGTTGTAATCCTTCAAGTCTTCTTTATGGAGTATCTTGAGTCATCAAATTTTAGTTTTGATAGAGAAAGTTATGATTGAAATACTAAAGAGTGTCCAGTCTGAATCCGAATTAAATTCAGATTTTCTCTCCTTTATCTTCATCTTGTTGTGCAAGCAATCTGGTTCAAATAGAAGTCCATCTCTATCTTTAATTAGAATGATTATTCATCTTGTTCTATCTTACTCCTCCTCTATATTTGAATAACAATTAGGAGTCCTACTTTTTCCTTCCTCCTCCTCCCCTAGATTTTAAATTAATAATTTAAAATTCAAGTTTAGATTAGGTTAGATAAGACTGAAGCTTCTAAATTACTAAAATAAATCATGCATGTGGGCTTGTAGACTTTTTGGGCTTCATTCATTTATTCTTTAATTACTCAAGGCCTGCACAACATTAAACAATAAAACGTTACGTAGCAGAGTTTTATAAAAGAATAAGTAGGAAAATATGATGATAAATATGCAATTTTGACTACCTATCATACCCCCACACTATCTTTTTGCTCGTCCTCGAGTAAAAATAAAAAGAAAAAGGAAAAAAAAGAAAAACTAACCTATCTAACTCACTTTCGTAGGAATCATGATTGCACTTAGCATGTGCAATAAGCCATTAAGCCTCTAGGTTACCCCTAGAGGACGAGTGTTATCTCATGAGAGTTTTCAGTGGATTACACCCACAAAATCTATAAAAGAAAAATAAAATGTATATTATTTTGAAAAAGTAGAGAAATATTTGAAATATATTTGAAGAAACTAAGCAATCTATAAGTTCTAAGATTATCATTTTTATTCATTCTTGAACTTAGTCTCTATACAATAATTTGTTATCAATTTTAGGTAAGGAATAAAATTGAATTTTTATATAGTCTCTTTTGTTACCCTAAGTCATATGCATCCTTGTGAACATGAATCTTTACTAGAGATTCTTTAACTTGGACTCTCATGCCTCTTTATTATATTTTTTTATATATATCTTTTTTTTTATATGTATAACTCATCTAATTTTCTTTTGTATAAGTATCAAGGCTTCTTGAGGCCCTCATACCTAACTAATTGACTATTAGATGTGTTAATACATATATAGATAATATTTCTTAATTTTCTTAGGCTTTCTAATCCACCCATGTAGCGAGCCTAAGGTCGGTGGCTCTCAAACCGATCGGTTTTAGGGCACCGGGTGAGAAAACACCCTACGGACTTAAGGATTCGAGTGAACTAGGCCACAAAACTAAGGACTTTATTTATAAAATCACCTTTAGGAGTGAATACTTATGCTTCTTGAGGCACATGTATCCAGCTTAATTAGTGATTTTTTTATTTATATTATTATATTTTTTTTATAAAGCACAAGAGTCTTTGTCTTAGAATCCGAGATGTGTAAGTGTATTAGGTATGCACATTTCATTAAGGTAAAAATCAAGACTAATTATTTATTCAATTTTTCCTCCTATAACTAAAAATCCAATAATTTATTTTATTTTGACCAAGTTTTTAGAAATCCTAATCATGATTTTCCTAATTCTTAAGATTAACCTGGATTTCTTTCAAAAGATAAGTCAAAATATTGTTTTCTTTTTTAAAAAAATTTTATTTTTTTATTCTTTTAAAGTAAAGAAAATGTTAATAATTATTTTCTTTTTATATAAAAAAACCTAAGTTATGTTAGAACCCGCCCCCACACCTATCTCATGCATTGTCCTCAATATATGAATTAATGCATAGATGTATGAAAAAGAAGAAAGGGAAGGAAAATATTACCTTAAGGTGGTGGTTCCGGTGGTGGTCTGATTGGTCCACGAAATGCGACCCAATCGAATTTGTGTGGAGTTTGGCGGAACCCACCAGAAACTTCTCTAATATAACCCACTAAAATGATGTATGTATGAATGATTTTTATGCAGAATTTTACCCCATCTAATTTTCAAATTTCACAAATAATTTTGAGATTAATTTTATTAACACCCTTATCCTAAAACGGAGTATGAAAAGATGAAATGATTGACTTGGACTTAGGAAGTATGGGAACTAATACCGACTCAGAAAAGTGACTTAGGTCAAGTAAAGATTCAGGAGTCAAGATTGGTTCAAGAAGTGGGGCCAAATCAAGAGGTTGAAACTCAAGTCCACATTCATTTTCGAACAACAGAATGTGACTTAATATTGGTGATTCAAGTTCAAGAATGACAGGTGTTGGAACCAAAACTGACTCTAAAATATTACTCAAGTTGGATAACAAAGTAGAAGTCAATATTGATTCAGAAATTTGAACTGAATCACATATTTGAGAATTTAGGTCACATTTCTCATTGAGTTCAATTTCATAATAATGAGAATTTGCCAATTTGTCAATGAGACATCCAAAAGTATGAAATTGGTCAAGTTCAATATGATGATCACAAAAGATTGGCGATTTAATTTCATGATAAATTAGCACAGAATCCAATGTTGACTCGGGAAAAAGATTGAAATCAAGTGAAGTCACCGGAGTCATTATTGAATCAGGGAGTGGAATTGAATCACCAAGTTGAGGTTTAGGATCATATTCATCAAGTTCAATTTCAGGAAAGGGATAACTTGCCAAAATGTCAATGTGGTTTTCAACATTCGGAGTTTGGGCAAGTTCAAATGTGTGTGTTGAAATGGAATCTTGTTTTCTAAAACAAGATGATTCTTTGGCTCTAACAGAATGGTTAGCGACATCAGAAATGGTCAAAGGGTGAGAATGGAGAGTTTGGATCATTATATCTATGTCATGATTATGAGCAATTTGAGCCTGAGTCATGGCTTCAAGCAGCTTTTCATAGTCGATTGGTTCATCATTTTGTTGCGATTGGACTTGAAAAGATGAAGTTTTGTTTTAGAATTTGTGGTGAAATTGTGAGTCCGTCAGATTTTGTGATTGTTGCTTGGACTCATGCATACTCATTTTCAAGATTGAGGGTTTTCTATTTTGAACTGGTGGAACTGAGTATGAATATTAGAAATATTGTGGACAAGGTAGATAAGGAGGACAAGTTGGTTGAAAATTGGACTCGGGGGAGGTGAATCCCCATTGACTCTGTGAACAATTGAAATTATTTTGAAAATTATGGTCATAAGATTGGGGGCATAGGTTATATTGATTCAGATAAGACCATTCTGGCACACTAGGTTGGTTAAAGTTATGATATGCCGGGTTGGTAGTATCCAAAAAAGATGTCAGGGTGTAATATGGATTATCATTAAAATTGAAAAAATTGTTGTTATAAGTCATATCACACAAACAAAGAAAAACAAACAAATAAGCAAACAAATAAAAAGAAAAAATATCTAACCTAAGTTAGGGTGAACCTTAGACCTAGACGACTCCTAACTTTAGGTTAACCTTGGGAGGTCTATTGCCGACCCTAACCACAAGTTAATCGGCTAGGTAGGTGGCAAGGTTGGTGGGAGGTTATCCGTCAAAGACGTTCCTTAATTAAGTAACCACCAACCTTCGGGCTTTCGGTCCTTAATCCCCTTCCTAGACACCGATTTGATAAGAGTTAGTTTCGAACAACCTCCTCCTTTGGTCAACCTCCTAAATGAGTCTGAAGTCAACCTAGGGCCAACGTCTAGTCAATTTTTATTTTTGGGTTGGGGTTGTGAGTGCAACGAGGATGATTTTGTGGGCCAAGGAAGGGTAATGACGTTCCCACCTTATCTTGTTTATGGGTTTTGCCTTTAAAGTGATTTAGTGTACGTGTAAAGCAACAGACAAGTATTCACTCAAAAGCAGTAAATCAGTCAAGGGTGCTTCCTAATCTATATGCAATGCGAATGTACCTTGTCACCAGCACTCTTCAACAGAAATTAAGGAAATTTAAATAGATACGTGCCCATGATGCAAGAGTCTAATTTTTTTTAATTAGTCAACTAATAGGTTATTGTTAATTAATTAGCAGTATGTAGGGTGATCACAGAGAAATAATATCAAAGCAGTAAAGAGGACTTTGCAATTTGCAGCAATCTGCAAAGGATCAATTAGTAGTGATCTACTAATGTCACGGAAACACTGCAAATGCCACGTTTGCACGGCTATTTAGTAGGCTCTGTTGCTCTGCCTTCTAGGACAGAGGCACAAAGTAGCTACATGTTCTTAGCTGGAGCTAGTTTTCCTGTTATCAGATCCTGCAAACAGAAAAAATAAATAAATAAATAATTAGTTTTTTTTAGAGAATACCGTACTGTTTCCTCCCCAGCAACGGCGCCAAAATTTTGATTGCACAAAGCAGAGTACAAAAAATATGAAAAGTGTATGTGATTTGTTTTAACTCTGAATCTTTACAATTTAACCATTGTAGCAAGAGCTAAACGGGTCGAACCTCAGGGAGAGATGCGATGTAAGCTTTTCAGTAATATTGTCTTCTTATTATCTTCTCTGTTTAAAGAACGTGGAAAAGAAAACATGAATTTGAAGGTTCACCTAGAGGGGGGGTGAATAGGTGATGGCTAATCTAATGGTCACTAAATGCCAAATGATGCGAATAATGCGGAAGCTAAAAACTATTATGACCAAATTAAACTTTTACACTAAACACCACGTATAACCAAAGAGTGTTGCCGAATTCCCCGTGAAGGGCTCTGGACAAACTCCTCTAGATTCCCCTTTAATGGGTTGAGGTGCCGCGTTGGCTCTCTTGGTTGAATACAAGTGTTAGCAAATAATCCCAAGCAAGTATATCAATGAGCACACAATATATCAAGCATGTAAATATAAGCACAAAGTAAGCATGCAAGATATAATAAGAGACAAAGAGAGAGAGAGAGAGAGAGAGAGAGAGAGAGAGAGAGCAATCGCAAACACAAAGGGTTTGTTTCGAGGTTCGAGCACACTTGCTCTACATCCCCGCCTTCGACACACGAAGGATTTCCACTATGCAAGATCCCAATGGATCTCTCCTTGGTGCCGCAACACCTACAAGCCCTCGGACTCCCTAGTCCCGTACACACGCAAGCTCACTAGCTCGCCGAGGCCGCACCTCAAACCACCGAGTCCGCACCCGAACTCAAAACAACGCGGACACACACGTCCGCCTCCTCAAAGTAACAAATGAAGTCTTTGGTGATCACAACACTTTGATCACCTAAAAACAATCTCACTACAACACACCTATAGGATGAATGATCAATGGATAGCTCAAGTGTGGTGTGAGAAAAACAAGGATGAGAGTTGTGGAGGAAAACTCAAGAAATCTCTTTTAACACTCTTGGTTAAACTTTCCTTTAGATAGGAATATTTGCTCTCTATTTTGTGGAGAAAAATTTCTGAAAAGAGTGGGAAAAACTGGCTCTAAAAACTTCTCCAAATCTTATAGAAAACAGCCCACAAACCCCCAAATATATAGGCTGTCAAAAACTAGCCGTTGGGGCTTTGTCAGACTGCCGGTCGACCCGTGCGGTCGACCGCCAACGGTCAGAAATCTGACCGTTGGAGCCACGGTCAACCGCCTGGGTCGACCGACCCACTGGAGCTGAGAGTCCAACTCTCTGTCGGTCGACCCGTACGGTCGGCCGAACTTTCCAGAGAGCAGAGCTCTCTGGAGCGGTCGACCCGTACGGCTGGCCGTCCTCCAGTGCACAAAGGCGTGCACATCTGTGCACGTCGGTCGACCGGTCCGGTCGGCCGACTTCAGGATTAGTCGACTATATATAGGAAGCAAGTCGACTTATCTGAAGCCTGAAACAGTTTTCTAGGAATAAAAAGTTTGTCTTTTTGGCTTAAATAAAATCCCATAAAATACTTAAAAATCTACAAAAATAGTTTAACCAATATACTTTGATAATCAAACATGCTTGCACAAAATCAAGACATGTTATAAAAGATTGGACTATTTTTGTAACTTGGAAATATTTGGCTCATGATAAAAACTGTATTTTCCAAAACATGTTTTCTAAACTTTATTTTTCCAAAACATCTTCAAATAGAAACTAGATATTTTGAACACATTAAAGCATAGTGTATATGGATATGATCCACTACAAATAAGATGAAATATCTAAGTTTTTGACATTAAGCTCTAAACTTGGTTTTGGTTAAAAGATAAGTATATGAGAAACACCAAAAACCAAAATAGTATTTTCTAAACTAGAAAATCTTTTGTAAAACAAAACTATCAAGAGTGTGTGTGCATGGTATACTTGAGCAATCCACCACTATTCTATCCTTTACATTTTACTCTAAAACAAAAACAAAATCTTATACCTAGACACAAGTCTTGATCCTGAAGTCTTCCCTTGAAGTCTTCTCATCTTCTTGACTTGGTCCAAGCTTGATCCAAAAGCTCCTTGGATCACACCGTGCTAGCTCCAAATCTTGATATTTTATCCTTTGTTGAGCTATGCACCTACTAAGATCATGATAATGAATCTGTCACTAATTAAACACAAGATCATTAGTAAACATAACTTCATGAGTTGATCATCATTAAAACTAGGGTGATAGGCCTTTGGGCCAACAGAATTATATGTGGATAAAGAATCAAACTAAAAGAAAGGTTCACAGCTTACTGAACCACCATACATGCTAATTCTAGATAGATAATTACTTCACTTTAAATCCTAAACATGATATTCTACTACAAAATCAAGTAAGATACATATGATAGAAACTACATTATTATTGCAATAACACCATCCAAGTTTTAACATTACAATATCAAGGTTGTCAATCTAGTATAAAGTAAGAAAAAAATCATTAGAAAGTATTTAGCAAATCTCAACCCTATTTGAAATAACACTAATCAACTTTTAACATTAAAATATCAAGATTTTCATCAAGCATAGATTAAGAAAAATAGTCAAAAAGTATTAGCAAATATTTGACCTAGTTGCTTATCCTAATGAGTCTTCAAAAATAAAAATTAGAGTAGGCATGCATATGATCTAATCTGGTTATCCACTAGACATTAGATGTGATGGTGGTGATGTCTTAGCAAGCCACGGGAAAAATCTAACTACTCATGGTTAATCTGGTTATCCATAGCATATCTCCCTGAGGTTCGACCCGTTTAGCTCTTGCTACAGCGGTTAAATTGCAAAACAGAGTTAAAACCAATCACATACACTTTTCATATTTTCTGTACTCTGTTTTGTGCAATCAGTATAGGATTTTTCTCTTTCTTTAAAAACTTTTTGAATCAAGAGATAAATTTTTGATCTATTTTTAAGATAATTAAGATGATCTTAGAAATTAAGGAAACCTTAATTATGATATCTTAAACCTAGTTGAAATAATAGATCTTATTTAAAATTATAGGTTAAGTATAAAAGATTGGGGAGATAATTTTATCTTGAACTTTTTGCCTTAGATAAGTATGCACTTCACACAAACACAATTTTTGGGATGGAAACAAAGGCCTAAAAGTCATAAAGTAGAAAATAAATAAAAAGAAATATATATATATGAAAAAAATCACTTATTAAGCTGGATAACTATGCCTCAAGAAGCATGATTATTCACGTCTAAAGGTGGTCATAAGAAACAAATAAACCCTCTTAATTTTGTGACCTTGTTTACTCGAGTCCTTAAACCCGAGGGATGTTTTCTCATCTGGTGCCATAAGACCGTCGGGTCTGGGAGTCATCGGTTATAGGCTCACTACCCGGGTGAACTAAAAAGCCTAAGAAAATTAAGGGAAGAAAAATATATATATATATATATATATATATATATATATATATATGAATAAATGGCTTGATGGTTAGAATTGAAATCGCAGAAATATTCACTATCACAAAGTGCATATTATCTAAGTTTTATGAAGGATAAAATATCCAATTCAATTTTGAATTCTTACTTTAATTGAAGACAAGCTTTACATATAGACTAAGTTTAAGAAATAATAATTTTTGGTAGACTTATGATCTTAGATCGCTTATATTTTTGCAAAAATATTTTGAAAACTTGTCTCTCTTTCAAAATGCGTTTTTAAAATACTAATGATTGATGTTTTACCTGCACACAAGAATACAAAATTTTAGATTTAAGAAAAG
Organism: Agave tequilana; assembly: GCA_038442645.1. Classification (NCBI taxonomy): domain Eukaryota; kingdom Viridiplantae; phylum Streptophyta; class Magnoliopsida; order Asparagales; family Asparagaceae; genus Agave; species Agave tequilana. The sequence continues at coordinate 1,706,843 of JAVJIF010000050.1, forward strand.
ATTGTGCAAGGTGCTCAATTCTACCGCTATAGCAAGTGGCTATGCGGGTTGTGATCCACAGGGAGGGACTATCGATGGAAGCTTGTTTAGTAAGTTCTCTAAAGTATTTGAATTAATAGTTGTTAAAGTCAGGTTAGAAAGAAAGTGGTAGATTAAGAAGATGGAAAAACTAGAAGTGATATGATATTTACAATGAAAAAGAAGTGTGAAAAGATTGGGAATATTGTGATTTACACTAAAAATAAAAGAAAGAAAACTAAAAACTAAAAACCTACTTACCTCTTCGGCGTCTGCTTACCTTGGAACCGTGTCAATGACGTACCTTTCTTTGAAGGCAAACGAAGCATGAAATATGAGATCTTCCCTACTCCCGATCTATACTACGAAATAAAAAGGGCGAGCTACTCTACCATGGAAGTAGATGTTCATCTTCATAAACCATCAACGGCACTTACAAGGAGAAGGCACCTTCGAAGCTCTTGGTTTCACATGGATCCACAAACACAAAAGAGGGAAACACAAAGAATAGAAAAAAGAAATAAACTTAGATTTGATTCAATTAACAATAGAAGAAAAGATTACTTACACCGATTGTCACCTTCAGTACAAGTTTGATCTCCTTCCTCCATGAAAGTATCCTTTCCTCTCAGTTACAAAAATTACATAAAAGAAAACTAAAAAACCTAAATTACAATCTACAAGTTAGCCTAAGAAAAACCCTAATTTTTGTTTCTGTCGTCGACTCTGTACGCACTTCTCTGTTCTCTGCAGGGGTATTTATAGGAGATATAGGAATTAGAGTCCCAGTACAACTCTCCCACAAAAACTGAACGTCAACCTCATCCAGGGAGCTGCGGAAACTCGGCTTGGGCCGCGTTTCCGCGGCCAAAATGTGGCTTCTGGCCACACGCTTTCACGCATGGCCTCCTCTGGTCCGTCCATCTGGGTCTATCCTTTTAGATCTGGCATCCTGGCTCTTTATTTGAAAAATTCGGGATAACTTGGGAAGCAAGTTACCCTAAATCCAAATCTCTTTAAAACGAATTTCATCTTTGCACTCTCCTTCTTTTATCTTTATCCTTGTCCTGCAAGTGTTTATGGTTGAGTAGAAGTTTATCCCTTCTCTCTTCTTTTAGTATTTGCAACTTTTGCACTTGGTAATTGCAATTTTGGCATTTGGTAATTGCAACTTTTGCATTGGGCTTGGACATGGGCTTTTTGGGCTTCTTTTGGACGTTTATTTCTTTATTTTTTATTACTCAAGGCCTGCACACAATAAATAATAAAACATTAGTAATAGTGCAAAATTATAGGAATAAATATGAAAATGTGATAGTAAATGTAGTGATAAATATGTACTTTTTACTACCTATTGATTGGTCGCTAATGTTGCATATTTAATGTCACATTTCCATACTTATTTTAGAATAAAAGCCTGCATTGTCCTAATTATTTGTTTGCTTTATTTGCAGGCCCAATCCTTAAGGAGATGAAGAGAAATGAGCCCAAAAGCCCACCAGAATTCTGAATTAAATCAGAGTTAATTCGCACACATAAAATCAGGGCAAAATCAAGAGGTTGAAACCGGTTGAGAAGAATCCTCTCAGAATCGATCGGTTAAAGCCAAGAATCCAAGGCCATTTCGTCAGAATCCGGAGCTCAAACGAAGAAACCAACAAAGGATAAAATCAGAAGAAACTCCCGGGATGACCCACCAACAGGGTGTGGCCATCTGGCCGTGGCCATCTGGCCACACCCTGGCCGCAGAATCGCGGCAAAAGCCGCAATTCTGCGGCAATCTTGGGGAGTTACGGGGAGCGTGAACTCCCCCGACCTCCCCGGGATCTTGGTTGTTAGGTTTTTGGCCTATAAAAAGGCATTTTCTGTGCTGAAAGTGAACGTCAATGCAGATTAGGATTTTAGACTAGTTTTTCCATTTCTTAGTTTAGGTTTTTGTTTTTCCTTTTTATGTAATTGTAATTTTCATTTATGTAATTCAGAGGAGATCGACTTTCATCGAAGAACAAGAATGAAGCTTGAGCTATAGTGACAATGGTGTAAGGTTTTCTTTCTTTTCTTTGATTGTTATGAAATCGAATCGAGGTTTTTTATGTATGTACTTCTATTTAGTCTTCTTCTTCTTCTTCTTTTCTATTTTACTTTTCTTTTTCGTACAATCGTCTTCCAAGTGAGTCTAAAAGCATCGAAAGAGCCTTGCCTTTGCGAGTGCCACCGATAGCTCATGACGATGGAATTGTGAGTCTCTCCGTATCATTTCATGCTTGCGTATCTTGATGCTGTAATGTGGAAGAGACCAACACTCGACTCATATGGGCTATGCGCTGAACGCCTCCACTTCAAGGTAAAATCGTTGCTGAAAACTCGAGGTAAGCTTTTGACGAAAAGAAGGTAAGCAATTGTTTTTATTTCTTTTCTTTTATTTCTGTAAATTAAATCACAAACACCACTTCTTTCAAATCGTTTTCATTCTTCTTTCCACTTCATTGTACATAGTCGCTTTTATTGTTTTCTAATTTTCCACCTTCTTCATCTTTCATTCTCTTCTAACATAACATGATTCTTTCTTTTTCTTAACTTAAAAACAGAGAAGAACCTTCGCTTATTTTCATAAGATTTCAATAAAGACACGTAAAGCTTCCATCGCAAACCCTCCTTGTGGATCACGACCCGCATAGCCACTTGCTATAGCGGAAGAATTGAGCACTTGCACATTTCCTTTCTAAAGTTCTATGATCTCGTATTTTTTTTGTGCAGGTTTAGCCTCAATCAAATTTTGGCGCCGTGCCGGGGAGGGTAACATGTTTTTTATTGAAATCTGAATTTTTTTTGAAAATATTTTAGAACTAAACGAATTTTCTTCTCTGTTGCAGGTTACAGGGCAAGCAAAGCAGAAAATTATTATTGCAGTGACATACAAGTGGCCTTGGGCCTCTGCTCCAAAAGGCAGAGACCAAGGGCCCTCTGAATTGCCGCGTTTCCACGGCAAAAGCCGCGGATCCGCGGCAAGGACGAGTTGACTACTAACAGCTTTTTGCAGGGCTGCTTAGTTTACAAATTCTAGTTTGCTGCAACTTTAATTTTTCTTATATGCCATAACATAAGCCTGCTAATAATCAACAGTAAAATATTTGTTGAAAAGATAAAAAATTGATTAGACATTTGCATTTTAGGCACGTGTCTTTTTAATTCCTTTATTTTTTTACTGTTGAAGAGTGCTGGAGTAAGGTATGTTTGCATTGCATCTAGAATAGGACTATCTCTTGGTTGATTTATATCGCTTTGAGTGCATCTTATTCATCTTGTACACTTGCACAAAAACTGATCTTAAGGGCACCACCCAATAATAAGATAAGGTGGGGATTTAATCACCCTTCCTTAGCCCAAAAATCAGAATCCAAGCACTCACTAACCCAAACCTAACTAAAATTTAGTAGACGTTGGCCCTAGGGACATCTCGGACTCAATTAGGAGATTATCCTAAGGGGAAAAAATGTTGGAATTTAACACCTGCAAAATCAGTGTCTAGGAAAGGGATTGAGGGCCGAAAGCCCGAAGGTTGGTGGTTATTTAATTAAGGAACGTCTTTGACGGAAAACCTCCCACCAACCTTGCCCTGACCTGGCTGATTAGCTTGTGGTTAAAGTCTACATTAGACCTCCCATGGACAGTCTAACCAGTTAGGAGTCGTCTAGGTCTAAGTCTGCCCTAACTTAGGTTAGAATTTTTTCTTTCTTGTTTGTTTATTTGTTTGCTTTTCTTTCTTTTTTGTGTGTATTCTATTGTGTGATATGGACTATAATAATAATCCATATTACACACCGACTTCATTTTCAGATATTACCAACCCGGCATATCATAACTTTGACCAACCTAGTGTGCCGGATTGGTCTTATCCGAATCAATATGACCCATACCCCCCATCTAATAACTATAATTTCCATAACGATTTTAACTCTTCACAGAGTCAGTGGGGATTCACCTACCCCGAGTCCAATTTTCAACCACAGTGTCCTCCTTCTCCACCTAGTCCACAATATTTCCACGAGTCATACTCAGTTCCACCAGTCCAAAATAGAAAACCATCAATTTTGGAACGGAGTATGCGTGAGTCCAAACAACAATCACAAAATCTGATGGACTCACAATTTCAATACCACTTCCAAAATAACTCTTCATCTTTTCAACAAAACAATGAACCCATCAACTATGAAAAGATGCTAGAAGCCATGACTCATGCTCAAAATGCTAGAAATCGTGACATAGACATGATGGTCGAATCTCTACGTTCCCACCGTCCTGATGTCACTAACCATCCTGTTAGAGCCGAAGAGTCATGTAGTTTTGGAAATCAAGATTCCATTTCAGAACAACCATGTGAACTTACCCAAACTCCAAATGATATTGATAGTTTGGCTAGTTTTCCTTTTCCTGAAATAGAACTTGAAAATGATTATGATCCTAAACCCCAACTTAGTGATTCAATTCCATTTCCTGATTCGATTATGACTCCGGTATCTTCACCTGACTTCAATTTTTTCCCGGAGTCAACATTGGATCCTGTACCAATTCATAAAGAAATTGAACCACCCATCTTTGAGGATCATATTGAACTTGACCAATTATACACTTTTGAAGATCCTATTGACAAATTGGTAAGTTCTCCATTTTTTGATATTGAACTCAATGAGATATGTGACCTAGATTCTCAAATCTGTGATCCAGTTCAACTTTCTGAATCAATCTTGACTCCTGTTTTATTACCAAACTTGAATAATATTATAGAGTCAGTTTTGATTCCATCACCTATCATTCCTGAACTGGAATCACCCATATTAGGTCACATTCTATTGTTGGAAAATACATGTGGACTGGAGTTTCAACTTCTTGACTTGGACCCAATTTCTGAACCTATTTCGACTCCTGAACCTTTACTTGACTTAAGTCACCTTCCTGAGTCGGTATTAGTTCCTGTCCTTCCTGAATCCAAGTCAACCGTTCTATCATTTCATACACCATTCTGGGACGAGGTGGTTGACAAATTTGACTCCGAAATTAGTTATGGAATATGGAAATTAGATGGGGTCAACTATTTAATAAAAATCCTTAATGGATTTATCTTTTTAGTGGGTCATATTAAAGATAGTGCTGGTGGGTTCCTTCGAGACCCAAGAAAAGTTGATTGGGCCATGTTTCGTGGACCAATCAGACCACCACCGGAACCACCACCTTAAGGTAACCTTTTCCTTCCCTTTCTTCTTTTTCATGCATATATGCATTAATTCATACATTGAGGACAATGCATGAGATAGGTGTGGGGGAGGGTCTAACATAACTTTTCTTTTTCTTTAAAAAAAATAAAAAAAAAATTGACATTTTTCTTTACTTTTAAAAAAAAAACTTTTTGAAAAATAGAAACAATATTTTGACTTATTTTTGTAAGAAATTAAGTTAATTTTAAGGAATAGGAAAATCCAAATTAGGATTTCTTATACTTGGTCAAAATAAGATAATTTGTTTGATTTTTAGGGTTAGGAAGATAATTTGTCAAAGTAATTTAGTCTTGATCTTTACCTTGATGAAATATGCATACTTCATACACTTACACACTTAGGGTTCAAAAACAAAGCTTCTTATGCCTTATAAAAAATATATATATATTAAAAAAAATGAATAAGTCTAATTATTGATTAGCTAGGTGCTTTGGCCTAAGCAAGCCTTAGTATTTATGCGAAAGATAATTAGATAAATTTAAAAAAAAATGAATAAATCTAATTATTGATTAGCTAGGTGCTTTGGCCTAAGCAAGCCTTAGTATTTATGCGAAAGATGATTAGATCCTCTGATTAAGCTGGGTATTTGTGCCTAATAAAGCATAAGTATTCACGCCTAAAAGAGGTTCATATAATAAAATCCTTAGTTTTGTGGCCTTGTCTGCTCGAGTCCTTAAGTCCTAGGGGCGTCTTCTCACCCGGTGCCCTAAGACCGTCTGGTTTGGGAGTCATCGATTAAAGGCTCATTACATGGGCAGATTAGAAAGCCTAAACTAAGGAATAATACCACCAAAAATAAAAAAATATATATATAAATAAATAAGGCATAAGAGTTGGCGTTAATGAACCCTTAGTCAAAATTTTCACAGTCACAAGTGCATATGACTTAGGGTAAAGTAATAGACTAGATGAGAAGTACAATTTGACTCCTTACTTTGATTGATAACAAATTTTTGAATAGAGACTAAGTTTAGGAATGAAAGATTCGGTTTTCCTATAACTTATAGATTGCTTAGATCTTACAATCATATTTCAAATATTTTTCTCTTTCAAAATGCTTTTCGAAAATACTAACTCTTTATTTCCCTTTCTTTATGGATTTTGTGGGTGCAATCCGCTGAAAACCCTCACGAGACAAAACTCGTCCTCTAGGGGAAACCTAGAGGTTTAACGGCTTGTTACACATGCTCAGTGCAATCGCGTGACCTGCGAAAGTGGTCTAATAATCTTTAGTATAGCTTAGTTGTTTTGCTCGAGGACGAGCAAAAGATAGGTATGGGGGTGTGATTGGTCGCTAATGTTGCATATTTAATGTCACATTTTCATACTTATTTTAGAATAAAAGCCTGCATTGTCCTAATTATTTGTTTGCTTTATTTGCAGGCCCAATCCTTAAGGAGATGAAGAGAAATGAGCCCAAAAGCCCACCAGAATTCTGAATTAAATTAGAGTTAATTCGCACACATAAAATCAGGACAAAATCAAGAGGTTGAAACCGGTTGAGAAGAATCCTCTCAGAATCGATCGGTTAAAGCCAAGAATCCAAGGCCATTTCGTCAGAATCTGGAGCTCAAACGAAGAAACCAACAAAGGATAAAATCAGAAGAAACTCCCGGGATGACCCACCAACAGGGTGTGGCCATCTGGCCACACCCTGGCTGCAGAATCGCGGCAAAAGCCGCAATTCTGCGGCAATCTTGGGGAGTTACGGGGAGCGTGAACTCCCCCGACCTCCCCGGGATCTTGGTTGTTAGGTTTTTGGCCTATAAAAAGGCATTTTCTGTGCTGAAAGTGGACGTCAATGCAGATTAGGATTTTAGACTAGTTTTTCCATTTCTTAGTTTAGGTTTTTGTTTTTCCTTTTTATGTAATTGTAATTTTCATTTATGTAATTCAGAGGAGATCGACTTTCATCGAAGAACAAGAATGAAGCTTGAGCTATAGTGACAATGGTGTAAGGTTTTCTTTCTTTTCTTTGATTGTTATGAAATCGAATCGAGGTTTTTTATGTATGTACTTCTATTTAGTCTTCTTCTTCTTCTTCTTTTCTATTTTACTTTTCTTTTTCGTACAATCGTCTTCCAAGTGAGTCTAAAAGCATCGAAAGAGCCTTGCCTTTGCGAGTGCCACCGATAGCTCATGACGATGGAATTGTGAGTCTCTCCGTATCATTTCATGCTTGCGTATCTTGATGATGTAATGTGGAAGAGACCAACACTCGACTCTTATGGGCTATGCGCTGAACACCTCCACTTCAAGGTAAAATCGTTGCTGAAAACTCGAGGTAAGCTTTTGACGAAAAGAAGGTAAGCAATTATTTTTATTTCTTTTCTTTTATTTCTGTAAATTAAATCACAAACACCACTTCTTTCAAATCGTTTTCATTCTTCTTTCCACTTCATTGTACATAGTCGCTTTTATTGTTTTCTGATTTTCCACCTTCTTCATCTTTCATTCTCTTCTAACATAACATGATTCTTTCTTTTTCTTAACTTAAAAACAGAGAAGAACCTTCGCTTATTTTCATAAGATTTCAATAAAGACACGTAAAGCTTCCATCGCAAACCCTCCTTGTGGATCACGACCCGCATAGCCACTTGCTATAGCGGAAGAATTGAGCACTTGCACATTTCCTTTCTAAAGTTCTATAATCTCGTAATTTTTTTGTGCAGGTTTAGCCTCAATCACCTATCAACTAACATTTGTTTTCTTTCTTCAATGGATTTTGTGGGTGCAATCCGCTGAAAACCCTCAGGAGATAAAAACTCCTCTAGGGGAAACTTAGAGGGTTAACGGCTTGTTGCACACGCTCAGTGCAATCGCGTCACCTGTGAAAGTGATGTAATAACATTTGTAGTATAATTTTTCTTTTCTTATTTAACTCGAGATGTGCAAAAGATAAGTGTGGGGTGTGATTAATCTACAGTTCTGCTTTATTATATCGCATTTTCCTACTGATTTATGAATAATATAACAATTCTAATTTTGTTTTGGTCTACTTTACAGATAAATCAAGAGTCTAGGGGCAAAAGGGTAATAAGAGCTTAATTAAACTCAATTTCGGGTAATTAATCCCCATTTCTTGGAGGCCAAGTAAGGGATATTCTAGAAGATATATTGAACCTAGACTCTTACGCACGTCAGACGAATATCCGGATGAAAATACCCGAATCTGAGCATACCTAGAAGGTGCCCGAAGCGCCATGAACCCACGTACCAAAATCAGGGACCTAGGTCCCTAGTATTGCCGCGAAAATGCGGTTATGGCCGCGCTTCTGCGGCCTTATGGTGGGCCCACACGTCAATTTTTGACGCGTGGCCTCGTCTCGTCTTCTGGAATCTTCTTTTGCCTATAAATACTGTAGGGTTTGGCCGAAACGCAAGCAGATTTAGACATAGCTAGATTTTTATCTTTTAGTGTAGTGTAGGTATTCTTCTTTCTTTTGCATTTTTATTTTCTTTTAGATTCATGTATTAGGGCAGAGAGATTCAGAGAGAGAATGTAACGCCCCGATTCCACGGATACGGGGACGTCACTGCAACGTATATACGTAAGTCCGAATTACCTTCCCGTATATACGCTAAGCATCAGTACAGACAAGAATCAGAGTACGGAAGCAGATGGTGCATTATACATTCCAACACTTATATATATACAATCACAGAGTTATCACCAGAGGTGATGAATATTACAATAATAATACATCACAGATATGCGCAAATGCGAGAGTACAAAAGATATACATATGTGAATGGTACAAAAGGGAGCTCACATGCAGGTATACAAGGAAAAGTATAAGAGTAAATAGAAATAGGGCACTCACGAGTTTGCTAAAAGGAAACTCGAGAGGCATACAGGGGGCCTGGAAGGATGTGGCCCTGGACGGTCGGCTGGAGATCCACGCTACCGCTGCGCTACTCTGAGCAGTAACGGTGAGAATCCACACGCTCCGGGCTCCATAACCTGGACATGAGAATCCAGGGGAGTCAGTGAAACTCCCCAGGCGAGTAGGATGCAAAAGCCAGGTGGCGAGCCAAGGGTGAGTACAAGAGTCAAGTACAGAAGACAGGAGGGTTAGAACACAAATGAAGTATATATAAGAACGGGTATAACGTAACAATCGTAAAACAGGAAATCCGAAGTAAAACTGATCACAAGCAAAATTGATTGTATACGCTTAGGTTACGGTCCCATGAGACTAGTACATCGAAGGAATAATCCAAACAAGGAAACCCTCATCTATATACCGTTATCTCATGCCACCGAATATCTAAGCGTATAGAATCAGAGTTGCAAAGTAGTCATAACAAGGATACATAACAGATGTGACAAGAGTGCATAACAGGTATCAAAACAGGAATCATAACAGTAATCATAACTGGGGTCACAGGAAACACCTATTATTATTATTACTCGTCTGACCCATATATCTCGGTATGTGACCTGGTGTACGGCCAACCCACATACATCCATATATAAGCAAGTCGAGGGTTGTTAACGGAAGTAGATGGAGAACTGATAGAACTTCTTATAGTGGTTTCCATACACCTGGAACCGGCTTTGGAGGCCCAAAGTCCCCCTATTCAGTAATTCAGATTCACTACCGCCAGTACATATATATATATATGCATATACATACTTTTATACCCCACCACTATAAGCAAGATATCATTCCGGCATCCATCACTTCCTCCCATACCCATACAAGTTGTCCTTTTTATGGTTTATGAACATAATTATCAGATTTCGAGAATGAGCAATATCATAACAGGGATACATAACAGTGATCAGTACATAACAGTAATCAGGTACTACATTCCCTTTATCGTGATAATTATAAGAATCGGTGTATCATGCTTGGTGTCAAGAGATAGCATGATAAATGGTGATGTATATCAAGTAACATGCATAACAATGGAATAATAAGTCTGGGTAAGTCATGACATAACAAGATGGTCTTGCCAGATAGTGGCATGTCAGGTGGTCAGGTGATAACATACTGGAAGTTAGGTGATATACATGTGTTAAAAGGAAGCATGCAACTGACAGGTCTGAAATAATAGCAAGTAGTAACAAGGAAGTGACTCCAAGTCCAACGACCACGAAGGGTCGGCCACGCATGGTATACGATAAAGAAGCAAGCATATCATAAGCATGGTACAAGCACAAGATGAAGCTACCATAATACAAGCAATGTAGTGCAATACATGAATATGAAAATAAGAAGCGAAATACTTATCGACCGATGAAACGAGAAACTCAAATAGAGGCGAGACTACTCGCATACAAGAAAGTAGCGAGTGAGAATACTCGCCTAAACCTCAAAGCGCCGAAAGATCCGAAATCCACGAAATCCGGGGCACGCCATAAACTATGATATATATATGTAGAGTGAAGAGGAGAGAGAAAGAGAGAAGTGAAGATGATGTTAGTCAAGATACAAGTCAAGAAGTATAATATACAACATATAAACCAAGTATAAGATCCAAGTTTGAGAAGGTAAATAACTGTAACAAACAGACAGAATTAGTCGACTAGGGTAGGATGAGTAGTCGACTAATAAAGGGGTTAGTCGACTAACAGTCTGGTATAGTCGACTAATACTGGGTTCCAGAGAGTTGATATTCTGATTCAGGAAAAGTTAGTCGACTAGGGTCATAGGGGTAGTCGACTAACAGACATGACAAGTCGACTGATAGTTAGGCTAAGTCGACTAATACTGTGATACAGAGAGTTAAGGTTTTGGTTCAGGAAAAGTTAGTCGACTAGGGTCAAGGGTGTAGTCGACTAAGGGTCTCTAGTCGACTGGTAATTTGGTCTAGTCGACTAAAACTGTGTTTCCAGAAAATGGTTAAGTTTCAAATGAAAGGGTTAGTCGACTAATGGCTAGGTCAAGTCGACTAATCGTGGGAAAACAGCAAACAGAACAGATTTCCTAGGGTTTGGGTTTGATGGCTAAATAATCATGGATTGAAGTCATAATTGAACATGATATGAATACACATGTATACTAAGAATAGACTAAGTCTAGATGAGGAAGATCACTCACCAAAGAGAGTGATTGGTCTCCATGAGGTGAGGGAGTGATGGTGGTGGTGATTGAAGTTGATGATGAAGAAGATGGTGGAGTCCTTTGGTGTTGTTGATGCCCTTGTGGTGGTGGTTCCTATGGTGATGAAGGAGGAGGAAGATGACCTTGGTGATCTCTTGGGAGTTGGTGGTTGTTGTTGTGGTGATGGAGATGAAGAGGAGTTGGAGATTAGGGCTTTGGTGAAGAGAAGAGAAGAGAAGAGAAGAAAGAGAAAGTTGAAGTGAGAATGAATAAAGAAAGGAGAGGAAAAGTATTTATAGGTTTTGACTTTTGTGAAGGAGGTGCAAATATGATAGAAGAGAGGGGGGTTTTTGTAAAGTGGGGAGGTGAGGTGAGTGTCCTTCACTTGGCCACTTGGCCGGCCATGGGGGAGAGAGAGAATGAGTGGGATTTAAAAAGGATTAGGTGAAAGTGAGTGGGATTATGTGGAAAATTGGAATTATTGGAAAATTGGGAAAGGCTTTGGTTAGTGGAGGAAGGAAAGAAATAAAGGAAAAGGAAAAAGGAAAATAAATTATAATGAGAAGATGTTTTCTTGGGAAAGAAGATGAAAATAATGGAAGTGGCGGATTCCCGGGATTCAGTTGCGGATGCGGAAATCTTCCGGGAAAAAATACCGGAATCGTCCGAATTTCAAGTATCTCGGAACGACCCGAAATAATTACCAAAAATCAAGAATATTAAACTAAGAATTATAGTGAAATCCGTTTTAAGAAATACTTTATAGTTTTGAAACTAAAAATCCCGGAACCAGTTATCTACCGACTCCGATGGAATTTTCATAAAATCATAAAATCCTCAGAAAAAGAATGTAGGTAGAAAATATGATTCTAAGGAATAAAGCCTAAAGGACCATCATGAAATTCCAAACTGTTTGAGAATTAAAAATCCAGGAATCGGTCTGCGGCATTGGCCGACACCGGTTTTGAAGACTTTCATTTTAATTCCAGAAAAATATAGAAAATCATAGAAAATATATAATATTGGAAAATGATATTTAAAACTAAAATTGGTCAATTCTAATTATCAGAATGTCTAAATCGAGTAATACTCTAGGATCGGGCCTTCGGTTCAGACTAGGGCTGACTCCGAATTCACGAATCCAAATCCAAGACAAAACAGTCATATAAGGAATTCATAATACAGAATAAATACAGGAAACAAATCGAAAAAATACGACCGAAAATCTGAATACGCAACTAAGTACGTATTCCGGGAACGGGGTATTACAATCCACCCACCTTACAAAAAATTGCGTCCTCGCAATTTCGATAAGGGGTAAATTGAATACAAAGGGGACAAAGGTGGAATTATACTAATTAAGATATGAAGCACTAGAGGTAGGGCTCTCAAGTCGACTGAATAATAATCATACTCTGCATTTCTGGCTGATGATGTCGTGGCTGTGTAATAAATCTTTAGAATAATGCTGAATAATACTGATGATGTCGTGGCTGTGAAATAAATGAATACTGATGATGTCGTGGCTGTGTAATAAAGAAAACCCCGAAAATCCTGAGCATAATAAAGAAGACCGATAATTAAGAATCCGACTGCTGTCCTCTGAAAGATAGCCAGATCAAGATCGATCTGGAGAATACCAAGCTTCATAGAATTGGCCGAAGAGATCACATAATAGCTTCATTCTGAACCAGCCACTACCTCTCTAGTCTAGTCATATCTTAAGATAGTATAAGGCTTCATAAAACCAAAACAGGGAAGGGATATGGAAAGGATTTAGGAATCAAAGGAAAGATAGTCAAGAATAGATAACTCTGCACTTGTAGTTGGAATGTATAACCAAGACTCATGCACTAGTTTCACTGACTCCCCTGGATTCTCATGTCCAGGTTATGGAGCCCGGAGCGTGTGGATTCTCACCGTTACTGCTCAGAGTAGCGCAGCGGTAGCGTGGATCTCCAGCCGACCGTCCAGGGCCACATCCTTCCAGGCCCCCTGTATGCCTCTCGAGTTTCCTCTTAGCAAACTCGTGAGTGCCCTATTTCTATTTACTCTTATACTTTTCCTTGTATACCTGCATGTGAGCTCCCTTTTGTACCATTCACATATGTATATCTTTTGTACTCTCGCATTTGCGCATATCTGTGATGTATTATTATTGTAATATTCATCACCTCTGGTGATAACTCTGTGATTGTATATATATAAGTGTTGGAATGTATAATGCACCATCTGCTTCCGTACTCTGATTCTTGTCTGTACTGATGCTTAGCGTATATACGGGAAGGTAATTCGGACTTACGTATATACGTTGCAGTGACGTCCCCGTATCCGTGGAATCGGGGCGTTACAGAGAAAGAGAGAGGTTGATGTAATAGATAGTGACAATCTATGTAAAGGTGTCTCCTTTCTTCTCTATTGTAATCTTCTCCATTTACTACATGATGCTTAGCTAATCTTTCTTCTCATGGCAATCTAACTACTAAGCACTAACCATCTAACCACTTACTTGATAATCCACATGAATCTAGTAGTCTCTATAAGGCCTTGCTCTTGCAACAGCCATTGCCGGCTCATGATGATGGATTCTAACATTCTAATATTTCTGACATCTAACCACTAACTTGCTAACTTGCAGTGCTAACTTTATTTCATGCTCACCTCTAACCGGTTTTGATGATTTAATAGTAGTTTGCAACTTGTTGTGTGGTATGGATCTATTGTTTTAATGTAGAAGAACAATCTTATGAGCCATGCTTTGTATCGTCTCTTGAAGTTAACGACTAGTGATGGCCAAGGATCCATGCGAGGAAACTATCACCAAGAGGTTAGCATGGTTAGTGGAGCAATTAGTAGTTAGTAGCCATGAGTTTTCTTTTATCTTATTTTAAAAATCAATTTCAAACTCTTTTATCATTTCTTCATTGTTTTCACCAACTTCTTAGTTCATCTTTGTTTCATCTTCTTTTTGTTTTCGAAACCATTTCTCTTCTATTTTCACATCGCTGTTTCATTACCTTCTTCACCTATCACTTCTGGATTTATTTTCTTTTCTTTATCTTTATCTCATTCTTTTAACAAAGAAAAAATTGTTAACAACTGACGTGAATAAGAACTGTTAATGCTTCTATCGCCTCCCGTCCCTGTGGATTCGACCCGTTGAGCCAATGCTATAACGGAAGTATCGAGGGAACATTAGCACACATAATTTCTTTGATTTCACAAAAACACATTTTCGCGTGCTGGTTTCGCTCAGATCACTTTATTGGTACTCTCTTATCTTTATTTTACTTTTCTTTAATTGATTCTATTCCATGATCTCTTTCAATATTATAATGTGTTTTATTTTCATAATTATGAACTAATTTTTCTTAACTAGGGACATGACGTAGGGATTGTATTGATGATATGAGATTATGTTTTATGCAAATTCTCCTATGTGCTTTATAAAGTTTAAATCTTTTATATGCTAAGTTGTTAATGAAAAACACCTAGAGGGGGGGTGAATAGGTGTAAGTGCTAATCTAGAAACTTAATGCAAACTAAGTGCGCTAAATGCGGAAGCTAATGCAAATTATGCACAAACTAATACAATATAACAAGTGTAGCCGAATTCCCCTTGCGAGGCTCTGGACTAACTCCCCTTGATTCCCCTTGAAATGGGTTGAGGTGCTATGTGAAGCTCTTGTTGGATGAGTATAAGTTAGGCACACACACACAAGCAATCCAAGCAATATAAAATACACACAATCAAGCCAAGCATATAAGAATGAATAGCAATATGAATAAATGCAAGGCAATATGAAATATGCACAACACAAGCAAATATGATATGATATGAATATGATGCTTTGCACAAAGTAAATGAGAGAGAGTTAGAGAGACAATGGGAGCAATCGCAAACACCAAGATTTGTTTCGAGGTTCGAGCACCTTGCTCTACATCCCCGCCTACACCACCGTGTAGGATTTCCACTATCTCAACTCCCACCGAGGGAACCTCTACCAAAGAGGATTTCTTACAACTCTAGGAGTACCAAACTCCTCTCTCAACAACAACCTCCTCACAACCGAGGGGTTAGGCCCGTAGCCAATACAACAACCAATCCACACACCTCTACCGAAGAGGCTCACAACCAAACTCCACCTCTACCTAAGAGGGAGCAAACCAATACCACTCCGATCACCTCTACCGAAGAGGGATACAACAAATAAAGGAGGGTTTACAACAAGTGGTTCAAAAACCACAAACTCTCTTTTTCTTTCTTTTTCCACAAAAACAAGGATCCTAATAGTTTAGGATAGAAGATAGCTCAAGTGTGGAAAACTAGGTGTTTGGAAAACTAGCAACAAAGAAAATCACTTGGGAAAATCCTTCCAAAAGATATAGAATGAAAACCAAGACAAATCTCCCAAAATATTCTTTTCTTTGATTTTTCCAAAAACCTAAAACAATAAAGATTGAAGAATTAAAGCCCCAAACACTTTTGAAAACTTGTTTTAAAAACTCTAGAAACCAGAAAATTTTTCTCCTAAAAAAACTTGGCCAAAATCCCCAAAAGATGGGGTTTATATAGCCCCTTTACAAAACTAGCCGTTAGGCTGAGTTGGCAGTCTGACAGACTGCCGGTCGACCGGTCCGGTCGACCGCCAACGGTCAGAAATGTGACCGTTGGGCAACAGCGATCGACCGGCCCGGTCGACCGAAACAAACCGAGAGCAGAGCTCTCAAACCCGGTCGACCGGCTCGGTCGACCGTCCACTGTGCCTAACAGACGTGCACGTCTGTGCACATCGGTCGACCGGCCCGGTCGACCGGCCCTTGGTGCGGTCGACCGTGACGGTCGACCGACCAGCCTGTCAGCACAAAACAAGGTCAGAAAATTTTGGAAAAATATTTTATAAAAACCTTTTATCATTTCTGAAAATTCCATAAAACTTGTTTTATCATTTTATGTTGAAACATACACATGTGATAAAAATTTCAAGACAATATATCAACATATCAATTCATTTTTGAGTCTTGCAAATTTTATCAAAAACAAAACCTTGTATTTTGTCAAACTTGATTTTTCCAAAACATGAATAGGGATATCAAAATAAGTTTGTTTACCAAGTTAAAGCATGCATGTATAAATAGAAAACATCTACTATACATATAACATATGTAAACTTGTTTTGATCAACTATTCATAAAAAAAACCAAATATCAAATCATAAAGCGTGTGTGTTTTGTGCACTTGAGCATATCCACTAAACTAAGCTTTACAAATATGGATCTAAAACACAAACTCTAAACTAGATACCTAAGTCTTCTTGACGATCTTCATCTTCAAGTAGACTTGCTCCAAAACTCCGTGATTCTCCAAGTGCAAAGGTATGATCTTTAAGCTTTGGCACCGGAATCATCATGAATAGCTTCTAATCAACTTGTTGAAGCTAATCACCAACCTAATATCCTGTTAATGATCTGAAACTTAGAAACACAAGAATATTAGTAAACATAACTACATGAGTGTTGATCATCATCAAAACTAGAGTGGAAGGCCATTGGGCCAAAAATCTCCCCCTTTTTGATGATGACAAAACTCATGGAGTTATATATGCATGGATTAAAGATAAGCTTCAAGGAAGCTCCCCCTTAACTCATGCATAGGGATAAACAATAAATATATGCAATGAATATTAAACATGAAACATGTATATGCATAAACAATAAATGGTTCTAGATATCAAATGGAATATTCAAAACAAAATAAGCTCTAGATACCAATTACAAAGAAAACTCTATATATCAATTAAACTTAGTATTCTTGAGATTAAAACATAATATATGCATAAACATAATATATGCATAAACATAAGCATGCATATAAAACTTCATAAATCTTTCTCCCCCTTTTTGTCAATCATCAACAAAGGGGTAATCAAAACCATAAATAAAACGAGGGGTAAAAATCTTTCTCCCCCTTTTTGTCAATCAAAACAATGCAAACAATGTTCTCCCCCTTTTTGTCTAAAACAAAACAAAATCAATAAGGGGTGACTACAAACATGATATCAATTAGAAAATATGTCAATGAAGCATCTTGATACCAATAAACAAGGATCAATATATGTTATATGCTATATACATCCATGAAGAGGAAGACGCTAAGTTAGCTTCCCTACACATATGCATTACATGAAGAAGGGATGACAAGCCCCAATTCACATAACACATATTATGTAATGCATAAGAGGATATGTGAAGCTCCCCCTACACACGTATATCATATAAAGAAGAGTTGTCAAGCTCCTCAATTTATAATATACTCAACATGAATCTATATGTAAGAGAGATGTTAAGCTCTCCTTGCATATAGGAAATACAAATCAAAACTTTGAATATTTTCTTTAAACAACATTTTGAGATACCAATTGTAATTAAACATAACAAATTTTGAATGTCTAAACACAAATTTTGATACCAATTGTAAGAATATATTTCATTTTGAAAATATATAAACAAATTTGATGTTGATATCATATGTTCAAAATAACAACTTTTAATCATAAAGAGTGGGAGTACAAATACCAATTGAAATACAAAATCAAATTTTCTCCCCTTTATGAAATACAAACTAAAGTCATGCATAGTCTTGATAACAATTTAAAAGTAATCAATTTAAACAAAATTGAAACTCAAGCACTAGCATAAACACAAACATATATATGTATGAAAGATAGATACCAATAGAAATTGATATACTTGGAATTTAAAGCATACATACATACAAAACATATATGAGTATACAAGAAGATCAAAATGATACAAATTGAAAGAGTTCAATGATACCAATTGACATAACAATAAGTTCAAGTGTATACATCATATTATCTACCACCCAATCATAATTCATGTTTTAAAGATTTTCAATTTAGGGCATATATGAACATGATCTCCCATCCTACCGCCCTTAGAAGGTAGGGGTTTTCAAAGATAGATTTGAAAATGTAGTTTTGTTTGAAAATCACTACCAAAATGAAGAACACCGCAACTAGTTAAATGGAAAACTTGTTAACTAGCACGAAATCCTTCAAGTAAGGAATAAAACAAAATTGAAATTCACATGATAATCATCACTCTAACCAATAAAGCATAACTCATGAGAAACAAAACATGAGCAATAGATATGAGTGTACAAATAATATGTGAAGATCATAATCATGAAAAATATTTCATTAAGCTCAATTATTCCTTAAAACATAATTCCATCAAAAACATGAAAAATCATATAAAATTCCTTATTTAATCTTCAAGGCATATGTATGTCTAATACAAGCTAAAATATACATACATATCTAAAACTCAACGAGTCCACTAAATGTATATTCATGAAGGCACGTGGCTCAAAAAGATGTATATGTATAAGATTAGTTTGAACTAGATGGACATATACATGAAGTTAAACATAAATACATGAAACATGAAAAACTAAATTTTCATCACAACAAATTTCATTTCAAGGTATATGTATGAATTGTCAAACATGAAGTATACATACATATCCCTAAACACAATTGAGTCCAAATATAGATTTGCATGAAAGGCAAATGACTCAAGGGGTATACATGTATATCTTAAAGTTTGGCAATACAAACATATACATGAAGTGAAACACACAATCATAAAACAAATCCAAAAATGGAATACAAGTTTGAAATGTATGAATCATCAAAACTAGACTATACTAGCACATCTAATGGGTTCAAATAAGCATTCAAGCTCAAACATACATAGATTTATTTGTGGCCCACTATATGTACAAGTATAATTCCTAGTCTTAATGAAATCTAACACTTAAACATGTACTCAAGTCATTGAGCATCAAAACAAATACGAATACTATATTTCTAACTAAAACACATACAAAATTCATCAAAATTCTTTTATTTGAATTTTAAACTACATATACATGCAAATAGGTATAACAAGTATAAATGAACGAATCATCAAAACTAGCCCATGCGTGTACATATAGTGAATACAAATGAGCATGAAGTTCAATTGCATATAAAACAAATGTAACTCACTATTTGTACATGTATAACACAAGTTTTGACAAAATCCACATTTAAACATGTCATAACCACAAGGAGTATCAAAACAAGCTAGAAATCAACATCATAAGAACCAAAACATGATTACTATATAAATTCACATGTATTAGATTCATGATGTACATTATAGCTTAAACAAAAGTGAGAACACTAAATATGGGTTCATATAAGCATATGTGTCTCAAATACTATACATGTATGTCAAGGATCTAGTAAACATGGAATGAACATACTAATCCATAGACATCAAAAACATGCTATAAACATTAAAGCATGGAAAGCATGTAAACAATAAATGGGAGTAAAGGATTGTTACCAAAACCGAAGAAGCAACTCTCCTTGTCTCCAAAACATGGTGGTCATCTCCACCAAATCTTCCCTTGAAAGTGATGCATCCAATTGATTTCCTTTAAGTCCGGAACGCATCCACTCCAAGGTGTCATCACTCTCACGTCATGTGAGAGCCCACACCTACATCAAAAATAGGAGGGGTGGTCTTTGGTACCCATATCTTCTTGGGTCCATGGGGGTTAGTACCTTCTCTAACCCAAACAAAATTCTTTGCTAAATTAGGAGTATGTAATCTATCATAACAAAATTTAGCAAGGTGGCCCTTACGTCCACAATGTGTACATGAGTACACATGAGCATACATGTGTTGATGGTGTCCGTGAGGAGCATGTGTATGCCGTGGAGGGTGTGCATGCATAGAAGTTGGAACTTGTTTCTTTCGAACCAAGGTTTCCAATCGTGAGTGGTTCATGGCACATTGGCTCATAGTGGAGCCCAAACAATCCATTTTCTTCTTTAACAAATTTATATCATTTTCGAGCATAGAATAAGTGGAACATGCAATGGGTGATTTAGGTGAAACTACTCTAGCATGGCAAACATGAGAATCAATCTTATTTTGCAAAACAATATTTTTCTCTAAGCAAACATTTAAATCATTGGAAATAGAAATGATTTTGCTTTTCAAAACAACATTCTCTTTTAAAACAAAATCAACTCTAGAAGACAAGTTTTCATTTTTCTTTAAAATAGCATGGCAATCGTTTTTAGACTTTAAAAATTCATTTTCTTTAAGTGCAAGTTCCAATTGAGATCTCAATGAATCCCTTTCATTATAGACCTCAACCTTCTCTTGCAAAACATTGTCAAGTCTAGCATGCAAACACTTATTTTCTTTTTCAATTTCTAGACTTTTCTTTTTCAAAATCTTATATTTTTCAATTAACTTTTCACATACTATTGAAAGTTCTTCATTTAGAGCATGGGGATCAACAATATCATTACTAGAAGAACTAGCATCATCATCACTATCTAAGTGGGGTTCCGAATGTACCTCAAGGGAGTCATTCCCTTGGACCATATAGCATTGTTGTGGCTCGGATTCTCCACTAGATTCCTCTTCTTGTTGGATTTGGACTTGAAGCTTGGAGGTGTTGGTGGTTGTTGTCAACTTGTTCCACACTGCAAAAGCGGAATCAAGATTAGAAACACGTAAAAGATATTCTTTAGGTAAAGTGCTTCTAATGGCCTCTAGGGCTTGTGCATTGGCCCCTATATGATTGCAATCACCAAGATAACATCTCTTGGTGGCCGCAAGGAAAACATGCAAACCTAGAGTCTTTAGGTACATGGACATCCTATACTTCCAAACATCAATGTTGGAAGGGTCAAAGCTAGGAGGGGTCATGAAGTCCATGGTAAACTATATATGAATGTGCAAACAAGCAAATGTAAATGAGATTAGCAAGCAAATGGATCACTCCTAGGATGTTAAGCCTAAGTATCAGGAGCACTAGCTCTGATACCAATTGAAAAACACCTAGAGGGGGGTGAATAGGTGTAAGTGCTAATCTAGAAACTTAATGCAAACTAAGTGCGCTAAATGTGGAAGCTAATGCAAATTATGCACAAACTAATACAATACAACAAGTGTAGCCGAATTCCCCTTGCGAGGCTCTGGACTAACTCCCCTTGATTCCCCTTGAAATGGGTTGAGGTGCTATGTGAAACTCTTGTTGGATGAGTATAAGTTAGGCACACACACACAAGCAATCCAAGCAATATAAAATACACACAATCAAGCCAAGCATATAAGAATGAATAGCAATATGAATAAATGCAAGGCAATATGAAATATGCACAACACAAGCAAATATGATATGATATGAATATGATGCTTTGCACAAAGTAAATGAGAGAGAGTTAGAGAGACAATGGGAGCAATCGCAAACACCAAGATTTGTTTCGAGGTTCGAGCACCTTGCTCTACATCCCCGCCTACACCACCGTGTAGGATTTCCACTATCTCAACTCCCACCGAGGGAACCTCTACCAAAGAGGATTTCTTACAACTCTAGGAGTACCAAACTCCTCTCTCAACAACAACCTCCTCACAACCGAGGGGTTAGGCCCGTAGCCAATACAACAACCAATCCACACACCTCTACCGAAGAGGCTCACAACCAAACTCCACCTCTACCTAAGAGGGAGCAAACCAATACCACTCCGATCACCTCTACCGAAGAGGGATACAACAAATAAAGGAGGGTTTACAACAAGTGGTTCAAAAACCAAAAACTCTCTTTTTCTTTCTTTTTCCACAAAAACAAGGATCCTAATAGTTTAGGATAGAAGATAGCTCAAGTGTGGAAAACTAGGTGTTTGGAAAACTAGCAACAAAGAAAATCACTTGGGAAAATCCTTCCAAAAGATATAGAATGAAAACCAAGACAAATCTCCCAAAATATTCTTTTCTTTGATTTTTCCAAAACCTAAAACAATAAAGATTGAAGAATTAAAGCCCCAAACACTTTTGAAAACTTGTTTTAAAAACTCTAGAAACCAGAAAATTTTTCTCCTAAAAAAACTTGGCCAAAATCCCCAAAGAGATGGGGTTTATATAGCCCCTTTACAAAACTAGCCGTTAGGCTGAGTTGGCAGTCTGACAGACTGCCGGTCGACCGGTCCGGTCGACCGCCAACGGTCAGAAATGTGACCGTTGGGCAACAGCAGTCGACCGGCCCGGTCGACCGAAACAAACCGAGAGCAGAGCTCTCAAACCCGGTCGACCGGCTCGGTCGACCGTCCACTGTGCCTAACAGACGTGCACGTCTGTGCACATCGGTCGACCGGCCCAGTCGACCGGCCCTTGGTGCGGTCGACCGTGACGGTCGACCGACCAGCCTGTCAGCACAAAACAAGGTCAGAAAATTTTGAAAAAATATTTATAAAAACCTTTTATCATTTCTGAAAATTCCATAAAACTTGTTTTATCATTTTATGTTGAAACATACACATGTGATAAAAATTTCAAGACAATATATCAACATATCAATTCATTTTTGAGTCTTGCAAATTTTATCAAAAACAAAACCTTGTATTTTGTCAAACTTGATTTTTCCAAAACATGAATAGGGATATCAAAATAAGTTTGTTTACCAAGTTAAAGCATGTATGTATAAATAGAAAACATCTACTATACATATAACATATGTAAACTTGTTTTGATCAACTATTCATAAAAAAAACCAAATATCAAATCATAAAGCGTGTGTGTTTTGTGCACTTGAGCATATCCACTAAACTAAGCTTTACAAATATGGATCTAAAACACAAACTCTAAACTAGATACCTAAGTCTTCTTGACGATCTTCATCTTCAAGTAGACTTGCTCCAAAACTCCGTGATTCTCCAAGTGCAAAGGTATGATCTTTAAGCTTTGGCACCGGAATCATCATGAATAGCTTCTAATCAACTTGTTGAAGCTAATCACCAACCTAATATCCTGTTAATGATCTGAAACTTAGAAACACAAGAATATTAGTAAACATAACTACATGAGTGTTGATCATCATCAAAACTAGAGTGGAAGGCCATTGGGCCAACAGTTAAATCTTGTACTTTATATTATAATTGGTGCGCACAATTCATTAGAAGGCTGGGTTAGAGACCGAGAGGAGATAACTTAGCAAAAGCTTCTAGGATTAACAACCATAACTCGAAACATTGAGACGTAAGAGTTGTGCAGTCAGATAGGAATACCTATCATACTTAATGCATCTTCTGACTATTAATCTAGTGATCGAGAGATTGTGGATTCTACATTTAAAAGATAGAATTGGTATTGATCGAGAGAAAGTACTGACTAGGATAGGGAATTCCGATTGTTAGTATGAATAGGATGAATTAACACAAGTATAATATTTTATCTAATTACAGTTACCGAAATCATTACCCTAATTCTTTTCATAATTAAATCAAACTTCTTTAGTAGTACTTTAATCAAAATATTTTCCAATTAAATTAATTATTCAAATAGAACTAGGAAAGATTAAGTTGATACTTAAAACAACAATCCTCGAGAGAATGTACTCTACTCACTATTATATTACTTGAAAACGATTGGTACACTTGCCATTTGAATCTGCACATTGACGGTTCATGTCTGAGCTATTGGAACTGTTTTGTCTGAACTGTTGCAATGGTTCTGTGAACAGTTCCAACCGTGTACCAGATCAGGTAGCAGGGTGGATTGCATCCAAGAGCCGCGACCCATCTGCACTCGTGTGGCCCAGTCCAAAAGAACCGGATCGGGTTCGTCCCCGCACCTTGGCCCTGGCCCTGGCCCAGGCCCAAGCCTTGGCTCCGGCTCCGGGCTGGGACGGGGCGGGCGACGTCAGCGCCTGCACTTGTGGGCATGGTTTCCCTCCAAACGCGCGCGAAAAATCTAATTACCCAAAGGGCGCACCCTTTATTCCCATCTTTTCATATTTAAACACTTCAGCTATCCACATCATATCCAATGTGAGACTAAATTGTTAGCTTCCTTTAGTCCCCTTTAGCTATTAAATTGGGCTAACTTTCGACATGAATATCTCATTTATTCGAAAATGGAATTGAACATATGAATATACCACGTCATCCCCAATGGAAGGAGTGCACACTCCAACCATTATCTGGTTGACTCTATTAACGGATCTCGCCTTAATTCAACTCAAAGATTTACTTAAAATTCTTCGTTTTCCCAACACTTCTTTCTTCACACTTCTTCTCGGTTGTCCTCTATCTTCACATAAGGGGGCTTAGGCCTTCTCAATGTTCATTAGGGCGTGTAATGAGTCGTGCTGTGTCGTGCCTAACCAAGCACAGGCATGGCCCACGTAAGAATACCTAGATCGAGGGACGGCCCAGAGTACCTATAATCCATGTACTAGTCCACTAGATTTTGGGCCGACCCACGTGCTGTACTGGGCCAGTCCGTTTGTGCCTCCATTCGTACTTGAATCGTGCATGTCTATTCATGCCCGAATTGGACCCCTTTTCTGTGTCTACTCGTGTCTACTTTCCATATTTGTGCCTAATAGTTTCTAAAACAGTCAATCAAGTAGAGCTAGGGCTTTTGTTAACAAAAGTTCAACTTCTCGGGTTTTCTATTAGACAGAAATTTTGTTAAATTAGAATTAGAATCAATGCATGAGATGAGTCTGATGAGAATACAAGTCATGAGGTCTGATTTCATTAAAGGCTGAGATTGATTTAATATAAGTTGACTAGTTTGTAAGAGAGCGATACTAATAATCGGGCCAGCCCATTTTGCCAGCCCCGTCGAGCTCCATTTGTGTCTTTATTGAGTCGTATCGTGCGTCGTGCTGAGCTAGGTCGATGCAAGTCCAAGCACGACCAAAATTAACTGGCCATAAATTAGGCACGGGCCAGAGTCCTATTTCTATTACCTATGTAGTGAAATTTTTGTGCCGGCCGATCGTGCCTTGGGCCGGCCCGGGCCCTTTACCAACCCTGTTGTTCATCTCTCTCTCTCTCTTCTCTAATCATGAGAACATAGATATCAACAAGTGGATCAATATAGCTGGAGTTAGCGAGGCATAGGTTCTGAAATTTGTAAGGATGGCAATCACTACCTCAACCTGTAGCCTCTTGGCATTGAATCTTTCCGGTCGTCTTTAAGAGACTCATTCTTTCATTGTACAATGTCATGAGAGCAACGAGATTCTTCTTCTGACATCGATTATTGATGAACTTTTGAGTGAAACTCCCGAGCGAGCTACTCGAAGAAGTTGACAGAATGAGGTGGTAGCTTGTTTTACAATTAATCTCCCACAGCTCCTTCAGTGGCTGAGAAATCAGACAAAGAATGACATCATTCACACCGTGCAACTCCATGGTTTCCTTGATAACTCTGGATGTGATTTTGAAAGGTCTCTTCAGCCATAACATGTGTCCGGCTGAGGGGCGCTTTCTGCTTTGGCAATGGGGCATCGGTAATATGATGACCAAAAGGCTCAAATCTTCAAAGTCTGAGCTTATATATCAGACACATAACTCTGTAGCCTTCTTCACCGCAGCACGATTCGAGCACTCGGAATCGTTCTCCTGCAGCGTCAGCTTAGAATTTTCACTCTCTTACCTTCTCCCTAAGAACCATTGGAGGTCTACTCAGCTTGAATTAACCATTGGAGGTGAATTGTTGAAGTTGTTTCTCAGCCACATAGACTGCTGCAGCGACCTCGGTTGCATTAAAGTTCTGAGAGAAATTGGGATGGCATTGGTCTCATCATCACCCTAATAAAATGCCTCGAGGTGGTAGACACAGCATGATTCCAAGCCCATGAGTTAATCACTGGCGCTGTTGCCCTATATGGCCAGTCTTTTACAGCAGCACCATGGGAAAGTGAGCTCTCCGAGGTCTTGACCAAATCAAAAAATTAGGAGAACAGATCTAGGGGAGAGAGACTCAGCATATCACCAACAGAAACAGATGTAAGAAGCAGGAGGAAAATATCCCAGCTTGACCTCAGTTCACAATCAGCTGGTCATTAGTCATGTTGATTCAATGAGACAGGATGTCATCGATACACACACCACACTCCCTGAGCCGGGGCAATGAAGCAAACCATGGAGAAAGAAGGAAGCATCTTCATGTTTAAACAAAAGATTGAGCTTGATACAACAAGAAAAATAAAAAAGCATTCAATACGTCAAGAAACGAAAGCAAACTAAATCATAACCCTCTGTAATAGCAAAACAACTGAAAGCCACATACACAACCAGCCTTTCTACCTTCAGCAACATGTCGATAATACGATGAATACACGAGACTCATTCGGCTTCCTTTTCTAATATTTTGTTTCCTTTAAAACTCATTTTTCTTTGAATTTTTTTTTTCTCCCCCTCTTTTGCTTGTTCAGTCAGTTGTCATCGGCTGGGTCATGCAGCAACGGAAGCGGGCCTTGCGCACAGTGGTTCCAATCTCTGCTTGTGCATTCTCGAGCATTTTGATGACATCGGTGAAGGGAGGACGCACATCAGGATTTGCATCCCAGCAACGGGTCATAATCTCTCCCAGAACCGGGAGGCAGTCGCTTGGTATAATTGGTCGGGCACACTTGTTCACCACAGCAAATGCCGCCTGAACTGCTGTCATGTTCTGGAAAGGAAGCATGCCTGTTATGAGCTCCCATAGGACAATGCCGAAGCTATAAACATCAACCTTTTGAGTGTAGGGTCTGTGTTGAATCATCTCTCTGCAAACAAGAAGGGGAGGACTCTATTTATCAAATATGAAAATGAAATGGTGAGAAACAAGCTGAAATACAGATATGGGCAACTTGAAGATTTACATAATGTAGAGCACAGAGAGTTGGAACATTTCTTCACTAAACAGTTATAGGTGGAAATGATTAATTCTACTAAATTCATGATGACATGTTTTCTAGATAGCCACCATAGATTGTCAAATTCTTACCACAATTATTTTGGCCAGAGTAAATATAATTGTCGATTTTAATTTCATTGTTCAGTTCCTGCAGTTTATGGAGGAAGATTGTTACATCGGTAACCGCAAACCTGAAGCCATGAGGGGATAAGGGGGAAAAAGGAAGAAAACAAGCCCGCAACCCACATGTACTGCACAGCAGTGAGAAGAGGAGAGAGAAGACAAAAAAAAAAAAAAAAAAAAAAAAAAAGAAAAGAAAAAGAAAAAAAAAACACAAACACACACACGCCCACCCCCCACACCCACGCCCACATCAGTGTCTAAAACCCACTTGTAAACCCGTAACTTCACGTCAGCATCTAAAGAAAGAACCAATATAAACTTGCTGAGAGGAAGTAGAGGGCAAATCATTATTGATCAAAGCTCCCATCGCGAGTACAGCAAAAGGTAGTAGCATTAGCGGATAATCTCTCCCCCATCACTTGTAAGACATGACAACTAGAATCTTTCCTTTGCTCATCTATCGAAATCATTGAGGTAATGCACAAATATTTTGAAGAAATTCCTCTGGTTTAATGGTAACATCCTTCAAGAAGCGAAGCTCTAATTCCTCCCCCAATTGCAAACCTCCTAGAGTCCTGGCTACTACAGAATGCTGTAACAGAGGTCATGATTGCCATGATTGACCCAACCCTCCCAGTAAATTTTCCCCAAGTAATAAATACGCCCACAGATGCAGAAAGGATTCTTCCTTGCTACCCAGTCTCAAGAACCACTAGTTCATCTGGAGGCCCTAGTACTGAACTCCTAAGAATCTAACAACAAATAAACTAGGTATTTGCAAAGCCTTTATTTATTTTCTGCTGAACAGAGGACCTAGATGCTCAACCTGAAAGAACCTTATCCTTAAAACTAACAGTTTCTTCACAGTTAGCAATATTCACTGTTTTAATTTCCACTGTTCTCGCATCAGCATGTTGTTACAGTAGCACATGGTATTATAGAAGTAATTTTAGTTCATTGATATATTTACATTGCAGAATATCTAGCAAAACATCACCGATCAACAAGGGAGAAATGGATAACAAAAGTGACTTGGTCACAATTATAAGCAATTCCTAGAAACTACGATGTACAATATGCAATGAGAATTGATTCAATTCATGCAACAGATTTATCCAAGGAGCAGGCCGTGTAGGTGAAGGCAATGCATGCATTGTCTTCTCTCAGCGTTAAAAATGTTAGATCTTATAAACATTTTCCTTTAATGCCCACGAGCAAAGCATACTACAGATGCGCCAGTCCGGCGAATAGAGCGTATCAGATTAGGGCAAGTTAAAAGAGCGCAGGTGTGACCAAAAAAAACATGGATGGAGGTGAGATACGACAAGATATAAAGGCTAAAGGTCTTAATGAAGGCATATTGCTCAATAGAAATAAGTGAAGAAAGTTGATCCATGTGCCCGATCCGGCGTAATTCTCTTTTGGTTCATGTAGCCTACCCCAAACACTTGGGACAAATGGCTTAGTAGTTGTTGTTGTTGTTGTTTGCCCACGAGCAAGGAATAGCTAAAATTATTGAACAGCATGGAAGAGTTTTCCCAGTCTCAAATAACCATCAAGAGGCTTATTAATTGATTTCACAAGTTTGGGGGAAATCAAATGCTACAATATTATAGGATTAATGAATTAATTTATAATGTTTGAAATTGATGATAACTTGAACCATACAGTCAGATTGGAATATCAACCCACCTTTGTGGCAGTTTTCAGTTAAAGTCCAGACTCCTTCCAAATGTTGCAGCAATATCCACATCCAATTCCAATTCCATGTCCTCTTTGATTGTCAAATTCACAAAATGGAATCTTTTAAAAAATTTGATATACTCTCTTCGACAGTGCATTGTGCTTGTAATTATCAAAAGTTATCAAGATTATTTTTGACTTGAAAAACAATGCTCCCATGCCTAGATAATCTCTTTATGGTTGATACTCAATTCCAGCAGAAAGAAATAAGCAAGCTTTAAAGATGCCTCTTCTCTTGTCTAAAATTCCATAAAGTCCTTTCTCATCTGAACTACCTCCTTCTACATCCGGCTGCAACAGAAAATTCAATCCTCTGTGCTTATAAATAGAACAATCAGGATGAAGTTAAAAATAACTTTTCTCTTGAAATGCGTGGACACCCAAATATTCTACTACTCGACAATCTAGACATGCCTTAAAGCAGTTACGAATGTTTGTTACATGCCTAAAATAATTGTCCCTCTTAGATCAACTATAATAAGTAGAAGATCCTAACCACTCAAACAAGACTTGAACCCAAAAAAAAAAAAGAATTAATCAAACTAGATCCCTTGACTAGTAAACGAATTCTCTGGTTCACACCCTTCTTGACTACACGTCGAAACACAGACCAATCAACCACTTCAACATACATAGATAAAATAAGCAATTAGGGATTCACGTGTTGACTATAAAATTGTAGTTAGACGTTTCTTTAGTTGAGAATATGATGGAAGAACTGGTTGAGATGGTTTCGACATGTGCAACAAAGTCCAGTTAGTGCACTACTTAAGAAGAGAGATCGGATTGTAGTTAAAGATGCAGCCATGGCTAGGGTGGACCAACATGGATATGGATTGAGGCAGTAAAAAAGATTGATTGTTAAGCTAACAAAGAAAATAGCCCTTGCTAGAGCTAAATGACGAACAAGGTTCATGTAATTGACTACAAAATTTTGGGATAACAGTAATCTTGTTGCTGTTTACTTCAATGATTAAGAAAATGTAACTTTCATAGGCCTCAGTTTCAACTCAATGCTACATGGGCTATTGGCATGGGTGTCTAAGGTCCGCAAATCTCTAGCACGCAAGATTCAACCTCCAACAAGCTCAATATAGGAAACCGACGTATAAAACATGCAGAATGGTCAACCTGCAAACCTAGTTTGGCAATCCGATTTCAGTTTTGGAGGTCAAACCACAAAAAACGAAACCACGGTGTGATTGGGAACCAAAATAGGGTTTCGTACTCCATAGTTTCAGGGACCTGATAGTCATTCAAGTCAAAACTCTAATCTGAGAGCAGTTTTGGAATCCATGGTTTTAATACATACAAACCATGTTTCGTTTTAACTTAAATGAAACCATGGTTTAAAAAATAATAATAATAATAAATAGGCCTAACAGCATACACCTTCAGTTATGTAGCTCAGCAAGTCTACTCCTCATGAGATGAAACCAGCAATACAATAAAAGCCAGCAATACAATATAATAAAAACTAGAAATTAAAGGTAGCTTTGATTGAGCATAAGAGAGAATCTCTTTGGATGGTTGGACCATAAATGTGACCAATGAGCGCAGCAATTTGGGGAAACAAAACATAGTTGGAGCAGCAGCTAGGAGCCAAGATCCAGGGGAAATTAGAACAAACATGGATTTTGTCATTCTCAAAACATATAAGGCAGTTGGGCCTTGACTCGGTGAATGAGAAAAGGAGGACTCATGTAGCCAACCCCAAAATGTCGAATAAAGGTATTGTTATTATCATTGTTGTGTTTATCATAAGCATCAATCTTGAAAATCAATAAGAAAACACCCAATCTTCTAAGAAGCCCTTAAAACATCTTAGCCTCAAATATTTTGTTTCTTTGAACGGGTAGAAGCATCTTCCTACAAGATAAATGGTACCCTCCAGAAAGGAAAATCAGATTTAAAGAGTATGACTTACGAAGTCACTCTGTTCAAGAATTTTGAGTAAAATATATGAGTGTTAGAAAGGGAAAGGCACACTATGGCTGAAGTATATTTTTCAATATAGCCAAAATGAGATTCCAAGCACTTAAGTCTAGTTAAGAAATGATTTGACGGTGGTATAATATATTTAAAATTTTGGGATTGCAAAAAGTATTTATGAGATTGTGACTTTGGATAACGTGCAAAAAGCTATATTTAGAAGGGATATCTATGCGAAAAAATCAAAAGAAAAAGAAGAGAAACTCATGAAACTTTCTCAAAGGTGCCAAACTATATCTAATTGATTTGATGTGCACACATCACAGATGGATAAATGTGTTGACACTTAGTAGTTCAAGACTTACATACCAGCATGAAATATTAGACTAAATGCTTTATTTTCAGAGTGTCGAGTACAGAACCATTTGACATCCAGGAGTCAAAAGCATGGAGATTAACAAGCTCCTCGGAAAGAAGAGTTTAAGTAACATGATTCGAGTTTCCCATATACTAAGTAGCAAAGACATTCCTATCATGAAGTCGTCCCATGTCAAAAGGAAATTGACGACACCAACACTTCTTGAAACAAATGTATGACACTTCCCAAGCATGTCCTAAACTTTATGTACGATATAATTTTAGTTTAAGACACTTGCAGACACTTCTTCGACATGTCCTACATTTTTTCATCCCCTTGTTTCTACACAATACATGTTTTGTAATGTTTGAGATGTTTATTTACTTTCATTTATATCTATCGAACATTAGACTTTCGCGAAAAAAATGTCAAAACATTGACTTGTATAAAACTATCCTTAGCTTAGATATTAGTTCGATATATGTAGCAAGATATAGTGAGTTACTCTATAGAAAGTTAAATAGACAAGTCCTTCTGCAAAATTATAAAAATGATGTGTTGTAATCATTGTATGGCATTGTATATCATTAGAAATGTGTCTAGCCATATGGATGCATGTAAATGTCTATGAATGTATGCGTATATGCTTTCTCTCTTTATTATTATATTTGTTCTAGTGTCCTGTCATCGTATCTCATGCCCTACTTTTTTTAAGATTGTGTCTGTGTCCACGCCCATGCTTCTTGGCTATAATATAAACTGATTATACAAAATCTTAATGGAGAACTCAAGCATATTGAACCAATTAAGGTTGAAGCACAAAAACATTGATAGGAAAAAAAGTACACTAATAAAGATAATGGCAACATTTCAAGCATCAACCAACTTCAAATAACTTAGGTAGTCCTACCTATCAAATGCATGGTTTTTAGTCCTGTAACAAAAAGAAATCCCCCAGAATAAAGGGAATGCACGAAAGACAGAAGAGTAAGAAATGTTAAAGGATAAAAAAGAAAATTTTATTAACCTACACAATCATAATAAATGAAGAAAACCCAAGAGGCAAAAGAAACAAATATTCAAAGTGTTATTATAATAATCTGCAATGGTACTGAAATACATGTTTCTGCATGGGTCTTGAGATCCTAAGATTTATCAGCCCACCATTTTATGTATTTTCATACATAAAAATTCGAAAACAAACATCTCGTTAGTATGGCAACAAAATTAGAAAGAAAGAACTATGTGCTTCTCGAAGAGGATGAACCACATTTAAATGATGCCAGATGCTGAAGAATAGTTCTAGTATGACATGCCAAGATCTGTTCTGGTACTCATAAAAAGAAAAAAAGCATCATATTATAAAATATCAACATATATACATATCATGCATGCATGCCATCCATCTATTTGTCCATCCATTCTTACATATGTTTTGTATGTATATGTATTTAAGTATGCACCAAATATATGAATATTTGTGTATGTGTCTGATCCATACATACGAACTTATGCATAGACGTATGTGTGTAAGCATGCACATATCGTGTGTGTGTGTGTGTGTGTGTGATCTGGGCATCAGCTGCTATAGAAGAAAATTTCTTCCTAGTTAAAAAAATCCACTCCCCCTCCTTTGTGCAATAAAATATCAATACATCAATATCATACATCAAATATGTGAGTGAGTCGGGCACGAGCTGTACCGTTACTCTCACCTGGTAGCCTTTAGTCTATGTTATCGGTTCTAAGAATCAAGTACTACATATCATCCTCTAAAGACAAACACAAACATCTACACTCAAACCAGTTTATTCCTTTTCATGTCTCATAACTTTGGTAAATTGGTTTAGGGAAATTATAGATAAGTTTCACCAATTCCCTAACTTTTCAATCAAAATCAGATGAGCCCCCTGCCTTCACAAATCATAAAGTCATTTCTTTTGTATTGTATACCTTGATATAAGCTTTTTGTAATTTCAATCATTTCACCTTATCTTTTCAGTGCGGCTAACGATACTGAATCCTCCTGATTCAGTACCAGAGTGTAGAGGGCTGATTGTAAGGTTAACACGAAATCGGACAATATTTGAAACTGTGCATGATACAATGTCATATATCCTCACTTGGAAGTCCAACATCTTATTTTCTCTTTTCCACTAACCCAAAAATGCTGCTTATTCAATTCTAGTTTTAGGCCACAAAATACTCATGTTAAAACTTACCCAATATTTATACACAGATTCCCATGAGTTAGACATACTACTATCATCTCTAAGCTGTTATGTAGATACTGCAGAAACAGCCATGGAGATATTGTTCTAAAAAATCTGTAAACTATCTAGCATAACAAAGTAACACCCCCACCACTCCATCCCAGCCCACCCCCCCCCCACCCCATTGCGCCGCGCGCATGTAAACACACACGCATGCGCGCGCGCGCGCACACGGGGGCACATGCAGGTGTGCGCGCGCGCGCGCACACAAAAAGCAAAATGGCCAAAATAAAGAGAGTACAGCAGACCATATAAAGGAGTAAACAGTAGTAAGTGAGACTTGCAACTACAATTAGTTTTTCCGGAGTCCTAGCTTGGCTAGAATAAAGAGAACATATCCAGACCATGTAAGGGAATGAGCGCTAGTAAGTGAGACTTGCAATGATATTGTTTCCCTGGAGTCCCAGGGATACTGCAGCATTCTACTATTTCCACCAGTTTAAATAACCAAGATCCAGTAACATGTAAATCCTTCTACCCAAGAAATAGATCAGGTGTAAGAAAGCTAACATTTTCTGACCAGTAAGAAACTAACAGTTTATATCAGCAATTCTGCAGAAAGTTTTTAATTAAATTAACAGAAATCAATCAAGATAAAGGACATGTGCAAATATGATATAACATTTAATGAAAATTTAGACATAGTGATTAGAATGAGAAAAGGACAAGTGAACTTACGGAGCCATCCAGCGGTAAGTTCCAGTCTCCGGTGTCATTCCCTCTGTCTGCACCTCAATTCTCGCCACCCCAAAGTCCGCAATCTTAATTGATTTGTCTCCAAAAATAAGCAAATTATCTGACTTCAAATCCCTATGAATAAACCCCAAACCATGCATATAAACCATCCCCCTGGCAACATCCAGGGCTTGCTTCACTGCCACCGTCAGTGGCACCGCTCTGTTCTGCCTTCTCATCAAGAACTGTCTTACTGACCCTCCCTTTGCATACTCCGTTACAATGCACCAAACCATTGGCTTCCTACATGCACCAATAAACCTCACCACATTTGGATGCCTCAAATTAGCAAGCATCATCACCTCCTGTGCAAACTGTTGCTCCATCAGTTGTGCCCTCTCTGGATCATTCTCGGGTTTTTCCAACAACTTAATCGCAACATCCTCTCCATTGTAAGTACCGCGATACAGCTTCCCGAAGGCACCTTGAGCAAATGCCATTCCCATATTAAGTTTCCTCAAATCAATGGTCCACTCATCATAATTCTGAAGGGATTCTGTTGGGTAATTGTGATCCATTAAAGCCTGAGCCAAAGCATCATCGTTAAGCACATGATTATTCCTCTTCTTCCCAGGCCGGAACACGCTATGACCAACCGAGTAATCCGAAGGATGAACAGGTCGGAGGCCAGGGTGATGCAAGATTCCAGTGTGAGAATTGTTGTTGGACCCGACACTGCTGTTATCGACGGACATCGAAACAGAGCCTCCTCCGTTGCTCGTCTGAAGGCTCCCAATGCTGTCAATCGACATATTGGAGCCTTCGCCAAGCTTTCTATAAAACCCTAAGTCGTAGTAATTGTTTCCAGCATCATTCCCAACACCTCCAATAATCCCAGCAAATTTACTGCCCTCCATCATCTTTACTCCAACCTCACGCCTAAAATTCGACTAAGTTCTCTCTATATATCATCCAATTCCAAAAGCGCTAAATAGATATCAAAAACCAAGCCTAATCTCTGTTCAGGATGAGCTCTTGCTACATCTGGAGCCAAGTTCTTACCAAAAACGGAAAAACCACGACGATTTCAACGGATAAAACCCTAAAGACAATGGGGAGTGAGAAATTCCTTCGATCTGAGAGGGGGAGGCACCGATTTCTGCGAGACTCACCTCGATCGAGACGAAATCGAGCGGCAGAGGAGAGGAGGCGGAAGCAGAGGAGGTAATCCGAGCGGCGGAGGACGAAATCGCGAGGGTAAATGGGTGGAAACGAGGGGATTTTTTGGGTTCAACGAAGAGTCTCTCTTGTCTAGTGGCGACTGGAGAGACGACCTGTGGCAGCTGAGGAGAAAGAAAAGAGAGAGTAAGTCGTCGTTTTTTTTTTTTTTTCCCCTCTTTTCCTCGTCTTAAAAATTAATTTGGTTTAATTACTAATATTTATATGATACGATGAGATTAGTGTCTTTAAAGGAAAATAGTAAAGAATGGTGACGGGTCATATAATTTAGTTTAAATTGATATTTAATTGATCTGATGGAGAGATTAAGGGACCCTAATTACGCGGTTTGGACCAGAGATGCGGATCCGGTCCAAAGGTCCGAGGATTTCTTTCTTCTCGCGAGTTTTTCCGTGAGAAAAATGACAAAATATCCAGCCCAAAAGGGTGCAAATCAGAAAGCATCGTGGATGGCATTTTTTGGATTTACAAAGTTTTAGTTAATCAAGAATTTGAATTTTAAATACTTATCTTTTGAACTTAAAAAAACAAAAAAATTAGGTATATTTGGGTATTATGGTGGAGATTTTCCGTCACGAGCAATCGGACGGTCGATCCTCACCACAAGTGAGAACAGAAAAGTGAGGAGCGTGTGAATAAAAGTGGTGAACAACACACAAAAGAGAGACACACAAGATTTTTTTTTCATGTGAAAACTCAAATCAAGAAAAAATCACGTAGAGAAGGAGAAGAATCCATTATAATCTACTAGTTATAAGATTTATAGAGGCTGTATGGCAGAGTCTTCGTGTTGGGCCTTTTTTTAAAAGGGCTTTTTTTATTTAAAAAAAATGAAAGGGCTCCCCCTTCTCGCCGGAGGAGAAATTATATTTATACTCGATCTGATCTGCGTACATGGGGTGGATGTTACGGGCGTGATCCTCATAACCACATGATTTGCATATGTAGATTTATTGTAGCAGTGGTGATAATTGATGCTTGACTGTTGGGATTGCATGAAGAGAATCCTGCCTCAATCCATAATTCTCTAGGCTGGAAGGCGTTTCATGTTATAAACGTGGAGGAAAATCAGGTTGCGTACTGAATGCGGAGGTCATGGTTGATCTGTTGTGTCTCCAGAATGGGAGGAGCTCCGGGATGACTGAGAGCAATGGAGCTGCCGGAATGGAAACATCCTCAGGAAAAAGAGCAGCATCTTGAATGGTTCCAAAGTGCAGGCTCCTGGTTGCTAGGACACGGGTCATCATCCTATGAGGATTAAATTTTAACCACTATAGATGCCCATTTGAAGGTCACCTAGAGGGGCTGAATAGGTGATGTGCTAATCTAATGCCAAGCAATGCGGAATTAAAACTTATTATGCAAAATAAAATAAACAAACAATGTATAACCAAAGAGTGAAGCCGAATTCCCGGTGAAGAGCTATAGACTTCTCCTCGAGATTCCTCTAAATTAAGAGCTAAGGTGCTACTACTATAGCTCTCTTGGTTAAATACAAATTTGAGTAAATAAACCAATATCAAGTATGTAGAGAATGAACAATAATAGCAATGCTAGATATTAAACAGCCCAAGCAAGTATATCTATTTAGCATAAGCAATATCAAGCAAAGAGAGATATGGACAATAAAGAACATGCAAGACATCAAACACATGTGAGTAGAGAGAGAAGCAATCACAAACATCGGAGAATTGTTTCGAGATTCGAGCCACTTGTTATATGTCCCCACCTTCACCGCAATAAATGATTTCCACTATAAAGATCCTGCAAGATCACTCGGTGTCGTAACACCTACAACAAGCTCCCTCAAGAACTCTTGGACCCACAAGTCCCTCACTTGTTCCCGCAAGTACAACACACAAGAACCAGCAAGCTCGCCGAGGCCGCAACCTCTACAATTCCTCCAAATACAAATTGGAACACTTGATGATCACTTCTCTTGATCACCGACAAACACTCACAACAAGAATCCTTATAGGATGGATATAGCAATTGATAGCTCAAACTTGTGTGAGAAAAACAAGATAGATTTGAAAGTGAAAAACACAAAAAATCATTTTGAATAAGATAAGAGATACACTCTTGGTAAACTTTCTTTTAATATGAAAATGGAGCTCTAAAAACTTGTTTAAAAACTTCTATGGTGGATAGGAAAGTAGCTCTTGAAAACCTCACCAAAAATCTTGATAAAAACTGACCCAAAAGTTCCTTTTATAGAGGCTGTCAAAAACTAGTCGTTGGGGTCAGATTGACCTGTCGATCGACCAGCCAATGGTGAGATTTCTGACCGTTAGGGTTGTCGGTCTGTTGGCCCAAAGGCCCACACTCTAGTTTTGATGATCATTAACTCATGTTGTTATAGTACTAATGATCTTGTGTTTATATAGTTTCAGATTTACTATCAAGATTTTAGTAGGTACTTAGCTTCAACAAACGAGTTTTGGAGTTAACACATGTAGATTCAAGAGCTCGTGCATCAAGAACGCATCTAACACTCGGATGGAGTCAAGCTCTTTGGATCGTGTTTGGATCGAGTCGGCTTGGAGAAGGAGTTCTACAAGAAGACTTCTATTTGTACGAAGATTTGTGTAAAATAGACTAGTGTTGATATACTCAAGTTCAGACACACAAGTTTAATACGTTTGGTTTTAGGTTTAACCGATTTTGGATTTCAAATATGCATATGTATGGTTTTCATGAATATATAGAATCAAAACAAGTTTATATGGTTTAATGTATATCGGATTTCATCTATATACATCTATGCTTCATATATTTAGAAAAACTTATTTTGATGATTCTATTTTATGTGTTAAGAATTTTATAATTAATAAAACTTATTTTAGATTTCATGTCAAAAACACAGATATATCATTTACTATGTATTAGATTCTATCTATACACAACATGCTTCAAATGTGTTTCAATGTCATGTTTTTGTATTTATACAAGTTTTAGAGAAAACGGATTTTCATTTCAAAATCCAAGTTTTAGAAAATACGATTTTCGGTTTAAAGCTTAATTTTTATATCACAAAAATTGTTCAAATAGTTTGTAATATATGTTGATTTTTGATCACACATATTTGTTCTTCAAATATATATAAGAATATAATTTTGTGAAATTTATGAGAATTTATGGGATTTTATAGGTGTTAAAAACAACAAGTTTCATAACCTATTATCCCTAGCTTGAGCCTGCTGGCGGTAGACCGGCCGTTTGATTGAACTAGAGCTAGGTCGACCGATCGGTCGATCGATGTGCACAAGGACGTGCACAAGGCCTGCCTTTGAGGTCGGTCGACCGGGCGGTCAACTGACTGTAACTACCCAACTCTCGGGTAGCGCCGGTCGACCGGGCGGTCGAGTGTCCTTTTCTGGCTACCAATGACTATAATTCTGAGAGTATATATAAAGGGGTTCTCTTGTGCTGTTCTCAATAAGATTTCTCAAGAGCTATTCTCCTATTTTTTCAAGTGTTTAGCAGCAAGTTTTAAAAGAAGTTTTGAGCCAAAAAGTTTTATCTTTTATTTATTTTAAAGTGTTAAAAAAATCAAAGAAAAGGGAGAATTTGGGAAATTGATTTTGATCTTTATTTATATATCTACCAAGTGTTTTTCCCAAGTATTTTTCTTTGTTATTTTCTTTTCCAAACATTTTATTTTCTCACACTTGAGCTATCATCTCTAATCTTATCATAGGATCTTGTTCTTGTGAGAAAAATTATTTGTGGTCTATTGTGATCACCAAGTGTTATTTGTGATCATTAGATCACTAAGATTGTAATCTATTCTTTTCTTTGGCTTTGTGCCTATCCCTCTTGTGTAGAGGTGATTGTGCTTGAGTTTTGGCTTTATGCTTGATCCCTCTTATGTAGAGATGACTGTGTTTTGGTTCTGTGCTTATCCCTCTTGTGTAAAGGTGATTATGTTTTGGCTCTGTGCCTATCCCTCTTGTGTAGAGGTGATTGTGTTTGAGTTTTGAATTT
This sequence comes from Agave tequilana, assembly GCA_038442645.1. Lineage (NCBI taxonomy): Eukaryota > Viridiplantae > Streptophyta > Magnoliopsida > Asparagales > Asparagaceae > Agave > Agave tequilana. The sequence continues at coordinate 1,746,303 of JAVJIF010000050.1, forward strand.
GTGCCTTATCCCTCCTGTGTAGAGGTGATTGTGTTTGAGTTTTGACTTTGTGCCTTATCCCTCCTGTGTAGAGGTGATTGTGTTTGAGTTTTGGCTTTGTGCCTTTTCTCTCTTATGTAGAGGTGATTGTGTTTTGGCTTTGTGCCTATCCCTCTTGTGTAGAGGTGATTGTGTTTGAGAGAGAAGTAGTGTACTCCAAGTGTAGAGTTGTAATTTCTCAGTGGAGGTCCCTTTGTGGAAGGTCCTGTGTGGACATAGTGAAAATCCTTTTGTGTACAGGCGGGGATATAGAGCAGTGGCTCGAACCTTGAAACATATCTTATTGTTTGCGTTTGATTAACTATCTCTAAACTCTATCTCTCTTATATCTTGCATTGCTTTATATTACACATATTCATATGCTAGATATAGTTTGCATGTGCCCACACTTGTGTTGAACTAAGAGAGCTTCATTTAGCACCTCAACTCTTAATCTAGAGCAATCTTGAGGAGATAGTTCAGAGCCCTTCACCGGGAATTCGACTACACTCTTTGGTCACATATAATTTGTTGCAATTGAGTTTTAAATTTAGCATCATTTGTTATTAGATTAGCTACTACACCTATTTACCTCCTCTAGGTGTATTTCAATTGGTATCAGAGCCTACGCTCCTGATATTTGGTTTAATCACCTAAGACTGAGATCTTAAATTGCTAATCTAGATTTACATTTGCACACATATTGTTTATACTTTTATGGATTTCATGACCCCTTCCATATATGATGTTACCAACATCGATATGTGAAAATTTAAGATAGGTGAATATCTTAAAACCCTACAATTTTATGTTTACCTTGCCACTACCAAGAAATCTTATCTTGATAATGACAAATACATTGAGGCTAATACACAAGCCTATTATTTCTTTCTATTGAGGCACTTAGGCACACACTTAGTAAAGGTTACTCATTGTGATTCCGCTTTTGCAGTGTGGAACACATTGACCTCACCGAGCTACAGACGACAAACTATGTGGAGAAGGAATCCTTGGTGGATGAGTCCGACGAAACTTGCTATATGGTCCAAGGGATTGACTCCCTTGAAGTACATTCGGATACTCATTTAGATGATAGTTCTACCTCTTCTAATGTTGATCATGATAGTATGGATGCCCATGTATTAAATGAAAAGCTTTCCCTATTTTGTGAAAACTTGCTAAAAAATACAAACTTTTGAAAAAGAAAAGTTTTAAATTAAAAGAAGAAAAGAAGAATTTATTTTTAAAACTTAATATGGTTTTGCAAGAGAGGGTTGAGATTTCAAGTGAAAGGGACTCATTGAAATCTCAACTTGTCCTTGCCTTAAATGAAACCGAAATTTTAAAGAATAAAAATGATTGTGATAATATTTTGAAGAATAATGAGGTTTTGTCTTCAAAACTCGATTTTATTTTAAAAGAGAACAATTCTTTGAAAAATAAAATTGCTTTGATTTCAAAAGAATTGAAATTTGTTTCAAAGGAAAATACTTCTTTGAAAAATAATTTTGATGCTATTGTTTGTCATATTTCTATTGCCTCCTCTTCTATTGATAAACATATTACTTGCTCCACATCTTCTTCAAGTATTAATAATGATATTTGTATGTTGAAAAAATTATAAGTTGTTTGGGCTCCACTTTGAGCCAATGTGCTATGGATCACAAGAAATTGGAATCCGTGTTTCGAAAGAAACAAGTTTCACATATTCATGCTCACCAATCACGACATACACATGCTTCTCACATTCACACACATGACACCTTGTATGCTAGTGTGTACACTTGTACACATTGTGGACTTACGGGCCACCTTACAAGCTTTTGTTATGATAGAATAAATATTTTAAATTTTGCAAATAAGTTTATTTGGGTTAGGAAAGGTGCTAACCCCCATGGACCTAAAAGGATATGGTAACCAAAAGTCACCCCTATTGTATTTGATGTAGGTGTGGGCTCTCACTTGACGTGAGGGATTTGATGCTTTGATGATGGATGCGTTTGAGCTTGATGGACACTACATTGGATGCATCACCTTCAAGGATGTTTGGTGGGAGGACCACCATGGTTTGGAGACCTAGAAATTAACCCTATTGGTTTTGGTAACTATCTCTAACTCCTTATTTTGTTTACATGCTCTTACATGAATGTTTTTAGCATGTATTGGTATTCATGTTTTTCATATTTATTATGTTAAATGCAATGTTAATTAGACTTGAGATATACATAAATAGTTTTTGAGATACACCCATGTTTATATGAACTATTATTTTTGTGTTCTCACTATAGTTTAGCTATTGTGTATATCCTAACTTTAAAGCACGTGTATTTACCCTAATGATCATGTTGTAAATCACCTAGAGGGGGGTGAATAGGTGATGAGCTAATCTAATGGTCAATAATGCGGAATTAAAACTTCTTAAAACTAAACACCACGTATAACACAAGAGTGTAGCCGGATTCCCCGTGAAGGGCTCTGGACTAACTCCTCAAGATTCCTCTAAATAAGAGTTGAGGTGCCGCGTTGGCTCTCTTGGTTGAATACAAGTGTTACCAAACAATCCCCAAGCATATAACAATATGAGCACAAATGTATATCAAGCATATAAAGATAAAGACAATATTAGCATGCAAGATATAAAGGCAAGTAAGAGATAGAAAGAGAGCAATCGCAAACACGGAAGATTTGTTTCGAGGTTCGAGCTCACTTGCTTTACGTCCCCGCCTTCAACACTGTGAAGGATTTCCACTAAAAACGATCCCACCGGATCACTCGGTGCCGCAACACCTACAAGGCGAGTTCACACTTGAACTCCTTGGACTCTCTAGTCCCGTACACACCGCAAGCCCACAAGCTCGCCCAGGCCGCACCTCAAACACCGAGTTCACACTAAAACCCGAAACACCGCGAACCCGCAAGTCCGCCTCCTCAAAGTACAAGAATGAACTTTGGTGATCACAACACTTTGATCACCTAAAATCCTCTCATAACAAATAACCCTATAGGTAGATATAGCAATGGATAGCTCAAGTGTTTGTGTGAGAAAACTAGGATTGAAATGTTGGAGGAAAACACAAGAAAATCTCTTTTCAAAACACTCTTGAAAATCTCTCCTTTTGATATGGCAATTTTAGCTCTTAAACAAGTGGAGAAAACACCTAATAGAGTTGGAAAAACTGACTCAAAATCTACTGAAAAATCTTGTAGAAAACAACCCCAAAAACCCCAATTTATAGGGCTAGAAAAACTAGCCGTTGGGAGCCAGGTTGGCCTGCCGGTCGACCGCCCAGTCGACCGCCAACGGTCAGATTTCTGACCGTTGGGGCGTCGATCGACCGGCCCGGTCGACCGCTGTCTAGAACAGAGAGCAGAGCTCTCTGCCGGTCGACCGGCCCGGTCGACCGGGGCTTTCCAGAGAGCAGAAGCTCTCTACGGTCGACCGGGTCAGTCGACCGGCCCTCCAGCCAAACTGGCGTGCACGTTCTGTGCACGTCGGTCGATCGACTCGGTCGACCGACTCCTAGCTCGGTCGACCGGTCCGGTCGACCGGCAGAAGCAGGTCAAGTCAGTTTTGGGATTGAAAAACTTGGTTTTTATTTCTTAAATAAATCCCATAAATTCACGAAAAATCTACAAAAATAGTTTCAGTATTATACTTTGATATACAAACATGTCTGAGCAAAATCAAAACATGCTACAAACAATTTTAACTATTTTTGTAACTTAGAAATTTTGGCTAAAAACAAAAACTGTATTTTTCCAAAATGAATTTTTTTATGAAAACTCATCTAAATCAAGAGTGTGCGTGTGTAAGATATACTTGAGCAATCTACCAACTATTCTATCCTTTACATTTTAACTAAAAATATAATCTTATAAAAACAAACCTAGACACAAGCCTTGATCTTGAAGTCTTCTCCTCTTCTTGACTTGGTCCAAACTTGATCCATAGAGCTAGACTCCTCTTGAGTATTTGATGTGGTCTTGATGCATAGGCTCTTGAATCAAACCGTGCTAGCTCCAAAACTTGACTTTAAATCCTTTGTTGAAGCTAGACACCTATTAAGATCTTGATCACAAATCTGAAACTAATTAAACACAAGATCATCAGTACCATAACTACATGAGTTGATCATCATCAAAACTAGAGTGATAGGCCTTTGGGCTAACAATCTCCCCCTTTTTGATGATGACAAAACTCATGGAGTTATATATGCATGGATTAAAGTAAAGCTTCAAAGAAGCTCCCCCTTAACTCATGCATAACAATAAATAAACAAATATGTAATGAAAGCTCATAAACATGTTTGCAAATACAAGGAGATAAACATGCATGAACAAGCATGAAACACATTAAATTCTTTTTCTCCTTTTTGCAAAACAAAGTAATATGCATAAACAAAAATTCTTCTCCCCCTTTATGTAAAAAGCAAGGAAAACATGCAAAACATGCATATATACTAAAATACTTCTCCCCCTTTTTGTCAATCATTAACAAAGGGGTTAAAGTAAACACAAAAACAATGTTCTCCCTCTCAAAGAGGTGAACTCAAATAAAGAGTTATATGGGATATACATTCATGAAGAGGAAGACGCTAAGTTAGCTTCCCTACGTACATGCATTACATGAAGAAGGGATGATAAGCCCTAATTCACATAACACATAATATGCAATGCATAAGAGGAGATGCGAAACTCCGCCTACACACGTGTACCTCATAAAGAAGAGTTGTCAAGCTCCTCAATACAAGATACACTCACCATGAATCTATATGTAGAAGAGATGTTAAGTTCAAAAACAATTTTTTTAAAATTTTCTCAATAAAACAAATTTTGAGATATCTTACTAAATCAAATTTTAAGATACCAAATTGTAAATAATCATTACAAATTTTGAAATTTTTAATTGTAATTGAAAAATTATCAATTGAAATAACAATGAAATTTTGATACAAATTGTAATCTTGATACCAATGAAAGAAAGAATTTTATATTTTGATACCAATATAAATTTTCATGGATACCAATTGAAATAAATAGATCAATAGATACCAATTGAAACATATTGTACATTTTGATATCAATAAAGAATACCATATTGTAAAAAAATATCAATTGAAGATAATGCATAAGCTTATATAAAATATCAATTGAAAAATCAATTGAAAATAAAGATTTGAAGTAAGCTTAGCATAAACATACTTTATGCTTTAAACATGTAAATATCTTAAGATCAAGTATAAATATATATGATTTGTTGTTGCTTGATTTTCAAACATATATATGTATGAAAAAGACAATATCAATAGGAATTGATATTATGAAAATTATGAAGCATACATATATAGAAAACAAAATATGAGTATATACAAAAAAATATCAATTGAGATACCAATTGAAAATAACAATGTAAATCAAGTATATAACTCATAACTACCACCCTTTATATGCTCAAGATAAAAGATTTTTCAATAAAACTTACAAGGCATACTCGCCCATCCGTCCTCCCATAACGGAGTTGGTAGGGGTTTTCAAAAATAAGGTTTGAAAAATATTTTTAGTATTGAAAACACTACCAAATGAAGAATACATAACTAGTTAAAATAATTTTTGAAAAACTAGTTAAAGATCCTTCAAAACATGAAACCAAAACATATGTATATCATGAAGCATACTAAATACATAAAGTTGTCACTCAAGATCTATAAAGCTCAAAAATAACATGAAATAAAGTCATGAATAAATAAAAAAATGTGAGTGTACAAGAATCATGTAATTAGTATTTTTCATGAAAATAGTCAATAAAGCATGAATAACATTTTATTAAAACAAAAATCATGAAAATTCATAATTAAAGATGAAAATCATAAAAATTCATTTTCATCTTAAAAACAAACTTCTAGGTATATGTATGTTTTTATCCAAAACTAACAATATGCATACATATCCCAAACATCAAAAGAGTCCATAATATAAATTGCATGAAGGCAAATGACTCAAGGGGTATACATGTATATTTATTAGTTTTGACTAAAAATACCATATAAAAAATAGGCAAAACATGAAAATAGGCAAAACAAGTGTAAATGATAGAATCATCAAAACTAGACTATACATGTGCATATAGTGAGTACAAATGAACAATGAAGTGCAAACATATATGAATCAATTTGTTGCTCACTACTTGTACATGTATAAATCCAGGTTTTAATAAAAACTACATTTAAACATGTATTTACCACATGAAGCACAATCATAAAAAGCATGCTGAAAATTATCAATTATAAAAGCATGTAATCTAAATTAGGAGTTTAGAGATAGTTACCAAAACAAAGGACTACGCTCTAATTCTCCAAAACGTGGTGGTTGTCCCACCAAACCTCTTTGATAGCGGTGCATCAAAAATGTGTCCATCAAGTCCATACATCCACTACCAGGGCACCAACTCTCTCACTTTTTGTAAGAGCTCGCACCTACATCAAATACACAAGGTGGAGATTTTGGTACCCATTTTCTTTTGGGTCCACGGGGGTTAGCATCTAATGGAACCCAAACATTTTTCTTAGCAAAATTAATATGATGCATCTTATCAAAACAAAACTTTGCTAAATGGCCTTTGCGGCCACAATGTGTACATTTGTACACTCTAGGATGCATATGAGCATGGGTGTGGTCATGGCGTGCAAAATGTGTATATGCATGATCAGGGTGATGTGCATGAAAATGTGGAGCTTGTTTCTTTGAAAATAAGGACTCTAACTTTTTATGATTAAATGCACATGTGCTCAAAGTTGAGCTCAAACAATTTATTTTATTTTTTAAAATTTAATCTCATTTTGATTAATAGTGGCATGTAAAGCATGGTGAGATTGAGAATCATTTTTCTTATTCTTTTTAGAAATATTTTCTCTTTCTTTTTCAACAAATTTTCTTTTCAAAGAAGTGTTTTCATTTAAAGCAACTTCTATTTTGTTTTTTCACCAAGACAATTTTATTTTTCAAAGAAATGTTTCCTTCACAAAGACCATTCAATTTAGAAAGTAAGGAAACATTTTCATTTTTCAAACTTTCATTTTCTTTTTCAATGCATGCAACTTTATTTTTAAAAGAAACATTTTTTTTTAACATGCAATCAAAATTCTTTTTCATTTTCTTGTTATCTTTCTTGAGCAATTCATATTTTTCTAGAAGTTGTTGACAAAATGATTCAAGCTCATCATAAGACATTTCAACATCTTTTTCTACCTCGGATTCAGTAGTTATCTCAAGGGTGTTATCGCCTTGGACCATGTAGCACACGTTGGAGGTGTCACTTCCAACATCCGAATCGCTCCCTGCATAATATTATTCATTTTCGCCGAGGGAGATCAAGGAGTTCCATACTATAAAAGCCAAATCAATGTTAGCAACCCTACATAAATAATCATTGTTTAGGGTTCTTTTCAAAGCATGAATGGCTTTTGAGTTAGCCTCAATATACTTGCTATTATTAACATATGAATCTTTAATTGCAGCAAGATAAACATGAATACCTAGGCCTTTGAGGTACAAAGACATCTTAACCTTCCAAGTTTGGATGTTAAGGATGTCAAAGGTGGGAGGTGTCATGAAGTCCATGGTGTGTGTAAACAAATATTATGATTAGCTATAAAATGAGGATCTTTAACTCTAGGTTGTAAGACCCAAATTAAGAGCACTTGGCTCTGATACCAATTGTAAATCACCTAGAGGGGGGTGAATAGGTGATGAGCTAATCTAATGGTCAACAATGTGGAATTAAAACTTCTTAAAACTAAACACCACTTATAACACAAGAGTGTAGCCGGATTCCCCGTGAAGGGCTCTGGATTAACTCCTTAAGATTCCTCAAAATAAGAGTTGAGGTGTCGCGTTGGTTCTCTTAGTTGAATACAAGTGTTAGCAAACAATCTCCAAGCATATAACAATATGAGCACAAATGTATATCAAGCATATAAAGATAAAGACAATATTATCATGTAAGATATAAAGGCAAGTAAGAGATAGAGAGAGCAATCGCAAACACGGAAGATTTGTTTCGAGGTTCGAGCACACTTGCTCTACGTCCCTGCCTTCAACACTATGAAGGATTTTCACTAAAAACAATCCCACCGGATCACTCGGTGCCACAACACCTACAAGGCGAGTTCACACTTGAACTCCTTGGACTCTCTAGTCCCGTACACACCGCAAGCCCACAAGCTCGCCGAGGCGGCACCTCAAACACCGAGTTCACACTAGAACCCGAAATACCGCGAACCCGCAAGTTTGCCTCCTCGAAGTATAAGAATGAACTTTGGTGATCACAACACTTTGATCACCTAAAATCCTCTCAGAACAAATAACCCTATAGGTAGATATAGCGTGTGAGAAAACTAGGATTGAAATGGTGGAGGAAAATACAAGAAAATCTCTTTCCAAAACACTCTTGAAAATCTCTCCTTTTGATATGACAATTTTGGCTCTTAAATAAGTGGAGATAAACAGCTAATAGAGTTAGAAAAACTAGCTCAAAATCCACTGAAAAATCTTGTAGAAAACAGCCCCCAAAAACCCCAATTTATAGGGCTAGAAAAACTAGCCGTCGGGAGCCAGGTTGGCCTGCCGGTCGACCGCCCGATCGATCGCTAACGGTTAGATTTCTGACCGTTGGAGCGTCGGTCGATCGGCCCAGTCGACCGCTGTCTGGAACAGAGAGCAGAGCTCTCTGCCGGTCGACCGGCCCGGTTGACCGGGGCTTTCCAGAGAGCAGAAGCTCTCTGCGGTCGACCGGGTCGGTCGACCGGCCCTTCAGCCAAACTGGCGTGCCGGTTCTGTGCACGTCGGTCGACCGACTCGGTCGACCGACTCCTAGCTCGGTCGACCGGTCCGGTCGACCGGCAGAAGCCAGGTCAGGTCAGTTTTGGGATTGAAAAACTTAATTTTTATTTCTTAAATAAATCCCATAAATTCACAAAAAATCTACAAAAATAGTTTTAGTATTATACTTTGATATACAAACATGTTTGAGCAAAATTAAGACATGTTACAAACAATTTGAACTATTTTTGTAGCTTAGAAATTTTGGCTAAGAACAAAAACTGTATTTTTTCAAAATAAAATTCTTTTATGAAAACTCATCTAAATCAAGAGTGTGCGTGTGTATCGAAGTCTTCTTGTAGAGCGCCATCTCCAAGTCGACTCGATCCAAACGTGATCCACCGAGCTTGACTCCAACGAGTGCTAGATATGAACTTTGACGTTCGGGCTCTTGAATCACCTAGTGAAAGCTCCAAAATATCTTTGTTGAAGCTAATCAACTACTAATATCTTGATTAAGTATCTGAAATTAAACATCACAAGATTATTAGTAAACTATAACTACATGAGTTAATCATCATCAAAACTAGAGTGGAGGCCTTTGGGCCAACAATCTCCCCCTTTTTGATGATGACAAAACTCATGGAGTTATATATGCATGGATTAAAGTTAAGCTTCAAAGAAGCTCCCCCTTAACTCATGCATAACAATAAACAATAAATATATGCAATGAATACTAAACATGAATATGCATAAAACAATGAAATGAACATGCTCTTGATACCAAACTTTTAAAATAAATTCCTTTTCCTTTTTAAAATAAACATGTTCTTTAAATAATTGCTCTTGATACTAATAAAAATTCCAATTTGAAAAATTTTATCAATAAAAGCAATAAAAGCTTTTGATACCAATCAATAAAATACCAATTGAAAGATAATCAATAAAAGTTCTTGATACCAACAATAAAAATTTTAACAATAGTACTTGATACCAATAAAATAAAATAACAAAATATGTTCTCTTGATACCAATATTAACAAAACATCAAACAAACTTTCTTGATACCAATATGAAACAAACTTTAGTATAAACTTACAAATAAACAATAAAAACATGCATATAAACTCAAATACCTCTTCCCCTTTTTGTCAATCATCAACAAAGGGGTTAAAAAAAACAGTAAAATAATGTTCTTCCCCTTTTGTCTTAAACAAAAAAATCTTAATTAGGAGTGAAATCAAATCAAAACATTATGATATCAATTGAAAAAAAATATATCAATTTTGTGCATCATGATATCAATAAAGCATACCAATTGAAAGTACATAAAACAAATGTTTTTAATTTAAATAAATATGTCTATAATTTACCAATTGTAAGTAATTAAAACATGTTGAAGAAATTAATCAAAAATTTTGATATCAATAGAATGATGTAAACATATGTTATCTTGATATCAATAGTAAAGATTAGTACCAATAGAAAGTAATTTTTCATTAGGTTTCATTTTTCAATCATTTTTTAACATAAAGTGTGGGAGTAAAATACTAAAGGTAAACAAAACCAATTAAAAAGTGAAATACGAATTTTCTCCCCCTTTATAAAATACCAAATAAAATGATGCATAAGCTTGTGTAAGATACCAATTGAAAATTAATCAATTGAAATATAATAGCCTTTTAAGAAATCAAGCTTAGCATAACCGGTAAAACTTTGAAGAACTTTTAACACACACGTGAATCAACCGGTAAGACTTCTATCGTTTCCCATCCTTGTGGATTCGACTCGTTTTAGCCTCTATGCTATAACGGAAGTATTGAGGAAGCCAAAGCACACACACTTTAAATCTTGATTTCAAAACATACACTTTTTGTGCGCGGTTTTACTACTATCAAATTTTGGCGCCGTTGCCGGGGATGGGAACGGTTTGATTTCACATTTTTATTAACTTTTCTTCTTTATTTTTTGGTGTGCAAGTTAAAGTTTTAGCATTGCAGAAGTCCACACTTGCTCAAGTGTGGTTGGGTAATTCTTGTACATTCATATAGTCTGCTGCTAATTTTTTTATTACTTGTACACTGTAAATAATTTTAAGAACTAAAATACAGAAATTTGATGCTTTAAAACGGTTTAGACATTTGCATCTAGGCACGTGTCAATTTTCATTCCAATATACTGTATTTTATTCTTGTGTTGTTGTGATTCTGATAGGAGGTGTACATATTGCATTGCATATAGTTAGGACAAACACTTCAGTGATTTACTCACTTTTTTATTTTTATTCTTATCTATATTGCACACTTGCACAAATTAAATTTAAGGGTAAAACCCAAAACAATATAAGGTGGGGAAGTCATTACCCTCCTTTAGCCCAAAAATCACCTCCCTACTCACACAACCCAAGCCTAATAAAATTTGCTAGACGTTGGCCCCTAGGGATATCTCAGACTCATTTAGGAGAATGACCTAAGGGAGAAGTTGTTAGAAGTTGACTCTTGTCAAATCGGTGTCTAAGGTTGGGGATTGAGAGGCGAAACCTTGAAGAACAGTGGTTTGACATAATTAGGCCCGTTCTCCGGCATGGATACCTCCCACTGATCTTGCCCCTACCTGGCCGATTAACTCGTGGTCAGCGTCCGATAATATACCCCCCGTGGACAGTCTAACCAGTTAGGAGTCGCTAGGTCTAAGTCAACCCTAGCATAGGCTTGTTTTCTTTTTCTTTATTTGTTTGTTTGTTTGTTTGTTTGTTTTCTTTTTTTTTGTAAATTGTGATATGGATTTTAACCACAACAATTCTTTCAATCCTAATACGAATCCATATTTCACTCCGACCTCATTTGATTCGGATAACTCCGACCCCGCTATGTATAACATGAACCAACCATTTATGCATAGTTGGGATTATCCGAATCAATATGACCCATATCCTCAACCATATGACTATAATTTTCAAAATAATTTCAACTCTTTACAGAGTCAATGGGGATTCACCTCCCCCGAGTCAGATTTTCAACCACATTGTTCACAATTTTCACGACATTCATTCCCCAATTCTACTTCATATCCTCCTTTTCCTGAGCCACCTATTGAAGAAAAATCATCATTACAAAGGACTTTAGAAGAAGCAATAGAGGCCCAAAAATAATTTGAAAACAATATGGCCTCATCATGTCCACAAAATTTCCAAAATTCATATAGTTCTTTTCTAGAACCAATCAAAGAAAAATCATTGTGGAAAAAAACTATGGAATTCGTACAAGAGACTGAGCGCATAATGCAATATACGATTGACTTCCTATGTCCATCAAATATTCAAGAATCTTGCCATTTTGGAAATCCAGCTTCAATTTCATCATACCAACCTGAACTTGACCAATATCCAATTCCTGATACTTTGGCAAGTTATCCATTTCCTGAAATTGAACTTGAAGATGAATGTGAACCTGAGCTTCAAGTTAGCGATTTGAGTCCATTCCTTGAATCAATATCGACTCCTGTAGTGTTACCTGTAATAAGTGACGTTCTTGAGCCAGTTTTGATTCCGATACTTCCTAAATTTGACTTGATCATTTCACCCATTCACATTCCTTCCGTGGCCGAAAATCAAGATTCAATTTCGTTACATCCATTTGAACTAGTCCAAAATTTTGAGAACCACCTTGACATTTTAGCAAGTTATCCTTTTCTCGAAATTGAACTTGATCTTGAATGTGATCCTGATCCTCATATTAGTAATTCCATTTCACTTTTTGAATCACTAATGACTCCGGTATCTTTATCAGATTTTTTCTCTATTCTGGAGTCAACATTGAATCTTGTGCCAGTACACCGTGAAATAAAGTCACCAATCTCTAATGATCACACTTCATTCATGGGAAAAGTGTGTGAATATCAATTCTTTAGTTTGAACCCTGTTTTTGAACCAATTTCGACTCTCATTGTTGACTTTCGACTTGATCTGAGTCCACTTCCCAAGTCGGTGTCAGTTTTTGTTCCTGATCCATTTGAGTCCAAATCCCTCATCTTCCAAAATCACACTTCATTGTTGGACAAGGATGTTGAAGAACATAACTCAATAATTATTTTTAGAAATTGGAAATTATATGGGAATAATTTTTTAAATAAGATCATTCATTCAATCAACATTTTATTGGGTCATATTAGAGAGGTCATTGGTGGGTTCCAGCAAGATCCACGCTATTTTAATTGGGTCGCAACGCTTGGCCCAATCAGACCACCACCGGAGCCACCCCCTTGAGGTAATCTTCCTTCCCTCTCCATTTATTTCATGTATTTACACATTCACGATGCATTGAGGACAATGCATGAGATAAGTATAGGGGAGGGTTTACTAACATAGTTAGTTTTACATTTTCTTTCTTTTACACTTCTTTTTAAATTTTAAAAAAAAATTTACAAAACTTTTTGAAGGAAGAGAAATAGTTTTGATCCATTTTTAAGAAAATTAAGATTATCTTAGGAATTAGGAAGACCTAAAATTATGAAATTTTAAACCGAGTCGAAATAATAGATCTTATTTAAATTTTAGGATAAGAAAATAAGATTGAAAAGATAATTTGATCTTGAATTTTTTTGCCTTAGATTTATGCACTTCACACTTACACAATTTTTGGGATTGATACACAGACTAGAAATGTCATAAAAATATATATTCAAAAAAATATGATAAATAAAAATTACTTATTAAAGTTGAGTAATTATGCCTCAGGAAGCATGATAATTCACACCTAAAATGGTGGATAAAAATAAAATAATCCCCTTTAGTTTTGTGGCCTTGTTTACATGAGTCCTTAAGTCCGAGGGATGTTTTCTCATCTGGTGCCCTAAGACCATCTGGTTTGGGAGTCACTGGCTAAAGGCTCACTACCTGGGTAAATAAGAAAGCCTAAGAAAACTAAGGGAAGAAAAAGAAAAAAATAATATATATATATAATATATATAATCAAATGGCATGAAAGTTAGAGTCGATATCCTAAAAATCTTCACTGTGCACAAAGTGTATATTTTCTAAGAGTTTTATGAAAGATCAAGGAGTCAATTCAATTTTAAATTCTTACATTTAATTTATAACAAGATTTTTTTCATTTTGACTTAGTTTAAGAAAGAACAATTTCTGGTTAACCTATGACCTTGGATCACTTATATTTTCGCAAAAATACTTCAACACTTTTCTCTATTTCAAAAATGCGTTTTCAAAATACTAACATTTGATTTCTTTCTTTATGGATTTTGTGGGTGTAATCCGCTGAAAACCCTCAGGAGACAAAACTCCTCCTCTAAGGGGAACTTAGAAGTTTAACGGCTTGTTGTACAAGCTCAGTGCAATCGCGTCACCTGCGAAAGTGGTGTTATAATTTTCTTAGTTTTTTGTTTTGCTCGGGACGAGCAAAAATAAGTGTGGGGGTATAATTAGTCTGTAATTTTTCATAATTTTTATCACATCTTCACATTTATTTCGTATTAAATTCTGCTAATAAAGTTTTACTTGCTTGATTTTATGTCCATGGTGTGCAATGAAGAAGAAGACCCTAAATTACCATTTAATTGGTAATTAAAGGCCTATTAAGATAGCCATTAACCTAAGAGGCTGATTCTGTCAAAACCAGGGGCTGCAAACACAAAACCGGGACCAGATACTGACAGGAGACAAAAAGGACTGCGCGCGGCTCGAAGCACCGCGCGCGGCCACTACATGGCCGCGGCACGTGCCGCGCTTCGGGCCAGGGTTTGTCCCCTGGCCCCCTGTTCCCCTGGTGCCTATAAGTACCCCCTTGGGGTTCCAGAGTTGGAGATATACAGAGTTAGGAGTAGTTTTCATTTCATGTTGTAATTTAGGGTAGTTTAGTTTAGGTTAGTTCTTCTTCCTCCATTGTATTTTTTATTTTATAGATCTTGTAATAGGGAGAGTGGTACATGCTTGGAATGCAAGAGTGCTTATAATAGAAGGTGACAATCTATGAAATGTGCTCTCTTTACCTCTCTATGTTTCTTCTCTCTAAATCTCTTTTACATGTGTAGCTAACTTTTCTCCCGTGGCAACTAACTACTAACCACTAACTTGCTAACTTCTTATTTGATAATCCACATGAATCTAATAGCCTCGGTTTGGCCTTGCTCTTGCAAGAGCCAATGATGGCTCATGGATTGATCTAACACTCTAACTTCCTAACCACTAACCAGCTAACATTACTTTACTTCATGCTTACTTTTTTATAGTATTGATGGTTTAAGTGTAGCTTGCACTTATTTGATGAGTTGGATTGTGATGAGTTACATATGGGTCATGCTTTAAATCGCTCTTGAACCAAGGCTAGTGATGGTCAATGATACATGTGAGGCAACTACCACTGAGAGGTTAGCATGTTGGTGGAGTCATTAGTAGTTAGTGTCATGAGTTTTCTTTCTTTTTCACTTTGTTTTAGAAATACAACAAAAACCACAAATATATTCTTTTCAATGTTTCCCACTTCTTCGTATTTCACCGTATCTCTCTTTTCATCCTTTGCTTTCTTTTCTTTTGATTCTTTAAAACTTTGAAGAACTTTAAACACACACGTGAATCAACCGGTAAAACTTCTATCGCCTCCCGTCCTTGTGGATTCGACTCGTTTTAGCCTCTATACTATAACGGAAGTATTGAGGAAGCCAAAGCATACACATTTTAAATCTTTATTTTAAAACATACACTTTTTGTGCGCGATTTTACCACGATCAGTATACATGTATATCTTAAGTTTTGACAAAATAGGCATATACATGAAACTAAACATATAAACATGAAAAACATGTACAATATGGGAATACAAGTCAAATGCATGAATCATTAAAATTAGGCTATACTAGTACATCGAATAAGTACAAATGAACGTTTAAGCACAAACACATAATAATCTATTTGTGGCTCACAGTTGTACAAGTATATACCTAAGTTTTAATGAAAACTAACATCTAAACAAGTAATCAAAACATGAAGTATAGAAATCAAAACAAAACTCATAAACATACATACGATCATTATGTACATGCACATGCATAGATCTAGGACATACACATTAGTTAAAACAAATGTGAGAACACAAAGGTATAAATCCATATTTAACATGGGTGTCTCAAATAACTAATCATGTATATCACTAATCTAAATATCATGGCATATAACATACTAATCATGAAACATGTTAAAAAATGAATATTATGAAAAGCATGTAAACAATAAATGAGGAGTAAGAGATTGTTACCAAAACCGAAAAAGGGCACATCTCCATATCTCCAAACCGAGGTGATCCTCCCACCAAACTCCTCTTGAAAATGATGCATCCAAATAGTCCTCTTTAAGCTCGGAACGCATCCACCTCAAGGCACCATCACTCTCATGTCATATGAGAGCCCACACCTACATCAAATAATATAGGAGTGGTCTTTGGTACCCACAATCTTTTGGCTCCATGGGGGTTAGCTCCTTTTCTAACCCAAACAAACTTAGTTGCTAAATTTGAATCATGTAGACGATCATAACAAAATTTAGTAAGGTGGCCCTTACGTCCACAATGTGTATAAGTGTACACATGAGTATACATTGTGTGATGGGTGTGACCGTGAGGAGCATGTGTATGCCGTGGTTTGTGTGCATGCATAGATGGAATTTGTTTCTTGCGAAACATGGATTTCAAATGTGTATGGTTCATGGCACAATGGCTCAAAGTGGAGCCTAAACATTCAACACTCTTTTTAAGCATACAAATATCATTTTCAATGATGGAAGAAGATGTGCATGCAATAGATTAGTTAGAATGTGAAGCTCCACTAGCATGGCAAACATGTGAATCTATATCATTTTTTAAAAAAAAATATTTTTATTTAAAACAATTTCCAATTCCTTTGAAATAGAAGCAATTTTTATTTTTAAGGAATCATTCTCTTTTACAACAAAATCAAGTTTTGAAGTTAAAGACTCATTTTTTTTCAAAACTTCATTGCAATCATTTTTATTTTTCAAAATCTTGTTTTCATTTAAAACAAGTTCAAGTTAGGTTTTCAAAGAGTCACACTCATTTGAAGTCTCAACCTTCTCTTGTAAAGCCAATTCAAGTTTTGAAAACAAATCCTTATTTTCTTTTATTAACTTGCAAGTTTTCTTTTTAAAACTTTATATTTTTCAAGGAGGTTCTTATAAACAATAGATAACTCTTCATTTAATCCATCAGCATCCATACTATCAAGATCATCAAATGAAGAGCTAGCACTATCTAGTTGAATGTCCGAAAGTACCTCAAGGGAGTCATTCCCTTGAACCATGTAGCATCGCTGTTCGGATTCATCCTCACTAGATTCCTTCTCCATTTGGATTGGCAATTGAGGCTCGGAGGAGGTCAACGTATTCCACACTGCAAAGGCGGAATCACAGTTAGAAACTAACATAAGATATTCTTTTTTAAGCGTGCTTCTAAGTGCCTCAAGGGCTTGTGTATTAGCCTCTATATGCTTACTATTACCAAGATAGGATTTCTTGGTAGTGGTAAGGAAAACATACAAGCCTAGGGTTATCAAGTACACGGACATCCTAAATTTCCACATGTCAATATTGGAAACATCAAACATGGGAGATGTCAAGCAATCCATGAGTGTGTGTAAATAATATACGTGTGCAAATGCAAATGATAGATTAGCAAAACCAAGTTCCCACTCCTACGTGGTTAAACCTAATATCAGGAGCGTAGGCTCTGATACCAATTGTAAGTACACCTAGATGTTGGCCCAGAGGACTTCCACTCTAGCTTTGATGATGATTAACTCATGTAGTTATGTTTACTAATAATCTTGTGATGTTTAGTTTTAGATACTTAACTAAGATATTAGTAGGTGATTAGCTTCAACAAAGGTGTTTTAGAGCTTTTCACATGGTGATTCAAGGCCTGAGCGTCAAAGTTCATATCTAGCACTCGTTGGAGTCAAGCTCGATGGATCACGTTTGGATCGAGTCTGCTTGAAGACGGAGTTCGTTAAGAAGACCTTGGTACATAATTTAGTTTATGTTTTAGATCCATCTTTTAAAGATTAGATAGTGTGATATGCTCAAGTTCACAACACACACACGTTTCATACTTTGATTTTGGTTTTCGGTTTTAGTTTAACCGATCTTGATTTTCATGAGTAGATAGAATCAAAACAAGTTTACATGGTTTAATGTATATTAGATTTGTTCTATATACATGCTTGTTTCAACTATTTAAACAAACTTAGTTTGATAATCTATTTCATGAGTTTGGTGTTTTGGTATTTTAACAAAACGTATTTTGGATTTATGTGTCAAAAACATTGATATATATCTTTTCATGTATACTGGATTCTATCCATATACTATATGCCTAAATGTTGTTTCAATATCATGTTTTTTTATTTAGATGAGTTTTGGACAAAACGAATTTTCAATTCAAAAATTCAAGTTTTGGAAAATACGGATGTTGGTTTTCGGCAAAATTTCTAAGTTACAAAAATGGTTCAAATTGTCTGATATATGTGTTGAATTTTTTCACACATGTTTGTTTATCAAAGTATTATACTGAAACTATTTTTGTGAATTTTTAGAGATTTTATGGGATAATGGGATAATAAAAACTAAGTTTTTCAATCCCTATTTTAACCCTGCCAGGCTCTGGCGGTCGACCGTTCCGGTTGACCGGACCAGGAGCCGGTCGACCAGACCGGTCAACCGGACGTGCACAAGAACGTGCACAGGCCATGTCAGTTGGCCGGTCGATCGAGCGATCGACCAACTGAAGGCAACCCACTCTCGGGTTGCCCCAGTCGACCGGGCGGTCGACGGGCCAGAGAGCCGTTACTCTCTGGGAGCGGTCGACCGGGCGATCGACCGGAAGGCTCAACGGTCAAAAATTTGACCGTTGGCCGGTCGACCGGCCGGTCGACCGGAAGGTCAAATCTGACCTTTCTGCCAGCCAACGGGTAGAATTTTCTATGGCCTATAAATACCCCATTTGAGAGAGGTTTTCTCTAAGTTTTCAAGAGCCAAAATTTCAGAGCTTCTCTAGTATTTTTACAAGTTTTTGAAAAGAGTTTTTAGTGTCAAAAAGATCAATCTTCATTGTTTTAAAAGTGTTTTGTTATTTCAAAGAAAATAGTCTTTTGGGAATTTGTTTTTGGTCTAAAAATACTATATCTATTTGGAGATTTTCCCAAGTGATTTTTTTGTTAAAAACACTTTGTTTTCCACACTTGAGCTTGTCATTCTATCCTTTCTATAGGATCTTTGTTTTTGTGGGAAAAGATTTGTTTGTGATCTTTTGATCACTAAGGTGTAAACCCTCCTACTTTGTGTTATCCCTCTTGGGTAGGGTTGATTTTAGAGTGATAGCTTTATGCCCTATCCCTCTAGTGCGAGGTTGATTGGTTGTTGGCTTTGTACCTATCCTTCATTTGTGAGGTTAATTGAGTTTTGTGGTGGCTTTGTGCCTAACCTCTAAGTGTAGAGGTTGTGTTTGTAAAGAGAGGAGTTGTGTACTCCCGGTTATTGTATTGCCCCAAATCCTCAGTGGAGGTTCCCTGTGTGGGAGTCCTTTATGGACGAGTTAATGGAAATCCTTCTGTGTGAAGATGGGGACGTAGAGCTGTGTGCTCGAACCTCGAAACAAATCTCGGTATTTGTGTTTGATCCATTGACTCTAACTCTCTCTCTCTCTCTCTCTTTACTATTGTGCCTTGCGTCATTCATATTGTCATATATCCATTATATGCTTGGTTTGTTTGTGTGTGCCTCACTTGTGCTTAACCACGAGAGTTTCATATAGCGCCTCAACTCTTATTCAAAGGAATCAAGAGGAGTTAGTCCAGAGCCCTTCACCGGGAATTCGGCTACACTCGTTGGTTACATAAAGTATGTTGCAATTAAGTTTTTAATTATCGCATTTTGTTCATTAGATTAGCCGTACACCTATTCACCCCCCTCTAGGTGTACTTTCAATTGGTGTCAGAGCCTACGCTCCTGATATTTGGTTACCACCTAGGAGTGTGATCTTGCTTAACTAATTTATCATTTGCATTTGCATTTGCACACATATAGTTTGCACTCATGGATAGCCCTCCCATGTTTGATATCTCTAGACTTGATATATGGAAGGTTATGATGAGTTGTCATTTAAAAGCCCTAGGGTATAAAGTTTACCTTGCCATTACCAAGGAATCCTACCTTAGTGATAGCAGACATATAGAGGCCAATGCAGCCCTAAAGGCACTTATAGCATCTCTTCATAAAGAATATTTACATGTGTTTTCTCACTATGATTCGGCTTTTGCAGTATGGTGCATTTTGACTTCTCCCGAGCTACCAATGCTTATCAATAAGAAGAGGAGATCTAGGAGAGACGAGTTCGATGAACGTTGCTTCATGGTCCAAGGGAATGACTTCCTTGAGGTACAATCAGAAACTCAACTAGATGCTAGCACTAGTTCCTATTGCAATGAGTGTTTAGAGGCACAAGCTATGAATGATGAACTTGCTAAAAATTATGAAAATTTGATTTCAAAATACAAACTTTTGAAAAAGAAAAGTCTTGATTTAAAAGAAGAAAATAAAAATTTATCTTCTAGACTTGAAATTGTTTTGCAAGAGAAGGAAGAGATTTCTAGTGAACGTGACTCACTTAAATCTCAACTAGACCTTGCCCTAAAGGAAAATGAATTTTTGAAATCTAAAAATGATTGTAATAAAGTTTTAAAGAAAAATAAGTCTTTAACTTCAAATTTTGATTTTGTTTTGAAAGAGAATGATTCCTTGAAAATAAAAATTGCTTCTATTTCAAAGGAATTAGAAATTGTTTCAAATAAAAACATTTCTTTGAAAAATGATATGGATTCACATGTTTGCCATGCTAGTGTAGCTTCTTCACCTAACTTACATATTGCATGCACCTCTTCTTCTAGGATTGATAATTATATTTGTTTGTTAAAGAAGAGTGTGGATTGTTTGGGCTCCACTTTGAGCCATTGTGCTTTGAGTCATACACGGTTGGAATCTATGTTTTGAAAGAAACAAGTTCCTCTTATGCATGCGCACAAATCATGGCATATACATGCTCCTCACGGACACACTTATAACACAATGTATGCTCATGTGTACACATGTACACATTGTGGACGTAAGGGCCACCTCGCTAAATTTTGCTATGATAAGAACATGATTAAAATTTAGCAACAAAATTTGTTTGGATTAGGAAAGGAGCTAACCCCACATGGACCCAAAAGAGTGTCGGTACCAAAGACCACCCCTATTATATTTGATGTAGGTGTGGGCTCTCGCATGACGTGAGAGCAATGGTGCCTTGAAGTGGATCCGTTCCGAGCTTAAAGAGGACAATTTGGATGCATCACTTTCAAGGGGAGTTTGGTGAAAGGACCACCTTGTTTTGGAGACTTGGAGAGTTGCCCTCATAGGTTTTGATAACAATCTCTAACTCCCATTATGTTTACATGCTTATCTTAGTGTTGATTTCTAGCATGTCATGTTTTATTGTTCATTATGCCATAAGCCATGTTTATTAGAATAGTGATATACATGATTAGTAATTGAGACACACATGTTTCATATGAATTTATATCTTTGTGTTTCACTTTTGTTTTAACTAATGTGTATGTCCTAGATCTATGCATGTGCATATATATAATGATCATATGTATGTTTATGAGTTTTTGTTTTGATGCTTCATGTTTTGATTACATGTTTGGATATTAGTTTTCATTAAAACTTAGATATATACTTGTACAACTAGTGAGCCGCAAATAGACTATTATATGTTTATGCTTGAACGCTCATTTGTGCCCATTAGATGTACTAGTATAGCCTAGTTTTGATGATTCATGATTTGACTTGTATTCCCATATTGTACATGTTTTTCATATTTATATGTTTCACTTCATGTATATATCTATTTTGTCCAAACTAATTGTTATACATATACATCCTTGAGCCACTTGCCTTCATGCATATACTTTTGTGGACTCATTATGTTTGGATATGTATGTATTATTTAGTTCGTACAAGACATACATATTCCTTGAAGATTAAATTGTTTTGATGATTTTCATGTTTTAAAGGAATTTCACATTGAGCCTATTGCCTATTTTCATGACTATGTCTTTCACACAAAACTTGTACACTCACATTATTTGAGGTTTTCTCATGATTTTGTTTTCATGAGTCCTATATGAGCTTTATATCTTTTGAGTGTCAATTGTTGAGTGATTTTCATGTTTCATGAAATATATTTTTGTTTTATTCCTTGTTTGAAGGATTTCGTACTAGTTTTCAAGTTTTTCTTAAAACTAGTTCGTATTTTTCATTATGGTAGAGCTTTTCAAACATACTATATTTTCAAACCTATTTTTGAAAACCCCTACCCATTAAAGGATGGTTGGTTGGGCGACCATGCCTTGTATGCTTCTTATTGAAAATCCTTTTAATCATGTGCATGAAATGGGTGGAAGGTAATATGAGTTATACACTTGATCTTATTGTGTTTTAATTGGTATCATTGGATCCTTTCAATTGGTATCACTATTGGCATTCTTTTTGTATACTCATATATATATTTTATTTGTGCTCACTATATCTCTATATCTTTGAGCACAAATTTTTGATCATGCTAAGCTTGATTTCTTAAATGACTTTTATATTTCAATTGATTATGTTTCAATTGGTATCTTATACAAGCTTATGCATTATTTTATTTGGTATTTCATAAAGGGGAAGAAAAATTTATATTTCACCTTTCAATTGGTTTTGTTATTCTACTCCCACACTTTATGTTAAAAATAATTGAAAAAGAATATTGATTATTTTTGGTATCATATGTTTTTAATGAAAAATTACTTTCAATTGGTACTAATCTTTACATATTGGTATCAAGAATACCTATAATTTTAATTACAATCAAGAAAACAATAAAACATTTGTTTTATGCACCACATTATGTACTTTCAATTGGTATATTTCATTGATATCATGATGCACTAAATTGATATATATTTTTTTACAATTGGTATCATAACGTTTTGATTAAGACTAGATTTCACCCCTAATTGATTTTTTTGTTTAAGACAAAAATGGGGAGAATATTGTTTTTCTTTGACCCCTTTGTTGATGATTGACAAAAAGGGGGAGAAGTATTTGAGTTTATATGCATGAGTTTATATGCATGTTTATTGTTTAGTGATTATCTTTCCAATTGGTATTAAGAATTTTGTTTTATTGATTGGTATCAAGAGGCTTTGATTGGTATCAAGAGCTTAAGTTTTTTCATTGAATTTTTATTAGTATCAAAAGCAATTATTTAAGAACATGTTTATTTTAGAAAGGAAAAGGAATTTATTTTAAAAGTTTGGTATCAAGAGCATGTTCATTTCATTGTTTTATGCATATTGATGCATATTCATATTTAGTATTCATTGCATATAGTTATTGTTTATTGCTATGCATGAGTTAAGGGGGATCTTCTTTGAAGCTTAACTTTAATCCATGCATATATAACTCCATGAGTTTTGTCATCATCAAAAAGGGGGAGATTGTTGGCCCAGAGGCCTTCCACTCTAGTTTTAATGATAATTAACTCATGTAGTTATGTTTACTAATAATCTTGTGATGTTTAGTTTCAGATACTTAACCAAGATATTAGTAGGTGATTAGCTTCAACAAAGGTATTTTAGAGCTTTTCATATGGTGATTCAAGAGCCCGAGTATCTAGCACTCGTTGGAGTCAAGCTCGGTGGATCAAGTTTGGATCGAGTCAGCTTGAAGACGGAGTTCGTCAAGAAAACCTCGGTACATAGTTTAGTTTATATTTTAGATCCATCTGTTAAAGATTAGATAGTGTGATATGCTCAAGTTCACAACACACACACGTTTCATGTTTTGATTTTGGTTTTCGGTTTTTGGTTTAACCGATGTTGATTTTCATGAATAGATAGAATCAAAATAAGTATACATGGTTAATGTATATTAGATTTGTTCTATATACATGCTTACTTCAACTATTTAAACAAACTTAGTTTGATAATCTATTTCATGAGTTTGGTGTTTTGGTATTTTAACAAAATGTATTTTTGGATTTATGTGTCAAAAAATTGATATATATCTTTTCATGTATATTGGATTCTATCCATATACTATATGCCTAAATGTTGTTTCAATATCATGTTTTTGTATTAAGATGAGTTTTGGATGAAACGAATTTTCAATTCAAAAATCCAAGTTTTGGAAAATACGGATGTTTGTTTTGGCAAAATTTCTAAGTCACAAAAATGGTTCAAATTGTTTGATATATGTGTTGAATTTTTTCAAACATGTTTGTTTATCAAAGTATTATACTGAAACTATTTTTGTGAATTTTTAGAGATTTTATGGGATTTAATATGATAATAAAAATCAAGTTTCCAATCCCTATTTAAACCCTGCCAGGCTCTGGCGGTTAACCGTTCTGGTCGACCGGACCGGTCGACCGGACGTGCACAAGAACATGCACAGGCCATGTCAGTTGGCCGGTCGACCGAGCGGTCGACCGACTGAAGGCAACCCACTCTCGGGTTGCCCCAGTCGACCGGGCGGTCGACCGGCCAGAGACCGTTGCTCTCTGGCTCAGGGCCTGGTCGACCGGGCGGTCGACCAGAAGGCTCAACGGTCAAAAATTTGACCGTTGGCCGGTCGACGGGCCGGTCGACTGGAAGGTCAAATCTGACCTTTCTGCCAGCCAACGGGTAGAATTTTCTATGGGCTATAAATACCCCATTTGAGAAAGGTTTTATCTAAGTTTTCAAGAGCCAAAATTTCAGAGCTTCTCTAGTGTTTTTACAAGTTTTTGAAAAGAGTTTTTAGTGCCAAAAAGATCAATCTTCATTGTTTTAAAAGTATTTTTTTATTTCAAAGAAAATAGTCTTTTGTGAATTTGTTTTTGGTCTAAAAATACTATATCTATTTAGAGATTTTCCCAAGTGATTTTCTTTGTTAAAAACACTTTGTTTTCTACACTTGAGCTTATCATTCTATCCTTTCTATAGGTCTTTGTTTTTGTGGGAAAGAATTTGTTTGTGGTCTTTTGATCACTAAGTTATAAACCCTCCTACTTTGTGTTATCCCTCTTGGGTAGAGGTTGATTTTGGAGTGGTGGCTTTATGCCCTATCCCTCTAGTGAGAGGTTGATTGGTTGTTGGCTTTGTACCCATCCCTCATTTGTGAGGTTGATTGAGTTTTGTGGTGGCTTTGTGCCCATCCCTCTAAGTGTAGAGGTTGTGTTTGTAAAGAGAGGAGTTGTGTACTCCCGGTTATTGTATTGCCCCAAATCCTCAGTGGAGGTTCCCTGTGTGGGAGTCCTTTGTGGACGAGTTAATGGAAATCCTTCTGTGTGAAGGCAGGGATGTAGAGCTGTGTGCTCGAACCTCGAAATAAATCTCGGTGTTTGCGTTTGATCCATTGACTCTAACTCTCTCTTTACTATTGTGTCTTGCATCATTCATATTGTCATATATCCATTATATGCTTGGTTTGTTTGTGCGTGCTTCACTTGTGCTTAACCACGAGAGCTTCATATAGCGCCTCAACTCTTATTCAGAGGAATCAAGAGGAGTTAGTCCAAAGCCCTTCACCGTGAATTCGGCTACACTCGTTGGTTACATTAAATGTGTTGCAATTAAGTTTTTAATTTTCGCATTTTGTTCATTAGATTAGCCGTACACCTATTCACCCCCCCTCTAGGTGTACTTTCACTAGAGGGGGGGTGAATAGGTGTACGACTAATCTAATGAACAAAATGCAAAAATTAAAAAATAAATTGCAACACACTTAGTGTAATCAACTAGTGTAGCCGAATTCCTGGTGAAGGGTTCTGGACTAACTCCTCTTGATTCCTCTGAATAAGAGTTGAGGTGCTATATGAAGCTCTCGTGGTTAAACACAAGTGAGGCACACACAAACAAGTCAAGCATATAATATATGAATGAGCAATATGAAATGATGCAAGGCACGATATAAAAGAGAGAGAGTTAGAGTCAATGGATCAAACGCAAACACCAAGATTTGTTTCGAGGTTTGAGCACCCAGCTCTACGTCCCGGCCTTCACACAGAAGGATTTTCACTAACTTGTCCACACAGGACTCCCACACAGGGAACCTCCACTGAGGATTTGGGGCAATACAATTAGGAGTACACAACTCCTCTCTCTATTACAAACACAACCTCTACACTTAGAGGCTAAGCACAAAGCTACCACAAATCAATCACCTCACACTTAAGGGATGGGCACAAAGCCAAACACCAATCAACCTCTCACTAGAAGGATAGGGCACAGAGCCACCACTCCAAAATCAACCTCTACACAAGAGGGATAACACAAAGTAGGAGGGTTTACAACTTGGCGATCAAAAGACGACAAACCAATTCCTTTCTCACAAAAATAAAGATCCTATAGAGAGGATAGAATGATAAGCTCAAGTGTGAGAAAACAAAGTGTTTTGAACAAAGAAAATCACTTGGGAAAAACTCCAAATAGGTATAGAATTTTTTGACCAAAAACAAATTCCCAAAAGACTATTTTCTTTGAAATAAAAACACTTTAAAAACAAATGAAGATCAAATCTTTAAAGCTCTAAAACTCTTTTGAAACTTGAAATAAAACACTTGTGATGAAGGAAATTTTCTCTTGAAAAACTTATACGAAAACTGGCCAAGGATTGGGTTATATATAAGCCCAATCAAAATCTGCCCGTTGGCAGCTGACTAGGCTCAGAATGGCCTTCCAGTCGACCGGACGGTCGATCGACCAACGGTCAAAAATTTGATCGTTGAGCCTGCCAGTCGACCGTCCGGTCGACCGCGCCCAGAACCAGAGAGCAACGGCTCTCTGGCCGGTCGACCGCCCAGTCGACCGGGACAACCCGAGAGTGGGTTGCGTCGACCGCCCGGTCGACCGGCCCAAGGGGCTGGCCTGCGTGCACGTTCTTGTGCACGTCGGTCGACCGGTCCGGTCGACTGACTCTGGGTCCGGTCGACCGGCCTGGTCGACCGCCAGAGCATGGCAGGGTTGATTATAGTACTTGAAAACTGGGTTTTAATTACCAAATAAATCCCATAAATTCTCTAAAAAACCACAAAAATAAGTTCTTAAATTCTCTTTGAAATACAAACATTTGTGAAAAAATTCAACACATATTTCAAACAATTTGAACCATTTTTGTGACTTACAAATTTTGCCGAAAATCAAAAATCGTATTTTCCAAAACTTGAATTTTTGAAATGGAAAATCGTTTTGTCCAAAACTCATCCAAATACAAAAACATGATATTTAAACAACTTGAAGCATGTTGTATACGGATATAATCCAATATACATGAAAGATATATATATCAATGTTTTTGACTTAAAATCCAAAAATAAGTTTTGTTAAGATACCAAAACTCCAAACTCATGAAATAGACTATCAAACTAAGTTTGTTTAAATAGTTGAAGTATAGGTGTATATAGAACAAATCTAATATGCATTAAACCATATAAACTTGTTTTGATTCTATCTATTCATGAAAACGAAGATCGGTTAAACCAAAAACTAAAAACCAAAACATGAAACTTAAACAAGTGTGTGTGTTGTGAACTTGAGCATATCACACTAACTAATCTTTAACAATGGATCTAAACTATGAACTAAACAATGTACCGAAGTCTTCTTGTAGAGCGCCGTCTCCAAGTCGTCTCGATCCAAACGTGATCCACCGAGCTTGACTCCTACGAGTGTTAGATATGAACTTTGACGCTCGGGTTCTTGAATCACCAAGTGAAAGCTCCAAAATATCTTTGTTGAAGCTAATCACCTACTAATATCTTGGTTAAGTATCTAAAACTAAACATCACAAAATTATTAGAAAACTATAACTACATGAGTTAATCATCATCAAAACTAGAGTGGAAGGCCTTTGGGCCAACATATCATACCAACCTGAACTTAACCAACATCACATCCTTGATATTTTGGCAAGTTATCCTTTTTTTGAAATTGAACTTGAGCTTGAAAGTGATTCTAAACCTCAAGTTGGTAATTCCATTTCACTTTTTGATTCAATAATGACTCTGGTATCTTTACCAGATTTTTCTCTATTCCAGAGTCAACATTGAATACTGTACTAGTACACCGTGAAATGGAATCACCAATCTCTTATGATTATACTTCATTGCTGGAGAAAGTATGTGAACATTAATTCTTTGGTTTGGACCCCATTTTTGAACCAATTTACTTTCATTGTTGATTCTCAATTTGATCTGAGTCAAATTTTCGAGTCGGTGTCGATTTTTACTCCTGTTCCATTTGAGTCCAAATCAATCATCTTCCAAAATCACACTTCATTGTTGGACAAGGATGTGGGAGAAAATGACTCAGTAATTATTTTTAAAATTGAAAATTAGATGGGGATAATTTTTTAAATAAGACCATTCATTCAATCAACATTTTACTGGGTCGTATTAGAGAGGTCACTGGTGGGTTTCTGCAAGATCCACGATATCTTGATTGGGTAGCAACGCTTGACTCAATCAGACCACCACCGGAACCACCACCATGAGGTAATTTTCCTTCCCTTCCCATTTGTTTCATGTATATACATGTTCACGATGCATTAAGGACAATGCATGAGATAAGTGTGGGAGAGCGTTTACTAACATAGTTAGTATTACATTTTCTTTCCTTTACACTTCTTTTTAATTTAAAATTTTTTTGTATAGAAACTCTTTTCTTTTCTTTTTACAAAACTTTTTGAAACAAGGTAAATAGTTTTGATTTATTTTTAAGAAAATTATCTTAGGAATTGGAAGACCTAAAATTATGAATTTTTAAACGAAGTCAAAATAATAGATCTTGTTTAAATTTTAGGACAAGAAAGTAAGATTGGAAAGATAACTTGATCTTGAATTTTTTGTCTTAGATTTATGCACTTCACACTTACACAATTTTTGAGATTGAAACAAAGACTAAAAATGTCATAATATATATATTAAAAATATGATGATAATAAAAATCACTTATTGAAGTTGGGTAATTATACGTCAGGAAGCATGATTATTCATACCTAAAATAGTTGATAAAAACAAAATAATCCCTTTTAATTTTGTGGGCGTGTTTACTCGAGTCCTTAAGTTCGAGGGATGTTTTCTCATCTGGTGCCCTAAGATCATCTGGTTTGAGAGTCACCGGCTAAAGGCTCACTACCCGGGTAAATAAGAAAGCCTAAGAAAACTAAGGGAAGGAAAAAAGAAAAAAAAGAAAAAAAAATGTACACAAATTAATGGCATGAAAGTTAGAGCCGATATCCTAAAAATCTTCGCAGTTCACAAAGTGTAAATTTTTTTAAGAGTTCTATGAAAGATCAGAGAATCAATTCAATTTTAAATTATTACATTTAATTTATAACAAGATTTTGCATTTTGACTTAGTTTAAGAAAGAATAATTTCTAGTTAACTTATGACCTTGGATCACTTATATTTTCGCAAAAATACTTCAACACATTTCTCTATTTGAAAATACGTTTTTAAAATACTGACATTTGATCTCTTTCTTAATAGATTTTGTGGGTGTAATTCGCTGAAAATCCTCAGGAGACAAAACTCCTCCTCTAGGGAAAACCTAGAGGTTTAATGGCTTATTGCACATACTCAGTGCAATCACGTCACCTGTGAAAGTGGTATAATAATTTTCTTAGTTTTTTGTTTTGCTCGGGACGAGTAAAAGATAACTGTGGGGGTGTGATTAGTCTCTAAAACTACATATTTCATACCACATCTTCACATTTACTAAATATTAAATTCTGCTAATAATACCTCTCTTGCATGTTTCTACGTCCATGGTGTGCAATGAAGAAGAAGACCCTAAATTACCATTTAATGGGTGATTAAAGGCCTATAATATAGCCATTGACCTTGGAGAGTAGTTTTGTCAAAACCAGGGGCCCAAATCTTGAAATCAGCAAGTACAGCCGACAAGGGAACATCCAGGAAGCGCACAGTAGGCGGTACTGCACGTGCTTCCCAAGCATTGCCGGAGAATGCCGTGTTTCTGCGACAATCTTGTGGAGCCGCATGCCGAGATTCGACGCGCGGCTCTGTCCAGGTCTCCTGGTGCCCAAATTTGCCTATAAATACCCCTTTGTGTTCTACATTAAGGGATATACAGAGAGTTAAGGTAGTTTCTTCTCCATGTTATAGTGTAGGGTAGTTTATGTTAGTTCTTCTTCTTCTTCTTTTGTATTTTTCATTTTCATAGATCATCTAATAGGAAAGAGAGTGATCATAGGATAGAAGAGAAAGTTTTTGTAATGAGGGTGACACTCTATAAAAGGTTCTTCCTTTATCTCTATTTGCTTCTTCTCTAAGTCTTTACATGTCTAGCTAATCTTTTCTCTCATGGCAACTAACTACTAACCACTAACTAGTCTAATTTCTTACTTGATAATCTACATGAATCTAATAGCCTCTACTTGGCTTTGCTCTTACAAGAGCCATTGATGACTTATGATAATGGATCTAACACTCTAATATCCTAACCTCTAACAAGCTAACATTACTTTACTCCATACTTATTCTTGTTAAGTTTTGATGGTTTAAGTGTAGCTTGCTCTTGTTTTATTGAGTTTGGATGTGATGAGTTAACATATGGGTCATGCTCTGAAAAGCTCTTGAACCAAGGACTAGTGATGACCAATGATACATGTGAGGCAACTATCACTAAGAGGTTAGCATGTTGGTGGAGTCATTAGTAGTTAGCAGCCATGAGTTTTCTTTCTTTTTCACTTTGTTTTAGAAATATCAAAAATCACAAATATCTTCTTTTCTATGTTTCCTACTTCTTCGTGTTTCACCGTACTTCTCTTTTTCATTCTGTTTTCCTTTCTTTTCATTCTTTCAAACATTGAAGAACTTTTAATACACACGTGAATCAACTGATAAAGCTTCTCTTGCCTCCCATCCTTGTGGATTCAACTCGTTTTAACCTCTATGCTATAATGGAAGTATCGAGGAAGCCAAAGCGCACACACTTTACATCTTCATTTCAAAACATACACTTTTGGTGCGGATTTTTCCCCTATCAGTACCCATTAGATGTACTTGTATAACCTTGTTTTGATGATTCTTGTATCATAACATGTATTCTCTATTTTTATATATGTTTTCATAAAAATGTGCTTAGCTTCATGTATATGTCAATTTTGTCAAAACTTTAGATATACATATCTATCCTAGAGTCACTTACTTTTCATGCAATATTCTATTATGAACTCATTTATATTTGGGATATGTATGTGTACTCTAGTTTAGACAAAACATACATACGCCTTGAAGTTTGTTTTGTTTTGATGTAAATTAAAATTTTATAATGTTCACGTTTATAAAGGAATTCCATATGAGCTTCATTGCCCATCTCCATGATTATACTTACTACATGATTTTTGCACTATACATCATCTTGTTTACTCATGATATTGGATTCATGATAATCTCTTGTGCTTTATAGACCTCGAGTGTCAATTAATATGTGTTTTTCATATTTTCTTGGATATATTCATGTTTTATTCCTTACTTGAAGGATTTAATACTAGTTTTCAAAATTATCTTTAAACTATTCTTTATTCTTTAATTGATAGAGTTTTCAAACTATGTTAAAATAGTTTGAAATCATGATTTTTGAAAACACCTACCATCAAAGGGCGGCTGGATAGGCAACCATGCCTTATATACCCTTATTGAATATCTTTTAAACTTGCGCATGATAAGGCGGTAGGTATGAGTTATACAGATGATCTTCATGGAATTTATTTTGTATACTCATATGTGTTTCTTATAAATGTATATTTCAAATTTCAATTGGTATTTCCATTTTCATACATACATATATATGATTTAATTTTGTTTGTTTTACAATGTCTTTACATATTTTTTAAAAGCACAAATTATGTTTATGCTGAGCTCGATCCTAAATGTTAATTGGTATCTTTACAAGCTTATGCATTGATTTCAATTGATTTTATTCTAAGAGTTCAAGTAATCTATAAGTTATAGGAAAACCGAAATTTTTATTCCCAAACTAATATTCTCTATTTAAAACTTGTTATAAATCAAGGTAAGAAGTCAAATTGAATTTCTCATCTAGTCAATTGTTTTACCTTAAGTCATATGCATCTTTGTGACCGTGAAAATTTGACTAAGGGTTCTTTAACTCTAACTATTATGCCTTATTTTATTATTTATTTATTTTTTATATTTTTTGTGCTATTATTTCTTAGTTCTATTAGGCTTTCTATCTGCCTATGTAACTAGCTTTTAATCGGTGACTCATAAACCAAACGGTCTTAGGGCACCAGGTGAGAAAACACCCCAAGGACTTAAGGACTCGAGTGAACAGGGTCACAAAACTAAGGATTGTATTATATGAATCGCTTTTAAGCGTGAATACTTATGCTTTATGAGGCACAAATACCAAGCTTAATCAGAGAATTTTTGATGCATTATATATTTTTCTTTCTTTCTTTTTTATATAAGGTATAAGAATCTTTGTTTTTTTGAACCCTAAGTGTGTAAGCATATAAAACATGCATATTTCATCAAGGTAAAAATCAAAATTAAATTACTTTTTTAAATTTTCTTCCTAACCCTAGAAATCAAATAAATAATTTTATTTTGACCAAGTATAAGAAATCCTAATCATGATTCCCCTATTCCATAAAATTAACTTAATGTCTTACAAAAATATGTCAGAATATTGCTCTTTTTTCAAAAAGGTTTTTTTATTATTTTTCTTTTTTATTTTAAATAATTTTTTTAATTTTAAATAAAAAGAAAATTTATGTTATGTTAAATAAAAAGAAAACCTATGTTATGTTATATTAGAACCCTCCCCCACACTTATCTCATGCATTGTCCTCAATATATGAGTGCATGAAATGAACTGGCTCAAGGTAGAGTTACCGATACATTGGGTCAAAAAGACCCGTGGCTATGTCTGCTTCCGGCATTGATTCCAAAAATAGTTTCAAACGTTGACCATTTACCTTGAATTCATTACCATTCTTAGGGTCGCAAATCTCTATGGCTCCATATGAAAACACTGTCTTAACAATGAAAGGCCCTGTCCATCTTGATTTCAACTTTCCTGAAAAAAGGTAAAGTCTAGAATTATAGAGTAAGACTTTTTGTTCTGGGACAAAAGTTTTTCTCATGATGAACTTATCATGAAAATCTTTAACCCTATCTTTCATAATCTTCGCATTTTCATACGCATCTTTCTGTTCGGAAATTTGCAATTTTCGAATCCACTAGCCTTATCTAGATTAAAATTCAGCTGCTTAATTACCCATAAGGCTCGGTGCTCTAACTCAACAGGAAGGTGGCAAGCCTTTCCAAAGACTAGCGTATAAGGAGACATTCTTAGAATCGTTTTAAAAGCGGTCCTATATGCCCATAAGGCATCCACCAATTTGGTAGACCGGTCCTTCCGTTTTGATTCACAGTTTTCTCTAAGATAAGCTTAACTTGCCTATTTGAGACTACTACCTACCCACTGGTTTGAGGATGATAAGGTGTGGATAACTTGTGTGTTATTGCATATTTTTGCATAAGATCTTCAAAAGTTCTTTTGCAGAAATGCGTATCATTATCACTAATTATGGCACGAGGGATTCCAAAGCATGAAAAGATGTATTCTTTTAAGAAGTTGACAACAACTTTGTTGTCATTCGTCTTGCAAGGGGTGGCTTCAACCCATTTGGATGTGTAATCCACGTCCAATAAGATGTATTGGTGCCCAAATGAATTAGGAAAGGGACCCATGAAGTCAATGTCCCAAACATCAAAGAGTTCTACTTTTAGAATTGAGTTTAGAGGCATCATATTACGTTTCAAAATCCTTCCTATCATTTGGCATCTTCTACACATTTTGCAAAAGTCAAATGCATCTTTAAACAAAGTGGGCCAATAGAACCCGCTTTGTAGAACTTTTTAGGGTTTTTTTGGAAAACCAAAGTGTCCACCGCATGCAAATTCATGACAAAAGGCTAGAACACTCTTTACTTTCTCATCGCGAATACATCTCCTAATGATTTAATCGTAACAATATTTAAAAAGATAAGGTTCCTCCCAAATAAAATATCAGACTTGAGACAAGAACCGATATACGTCTAGTTTTTACCAATGTGACGGGGTTTTGTTTGTGACTAAGTAGTTAACTATGTCAGCATACCATGGTTCCCTAAAAGTAGCTAAGAGTTGTTTATCCGAGAAGTTATCATTGATTGGCAACTCGTTGGAAGGGACGTTTGGAACACGAGAGAGATGATCGGCGACGACATTTTCGACACCCTTTTTATCTCAAATTTTGAGATCAAACTCTTGAAGGAGGAGGATTTAACAAATGAGTCAGGCCTTCGCGTCTTTTTTGAGTATTAGGTATCGAAGTGCCGAATGGTCGGTGAATATCGTTGTTTTGGTCCCAAGTAGGTATGGGCGAAATTTCTCTAATGCGAACACTACTTCTAAGAATTTCTTCTCGGTTGTAGTATAGTTCACTTGGGTATCATTAAGCATCCTACTTGAATAGTTGATTACATGCTACTTGTTATCTATGGTTGTCCTAAGATAGCGCCTATGGTAAAATCAGAAGCGTCGCATATAATCTCAAATAGTTTGGACCAATTCGAGGTAGAAATAATTGGCGCAAGATAAGCACCATTTTGAGCTTTTCTTATGCGTTAAGACATTCGTCATTGAAGATGAAGGGCACGTCTTTAGCTAAGAGGCTTGTTAAGGGTGTAGCAATTTTGCTAAAATCCTTGATGATCCTACAGTAGAAATCGGCGTGTTCTAAGAAGGAACGGATGTCTTTCACACATTTGGGTAGGAAGCTTGGCTATGACCTTTATCTTCACCTTGTCCACTTCAATCCTTTCCTAGAGATCTCATGACCTAGAACAATCCCGTGTTGAACCATAAAGTGGCACTTCTCCTAATTTAAGGTCAAATTCTTTTCTATGCATCATTTGAGCACAAATTCTAGATAATGGAGGCATTGGTCGAAAGAGTCTCCATCAACTGAGAAATCATCCATGAAGATCTCTAAGAAACCTTTGACCATGTCAGAGAATAAGCTTAAGATACAATGTTGAAATATCGTGGGGGCATTGCATAAACCGAAAGGCATTCGGCGATAAGCAAAAGTCCGAAATGGACAAGTGAACATTGTTTTTTCTTGGTCCTCCGGGGCTATGGGGATTTGGTTATACCCTGAGTAACCGTCTAAGAAATAGTAGTACTCGTGGCCAGCTAATCGTTCAAGATTTGGTCGATAAATGGAAGAGGAAAATGGTCTTTGCGGGTAGCAGCATTTCACTTACGTTAGTCAATGCAAACTCGAATCTTTGTAGGGAGTCTTGTTTGAACTAACTTTTTTTTGTCATTCTCTACCACTGTAAAATCAGATTTTGTAGGTACCGCGTGGACTGGGCTGACCCATTGGCTATCAGAAATGGGATAAATTATCCCATTATCTAAAAGTTTCACGATTTCAGCTCGTACCGCTTCTTGCATGATAGGATTCAACCTACGCTGTGGTTCCCTTTTTGATTTTACCTCTTCATTTAGATGGATTCGGTGTTGAACTATAGTTGGACTTAATCCCTTGATGCCGGTCATTGTCCAACCACTAGCTTCCTGATGTTTTCTAAGGATTTTCATAACGTCTTCCTCTTGCCTGTTAGTTAAGTTGGATGCAGCTATAACTGGTAGAGTCTCTTAAGTTGGATGCAGCTATAACTGGTAGGCATGCTTGAGATGCTTGGGCAAGATTTTTAGCTCTATGGAAAGTGATGACCCGATATGTGGAGGAGTAAGACTTATTGGCTTCTGATCTAATGAACTTGGGCTTGATTCCCACTCAATCATAGAGTTGACCATCTCGTCAAAGTTGAAATCCTCAGATTTCAACTCAGTATCACACCTTACTTCAGTTCTATCTCCTCTCTATGCTCACTAGTCATATTTTCAATTAAATTGACCTCAAAGGGTTGGTCGTTCATGTCGTAGGGGTGTTTACCTAAGTTGAAAATATTGACTTCTTTGGTCATGTCTCCAAAGTCAAATCTCATGGATTCATTTCTACAATTTATAATTGCATCAGCAGTTGCGGGGAACGGACGTCTTAAGATGACGGGAGTCTGGGACCTAGGATGAGACACAGATTGTGTCTCTAAAATAATGAAATCTACTGGGTAAATGAATTCTCCTACACGTATAAGGACATCGTGGATCTCTCCCTTTGGAACTTTAATTGATCGATCAGCTAACTGGATCATAACTTGAGTTCGGCTGAGTTTGCCTAACCCAAGTTGTTGATTACAGAGAAGGGAAGCAAATTAATGTTTGCTCCTAAATCGAGAAGTGCTCTACTAATTTCAGCTTGACCTATTGTGTAAGAAATGGTGAGTTAACCAAGGTCTTTGTACTTGACTGGGATCTAGTTAGACAATAGCTCACTAATGTTAGTGGTTAGAAAAACCTTCTTGGCACATTTGTCTTTCTTTTCTTGGTGCACATGTCCTTAAGGAATTTGGCATAACTAGGAACCTATTGGATTGCATCAAGAAGTGGTATATTTAGCCTAACTTGATTGAACACCTCAAGCATTTTCTCCATATGTGCATTATTATTATTCCTAAGCCTATTTGAAAATTGGGCTATAGGTTGGTGTGCTTGTTTTGCTGACTTATCAACTTCAGTTTCTTTGGAGTTTTGTGGAGGTGGAGCGGAACTAGATGGAGTGCACGTTTGAGCTGGGTCCGGTGGTATGGATACTTGATTATCAACTTGTTTCCCTGACCTCAACATATGAACCAAGTTACACTAGTTTGGGTCTTGAGCCTCATTAGCTTGCCTGGGATTCCGTGGGTTTGGCAATGGTAGACTTGGTAGAGTTCCCTTTTGTCTTTTTTATTGACTCAATTGCATTTCTCTCCTAGTCATGACTTGAGCTAGTATTTCTTGGCTCTTAATTAGAGTGTCTACTTTCTTTCCATATTGGAGAGTTTTGTTTCCATATGTGAATTTTGGAAAGAGGGTGGAAGACTTTGGTTGGGGAAATTTTGTTGATAAGGAGATTGTTGAAAATTGTTGGAGAATTTGGGCCTTGTTTGATCATTGTTATTTGGGCCCCATGAGAAATTTGGGTGATTTTTCCAACCAAGATTATAGGTGGATGAATATGGATTGTTAGCGGGCCTTGTGAAGGCTGTTTTTATATGTTCAGGCAACGTTTGATGAGCTAAAATGACTGGACATTTCTCAAACACATGGTTTATGACTTGACAGTAAGTGCAGCCCGCCAAAGGTGTTGGGATGACTTAGTCACCGAGACTGGATCTTTAGTTTCTAGAGCTTCTAATTTTCGCATCACAGCAGCTAGTTTAGCTTCAGTAGCTATGTTTACCTCAATGGAATGGGCACCTCCTTTAGAAGAGTTACGGTCGTTAGTCCTAAATATTTCCGGAATTGGTTCCTATTGGATGGTCTTATCAGCCAAATCTTCATATAATAACCATCCTTCGTCTTTGTTCTTTTTCAAAAATCCTCCTTGGCACATGGATTCAAATAGGGTTTTCATTACATATTCTAATCCATCATAAAGAGATTGGTAAAGTCGCCATTTCTCTATCCCATGGTGAGGGCATTGGGCAAGGAGGTCCTCAAAGCGTTCGAAAGATTTCCAAAAAGGTTCATTAGCTGTTTGTTTAAACTGCAAGATGCTTTTCCTAATTTGCGTAGTCTTGCGAACGGGATAGAACTTCTTCAAAAAGGCTTTGACGAAATTATCCCATGATATAGAACCGGCTTCTAGACTGTAGAGCCATTTCTTTACTAAGTCTTTCAAAGAGAATGAGACAAAACGTAATTTAATGGCATCTACTCCTAAGCTGGGTATTTTCATCATTAGACATACTTCCTCAAATTCCCTTATGAAAAAGTATGCATCCTCGGATTCAAATCCATAAAACTTGGGAAGAGTATTGATGTATTGTGGTTTTAGCTCAAATTGGTTGTCTCCCATATCGGGGAGCTGAATGCAAGATGGAAGAGAGGTCCTGATAAGATAGAACCTATCTTGCAGTGATGGTGGTTGTGCCATGTGTGAATTGTATTTTTGTTTTGGTGGTGAACTGTTCCTAGTTAGTCTAGATGTGATTGGGTCTCTCGACCAAGCTAACATGCACAATTAAATAAGCAAGTTCACCCAATCAATTAAGAAAAAAGAAAAATTAAAAATAAAAAATCCTAATCTAGAGTAAGCCTGGACCTAAATGACTCCTAACTTTAGACTGTCTTTTGGTGGTATATTGCCGACCTTATCCACAAGTTAATCGGCTAAGTAGGTGGCAAGATCGGTGGGAGGAATCCGTCAAAGACGGGCCTAATTATGCCAAACCACCAAACTTCAGGGTTTCGTCCCTCAATCTCCTGCCTTATTTACACCAATTTAGTAAGAGTTAATTTCAAACAACTTCCTCCTTCAGTCAATCTCTTAATGAGTCTGAGTTAACATAAGGCTAACGTCTAGTCAATTTCTATTTTAGGGTTAGGGTTGTGAGTGTAACAGAGATAATTTGTGGGCCAAGAAAGGGTAATGACGTCCCCACCTTATCTTGTTTAAGGGTTTTGCCCTTAAAGTGATTTAGTGCACGTGTAAAGCAATAGACAAGAATTCACTCAAAAGCAGTAAATCAGCCAAGAGTGCTTCCTAGTCTATATGCAATGCGAACATACCTTGTCGCCAACACTCTTCAACAAAAATTAAGAAATTTAAATAGACACGTGCCGATGATGCAAGAGTCTAAATTTTTTTAATTAGTTAACTAATAGGTTACTGTTAATTAATTAGCAGTATGCAGGGTGATCACAGAGAAAAATTATCAAAGCAGTAAAGAGGACTTTGAAATTTGCAGCAACCTGCAAAAGATCAATTAGTAGTAATCTACTAATGCCACGGAAACGCTGCAATTGTTGCGTTTGCATGACAGTTTAGTAGGGTCTGTTGCTCTTCCTTCTAGGGTAGAGTCGTAGAGTATATGTCCTTAGTTGCAGCTAGTTTTCCTGTTATCAAATCCTGCAAACAGAAAAAAATAATTAGTTTTAGAGAATATCGTACCGTTCCCTCCCCGGCAACGGCGCCAAAATTTTGATTGAGAGAGAAATTTGAATTGAAAATAAAGAAAGAGTTAAAGTCAAAAAGTTCTTAGTCTCTTCTCAATGTAACCGCATAGCAAGGGCTAGACTAGTCGATCCACAGGGAAGGTGTTGGGGAGATTTCTCTCTCCTATCTTAAAATACCGCAAGTGTACGGTCGTTCGATGTAGCACTTGAGGGTCGATCCATAGGGATAAGTGGTTCTTATGGTTTCAACACTTCTACACGAATTGATCAAAAATTTTTTGGTAGTTTAAACTAAATTGTCAGTCTAAAAAAATATCAAGCACCTCAGATCGAATCCCCTAAACTAGTATCGAGTAGTCAATCTCGGTCTCCATACTGGTCTGTAATCAATCACCAGATCACTATTCCTAAAAGGCAAATTAAGTTTAAACACTAGATCTAAGCACAAGGTATTATCAAATTACATGATCCATCAAAGGTAAATAAAATTGACAATTTAAATTAAATGCGGAAAAGAGCAGAAAAATCCTAAACATGGATTATTAACTTTAAACACATAGTCTGTCAAATATCTAGTTGTTACAAAAATAATCCCCTAAAGTGGTAGATCAATCTATGTGTACAACCCTAGATACGAGATCTAACGGATAGGCACAAGATATTCTAGCCTAAGTTCATCTCCCCTAGATGCAAGAGGAATTTTAGTTAAGCATGAATAAAATAGTCTACTAAATAACTCATAATTAAATTGAATAATTAATGCTACAAATAAATAACCAAAATAATTAAATTAATTAACTATCTAATCAATTAAGCTAAAAAAAGATAAAAGAAAAAATAAATTACCTGAATGTTCTTGCCCAAAGTCATATGCGCATGATCTCCTTTCGTTTACTTCCGTGCACAAGATTCGAGGCAATAAAATGCAATAAAAATTTGAAAGCACAAAGAAAAATTTTTATTAAAAAAATGCCAAATTATCTAGGCTAAAATCAGCCAAAAAAACAAAAAAAAACCGCCTTCGAATCTCCCCACAAAACCCTAGGCATGTAGGCTTTTATAAGCTACATGTTACATGATATTCTAACCCACTAATACAAATCCACTCTTCTCATAATATAAATCTCATCACTCATCATCAAACAAAAATGAGAGTACAAATAACATGAAAAATTATCTTTAGCTCCGTGGATTTCATAAAGTTGCATTTCAGTCCAGTCCAGAAGCAGAAGTAGACTTTCTTTGTCATTTTTGAGTTAACAAATGGCTAAATTTGAAGAAGTCATCAACAGAAAAATTGTAGCTCTCTAAATTCTCTTTCCGTGGACATCTTGAATGATCTCTTTTGAAGTTTTGTATCCAACGTTATGTTTAAAACACCACAACATGCTTGGAAAGTAACCTTCAATCTTTTACAAATTGCGTGATTTAATTGCTGAAGATAATCAGATTCCTCTTTGGTTTTTTCTTAATTGTTTGCTGTAAAATTCAATCAAATATATCCGAATAGCATTATTTATGTATAAATAATAGATGAATAAGAGTTGAAAATGTAATAAAATTATACTCATTAGAAGGATGCGATGAAAGCTTTTCGGAATGATTTCTCTAACCGTTAGCTTGGAAAAAAGAGATATTGATTGTAAGAAAGAGATTTATTTAAGTAAAAAAAATTATAGTCCACTAATCATCTGCCACAACCAAAGTATTAGTCTAAAAAGAGTGAACATCATATTAAATCCATGAAAAATTATCTACCCTAGGGTTTTTATTGAGAATCAAGCAAGATGAGTAAAAATATTGTAAATCCTAATTAGTGTGCACTAATTAAAATTAAACTGTAGTTCATCCTAATTTCTAAGTATAGTATAAGAAAACTCTTTGTTTAAACTTAATATGATGCTAACAAAGTATTTAAATATGAACTATGAATAACCATTAAGAAGTGCAACCCTAAATTAGTTAAACCTAATTATTTATTCATTTTCAAGAACGTTAATTTCATCCTAGGGTTCTTAATAAGCATAGATTTCAATCAGTTCATCTTTTAAACTAAACTTAGGTTGATCGAGAGATTAGCAAACTATAGGTTTAATAAGTTACTCATAATTTTATTTTTATTTTCAATTTTTATTATGAATGATAAAAGTTGCATCAAAATTGAATGAAGAAAAACAAATAAACTAAAGCAAAAAACTAAATTGAATTGCAAAGCAGGAAGAGTAAAAAGAATAAAGAACTTTATTTTATTGGATATCATCGACCAATTACAAAGATCTTCTGCTTCTTCAATAATCTTCTTTTCCAAATAAAAATGAAATAATACAAGAAAATTCAGAAAGAAAAAGGATCTACAGAAATCCCTAAGCTTGAGCTTCTGAGATCTGCCCTTCTCTATTACTCTACAGGGATTTTTATAGGAGATTTGAGATGTAGAATCCCAGTACAACTCTACTGTTGACACTCCAAAAAAGACAACTTTCACATTTATCTTCAAACGGTCTGAACAACGTCTAACTTATCGACATTTATAAAAGATAAGTAGAAGACAAGCTGACGACCAGGGACAAGGTAGCGACTTGGGCTTTACTGATCCAGTGAAGTAGACAGTAAGCCAAAGTTGTCTTTGAAGAGATCCAAGCAGGCCTAAGATGCTTAGTTAGCTCAACACTTAGTCTTCTATTAGCCCAAGGGATAGTTTCGCCTGAGAGGCTAAGTTTGTCTAGCTTCGCCTTGAAACTCTTCATAACTCCACAGAGAGCTAACCTACAAATTCATCGGAAGCCAATTATAGCTTCACCTAAAGCCTTCTTGACAGCTTTGCATGAAGCTCTTTATAGCTCCACAAAGAGATAACTTACAGCTTCACCCAAAGCTTTCATGGTAGCTTTGCTCGAAGCTTCCCATTTTAGGCCCGCTAAAGGCTGATCTAGGAGCTTCGCGTTAGAAGCTTTACCCCTAGCTTCGCTGAAAGGTAAAAAAGGTTTAGCTACGTTATGAGCTAAGTCTTACCTTCATAACGGACTATGAAGCTAACTTTGCTGAAGCTCTAAGCTAAAGCTTAACTTCGCATGACTTAGCTTCGCAGTGAGCTTTACCCAGTCATCAATTGATCATTTTACATGGGAGATTAATGGGTGAACCCCACTAATTTAGTGAGATTAATACCACTTTAAGTGGGTGTTGGCCCAAGGTTACAGTCACCCGGTTGTTGAGTTTTGATGATTACAAAACATATATAGTTATTTGTACTAATCATATTTTAGTGTTTGTGTTTCAGGGTTCTAAGGATTCAAGATTTCTTCTTCCCTAAAGGAAGGTATTTTTGACTCACATTGACTCAAGTTGATTCAATTCGGGCTTAAAGATTCAAGCTTGTATATGGAGAAGCCCTAATTTGAAGAACTTGTAGTCACCTAGAATCTTTGTAAGAATTAGTTTGTTAAAGAATGAGGTTATGATAAGTTGGCTCAAGAAAACACACACACACACTTTTTCAAAATACAGTTTTTGTTTTGGTTAGTTGAGTTAGGTGCATGTCTTGATTGATATACATGACTCAAAGTATTTTATATTTTTACATCTAGTTTATATCATGCATACCATATCTTATAGCATGCCATTTAATAATCTAGCCATTTAAAAATAATTTAAAAATTCTTCAAAGTTTAAATTTTTTCCCATAATAAAACTGTTTCAGGCCCAACGGTCGACCGGATCTAGTTCACGCCTGATCGGTCGACTGCACCGGTCGACCGGGCCTTGTGGCATTGGTGTGCACGTTTGTGTACATCTGCCAGTCGACCGGACCGGTCGACCGACTGACTGACCCTTGCTCTCGGGTTTTGTCGATCGACCGGGCCAGTCGACTGATAGAACAAAGATATGTTTTTTATTTAGCCTCCTGTCGACCGACCGGTCAACCGAGTCCAACGGCTAGTTTGCCAGTTAGACTGCTAGTCGACCAGGCCGGTCGACCGACAGCCACCAACAGCCCCAACGGCTAGTTTCTTGAAAATTGTTTTCTGGATTTGATGTTGACAGATCTTTCAGCTATTTCTGAATTTCCTGAGGCTATTACCTGACTTATTAACCTAGTTTATATGATGATTAGATCTCTTCTAATCCCTATAAATAGATGGCATTGGCCCCTTGTTAAATTCAAGAAAAACCCCCATTGTTTTGAGTTCCAAAAAGAAAAGAAAAGTTTTCAAAGCTCTCACTTCCTAAGTGCATTCTTGGTTTAAGTTTTTTCAGTGGTTTTCAAGATTTCTTTACTCTCTTTACAACTGAATTTTTCTCACTTCACTTCTTGAGCCAAAAATCAATCCCATTCTATAAGGAGTTATAAGAGAGAAGTGTGTGGTCTTTTTGATCACCTTGTTACTTGTATTTTCTTTGTGTTGAGATCCCTCTTGTGTAGAGGTTAGATTGGTGGGAGTTTGGTACTCCGGTCTTGTGTAGACCTCTTGAAAATTTCCTTTGCAGATTTAGTGGAAATCCTTCACGGTGGTGGAGGCAGGGATGTAGAGCGGTGGCTCGAACCTCGAAACAAATTACTTATGTTTGCGATTGGTCTCCTTATTGCTTTTTATTGCTTTATACTTTTATCTTGTGATACTTCTTGATTGCACTTCATTATTGCTCCCATTTCATTCACTTGCATTTTTCGGTCTTTACTCATCTCAACAAGAAAGCAATTAAGCGCCTCAACTCATAATCTAGAGGAATTAAAGAGGAGAAGTTCTAGAGCCCTTCACGGGGAATTCAGCTTCAATTTTTTATTTTGAGTGACCGTTTGCATCTTACATACATACTTATTTAAAAAGATCATTAGATTAGCATTAACACCTATTCACCCCCTCTA
Organism: Agave tequilana; assembly: GCA_038442645.1. NCBI lineage: Eukaryota > Viridiplantae > Streptophyta > Magnoliopsida > Asparagales > Asparagaceae > Agave > Agave tequilana. The sequence continues at coordinate 1,790,257 of JAVJIF010000050.1, forward strand.
GGTGTTTTTCAATTGATATCAGAGCTTTGGTCTCTAGGCTCTTGGCTTAACAACCTTAGAGAGATCCTATTTTTCTAATCACTCTATTCATTTTTCATCGTCATGCACTTAGTAAAAATGGCCGAAGGAATTAAGACCCCACCCAAGTTTGATGGCCTTAACTTTCCCATATGGAAGGTTAAGATGACCGTGTTTTTGCAATCCTTAGGAAGCCGGGTTGCAAAGGCGGTGATCAAACCTTTTATTGCACCCCTGGGTGATGAGGACACTTGGTCCGATATTGCCACGAAAGAGTTTGACGCTAATGCTAGGGCACACTATGCCTTGCTTCAAGCTCTTAATGACGATGATATTTCTAGAGTCATTCATTGCAAATCCGCTTATGAGATTTGGACTCACTTACTTGTCACTCATGAGGGAACTTCACAAGAAAAGAGGGCAACGATCGACCTTCTTCGTTCCCAATATGAAAACTTTTCTATGCAAGAGAATGAAACCATAGATGATATGGTTACTAAGTTTACAAAGATTACTAATGGACTTTCTTCTTTATGTGATGCTATTGACAATGACCAAAAAGTCAGAAAGATCATCCGTGCACTCCCTCCATCTTGGAAAGTCAAAGCCACAACTTTGAAGGAGCTCAATGACAAGGAAGAAATGGAGCTTATCGATCTCATTGGGAATCTCAAGACCCATGAGATGGAAAGAAAAGCAAGAGAAGAGATGACTCCTCCCAAGAAGAAAGCTATTGCCTTCAAGAGTTCTCCCACCTACTCCGACGAGGATGATGAAGAAGAGGATGATGAAGATCTTTCTCTTCTTGTAAAGAATGTTTAGAGAATGTACAACAAGACAAAGTTCCAAAATAGAAGGAGATGGTAAGGTAAAGAAGAGAAGAAAATCATTTGCTTTAATTGCCAGAAGCCGGGTCACATTGTGGCGGAATGTCCGAAAAACAAAGGCAAACCCTCCACCTCCAAGAAGCCATACAAAAAGAAAGCTTTAAAGGCTACTTGGGATTCAGAGAGTGAATCCGATAAGGAAGTCAACACCGCCAACATGTGCTTCATGAAAAATGAAAGCACAGGCAAGGTAACTCCCGATACTTCCATTGATTGTGAACTATCTATAGATGAACTAGAAGAAGCTTTTGAAGAACTATCTCATAACTATGATTTTCTTAAAAAGAAATACTTAAAAATGAAAAAGGAAAATGAATCACTCAACCACAAAGTTTTCATTCTCACAAAAGAAAATGATGAATTGTTTTCAACTCTCTCTTCTATTCAAAAGGATTTTGATGACTATAAGATTTCTTGCAAAGGTAAATTTTCACAAATTGATGAAAACAAGATTTCTTTGCTAAAGAAGAAAATTGATTCATTAGGAGTAGTTTTGAAGAAATGTGAATTTGATAAAACTAAACTAGAGGCTATGTTTCCTAAGGAACATGTCCCAAAGAAACATTCACATGCTATTCATGCTCATGTTCATAAATCACAACCTTTACATCATGCTAAGCACCCTAAACATGCCCACACTCCACACACTCATCATGCATTCATGTATGGTAAAGTGTATGCATGCACATATTGTGGCCGTAAAGATCATTTGGTTAAATTTTGTTATGATAGGATTAATGCATCGCATAATCATGTTTGGGTTTGGAATACTAACATTCAAGGACCCAAGAAAGTTTGGGTACCAAAGTCAACAAATTTGTTAAATGATATAGGTACATTCCAAAGCCCAACGACGTAAGGAGTTGCGGTATCTTGATAGTGGTTGCTCAAGGCACATGACATGGGATATCAATAACTTTGCAACCCTATCAAGATACCAGTGGCACCGTCACCTTCAGAGATGACGCCAAAGGAAAAATCATTGGTATTGATAATGTTAAACTTGGTACATCTCCTTTAATAGAAAATGTCATTTTAGTTGATGGCCTCAAACATAATCTCTTGAGTGTGAGTCAACTTTGTGACAAAGGTTTTGATTTGTTTTTGATGACCTAGCATGTAGAGTTATTGATAGACAATCCAATACATGTATATTTTCTGGATTTCGTGAAAACAATGTATACATGATTGACATGTCTAATATGCTATGCAATGCTACTTGTTTGAAAGCCCTCGATGATGACTCTTGGTTGTGGCATAGGAGATTAGGCCACATTTCTTTTGACCATCTATCTAGATTAAACAACAAGGAAATGGTGAAAGATATTCCTTGCTTGAAATTTGTAAAGGACCGCATTTGCGATGCGTGCCAACTTGGGAAACAAACCAAGTCCTCTTTCAAGTCAATCAAGGATATCATGACATCACGACCTTTGGAGTTGATCCATGCGGATTTGTTTGGTCCTACTCAAACCAAAAGTCTAAGTGGGAATCGTTTTACTCTCGTTTTAGTTGATGATTTCTCTCGTTTTACTTGGGTTTTCTTTTTAGAACACAAAAATAAAGCCTTTTCATATTTTCAAGCCTTTAAGAAAAGAGTTGAAAAGGAAAAAGGTTCTTTTATTTTAAGAATAAGAAGTGATAGAGGTGGTGAATTCAATAACTAACCCTTTACCAATTTTTGTGAAGAACATGGAATTAAGTATGAACTATCTTGTCCTAGAACTCTACAATAAAATGGAGCCGTTGAGAGGAAAAATTGTACATTACAAGAGATGGCTAGGACAATGATAAATGAGTACGGTCTCCCTCATTATCCATGGGCCAAGGCCGTTAACACATCTTGCTACATATCAAATAGGGTTTTCTTATGCAAAAATACTTCTAAAACATCTTTTGAAATTTATTTTTCAAGAAAACCAAATGTTTCATACTTTAAAGTTTTTGGTTGTAAATGTTTTGTTGTGAATACTAAAGATAATTTAGGTAAATTTGATGCAAAATCAAATGAAGCAATTTTTGTTGGTTACTCTAACACTAGTAAAGCTTATAGAGTTTTTAATAAGTCATCCTTGACTATTGAAGAATCTATACATGTAAAGTTTGAGGAATCTAATGTGTTTGTTAAGAATGTTATAGAAATAGATTCCCTAAATGAAGACATGGAGAAAATTTCTTTGAAGGACTCATCTACTCTTGAAGACATGCCAAAGGGTGATGAAGAAATTAAGTTCAAGAAGTTGAAGTGGAGATTACTCAACCACTTTCAAAAGATTGGAGATTCAATCCACATCATCCCAAGGATCTTATTATAGGTGCAGTATCAAAAGGGGTAACTACTCGCTCTAAACTTCATGATCTTTGTGGGCACTATGCATTTATTTCTCATTTTGAACCAAAGAACATCCTCGAAGCCGAGGACGACTCATATTGGTTGCTTTCATTCAAGAGGAGCTCAATCAATTCGAGCGCAACTAAGTTTAGCACCTTGTTCTTAGGCCCCACGATAGACCAACAATTGGTACTAAGTGGATCTTTAAGAACAAGTTGGAGGAGTCGGGAAATGTTGTTAGGAATAGAACTAGGTTAGTGGTCCAAGGTTACACTCTAGTCGAAGGTATCGATTTTAAGGAAACCTTTGCACCCGTAGCACGGCTTGAAGTCATACGGATGACACTTGCATTTATTTCATATAAAGATTTTAAACTTTTTCAAATAGATGTAAAAAGTGCTTTCTTAAATAGACTTATTGAAGATTAGGTGTATGTTGAACAACCCCCCGGGTCTGTTGATTCTACACATCCGGATTTTGTTTTCAAACTAGACAAAGCTCTTTATGGTTTAAAACAAGCTCCTAGGGCTTGGTATGAAAGACTTTCTTCATTTCTTATTTCTAATGGTGTTAATAAAGGAAAAATAGATACTACCTTGTTTACCAAACATGTTGATAATGATATACTTATAGTTCAAATATATGTTGATAATATCATATTTGGTTCTACTAATGAAAATCTTTGCAAAGCTTTCGAATCATACATGAAGGAGGAATTTGAGATGTCTATGATGGGCGAGCTTAACTACTTCCTTGGTCTCCAAATCAAGCAAAGGAAGGATGGGATTTTCATCAATTAAGCCAAGTACACGAAGGAACTTATCAAGAGATTTGGGCTTGAAGGGGCTAAGACAAGCAAAACTCCCATGGCTACCACCACTAAGCTTGACAAGGATGAACAAGGTACAAATATAGACATTAAACTTTATCGTAGCATGATTGGTAGCTTGTTGTATTTAACGGCTAGTAGGTCGGATATTATGTTTTGTGTATATCTTTGTGCTCGTTTTCAATCGTGTCCTAAAGAGTCCCATTTGATTGCGGTAAAACGCATTATTATATACCTTAAGGGCACCATTGAAATGGGTTTGTGGTATCCGAAGACCGGACAATTTTCAATGACTAGTTTTTCGGATGCTGACTATGCGGGTTGTAGAGTGGATAGGAAGAGTACAAGTGGAACATGTCAATTTTTCGGTAATTGTCTTGTTTCATGGTCTTTCAAGGAATAAAATTCGGTAGCCCTCTCAACCGCCGAGGCGGAGTATGTTGCGGCGGGTGCTTGTTGTGCACAAGTTCTTTGGATGAAACATACTCTCCTTGACTATGATTTGCATTATGACCATATTAAGATATTTTGTGATAATACTAGTACTATTCATATGACTAAAAATGCATATCAACATAGTAAGACTAAGCACATTGACATTCGGTATCACTTTCTTAGAGATCATTATGAAAAAGGTGATATTGATATTGATTATGTTTCTACCGATTCTTAACTTGCCGATATATTTACAAAACAACTAGACTATACTAGATTTTCTTTTATTTGTGGTGAATTAAATGTTTGTGTTATGGAATCATGAAATTTTGTTTTACCCTTTTTGATGTATGACAAAAAGGGGGAGAAAAAGTTAGTTTATTGGTTTGAGTTTTGAGTTATGAGTTATGAGTTATGAGTTTTGAGGTATGAGTTTTGAGTTTTTGAGTTTTGAGTTATTGTTTGTTGAAACTATATGTTTTGAATTCTTATGTTTTTTTTTATTTATGCCAAGTTCTTATTTTTACTATTCATTCATATATATAGCCATTCATATATATAGCATGTTTTGAGGGGAGCTTCCAAGCTCCTTCCCCATTTTTTCCCATTTTTTAAAATAACTCATATTTTTTGTCATCATCAAAAAGGGGGAGATTGTTGGCCCAAGGTTACAATCACCCGGTTGTTGAGTTTTGATGATTACAAAACATATATAGTTATTTGTACTAATCATATTTTAGTGTTTAAGTGTGTTTCAGGGTTCTAAGGATTCAAGATTTCTTCTTCCCTAAAAGAAGGTATTTTTGACTCAATTTGATTCAATTTGGGTTCAAGGATTCAAGCTTACATATGGAGAAGCCCTAATTTGAAGAACTTGTAGTCACCTAGAATCTTTATAAGAATTAGTTTATTAAAGAATGAGGTTGTGATAAGTTGGCTCAAGAAAACACACACACACTTTTTCAAAATACGGTTTTTGATTTGATTAGTTGAGTTAGGTGCATGTTTTGATTGATATACATGACTCAAAATATTTTACATTTTTACATCTAGTTTATATCATGTATACCATCCCTTATAGCATGCCACTTAATCATCTAGCCATTTAAAAATAATTTAAAAATTCTTCAAAGTTTAAATTTTTTTCCATAATAAAACTGTTTAAGGCCCAACAGTCGATCGGGCGGTCGACCGGATCTAGTTCAGGCCTAATTGGTCGACCGCACCGGTCGACCGGGCCTTGTGGCATTGGTGTGCACATTTGTGCACGTTGCCGGTCGACTGGACCGGTCGACCGACCGACTGACCCTTGCTCTCGAGTTTTGTCGGTCGACCGGGCCAGTCGACCGACAGAATAAAGATATGTTTTTTATTTAGCCTCGACCGGTCGACCGAGTCCAATGGCTAGTTTGCCAGTTAGACTGCCGATCGACCGGGCTGGTCGACCGACAGCCGCCAACAGCCCCAATGGCTAGTTTCTTGAAAATTGTTTTCTGGATTTGATGTTGACAAATCTTTCAGCTATTTCTGAATTTCCTGAGGCTATTACCTGACTTATTAACCTAGTTTATATGATGATTAGATCTCTTCTAATCCCTATAAATAGATGGCTGTGGTCCCTTGTTAAATTCAAGAAAAATCCCCATTGTTTTGAGTTCCAAAAAGAAAAGAAAAGTTTTCAAAGCTCTCACTTCCTAAGTGCATTCTTGGTTTAAGTTTTTTCAGTGGTTTTCAAGATTTCTTTACTTTCTTTACATCTGAATTTTTCTCACTTCACTTCTTGAGCCAAAAATCAATCCCATTCTATAAGGAGTTGTAAGAGAGAAGTGTGTGGTCTTTTTGATCACCTTGTTACTTGTATTTTCTTTGTGATGAGATCCCTCTTGTGTAGAGGTTGGATTGGTGGGAGTTCGGTACTCCGGTCTTGTGTAGACCTCTTATAAATTCTCTTTGCGGATTTAGTGGAAATCCTTCATGGTGGTGGAGGCGGGGACGTAGAGCGGTGGCTCGAACCTCGAAACAAATTACTTGTGTTTGCGATTGGTGTCCTTATTGCTTTTTATTGCTTTACACTTTTATCTTGTGATACCTCTTGCTTGCACTTCATTATTGCACCCATTTCATTCACTTGCATTTTTTGGTCTTTACTCATCTCAATAAGAAAGTAATTGCGCGCCTCAACTCATAATCTAGAGGAATCAAAGAGGAGAAGTTCTAGAGCCCTTCACGGGGAATTCGGCTTCAATTTCTTATTTTGAGTGACCATTTGCATCTTACATATATACTTGTTTAAAAAGATCATTAGATTAGCATTAACACCTATTCACCCCCTCTAGGTGTTTTTCAGTGGGCAGTTACACTCGCCCACTTCGTCCCACATTAAGTGGAGATAATTAAGCCATAAACGGCAGGGAGGAGTTCACATGAACTCTCTGGCTTCGCTGGAAGCTCGCAAGTAGCTTCGCTGCAAGATCATTTGCTACCTCGCCTGAAGCTAAAGATTGATTCAACCTTGCTGAATTCAAGAGGGGAGTTACAGCCCATTTTGGCTATAAATAGTCCCTGAACAGAGAGCAGGATAGACAAAGGCAGAGACGCGCATGGATAGAGAGAGAAAAAAAGGATTAACAGGCTGGAAAGAGAAGATTGTCTGAAAAAATTCATTCAGAGATTCTTCTAAAGAGTATTCTCTTATGTTGGCCCAGAGGCCCTTCACTCTAGTTTTGATGATGATTAACTCATGTAGTTATAGTTAACTTGTATTTAAATAGTTTCAGTGATTGACTAAGATATTAATAGGTGATTAGCTTCAACAAAGGAGTTTTGTGGCTAACAAGTGTTGATTCAAGAGCTCGCGCATCAAGATTGTTGGCCCAAAGGCTTTCCACTCTAGTTTTGATGATGATTAACTCATGTAGTTATGTGTACTAATAATCTTGTATTGAAAAATGAAATTGATTTCATTACTAAAGAATTGGATTTGGTTTTAAAGAAAAATGAATCTTTGAAAAAGGATATAAATTCTCATGTGTGCCATGCTAGTATAGCTTCTTCTTCTTGCACACCTATTGCATGCTCCACTTTATCTTCAACTATTGAAAATGACATAAATGTTTTGAAGAAAAGTGTAGATTGTTTGGGCTCCACTTTGAGCCAATGTACTTCAAATCATACACGGTTGAAAACCTTGCTTCGTAAGAAACAAGGTCCATCTTTACAAATAAGCATTCAAGCACAAACATATATAAAGATTTATTTGTGACCCACTACATGTACAAGTATAAATTCTGGTCTTAATGAAAACTAACATTTAAACATATATTCAAATCATGAAGCATGAAACAAGACACAAATCATCATTACAAACATAAAACGATCATTATGTAAATCCACATGCTATTAGAATCATGATATACATAATAGTCTATAAACATCAAAACATGTGGCAAAAACAGAAATCATAAAACACATCACCATTGTTTAGCTATTACAATACATGTTAATTATCAAAACATGAATCATTAAAACAAAACATCATAAACATCCATATGATCATTATGTGTATACATATGCATTAGATTTTAGGACATATGTATTAGTTTAAACAAGGTGAGAATCACAAAGATAGGTCCATGGGTGTCTCAAATAACTAATCATGCATATCACTAATCTAAATCACATGGCATAATCATAATGAACACTAAAACATGACATGCTATAAATCAATGACATGAAAAGCATAATAAGCATGCAAACATAAATAGGAGTTAGAGATTGATACTAAAACCGATGAAGGCACCTCTCTAGTTCTCCAAACCAATGGTGGTCCTTCTCCACCAAACTTCCCTTGAAAGTGATGCATCCAAAATGTTTTCTTTAAGCATGGAACGCATCCACTTCAAGGCATCGCTACTCTCACGTGATGCGAGAGCCCACACATACATCAAATATTTTGGGGGTGGTTTTTGATACCCATTTTCTTTTGGGTTCATAGGGGTTAGTATCTTTCCTAACCCAAACAAGATCATTTACTAAATTTTTAACATGTAAACGATCATAGCAAAATCTAGTAAGGTGGCCTTTTCGATCACAATGTGTACAAGTGTACACATGAGCATACATGTAATGGTGGTGATCGTGGGAAGCATGTGTATGCCGTGGAGGGTGTACATGTAAAGATGGACCTTGTTTCTTACGAAGCAAGGTTTCCAACCGTGTATGATTTGAAGTACATTGGCTCAAAGTGGAGCCCAAACAATCTACACTTTTCTTCAAAATATTTATGTCATTTTCAATAGTTGAAGATAAAGTGGAGCATGCAATAAGTGTGCAAGAAGAAGAAGCTATACTAGCATGGCACACATGAGAATTTATATCCTTTTTCAAAGATTCATTTTTCTTTAAAACCAAATCCAATTCTTTAGTAATGAAATCAATTTCATTTTTCAATACAAGATTATCTTTTAAAACAAAATCCAATTTTGAAGATAGAACCTTATTGTTTTTCACAACATCATCAAAATCATTTTTGTTTTTCAAAACATCAATCTCTTTTAGGGCAAGGTCTAGTTGAGATCTTAGTGAGTCACGTTCACTAGTAATCTCTTCCTTCTCTTACAAAACCGTTTCAAAAGTTGAGCACAAATCCTTCATTTCTTCTTTTAAATCAAAATGATTCTTTTTCAAAAGTTCATGTTTTTCCAAGAATTTTTCAAGTTTAGATGCAAGTTCTACATTTAAATTTTGAACTTCAAAACATCCATGGCAATATGAAGTAGAGCTATCATCTAGTTGAAAATCTGAATGTACCTCAAGGGAGTCTTTCCCTTGAACAATGAGGCAATGCTCTTCGGACTTGTCTCTCCTAGATCTTCTCAACTTGTTGATAATCATGGGTAGCTCGGGAGACGTCAATATACTCCAAACTGCAAAAGCCGAGTCATAACGATCAAACATATATAAAAGATCTTCATTGAGAGATGCTCTAAGTGTTTTAAGTGCTAATGCATTGGCCTTTTTATGCTTGCTACTATTAGGAAAGGATTCCATACTGGAGGCTTGATAAACTAGATGTCCTAGTCTTTTCAAATGGCTACTCATATTGGCCTTCCAAACATCAAGTCTAAAAAAGTCAAATATAGGAGGGCTATCCATGAGTGCAAATTAAATGTGTGCAAATGAAAATACAAATGAAGATTAGCAAACCAAGATCTCACTCCTAGGTGGTTAAATCTAATATCAGGAGCGTAGGCTCTGATACCAATTGAAAAATCACCTAGAGGGGCAGTGAATAGGTGATTATGCTAATCTAATGAACTTAATGCAGAATTTAAAAACTAATTGCAATTAACAAGAGATGCACACACAAACAAGCCAAGCAATTTTGAATGAACAATATGAATAGGTGCAAGGCACAAAGTAAAGAGAGAGAGAGAGTAAGAGCCAAGGGATCAAGCGCAAACAACAAGATATGTTTTGAGGTTCGAGCACCCAGCTCTACATCCCCGCCTTCACCCAGAAGGATTTTAAGTCCACTAGCTTGTCCACAAAGGACTCCCACAAAGGGAACCTCCACCGAGGATTTGGGGCAATAACAATTATAAGGAGTACCCAACTCCTCTCCTTACAAACACAACCTCCTCCTTGAGGCACAACTCCAAGCCAACAAACAATCACCTCACAACTTGAGGGATTAACACAAGGATCACCTCACAACTTGAGGGATACAACCCAAATGCACAACCTCCTCAACACAATGAGGGAAAGGCACAAAGCCAAGCAAATGAAGGGTTTACAACTTGGTAGTCTAAATAACAACCACAAACAATCTCTTTCTCCCACACAAAGATCCTATAGAATAAGAAAGTAGATGTAGCTCAAGTGTGGAGAAAACCAAAGGAATGGAAATCAAAATCACAAAGAAAATCCTTGGAAAAAACTAGAAATCAAGATAAAGAAATTGAATCAAACTCTTTTCCCAAAAACCCTTTTCTTTGATTTTTCAAACCCTAGCAAAAACTTCAAATAGATTGTTCAATTTAAAACCTAAAAACTTCTTTTGATTGCTGTGAAAACACTAGAGAGTCAGGAAAAATTCGCACAAAAAATCTTATGGAAAATTGGCCATTAATGGGGTATTTATAGCCCCTAGAAAAATATAACCGTTGGCAGCAGAAACTGCCAAAAATGCCCTACCGGTCGACCGTGCGGTCGACCGGCCAACGGTCATATTTTGACCGTTGCCAGCTACCGGTCGACCGTAGCGGTCGACCGAAACAAACAGAGAGTTGCCTGCATGCAGTCAGTCGCCCGTGCGGTCGACCGGACCATGTGGCAGCCAGCGTGCACGAATCCGTGCACGTCGGTCGATTGATACGGTCGACCGGTTACTTGGTGCGATCGACTGTAGGGTCGACCGACCTAGCCTGGCAGAGACTGTTCTGGTCAGCAAAAACATGTAATTTTTAATCCTAAAAATTCCCATTAAATCTCTAAAAATCTATAAAAATAGTTTTATCATTTTTCATTGAAATACAAACTTATGTTAAAAAGTTTAACACAAATCTCAAACATTTTGAACTATTTTTGTGTTATAGAAATTTTGCCAAAAATCAAAAACTGTATTTTCTAAAACTTGGATTTTTGAATAGAAAATACGTTTTGTCCAAAACTCATCCAAATATAAAAACATGATATTTAAATAACGTTTAGGCATGATGTATATGGATATAATCCTATATACATGAAACATATATATATCCATGTTTTTGACTTCAATTCCAAAATATGTTTTGTTAAAAATACCAAAACATAAAACACATGAATAAGTAAGTCAAAACTAAGTTTGTCTAGGAAGTTAAGCATGCATGTATATTGAACAAATCTAATATACATTAAACTATGTAAACTTATTTTGAACTATCTATTCATGAAACCAAGATCGGTTAAACCAAAAATGAAAAAATTGAAAACCAATATTCAAAACATGAAACGTGTGTGTTGTGAACTTGAGCATATCATACTATTCAAATCTTTACAATTTGGATCTAAACACAAAACTAAACTATGGTACCGTTGTCTTCTTATCTCCAAGCCGACTCGATCCAAAACTCCTTGATCCACCGAGCAAGTTTTATATATATGATCTTTGACGCTCGGGCTCTTGAATCAACATGTGAAAGCTTCTAAATCATGTTGTTGAAGCTAATCACCAACTAATAACTTGATTAATGATCTGAAACTAAAATCACAAGATTATTAGTACACATAACTACATGAGTTAATCATCATCCAAACTAGAGTGGAAAGCCTTTGGGCCAACATTAGATGTGCTTATTTGTACCCATTAGATGTGCTAGTATAGTCTAGTTTTGATGATTCATGCATTCTAACTTGTATTCCCTATTTTGAACATGTTTTATGATCATGTGTTTTCACTTCATGTATATGTTTATTTTGCCAAACCTTAAGATATACATGTATACCCTTTGAGTCATTTGTTTTTCATGCAAATCTTTATTCTAGACTCAAATTGTGTTTAGGGATATGTATGTATACTTTTTGTGATTGACAAAACATACATATGTCTTGAAGTATAAATTAATTTTATCGAAAATTTTTGATTTTCATGTTTCATGTTCAAGGAATTCCACATGAGCTTAATGAATATTTTCATATCGATATGTGTCACATAACACTTGCTCACTCACCTTTTTAGTTTTCTTTTGATTTTGTTTTCATGAGTATAATATGGACTTTATGGACCTCGAGTGTTTAGTGATCATGTGATTTACATGTGTTTCATGAAAAATAATTTTGTTTCATTCCTTACTTGAAGGATTTCGTACTAGTTTAAAAGTTTTTCCATTTAACTAGTTCGTATTCTTCACTATGGTAGAGATTTTCAAACAAACTATATTTTCAAATCTATTTTTGAAAACCTACCTTCCATGGGAGGATGGATGGGCGACCATGCTTATGTATGCTCTATATTGAAAGAATCCAATGATACATGTGCATGTGTTGGGTGGTAGTTATATGATGTATACACTTGATCATTATTGTTGTTTCAATTGGTATCACTGAGACTCTTTCAATTGGTATCAATTTTGACCTTTCTTGTATACTCATATATTTTCATATTTGCATGCTTGCATTTCAAAGAATATCAATTTCTATTGGTATCTACTTTTCATACATATATATGTTTGTGTTTATGCTAAGCTTGAGTTTTAACTTTATTTCAATTGATTCAATTTTCAATTGGTATCTTATTTCAAGCCTATGCATGTGTTTTGTTGGTATTTCATAAAGGGGGTGAAAATTCAATTTTCATATTTACAATTGGTATTTGTGTTTCCACTCCCTTGCTTTATGATAGAATATAAAATTTTAAATTGATATCATATACTTAAAAAGAAAATTACTCATTTTGATATCAATATGTTCATTTGAATGTTCTAAAATTTGGTATCTCAAAATTTTGTTTAAAGAAAAATTCAAAAGTTTCGATTTGTTTTGCCTATATGCAAGGAGAGCTTAACATCTCTTCTACATATAGATTCATGATGAGTGTATCTTGTATTGAAGAGCTTGACAATCTTTTCTTTATGTGGTACACGTGTGTAGGGGGAGCTTCACATCTCCTCTTATGCATTACATATTATACGTTATATGAATTAGAGCTTGTCATCCCTCTTTCATGTAATGTATAAGTGTAGGGAAGTTACTTAACTGTCTTCCTCTTCATGAATGTATATAGCATATAACTTTTATTTTATTGATCTATGTTTACTTTCAATTGATATCAAAATGCTACCTTGGCATATTTTTAATTGGTACCTTAATTGATTTTCACCCCTATTTGGTTTTGTTTTGTTTTTGATAAAAAGGGGAGAACAACCCTTTTATTGAATCATTGTTTTGAACAAAAAGGGGGAGAAAAATTTATTGATTTGGTTTTGCTTTTACACCTCATTGATGATTGTTTCTTTAAAAAGGGGGAGAAGATTTTGTTTTGTTTTGGTTTTTACCCCTTTGTTGATGATTGACAAAAAGGGGGAGAAAGATTGTGGTTTATATATGCATGTTTATGTTTTGCATATATTAAGTTTAATTTAGCTTAATTTTAATTGGTATCTAGAGCATGTTTTGTTTTGAACATTTCATTGGTATCTAGAACCTTTTATTATTTATGCATATCTATGCATGTTTCATGTTTAATATTCATAACATATTTATGTTTATTTGTTTATGCATGAGTTAAGGGGGAGCTTCTTTGAAGCTTAACTTTAATCCATGCATATATAACTCCATGAGTTTTGTCATCATCAAAAAGGGGGAGATTGTTGGCCCAAAGGCTTTCCACTCTAGTTTTGATGATGATTAACTCATGTAGTTATGTGTACTAATAATCTTGTGATTTTAGTTTCAGATCATTATCAAGTTATTAGTTGGTGATTAGCTTCAAAAACATGATTTGGAAGCTTTCACATGTTGATTCAAGAGCCCGAGCGTCAAAGATCATATATATAGCACTTGCTCGATGGATCAAGGAGTTTTGAATCGAATCGGCTTGGAGACAAGAAGACATTGGTACCATAGTTTAGTTTTGTGTTTAGATTCAAATTGTAAAGATTTGAATAGTATGATATGCTCAAGTTCACAACACACACGTTTCATGTTTTGAATACTGGTTTTCGATTTTTCCATTTTTGGTTTAACCGATCTTGGTTTCATGAATAGATAGTTCAAAACAAGTTTACATGGTTTAATGTATATTAGATTTGTTCTATATACATGCATGCTTAACTTCCTAGACAAACTTAGTTTTGACTTACTTATTCATGTGTTTTATGTTTTGGTATTTTTAACAAAACATATTTTGGAATTGAAGTCAAAAACATGGATATATATATGTTTCATGTATATAGGATTATATCCATATACATCATGCCTAAATGTTGTTTAAATATCATGTTTTTGTATTTGGATGAGTTTTGGACAAAACGTATTTTCTATTCAAAAATCTAAGTTTTAGAAAATACAGTTTTTGATTTTTGGCAAAATTTCTATAACACAAAAATAGTTCAAAATGTTTGAGATTTGTGTTAAACTTTTTAACATAAGTTTGTATTTCAATGAAAAATGATAAAACTATTTTTATGAATTTTTAGAGATTTAATGGGAATTTTTAGGATTAAAAATTACATGTTTTTGCTGACCAGAACAGTCTCTGCCAGGCTAGGTTGGTCGACCCTACAGTCGACCGCCCAAGTAGCCGGTCGACCATATCAGTCGACCGACGTGCACGGATTCGTGCACGCTGGCTGCCACATGGTCCGGTCGACCGCACGGGCGACTGACTGCATGCAGGCAACTCTCTGTTTGTTTCGGTCGACCGCTACGGTCGACCGGTAGCTGGCAACGGTCAAAATATGACCGTTGGCCGTTCGACCGCACGGTCGACCGGTAGGGCATTTTTGGCAGTTTCTGCTGCCAACGGCTATATTTTTCTAGGGGCTATAAATACCCCATTAATGGCCAGTTTTCCATAAGATTTTTTGTGCGAATTTTTCCTGACTCTCTAGTGTTTTCACAGCAATCAAAAGAAGTTTTTGGGTTTTAAATTGAACAATCTATTTGGTGTTTTTGCTAGGGTTTGAAAAATCTAAGAAAAGGGTTTTTGGGAAAAGAGTTTGATTCAATTTCTTTATCTTGGTTTCTTGTTTTTTCCAAGGATTTTCTTTGTGATTTTGATTTCCATTCCTTTAGTTTTCTCCACACTTGAGCTACATCTACTTTCTTATTCTATAGGATCTTTGTGTGGGAGAAAGAGATTGTTTGTGGTTGTTATTTAGACCACCAAGTTGTAAACCCTTCATTTGCTTGGCTTTGTGCCTTTCCCTCATTGTGTTGAGGAGGTTGTGCATTTGGGTTGTATCCCTCAAGTTGTGAGGTGATCCTTGTGTTAATCTCTCAAGTTGTGAGGTGATTGTTTGTTGGCTTGGAGTTGTGCCTCAAGGAGGAGGTTGTGTTCGTAAGGAAAGGAGTTGGGTACTCCTTGTAATTGTTATTGCCCCAAATCCTCGGTGGAGGTTCCCTTTGTGGGAGTCCTTTGTGGACAAGCTAGTGGACTTAAAATCCTTCTGGGTGAAGGCGGGGATGTAGAGCTGGGTGCTCGAACCTCGAAACATATCTTGTTGTTTGCGCTTGATCCCTTGGCTCTTACTCTCTCTCTTTACTTTGTGCCTTGCACCTATTCATATTGTTCATTCAAAATTGCTTGGCTTGTTTGTGTGTGCGTCTCTTGTTAATTGCAATTAGTTTTTAAATTCCGCATTAAGTTCATTAGATTAGCATAATCACCTATTCACCCCCCCTCTAGGTGATTTTTCAAAGATCGCATCTAGCACTCGGTTGGAGTCAAGCTCGTTGGATCGTGTTTGGATCGAGTCAACTTGGAGAAGGATCTCTACAAGAAGACTTCGATTTGTATTTTAGTTTATGTTTAGAACTTATGTAAAGATTAAATAGTGTTGATATGCTCAAGTTCGCGCACACACACATACGACAAGTTTAAAGTTCATTAGTTTTGATTTTCGGTTTAACCGGTATTGGATTTCATGTCAAAAACATAGATATATATCTTATATGTGTATTGGAATCTATCCATACACTCTATGCTTTAAAAGAGTTTAAAAATCGTGTTTTTGTATTTTGACAAGTTTTGGAAAAATCAAATTTCCATTTCAAAATTTGGTTTTTGAAAAATACTGATTTGTGTTTAAGCCAAATTTCAATATCACAAAAATAGTTTAAATAGTTTATAAGATGTGTTGAATTTTAGTCACACATATTTGTATTTCAAAGATCTTATAAGAACTTATTTTTCTGAAATTTATGTCTATTTTATGAGATTTTCTAGAAGTTAAAAAGACCAAGTTTTAATCCTTATAATTTATCTGACCTGGCCTTCTGCCGGGCGACCAGCCGGTCGACCGAAACAGAAGTCGGCGATCGTGCCGGTTGACCGATGTGCACAAATGTGCACAGCCAAATGGCTTGAGGGCCGGTCAACTGACCTGGTCGACCGTCCAGAGAGCTTCGTTCTCTGGATCTAGCCCCGGTCGATCAGGCGGTCGACCGGCTAAGAGTTCTGCTCTCTGGATACAGCCTCGGTCGACTGGGTGGTCAACCGATGGCACAATAGTCAGAAATCTGACCGGTTGTCGGTCGACCGACAGCAACCTCAGCTACTGATTTGGCCCAACGACTAGTTTTTGAAATGGGTTATAAATACCCATCCCTTTGGGCTATTTTGGATAATAATTTTAAGAGAAAATTTTCGCATCTTCTTAAGTGTTTTAGCAATAAGTTTTAAAGAGTTTTTGGGCTAAAAGATTTTATCTTTATTTGTTTTAAAGGGTTGGAAAAATCAAAGAAAAAGAGAGTCATTGGGAATTGGTTTTGATCTTCATTTATATTTCTATCTAGAGTTTTTCCCAAGAGTTTTTTTTGTGATTTGTTATCCAAACTCTTTGTTTTCTCACACTTGACCTATCATCTCTATCCTATCTATAGGATCTTTATTTTGTGAGAAAATTTAGTTTGTGATCTTTGAGATCACTAAGAGTTGTAACCTTCTTGTGTTTGTTGTTATCCCTCTTGTGTAGAGGTGATTGTGGAGGTTGTTTTGGTATCCTTCTAAGTGTAGTGGTAATTGAGGTTGGAGTTTTGGCTTAGTGCCTTATCCCTCTAATTGTAGAAGTGATTGCTGTTGTTTGGCTTAGTGCCCTATCCCTCTAAGTGTAGAGGTGATTGATTGTATTGCCATTGTGACTATCCCTCTATTGAGAGGTTGATCTTGTGTGGCTTAGTGCCTTACCTCTTGTGTAGAGGTTGTTGTTGTGTGAGAGAGGAGTTGTGTACTCCAAGTTTGTATTACCCAAATCCTCAGTGGAGGATCCTTGTGTGGGAAATCCTGTGTGGATGTATTGTGGAAATCCTTCTATGTGAAGGTGGAGATGTAGAGCAGTGGTTCAAACCTCTAAATATATCTTGGTATTTGCGTTTGATCCACATCTCTAAACTCTCTCTTTTATACCTTACATTATTTCATATTGTTTATATCATACATATATGATTGGTATTATTTGTGTGTGCCCATACGTGTGTTGAACCAAAAGATCTTTACATAGCACTTCAGCTCTTTAGAGGAATTTAGAGGAGTTAGTTCAGATCCCTTCATCAAGAATTCGGCTACACTCTTTGGTTACACTAAGTTTGTTGCAATTAATTTTTAATTTCACATCATTTGTCATTAGATTAGCCATACACACCTATTCATTTTCTCTCTAGGTGTATTTTTAATTGGTATTAGAGCCTACGCTCCTGATGTTAGGTTTAACCACCTAGGAGTGAGATCTTTTCTAGCTAATCTAGACTTGCGTTTGCACACATATAGTTTACCTACTCATGGATTACCTTGCCCCTCCTATATTTGATGTTTCTAACATCGATGTATGAAAGCTTAAGATGAGTATGTACCTAAAAATCCTTGGTTTGCATGTTTACCTTGCCACTACCAAGAAATCTTATCTTGGTAATAACAAGCATATCGAGGCCAATGTATAAGCCTTAGAGGCACTTAGGCACACTATTAATAAAGAATATTTATGTATGATTTTTCATTGTGATTCTGCTTTTTCAGTGTGGAATACTTTGACCTCTCCCGCGCCACAAACGACGAAATATGTGGAGGAGGAATCTAGTGGAGATCAGTCCGACAAACCTTGCTACATGGTCCAAGGGAATAACTCCCTTGAGGTAAACTCGGACACCCATCTACATGATTGTGCTAGTTCTTCAGGTGATGATTATGTTGAAGCTGATGCATAAAATGAAGAACTATCTATTGTTTGTGAAATCTTGTTAGAAAAATATAAACTTTTGTAAAAGAAAAGTTTTACATTAAAAGAAGAAAATAAAAATTTGTTTTCTAAACTAGATATTATTTTGCAAGAGAGGGATGAGATTTCAAATGAAAGGGACTCATTGAAATCCCAACTTGAACTTTCTCTTAATGAAAACAAAATTTTGAAAAATAAAAATGATTGTGACATTGTTTTGAAAAAAAATTAGGCTCTATCTTCAAAACTTGATTTTGTTCTAAAAGAGAATGAAACTTTAAAAAATAAAATTGCTTTAATTTTAATGAATTTGGATTTAGTTTCAAATGAAAATAAATTTGAAAAATGATTTGTCTTCACATGTTTGCCATGCTAATATTACTTCACCATCTAGTGTTTTAATTGCATGCGCCACTTTATCTTTAAGTATTAAAAATGATATTTGTGTATTGAAGAAAAGTGTTGATTGTTTGGGCTCTACTTTCAGCTAATGTGCCATGAACCACACACGTTTGGAATCTATATTTCAAAAGAAACATACTCCACCTATGCATGCATACAAACCACGGCATACACATGCTTCTCATGTTCACACACATGACACTATGTATGCTCATGTGTACACTTGTACACATTGTGGACGTAAGGGCCACCTTATAAAATTTTGCTATGACAGATTAAATGATTCAAATTTTGCAAATAAATTTCTTTGGGTTAGGAAAGGTGCTAACCCACATGGACCCAATAAGGTATGTGTACTAAAAGCCACTCCTATTTTATTTGATGTAGGTGTGGGCTCTCACTTGACGTGAGAGGTGTTGGTGCCTTGATGGTGGATGCATCCAAGCTAAACGTGACAATTTTTGATGCATTACTTTCAAGGATATTTGGTGGGAGGACCACTTGAAAATTTAGAGAATAGTCCTAATAGTTTTGGTAACTATCTCTAACTCCCATTTAGTGTACAAGCTTTCATTGATTGATTTTTGGCATGTTTTAGTTTTTCATGATCGTTATATTAAATGCCATGCTTATTAGACTAGTGATATGCATATGTAGCCTTTGAGATACACCCATGTTTATATGGATTTATATTTTTGTGTTCTTACTATAGTTTAACTAATGTGTATATCCTAACTCTAAAACATGTGCATTTAACATAATGATCATATTGGTTTACGTTTTGTTTTATGCTTCATGCTTTGATTACTTGTTTAGATGTACTTTTCATTAAAACTTGTGTATATACTTGTACAACTAATGAGACACATTTGATTCTTGTATGTTTGTGCTTAATTGCTCATTTATACCCATTAAATGTACTAGTATAGCCTAGTTTTGATGATTAGTGTATTTCAACTTGTATTCCCTAGTTTGTACATGTTTTTCATGATAATATATTTAACTTCATATATATGTTAATTTTGTTCAAAACTTTAGATATACATCTATACCCTTGAGTCATTTGATTTTCATGCAAATTCTATTATGGACTCATTTGTGTTTGAGATATGTATGTATACTTTTAGTTTTAACTAAACATACATATACCTTGAAGTATATTTAGTTTTGATGATTTTCATTTTTTAAAAAAGAATTTCATTTGAGCTTAAATGTCTTATTTTTATGATTGTATTGATTACATGACTTTTTACACTTTATGTTTAGTGTTTACTCTTGATTTTTGTTTCATGAGGCTATATGAGCTTTTATTGCTAATTGAGTGTCGATGATCGTGTTATTTTCATTTTTTCATGGATTCATTCATGTTTTATTCCTTACTTGAAGGACTTCATACTAGTTTAGAAGATTATCATAAAACTAATTCGTATTCTTCAAATTGGTAGAGTTTTCAAATATACTAAATTATTTTCAAATCCTATTTTTGAAAACCCCTACCCTTTAAAGGGCGGATGATTGGGCGACCATGCCGTGTATGTTCTAAATTGAATATCATTTAAACATGTGTATGAATAGGGTTGTAGGTATGAGTTATACACTTGATTCTTATTATATTTTTAATTGGTATCACAATTGATTTTTTTATGTTTGTATATTCATATTTGTGTTTTCTATATATGTATGCTTTAAATTTCAAATAGTATCAATTTCGATTGGTATTTATATTTTTATACATATATATATGATTTGATTGTGCTTATAAATTAAAGCATAAATTATGTTAATGTTAAGCTTGATTTACTCCTTAATGTCAATTATTTTTCAATTGGCATCCAATACAAGCTTATGCATTATTTTTATTAGTATTTCATAAAGGGAGAGAAATATTCATGTTTTATCTTTCTATCGATTTTATTTTCTATTGGTATCTTACTCCCATTCTTTATGAAAAAAACACTTTGTTTTGGTATATGCTAACATTTTCAATATTGGTATTAATAAACTTAAATTGGTATTATTCTAAATTTGGTATCCTTATTGTAAAATGAGTTGTGTTTACCCAAAAATTTGGTTTGTTTTCAATTAGTTTTTACTTTCAATTGGTATCAAAATTTACAACGTATATTTCAATTGATATAAAAAACGTACAATGTTTCCTTTTCTATTGGTATCAAAAACTTACAAGATATTTTCAATTGGTATCTTTTGGTATCTTAAATTTTTTTATTTTCAATTAGTATCATAATGTTTCGATATATACCTTTATCATAAATTGGTATACTTTCAATTAGTATCTTAAATATTATTTGATTTTTTTTTGCCTCTTTGTTGATGAATTGACAAAAGGGGGGAGAAGAATTTTGAGAGTTTATATATGAATGTTTATTTTTCTTGTTTAATGCATATATGTTTTGTTTATGCAAAAGGGGAGAAGTATTTGGAGAGTTTATTTATGTTTATTTCCTCATTTATGCATATATGTGTTGTTTACTTTATATGTATTTAATTATATATCCATTTGTTTATTGCTATTCATGAGTTAAGGGGGAGCTTCTATAAAGCTTAACTTTAATCCATGCATATATAACTCCATGAGTTTTGTCATCATCAAAAAGGGAGAGATTGTTGGCCCAGAGGCCTATCACTCTAGTTTTGATGATGATTAACTCATGTAGTTATAGTTTACTAATAATCTTGTGTTTAAATAGTTTTAGTGATTGATGAAGATATTAGCAGGTGTTAGCTTCAACAAAGAAGTTTTGAGGCTAACACGTGTTGATTCAAGAGCTCGCGTATCAAGATCGCATCTAGCACTCGGTTAGAGTCAAGCTCATTGGATCGTGTTTGGATCGAGTCGACTTGGAGAAGGAGCTCTACAAGAAGACTTCGGTTTGTGTTTTAGTTTATGTTTAGACCTTGTGTAAAGATTAGATAGTGTTGATATGCTCAAGTTCTCACACACACACAAGTTTAAAGTTTATTGGTTTTGGTTTTAGGTATAACCAGTATTGGATTTCATGTCAAATATATATATATATATCTTATATATGTATTAGATTATATCCATACACTCTATGCTTCAAAAGAGTTTAATTATCGTGTTTTTGTATTTAGACAAGTTTTGAAAAAATTGGATTTCCATTTCAAAGTTTGGTTTTTAGAAAATACCGATTTTGTGTTTAAGCCAAATTTCAATATCACAAAAATTGTTCAAATAGTTTATAATATGTGTTGAATTTTAGTCACACATATTTGTATTTCAAAGATCTTATAAGAACTTATTTTTGTGGAATTTATGTGTATTTTATGAGAGTTTTTAGAAATTAAAACGACCAAGTTTTAATCCCTATAATTTATCTGACCTGGCCTTCTGCCGGTCGACCGGACGGTCGACCGAGACAGAAGTCAGTCGACCGTGTCGGTCGACCAATGTGCACAAATGTACACGACCAAATGGCTTGAGGGCCGGTCGACCGTCCAGAGAGCTTTGCTCTCTAGATCTGGCGCCCACTGGATCCAGCCTCGGTCGACTGGGCGGTCGACCGATGGCACAACGGCTGGAAATCCGACCATTACCCGGTCCACCGGCAGCTGTCTTAGCTGCTGAATTTGGCCCAATGGCTAGTTTTTGGAATGGGTTGTAAATACCCATCCCTTTTGGCTGTTTTGGATAAGAATTTTAATAGAAAATTTTCCCATCTTCTTAAGTGTTTTAGCAACAAGTTTTAAAGAGTTTTTGGGCAAAAAGAATTTATCTTTATTTGTTTTAAAGGATTGAAAAATCAAAGAAAAAGAGAGTCTTTGGGAATTGGTTTTGATCTTTATTTATATTTCTATCTAGAGTTTTTCCCAAGAGTTTTTCTTTGTGATTTGTTTTCCTATCTATAGGATCTTTATTTTGTGAGAAAATTTGGTTTGTGATCTTTGAGATCACTAATAGTTGTAACCTTCTTGTGCAAAGGTGATTGTGGAGGTTTTATTGGCATCCCTCTAAGTGTAGAGGTGATTGAGGTTAGAGTTTTGGCTTAGTGCCTTATCCCTCTAAGTGTAGATGTGATTGTTGTTATTTGTCTTAGTGCCCTATCTCTCTAAGTGTATAGGTGATTGATTGTGTTGCCTTTGTGCCTATCCCTCTATTGAGAGGTTGATCTTGTGTGGCTTAGTGCCTTACCTCTTGTGTAGAGGTTGTTGTTATTTGAGAGAGAAGTTATGTACTCCAAGTTTGTATTACCCAAATCCTCAGTGGAGGTTCCATGTGTGGGAAGTCCTGTGTGGACGTATAGTGGAAATCCTTCTATGTGAAGGCGGGGACGTAGAGTAGTGGCTCGAACCTCGAAACATATCTTGGTATTTGTGTTTGATCTACTATCTCTAAACTCTCTCTTTTATACCTTGCATTATTTCATATTGTTCATATCATACATATATGCTTGGTTTTATTTGTGTGTGCCCATACATGTGTTGAACCAAGAGAGCTTTACATAGCACCTCAACTTTTATTTAGCAGAATTTAGAGGAGTTAGTTCAGAGCCCTTCATCGAGAATTCGGCTACACTATTTGGTTACACTAAGTTTGTTGCAATTAGTTTTTAATTCCGCATCATTTGTCATTAGATTAGCCATACACCTATTCACCCCCCTCTAGGTGTATTTTCAATTGGTATCAGAGCCTACACTCTTGATATTAAGTTTAACCACTTAGGAGTGAGATCTTGGCTAGCTAATCTAGACTTGTATTTGCACACATATAGTTTACCTACTCATGGATTACCTTGCCCCTCGTATATTTGATGATTCTAATATCGATGTATGGAAGCTTAAGATGAGTATGTACCTAAAAGCCCTATGTATGCATGTTTACGTTGCCATTATCAAGAAATCTTATCTTGATAATGACAAGCATACCGAGGCCAATGCGCAAGTCTTAGAGGCACTTAAGCGCACTCTTAACAAAGAATATTTATATATGGTTTCTCATTGTGATTCCGCTTTTCCAATGTGGGACACTTTGACCTCTCCCGCGCCAGAAACGACGAAATATGTGGAGGAGGAATCTAGTGGAGATGAGTCCGACCAACCTTGCTACATGGTCCAAGGGAATGACTCCCTTGAGGTAAACTCGGACACCCATCTTAGATGATTGTGCAAGTTCTTCAGGTGATGATTGTTGGCCCAAAGGCCTTCCACTCTAGTTTTGATGATGACTCACTCATGTAGTTATGTTTACTAATAATCTTGTGATTCTAAGTTTCAAATCATTAGCAGGATATTAGTTTGGTGATAGCTTCAACAAGAGGTGTTTGGAAGCTTATCATGGTGATTCCGGTGCCAAAGCTTAAAGATCATACCTTTGCACTCGGTGGATCGCGTTTGGGAGCAAGTCTTCTTGATGACTCAAAGACTTAGGTATCCTAGTTTAGATAGTGTGTTTAGATCCATTTGTAAAGATTAGAATAGTATGATATGCTCAAGTACACATACACACACATTTCATGATTTGGATTTTGGTTTTCATGAATAGTTTGATCAAAACAAGTTTACATGTTTTATATGTATATTAGATGTACTCTATATACATACATGCTTATATGACTTATACAAACTTAGTTTGACGTACCTATTCATATAGTTTAATGTTTTGGTATAAAACATATTTTTGAAATTAAAGAACAAAAACTGTGATATATTTTGTGAATGTATATTGGACCTATGTCCATATGCATCATGCTTAATAATGTTCAAATATCATGTTTTTGTATTTCTATAAAGTTTTAGGAAAATCAGATTTCCTATTGAAAAATCAAGTTTGATAAAAATACAAGTTTTGGTTTTTGATAAAATTGGCAAGACACAAAAATGAATTGATATGATTGATATATGTCTTGAAAATTTTTATCACATGTTTATGTTTCAATATAAAATGTTAAAACAAGTTTTATAGAATTTTCAGAAAAAGATAAAAGATTTTTATAAAATATTTTTCCCAAATTTTCTGATCTTATTTTTTTGTGCTGACAGGCTGGTCGGTCGACCGGGACGGTCGACCGCACCAAGGGACGGTCGACCGCACGGGTCGACCGACCCGGTCGACCGCACCAAGGAACGGTCGACCGCACGGGTCGACCGACGTGCACAGACTTGTGCACGTCTGGCAGCACAGTGGTCCGGTCGACCGGACGGTCGACCACTGCAGAGAGTTCTGCTCTCTGTTTGTTTGGGTCGACCGGGCGGTCGACCGGTAGCTCCAACGGGTCAAAATATGACCGTTGGACGGTCGACCGGCCGGTCGACCGTTGCCTGTCAGAGCTGCCAGCTAAGCTCTAACGGCTAGTTTCTGTTTTGGCCTATATAAACCCCATCTCTTTGGGATTTTGGCTAAGGTTTTCAAGGAGAAAAATTCCAGACTTTCTCTAGTGTTTAAAAGAGTTTTAAAAGAGTTTTTAAGTCAAAAAGATTTCATCTTATTTGTTTTTGGGTTTTTGGAAAATCAAAGAAAGCTAGGGTTTTGGGAGATTGTTTTGTTTTTCGTTTTCTATCATTTACAAGTGATTTCCCAAGTAGATTTTCTTTGTTGCTGGTTTCCAAAATCAACTTGTTTTCACACTTGAGCTATCACCTATCCTAATCTATTAGGATCTTGTTTTTGTGGAAAAAGAAAAGAGAAAAGAAAGAAAGATTGTGTTTGTGGTCTTTGTAACCACTTCTTGTAAACCCTCCTTGCTTTTGTGAATCCCTCTTCGGTAGAGGTGATCGGAGTGGTATTGGTTTGGATCCCTCTTAGGTAGAGGTGATTGTGTTGGTTGTGAGCCTCTTCGGTAGAGGTGGTTGTTGGTTGGTTGTTGGCCTCGGTGGAGGTTGTTGTTTGAGAGAGGAGTTTGGTACTCCTAGTGTTGTAACAAATCCTCTTCGGTAGAGGTTCCCTCGGTGGGAGATAGTGGATTGGAAATCCTACACGGTGGTGTAGGCGGGGATGTAGAGCAAGGTGCTCGAACCTCGAAACATATCTTGGTCTTTGCGATTGATCCATTGTCTCTCTAACTCTCTCTCACTTTATATTTGTGCACAGCATCATTCTTATTGCCATAGCATATTATATACATTGCTTGTGTTGCCATTGCATGATTCATATTGCTATATCCTTGATTGCTTGGCTTGATTGTGTGTGCACATTGCTTGGATTGCTTGTGTGTGTGTGCCTAACTTATACTCATCCAACAAGAGCTTCACATAGCGCCTCAACCCATTTCAAGGGGAATCAAGGGGAGTTAGTCCAGAGCCTCGCAAGGGGAATTCGGCTACACTTGTTGTATTGTATTAGTTTGTGCATAATTTGCATTAGCTTCCGCTTTTAGCGCACTTAGTTTTGCATTTAGTTTTAAATTAGCACTAACACCTATTCACCCCCCCTCTAGGTATTTTTCAATTGGTATCAGAGCTAGTGCTCCTGATACTTAGGCTTAACATCCTAGGAGTGAGATCCATTTGCTTGCTAATCTATTTGTTTGCATTTGCTTGTTTGCACACATTTAGTTTACCATGGCCTTCATGACCCCACCTATGTATGACCCTTCCAACATTCATGTTTGGAAGATTAGGATGACCGTTTATTTACAAACCCTAGGTCATAAAGTTTATCTTGCTATTACCAAGGAATCCTTCCTTAGTAATCGCAATCATATAGGGGCCAATGCACAAGCCCTAGAGGCCATTAGAAGCACATTACCTAAAGATTATCTTATGTGTGTTTCTAACATTGATTCCGCCTTTGCAGTGTGGAACAAATTGACAACAACAACCACCACCTCGGAGCTTCAAGTGCAAATTCAAGAAGAGGAATCTAGTGGAGAATCCGATTCACAATGCTTCATGGTCCAAGGGAATGACTCCCTTGAGGTACATTCGGAACCCCACTTAGATAGTGATGATTGCTCTAGTTCTTCATGTGATAATTTTGATCCCCATGCTTTAAATGAAGAACTATCTATTGTATGTGAAAAATTAATAGAAAAATATAAAATTTTGAAAAAGGAAAGTCTAGAAATTGAAAAAGAAAATAAATGGTTGCATTCTAAACTTGATTGTGTTTTGCAAGAGAAAGAGGAGATTGCTAATGAGAGGGATTCATTAAAATCTCAACTTGATCTTGCACTTAAAGAAAATAACTTTTTGAAGTCTAAAAATGATTGCCATGCTATTTTGAAGAAAAATGAAAATTTGTCTTCAAAAGTTGATTTTGTTTTAAAAGAAAATGATTCTTTGAAAATTAAGATTGCTTCAATTTCTAAAGATTTAGAAATATGTTTAAAGAAAAATGTTATTTTACAAAATAAAATTGATGCACATGTTTGCCATGCTAGTGTAGCTTCATCTAGTCTACCTAATGCATGTACCTCTTCTTCTAGGATAAATGATGATATTTGCTTATTAAAGAAGAGTGTAGATTGTTTGGGCTCCACTTTGAGCCAATGTGTAGAAGGGCATACACGTTTGGAATCCTTGTTTCGAAAGAAACAAATTCCATCTATTCATGCACACCCTCCACGGCATACACATGCTTCCCACGGACACCATCACACGTATGCTCATGTGTACACTTGTACATATTGTGGTCGTAAGGGCCATCTTGCTAAATTTTGCTATGATAGATTACATACTCCTAATTTAGCAAAGAATTTTGTTTGGGTTAGAAATGAGACTAACCCCCATGGACTCAAAAGACAATGGGTACCAAAGACCACCCCTCCAATTTTTTGATGTAGGTGTGGGCTCTCACATGACGTGAGAGTGGCCGTACCTTGGAGTGGATGCGTTCCGAGCTTCATGGAAATCAGTTGGATGCATCACTTTCAAGGGAAGTTTGGTGGAGAGGACCACCATATTTTTGGAGACAAGGAGAGTTGCCTTCTAGGTTTTGGTAACAATTCCTAACTCCTTATTATAGTTTACATGCCTTCATATTCATTTATTTTATAGCATGTTTTTGATGTCTATGGATTAGTATGTTCATTCCATGTTTATTAGATCCTTGACATACATGTACAGTATTTGAGATACACGTGCTTATATGAACCCATATTTAGTGTTCTCACCTTTTGTTTAAGCTATAATGTACATCATGAATCTAATACATGTGAATTTACATAGTAATCATGTTTTAGTTTTCTCATGATGATTTTTTGTTGTTTTATGCTTTATGTGGTATAAACTAGTTTAGATGTAGATTTTATCAAAACTTGCATGTATGCATGTACACATAGTGAGAACAAATTGACTTTTATATGTTTGCACTTCATGCTCATTTGTACCCACTATATGCACATGTATAAGCTAGTTTTGATGATTCCTTCATTTATACTTGCTATGCCTATTTTCATGTTTTTACTTCATGTATATGTATTTTGAATTCAAACCTAATAAATATACATGTATACCCATGAGTCTTTTGCCTTCATGCAAATACTTTTAATAGACTCGTTTTCGGTTGGGATATGTATGTATATTGTTAAATTTGGATGAATCATACATATACCTAGAAGTTTGATAAAAGAATTTTTGATGAATCTTTGCTTGTTTTATATAGAAAAATAATATTCGTGTTTGTTTTGATACTTCATGTTTTGAATATATGTTTAGATGTTAGTTTTCATTAAGACTAGGATTTATATTTGTACATATGATGGGCTACAAACAAATCTATATATGTTTGGAATTGAATGCTTGTTTGTTCCCATTAGATGTGCTAGTATAGTCTAGTTTTGATGATTCATACATTTTAAACTTGTATTCCATTTTTTGGTATTTGTTTTTATGATTATGAGTTTTCATTTCATGTATATGTGTATTTTGCCAAACTTGAAGATATACATGTATACCTCTTGAGTCATTTGCCTTTCATACAAATATCTATTATGGACTCAAAGTGTGTTTAAGGGATATGTATGTATACTTCTTGTGTTGACAAATCATACATATACCTTGAAAAGAATTGGTATCAAATTGTTTTAATGAAAAGCTAAATTTTCATACTTTTCATGCTTTTCATGTTTTCCTTGAATTGGTATTTAAACTTCATGTATATGTTTACCTTGTCCAAACCATTAGATATACATGAATATCCTTTTTTTTGAGCCACGTGCCTTCATGCATATATCCTTGTGGACTCGTTTGTATCTTGGATATGTATGTATACTTTGGTTTGTATTAGACATACATATGCCTTGAAGATTAAATAATATTAATTTTTAGTTTTCTT
This sequence comes from Agave tequilana, assembly GCA_038442645.1. NCBI lineage: Eukaryota > Viridiplantae > Streptophyta > Magnoliopsida > Asparagales > Asparagaceae > Agave > Agave tequilana. Next base: position 1,819,322 of record JAVJIF010000050.1, read on the forward strand.
GTTTAAAGGAATAATTGAACTTAATTGAACAAACTTTCATGATTGTGATCTCCATACTTGACTTGTACACTCACATTTATTATTTGCTCATGTTTTATTTTCATGAGACATTTTTATGCTTAATTGGATTAGAGTGTTGATTATCATGTGGATTTCATTTTTATGAAAAATGATTTGTATTTATTCCTTGCTTGAAGGATTTCGTACTAGTTAACAAAACTTTTCATTTTAACTAGTTCATATTCTTCGTTATAATATGAGATATACACTTGACCCTATTCTTTCAATTGGTATTATTGAACACTTTCAATTAGTATCAATTCTTGATCTTTTTGTATACTCATATATGTTTTGTATATGTATGCTTACTCTTTCAAGAATATCAATGTCAATTGGTATCTAATTTTCATACGTATATATACTTGTTTATGCTAAGCTTGAAAATTTTCTATTGTTTGATTTGTTTTCAATTGGTATCATAACAAGCTTATGCATATGTTTAGTTGGTATTTCATAAAGGGGGAGAAAATTTGATGTTGTCTTTCAATTGGTATTTGATTTCCACTCCCTTGCTTTATGTTAAAATATAGTTTTAAATTGGTATCATATGTTTAAAAGAACACATTTCTCTTAATGATATCAAGATGTTTATGTTAAATGTTTTAAATTGGTATCTCAAAATTTTGTTTAAGAAAAACATATTTATTTTACATTGCCTATATGTGTATAAATTCATGTTGAGTGTATCTTGTATTGAAGAGCTTGACAACTCTTCCTTATGTGGTACACGTGTGTAGGGGGAGCTTCACATCTCCTTTTATGCATTACATATTTTGTGTTATGTGAATTAGGGCGTGTCTTCCTTTCTTCATGTAACTCATATGTGTAGGGAAGCTAACTTAGCGTCTTCCTCTTCATGAATGTATATAGCATATAACATTTATTAATCTTTGTTTATCTTCATTTGGTATGAAGATGCTTCATTGACATATTTTTAATTGATATCATATTTGTAGTCACCCCTTATTGACTTTGTTTTTGTTTTAGACAAAAAGGGGGAGACCATTGTTTTGATTGACACAAAAAGGGGGAGAAAAATTTTTACCCCTCATTTTATTTATAGTTTTGAATGTTTACCCCTTTGTTGATGATTGACAAAAAGGGGGAGAATTATTTGTGAGTTTTATATATATGCATAGTTATGTTTTTGCATATATTAAGTTTAATATAGTTTAATGTATGTTTATTGGTATCTAGAGCATCTAGAAAATGTTTATTTGTTAATTGGTATCTAGAGCATGCTTTGCTTTAAATATTTCATTGGTATCTAGAACCTTTATTGTTTATGCATATTTGTTCATTCATGTTTTTAAGAGCCTTCATTGCATATTATTATGTTTATTTGGCTATGCATGAGTTAAGGGGGAGCTTCTTTGAAGCTTTACTTTAATCCATGCATATATAACTCCATGAGTTTTGTCATCATCAAAAAGGGGGAGATTGTTGGCCCAAAGGCCTTCCACTCTAGTTTTGATGATGACTCACTCATGTAGTTATGTTTACTAATAATCTTGTGATTCTAAGTTTCAGATCATTAGCAGGATATTAGTTTGGTGATAGCTTCAACAAGAGGTGTTTGGAAGCTTATCATGGTGATTCCGGTGCCAAAGCTTAAAGATCATACCTTTGCACTCGGTGGATCGCGTTTGGGAGCAAGTCTTCTTGATGACTCAAAGACTTAGGTATCCTAGTTTAGATAGTGTGTTTAGATCCATTTGTAAAGATTAGAATAGTATGATATGCTCAAGTACACATACACACACATTTCATGATTTGGATTTTGGTTTTCATGAATAGTTTGATCAAAACAAGTTTACATGTTTTATATGTATATTAGATGTACTCTATATACATACATGCTTATATGACTTATACAAACTTAGTTTGACGTACCTATTCATGTAGTTTTATGTTTTAGTATAAAACATATTTTTGAAATTAAAGAACAAAAACTGTGATATATTTTGTAAATGTATATTGGACCTATGTCCATATGCATCATGCTTAATAATGTTCAAATATCATGTTTTTGTATTTCTATAAAGTTTTAGGAAAATCAGATTTCCTATTGAAAAATCAAGTTTGATAAAAATACAAGTTTTGGTTTTTGATAAAATTGGCAAGACACAAAAATGAATTGATATGATTGATATATGTCTTGAAAATTTTTATCACATGTTTATGTTTCAATATAAAATGTTAAAACAAGTTTTATAGAATTTTCAGAAAAAGATAAAAGATTTTTATAAAATATTTTTCCCAAATTTTCTGATCTTATTTTTTTGTGCTGACAGGCTGGTCGGTCGACCGGGACGGTCGACCGCACCAAGGGACGGTCGACCGCACGGGTCGATCGACGTGCACAGACTTGTGCACGTCTGGCAGCACAGTGGTCCGGTCGACCGGACGGTCGACCGCTGCAGAGAGTTCTGCTCTCTGTTTGTTTGGGTCGACCGGGCGGTCGACCGGAGCTCCAACGGGTCAAAATATGACCGTTGGACGGTCGACCGGCCGGTCGACCGTTGCCTGTCAGAGCTGCCAGCTAAGCTCTAACGGCTAGTTTCTGTTTTGGCCTATATAAACCCCATCTCTTTGGGATTTTGGCTAAGGTTTTCAAGGAGAAAAATTCCAGACTTTCTCTAGTGTTTAAAAGAGTTTTAAAAGAGTTTTTAAGTCAAAAAGATTTCATCTTATTTGTTTTTGGGTTTTTGGAAAATCAAAGAAAGCTAGGGTTTTGGGAGATTGTTTTGTTTTTCATTTTCTATCATTTACAAGTGATTTCCCAAGTAGATTTTCTTTGTTGCTGGTTTCCAAAAACACCTTGTTTCCACACTTGAGCTATCACCTATCCTAATCTATTAGGATCTTGTTTTTGTGGAAAAAGAAAAGAGAAAAGAAAGAAAGATTGTGTTTGTGGTCTTTGTAACCACTTCTTGTAAACCCTCCTTACTTTTGTGAATCCCTCTTCGGTAGAGGTGATCGGAGTGGTATTGGTTTGGATCTCTCTTAGGTAGAGGTGATTGTGTTGGTTGTGAGCCTCTTCGGTAGAGGTGGTTATTGGTTGGTTGTTGGCCTCGGTGGAGGTTGTTGTTTGAGAGAGGAGTTTGGTACTCCTAGTGTTGTAACAAATCCTCTTCGGTAGAGGTTCCCTCGGTGGGAGATAGTGGATTGGAAATCCTACACGGTGGTGTAGGCGGGGATGGAGAGCAAGGTGCTCGAACCTCGAAACATATCTTGGTCTTTGCGATTGATCCATTGTCTCTCTAACTCTCTCTCACTTTATATTTGTGCACAGCATCATTCTTATTGCCATAGCATATTATATACATTGCTTGTGTTGCCATTGCATGATTCATATTGCTATATCCTTGATTGCTTGGCTTGATTGTGTGTGCACATTGCTTGGATTGCTTGTGTGTGTGTGCCTAACTTATACTCATCCAACAAGAGCTTCACATAGCGCCTCAACCCATTTCAAGGGGAATCAAGGGGAGTTAGTCCAGAGCCTCGCAAGGAGAATTCGGCTACACTTGTTGTATTGTATTAGTTTGTGCATAATTTGCATTAGCTTCCGCTTTTAGCGCACTTAGTTTTGCATTTAGTTTTAGATTAGCACTAACACCTATTCACCCCCCCCCTCAAGTTCGTCAGAAGCATTGGCATCATGACGGGTGGCAATTTTTTGCGCCATGGTTGTCGTGTGAGGGTGTTTTGAGGAAGGGTTAGGGTACTAGATGGGGAGATCTTAAGACTGTGGACTCAAGGCTCTCAACTAAAGCACTTGATGATGTGGGTAATTTCCAATGGAATTTATCCATGCACCAAAATTATGGAGATGGGCACAGCAAATTTCTAAAAAACCAACACAAACATAGAGATTTACGTGGAAAACCCGAAAGGAAAAAACCAATGATAGAGAGATTCCACTATGATGATGGCGATTACAATGGTGTTTTTCTGGGGTGGTAGGGTTTCTTGGCTTAATTCGTCATCCCCTTCACGTAGGGAAGAATCTACTATTTATACAAGTAATATCTGTTAGATAAGGATGTAGGGTTCAGCTCTGTTTAAACATTTAACTGCTTATCCCAGAGGCAGTTAGAGCCAAATATCCTAATTTGAATTGTTTGAGTGAGAATTCATCTTTATCTGATAGTCTGTGTCTAGCTGTGGATGAGGTTGATCTGTCCCCGAGCTGTAACTGCCGAGTTTAAATAGGGATTTGGTTTAAAGATAGAGATACTCATAACCAAATTTATCTCTTCCTTCTAACTATCTGAACTGCTCATAGTTTGAATAGACCAAAGACTGTAAGTTACCTAGAGGGGGTGAATAGGTGACAAGCTAATCTAATGCAAAACAAATGTGGAATAAAAAATTATTTAAACAAACTAAAAATAATAAGCTAACACACAATGTATAATCAAAGAGTGTAGCCAAATTCTTGGTGAAGAGCCCTGGACTATCTCCTCAAGATTCATCTAGATTAAGAGTTGAGGTGCCACTATGGCTCTCTTATTTGAATACAAATATGAGCAAACAATCCCAAGCATATATCAAATAAGCACAAGGAAATACATGTAACAGATATAAACGATAAGAGCAAGCAATATATAAAACACAAGTGAGAGAGAAAGATAAGCAATCGCAAATATAGGAGAATTGTTTCGAGGTTCGAGCACACTTGCTCTACACCCCGCCTTTAACACTATGAAGGATTTTCACTAAAATTAATCCCGCAAGATCACTCGGTGACGCAACACCTCCAATGAACTCCCTCAAGAACTCTTGGACCCGCAAGTCTCTCACTTGTTCCCGTAAGAACAACACATACGAAGCCGCAAGCTCGCCGATGTCGCAACCTCTACAACTTCAAATACAAAGGTGGAACACTTGGTGATCTCTTCTCTTGATCACAAACAAACACTCTCACAAACAAAAAACCCCAAAGGATTGATATAACAATAGAGGGCTCAAGCTTGTGTGAGAAAATACGTCAGATGTGGAGGTGAAAAATTCAAAGAAAAGCTTTTGAAAACTCAAGAGAATCACTCTTGATAAACTCTATTTTGATATGGCAATGAAACTCTAAAAACTTATTAGGAAAACTCTATTGAAGATGGGAAAATAAGCTCTTAAAAAACTTGTTTAAAACTCACCCAAAAATCTTATATTTATAAACCAAGAAAAACTAGCCATTATGGCTCAAAAACTACTAGAAATGGCCTATCGGTCGACTGCCCGACCAAAGGCCAACTTTCTGACCGTTGGAGTCTGGCAGTCGACCGGGCGGTCGACCGACCTCGGACCCAGATTGTGCAATAGGTCAAATTTAAGCACTATTTTGAGGCATAAAACATTAGAATTTGAAAATAAGCATGGATGAATTTGTAGATCTTGAAGCCTTATTTCTAATTCAACTTAAATCAAATCAATATCTTTTCAGAGTAGAACGTTATCAATAAAATACTGAAAGGTGTCAAACCAGAATCTGTAAACTAGTTTCAGAACAAGAACAGACTTCAACCTAATAATTGACATCTTTAACATTTGAATTAAAAAATGATTATTGAATAAGAAATGTAGCTCTAAAAGTTATCTTTGAAATTCAATTTAAATCATATTGATTGAATATAAGAATAAAATACTATGGACAGAAAACTATAAGGGTGATGAGCAGATCAGCAGAACGGTCGGCTGCCCTGTCGATCGAGAAAACCCGAGAGCTCTGCAAACTTAGTCAGTCGACCGGTCAGCCGTCCGATCTCTACTGCGATCGACTAGTCGGTCGATTGAGCTAGTCACATGGGCTTGTGCACGTCTTGTGCATATCAGTCGACTGGCTCCGTCTTCGGTCGACCGAAGGCAGCCCAAAAACACATTTTTCAGGGTTTTTAAAGATCTTTTTAAATTCATTTTAAATATCATAAAATCTTTATAAATCTCACAAAAATAAGTTCATTGAAATACTATGAAGTACAAATATGTCTGGTGAAAAATTAACACATATTATAAACATGTGAACTAGTTTTTGAGATATAGAAGTTTAATCATGAAACTAAAACCGTATTTATCTGAAAACCAAAATTTTGTATGTGTGTATAAGCTTGAGCAATCCATAACTAATCTATCATTTACATTTTATCCTTAAAATAAAAATCTTAAACTTATAAACTCTTGACTCAAGTCTTCTCTTGAAAATCTTCTCTTAAAAATCATCTTTTCCATCTCGACTTGGTCCAAACTTGATCCATGAGCTACACTCCTTTTTGAGTACTTGATGCGATCTTGACGTCGAGCTCTTAAATCAACATGTGCTAACTTCAAAACTTGACTTCAAATCTTTTAATGAGGCAAAACACCTACTGAGATCTTGATTGAATATCTAAAACTAAATGAGCATAAGATCATTTGTACTATAACTACATGAGTTAATCATCATCAAAACTATAGTGATAGGCTTTTGGGCCAACAATCTCTCCCTTTTGATGATGACAAAACTTCTGAAGTTATATATGCATGGATTAAAGATAAGCTTCATAGAAGCTCTCCCTTAACTCATGCATAGCATAAAATAAATAGATATTCAATGTAAGAACGTAAACCAAACAAATATATATGCATAAAGAAGAATATTAAACATGCATATATAAACTCTCTCAATTCTTCTCCCCCTTTTTGTCAATTCATCAACAAATGGGTGAAGATAAACAAACAATATAAATTTATATGCGATATATATTCATGAAGAGAAGAGACGTTAAGTTAACTCCCCCTGCATACATGCATTACATGGAGAAGGGATGACTAAACCCTAACCCACATAAGTATATAATGTATAGATGGAGATGTTAAGCTCCCCTACACACATGCACCACATAAAGAAGAGAGGTCAAGCTCCTCAATATGTAAAATACACTCAACATGAATCTATATATAGGGAAGATGTTAAGCTCCCCTTGCATATAAGTAATACATATCAAATACATTTTAAAACTTTTGATAACACTTAAAAAAAATTTAAAATTTCTTGTAGTCAACAAGATAAATTTTGATATCAATTGAAATCAAATAGTTGTTGACAAAACAAATGTTGATATCACTTGTAGACAAATAAAATTTTTAATATACCAATAGTAGATTTTGATACCAATTGAAGGTAAACATGAAGTACATTTTGATACCAAAAAAATACCAATTGAAATCAATACATAAGCTTGAAAGATACCAATTAATAATTAAAATTAAATCAAGCTTAGCATAAATATTTTATGATTTAAAAAAATGTGTAAAGACATTATAAAACAAGCACAATCAAAATCATATATATGTATGTATGAAAATAGAAATGTCAATTAAAATTTGAAGCACACATCTATAAGAAAATAAATATGAGTATATAAAAATGAAACAACATGAAAATCAAGTGCATAACTGACATGATCCACCCTTATCATGCACAAGATAAAAGAAATAGTCATTATGGTACACAAGGCATGGTCACCCAACTAACCGCCTTCTAAGGGTAAAAATTTTAAAAAATAGGATTTGAAAATATTAGTATAGTTGGAAACACTAACATTTGAAGAATAAATAACTAGTATATAATAATTTTTGAAAAACTAGTTAAAAATCCTTCAAAACATGAAATCCAAATTATATATCTCATGAAACATGTATATCACACAGGAGTTGTCACTCAAGATTTATAAAACTTAAAAATGTACTCATGAAAATAAAATCATGAGTAAACATAAAGGTGAGTGGACAAGAATCATGTGAATAACAAATTCATGAAATAAATCGATAAGGCTCAAAATAATACATGAGTTTCTTTTATCAAAAAAAACTAAATGAGCTTCAAGGTATATGTATGTTTTGTCGAAACTAAAGTATACATACATATCCAAACATAGATGAGTCCACAAAGAATATTGCATGAAGGCAAGTGACTCTAAGATAGACATGTATATCGATAGTTTTGGACATAATTAATGATTGAGTTGGAACCTGCACACAAAAATATAGAATTTCAGAAATACAAAATAGAATTGCAAGATACTCAATGCTACCGCACTAGCAAGTGTTTATGCGGGTCGTGATCCTCAAGGAGGGACTAACGATGAAAGCTTTTTGCAAGTTCTCTTTTAAGTTATAAAAATTGGTTAAAGTTCTTCTTTTAGTTCTTGAAAAGAAAAAGAAAATAAGTTATGTTAAATTATGAAAGTGGTAGATAATAGGAGATGGTGATTTTATACAAAGAAAGTGAAAAATAGTAGATATTTGGTGATGGAGGTGATCTAAACTAAAGATTAAAAGAAAAGAAAGAAACCTAAATGAAATACTTACCTTTTTCTGATTGATGACTTACCTGGAATCCTTACATGTTTACCTTGATTTGGAGGCGATCAGCGCATAACTTATAAGATTAACTCAGTTCCAATTCACATTACATCATCAAGGTTTCTTCGAGCAAGTATGAAATGATATGAACATAGGGAAGAATCCATCATCATGAGCTATCGATGACACTCGCTAAGCCAAGGCAACTCACTTGGACTATCATCAAAACTGAAAGAGAAAGAGTAGAAAAAAGAAGAAGAAAACAAAAATAAAGAAGAACATAAAAATGTTACCTTTTTATTGCTTGCAGAAACGATGGAAGAAAGGAGGAGGTTACATCGGTGTCACTCTCAATATAAATCTCTCTCTCTTACTTACATGAATCTTAGTCTGACCTATGCTTACAAAAAAATAAAAATTACATAAAATGAAAATAAAAACCTACACTAAAAAGAATGAAAAACTGTCTAAAAATCTATCTCTACTTGATCCTCCCTCGCCTCTGATGTGTGTAGTATTTAAGAATAGAAATGGATAAGGAAATGAGTTAAAAGATGGAAAGAATTGGCTATTTCTGAATTTGACTCCTTCCCTTATCTCCAAACTTGATTTGATGTGGATATTCAATTCTGATCTGTAACTTGTTAACATATTGATTGCTGAATATAACTAATCAAATGATAAAATTAGAAATAGTGATCAACTTAAGCATTGTAGCCCTTTAAGTCTTCTTTCTGGATCATCTTGAATCATCAGATTTGAGTTTCAGTAGCGAAAGTTATGATTCAAATACTAAAATGCATCCAGTGAGAATCTGAGTCAAAATTGCTTCATCTCATCCGTTGATCTTCTCTCTATCCATTTATCTCTTTGGATTTTGAATTTGGACTCTGTATTTGACGTTATCCTCGGTCGATCTTTAGCTAAGCAAATAGATTTATAGAAATTTGAATTTTACCGATTTCTATTTGGTGTTATCTTTCTGATTTGCTCTGATCTTCAGCTAAACATTTGTCCCAATCCTTAATTTGTTCTAGATATAGTGATATCCTTATAGATCTTTAAATTAATGAAATTTATTCACCAAAATCTAATTTTTAACTAACTAGATCTGAAATCATCCTCAGCTAACCAAATAGATCCAGTTAAATCTGATTTTAACTGGTATTATTGGGTTTAATCCTCTTTCTTTTTATGATTATCTTTTGCAAAATTGACATTTAAGACATTTATTACACGATATATGTAGAAATGTATGAAAAGAATGCAAAATATGTATACGATCAATTAACATATACATGAAGCAAACAAAGAACATGTACAAAAATAGAGAAAACAAGTAAAAATATAAGAATTATCAAAACTAGGTTATACAAATACATCTAATGAGCATACATGAGGATTAAGGCATCCAAATAAAACAGTCAAGTATAACTCACCAATTGTACAAGTATAAACACAAATTTTAATGAAAACTATACCTAAATATGTAATCAACACATAAAGCACAAAAATTTAAACAAATATGATCATTAGGGTAAACACAAGTGCTTTTAAAACTAGGATATACACAATAGCTAATCTAATAGAGAGAACACAAAAATATGAATGCATATAAATATGGGTGTATCTCAAAGACTATATATGTATATCACAAGTCTAATTAGCATTGCATTTAACATAATTAGCATTAAAACTACAACATGCAAAAAAAAATCAACAATAAGAAAGCATGTAAATAAAATGGGAGTTAGTGATAGTTACTAAACTATATGAACTATTCTTTATATCTCTAAAGCTATGATTGTCCTCCCACCATGTTTCCTTGATAGTGATGCATCAATTGGGTATGTCCATCAAGTTCCAAGTGCATCCACCACCAAAACCCCAAACCTCTCACGTTTTGTGAGAGCTCACACCTACATTAAACACAAGAGGTGGAGATTTTGTTACCCATATTTTCTTTTTGGTTCCACGGGGGTTAGCAACATAAGGAACCCAAATATTTTTATTTACAAAATTTAAAGAATTTATTCTATTAAAACAAAATTTTGCAAGATGGTCTTTGCAGCCGCAATGTGTACATTTGTACACTCTAACATGCATATATGTGTGGGTGTAATCATGGTGTGCAAGTGATGTATGCCTTGGGGTATGCGCCATGAATGTGTGGAACTTATTTCTTGCGAAACATAAATTCCAATTTATTATAATTAAATGCACATTGGCTCAAATTGGAGCCCAAACAATCAATGTTCTTCTTCAATGTGCAAATATCTTTTTCAATTTTGAAAGAAGCAATATGAGAAATATGAGAAACAACATTCTTTTTCTTTTTAAAAATATTTTCTTTTTCATTTCAAATAATTTTTATTTTTCAAAGATTTATTTTCATTTAAAACAATTTTCTTTTCCTTTTCCACCAAAATAACTTGGTTTTTCAAAAATTCATTTTCTTTGAAATAATAATCAATTTTGAAGAATCATTTTTATTTAACAAAAAATTATTTTCTTTCTTCAATTTTTCATTTTCAATTTTTAACAAATCATTTTTTTAAGAAGTTTTTGACAAAAGAATGCAAGCTCATCATAAGGCATGTCAATATTTTCTTCTAACTCGGATCAGAATATACCTCAAGGGGGTCATCCCCTTGGACCATATAGTACATGTTGGAAGTAGTACTTTCATCATCCAAGTCACTCTCTTTTCCATTTGGAGCTTGTTCCCCAAAAGAGCAAAGAGTGTTCCATACAATAAAAGCTGAGTCAAAGTTTGAAACCCTAGATAAATATTCATCATTTAGGGTTAGTTTTAAAGTAAGAATGGCTTTAGTATTAGTCTCTAGTTGCTCGCCATTAACAAAATATGAATCGTTAATGGTGGCAAGATAAACATGAATTACTTAGGGCCTTAAGATACACAGGCATATTAACTTTCTAATTTTATAAGTCAAAAAGTCAAATAAGAGAGGTGTCATGAAATCCATGTGTGTGTACAGATATTGTGATTTGCTTAAATCAGAATCTTTAACTCAAGGTTGTTAGACCCAAATTAAGAGCACCAAGCTCTAATATCAATTGTAATGTCACTTAAAGGGGGTGAATAGGTGACAAGCTAATTTAATGCAAAACAAATGCGGAATTAAAAATTATTTAAGCAAAGTAAAAATAAAAAAGCTGACACACAACGTATAACCAAATAGTGCAGCTGAATTCTCAGTGAAGGGATCTAAACTGTCTCCTCAAGTTCCTCTAGATTAAGAGTTGAGGTATCACTATGCCTCTCTTGGTTGAATACAAATATGAGCAAACAATCCCAAGCATATATCAAATTATCACAAGGATGTATCAAGCATGTAATAGATATGAACAATAAGAGCATGCAATATATAAAACACAAGTGAGAAAGAGATAAGCAATGCCAAATACAGGAAAATTGTTTCGAGGTTCGAGCGCACTTGCTCTATGTCCCCGCCTTCAACACTATGAAGAATTTTCACTAAAATCGATCCCGCAAGATCATTCGGTGCCGCAACACCTACAACGAGCTCCCTCAAGAACTCTTGGATCTGCAAGTCTCTCACTTGTTCCCGCAAGAACAATACATGTGAACCGCAAGCTCGTCGAGTCCGCAACCTCTACAACTCCAAATACAAAGGTGGAACATTTGGTGATCTCTTCTCTTCACACCAATAAACACTCTCACAAATAAGGATCCTTAGAGGATTGATATAGTAATAGATGGCTCAAGCTTTTGTGAGAAAAAAGATAGATGTAGAGGTGAAAAGTTCAAAGAAAAGCTTTCGAAAACTCAACAGAATCACTCTTAATAAACTCTCTTTTGATATGGCAATGAAGCTCTAAAAACTTGTTAGGAAAACTCTATTGAGGATGGGAAAATAAGCTTTTCAAAACTTATTTAAAACTCACCCAAAAACCTTATATTTATAGGCCAAGAAAAACTAGCTGTTATGATTCAAAAACTGAAAGAAATGGCTTGTCGATCGACTGACCAACGGTAAAATTTTTGACCGTTGGAATCTAGCGGTCGACTGGGCGGTCCACCGACCTCAAACCTGGACTGCGCAATATGTCAACTTTGAGCACAGTTTTGATGCCTAAAATGTTAGAATTTGAAAGTAGTATATGAGATAAATTTGTAGATCTTGAAGTCTTATTTCTAATGCAACTTAAATTAAATCAATATCATTTCGGAGTAGAATTTAATCAATAAAATACTGAAATGTGTCAAACAAAAATTATATATTATTTTTAGAATAAGAATAGACTTTAACCCAATATTTTACATCCTCAACATTTGAATCAGGAAATTATTATTGAATAAGAAATGTAACCCTAAAAGTTATCTTTGAATTGCAATTTAAATCATGTTGATTGAATATAAGAATAAAACGTTATCGCCAAAAAACTATAAGGGTGACGAGCAAATCAGCAAAATGGTCGGCCGCCAGGTCGACCGAGAAAACCCGAGAGCTCTGCAAATTCAGTGGGTCGACCAGTCGGTCGGCCGATCTCTACTGTGGTCGACCGGTCAGTCGATCAAAGCTCAAGTCACATGGGCTTGTGCACGTCTTGTGCATGTCGGTCGACCAGCTTAGCCTTCGGTCGACCGGTCGGTCGATCGCAAGCAACCCAAAAACACAATTTTCAGGGTTTTTAAAGATCTTTTTAAATTCATTTTAAATATCATAAAATCTCTATAAATCTCACAAAAATAAGTTCATTGAAATACTATGAAGTATAAATATGTGTGATAAAAAATCAACAGATATTATAAACATGTTAACTAGTTTTTGAGATATAGAAATTTACCAAAATCATTTTTCTGAAAATCAAAGTTTTATATGTGTATATAAGCTTGAGCAATCCACAACTAATCTATCCTTTACATTTTATCCTTAAAACAAAAAATTTAAACTTACAAACTCTTGACTCAAGTCTTCTCTTGAAAATCTTCTTCTCCATCTCGACTTAGTTTAAACTTGATTCATAAGCTAGACTCCTCCTTGAGTACTTGATGCGATCTTGACGCTGAGCTCTTGAATCAACACGTGCTAGCTTCAAAACTTAACTTCGAATCTTTTATTGAAGGTAAATACCCACTAAGATCTTGATTAAATATCTGAAACTAAATGAGTACAAGATCATTTGTACTATAACTATATGAGTTAATAATTATCAAAACTAGAGTGATAGGTCTTTGGGTCAACAATCACTCCCTTTTTGATATGACAAAACTCATGGAGTTATATGTGCATGGATTAAATATAAACTTCATAGAAGCTTCCCCTTAACTCATGCATAGCATAAAATAAATAGATATTCAATGTAAACATATAAACAAAACAAACATATATTCATAAATAAGAATATTAAATATACATATATAAACTCTCTCAATTCTTCTCCCCCTTTTTGTCAATTCATCAATAAAGAGGTAAAGATAAACAAATAATATAAATGCATATGCGATATACATTCATGAAGAGAAGAGATGTTAAGTTAACTCCCCCTGCTATATGCATTACATGGAGAAGGGATGACTAAATCCTAACCCACATAAGTAAAGTATACAATGTATAGATGGAGATGTTAAGCTCCCCTTATACACGTATACCACATAAAGAAGAGAGATCAAGCTCCTCAATATGTAAAATACATCCAACATGAATTCATATATAGCGAAGATGTTAAGCTCCCCTTACATATAAGCAATATATATCAAACACATTTTAAAATTTTTGATAACACTTAAAACAAATTTTGAAATTTCTTATAGTCAACAAGAATAATTTTGATATCAATTGAAATCAAATAGTAGTTGACAAAACAAATGTTGATATCATTTGTTGATAAACAAAATTTTTAATATACCAATAGTAGATTTTGATACAAATTGAAGGTGAAATATGAAGTACATTTTGATACCAAAAAAATACAAATTGAAATCAATACATAAGCTTGAAAGATACCAATTAACATTTAAAATTAGGTCAAGCTTAGCAAAAATATTTTGTGATTTTTAAAAAAAGTGTAAAGACATTGTAAAACAAGCACAATCAAAATCATATATATGTGTGTATAAAAATAAAAATATCAATTGAAATTTAAAGCACACATATAAAACAAAATAAATATGAGTATACAAAATGAAACAACATGAAGATCAAGTATAGAACTCACATCATCCATCCTTATCATGCACAAGATAAAAGAAATAGTCATTATGGCACACAAGGTATGGTCGCCCAACCAACCGCCCTTTAAGAGTAAAAGTTTTCAAATATAGGATTTGAAAATATTAGCACAGTTGGAAATACTATCAATTGAAGAATAAATAACTAATTTAAAATAATTTTTGAAAAACTAGTTAAAAATTCTTAAAAATATGAAACCCAAATTATATATCTCATGAAACATGTATATCACATAGGAGTTGTCACTCAAGATTTATAAAGCTAAAAAATGTGCTCATGAAAATAAAGTCATGAGTAAACATAAAGGTGAGTGTACAAGAATCATATGAACAACAAATTCATCAAATAAATGGTTGCACCTTTACGGCTGCCTACGTACCTTGCCCAAGGGATCAAACCAGCCGTAGTTCATTGAAATGAGCTCCATCAAGCTCAAGCACTTGTAATTGAATCTTCAGCAGTGAACCGACCTGGTTGAGTTATATGAATCTCCTTACTACCATCATGGAGAACAACGACCTTTAACTTGAGCTTGTCGCGGTCACATGCTTTCAATTCATACTTCTTCACCCACTTTCATGGTTTTATCTTGGTTTCAGTTGCTACAATTAATTCGACATTCACATCAATGTCTTCAACCTGTTCAGCATCAAAACTGGCTACATGATCTTCTCCCGTTGTCATATCCGGTGAAGTCCTCACTGATATCAAACCAACTGGAGGTGGCGGAGTAGCATCAACCTCCACCCACTGTAATACATCCTTGGTCTTCATCCTTTTCACCTACTGAGAGACGGTAGACTTCAACAATGAAGTCTCATCAAATGTGACATGCTGACTCAACACGATCTTCTTATTTGCGGGGTCCCATAAGTTGTAGCCTTTCATATTTTTTTTGACACTAAAAAACATGAACTTCTTTGCTCGCGGATTCACCTTGCCATCTTTGGCACTAAAGTAGGCCGGACTTCCAAAAACCCACAGCAAATCATGATCTTGAGCAGCTTTTTTAGACCAAACTTTCAGAGGAGTTTTACCTCCTATCGCAGTCGATGACAATTCATTTATGAGATGGCTAGAATATACAGTCGCCTCAACGCAAAAAGATTTATCTAATTGTGCATTAGACAACAAATACTGAGCCTTCTCTAGCAAGGACCAATTTATCCCTTTAGCCAACCAATGTAATCCATTTATGAAGTGAGTACCAATACCAGTGTTCTGGCCAAATTGTAGGAATTGGTTCTTTTATCTTTCAACATTACCAATTTGTAGCTCCTTGATCTTTCTACCAGTCTGCTCTCCATCATATCCTTTCACTTCACCAACATACCTAAGGCTTCATACCTTTGTCTCATTGAATATATCCAACAATACCGAGATAAATTATCAATAAAAGAGATAAAGTACCTATGACCTCCAAGCGATGCAGTCTTAGCAGACCTGTGAGAATTTATCTATGACCCCCAAATACTTACGTGAACACAATCAAGAAGACCTTCAGCGTGGTAGATAGTGGTACTGAATTTCACCTTCTTCTTATCTAGAACGCTGTGTTCACCCAATTCTATGTTGCAGGCAGATGCACCTTTTGCACCTTCCAATGATCTCTTCTTTATTAGAGCTTGCAAAGGTTTTTCATCTTCGTGTCCGAGCCTCATCTGTTAGACCTGTGTGAAAATATCATCTGAAGAAATAGAAGTCTCCACCTGACCTATAGCTATACTACCTTTCAAGTAGTAGAGATTGTTCCGGTGGACGCCCTTCATAACCACCTTGAGCCTTTGGTCATCTTGAGAACACCATCTTGAATGGATCCAACAAGACCCAACGTTTTCAAAATATCAACAGAGATAAGATTCTTTTTGAGTTGAGGTACATACTACAGGATCTAAAAACTAATGTCAACACAACACTAAAACAAAGATAATTAGCGTTAAATAAAATAACTTGTAAGAAAGAAAATAAATCTCAGAAAATAAGCAAATGCAAACACAAGAGATTTTATCCTAGTTCGGTGCTCGTGACCTACATCCATTTCCCAAGCAACCCGCTTGAGATTTTTCTTATCCTGATTTTGTACACTCAAAATCAACTCCTTGTACACCACTTGACAAAATAACCTTTACCAAATCCTTACAACTCTTCTCTACACCAAGAAGACAATTTTCTTGTACACCTCTTCTCAACACCAAGAAGATAACCTTATACAATTCTTCTCTTTAAGTGATTACAAAATATCCTTAAGCCTTGAAACTTATATGTGATCGTGAATAAGGACTCTTATAGGTGAACTCTCAGAATTCTTCACTATATAATAGGAATTGTGTGAAGCACAGAAAGTGGAAACTAGATTTCTAGAAAACAGAATTTTTTAATAGAGTTTGGACAGAAAACTATGATTTTGAATTGGTGTATTTAGCCTAGGACAACATCCCTATTTATACCTGAAATCTATGTCAGTTAAGGCAGTTATCAAGACAAATTTGAATATTAGACGTTGGATAAACACCAGAAAATTAATAACTGTTTAACAGTCAGAAACTGTTATAAGTTGATTAGGGTAGGGAGTAAGTCGACTAGTATAGGCATTTTTGACTGAGTTAGTCGACTAACAGAAGGGATCAGTCAATAATCATATATATGATACAGATATGCAAGTCTCTGGAAACTAATATTGATTACAGTCAACAAACAGAGAGTGGATATCTTTTCTGGACAGGACATAGTCGACTATAGACTTATAATAAGTCGACTAGTAACTGTATTAGTCGACTATAGGAAGGGCCAAGTCAACTAATAAGATTATTTTGTGTGTGTGATCAAGACTTTTAACAAATATCTAAAAATACACAAAGTAGTACAAATTACATTTGTTATCATTTAAATAAGTTCCAACATTCTCCCCCTTTTTGATGATGACAATGTGTGTATGTACAAGCTCCCCCTATAGAGAAACTCCCCTGCAGAAATAAGTTATAGATAACAAGTGTTCTCCCCCTGTATCATGGCATACATATTATATTTTCAGGTGTTAGAAATAACTTATATCATCAAGTATTCTCTTTTTTTATATGGTACCTATAAGATAAAACATTTAAAAGGTACTCATTATAATAAGACTTAAACAAATTAGTCTTTAGGATTCTAAACCCAATTTGAATTTGGTTTCATCTGTTAGTATAAACAAAATTGCATGAATTACATGTATGATGTTGATATGATACAAAATAAGCATTTTTATCCATATTATTTAGATTTTTAGGGATCCAAATATATTTATACTTTGATTTCATGGTCTTCTTAATAAAAGAATTATCATTATTCTTTTTGTAGACATGTGTAGTTCTTTCAGCATTATTTTTTGAACAACCAAGACTAATACGCTTATCATTTGAAAATCCAAGTCCAAAATGACTATATGACATCTTTATGTTTCCTAAACTATATGCTATGCATACGTACCTTGTCTCCAGCTATCTTCAACAGTAATTGTAAAATAAACGTAATTAGACAAATGTCTAAAATGCAAGTCTAAATGTTTTTTAAATAATTAACAATCATTCAGATTACTGTTGGATTAAAAACGGAGATTGTGAATATCAGATATAGTAAGAATAATAACACAAAAATTTTATTTTTGCAAGCAATATGTCTGCAAAAAAGAGTTTTTAGTAGTCCACCAAATAATTTCAAATTTTGCACTGCAATTTCTTGAAATTCTGTTTCCTATTTCGAGAGTAGGGGCATAGAATAGCAAGTCTTCACTGTAAAGCTTGAATGCTAAATCTAAATCTTGACGTTCCTGAAACAAGACACCAAACTTGCTAGAAAATAATTACACTGTTTCCTCCCCGACAACGGCGCCAAAATTTGATTGTTAAAATGAAAGTGATAAGAATTACCACGTAGCCTTGGGCTAACGGGTCGTATCCACGAGGAGGAATGCGATAGAAACTTTTCGGTGTTTTTGTTAAGTAACAAAGAATGGAGTTGGTGAATGGAGTTGGTGTCTTTCTTTTTTTTATAAATTGAAAAAAAGAATGGAGAGAAGGGAAATGATTAAAAGAAAATTTGCAAACTTAGAGAAGGCTTTGAAAAAGGTGATTTTTTTAAAAAAAAAAGCTTGAAGAGTGATTTGTTTTGTTTTAATATAAGAAGAAGATCTGGGCTCACTATCTTACTACTCAACGATGTGTTCTTCTCTTGAAATCCTTAGTGCCTCAACTTGATCATAGGCAAAATCTTAAGTTTGAGTTTAGAAAGTTTTAAGCAAAGCAAATAAGATAGTTTAGAAAAGTTAATTCTGTTCTTTAAGAAATCATCTTGAATTGAATGTTAAATCATCAAGTCTTTCAAGTATGAAATAAAAACAAGTTTAAGAGATGTTTTAAAAGAAGTAGAAGTTTAGAAATCCAAACCCATCCTCATGTGCCTTCAAGAACACTTTCAAAGAAGAAAGGCTTAGTTTATGCATGCATATGATTCCATTGGGTCTTTACATCAAAACCATTCAAAAAGAAGAGGGATCGAAGAGAGGAACAATAGTGAGCCTAGAAAACGAATTTAGCTACTCATGGAAGATGAAAAATAATACATGTAAATAAAGTAAGACATACCCGTGAATTGGAGTGGAAGAAGAGAAAACTTGATCCTTTTATTGATGTCACTTCAATTTTCAGATTACAATCATTCTATTCCTCTCTCTCACTGTTATTTGAACTGAACTACAAATTATAAAACAGAGATACAAATTCTAAACTATCTAACAAAGAGCCTAAACCTTAAAAACAAAGAGAAAAATTTAAACTAATTTTTTCGGTCCCTTTTTCTCTGAAAAATACAGTATTTATAGGCAAAAATCAAACCGGCGAGGGCGTACGAAGATAGGAGAAGCAAACGCTCCCCCAATAAACTCAACAAGACCGCGAAAACGCGGCTTTGGCCGCGTTTCTGTGGCCTGGGTGTGGCCAGGTGGCCACACCCGGGGGAGTACACATCCTTATTTTGTGTTCTGACTTTATCTCCTGCTGGTTTTCCCATTTCAGTTCTAGGATTTAACGAAACAGTCTTTGACCTTTGGTTTTAACTACTTGATTTAGGAAGATTCATTTTAACCTGTTTTCAACCTCTCTAATTTGCCATGACCTGTCCTGATTTCCTGATTTTGAATTAATTCTAAATTAAATCAGAATTTGATGGGCTTTTGTGCCCGTTTCTCTTTCCTATCCTTTAGCAATGGGCCTGCATTTTATAAAGAAAAATAAAACTTATTAATATGATTTATTTAGATAATAAATATGATAATGTGACAATAAATATGTAATATATGTGACCGATCATAGACATATGTAGTACTTTCAACATTATTTTCTGAACAACCAAGACTAATACGCTTATCATTTGAAAATCTAAGTCCAAAATGATTATATGACATCTTTTAATATGACAATATATCATTTAAATTTTCTTTTCCTTTATTAAATTTTGTCACTTTATTCAAAAGTTTTTCATATTTATCTTTGAAACCAACATGTCTTTATCTAAAATAGAAATTCTTTCATTTAAAGACATAGTTTCTCTTTTCAATAAAGCATTATCTAGTAATAAATTCTCATTATCCTTTTTACAGATGTGATAATTTTTTTACAATCAGATATTTGAGAATTTAAGAAAGACAGTTTAGAGATATGAAGTTCATTTTCTTTGTGAAGTCTTTCATTATCATTTAATAAAACTTTATTTTTCATCTTTTCAGTTTTAAAATTATCATAAAATTCATTAAATGCATCCAATAACTCAGTATAATCTTCTACTATATCTTCTTTAACCATAAAACATACATTGACAGTATCAGTGGCTTCTTCTTCATCGGATGAAGATGAATCACTGTCCTCCCAAGATGCCTGATTATCTTTTTTCTTTTTGTTGTCTTTTTTAAACTTCTTCTTTTTATCTTTTAACAATTGGCAATCTTTCTTTAAGTGTCCAGGTTTATTGCATCTAAAACAGATAGGAATATACTTACCTTGTTTCAAGAATTTTATGAATTTTCTTGAAATCATTGCCATTTTCTCTTCATCATCATCTGAATTGTCCAAATCTGAGAATGTATGGAAGACAAGTACTTTCTTCTTGGGTTGAAGTTGTCGTCATCATTCTTTCTGTCTTCAAGTTCATTTCATATGCCATAAAATTACCAATAAGGTTTGCTAATGACATTGTTGAGAGATCATTTGCTTCTTCTATTGTAGTAGTCTTCTTCTTCCAATCTGGTATGAGTGTACGAAGAATCTTTCTAACTTTTTTAACTTGGGTGTATTCCTTTCCAAGGGCTGCTAAGAAATTTGTGATATCAGTGAACCTTGTAATCATTTCAGTAATGGTCTCATTCTCCTTCATTTTGAAGAGTTCGAACCTGTGAACAAAAATAGAAACCTTAGTTTCCTTAACATTGTTGGTAACTTCATGTGTTACCTAAAAGATTTACCATATTTGATTTGCTGATGTGGTCATTGACACACGATTAAATTCTTCTTTGTTCAAGGTACAAAATAACGCTTTCATTGCTTTGGCATCAAAGTTTACAGACTTCTTTTGTTCTTCATTTCACGCACTGTTTGTGGTTAGCTTGGTGTACGATGCTTCTACTATGTTCCAGAGTTCATAGCTGAGTGATTGCAAGTAGATCTTCATTTTACGCTTTCAGTAATTGTAGTTTGATCCATCAAATAATGGTGGACGTTGTGTAGAATGTTCTTATCTGAATTATGATGAAGGAAACTCCGTTGTCATCCTTATAGGGTGTTGACCGGGTATGCAGGGCTCTGATACCAATTGTAAGATCTAAAAACTAATGTTAACACAACACTAAAACAAAGATCATTAGCGTTAAATAAAATAACTTGCAAGAAAAAAAATAAATCTCAGAAAATAAGTAAACGCAAACACAAGAGATTTTATCCTAATTCGGTACTCGTGACCTACATCCAGTCCCCAAGCAACCCGCTTGAGATTTCCTTATCCTAATTTTGTACACCCAAAATTAACTCCTTGTACACTACTTGACAAAACAATCTTTGCCAAATTCGTACAACTCTTCTCTATACCAAGAAGACAATTTTCTTTTACACCTCTTCTCAACACTAAGAAGATAACCTTGTACAATTCTTCTCTTTGAATGATTATAAAATATCCTATAAGCCTTAAAACTTATATGTGATCATGAACAAGGACTCTTATAGGTGGACTCTCAAAATTCTTCACTATAGAATAGGAATTGTATGAAGAACAGAAAGTGAAAACTAGTTTTCTGGAAAATAAAATTTTTCAACAGAGTTTGGACAGAAAACTATGATTTTGAACTGGTGTATTTAGTATAGGACAGTATCCTTATTTATAGCTGAAATCTATGGTCAGTTAGGGTAGTTATCAAGACAAATTTGAATATTAGAATGTTGGATATGTAAGTTCACCTAGAGGGGGGGGTGAATAGGTGAAGGCTAATCTAATGGTCACTTAATGCCAAATGATGCAAATAATGCGGAAGCTAACAACAATTGTGACCTAATTAAACTTTTACACTAAACACTATGTATAACACAAGAGTGTTGCCGAATTCCCCGCAAACGGCTCTGGACAAACTCCTCTAGATTCCCCTTGAATGGGTTGAGGTGCCGCGTTGGCTCTCTTGGTTGAATACAAGTGTTAGCAACAATCCCAAGCAAGTATATCAATATGAGCACAAGGAATATATCATGCATATAAAGATTGACAATAAAAGTATGCAAGATATAAATAAGAGACAAAGAGAGAGAGTGAGCAATCGCAAACACAAGGGTATATTTCGAGGTTCGAGCACACTTGCTCTACATTCCCGCCTTCGACACACGAAGGATTTCCACTATGCAAGATCCCAATGGATCTCTCCTCGGTGCCGCAACACCTACAAGCCCTTGGACTCCCTAATCCCGTACACACCGCAAGCCCACCGGCTCGCCGAGGCCGCACCTCAATCAACAAGAGTTCGCACCCGAACCCTAAACAACCACGAGCACACTTGCCCGTCTCCTCAAAGAACAAATGAAGTCTTTGGTGATCACAACACTTTGATCACCTAAAAACAATCTCACTACAACACACCTATAGGATGAATAATCAATGGATAGCTCAAGTGTGGTGTGAGAAAAGCAAGGAAAGAACTATGGTGAAAAACTCAAAGACTTTCTTTTAAACACTCTTGATAAAACTTCCCTTTTAATTGGAAATATTGGCTCTAATTTTGTGGAGAAAAACCTCTGGAATGAATGACCAAACCCCCAAATATATAGGCCAGAAAAATATAGCCGTTGGGGTCTGTCAGAGCTGCCGGTCGACCCGGGCGGTCGACCGCCAACGGTCGGATTTCTGACCGTTGCAGCCACGGTCGACCGCCAGGGTCGACCGACCCACTGGAGCTGAGAGTCCAACTCTCTGTCGGTCGACCCGTGCGGTCGGCCGAACTTTCCAGAGAGCACTGCTCTCTGAAGCGGTCGACCGGCACGGTCGGCCGTCCTCCAGTTCACAAAGGCGTGCGCGTTTGTGCACGTCGGTCGACCGGTCCGGTCGGCCGACTCCTGTATTAGTCGACTATTAAAGGTCACTAGTCGACTTATACAAAGCCTGAAACAATTTCCTGGGATTAAAAAAGTTTGTCTTTTTGGCTCAAATAAAATCCCATAAAATACTTAAAAATCTACAAAAATAGTTTAACCAATATACTTTGAAATACAAACATGCTTGCACAAAATCAAGGCATGTTATAAAAGATTGGACTATTTTTGCAACTTGGAAATATTTGGCTCAATATAAAAACTGTTTTTCCAAAACAATATTTTTCCAAAACATGTTTTTCCAAATCTTCATCAAATACAAAAACAAGATATACTTTTAAAGCATAGTGTGTATGGATATGATCCACTACACAATCAAGATGAAATATCTATGTTTTTGGCATTAAGCTCTAAATAAGGTTTTGGTTGAAACATATAACTTTGAATACCAAAAACCAAAACTATGTTTTTCCAAAATGACAAAATCTTTTCTAAATAAAAAAATCTTTTATGAAAACAATTCTATCAAGAGTGTGTGTGTATATGTACTTGAGCAATCCACCAACTATCTATCCTTTACATTTTTACTAAAATAAACACAAAATCTTATACCTAGACACAAGTCTTCATCTTCTTGAAGTCTTCACTTGAAGGCTTCTCATCTTCTTGACTTGGTCCAAGCTTGATCCAAAAGCTCCTTGGATCACACCGTGCTAGCTCCAAATCTTGACATTTTATCCTTTGTTGAGCTATGCACCTACTAAGATCTTGATAATGAATCTGTCACTAATTAAACACAAGATCATTAGTAAACATAACTTCATGAGTTGATCATCATCAAAACTAGGGTGATAGGCCTTTGGGCCAACAATCTCCCCCTTTTTGATGATGACAAAACTCATGGAGTTATATATGCATGGATTAAAGTTAAGCTTCAAAGAAGCTCCCCCTTAACTCATGCATAATACAAAATAATAAATATATGCAATGAAGCTCATAAACATGTATGTAAATGAATGGAGATAAAACAAATCAAATCTTTTTCTCCTATTTGCAAAACAAAACATATATGCACTAAACATAAAATCTTTTAATAAAAAAAATGCATATATAGCAAATACCTCTCCCCCTTTTTGTCAATCATCAACAAAAGGTTTAAGGTAAAACAAAAACAAGCAAATCTTTCTCCCCCTTTTTGTCATAAATAAAGAGATCAATAAGGGGTCAAATCAAACATATCAACAAAATTTTTTTTTTAAATTCTGCTTAAACAAAATTTTTAAAGGTATCAGAGCTTTTGTAAAAACAAACAAATTTTAAGATACCAAATTGAAAGTAATCATTATTGTAAATCATATTGATACCAATTGACATTTAACAAATATGAAGTTGAAGCATATTGATATCAACAGTAAACATAATGATCAAAAAATTTTATTTTTCATCATAAATTTGTGCTTTTAAAAATGTGAACCAATAGTAAGTTAAGCACATGAAAATTATATATATGTATGAAATGAGTATACCAATTGAATTTGATACATACATATATAATAAAACAAAATATGAGTATATACAAAATAAGTTCATATTGATACCAATTGAAATGATTCAAAGATACCAATAGACATAACAATAAGATCAAGTGTATAACTCATAACCTACCACCCTTCATATGTTCAAGATAAAATGATTTTCACTGTAAAGCATACTTGAGCATAATCGCCCATCCATCCTCCCATAGAGGGTAGGGTTTTCAAAAATAGATTTGAGAATATTTTAGCATTGAAAATCACTACCAAATGAAGAACAAGTAACTAGTTAAAATAATTTTTGACAAACTAGTTAAGAATCCTTCAAGTAAGGAATAAGGTAAAAATATTTCTCATGAAACACAAGTAAATCACATGGCACTAAAACACTCTAATATCCATAAAGTTCATAAAATTTTCAAAAGAGGTGAGTGCACTAGTGTTATGTGGAACATGGTATCATGAAAATGTCAATAAAGCTCAATATTCCTTTAAATCATAAATTTTAAAACATGAAAATCATCACAAATTTTTCATTCATTTTCTTTAAGAATAATATTTCAAGGTATATGTATGTTTTGACAACACAATAAGTATACACACATATCCCTTAAACACAAATGAGTCCATATAAATAGATTTGCATTAAAGGCAAATGACTCAAGAGGTATACATGTATATCTTAAAGTTTGACAAAATACACATATATATGAAATGAAAAACACATGATCATAAATCAAAACCAAAAAGTGGGAATACAAGTTTAAAAATGTACGTATAATCAAAACTAGACTATGCTAGCACATCTAATAGGCACAAATAAGCAATCAACCCAATCATATATAGATTTATTTGTAACCTACGAAATGTTCAAGTATAAATTCTAGTGTTGATAAAACTAACATTTAAACTAATATTCAATACATGAAGCATCAAATCTTGAGAAAACTAGAATCATGTGTCAATCTCAAAAACTATTTGAAGAATAAATAACTAGTATAAATTGTTTTTGAAAAACTAGTTAAAGATCCTTCAAATATATCAAATCTTATGTTTTTCATAAACATAATTAGATACACAAAAATTTAAGCACTCATGGTCTATAAGGCTCAAAATATTTTTAACAAAAGTGTGAGTGTTAAATGATCATGTAAATAGCATTTTTATGAAAATAGTCATTGAAGCTCAAAAAGATCATAATTTACATTTTTAACAAAAACATGAAAAATCATTTTTTATCAAAAACACTAATCTTCATGGTATATGTATGATTAATCCAATCCTAACAATACACATACATATCCCAAACCTAAAGGAGTCTATTAATGATGTTTGCATGAAGGCAAGAGACTCACGGGTATCCATGTATATTTATTAGATTTGAATTAAAAATATATATACATGAAGTAAAGCATAAAAATTGGCAAAAACATGTATAAATGAAAGAATCATCAAAACTTGTCTATACATATGCATATAGTGGATACAAATGAGCATGAAGTTCAATCATATATGAATCAATTGTAATTCACTATTTGTACATGTAAACATGCAAGTTTTGATAAAATCTACATTTAAACTAGTTCATACCACATGAAGCACAATAAAAATATGAACATGCTATATGATATATGAAATTAAAAGCATGTACATAAAAAATAGGAGTTTAGAGATTGTTACCAACTCCAAAACTCCAAATATGATGGTTGTCCCACTAAGCCTCCTTGATAGCGATGCGTCTAAAATGTGCCCATCCAATCCATGTGCATCCACTACCAAGACACCGATTCTCTCACGTTTTGTGAGAGCCCTCACCTACATCAAAAGCAAATGGTGGGGGTTTTGGTACCCATTTTTTCTTGGGTCCTTTGAGGTTAGACTTGTAAGGAACATTATTATTTGCAAGAATTTTGGGTTCCTTGACATTTTTATTCTTAGCAAAATTAAAGTGATATAACCTATCATAACAAAATTTTGCTAGATGGCCTTTGCGGCCACAATGTGTACATACGTACACCTTAGTATGCTTATGTGTAGGAATGTGATCATGTTGTGCAACATAAGCATGATGTGGTTGTGCATGAAAGGATGGAGTTTGTTTTTTGGAAAACATAGACTCCAATCTAGTGTGATTGAATGTACAAGAGTTCAAAGTTGAACTCAAATTATTCATTTTATTTTTCAAAACATCAATCTCACTAGTGGTGGCATGTAAAGCATGGTGAGAATATGATCATTTTTCTTTTTCTTTTGTGAAACAAAATCTTTTTCTTTTTCACAAATTTTTCTTTTTAAAGACTTGTTTTCTTGAAAAACAACTTCTTTTTGTTTTTCCACCAAATCAATTTTGTTTTTCAAAACCATATTTCCTTCACATAAAGCATTCAATTTAGACATTAAGGAAATATTTTCATTTTTCAAAACATCATTATCTTTTTCAATGCATGCAACCTTATTTGCTAATGAATCTTTTTCTTTAAGCATGCAATCAAAATCCTTTTTCAAATTTTTATTATCTTTTTCTAAACATGCAATGTTACTTCTAAATGAATCATGTTCTTTATGCATGCAAGCAATGTCCTTTTTCAAATTTTTATTTTTCTTTTTAAGCATGTCATATTTTTCAAGCACAAGATGACAAAAGGCAGTAAGCTCATCATATGACATGTCTTCATCATCGGATTCGGAGTTTACCTCAAGGGGATTATCCCCTTGGACCATGTAGCACTTGTTGGAGGTGTTGCTTCCAACGTCCGAATCACTCCCGGCATAATATAGATCCTTTTCGCCAAGAGAGGTGATGATGTTCCAAGCTACAAAAGCCGATTAACATTAGAAACCCTAGATAAATAATCATCATTTAGGGTTAATTTAAGAGCATGAAGGGCTTTTGAGTTAGCCTCAAAATTCTTACCATCTAAACAATATGCATTATTAGTAGTGGCAAGATAAACATGATAACCTAGGGCTTTGAGGTACAAAGACATCTTAACCTTCCAAATGTGGATGTTAAGAATGTCAAAGGTGGGTGGTGACATGAAGTCCATGGTGTGTGTACAAATCTTGTGATTAGCCTAAAAATGAGGATCTTTAACTCTAGGTTGTTAGACCCAAATCAGAGTACCAAACTCTGATACCAATTGTAAGTTCACCTAGAGGGGGAGGTGAATAGGTGAAGGCTAATCTAATGGTCACTTAATGCCAAATGATGCAAATAATGCGGAAGCTAACAACAATTGTGACCTAATTAAACTTTTACACTAAACACTATGTATAACACAAGAGTGTTGCCGAATTCCCCGCAAAGGGCTCTGGACAAACTCCTCTAGATTCCCCTTGAATGGGTTGAGGTGCCATGTTGGCTCTCTTGGTTGAATACAAGTGTTAGCAACAATCCTAAGCAAGTATATCAATATGAGCACAACGAATATATCATGCATATAAAGATTGACAATAAAAGTATGCAAGATATAAATAAGAGACAAAGAGAGAGAGTGAGCAATCGCAAACACAAGGGTATGTTTCGAGGTTCGAGCACACTTGCTCTACATCCCCGCCTTCGACACACGAAGGATTTCCACTATGCAAGATCCCAATGGATCTCTCCTCGGTGCCGCAACACCTACAAGCTCTCGGACTCCCTAGTCCCGTACACACCGCAAGCCCACCGGCTCGCCGAGGCCGCACCTCAATCAACAAGAGTTCGCACCCGAACCCTAAACAACCACGAGCACACTTGCCCGTCTCCTCAAAGAACAAATGAAGTCTTTGGTGATCACAACACTTTGATCACCTAAAAACAATCTCACTACAACACACCTATAGGATGAATAATCAATGGATAGCTCAAGTGTGGTGTGAGAAAAGCAAGGAAAGAACTATGGTGAAAAACTCAAAGACTTTCTTTTAAACACTCTTGATAAAACTTCCCTTTTAATTGGAAATATTGGCTCTAATTTTGTGGAGAAAAACCTTTGGAATGAATGGGAAAAACTGGCTCTAAGAGTCTCCAAAATTTTAGCTCAAAACAATGACCAAACCCCCAAATATATAGGCCAGAAAAATATAGCCGTTGGGGTCTGTCAGAGCTGCCGGTCGACCCGGGCGGTCGACCGCCAACGGTCGGATTTCTGACCGTTGCAGCCACGGTCGACCGCCAGGGTCGACCGACCCACTGGAGCTGAGAGTCCAACTCTCTGTCGGTCGACCCGTGCGGTCGGCCGAACTTTCCAGAGAGCACTGCTCTATGGAGCGGTCGACCGGCACGGTCGGCCATCCTCCAGTTCACAAAGGCGTGCACGTTTGTGCACGTCGGTCGACCGGTCCGGTCGGCCGACTCCTATATTAGTCGACTATTAAAGGTCACTAGTCGACTTATACGAAGCCTGAAACAATTTCCTGGGATTAAAAAAGTTTGTCTTTTTGGCTCAAATAAAATCCCATAAAATACTTAAAAATCTACAAAAATAGTTTAACCAATATACTTTGAAATACAAACATGCTTGCACAAAATCAAGGTATGCTATAAAAGATTGGACTATTTTTGTAACTTGAAAATATTTGGCTCAATATAAAAACTGTTTTTCCAAAACAATATTTTTCCAAAACATGTTTTTCCAAATCTTCATCAAATACAAAAACAAGATATACTTTTAAAGCATAGTGTGTATGGATATGATCCACTACACAATCAAGATGAAATATCTATGTTTTTGGCATTAAGCTCTAAATAAGGTTTTGGTTGAAACATATAACTTTGAATACCAAAAACCAAAACTATGTTTTTCCAAAATGACAAAATCTTTTCTAAATAAAAAAATCTTTTATGAAAACAATTCTATTAAGAGTGTGTGTGTATATGTACTTGAGCAATCCACCAACTATCTATCCTTTACATTTTTACTAAAACAAACACAAAATCTTATACATAAACACAAGTCTTCATCTTCTTGAAGTCTTCACTTGAAGGCTTCTCATCTTCTTGACTTGGTCCAAGCTTGATCCAAAAGCTCCTTGGATCACACCGTGCTAGCTCCAAATCTTGACATTTTATCCTTTGTTGAGCTATGCACCTACTAAGATCTTGATAATGAATCTGTCACTAATTAAACACAAGATTATTAGTAAACATAACTTCATGAGTTGATCAACATCAAAACTAGGGTGATGGGCATTTGGGCCAACAGGATAAACACCAGAAAATTAATAACTGTTTTGTTGGCCCAAGAGGTTACACTCTCCATTGTTTTGTGTTTTGATGATAACAAAACAAATAAGTGCTATTTGGTACTAATGTTTTGATCTAGATGAATTTCAGGTTTTGTACCATGTTTAGAGCTCATTCGCTTCGCTTTTGCAAAAACTTCTAAGTTCCACATAGCAATGAAGGCAAATTGCACATCAAGGAAGGATCATAGAAGAGAAGGCAATTGCAAGGCATTGGATGGCTCAAAGATTGCTTCAGAGGTCCTTAGGATTTATTTTATAGCTTTATAGCATGTTAAAGAATAGAGAGTAAGTTTGAAGCTCAAACACACACGTTTTCACGCGTATGCCTTTTCCAAGTTTATTTCCTATAAAATATACAAAAATATTTTAACACTAATTCTTCTTCCTACAAATCTGTTTTTATGTTGTATATTGATTTCATGTTCAAAATAGTTTTGATCAAAATATTTTTCCTCTCAAAATTCCCTTTGTATTTCAATTTTTGACCTGAGCCGGTCGACCGGCTATATACCACCAGTCGACCGGAGTTCTGGCAGAGTGCACGTATCCGTGTGCACGTCTGTCAGTCGACCGGTAGGCTACCGGTAGTCGACCGAAGTTTTTAGTTTGCTCTCTGGATCTGACCAGTCGACCGGTGGGCTACCGGCCTTCGACCGATAGTTCAACCTTTAGCTTTTCGGTCGACCGGCTGGCTACCGTTAGTCGACCGGTTATTTTTCAAAGTCTCAGTCAGGAGCAGTCGACTGTACCAGTCGACCGATAGTTCATAACGGTCAAATTTTTGAACTATCGGTCGACCGGGCCAGTCGACCGATATGGCCGTTGAACAGTAAACGGGCATATTTTTAATTCTGTTTTAACTTGATTTTTGAAATTAAATATCCGTTGGAGGGTATATTTGGAACTAATTACTTCCTAATCTTCAGTAATTAATTCCTAAACCTAAACCCTAGCCCTCTCCTATAAATAGGGGTGTTTGGGGAGAGTTTCTTTACAACATTTATTCAAGAGAAAATTCAAAAGTTTGGGATATTACAAAAGAGCTTGTTTCTTGTTTTTGTGCTGATATTTCTCATTCATTTTCAGAAGTGTTCTTGATATACTCTCTGAATTTGATTTTCTTTCTTCACTTACACAAGAGCTTCATTCCTTCTCAATATTCTCTAAGGACCTTTGTAAGGGAAGAGATATTTGAAAGAGAGAGTTTGTGATCTTTTGATTACTTAGAAATTGTATTGTGCTGAAATTGTAGGAGTTGGGTACTCCATTTGTAATTGATCTTTGTGATAGTGAAAGTAGCTAGAATCCTTCTGGGGAAGGCGGGGAGTAGAGCTGGGTGCTCGAACCTCGATAACATATCCTTGTGTTTGCGATTGGTTTACTTTACTTGCTATTACTTCTTGCTATTGATTGTGACTTGCATCATTCACTTGCATTCATCTCTATATTTGTTGCTCATTGCTTCATATTTTTAATTTGGCCCTTGATTAGCATTATCACCTATTCACCCCCCCCCCCTCTAGGTGATTTTCAATTGGTATCAGAGCTTGGACTCTAGGTTTGGCTTAACATCCTTAGAGAGATCCTAAAATCTTGCTAATCAACATTTTCATTCATCCATTCATACACTAGTAAACATGGCCGACAACATTAAATCCCCACCTAAATTTGATGGCCTTAATTTCCCTATTTGGAAGGTTAGGATGACTATATTTTTGCAATCACTAGGTAGCTTAGTTGCCAAATCCTTGACCAAACCCTATGAGGCACCCGATGGTGATGAGGGCACTTGGACCGACCTTGACTTTAAGATGTATGAGGCTAACTCAAAAGCCCAAAACTCCCTTCTTACCGCCTTGAATGAGGATGACCTTACACGTGTTATTCATTGCCAATCCGCCTATGAGATGTGGCAACACTTATTGGTCACGCATGAAGGGACCTCACAAGTCAAGAGAGCCAAAGTAGATCTCTTGCGGTCTCAATATGAATCATTTAAGATGCTAGATGATGAAACAATTGATTGCATGATTACTCGTTTCACAAAAATCACTAATGGTCTTTCTTCATTAGGTGACATCATCTCCAACGACCAAAAGGTATGCAAGGTGATACGGGCTCTTCCTCCATCTTGGGAAATCAAGTCTACTACCTTGAAGGAATTGAACGACAAAGACGAGATGGACATCATAAGTCTCATAGGAAACATCAAAACCTATGAGATGGAGAAGAAAGCAAGAGAAGAGGCGGCTCCAACAAAGAAGAAGTCTATCGCTTTCAAGTCTTCTTCCTCCACCATTGAAGACGAAGATGAAGATGAAGAAGAAGATGAGGAGCTCTCCCTCCTCGTGCGCAACATCAAGAGGATGTACCGGAAGAACAAGCAAAATTTCCGGAGAAAGTTTGAAGGTAAAGAGGAGCGAAAGATCATTTGCTACAATTGCCGCAAGCCCGGACACATCATGGCCGATTGCCCGGAATTCAAGAAGAAAATGACTTCCTCCTTCAAGCCAAGAAAGCAAGACGAAAAGAAGGCTTACAAGGCCACTTGGGATTCGGAAAGCGAGTCCGAAGATGAAGAAAAGGCGGACACCGCAAACATGTGTTTCATGGCAAACACACCCAAGGTAACCCCTCAAACTCTTGAATCTATAGATGATAATGATGATGATTTAAGTAAGGAAGTTCTAGTGCATGCTTTTGTAGAACTTTCCGAAACTTATGATAACAAGAAAATGGAGTGTTTTAAACTACAAAAGGAAGTTGCTTTTCTTAAATCTCAACTTGCTTTGATTTCACAAGAAAAAGAGGATCTTTCTTCTAATCTTATTTGCATTCAAAATGAATTTCATTCTTATAAGATTTCTTGTAAGGGTAAAACCCCTATTGTTGATAATAATGAAATTTCTTCTTTTAAAGCTAAAATGAGTGATTTTGAAAAAGTTTTAAAAGATTGTGCTTTTAATACAAAGAAACTTGAAGAAAAATTTTCCAAAAAGCATACATCTCATGCTAAAGTTTCTCATGATAAGATTCCACATGCTCATACTTCTAATGCTTCTCATGCTAAATCTTTTCATGCTCACAATGCCAATGCTCACAAAACACACACCCATTATGCATTTAAATATGGTAGAGTTTATAGATGTACATATTGTGGCAAAAATGGACATTTAGCTAAATTTTGTTATGATAAATTGCATAGCTCAAATAATCTTGTTTGGGTTAATGGTTCTAACCCTCATGGACCCAAGAAAATGTGGGTACCAAAATCAAGTCCTAAAATGTTTGATGTAGGTACACACCAAGGCTCCAAGACGTAGGGAGCGGTGGTACCTTGATAGTGGTTGTTCAAGGCACATGACATGGGATATCAACAACTTCACAACCCTATCAAGGTACATGGAAGGTGGCTCCGTCACCTTCGGGGATGATTCCAAAGGCAAGATAATTGGTATAGGTAACATTCAAGTTGGTTCATCTCCTATTATAGAGAATGTTGTTTTAGTTGATGGTTTGAAGCATAATTTACTTAGTATTAGTCAATTTTGTGATCGTGGTCTTAAAGTTGTTTTTGATGATACTTCTTGTAAGATTTTTGATATTAAATCGAATGATTGTATTTTGACCGGTTTTCGTGATGACAATGTTTATATAATTGACATGCTTAATGTAGAGTGTTCTACTAAGTGTTTAAATGCTTTTGATGAAAATTCATGGCTTTGGCATAGAAGATTAGGACATGCATCTTTTGAACATATTTCTAGAATTAATTCAAAGGAATTGGTGAAGGGTATTCCTTGCTTGAGTTTTGAGAAAGACCGCATTTGTAGTGCGTGCCAACTTGGGAAACAAACCAAGTCTTCCTTTAAACCAATCAAGGATATCATGTCAACTAGACCTCTAGAATTAATTCATATGGATTTATTTGGACCAACTAAAACTAAAAGCTTAAATGGAAGTAGATTTGCATTTGTTTTAGTTGATGATTTCTCTCGATTTACTTGGGTTTTCTTTTTGCAAAATAAAGATCAAACTTTTTCTCACTTTAAGATTTTTAGAAAAAGAGTTGAAAAAGAGAAAGGTTTTCCGATTTTGAGAATAAGGAGTGATAGAGGTGGTGAGTTTGTTAACCAACTCTTCATGACTTATTGTGATGAAAAGGGAATTAAGCATGAAATGTCTTGTCCTAGAACTCCACAACAAAATGGAGTTGTAGAAAGGAAAAATAGAACACTTCAAGAGATGGCTAGGACAATGATAAGTGAATACGACCTCCCTCAATATTTATGGGCCGAGGCCGTAAACACCGCATGCTATATATCGAATCGTATTTATTTATGCAAAAATTCTTCGAAAACTTCTTTTGAAATGTATCATTTTAGAAAACCAAATGTTTCCTATTTCAAAGTTTTTGGATGCAAATGTTTTGTTTTGAACACTAAAGAGAATTTGGGTAAATTTGATGCTAAAGCTTATGAGGCTATCTTTGTAGGATATTCCTCTACTAGCAAAGCATATAGAGTTTTCATTAGATCTTCACTTACTATTGAAGAAACCATGCATGTTAAGTTTGAAGAATCTAATGTGTGTGTTGAGAATGTTGTAGAGTTTGAACCATTAGGTGAAAGCTTGGAGAAACTATCCTTGAAGGACTCACCCGCGCAAGAAGAAAAGGAAGAACCTTTAGGTGAAGTTCAAAAGGATAATGAGGAAAGTGCGCAACCACTTCCCAAAGCTTGGAGATATGCTACAAATCATCCAAAGGAGCTCATCTTGGGTGATGCCTCCAAAGGAGTCACAACGCGCTCCAAACTCCATGACCTATGTGGTAACTTTGCTTTCATTTCTCATTTTGAACCCAAAGGCATTCTCGAAGCCGAGACGGACCCATATTGGTTGCTTGCCATGCAAGAGGAACTCAATCAATTTGAGCGCAACCAAGTTTGGCACCTTGTTCCTAAGCCCCACGATAGACCAATAATTGGTACTAAGTGGATCTTTAGGAATAAGTTGGATGAGTCCGGAAATATCATTAGGAATAAAGCTAGGTTAGTGGCCCAAGGTTACACTCAAGTTGAGGGAATCGACTTTGAGGAATCCTTTGCACCCGTAGCACGGCTTGAAGCCATACGGATAACACTAGCTTATGCATCTTTTAAAAATTTCAAACTTTTTCAAATGGATGTAAAAAGTGCATTTTTAAATGGATTTCTAAATGAAGAAGTTTTTGTTGCTCAACCTCCCGGTTTTGTTGATCATGTTCATCCCGATTTTATTTTCAAACTCGATAAGGCTTTATATGGTTTGAAACAAGCTCCAAGAGCTTGGTATGAAAGGCTTTCAAGTTTTCTAATTTCAAACAATTTTATTAAAGGCAAAGTAGACACTACTCTATTCACTAAGCATGTTGATAATGATATTTTGATTGTCCAAATTTATGTTGATGATATAATTTTCGGTTCTACTAATGAAGTTTTATGCAAGGATTTTGAAAAGGTAATGCAACAAGAATTTGAAATGTCCTCCATGGGTGAACTCAATTTCTTCCTTGGACTCCAAGTCAAGCAATTGCAAGATGGGAACTTCATTAGCCAAGCCAAATATGCAAAGGAACTCGTGAAGAGGTTTGGACTTGAAGACGCTAAAACTTGCAACACTCCCATGGCAACTACAACCAAGCTTGATAAGGACGAACAAGGTAAAAATGTTGATATTAAATTGTTTAGAAGCATGATAGGTAGTCTTTTATATTTAACGGCAAGTAGGCCGGATATCATGTTTAGTGTGTGTCTTTGTGCTAGATTTCAATCGTGTCCCAAAGAATCTCATT
This sequence comes from Agave tequilana, assembly GCA_038442645.1. Lineage (NCBI taxonomy): Eukaryota > Viridiplantae > Streptophyta > Magnoliopsida > Asparagales > Asparagaceae > Agave > Agave tequilana. Next base: position 1,855,128 of record JAVJIF010000050.1, read on the forward strand.
TAATTGCCGTAAAACGCATTATTCGTTATGTTAAGGGAACGATTGGATTAGGTCTTTGGTATCCGAAAACTATAGATTTTTCTATGACTAGTTATTCGGACGCCGACTATGCGGGTTGTAGAGTAGATAGAAAGAGTACTAGTGGGACATGTCAATTTCTCGGTAATTGTCTTGTTTCATGGTCCTCTAGGAAGCAAAATTCCGTAGCTCTATCAACCGCCGAGGCGGAGTATGTTGCCGCGGGGGCTTGTTGTGCACAAGTCCTTTGGATAAAACATACTCTCCTTGATTATGATTTGCATTATAAAAATATTAAAATATTTTGTGATAATACTAGTACTATTCATTTAACTAAAAATGCAAATCAACATAGTAAGACCAAGCACATTGAGATTAGATATCACTTTCTTAGAGATCATTTTGAGAAAGGTGATATTGATATTGATTATGTTTCCACCAATTTTCAACTAGCCGATATTTTCACAAAACCACTTGATTTTGCTAGATTTTCGTTTATTTGTGGAGAATTAAATATGTGTATTATTGATTAAACATGTTTTTCATAACCCTTTTTGATGTATGACAAAAAGGGGGAGAATAAGTTACATGTACAAAAATAAGTTCATTTGGTCTTGGTTCCATATGAATTTATGAGTTTTATGAGTTTTTTTTAATCTCTATGATTTTGGTATAAATTGGTATCAAGGAGCAAATTTTTGATTTTTGGTGTTTTTGGTATCAAGTACAAATTTTAAGGTTTCATTTGTATTGTATTGTTGATTTCAATAATTGGTGCATCATTTCTTTTTATCATTTCAATTATTGGTATTTAGAGCATATTTATAATGTTTAAATATAGCATAATTTGAGGGGGAGTTTTCTCCTCCCCATATTTTTGTAAATAGCCTATTTGTTTTGTCATCATCAAAAAGGGGGAGATTGTTGGCCCAAGAGGTTACACTCTCCATTGTTTTGTGTTTTGATGATAACAAAACAAATAAGTGCTATTTGGTACTAATGTTTTGATCTAGATGAATTTCAGGTTTTGTACCATGTTTAGAGCTCATTCGCTTCGCTTTTGCAAAAACTTCTAAGTTTCACATAGCAATGAAGGCAAATTGCACATCAAGGAAGGATCATAGAAGAGAAGGCAATTGCAAGGCATTGGATGGCTCAAAGATTGCTTCAGAGGTCCTTAGGATTTATTTTATAGCTTTATAGCATGTTAAAGAATAGAGAGTAAGTTTGAAGCTCAAACACACACGTTTTCACGCGTATGCCTTTTCCAAGTTTATTTCCTATAAAATATACAAAAATATTTTAACACTAATTCTTCTTCCTACAAATCTGTTTTTATGTTGTATATTGATTTCATGTTCAAAATAGTTTTGATCAAAATATTTTTCCTCTCAAAATTCCCTTTGTATTTCAATTTTTGACCTGAGCCGGTCGACCGGCTATATACCACCAGTCGACCGGAGTTCTGGCAGAGTGCACGTATCCGTGTGCACGTCTGTCAGTCGACCGGTAGGCTACCGGTAGTCGACTGAAGTTTTTAGTTTGCTCTCTGGATCTGACCAGTCGACCGGTGGGCTACCGGCCTTCGACCGATAGTTCAACCTTTAGCTTTTCGGTCGACCGGCTGGCTACCGTTAGTCGACCGGTTATTTTTCAAAGTCTCAGTCAGGAGCAGTCGACTGTACCAGTCGACCGATAGTTCATAACGGTCAAATTTTTGAACTATCGGTCGACCGGGCCAGTCGACCGATATGGCCGTTGAACAGTAAACGGGCATATTTTTAATTCTGTTTTAACTTGATTTTTGAAATTAAATATCCGTTGGAGGGTATATTTGGAACTAATTACTTCCTAATCTTCAGTAATTAATTCCTAAACCTAAACCCTAGCCCTCTCCTATAAATAGGGGTGTTTGGGGAGAGTTTCTTTACAACATTTATTCAAGAGAAAATTCAAAAGTTTGGGATATTACAAAAGAGCTTGTTTCTTGTTTTTGTGCTGATATTTCTCATTCATTTTCAGAAGTGTTCTTGATATACTCTCTGAATTTGATTTTCTTTCTTCACTTACACAAGAGCTTCATTCCTTCTCAATATTCTCTAAGGACCTTTGTAAGGGAAGAGATATTTGAAAGAGAGAGTTTGTGATCTTTTGATTACTTAGAAATTGTATTGTGCTGAAATTGTAGGAGTTGGGTACTCCATTTGTAATTGATCTTTGTGATAGTGAAAGTAGCTAGAATCCTTCTGGGGAAGGCGGGGAGTAGAGCTGGGTGCTCGAACCTCGATAACATATCCTTGTGTTTGCGATTGGTTTACTTTACTTGCTATTACTTCTTGCTATTGATTGTGACTTGCATCATTCACTTGCATTCATCTCTATATTTGTTGCTCATTGCTTCATATTTTTAATTTGGCCCTTGATTAGCATTATCACCTATTCACCCCCCCCCCTCTAGGTGATTTTCATGTTTAACAGTCAGAAACTGTTATAAGTCGACTAGGGTAGGGAGTAAGTCGACTAATATAGGCATTTTTGACTAAGTTAGTCGACTAGCAGAATGGATCAGTCGACTATCAGATATATGATACAGATATGCAAGTCTCTGAAAACTACTATTAGTCGGCTTATAGAATAGGGTAGTCGACTATTATTGATTACAGTCAACAAACAGAGAGTAGATCTCTTTTCTGGATAGGACTTAGTCGACTATAGACTTATGATAAGTCGACTAGCAACTGTATTAGTCGACTATATGAAGGGTCAAGTCGACTAATAAGGCTATTTTGTATGTGTGATCAAGGCTTTTAACAAATATCTAAAAATACACAAAAATAGTACAAATTACATTTGTTATCGTCAAAATAAGTTCCAACATATACCTTACTTTCTTCAATTCTCGTACTATCTCATTAAACATCTTAATACGAACTGTACCTATCCCTTCCACAATATACGGATGATCATCGCCCATGACAGTGAAACATCCAACTAGCTTTCCAAAGCTAGAAAATCAGGCCATGTTCAGGCACACATGATAAGTAGCTCCTGTATCTATGATCCACTCAGAATTACCTGAGTAACTAACAGTAGCAGTAGTAACAGAGAAAGAAAATACCAATGAGTCTGAATCCGATCCATCCGCTTATGAAGTACTGACATGAGTACTGATCACCTGTGCGAGATTTGCCTCGTTCTTTGACTCCTTCTTCTTACCTTTGGCTTTTGGATAATCAACCTTTCAGTGCCCTGGCTCCTTGCATAAGGCGCACTGGTTCTTTTTCAGACCTCTAAATCCTGATCTGGACTTCGATCTTCCCTGATCACCTTTACCCTTCCGATTGGAACTCCTGCCTCTTATCGCCAATACCTCTACTGTTGTACTCTCAGAAGAAGACAATATGTCCTACCTCTTTACTTCATAATTCACAAGAGCAGCAGACACCTCATTGTAGTTAAGAGATTGTCTTCCATTGATCAATGTAAGAGTAATGATCTTATACTCTTCTTCAGGAAGAGAATTCAATAGAATTACCACCTTATCTTCTTCATCGATCTTCACATCCACATTAATTAGATCTGTAAGAAGCTTTGTGTAACTATTCATGTATTCATCTACGGAGATTCCCTCTTTATCTGGAAATGATAAAGCCTCCTCTTCAACTGTAACCGTGATTCGATACTTTTTGTTAGATACTTTTTCTCCAGGATCTCCAGCAGCTGCCTCGCAGATATTTCATGCAACACATGATACTTGATGTCTTGTGTCAAACAAGACCTGATCAAGCCACACGTCATCCGGTCCATTTTGTCCCAATCTTCTTTAGTAATAGAATCACGTTTTTCTCCAATCGTAGAGTGTCTTTGAGGTTTGATGCCGTTAATGCATCCATCACCTCACATCTCCACACACCGAAGTTGTTCTTTCTTCGAACTTTACCACATCAATCCTGAATGGATGTGGATTCACGAATTTTATCGTAGATGTACTATCTCCAACCATCTTCTCAATTGATTCCTCAAACAATGCGGAAAACAAACGGAGTTAAATTAAACAAACTAGATAAAGATAGGATCTTTATCTCAAAGCAAACCCTCGAAGAGTTTCCGAAGCGATCTACTCCTCCGAATTAATTCCTTGAGCAATCCAAATGCTGTTTTGAGATCGACACACAATCCTACAAACAGTCTCAAAGCTTCTCCGAGATCGATCATGATCTCCGCCAACAGCAACTAATGCCCTCGAAATCAACACACGATCCCACGATGAACCTGGGCTGCTCTGATACTACTTGTTGCGCGTGAAGCAGCAACCAGCGAAGAACCCAATAGATGCAATAGAGAAATTCCCCAAGAATAATAAGAAGTACCCACACGATAAGAACAGAGAAATAAGAGAGAAAGCAAGACAACATAATATTTAACGAGGTTCGACAATTTGCCTACGTCCTCTGGGCAAGGGAGAGAGAGATTTTATTGATTCAACAACTAATACAATTTGTATCTTGCATATAGGGGCCGTTTGTTTCGCGCAAAACTCCATAATTCGTAAATGACTTACTACCCAGTTACAACTACGGCGTTTGTTTGGACCGTAATTCGTAAAAGACTTACGTAACTCAACTAACACTCACTTGCAACCCAGTTACCACTCACTTACAGTCCAGTTACAGTTAATTTTGTGGTCATACAAATTTGTAATATTTTTTATATTAATATTAAAATTTTTTAATATTTAACTTTTTTAATATTTATTTGCAGTATTAAAACTTTTAAAATCACCAAATAGTTAATTTTGTGGTCAACTTTTTCACTTACGACTTATACATTACGACAACCAAACACCGTAAAGTACAATACACTTTCCCACTTTACAATTTTATATTACCAACCAAACACCGTAAAATTTACATTCATGTAACTCATTTATAATTGTAAAACACTTTACCAATTACAACTACGAATTACGGCCAGTTACGACAACCAAACAGACCCATAATTCAAAAGGGCTCTGACCCATATTTATAGCTGAGAGTCCAAGGGATTTAGGAAACCCTTATTGGATTTGACCCCAACTCAGAAAAAGAATCCAAATCCTAAAGGAGAAGCAATTTGCCTATTAGGAAACTCCAATTGGATCCGAATTCAAGTTGGATTCCACCAGCTTCATCAAGCTTTCATCTCCTCTCTCTCTACGGGAGAATTATTTTGTGGTTCGAGCACACTTGCTCTACGTCCCCGCCTTCAACACTATGAAAGATTTTCACTAAAATCGATCCTACAAGCACTCGGTGCTGCAACACTTACAACGAGCTCTCTCAAGAATTCTTGGACTCGCAAGTCCCTCACTTTTCCCGCAAGACCAACACACGCGTACTCGCAAGCTCGCCAAAGTCGCAACCTCTACAACTCCAAATACAAAGGGGAACACTTGGTGATCTCTTCTTTTGATCACCAACAAACACTCTCACAAATAAAGATCCCTAGAGGATTGATATAGCAATAGATGGCTCAAGTTTGTGTGAGAAAATAAGATAGATGTGCAGGTGAAAAGCTCAAAGAAAAGCTTTCGAAAATTTGAGAGAATCACTCTTGATAAACTCTCTTTTGATATGGTAATGAAGCTCTAAAAACTTGTTAGGAAAACTCCATTGAAGATTAGAAAATAAGCTTTTGAAAATTTTGTTTAAAACTCACCCAAAAACTCTATATTTATAAGCCAAGAAAAACTAGCTATTATGGTTCAAAAACTTTCAAAAATGGCCTATCAGTCGAATGCCCGGTCGACCGACTAACGGTCAAATTTCTGACCGTTGGAGTATGGCGGTCAACCGACCTCAGACCCAAACTGTGCAATAGGTTAATTTTGAGCATAGTTTTGAGGCCTAAAATGTCATAATTTGAAAATAAGTATATAGGATAAATTTGTAGATCTAGAAGTCTTATTTCTAATGCAACTTAAATCAAATCAATATCCTTTCAGAATATAAAGTTATCAATAAAATACTGAAAGGTATCAAACAGAAACTGTATACTATTTTTAGAACAAGAATAGACTTCAACCCAATATTTGACATCTATAATATTTGAATCAGAAAATGATTATTGAATAAGAAATGTAGCCCTAAAAGTTATCTTTGAAATGAAATTTAAACATATTGATTTAATATAAGCATAAAAATTTATGGATAGAAAACTATAAGGGTGACGAGTAGATCGGCAAAACGGTCGGCCGCCTAGTCGACTGAGAAAACCCGAGAGCTCTTCAAACTCAGTGGTTGACTGGTCGGCCGGCCGATCTCTACTGCGATCGATCAATCGATCGACCCAGCTCAAGTCACATGGGCTTGTGCATGTCATGTGCATGTCGGACTTCAGTCGACTGGCCGGTTGACCGCAAGCAGCTCTAAAACACATTTTTCAGTTTTAAAGATCTTTATAAATTCATTTTAAATATCATAAAATCTTCATAAATCTCACAAAAATAAGTTCATTGAAATACTATAAAGTACAAATTTGTGTGAAGAAAACACATATTATAAACATGTGAACTAGTTTTTGAGATATACAAATTTAATCATGAAACCAAAACCGTATTTTTCAAAAAACAAAATTTTGTATGTGTGTATAAGCTTGAGCAATCTACAACTAATCTATCCTTTGCATTTTATTTTTAAAATAAAAATCTTAAATTTATAAACTCTTGACTCAAGTTCTCTCTTAAAAATCTTCTCTTGAAAATCTTCTCCACCATCTCGACTTGGTCCAAACTTGATCCATGATTTAGACTCCTCTTTGAGTACTTGATGTGATCTTGACGCTGAGCTCTTGAACCAATACGTGCTTGCTTCAAAACTTGACTTCGAATCTTTTGTTGAAGCTAAACACCTACTAAGATCTTGATTGAATATCTGAAACTAAATGAGCACAATTAGTACTATAACTACATGAGTTAATCATCATCAAAACTAGAGTGATAGGCCTCTGGGCCAACAAAGACTCCCACTCAGAAGTTCTAAAAATAGCCACGTGTCGTGCGCTTATTTGAGGCTGGATGGACACGTATCATGATCTCGAGAAGGTTGGAACTGACGATTACAGTGATGCTCAGAGGAATTACATGGGCCAAAAAATCCCTAAAAATAAGGATTTTCAATAAGTTCTAATCAAAGAATCAATGCGTGCTCAAAGATGTAAAATAATTACTTGGCAAATGCTTCAAGCAAGCGTACATTCTTCACTTTTTTTATCAAATAAACAAAACATGTTGTTTTCATTATTTTATATCTCTGAAATGATTAATCTCGATTTTAGGAATTGGACTGGGAGAAACCTATAGTTGCAAATTTCTTGTTTTGAGGAAGAAGAAACAAAAGAAACAGAGAAGCAGATGAAGAGAAAGAAGAAGAAAATGAACGAAAAACAAGATCAGAAGCTTGAGATAACTTTATATTTACTCAAGCAATGAAAGGTTTAATGTTAGTAACCTAATCTTTTTTTAGAAATTACGTTATATTACCCTTATTAATACTAGCTAAAAATATTGGTCGCATATTATTATTGCAATTCCCCGAGTGGTACGAGCATTCGAGGGAATGGAATAAAGAAATACATATTAAATGTACCTATGGTGTTCAATTAGCAGAAACATAATTTTCCCAAAATTGGTTAATGGATGGTATTTTAGATATTTTCTTTATGCTGAAACCTTGGTGTGGAGCTATGAATTATATGGAAAACTCAAAACAACATGCAAACAATATATGAGCCAACTCATACGTCGTCCAACAACAGTTACAACAATATCGGATCCAAACTCCCCCTTGGGTTACAACTAGACTTTGATATCAATTTGTTATGACAAATCAACATGTTAGGGAGACAAAACAGTGAAGATACAAATAAAGGCCGAGATCTGGTTTGACCCAAAAACTTAAGTTGATTGATAGAGTCCCAACTTTCTATTTATGTCATTCACTTTTTATTCAATTACCCGATGTGAGACTATTCATATTACTGACTCAATTGTTTCGGAGAAATCTTGAAAAATTATAATTATCATAATTTATCTAGAATTTTGAAGTTCTTATATTTATTATATTTTATGTTGTGCGTTTGGTATATGAAGCAATATTATATTGGATCCATACTTTAACTAGATATATCAATATGAGCAACCACTCAGATATATCAATTCCATGAATGAATTAAAAACAAAGAAATACCTCAACAATGATGTGCAATAGATGAATGTAGGACTCCAAGTCTTCTTCATGATCCTATACTCGTAGCTTGAGCCTCAACGAGCTTCAAGACTCTATTTTGGTGATCGATGACTTCCTCCTTGACATGATGAACTCTAAGATATAAATGATGATGATACCAACTAGGATTTTGCTTTGCATGAGCTGCACATTAACTTCTCTCGTTAAGAGAGTTCAAACCAAAATCAAATCTCATCCTAGATGAGTCGAACCCAAACCCGATCAAGTCAGCCTAATCTGACTTAGACTCGGGTTCAGGTGAGTCCAAGCCCTTATCGGCAGGGTCCGATCACAATAACTAACATTACACGATAATGTGGAAAAGATACATGTTTTTCAAGTGTACAACACAATCATTTTAATGGTTCTATTAAATAAGTACAAATTATATGTACATGTTTTATGTCTTCATATCTATATACTTCATTTGAACTTTTGACGAATAATGCCAGAGTTCGGCACCTCTCTAATCTTTCTAACCGAATGACTCGTGAAGCGAACTTGTGACTGAGGTGGTATCTCGAGCCCCTCTCCCCCCTCTTGCAGTGCAAGTGAATTGAAACAAAAAAGAAGGAGAATCTCCATGAAGTCAAGTGAACCTCCTACTAACCTTCCAAAAACCAATATCCATTTATATTGTGACCAAAAGCTAGAAGTTAGCTTGCCATTTCAATACCTCTGCCAAACTAAAAAACCACCTCCTTGGCACCAAAATGCACACCTCAAATCATCAATGAGATGCTCTGATTTCACAAAAAATTTCCCCACAATGGAAAAAGCCCTTCTCTCCTTCCAGCAACTGTCAGCCAACAAAAAGACCTAACCCCCATTTCTCTATGCCCAAGCAAACCCCAACAGTTTGGCAATATTTACAAAAAAGAGAGACCAGCACCCGCACCCCCACCAAATCAGAGGGCCCTAACCGCAACCATCACAATCAAGCACAGCCGTCCGATCTCCCTTTGATCATCCTATCCCGCAGTTCATCCGGCAATAAGCATCCCGAACGAGAGGATGTTGGGTTAGAAAAATAGATGAAACCCTCGAAGCGAGAGCGAACGAGCGAGGGGGAGAAGGAGAGAGACATGGGGGAGCTGTCCTCATCGAATCCAATATCGTACAAAATGGATCGCAAGTCCCCCGAGGCCTTCGCGCTCAGGGACGCCGTCAACAGGAAGCTCTTCGATTTCATGGGGAATTACACGGACAAAGTCCTCGCGGTATCTCTCTCTATCTTCTTCTCACTTTCCCGTTTCTCTTTTTTTCTTTTCCAATTTTTCTATGATTTATCGACTTGTTTATCTCGGGTTAGATTGCTTTAGTTTTAGGGTTGGGCCAAAATGTTTATGGTTTGGGTAGCTAGCTGATTCTTTGGACCCTCAACTCTCTTAGTCGAAGACAATGCATTACAGGGTAAATGAAATCGCTCAAAGGATCAGCTCGCTAGCATGTTTCTATGGTGGTGCTTTAGTACTGTTTGTTGAATGCTTGCTGATCCCTTCCCTCCAGTTTGTCGCGGATTGTAAGATTCAACGCTGACAATTATGTTTACTTGTTCATATTGGTTCGTTTGTTTGACATGCTGGCTTGGATATCCGTATTACTGGGAAATGGGAGGAACTAGTGGGTCCTAAACCGTCGCGTTGGTATAGAGATTCGGGGCGAAGCTGGTCACAAATATTTCTTTAGGGAGAACGGAATATAGCTGTCATTAAAAAATTTGGGGAATTTTCGTTATATCAGTCAAAGTAAGGTATCAATGGTTAAAAAGAAAGAAAGAAAAACAAAAAAGCTGTGATTACATAAGCTTTTTCTATTAACTCTCCTGCCTAAAAGCAGAAAAGAAGAATGAAGGAAAAGAAAAAGGAGGAAGGAGGTGTGCAACTACAACCTATACATATATCTTGAGATTTGCTATGCCATTTTCAGTTAACGATCCCTTTCAGGCAGGGAGGTTTTGGAATAGAGGGAGCCTTTAAAGCCGTAATACTGAATTTGTACCAAACGTTAGCCTGTCAAGTCCTGCAGATCCTGTACCATTATCCTAATGGATGAGTTTCGAGGCTATCTGGAATGCGTAAGAGTTGTCTTTACTACCTTACATGGTTTCTTAATCTCTGGTACAGTTAATAGGATATAAGGAGTGTGTAGATCAGCGATGAGAATAATGTTATCTTGCTGTTTCTTTTAATTTCCAATATTAGCATCAGATTTTATATACAATATAATATATATGGGGATTGCACCTAACAACTTCTCGTCTCTTTTTGAAGGAGTACATTGTAGTGCTTGTTTGTAATGGCAAACATCAAAATCAGGCACGTAACGACCTTGAGGCATTTCTTGGTGATGATAGTGGAAAGTTTGTTGCATGGTATCTTGATTCTCGACCTGTCAATTATCTGTCTTTCAATTAGCTTTTTCCATTAGAAGTTTAGCACCAGAAATTTAATATTGGCATATTTGGTATCTGCATGCTTTTATACAGGCTTTGGGATCATCTGGCTAAAGAAAATTACACTTCAAGGACCCTTATGGACTCTTCAAGTCTTAAAGCTGAGGTGGTATGCAGTCATGAAGATGTCTCAAAAAAGGAACATAAATCCAGTAGCCTGTCAGATCCTCATATAAATTCAAGTGGAACGTCTGATATCACGTTGGTAATAATCTATCCAATTTGTTTAACATGAAACAACGTCTCAGTTGTTTATTGATAAATAACATAGTTTAACAATTTTGCAGCCTAAAGATGGGAGGTATGACCCATCATACTATTCTACAAACTCTAATTGTTCAAAGGTCATCGAAATTTCAGAGAGTGTGCCGAGGTGGTGTCCTAGCATAAATGGCTCTTTAACTGAAGAGAATAATGAGAGATTACAAGCTCATTTAAATGAAGTGAATGCTGAAAAACTACAAGCCGAACCAATGGTAGTAAACAAGACTTCTGGTGCAGCTTATCACAGTGGAGCCACAAAGTATTTTTCTTCTATAGTGAGATGCTCTCCTGAAATTCCATCTGGTGGTGAGCAGTTGCCTGATGAATATCAACACCAGAAGGTTGATAGACTAAGCCTTATGTCTTAGTTTATCACTTTTGTTTCTAAAAAGACTGAGCTATCTAACTTCATCATTGTGCATGGGAGAACAGATTGCCAAAATTGATTCAAGTTCACTGCCTCATCGACCTTTGCCTGTACCAAGGACAGAACCAATTGCAAGGGCGTTAAGATCTATTATCACAGGCAAGCATTACTACTCTAGAACTATTTGAAGCTTACTCCCATGAATCTTGCACTTAACGTGATTAGATACCACATTCCTAGATCCTTATATCACGATGGTTTAGTGTGTTTAAGCCCACAGCCTGATGTTGCTGATATTTGAGCTGTAACACTTGTTTTTCTTAATGTACTTAAATTATGTTTCTATTCATACAATTGCTTAAATATAGGTTCCATGGATATCTTAACAAGTTGCTGAATAATTGAATCTTTTTATGCAGAGGATGACCAATCAAGGCCTACGCCCACGAGGAATTCTGCTAAAATAAGGCTGTTGTCAGCAGCCGTAGATTCTGCACCACATCAAGTTGCCCGACCACGGGGTAACGTTTGGGATAGATTAGGGAAGCCAAGCAATGATGATGTTGAGATCAGGGGGAAAAAGATTCTGCATGAGAACATTCTCATTAGAAGGGGTATGCCAGAATCTGAAGAGGAAGCGCTTCAAAATTCTAGGTTCACTCGGATTAAGCAAAATGCTCGATTGAGCAGTACTTTAGTTGAAGAATCAGTTGGACTTGGTAGTAGAAAGCCGGAGCGTAGTTCCAACAATGTTGTTGATCTTCCTCATGTAAATAATTCTATGCGAAAGAGACTGTACAGTGAGTCCAATTCTGGCAACAGTCCCTCTTTCTCTGGTTACAATGGAAAAAAACCCCAAGTTAAAGAAGCACTTCCAAAGACACCAGATCCATTTCCACTAAAGTTCAATCGGTCACAAAGCTTCAGCAAAGTTGCATCTGATGTTAAACATTTATCTGTGTTATTTCCTGAGTCAACATCCATCCCTACAAGGGTAGAGCAGAATTCACGAGCAGATAAAGTTGATTCAGTTGTCTCTGCAAATGTATTGCGGAACTCACGACCGGACGGAGCATCTTCCCGTCAGTTGAACAAGATTGCTTCAGTGACCGCTCAGTCACAGAAACTAGTTCCCAAGAATAGTCAATTATCATATAAATCAGAATCTCCAAGCAAAGCAGAGAATCACAATGCTAACCGGAGGCCAGTGAAGGAGGTAAGATAAATGTCAGCTGGCTGCATATACACAAAACTGTTCTTATTTTCTTTTGACATTCTAATTTCTTTAGAATATCTTTTGGTACAGGAAGTGGCGGATGTAAAGTCAAAACTTCACCAAATTGAATCAGAAGTGCTGAATGCAAAGTCAAAACTTCGTTTGAAGCAGGCAGAGATGAGTGCTGATGCGAAGCCCAGTGCATTAATAGGTTCCAAAGTGCCATCTTTTTTCTTCTTCTTCTTTTTTTTTCCCCCTGTTCTTCAATTATGTGAGGATTTTAAAGATGATATGGGCATGATTGCTACTGACTCTGTTTCCATGCAACACCTGTCAACCACTTTTCTATATAACAGTGTTCAGCTTCCCGCACATAATCATTGCATCAAGTTTGCATGAAAGACACCAAAGTATTTAGATTGCATCTCTATAATTCATCCTAATAATCTAAATATATTTCCATCAACTTGCACGATATTTGACAGGTGCAGTCAACTTAATCTTGCAATTTATGATTCTCCATTCTAAGAATACTGAAAGTAAAAGTCCAGGCCTCGTTTAGAGGCTTTTCCCATTGGTTTTAGTGTTTGGATGCATTAATGCTTGGTTGCGACTATTATTATAATTGCATATATTTATTTTATGTAACTGAGCAAAATGTTCTTCTACCAAGAAAATATCTCCAATTTTCTAGAATAGCACCAAAAAGAAAATGCATGTGTATTATAACCATCTCATGCTCAACTTCATTACCATGTCCCTGTTCAAATTTGTGTGTGTGTGTGTGACACACGCAAACACGTATGCAAGCATGCCCAGAACCTTTTGCCCTTGAAAGCCATTACTGTTGCAGGGGAATAAATAGCCATCAGTATTTGCAAATGAATGGATCTAGTTAATTCCTTTTCCCATTCATAATATTGAGTCTCTTGGCGCACGACAGCCATTATTTTGTTTAGGGAATGAAATGGCTGTTATAATATTTTATTAAGCAAATAAATTACTTAATCTTTATTATTTTTCTCTTCTAGATAGTATATGCAAAGAGGAGAAGATTCAAAATCCAAATACTCTTATTATTTATATATTATATATTTATAATTTCTATTTGGGTCTTGATCACATCAATTTTCTTATTTTGCTTTTAAAATAATATATTTACTTTTCTTTACTCCCACAACACCATTTATAATCACTTCAAATTTTTTATTATTGAAATGAAATTTTAATTTCAAATGTAACTCTATCACATGAAGAGTATATGTTTAGATTTTGGCATCCAGAACGGCATGCCATCTTGTGCATTTCGATTCATGCCTAAGATCCAATTCAGGGTATAGGTCCAGTCAAGGTCAGGTCTGCTATGGTCCACCCGAGTCCAACTTGAATTCAAAGCAGCTAAAAGGTCCCAAGTCCCATGCCTGATCAAATTTTTGAAATCCTAATCCAAGTAGTGCACTTAGAGATGTGCGGTGATATTCACAAGCCTGGGGCCGTTTGGATACCCGGAAGTGGGTGGAAGTGAGAAAGTGGGATTCTTTTCCTTTTGGAAAATGAGAATTTGTATTTTTTTCTGGTGTTTAGATGGTGGTTGGGAAGTGTAATTGGAGAAGTGTAACATTTTTTCCAGTGTTTGGTTGATAATGTGGAAGTGGAAGTGGAAAAGTTGATCGTAAAATAATATTAAAATAAAAATTAATTATGAAAAAAATTTGGACTGTAATTAGAATGCAACTGAGATTTACATGATCATAAAATTAACTGTTTTGAGTTACAACTTATTACAAATGAGATTTACATGATCACAAAATTAACTGTAGCACCTGGGAAGTGAGGAAATAGTTGTGTAAAAAGGAAAAGAGAAAAAGAAAGGGTTTTTTTTTCATTTTCCTTTTTCAGTGTTTGGATGGACAGCGGAAGTGGGAAATGAGTCAAATGACAGTTCCCACTTCCTCACATGCGCCCACTTCCTTGAATCCAAACAACCCCTAATATTAAACACAAAAGTCTAGCAAATAAAAATAATGTACTTTTTAATGCAAATCTAGACTTTGTTTATTTTATTAAATTGTCGTGATTGCTAAAGAAGTATTTAAAGGTTTTCTTTACCGAGGAAAAAAATGCAGGAAACATTCAAAAGTTCGAGGAATTCCTTTGTCGTTGAATTCGATCAAGGAAAAGTTCGAGGAATTCCTTTCCTCATGCTCCGCCAGTCCCAAGGCAATGCAGCATACCACAAAGTCTCTTCAGAGACTCGCTCTCGAATCTCTTCGGAGATTATTCCTGAAGTGGCCCGCACCACTGTTCATAGCGCAAGTGGTGCCACTTCTGAAGAGGTTCTGAAAATCTCTCGTGCATCCCATGCAGTTCGCGTCAACGTCTCTCAAGAGACCCGTAAGGCCAGTTGCGTCGGCGCACGATCAAAGTGATGGTGAAGATTAATTCCGCCGTCCTCTCCAAACTCTGCAATTCCAGGTTGTTGGGGGCTCCTAACAACCCCTGCGACTCAACCGGAATGCTGAACGTCGACAAAGGCGTCACGTATGTCGACAACAAATCGAAGATTATGCAGAAGCCATATGTTCTGCAGATGTTCTGCAGATTCGAAACGCGAGGTTCACACCCGCGTCTCTTTTAGGCAACGCGAGGTCCGCGTTCCGCCTACCTCAAAACGCGAGACCCGCATTCTGCCAGCTTCAGAACATGAGTCCCACGTTTCTGGTTCTAAACGTGAGACTCACGTTCTAAGGCAAACTCAACCAATGCCGGAAGCTCGCGTTTCTACTTCAAAACGCAAGACCCGCATTCTGCCAGCTTCAGAGCGTGACTCGCGTTTTTAACTCTAAACGTGATGACCGCGTTTCAACACAACACGAGGTCCGCGTTTCAACAAAGAAACACGAGACCCGCGTTCAGAATGGCATGCCTTCAAGACATAAAAACAAAAAGCTCTCACCCTAGGGGTTCGAGGCTAATTCCGCAGACGTTCCCTCAATGGACCTGAGGGACTACCTGATAAGGAAGAGAAGCGTTCATCAAATTGCCTCTCGATGCGAGCAACTCATCTCAGCAGTACCCTATGATTGCCATTGTAGCTTTCAGATAAATAAACCTTCGGTTTTTAGCCGGTTGTAAGCAGCTTCAAACTCAGTCAAGAGACGACGATCTCAGAAAAAGAAATTATTCTCCGACGTTGAGTACCCAGAAGTGACTGCAAACATGGTGGGGCTGAGTTCCACACCAAGCAAGTCCAAAGGAAAGCAACTGGCTGTTAGTTCAGAGGAGTCGGATGCTAATCGTTTCCAGGTTTGAAGGATGTTCTTGTCGAACGTGAAGGGGTCTACTGATACACTCGGACTCGCACGGAAACAATCGCCCCGGTCGACTACAGTCTGTTGGCCAGGGGGATTGAGGTGAATGATGAGCACTCTGCCATCATTGAATTCCGGTCTTCGAATTTCAGTTCGGAGACAACTGCCTTTGCTTGCATGGCGGAAACTCCTGAGGTGGCCAAGCGATTCGAAGAGCAGGCCCGAGTCCAGAGGGAACAATTCGATATGATTCAAATTCAGCAAGAATCTATCGACATCGTTAAACAGTTGTTGTCGAATAAAAAGAAACCGAAAGGTAAAACTCTTTCTAAGAAGTCTAAAGGCAAACAGAAGGAAGGGGAAAGCTTGTCTTCTGCAAATACTGGGAGTGAAGAGCATTCCAACCCTGAGCCACCCAAATCTTCATCTGTAGAGGAGGATAACTCGGAGAACTGGAGCAGTCATTCCAAGAGGATGAGTAAATTGGAGCAACGCTTCAAGGTCCTCGCAAATCGAGACAGTCTCCAAGATGTAGGGATAGTCCGACCCCACCCAACATAGTGGGACACGGCTCCCTACCCTCTCAAGTTCAAGGCACTGACCCTTCATACTTTTAATGGTAAAGGGTCGCCGAACTAACACATATACTACAAATTTCAAACTGGAAATGTAGTATCGAACGATGCTATTATGACTCGTTTATTCATTGGCACTCTTAAAGAGGTCGCTTTTGAATGGTTCATGAAACTTCCTGCCGGCTCGATTAAGACATGGGCCGACCTCGAGAAATTGTTTCTGGCTCGTTTCTTTAAACACGATACAAAAATTTCAGTGCCAACTCTCCTTATAGCCAAGGAAAAGAAAGGAGAGTCCATAAAAACATTCGTCGAGAGATTTCGGAGCATGAACTCCATTGTCCCATCAGCATGACCCAGTTTACACTGGTTGAGACGTGCAGTCATAATCTGCAAACTTCTCTACTCGCTCAAATGGGAGTAGCGGAATGTCGCACTTGGAAACAGTTGGTACTACAAGGCGAACAAGTGGAAGAGATTGTTGCCAGGTTCAGGGCTGAAGAAAACGACAGCAAACTAAGACCCGAGAAGCCAGTGCGACGCGCCCCAGAGTCGTCTTTTCAACCGAGAAGAAAAGATACTCTGGCAACGGAAGTCAAGTCACCTTCAAAGACCCAGTTAGTCAGAGGAATGGCTCCCGGCCAATCACGTGCCAATAAACTGTACTCCTTTAAGGATGAGCACGTGGTCTCTTTCTTCAAGTTACTCCAAAAGAGTAACAGACTCAAATTGCCGGAGATCAGACGTCCAAAAGAGGTAGGGAAGACTGATGATCCCAGCTACTATTTATATCACAGGATGCTGGGGTACCCTACCAAGAATTGCTACATCTTTAAAGATGTGCTTCAGGCTCTAATCGATCCGGAATTATTAAAGCTCCATCTAGAACAGAAGAAGGTGACGACCAACATGACAACCTCATCACCTATTCAATTCGGACGGAACCTCTTGCTAGCGCCAACCGGAGTAGTTCCCATCCCGAAAGGGAAACTTAGAGTGATCAATACTGATCCTCACAACCAGAAGGAGAAATGCCTCATTCCAGTGCCTACTTCTCGAGGAGAAACAATGTGGGTCCACCCTGACATTGTTCAAAGCCAGTAATGGACGACTGTCACAAACAGGAAGTCTAAAGACAAGGCCAAGGCGTCCTCTAGTAATGTGGTATCTCTACAAGAGAAACCGAGAAAGATGTCGCCTCCCTTACTAGTTTAGGAGACAAGGAATCCGCCTTTGTTGCTGACACATGCACACCTCCCACATCAAAGACTCGGTCTGGCAAGCAGTACCTGAAACAGTACGATGAGCCGATGGTAAACTCCCTACAGCCAGCTGAGGAAACAAACGAGCAGTCCACGAAACCATTCGTGAAAAAGCAGAAAGAGCTTCGGTATGTCAAAGCTCTTCCGAAAAACAGTATGGGACCTTCAACTCCTTTCTGTTTTGATGTCTTGGCTCAATTAGCTAATATCTTTACTCGAATCACTTTCTATGAGCTCCTAAGGTCTCCAAATCAACAAGGGATGCTTTAAGAGAAGTATTAGCAGATTTAGAGGTTTTCGTGACCCAGATTCCTGCTATATGTGAAGAGGAAGACGACAACTATTGCCACCATATCTCGAAGCAGTTTTCCTGCATCACCTTCACCCCAGAAGACATGCAAGTTAAAGGGAAACATGATAAACCCCTATATTACACATGGTATATCAGATCATCTGAAGAGAGCCGTATTCAGGTTGATCCGGGATCCGCGTTGAGCATCATGCCTCGCAGGGTCATGTAGCATTTGGGGATCCCCACCCACCGGTTAAGCGCCACTCAGACAACCATCTATGGCTTCAACGCCAATGGTACGCACCCTATAGTTAAAATCAAACTCAGGTGTCAAATTGTGGACCTGAAATCCGAGGTGACATGTTATGTCAGTGACGCGACACCTCGTACAATTTGCTGCTGGGACGACCTTGGATTCACTGCAACGTAATCGTCCCATCCATTCTTCATCAAGTAATGAAATACATGGTGAAGATAGAAAAGTGAGAACGTTGACTGTCGAAAGGCATCTATTCAAAGGAGTTGAGAATTATTTTACTGATTTCCTCTTTTATCAGGATTCTCTTGAGGTTGATGAGAATCCACACCCAGAAGAACCCGACTCTGGCAACGAAGTAGATACAGAGATAGAAGAAGAGTGTCTAAATCCCCTTATAATGAGCATTGATGAGCTCAATTTTGATACCACCGCCAATGTTGAAGGCCATTGTTCTAAAAATCGGATTAATCGACCGATTAATAATCGGCCGATTAATCCTATTCGGTGGCAGCCCGCTTAATATTACATTACTCGCTCTGATTATGCGCTCGGGCGATTAATCGGGTCCAAAACGATTAATTCCCGATTAATACCAGATTAATCCACGATTAATCTGATTGATCACCGATTAATCATTTAGGTATTTCATATGTTTCTTATTTGAAAAACTTGTGTGTTGGATCACTAAGTAATTTATGTTGTGATGTTAATGATTTGATAATGATCTTTTATTAAATAGTAGATGAACTGTTATTTATTAAATAGTAAATGAATTATGATGTTTTATTATTGTATATTTTGCATAAAGTGATACTTGTGTTTTTATTATTTTTGATTATTTTTCAAATTAACTTATTTAGCAATCTTTCTCATTATTCTTTAAACCTCATTATTTTGATTCATAAATTGACTAATTTTTTTATTTATCTTATTTTGCAAGTAAGTTCTTTGATTTATATTTATGTTGCAAAATTTAAAATCTTGAATTACTAATGTGAAGAGATAAGTTATTTTACTTCTTTTTTACTATTTATTCATATTGCTTGTTCATCATATCATGGTTTATAACTTCACATTTAGATATTGTCTTGTATAATTTTAGGTATTTTCAACAATTAACTGTATATATTCATATGTAGTTGTGTATAAATATAATTAAATATATTAAAAATTTCAAAAATGATTAATCCCTGATTAATCTCTGATTAATCCGATTAATGATTATTCAATATTGGACCGCACGAATAATGAAACCGATTCTTAGAACACTGTTGAAGGTGAGTGGTTTATCAATGAAAATTTAGATTTGGCTTACATTTCTGCATTTCCTTCAGATTCTGTACCGTCAGACACTAGTATTGATGTGGGCAGTAATCATTGGTCAGCAATGAATGCTTTGACATCATTGCGCGCACTAATAAAGTCATCTCTCCTGATACGCGAAAAGATTAGAGGCGCACACAATACTCTCTTTAAAGTACCAACCAAACAAAAGGGTTAAAATCTGATTCTATTCGGGCGAATCGAAACTGAGCCCGTAGCTTGTGTAAGCTCAGGGGGTAATTCTGATTCTCCACAATTCTTCCATTATGGACAAAAGTCACGTCACGTGATGGAAAGAATGGAGTATGATTTTACCAAGGAATCAGGCCTTAATTTCGGTAAAAGAAAACGAGCACTACTTTATTCATTTGTACCAAAAGGTAAAGACCAGATTACTACCATAAGACCCGAAGAAGACTCGGTTATGTAACTACACCAGTCTCATCAGATTTTGAATCTGAAAAAGAAGTCTATCATGACAGCTCATCAGCAATGTCATCGCGGGACTCAGATGTCAGTGTCGGTGATATTTTCAGAAGTCTCTTAGTGAACATGGTATCAACCAGCCATTTGGAAGATGATGGAGAAAATACCTTTGAATCTAAAGAATTAATCCAGTCGGGCTCTGATCCATGGATGAAACACTTAAATACTCTTTGGGATATACGCTTTGAATAATGCGAACCACCCACTGAGGATAAAGTGACTCAGATAAATCTTAGAGATGAGGTTAACCCCAAGCCCATCTTCATAAGAGAGAGCTTGTCACCTTCCAAGAAAGAAGACCTAATACAGCTCATATGAGAGTATATAAATGTCTTTGCTTAGAATTACGAGGACATGCCTGGGCTCAATCCCCAGATTGCTATGCATCGTCTCAACATCAACCCAATGTCAAATCAGTCAAACAGCAGCAACGACGGTTCTGTCCCGAGATCATGGAAGCAATCGAATCAAAGGTCAAAAAGCTCATAAACTCTGCTTTCGTCAGAGAAGAGCAACATCCTAATTTGGTGGCCAATATCGTTCTTGTTTCTAAAAAGAATGGAAAGATCCAGATTTGCATCGACTACTGTGATCTGAATGCCGCTTGCCCTAAAGACGAATTCCCTCTCCTGATCGCGGATATTATGATTGACAATACGTGCGGTTTTAAGAGGATGTCTTTCATGGATGGCTTCTCAGGGTATAATCAGATAAAATGTACCCTGAAGATGAAAAGCACACCTTTCAGGACGCCTTTGGGAGTATACTGCTACACAGTAATGCCCTTTGCTTGAAGAACGCTAGTGCGATATATCAAGGCGCCATGAATGCGATCTTCCATGAGCATATACACAAGACTGTAGAATGTTATGTTGATGATATCGCTGTGAAAAGTCGCGACAAAGGCGATCATCTCACGGACCTAAAAAGAGTGTTCGATATCATGTGGGCTCACCAGTTGAAGATGAACTCAACTAAACCTTCCTAGGGGTAGCTAGTGGCAAATTCCTTGGATTTGTTGTTACATCCAATGGAATTCACCTGGATTCAGAGAAGATCCATGCCATCCAAATGATTCAACCTCCGAGAAATTTTAAAGAACTCAGAGGCTTACAGGAACAATTAGCATATATCCAAAGTTTATATCAAATCTTTAAGGATGATGCCAACCCTTCACCAAGTTAATGAAGAAGGGAGTCTCATTCGTTTGGGATAATGCTTGGCCAAAAAGCATTTGAAGAGATCAAGGAGTATCTCATACACCTGCCCGTCTTGGTAGCTCCAGTATTAGGAAAATCTTTCCTTTTATATGTTCGAGCAATGGATCATTTCTTGGGAGCTTTACTAGCTCAAAATAATGATCAAAATCACGAACAGACAATCTACTATTTAAGTAGAAAAATGATTGGGGGGGGGGGAAGCACCATTACAACTTGATCGAGAAGGAATGCTTATCGTTAGTCTTTGCCATCCAGAAGATGCAACACTACCTTATGGGGCAACATATTCTTGTCATTTCCAGAGTTAATCCCTTGTTATTGCTCATGACAAGACAATCTTTGCTGAATTGCAGATTAGCGAAATGGGTCATATTGCTCTTACAATACGAGATGCAATTCATCCCACAAAAGGCGATCAAAGGTCAAGTTGTGGCAGATTTCCTGGCCGATCACCCAATTCCAGGAAGTTCGAACTTATGACGATCTCTTAGATGAGGTTGCAAAAGTTAACATGATTGACGTCTCCTCAGAGGAACAAATGTGGCAATTATTCTTCGATGGAGCATTAAGAACGAGTCCCGAGGGAAATATCGTCGCAGGTGTGGGGGCAGTACCCATTTCCCCACATAATCATGTGATCCCTCGTGCATTCTTATTAACTGAGCCGTGTTCCAACGACATCTTAGAATACAACGCTCTCTTGATTGGGATGCAACTTGCTAAAGAGATTGGAGTAAAAAATCTCTAAGTATATGACGATTCAAAACTCTTTGTCAACCAGGTTCGTGGGGAGTATGAAGTCCGACATGAAAACTTGATGCCCTATCACAACGCGACCATTGTCATGGCAGAGAAGTTTGAAAACTTTTATATTGACCATGTACGACAACAAAATGCGCATGCAGATGCACTGACATCTCTCGCCGTTTCATTGGCCCTTCCAGCTGGAGCCACGGAGAGAGTACTTCTCTACAGTCGTTATTTGTACTATTACAAATTCGTCCTTGAAGACAGTAGAACTCAAAGAGGAGATCTTCAAGTTAAAGAGGTTCTTAAGATTTCGACAACTCTCGAACCTAGGGATTGGCGATTCCTTTACATTGACTTCGTCTTGTATGTCATATTGCCTGAGGAGTGATGACCCCAAAGAGGTAGCTGCCATTAGAAGGAAAGCCCGTCAATTTTATTATAATGCGATCAAGCGAACATTGTATCGTCGATTATATAATGGAATCCTACTCCGATGCCTTTCACATAAGGAGGCACAGGAGGCGCTCAAAGAAGCTCATGGCGGCGTGTGCGGAGCTCACCAACCCGGACCTAAGCTTGGAGACCGGCTTAGAAGACTTGGCTATTACTGGCTGAAAATGATCCCTGACGCTATACCTATGCTGAGTGATGCTATGCCTGTCAGATCCATGGTGACTTTGTCCATCAAACACAGGAACATCTTCATCCAACGTCCTCCTCATGGCTATTCGAATGTGGGGAATGGACGTTATTGGACCCATCAGTCCTCTAACATTTAAAGGACATCGCTTCATCTTCGCCATAACGGATTATTTTTCTAAATAGGCGGAAGCTGTTCCCCTGAAGGAAGTAAAGATACCAAACGTGATCAAGTCTATCAAGCATCACATGCTCTACCGCTTTGGTGTACCCCGACGAATCGTCCACGATAATGGACCCCAATTCGTTAGCCAAGCATTTTATAGGTTCTGTAATAAATTTAGAATCCAAAATGTGTTATCAACGGCATGCTATCCAGCTGCTAATGACCTTACAGAAGCTTTTAACAAGACTATTGGAAAGTTTCTCAAGAAATTTGTCTTGAAAAGTCTAACACGACTGGGACGAGAAATTAGGTGAATGCCTATGGACTTATCGCACAATGGTGATAACCCCGACAAAGGCCACGTCATTTTTTTTGAGTGTACGGATGTGAAGCTATACTGCCACTGGAGATTCAAATCTCATATTTGCGAGTTGCCTTGACAACCAGGATGGCAGATGAGAAGCATCGACTGCGTCTCCAAGAGTTGAAAGCTTTAGACGACAACGTCTACAAGCCCAATAGCAAATCAAGCTCTATCAATCCCGAATTTTCAGAGCTTTCAATAAGAAAGTCAGAGAATGGACTTTCAAGAAAGGCGACCTTGTCTTTAGCTGTCAGAAGACCCATGATTATGACACACTAGACGAAAGGGAAATTCCAATCTAAATGGGAAGGACTATTTATAGTAGAGTCAGTCTGCTCAAATGGAGCATACCGCCTTGTAACTCCGGACAGCGATACGCTCATGATGCCAATTAATGGAAGATTCTTGAAGAAGTACTATCCTTAACAAGACTCTTCTCATGCTTAGGTTAATACTACGCCTCTGATCAAAGCCTCACCCTGATCAATCAGATGCATTAGGGTTAGAGATCCAAGATGCTTGGAAGAGCGTCAAAGAAGAGCTTTTTCCTTCAACGGACCACATCACGGTCGATCGATGCCAAGCCAACCGAACATTGGTTACTCCATAATGCATGATGTAAATATTGAAGAAAGGACAAAGGAAAAATGTCAAGTCTTAGCCTTGTCACTCTTCTCTAGTATATTTACGCACATCCAACGCCTCCGACGGCTAAAGGATAGAGGAAACTATTGGCGTTTAAGTCCAATGAAAAATCCTCGACAACTCATCCTGAGGGGAATAGCATGATTAGCCCAATTCAAACGGTAGTTGGTAAAAGCATGCCAAATCTGTTGATTGCTGAGGGTTTGCTAAAAATTCTAAGGGATCTGATCCCACCTTCCCTTACCGATTCCTATCCATGGAATGATAAAACTACAAAAAGTTGTAATTGTTTCCCTAACGAAATAATCACATATCAAACATGTCTAAGTTAATATTATACCTCTGGCGTACCCCGCTGTTAAGTTAACATTATACCTCTAACAGTGACTTCCCCAATCTCCCTAGCGGATAAAAATTTCACTTGTCAATTCTCTTCAATAGAATGACGAGTCCGCAAATTTGCTCAAATCACAAAACTCTCGATTAAATTAAAAACTACACCTCTGACCATTCAGTTGTCAATTATCTTCAATGGAATGACGAGCCTACAAAATTGCTCAATTCACAAAATTTTTCGGTTAAGTTAACATTACGCCTCTGGCCAAAATTGCTCATATCGCAATATGAATCCTTAGCAAGTTGACATTCTCTTGATTTTTCTACCAAGAACTAGAAATTTGATGCTAAGTTTAAATATCACACCTCTAGCATCCATTTCATTATTAAGTTAAATACTACACCTATGACAATGATCTTCCCTCGAGCTTTCTCATCGAAGCCGAGATGTTAAATCCTAAGTTAATATCACACCTTTAGCATTCATCTCACTGTCAAGTTAAAACTAAATCTATGAATGTGATTTTCTCAGTTTCTCAATGAAAACGAGATCTCCTAAATGCTAAGTTAACATCACACCTTTAGCATCACCTCCTTGTCAAGTTAATATCACACCTCTGACGATGCAATTTGCTTTAAATTGCAAATCCTAACCCGTTACGTTAACATTACACCTCCAACGGTAAAATTTTTCATAAATTCCCAGTGGATTTAACTCCACTTGTTATTCTCATCAATAGGATAGCAAGTCCATAAAATTTGTTCAAATCACGAATTCAATTTCTGTCAAGTTAACATCACACCTCTGACAGTAACCTTTTCAAATTCCTTGACGAAATTCAAACTTTGAGTTGCTCTGCTAATCGTTACCTCTAGCAATCAAAGGCAATCGATTTCATTTGTCTGATTTTCAAAACACAAAAAAAGAAAGTTAAGACAAGAAAAAGGCAAAATTATCACTTTTATTTATATCAAAACTAAAAAGTGATACTGACACTCTTATTTAATAAGATTGAGTGTTAAAAAAAGGAACAGGAAGTCATTCTTGCTCAGCGAGAGATTGTATTTGCTCCTTGAGACGTTGCATATCCCTTCAGCAGTGTTCTAAAAAAAGGTTTAAACGGTCGATTAATCGTCCGCTTAAATGTTTTAGGCCTGAAACTGAACAAAACTCGAAAAAAGCAGTCAGATTACTCGGCTAGGTGATTAATCGCTTAAGCGGTGATTAAGCGTCTAATTCGGTGATTAATTAGCTTCCGTTTAAATGTTATATAATCGTTTTCTAAATGGATTCAAATTTTGAACCCATTAAGCTAACTGAACTCAAACCTGATCCAATAATTGAGAATATAAATTGTCGCGTGTTGGAGAATTAGGGCTCGTGAGCCTAAATTTATTTGCATCTTCAATCCTCCTGCAGTGACGACGAAGCTTCCGAATCTCACGAAGAAGCTCTCAATGCTCAGGCGACGAGACGACGAAGCTCCCAAAGCCCTAATTTTATCTGAAACTCCTGAAGCTCACAGAAGCGATGATCCTCCTAGGGAATTAGGGCTCCCAAAGCTCAACAACGAAGAAGTTCACAAAGCGTTGACCATCATGTGGCAAACTCCTTCGACGGCGATCTCCCCTTGCGAATGATCCTCCCACCGCACCTCTCTCTTTGTCAATAAAGACCTCTTGCGATCAGCTTTCTTATTAGCAGCAAAGCGTCGACGACGGCCTCTCCCTGGTCAGCATGGTTCACAGTTGCGGTCTTGGCCGCCGACTCGGCGGGCGCTGAGACGGATCGGTCTCGGCGACTCGGATCGGTCTCGGGCGATACGTTCAAAACGCTACATAGAAAGCTCAAAAATTCTTAAAAAATCACGACAAATCTTAAAAAAAATGTAGACATCCACATTCATGTATCACATGTCCAAAATATATCACCTAGTACACTAAACATAAAGCGAAAGTATAAATACACGCGTCGTCGGGAGAAGTATATCAAAATACATGCACAATATAGTAAATTGCACAAACTACATTCATAAATACATGCTAATGTAGTTATCTCCATATTGAATTGCAATGAAGCACAAAATCATCATAATCATCTCTGCGGTAAGTAGATAAACCGATACTAGTGCTCTTATATCTCTCAAGTTGTGGTCTGTAGTCATGGACATATGTCACACCATAATGTTGCCCTGATGTCAAACTCAACATTTGCATATGACTTTCAAGACTATAAGTTCCTCCATCAGCACTATTGTTGCCCTCATTATTGTCATCATCACCACCGCCGCCATCCCCACATCATTGTCAGCATTATCATCACCATCTTCACCATTATCACTACTAGAACTGGATAAAACCCTCACATCTTTACCACCATCACCATCTGCTTCTCTTATACCTCGGAGGGGGAGAGGGGGATAGATCGGAAACAGGGAGAAAGATGGCAGGGAGGGGAAAGAGACAGAGAGACGGGAGATGGAAAGGGGGAGAGAGAGCGGGTGACAGAGGGAGGGGGAGAGAAACAGAGGGAGGGGAGGAAAAGAGACAAAAAGAGACGGGAGAGGGAAAGAGAGCGGGTGAGAGATGGAGGGGGAGAGAGAGAAACAGAGGGAGGGAGAGGGAAAGAGACAGAGAGAGGGAGGAACATCACCTGGGGCTGGGGAGGAGCGACCGAAGGCGATCGGGCGGCGGCGGAGTTCAGATTTGAGTGGCGACGATTGGGCAGCGGGGGCGATCTCCAGATTTGAGCGAGAGAGAGGTAAGTTTCTTTTTTTTTCTTTTCCTTTTTTTCTTTATACCCGTTCGTCACGGGTGAATTTACGTTTCGAGCCGACTCGGTCGAGAATCGGAGTCGACTTGGCTGAGTCACGACCGATTCGGCTGTGAATCGGCCGAGTCGACCGAGTCAACTCCGATTCTCGGCCGAGTAGGTCTCCTTTGAGTTGAGTCGACCGACTCGTGACTCGGACTCGTCTTGGAGCGGGCGGAGACGGATACGACCCGGCCAACTCGTCTCCGACTTGGCCTAGTCTTTGAACCATGCTGGTCAGCTCTCCCCCCTCGTGTGAACGTATTTTGCCTAGCTTCTTGCTAATAGTCTTTGTTTCTTTTAATAGGCTGAGTGCCTCAAGCTTAAGAAGGATAGAGTTGCACATTACTTGCAGTTGTATCTAGCAGTGAACCAAAGTTATTGGACGTATGTTGCTTTTTGAAAGAAATACATATATTTGTTCATTTAAAAAGTATTTTTTAACTATAGTTGTTGGAGGTGGAGGTACATTGATGTACTTTGAACTGATTGACATTATTACTTTTTAAATTCCTTTTAGTACTAGCAATTTAATTTTTCAAGTTATGTTTGCTATATCTTTTATTCTTTTTGGGAGTTTATAGAATTCATATTTGCATGTTTTAAGTATTATAATATATTAAAATAATAATAAAACGTGTAATCTGTTTAATCACCGTTTAAACCGTTTAAGCATTATGCGCTTCCGGACCGCGCGCGTACCGAAACCACTTTTTAGAACATTGCCCTTCAACGTGCCTTTTTCGACTGTAGCCAGGGCTAGGACTTGCAACTCTTCTTTTGACAAAAGCTTTTTCGCGGGGAGCTACATGTTTAAGAAACTCCTTCAGTAGAAATTGGCTTCGTGATCGGATTGTTCTACATGCAGAATGATAGATACATTTCCTCTCCTCTTGAGAGCAATGGTGTTTCTCGAGGTTGAAATGCAGTGGAACATTCTGATTCCACCTGACCAACTGGTATGAAAATCCTCCACCCTCACAAGGCCGTAATCCTTCGCTTAATGGGAGATTTTGCCACTAAAAAGTCATCCAATGGCATGGATTCTCTGTTGCTGTCACTTCTTTGAAAAAGATTGGTGAAGGGAAGATCCGAGATCACACCGGTAATGTTCCCTTTCCCGTGACCTTCAAATGCATCATGCTTGTTGCGATCGCTTCCTTGAACAAGATTGGTGAAGGGAGGATATGAGACCATACTGATCCCCCTCGCCCTCTTCGATACCATCTCTGAAGAGAAGCTCTGACTTCCTGAATAGTTGCCGATCGAACGAACTTGTTGTTTCCTGTTTACTTCAATGAATGCAGCGATCGTCTTCTATAGGTTAAAAGGGACAGTGGAGTGAGCACCGTCAATATAGCCGAGGTCTGCGAAAAGAGAAATCTCGGGGTTAATTTCGCAAAGACAGAAACATGTCAAGATATTGGAACTCAAGTGCAGGGCTCAACATATGGGACCCGCGTCCAATGATTGAAACACGCGGCTCACATGAAGCCCGCGTCTGAACTCCAGACTTAGAAATTGTCCAAGTCTTGAGTGAACGAGACCCGCATTTAAGATCTCAAAACATGAAGCTCGCTAGGCTCGCGTCTAAGATCTCATAACGCGAAACTCGCTAGGACGCGAAAATCGCATCAACAAGATCAAAACTTAGAGATCACCAAATCCGCGTTCTGCTCATCAACGCGAGAGTCGCACACGAACTTGTGAATTTTGCACCAACTGTTTAACTTCAAAGGAAGTTTTGAAAACTCCAAAAAGAAGTGAAGAAACAATGTCTCTTCATGCTTAGCAATGCTAAAAACTTCAAGAAGACGGTGTCTTGTTGTGTGCAACAATGGCGAAAGCTTCAAAAGGATGTTAAAAAACAGTGTCTTTTCGTGTTTAACAGTGGTGAAAGCCATTTCCTGTCAAAAGAAAGAACCTTTTGAGGGGGAGTGCCATCCATCAGGGTTGCGGCAACAACGACGCCAGAAGAAGTGATGTTCTTTGACTTTGGAGTCATTTGACAGTGATGATCTTTTGAAGAAGATTACAAAAAGCATTTAAGTTTTGGGTTCTTTTGGAACTTTAGAACTTTGAAAGTTCTTCAGTACGCGCCTGAGGAAGAAGATAGTCAAAATGAATGACTGTTAAGAGACCCTAAGCCTTTTTATAGGCTCTCCAATGGCCTTAATTAGCGGTGTGAATCTCAAAGCCCTTCTTAAAAGCATCTTAATGATCTTAATTCACGATGTGAATCTCAAATCGAATCTGAGTAAGACACGTGTCTAACACAATATTTGAGTTTAAGGGACATTCGTGCCCGAAAACTCTCAGCGACCTTTGGGTCCCCAAGCTAGACCCGTGTCCTGCTTATCAACGCGAGAACCACGTTCACAAATCAAACGCGGATCAGCGAGATCCGCGTCGACTGTTCAACTTCAACAAAAGTTTTGAAACTTCAAAAAGAAGTTAAGAGACAACGTCTCTTCGTGTTCTAAGGCGAAAGCCATTCAACTCATCAGAAATGAGGGATTCCTGAGAAGAACCATCCACAATGGTCGGCGCAGTGGCAGCGCTTAAAGAAGCAACAGTTTGCTTAGGTTTTGGAGCCATCTTGACGGTGAAATCTTTGAAGAAGATTGGAAAAAGTTTGAAGCTTTATGGGTTCAGAAAAGCTTAAGAGCTTTATTCAAACGTGTGGGTCTGAATGAAGATGATGAACAGTCAAAGTGAATTGACTGTTAAAAGATCTGGGTCTTTTATAGGCCCTTCAGTGGTTGAGATACGCGGCGCGTATCTCGAGCTCAATCTGAGCCAGACACGCGTCCAAAGTGGCACCCGCGTCCGCTTTGGAAGCATCCAACGCGATCTTCACGTTTTTAAAGTCGCGTCTTTCAATCAATTAAGTGTGGCATCTCTACAACAATTAAGGGCCATGTCTCAATGATAATTGAGAGTTGCGTCTCTACAACATTGAGAGTTGCGTCTCAACTCCACTGAAGTTCGCGTCTGCACTTGATCAGCATGGCAGTCGCGTTTATGAGAGCTGCGTTCTCTCACATAGAAGGAGTATGTCCATGCTTCTGTAATCAATTCAACAGTATACTGATAAAAGTAATCGACAGCTCTACCGGTTCAATAGTACACTAACAAACGAAAGCTCATAACAGGTGTTAAACTAAGTTTCTAAGACACTTGTGACAATTTTCTTGGAGGCTTCAAACTGTTCAACAATACACTTATGAAGACCAGAATCTAGACAGGATCAAGCTCAGGGCATTTCAAAAGATTGTCAGTCCAATCAGAGAGCCCAAAATCAACTGAAGTCCAAAGTATTTCGAAATCTATCCCAGTCAACCATGAAGTGTCAAAAAGTTTGGAGGAGGTTCTATAAGCTGTCTAAAAATCACTATGGACAAGCCATCAGACGCCTCACTTCAACGCGGAGGTCGCGTTTCAACTAAAACGCGGATCTCGCGTCCAAAGGAAAAACAGAGACTTCAGATGCGGGTCTGAGTAACTACGCGTCTTATGCGGGTCTGAGTAACCCACGTCCCACGCGGGTCTAAACAACTCCGCGCCACGCTTCAGATGCGGGTTTGAGTAACTTCGCGTTCTGACTGAGACGTCCGCGTCTACAACAAGCAATGCGAGGTCTGCGTTCAGCGCGAGACCTGCGTTCTGTTATAACTGATCCCCATTACTGGGTCAATTAGCTCCCCACATAATGAGGAGTTAATCCCCATAATGGAGGGATTTTAGGGGACAATAATACCCCTATGATTCCTTACAAATAGCCTGAGGAGTTATAAAAAGAGGAGGGCCAGAGAAGAAAAGAGGGAGAGAAGCTTTGGAGGATTGAGAGCTGAGAATTCTCAAGCTAAAAGCTTCTTAGTTTCTCTTACTTTTTCAGAGAGAAGGAGTAATCAGTGGACTCTAAATACTTAATGTCTTAAAAGCAGAGCCCCCTCATGATTGATTTTTGAGAGTGTCTTGAAGAGAAGCTTGGCATTCGGCTGGTCAACAGAGAACAAGAATCACTCTCTATAGCCACACGAAGAACCCAGCCTTAAATAAAAGGGAGAATCATACCTTCTTCTATGTTTTGTAATCGGAATTGTTCCGCTGTAACTTTTCAGCCACTCAGAAACTTTACATCGAGCTAACTTTTCTGCCCAAACAGTATATAATTTGTAAATCCATCAAGGGTACAAACTGTTCTAATAGTTTGTAAGGACATACATTCGTTAACTATTTTCGATGCTGAATGTGTTGCAAAGGCATGCATGCTTTCTAGTTGGTTTCATGGCTAAAGGATATTTGCTTGATTAGACTAAACTAGATTTTGGTTGTTGATTGCCATAAACCAAAGTTACCTTTTCCCTTTTTGGGCTGGTTTAGTTGCCTGCAAGTGCTTCAAGTCTAAGTTGTAAGTGAGAAACCATTTTGTAGTTGCAAAAAAGTTTTTCGCAAGTAAGTTTTCAAGTGTTTGGTTGGCAAGCGAAAGTGTAACTGAGAATATATATGTTTGGTACAACTGTAAAGTAAAACAAGAAGTTAATTTTCGTTGTTTAATTGTTTACTTGCAAGATTTTCTAAACATAAGTAATTAAATTCATAACAGAACTCTTACTTAATTAAAAGCTAAATAAAAAACATTAATCTAATAATAAAAACATTAATCTAATGAAAATGATTAATCTAATAATAAAAAGCATTAATCTAATAATAACAAAGATTAATGTAATAATAAAAAATTAGTCTAATAATAAAAAGATTAATCTAATATAAAAAAGATTAATATAATAATAAAAATGTTAATCTAATAATAAAAAAGATTAATCTAATAATAAAAATGATAAATCTAATAATAAAAGTGATTAATATAATAATAAAAATGTTAATCTAATAATAAATAAATTAATCTATTAATAAAGAACATTGCAAATGGGCGTTGTAAGTGGGCCACAAAATTGCAAATGGATCTGCAAGTACAAGTGCTTGTATAAGTGGGCCGGAAAATTGCCGATGGATTTGCAAGTAAGCTTTACAATCCAAATTTCAACAAAATAAAGAAATTTTGTTGCAAGTGGGCTTTGCAATTCGGCCCGCTTGCAGCTAACCAAACAAGCCCTTTATCTATAAATCAAAGAATAAATAATCAAACCTGACGTGAAAGAATGTTTTATTTGTTTGTTTCTATTTAGATTCATATCCTATCAATACACCATAACACCGATGTTCTGGTGAGTGTTGAGGGCAATATTTATATTCTAACACGCATGTGGAGGTAAATTCCTAGGGGAAATTTATTTACGCTCAAATTGTAAATGGGATGGACAAGCAATCACAAAACACAATAGAATTTACCTGAAAAATCCGAAAGGGAAAAACTACGGGAGAGGTAGAGAAATCACTATAATTTCAAGGGACTACAATAAATCTTTGCAAACTAATATTGTGATTACAATTTGCTAGGGTTGCCAAAGAGGAAGATATTGACTTTATAGCTGAAGGTTGATGAACTGAGTCGTGGCCTCTGAGATTTCCATCTCTGGATCAACCCACTATCGTAATGGCAAACGCTTCAGATGTAATCAGTTGAATGATGCGTGATTTTCGGAGATCAGGCCGGTTAGCGAGGATTAAGGTTCTTATCCGGATCCTTAAATGCCAGGTTGTTGTAACTGTTCTGTTAATCAGATGGTCGGGTGAGATCTGTTGGATAAGACTGAATCTGTAACCCTACGATCTGCGAGATTTGCCAGTGTCTCAATCTTACTGGGGTCATAATTTTGACCACCACAGATGTCCACTCCATCACTTTTTCTCGGAGTCTCTGGTCAGGAAAGGAGAGAATGGACCTAATTTCTCAAGTACTCGAGTAGTTCTTTCTGTTGCTGCCGGTCGGGAAGGAGGGAACTGGCTGAGTTCCTCGAGTGGACATTCCAGTTACCACTACAGGACGAAGACTAGAGATCGGGGAGTCACTGGAGGATCGCTTTGTATCTCTGCATAGTTAATGCTCCGAGCCGATTGTCAGAGTGTCATGTTGCAAGTTCCATCAGTGTGTGCGACGTACTGGTTGTCGCCGATTGAGGTTCTTGGGATTCGCGCAACAGCCTGTATTTCCATTAAAGGCGAAAAAGCAATCGCCTTTATCAGAGTCATCATGATGACGTCATCACATGATTCAAATAGGGAAAAAGAGGGGGGCCTCTTCACAAATCTCAAATTTGTAATAACATGTGTTTGCCCGAGTCTTGATTTTCTTGGGTGTGTGTTTGATCCATTTGCAATGGGCTGATCATTTTAATTCTGAGTTTGGCTTTTGCCCCTCTGGCGTTGGTACGACTCGCTCGTCTGATTGCGTTAGAGGCCCCAAGTAGCAAGGATTAGGACGTATTGGCAGTTTTTGGGTCGCTCGACCGTTGCGGGGCTGACGGGAGAACTTTTGCCTTTCGAGAGAATCTCCGAGTAACGGTAGCCGTCAAGACAAAGGCCTAATATAGGCTGTTCCCCGAGTAGCCGCTAGGGCGAGGGCCCAATGCCTGCTGTTGAGACACTCAAGATGCTGTCAGGACGAGGGCCCAATGTAGGCGGTTTTTCGAGTAGTCATCAGGGCGTGGACCTGTTGCATGTCGTTGAGACACTTGAGATGCCGTCAGGGCGAGGGCCTGCTATAGGTTGTTCTTTGAGTAGTCTTCAGAAAGAGGGCCCGATATAGGCTATAAGAGTCGTAGGGAGGACTTTTATCTTTTAGGAACTCTTCGTATAGGCTTGGCCGTCAGGGTGAGAACCCGCTATAGGCCATTGGGCGAGCCTCCGTCTTTCAGGAGACTCCCCAAGAACGGGTAGACTTTAGGGTGAGGGTCCGCTATAAGTTGTTCCCCGAGTAGCCGTCAAGGCGAGGGCCCGATATAGGCAATAGGAGCCGTAGGGGGGACTTTCGTCTTTCAGGAGAGTCTTCGCGTAGGCTTGATCGTCAGGTGAGAAGGCGAGCCTCCGTCTTTCACAGACTCCTCGAGAAGGGTTAGCCCTCACGGCGAGAGCCCGCTTATCGCTATAGGCTGTTCCCCAAGTAGCCGTCAGGGCGAGGGCCGGATATAAGCTATAAGAGTTGTAAGGAGGACCTCTGTTTTTCAAGAGAGTCTTTGCGTAGGCTTAGACGTCAGGGTGAACCCGCTATATGTCGTTGGACGAGCCTTTGTCTTTCAGGAGATTCGTCGAGAAGGGGTAGCCGTCAGTGCGAGGGCTTGCTATAGGCTGTTCTTCGAGTAGCTGTCGCGGCGAGGGTCCGATATAGGCTATAAGAGCCGTAAGGAGGATTCTTATCTTTCAGGAGAGTCCACGTAGGCTTGGCCGTCAGAGTGAGAACCCGCTATAGGTCATTGGGCGAGCCT
The DNA here is from genome assembly GCA_038442645.1 of Agave tequilana. Taxonomy (NCBI): domain Eukaryota; kingdom Viridiplantae; phylum Streptophyta; class Magnoliopsida; order Asparagales; family Asparagaceae; genus Agave; species Agave tequilana. The sequence goes on from JAVJIF010000050.1 coordinate 1,889,540, forward strand.
CCGTCTTTCAGGACTCCTCGAGAACGGGTAGCCATCAGAGTGATGGCCCACTATAGGCTGTTGAGACACTTGAGATGTCAGAGTGAGCACTTGATGTAGGCGGTTTTTCGAGTAGTCGTTGGGGCGGGGGCCCAATGCATGCTGTTGAGACACTCGAGATGCCGTCAGGGTGAGGGTCTGACGTATCTATATTGTTGAGACACTCGAGATGCCGTCAGGGCGAGGGCCCGATGTAGGCGGTTCTCCGAGTAGCCATCAGGGCGAGGGCCTCACCTTGCTCTCCGAGGCCTGCCCGGGATTGAGGACAAACTCCTGTAGATAGCCTCGATTCACCAGCTACTGGGGTTGTCTCTGGAGAGAACGACAATTCACGGTATGATGGTCCATACCATCGTGGAAAGCGCAATACTTTCTGGCTCCCGGTCCCATGGGTTGAACAGTAGTGGCCTCAGGCACCTGATAAACTCTTGGTTCTTGATGGCACTGTACGCCTGGTTCACAGAGACTTTGAATAGATTGAAGTTGGCTTTATCCCCGTGGACTTTGATGAGGTACTGAGCGGGCTTGTCGATACATCCGACCACCCAACTCGGAGTCTTCTTTGGAGGAACATGCTGTGTCTTCTATTTCTCCACTTCACCCCTCGGGCGAGCGGTTAGTAGAACTTCGGGTAGCATCCTCAATTTGTATATACTTCTGAGCGCGAGTGTGGATGTATCTCATCTTGGTGACCTCTTGTTTCACCAGATGCTTGTAGGAGTGTGTGACTTGCAACCCACTGATAAACGCGGTGGCCGTCACGTGGTCATTGCAGTTATACACCAGAGTTTGGCTCTAGAAATAGCTGACATACTGCTTGAGGCTTTTCCCAATCTTCATCTTGATGGTGAGGAGGTGGTTGCTGTTCTTTTTTAGCTCCCGTCGAGAAGCATACTGGTGGTAGAAGGCCTGTTTTACCTCCTCGAAGCTCCGAAGAGAGTGTCTCGAGAGTGTATAGAACCAATCATAGGCTGCGCCCTTGAGACTGGACGGGAACACGACTTAGAAGCAAGTCGTTGTGAGAGTGGACTGCCATCTTGTCCTTGTATTGAAGGAGGTCCTGGACAGGGCCGGTTGTTCCCGAGTAGCACTCGAAGCTCGGCATCACGAACTTCGTCGGGAAGCAGTGAGAAGTGATCTCCTCGGAGAGCGAAGAGTCGAAGGTGTTAAACCCGCAAGGCTCCGTCTCCTTTTGGAGAAGTTGCTTGCTTTTGCAACCTGCTTCAGGTTGATCTCCTCGATGTCCACCACACGAGAAGCCTTTGGGGCCTTGTGCGACCCAGAGTTTTCGAAGTGCGAACTGCCACTCGGAGAGAGTGATCTGTCATGCCTCCGATTGCTCTCGGTGCGGGCGACCTGAGTAGTGCTTGGTGGCATAGACGGAGGAGTGCGAGACCCATGTATCCTTTGGTTCCTGGTGGAAATTGATTTGCAAAGGTTTTCCATCTCGGCGACCAGCTGGTTGTGGAGGGGGCACCGTTTCTCTCTCGAGGGTAACCTTCTCACGGTCACGAGCTGCCTCCGCTCGCTGTTCATCCATCTGCTGCTTCTGAAGGTCAGGAAGCATCTGAACGAGTTAGTTCTTGGAGCATTGCCCCATGCCCCGGGGCAATAGGCAGGGAAGATAGTCCTTCCCCGATATCTTCATTGTGGATGTCAGGATTGGCATGATGTCGACTAGACGGCCCCGCGCCTCATGCGGCGGTTGACAGGGTTTTTGAGGTACATGTGGTGGTGGCGCGGGAAGCGTTCCTCTTTGATGGGGCCATTGCAACTTCGGAGAGGCTTTTTTTAGGAGAGGAAAGGGTTTGGAATTGGGAGAACTTTGAGTATGGACTCTAAGATCTCAATGAAAGCACCAAAATGTAGAGGTAAATTCCTTGATGGAATTTATTTACACTCAAATTATAAATGGGAATAAATGGACAAGCAATCACAAACACAATAGAATATACGGGGAAAATCGAAAGGGAAAAACCACGGGAGGGGGAGAGAAATCACTATAATTTTGAGGGATTACAATGAGTCTCTGCAGAGTAATATTGTGTTTACAATTCACTAGGGTTCCTCTTGCCAAGAAGAAGAGAACGACTTTATAGCTGAAGGTTGGTGAATTGAGTTGTGGCCTTCGAGATTTTCGCGTCTGGATCAGCCCACGATCGTAATGGTATGTAACGCCCCAGATGTAATCGGTTGAGTGGTGCGTGATCTTCGGATATCACGCCGGTTGGCGAGGATTAATGTTCAGATCCACATCTATAACCCTACATGCTAGGTTGTTGGAACCGTTTTGTTAAGTCATATGGTTGGGTGAGATCTTATTAGATGAGACCGAATCTGTAACCCATGCGTTGCAATCTCGCAGGGTCATAATTTTGACCGCTACAACGCCCCAACAGACTGAGCGCCCTTTTCATGGGCGGAAACCTGGGCTTTTTGCATAATGGTATTTTTTTTAAATCCGCTTTTTAAAAGCTTGCTCGGAGGGAATTGAACCTGGGTTGCTCCGATACAATATCAAGATCCCTATCAAATACACCAAAACTCCAAAGTTTTAGTGAGGGTTGACAGTGTAACAATGTCATTCTCACACGATTGTATACACGATGCACATTATATTTAGAATGGGTTAAAAAATTAAGCCCCCATGTATTCTTGGGATTTCTGGTGAATTTAGAGAATCTTTCCACCTTATTGCCCTAAAAGATTCTCATTAAAAAAAAGAAACATATCAAATTAGAGTTCCAATTAGTTTTATTAGTTAGGAAACCCATGCAATCTTTATTTTCTAAAAAACCCTTATTAGATGAGAATCCTTACCCCCAGATTCGTCTCACCCTAACATTTCATTAAAAAAAAAACCCATTAAATTAGAACTTCTATTGGTTAGGAAACCTAACAGATCTTTATTTTCACAAGTCTTATTAGATAATAATTCTTATTTAAGTAGGTTTATTAAGAGAATCTTTATTTTCTTAAGACTGATTTTTAAGTGAAACCTATAAAATTGTATTACTATTGGATACTTATTCTATTCTAAATTTTTTCAGAATCATCAAATCATATTTAGACTTTCAATTAGTTCCATTAGTTTTAACAGAAAACTCATCAAATCAATTCAATTATTAGATGGAAATTCTTATTCAATTAGCTTTAATAAAAATTATTATTTTCTTAAGATTGAATTTTTTTTTTTAGTGAAAACCTAGAAATCCTACTTGTTAGATACTTAAATCATTCCAAAACTATTTAAATCATGCGGGAATTGAACTGAATAAATTTAACTTCTTGAGTCTCTTATTTAAATTCATAAGCTCTTTAAACATTAAATTTCACAGGAGTTAAAATAAATAAACTTATTTAATTTCTTGAGTCCATTGGGAACTAAACCATATAAACTTAACCTTATTTCAAGAAAACATGTTCAGATTATACGATCAAATGAAGTCTAGCTAATGTAATCAAATAAATAATGCATGTTTAAATTACGAATATATTTCATAACATTAGAATGATACTTTTTTCAAAATGATATTAAATATATTTTTGTGACTAGTTGTTTTGTTAAATATCTCAATTTTGTATGACCCTGTTGGGCATTTCCTTGTTTGTGTGTGTGTATAAGGGAAACACATTGTAGATTGCTATATGTATACAATGGACGCCAGACAAAGCACCGGAGGGCCCTCATGTGGATGATTTGTTTGGTACATCTTGGTCTACACACGACAATTAATGTTAGGATGAAAAATCAAGTGGTTTGAAAAACATTTTCTCATGAATCATGTGCATTAAATCCCTTCAAAATTGGCTTTTTCCCAGCCTTAACAAAAGTTAGTGAATCTGATTGCCATGTTGCGCGAGTAAATGATTTCCAAAACAATTGATTTTTCATCATTACACTAATTAACGTGTGTGGGTCAATTGTACGAAGCACATCATCCATAGGATGACCTTACAATGCACACATCATATCCATTATAGATGCAATCCATAATGTCATTATAGATCCCATTTTCCCATTTGTATATCATAATATAAACTATATCTAACATATTATTTCATGTTTCTTGTTTTATATTATATAATATACTTAAATTTTTTCTCACACTCTTTAATATATAAGTTGGACTGTTGAATTTTGTGTTATATTTTGAAGAGGATTTAACACTTTGTTTCTATCACTTGATTGTTTCAAGGTTTTTGAAGACACATTATATGTTGTATTGGCTTTCAGGAGTATTAAATGCATTATAAATCAATGACATGTGCAAGAATAAAAAAGAAAGTCCAATGTCAATGCATCAATAGATCTTCTTTCAAATAAACATAAAGGCTATAGTCAAACCCTTAGTATATTAGTATATCTAACTCTTTTTTCTTGGATGATATTATAGGAAAAAAACTGTTAGAACAGGTTATTTTCTTTCTCTTTTCATTTCTTAAACCAGTCTTAAATTATTTAATTTGCACATACTTCTTTTTCGATATTAGAATTGTGTGTATCAATGTTGAAAAAAGTGATAGCATAAAGCATAACGCTCCACCTTTTAATAGCTAAAAGCGTAAATAGCGTAGCATGCAGCGTAAGCTAATAGTTTTGTTTTTTATTTAAAAAATATAAAACAGTCTTAAATAAAGATAATAATAGGAAAAATATTCTAAAAATTTTAGAAAAATCTAGAAACCACCGCATCATGTACTTTTAATATATAAAGCAATACTAAAACCACACCACATGTAAAAAAATATAAAAGCCAATCTATAAAATCAGTACTAACCCACCATAACCAAAACTCAACAGCCCATCCAACTTAGTAGAAATAGTATAACAAAAAAAAATACTCACATATGATTCACCAGTGGTTACTCTTGTGGATTGAGGAAAATGGAAGTGCGAAAGTGTTTGTCGAGGTTTCGCAAATGGCCCCACCAATATCAATTGAGGTTCACTAACGTCGACAGTGTCTGTGGGCTTGTTGTCAATGATCAAGGTCTCCTAGCGGAAGATTATGGCTCGTCAAAGATTAAGACTCATTAATGGGTCATTAAGTTTTCACTGCAATCGCTCTCCACTGAAGATGAGGCTTCATCAATCGAGAGAGAAGAAAGCCTTAGCTTGGTGATTTAGGTACATTAAGAATGCCCTCCACCCATCCCCTTAATCAAGTAATAAGAATTTTTTTGAAACATCGTATGCTACACTACAGAAAAGTGTACACAAATGTAAGTATGTAACTATTCAAAATGACAACTACTTTGTTTCTTAGCTATTTTAGAGCATTAGAAAGCATATGAGGAATGCTTTGCTACAAAGCTAGTTTTTTGGGGTACGGAGCTCGCTTTTTTCTACATTGGTATATATATATTATATGTTGGAGCTGGCTTACTTTTTAAGCATTCAAGATATTGGGGATACAAATGCTCACTAATTGTGTGATTGACATTCCAAATTATCCATGCCGTTAGACATGATCTGTCGCATGTAAAATACCTAAGACCGGTGTTCATCAAAGCACTCATTTTTTTACAAAATTTTGCCACGTTGGGCACACGGACATGAGAGGACACTTGGACACCAGTCTCCCTTGACTAGATGGGGCTCATGTAAAAAAAGGGAAAATAGGCGTGGCATCAAAGAAGGGGAAAGGGTTATAAAGAATATATAGAAAGTATCTATATGGGAAGGATATACGCAAGAAGTTTTAACAAGAGTGATGTTTCTTTTATTCCATAGGCATCCAAACTTGTATCATGCCTTTCTTTTAACTACATCAATGTTACAATAGGTAAACACTAGAATTAAGGAGCCTATTGCTCCACTACATATAATATAATATAATATATTCATGTCACTCTATCCTATAATTTATAATTTGCTTTGTCAGATATTTTAGGACACTGGAATGCTTGACACCCTTCCTGTGTCTAGGCGATTTTGTGTAAGACAAAAAAGATCTCAACACATGTAGCACACAAAATAATAATCTTTACAAAAACTTTAAAATTATATATTTTTTAGCTATATATACTTGGCTAAAATATGTAGAAATTATACGATCTTTTATTTCTAGATAGTTTATATAGATCAATTGGGAAAGTCAATTGTGCAATTTGGAGTTGGGGTATCACAGACTTGTGAAAGTAACCCAACTTAAGTTATTCATAAGCGCGCACACAAATACACACAATCACTCACAAGCCACACGTGTAGGTATTCATGTATATGTATGTATGTATATATGTGTATATTTATATATATGGTATATTATCACTACTAGTCTACTACCGTAAGAATTTGTAAGCTAATCATTCCCATTCAAATTCAATAATAGGTCACTTAATTGGAAGTTCACTTTCTTAAAATTAATCTACAGTATTAATATTGTCTAAAAGTAAACAATCAAATGAACTTGAGTCTTTTTGCATATGCATAAAGTAGGGAACAAACAGGCAATAGCATTAGCATATAATTTGGTTATATTGTTTTGGGACACTCATATCTTTAATCATGATCTAAACACTTAGAATTCTTATGTACAATTTTTATTATGTTTCAAACATTTAGGACACAGAACTAAGCAATTCTGCTATTTTTGGCTGTTCTTTTTGTGCCTACTTGATGCAAAGGATGAGGTTTGAGCTATAACTTTTCCGATGAGGCCTGGTCCGAAATAGGCACACGGTCTTAGTTTCGATAAGTTTTGGCCTCTACAGAACAATATCGGTTTGTATCACACATGTTTCGGCACAAAATGTTTTTGTTGAGATTTGGCTGAAACTTTTCGTTGCTAAGAGAAAAATAAAATAATCAGTGGAGAAAAACAAATGAGGTCCTAAGAGCAATACCAAAATGCAAACTTAGAGGAATCAGAGGAGAAACGTAGATGACCATTCCCAGTCAAAACGAGGGGGTGGGGTGGGGTGACCTTGAGTTTATTTTTAACAAATTCACCTCAGCACATATCACAGTTGGCACTCATTTCCTCTTTTGTGAAAACGCTACCTTCCTATTCTGTTTTAGGTCACACTTATTACATATGACTAATTTTAAATTTCACTAAAAGTCTTTGTAACTTACTATTGCCAAGGAAGGAGAAAGGCCACATGTTTACTGAGCCACTGTTGGCTGACATGTGGCATTGGGATGACAACCACATAGCTTATAGACAAGTTTCAACACCTCAGTTCAAACAGCTTTCGTAGGATATGTACCATACCTTTATCCAAGTATGTATTCTCCTAATAAAACTATTTTACTTTTTAACAAAATAAAATAATTTGCATATTGTCCAACATCATGCTAAATTAGAACTTGAATGAATACAATAAAGATTTCACATACAAATATATACATATTCATACACAAACTCCACTGAAACCAAAGCTCAGATGGAAATACGCGGAACTGAAAAAACCTATCAAACTTATCTTTTTATTGAGACCTGAAGCTGAAAACCGAGTTTTTAGACACACTGAATAATGTATATCAACTTAAATAAAGCGGGCTTTCAATTATGTTTTCCTATCATTGAATTTGAATAGGAAGGCTTTGCTTCCCAATTTTACGGAAGGAGCCATGTATTTATGTATGCAGGCACATTCAACCTATACAAGCATCAGTTTTATTTTTATATTACACTTTATTTGAAAATTTAAGTTCTGATTGATTTATTTTTAGATCCATATGGATGTAATGCGTTAGAAATCATTCTTTCCCCCCCTCTTGACTGATTTTCGTTTTTCATTTTGTACTTCAAGTTTTGTTTAATTTTTCTATTTTGTGGACCAGCTATCGGTTCACCAACATATACCTTTTCCCATTCTAGTTAGGGGCCATAACACGGTTATAGTATGGTAGTCCGGGAATCAATCTGCTTATTCAAAGCCGTCCTGCATTTTTTTAGTAGAGGGTAAAGGAACAATTCATTTTAGCAGAAATGAGAATGTTAAGATAGCTTTCTAGTAAACATAGGAAAAATACAGGGCAACTAAGAACATTAATTTTGTTGGAATTTCCCATCGAGGATGAGATGATGGGGACTTGAGTGAAATTGTATGAGGCTCTGGGTTAGGACAGGTTGGGATTTCGTTGGAAGGTTAGGAAAGATTAGGAGGAGATCCAAGATATTATAGTTTTAAGCTTTAAAAATTTGTTTGAAAGGGATTTTAATGCCATTTGTCTATGAGACTGTTTGACTTGTGCTATTAATTCAAGTTGAATACAATTTCCCTCTATCAGATCTATTACCTTTTTCCTTTTTGACTCTTTCCTAGTCTTAAGAGAACTTTGGAGTGTTTCTTTGATGCAACATGAGCCTAACTTACATTAAAGTTGAGTTCTCCTTCTTGCCAGTAGGCCTTGGGATTTATGCTGGTTTCCCTTGGTAGCATGAGTTAAACTGCACTACTCATAAGATACGCTTCCGCCAGTGAGGTATGGCTCACTCGGAAATGGGTGGGAGTGGGTTGTGTCAATTCATTTCAAGTCCCGGCTACGGCCTATGTTTCAAAATTAAGAGATTTCCTTGGCAGCATGCGTATATATTGCATTACCCGTACGATAGGCTTCCTGCGTGCCAATTGGCCTCGGGATTTATGCTTCTCCGCTTGTCCATGGTTTTCTAGAGTTCCTTATCTAGCAATTTTGCACCACCTTATTAGTTAGGACATGAGCTGGTTGTAAAATTTGGTCAATCTTCTCATGGACCCTCTCTCGTAGAGTTGTGTTCATGCCCAAATACATTTTGATGAGAAGAAAAAAGAGAGTTATGAGATAATGAGGGATGCTTGCAATGTTGCATGATGTTTCCTTTAATATGAAAACAAACAACGATTCATATAAAATAGTTGAGACTAGCTTATTAATGCCGATTAGTTAATTAGGAGGCACAGACACTTCAAATTGTGTCCAACATGTATGTCCCATCCGTATTGGATTTTAACACTTGCATAACACTTACCCGAGAAGGACCCGATGTTTCTTGGAGCCATATATTTGAAAAACCCAAAAGATTGCTTGCTGCTGGAGCTATGCTTGCTTTAAAATAAAATCTAAAGACTGCATCTCAAGCAACTTAGAGCCATACATCACTTTCTTTTGAAAGCTAATTCCACCTACTTCCTAAATGTCATATAACCCAAATTGCCGCCCGATTTACGACATCTGCGGGTTTCAAACCTAGAACTTTCCTCCCAACATCAAGTAGTGGCATCCTTTGATGTATATCAGACTATTTAATAAAACCTAAATGCCTAGCAAACATTAAAGGGCACAATTGCTTGTAGCGAGTCAATTATTGGACTTGGCTTGCTTTGAAAGAAAATCTAAGGATCGCATCTCGGGCACCGCAGAGCCCTATGTCACGTGTTTTTGGAAAGCTAATGTCACCTGCTTCCCAAATGCCATTTAACCCAAGTTCCTACCTGAGTTATGACATCAGCGTGATTCGAACCTAGGACCTCCCTCCCAAGAGCAAGGAGTGGCATCCTTTGATGTAAGAGCACCGATGCTTGTATCAGGTCAAGTTGAAGTATTGGATTGAGCTTTCGAATCTCTGTGTCTGATCAGTTACTTAGCTAAAAACTAAGGGTTGCGTCAAATTTTTATTTAGTTTTCTTTCTAATTCTAATAAGATGTTCTAGTCGATATGGTTTTTGAGGTATATTATAGATACAAACATGGACTAACAAAGATATACACATAGTTATGTCACCGGGTTCTACTTTTTAAAAGTTTTCTGTGTAGCATCTGTGTCCATGTTTCCTCATCTATGTAGCCACAATGAACAGATAGGAGCTATCCTACAAAGTTTTCACACTTGGACCAATTTATTAGTAATGGATATGCTAGCTATTGCGGATATCGAATTGCATATTTTTATACGCGGACTTCACATGTGCGTTTATATGCTATATGGACTGTTGATTGTGCTTCTGTATTATCCGTATTATGTTGTTTACTTGTTATGATTTTGATCTTTCGCCAACCTTTTATTGCAGGTGCGCAAAATCATTCTGAGGAAGATTTGGAGTCAAGGACTGTTCTTGTGACAAATGTATGTGAATGAAACATTTATTTCCTTTTTCTTAGTGTTTAGCCTATTTTATTGCTCTTCCATTGGTCAGATGCAAAAAAAAAAAATGTAATACTATATAACTAATTCACACATTTCTAGACAGATTATTTCTAATGTTAATTTCTAGGGAAAAATAATTAAGAACCCATTTTTTTAATATTTATTTTTATACCGGTTAGTTTTGAAACTTACTTATATACCCAAAAATCCTGAAAATGAATCAAAGTTTTCCTGTTTGTATAATACCAGTGTGAGATAACATTGGATTACCAATTTTGCCCTTGGGTATACAAATAATTTTGAAAACTACTTGGGTGTATAACTTTAGAAGAAATGATAACTTAAAATTCAAATTATGTTATTTTAATGTAATAATTTTAAATTTGTAATAAAAATATTTACTATTATTTATTGCGATAATTTCTTCACTTTAATCTTTTAAATTATTCATTGTTTTTAACTTATATTTATTTTATATCTTAAAAACAAAGTAATTGAGAAAACACATCACAAAATTGTTATTCACTGCCTTAGTGGCTTAAACGAAAAATGCAGTAATTCACCTAAAAAATGCTATGTACAAAAGAAATGTACTACAAATAGTAAATTTATGTAATATTTGTGAGAAATATACTTATATAGAAGAAATATACTATAAATAGCAGAAACTGCTTTATATGTAACAAATATGAAAATTTTCTATATTTTAGAGTACATGGTTGTTGATTTAAATTTCTCTCACTAAGTATCACACCATCACTTATTTACAATATTCATACGAGTTTTAATATTAGAAAAATATAAATGTGATTACTCTAAAAATTTTCAAACAAATGAATTATAACTATTTCAAACAAATAGTTCCTCCCAATATCTTTTCTCTTGTATATTGGGCGTCATATGGTTTCATGCCACTACAAACCTTTCATACTCCTGAAAAACCTTATGCTTGAAAAAAGTTTACCCATATGAAAAAAATCAATAAATTTGGAAAATACAAAAATATACATAGTGAAAGACAACTATAGTAGGAAAATACTAATGGCAACGAGTATACTATAACTACAGACAAATTGCTATATTTGCAGCAAGTATACTATAGTTTCTAAGCATTTGCCATAATTCTAATAATATGTTATAGTTACTAAAAATTTGCTATAATTACAAGTATGCTATTTGTGGTGGATAAAAACTGGCTCGCCGTGGATTGGACACACCATAAGCAATTTGAGGCACTTCCTGAGTGATACCTGTCAGAACACACATGTGAAAAGACACATCTTGGGTTAGGAGCACCTATGTGGTGTCAGTATAAGACCCTCGGAAACGGTGGAATGTGACTCTAGAGCGAGGATGTCTTCGGGATGGAGGGATAGTTTCGAGATGGCCAGGAGTGCGGAGATTTTGGGAGTTGAGGATTTCTTAGGGGAAGCTCTTGATAGGTAGGACACGTGTCATCATCTTGAAGAGGGTTAAATTTTAATCACTACACTATCATAACATTTATGCTATGATCCAAAAATTTGCTATATTTGAACAAAGTAGGTTAAATTACTAAAAGTTGCCATATCGGTTGCAAATATATTATATGAAATTTTTTGTAAGTACACAAATTTTGCTATATTTGTAACAAATATGCTATAATTACCAAACTTTTTGTAAGTATGAAAAGTTTGCTATCTTTGTAAACAAATATGCTACAATTAGCAAAATGTTATTATTTGTAACAAAAATGTTAGGGTTACCAATATTTTCCTATAAGTTTAATAGATAGGCTATAATGTCTATAATTTTGCTATCTTTAGAACAAATATACTATTTTGATCATGATTAATGTTGCATCAAAATATATTTCGCTCGTGATACTTCAAGTAGTACAACTAAATACTTCGTCATCCTCATGAATACAATTTCTAAACAAACAAAAAAGTTCAATTTACAAACAAATATAATGCTCATTATTCCAAAAGAGAATACAAACAAATGAACTACCATTAAATAATTACAAAGAAATGGTTCTTCCCAACATTTTTCTCCAATAGGATTAATTTTCACCTAGTTTCTTGCCACCTTAATCACTTAATACTCATCAAAAGCTCCATGCCTTAAGAAACAAAAGGATACCTATACAAGAACATAAATAAATAGCAAAAGAATAGCCATGACACATTTCATAGCACCCATCTCAAATTTTTACCTTGCCACATCTCCCAGAATATACTGTACTTAGCCAAAGTTCCCAAATCTAAAAACAACTCACCAAAAAAACTAAGAATCTATAAGAATCAAGATCAACAACAAATGATTTTATGGCTGGCTTGTCAAAGGCCTTATCATAAAACTCAAACTAGAAAGTTTACAAATATTTTGTCTAGATGCTCACATAAAAATGGCCACAATTTCATGCTATTCATTTTCAAAAACGATGCAAGCTTCAACAAGCATTGCTTTTTTATTTTGTAATCTCAAATCCTCAACCTTCTTCAATTCACGAGGGACTACAAATTACATTACAACATTGGATGAGAGAAGCAAATTTTGTTGTAAAGTATCTAGCTAAGAAGCCGCATTAAATTCCATTTCCTCGGTTGCTGGACACATGCTATTCCAAGACAAATGAAGGAGCTACGCTTGAGAGTAGTACCATATTTCAAGAGGGGAGATATCTTGCAATAAAGATCAACAATTGTAGTCGTCGGTGATTCGCCTGGAACTCATTGCACGACGCACCCACGTGGTTTTGAGCTTGAAGACCTAAGAGAGTAGTTGGAGGATGCCGAATGTGGGAGCCAAAGATGGGATGGATCTAGTCGAGTTCAGAAGGGGAAGAAAGGTGGTTGAGGATGAGGATTAAGGTTTGGTTGGAGGCAGTGAACCAACCCAACAAAAGAGGGCGAGTTGACGTCATGGAAATTGGAGAGATGGAAGAGGGCAAAGGTGAGGAGGCGATGAAGATGGAAGAGGCGATGTAGGCCGATGACGGAGGAGATGATGGGGGCGGAGGAGATTGTGAGAGAAGGGGAGATCACATAAAGAAGAGATTTGGGGAGTACACAATTTTTTTCCCTCACATTCCAATTGTGCAGAGGGGTAGGATCAACATTTTTGAAAAAGAAAGTATCAAATACAGCCTGTGGGAAAGATTGGTACACACATAAGTTTGGAAACTATTGGAAATAAAAGTAAAGGCCATGAGAAAATTGGGTTTTAAATTATTTTCCTGTAAATTTTAATTTCTTGGATTGGTTTTTGAGATTTCAAAAGCATGTTCCCCTTTTTGTTTGCTAGCAAATTCAATATACCTATGTAGTGTACATTTTTTTCTCTCGAGTGTGAGTTTAATCTTACAAAACTTAATGCTTTGCTTACATGAAGATGCATGCGGGTAAAGGTGTCATGGAGTGGTTAGTTTTACTAAGGTTTGTTTAATAAACCTGCAATTCAATCATCAAATGCTTGACTTGCGGTAACTTGTAGAATGTAGCACGCTAGCTACATGTATAAGCTAGAACTCAAGTAGCTACTTGTGTATATGAGCTGTTTAAGTTGCGACTTAAAAACTTTTCGCTGCTTGAGCTTTTGCAACTTGATAGCTTGCTGCCAACCAAATAGCGGATCTGTTCGGGTTGCCGCAATGCTGCAGCAGCTACTTGGGTTCTAGCTTATACCTCAAGCATGACAGAAGTACTTCTGCATAGAGTTGTAAAAGGTAATCAAGTATTGTCAAAAAGGAGGGCCATTAAAAAATTGCAACAGCTATCTTGAATCGTGACATATGGGCTGCAGGGCAAAATTACAGAAGAGATGTTTGATGAAAGATTAATGTCATATTGGAACAATCTTTTAGAACCTTGAAGCTATATTTTCATGTTTGGTACTTGATGACAAGATTGTTTTGTGTTAGAAGTTGATCTTGATATATAGTACACTTGCATGATAGATTGGTCAGTTCATGGGTATGAAATTGGTTAGTTTCATGGTTATGCGCCAAGGGACCACTTAAGTTCCTCTACCCTTTTCCTTGATACGTCTTTTCACCAAATTTGAAATTTAAGATGGAAGCTGGTGGAACATGTCCAAGGATGCTGACCTAAATTTCATGGATGCAATTTCAATTTGTGCAGAAGTTCTCCTGATTATTAATGACTTCCCCCCATTATTATGGTCATATAACTTGGGAAAGTTGGGTGACAGATGGATAACTAAAATACTCTCCATGGGATGAATTGGAGCTCTGATGTGGTTAGTTCAAGAGGTTGCTGCATCTTGATATATTGGGAAAAGTCCATTTTTAAAAATAATGTGCGGATTAGGTAGAGGGAGCTCTTGTGCTTAAAATATGGACAATATTGTGCACATGCTAAACTGGATGAAACAGGAAATTTGTACCTCTATGGACCCAATGATTGCACAACCTAGCAATATATGCCATAATTTTTATCGAAGAGTAAACAGAATTCTATTGATGGAGAATGTCTCAGATTTTTGCTGAAGGGTTGCTAAAAGAGAGAGACTGAAAGATAAATGAGGAGAAGCAGCTTACTAAACTGGAAAGGCGGACAGTTTGGTTTTCTATGGTTCAAACTGTCTGTTCACATTAGTTGAAATGGTTTTGTATACAGGAGGAGACATCCTTTACCTCCGTACGCGATTCAAGTTATTATTTTTTTGCTATTGTTTCTAAATTGATGGAAGGGCTTTTGTTTAGCAGGCTATGCTACGTATGGTTTCTTTTAGAGCTGGGTATTGGTTGGAGCCCAATCTTATTGGAACGAGAGTTCAGGCGGTCTTTTGGGCCTGATTTTAATTGGTCTGGGATTGGGCATAAGCTTCTTAACCCAAAGGGCCAGAATCTGTTAAATAAGCCTATAACCCTAATTAAGGTGCTTGGTTTGTTTGTTTTTCACCAATTTAAGTAAATATTGTAAATTTGTCACAATCAGCGCAATCAGTTTACTAGAAAACGGCTGGTCATGACTATGGCCTTACCTCCATGCAGCAGACCTGAACCAGTGTGGTAGCGAGACTGATTGAACTCAGTTGACCAGCTGGTCCAGTCTGGCTTTGAGAACATCGCTTCTGACAACTGCATATATATGATAATTAATAATGAATGAACAATAAAAAATGATGAAAAAGTTGAGTAAAAAGATGTTGAAACCTTTTTTTTTTGCATGGCTCTTATTGTTTTTATTGTATCCATCTTGTTCGAGAATCATTGTTATTGTAACTGAAAGGAAGGTTTGGATTCCCTGTATGGATTTTTCAGGCTGTAAGCTTTTCTTTTAGATGCTTTCCCTTTAGCTGTTGAACCTGCATTCCTCATTTTGGACATTCATCTCTCATAGTCCTGGACCGAAAGGCAGATCCTGTGCATGTTGGGCAATAATTGGTTACCAGAGTGTTGACGATGCTTAATTTCCTGGAAAAGTGACAAAATGGTGATATGAAAATGAAGAAACTAATCATATGCTGCAAATGGCAGCATTTGCTCTCTCTTAACCTTCAGTTACTGAGTCTTTGTGTTATTCTTTCTTTATGCGAACACAATTCATGAATCAGGGGGAAGATTTAGGAGAGCTGAAAAAATAGTGTAGTGTAAACCATCAATGCCTGTCCCACAAACTTCTTATGCATTTTATGAAAATGAAATAGGCATGACAATTAAGACAGTCCATCTGAGCATTTTCTTTAAGCAAATAGCATGGACATGTTTGTAAGGTGCTCATACAAGTATAGAGAAGGGGGATTACATGTATTATGTTGATCATGGATGAAGATGCCAATTCTTTGCGGGATAATTACCCGCATATAAAACTAATGGTGTTTTTTATTCTCATTTTTTTTCTTTTTCTCTTGGATGCTGAGTTTGCTTTCTAATTGATATTTGTTAACTTCTCTTACGCTGTTGCTACTCTCTCTCTCTCTCTCTCTCTCTCTCTCTCTCTCTCTCTCTATTTTAAGCTTGCTCTTTGCTGGTTCATAAATTAGTTCAGGGTATGAGATATCTTATGCGTTTTTGTTGTCTTAATGTCAGGTTCATTTTGCGGCAACCAAAGAAGCTTTATTGTCACATTTCACAAAATGTGGGTCTGTTGCTAAAGTTGTTATGCTAAATGACACAATAACAGCTCAGCCCAAAGGGTATTTTTTTAATTTTTAATTCTTGTGCATACTGTGACCGTAATTAGCAATCATTAAATAAGTTATTGACTCAAAGTTAAACTTTCTTTCTAGGGCGGCATACGTTGTTTTTGCCAACAAGGATTCAGTCGAGAAGGCAATATCCATGAGTGGGACCTCTTTCTTCTCCCGGATTCTGACGGTATGATTTAATTTTCTTTACTTGTCTGTGAGAAAAACCTTACAAAAAGTGGATTGCTTCCTGTAATGAACTTACAAAAACATTCAGGACATTAAATCTTGAAATTCCACATGGATGTCGACCTAGAAGCCTTTAGATTTAGCAATTTTAGATTCTAATTTGATTCCCCCCCCCCCCCCCCCCCCCGGATGAGCATTGTCTAACTTATAATAGGTACTTGAACTTTTAAACTCACAAATTTTGAATCATGTGTTGTATTCACATCTTCATGTAGAGAGATCACCAAGTGCAATAATCTTGCAACTGGTGGATGGATTCAGGAAGCATATCCTTCCATTATGTCTCCTCTATATAGCACAGACACTCCTATCATGAAGCCGTGTTGTATCCGAAATGTGTCGGACACACATGTCGTGTATTTTAAAAAAATTGTCACGCATTCGCATGTCGTGTCCATTTCAATGTTGCCGTGTCCATGCAACATAGTGTCTCCTAGTGTCCAATATAGGGTGAATAAAAAAGGGAGCAAAGGGGGAGAAATATGAGAGGGTCTTTTAGATTTTTCCCTAGAAGTATTTCATTTTCTCTATATACCACCCTCAAGTCTTTTGTGTTTTGACGCCACCTTAAAATCATATGCCATTTCAAATACCCCAACGCCCACCCCTTCTGCAAGCAAAAACAGAAAAGAAAAGAGGATCATAGTTGTTGCATATCTAGGGAATATTGCATCAAATAGCCCCCCACCCCCCCCCCCCCCCCCCCCCCCGCTCCAAAAAAAAAAAAAAAAAAATTTCTAGAATGCTCTTATCCAAGTGAGGAGTATTCCTTGGATAAACATTAGAACTAATGCTTTGGGGTTATTTTAAATAACTTCTTTTTCAGGAGGATATAAAAATACACAAAAAGAAAGAAAAAATCATGGGATGCAGCCAACACTCCACCAACAAAAATAAAAATAAACACACCCACACACCAACCTCACCCCAACCCCTAGACACATGAAAAGCAAGAGAGAACGGAAGCGGAAGTCTTGGTAGTTCTGGTGTATCTAGGGAATATTCCATCAAATATCCCCTAAAATTTTATGAGGCATCCATCCAAACGAGGAGCATTCCTGTAATAAACCTTAGAACTAACCCCTTAAATAAGTCAAGTTCTTTTTGAGGGGCATATAAAAATACAAAGATTTGTGTGTGTGTGTGTGTGTGTGTGTGATTTTCCTTTTTGAGGGGCTATAGAAATATAAGAAGTTTTGGAGTAGTCTTCTGTGGGTATGTGCGCCACACATGTTCTATGGTGAGTGCGCACGTAATGTGTTTTTTTTTTTTTTGGTGGTGGGGTGAGCATATCTAAAATGAGATAATTCATTTTTTTTTTTTTTGGGGGGGGGGGGGGGGGTTGCGCGATTCACACATCACTGTTTAATGTTGTACCAGCATGCGCTAAGAGCTCTTAATCTCTCTATATGTTTGGGCTATCAAAGAATGTCACAATTTAATCTGTGGAAATTTAAGTCGAAGAATTACTATATCAAACCCTGATTAGGAGGAAAAACAAAATCCCTGGTCATATTACTACTTTAGTGATTTTAACCTTTAACAATAAGCTACCAAATGATGACACTAAATGAATAGATTCTGGGTATGGAACTTGATCCATTGTGCCTCCAACAGTGATGCATATGATAGAGTGAAAATACCTGCTCTCCAGTTCTGCGTGCACGCCTAATTCGCTTTATAGCTCATAGGATTTTAACCTGAACAATAACCTATTAATATGAACTCTTTGCAGTAGTTTCTATTAGAGTGATAAGGGATGCAATTATTTATGTAATCTTGTAATATTTACTTTGTTTAATATAGATGAGGAAAATATTACATAGTTACAAAAATAAATCCCTTCTTACTCTAATAGTTTCATTTGAATGACATTGATAACTCTAGTTCGCTGGTATAATATATATTAGTGACTACAATATCTTCCTCCGCGAGGCCTTCACTTTTCTTAGACAATACTAGCTTTACCCATGTACACAATTCTTGAGATTTGGATCATTTTTCCCATAGTGTTAGCTTTACCCATGCACACAATTCTCCAGATTTGAATTGTCTTCAATTTGTTCCCCACAAAATCGACCAACTTTTGGATTTCATATTTTCCAATAAATATGGTCATAGATTGACAAGAGCCACTTAATGATAGTATGTCAAAACTTGTCCTCGGAGTGGATCCTTTTAGTGTAGTTGCCTTAGTATACATGGTGCTACTGTTTTGGAGATCCTTGTCCTGGGTTAAATAGGACACTGTTGATGGTAGAGAAAAGTAGAGCTACATCATCAAATATCCCATAATATATTTCATGCTTCTGTAAATTTTATCGACATACTATGCATGGCTTGAAATGTTAGTATCGGTATCATCATTGGCTTTAGGTTTTTGGTATCAGAATTGGCAATATTGGCTATTATTGATTGTTTCAGCTCATCATATCAGCAACCTCGATATTATCTCTATCATGTTGGGTTGTGTTGACAATCTGGGTATTGGGCGATAATTTGAATATTAGTATTATGGTTTCGTTGACCCATGATTAGGGCTATCAATCGAGCCGAACGAGCCGGGCTTTAGGTTTTTCGTGTTCGTTCAATTATTTACCTGTGCTTAAAATTTTGTTCAAGCTTGTTCATTTAGGTTATCAAACGAGCTTGAGCGAGCTTCCAACGAGCTCGACCCGAGCCTCGAGCTTTTCGAGCTTATTTACTATTCTAAACATATACTAAAAAATATATATATTTTTGAATCATATGCAAGAATAATATACATTAAATCTTTAAGAAGTGAGTCGTGAGGACTTAAGAACATTTAATATCATTTTAAATAGTACATGAGCATAATGTTAAAAATTATGTATATATATATATATATATATATATATATATATATATATATATATATATATATATATGGGCTTACTGTACCTCAGCCCGCGGGCTGAGAGAGTTTTCTCAGCCTGCGGGCGTGGCAACATCACCGCCCCACATCTGTAATAATTTTGGCGGGCAAAATCCTGTAAAATCCCGCCCAATTTAATGCCAGTCACCTCAACATTGTAATTTCCAAAAATACCCTCCCTCACAACTTTTTACCGACCTTGGTAGCAGTCCTCAGAAAAGACTGCGATCTTGGTAGCAGACCTTGGTAGCAGTCCTCAGAAAAAGACTGCGACCTTGGTAGCAGTCCTCAGAAAAAGACTGCGACCATGGTAGCAGTCCTCAGAAAAAGACTGCGGTAGCAGACCTTGGTAGCAGTCCTCAGAAAAAGACTGCGACCTTGGTAGCAGTCCTCAGAAAAAGACTGCGACCGTGGTAGCAGTCCTCAGAAAAGACTGCGACCTTGGTAGCAGTTCTCATAAAAACACTGCGACCTTGGTAGCAGTCCTCAGAAAAAGACTGCGACCGTGGTAGCAGTCCTTAGAAAAGACTGCGACCGTGGTAGCAGTTCTCATAAGTACTGCGACTATATTAAAAATCATTAAATATCAAATCAGATAAAAAAAATTAAAGAAGCAGCATTCACTGTCTTTTACCGAAAAAGTAGCTTTTCATAAGGGGTATTTGGTAATTTAACTTCTTTCGATAAGCGGGCCGCAAGTTAGTGGGGTGCAAAATTGAGCCACGTCAGCGCAGGCTGAGAGAGTTCTCTCAGCCCGCGGGCTGATATACATTTTTCTATATATATATATATATATATATATATATATATATATATATATATATATATATATATATATATATGGGCTTACTGTACCTCAGCCTGCAGGCTGAGAGAGTTTCTCAGCCTGCGGGACGTGGCTGAATATAGGCCACACATCGGTCGCAGACTGTGGGCGCCAAAAAAAACAAAAAATCCCGCCTAAACAATCGTGAAACAAATTGACAAAAATACCCCTTTTATATGACGACTGCGACTTCTACCATTGAAAAGTAAAAACATTCCATGGTCGCAGTTACTTAATCATTTATCAGTTCCCAATGCCACTATGGTCGCAATAATGAACTGTTTTGGAGTTCAAAGTAATTTAAAATTATACTGTATTAACTTTTAAACTGTTTTGGATAACTGAACAGTCACCTAGGAAGTATACAATTTTTGGGAAAAGATAGAAAATATATTTGAGAGATATTCACGTGGTCCGAGAGCTTAAACCTTTTGGAATTCCGGGATTAAAAATATATAAAGGGTCATGAGTAAAGGATTAAAAACATACTAACTTATTTTTCTTCAAACTCGTTACTCTCACTGTTCGGAAAATACATTCAAAAAATGTCTTCACCATCACCACCGTCTTCACCGGAAAGAAGCCAATCATCAAATGATGATTTTATGTTTAGTTCTGAAACAATGTCTCGCTACGGGTCAGAATCTGAGCTTGATACAGACGACCCTTTCTGGGAGTTCATTGATGAACCAAAACACAAACATGAAGAGGAAGAAAGCGACGATGAGACTGTACCTGAAGAGGAGGAAGAGACAGAAGACGAAAGCGATACAGAAGACGAAAGAATGACTCTTGATGACGAATCGATTACGATGGTGATGACGACGATTAGAAGTTAAAAAATTGTATTTTGTTTTTCTTTTTAAATATATATAAATCTGTTTTCTAAAGTTAATTGTGTGAATTACATTTTTTACTACTATGTATTGGTTGAAATACTGCGACCATGGACGCAGACTTAATAAATACAATGCGACCTTGGTCGCAGTTGCTGGTCTTTACTCTTAATCAACATCACTGCGACCTTGGTCGCAGTTGGTGGTCTTTATAAATAATCAACAACAAACACTGCGACCTTGGTCGCAGTTGATGGCCGCAGTCTTAAAAAAATAATCTGCAATCTTGGTCGCAGTTACTGGTCGCAGTTGCTGGTCTTTACTCTTAATCAACATCACTGCGACCTTGGTCGCAGTTGGTGGTCTTTATTAATAATCAACAACAAACACTGCAACCTTGGTGCTGGTCTTTAGTCTTAATCAACAACAACACTGCGACGAGGTGACACGTCACCGCAACAGTTGCTTAGTCGCAGTTTTTGGTCGCAATGTCGACCCTGGTCGCAGTTTTTTCTGTTTGCACTGTAGTCTTATGCGACCTTGGTCGCAGTGTCGTCTCTGGTCTAAGTTGTTTTGTTTGCAATGCACGACTGCGACCAAAGGTCGTAGTTTATTAAAAAACAAATATGCTTTTTATTTATGTCCACGCATTTATCTCCAGGCATGTGAAAATGATACAAAAACGATCTCTTATAAAATAAAGATTGAGTGTTACAATATAGCAGTACAAAGAAAACTAAACATCAAAAAGAGCCATTGTTGACTAAGAGCAGTGGTGTTATTGAGGTCTTTTTATTTATGTCCAGCCATTTATCTCCAGGCATGTGAAAATGATACAAAACGCTCTCTTATACAATAAGATTGAGTGTTACAATATAGCAGTACAAAGAAGACTAAACATCAACAGAGCCCTTGTTGAATAAGAGCAGTGGTGTTATTGACGTCCCCGTGTATTAAAAAACTGTGGACGTCGAGGACCATGACTTCTTCTCTTGCGGACGACGAGGACCATGATTTCTTCCCTTGTGGACGAACATCGATCAAGTTCACCGGCCAAAAATATTCTCCCAGAGGCCCAGCGAACCTGAAAAAGGACAATCAAGCTCTGGGTCATCTTCGTGCATAGGGTCATCTTCATCCATGGAGGCAGGCCCCTGTTAGAGACTCTGAAGAAGGCGGAAATTCTCAGAGCAATTGTTCTCAAATGAAAACAGTCTAATTATGGGCTGTTAAAGGGAGAGGGTGAGCCCTATTTATAGGCAGCCCATAATAACCATAATTAATGGTTCATTAATCAGAACCGTCGGCCTTAATGGTCTCCAACTGCCAGCGCCGGTTTGGCATTAAAAGACATTAACGCTAAACCCAATGAAGAGCCGACGCGTGCACAACAGCTTCGGGAAACAACGAATGGTGCGGGTTCATCAACGTAGACTTGACGTTAAAAAGATCTCATAAAATCTTTATGATAGGTCGCGTCTCACGGAGTGACTCCAAGTCGCATCAGACAACAGACAACTTTTCATTTTTCATTTAGATTCAAAAAAATGACTTAATCCAAAAAACACTTAATAAAACAACAACACGGCGACCTTGGTCGCAGTTGCTGGCGGCAGTCTTAAACCAAAACAGCAGTGTCGACCTTCGTCGCTATGCATGTTAATCTAAAAGGAAAACACTTACTTAACGTACTGCGACCAAAGTCGCAGTCCATGTAATGCAACCTTAGATTGCAGTTGCTGGCCATCTTTATCAATAACAACACTGCGACCTTGGTCGCACTTAACCATGTACACTGCGACCATCTTTATCAATAACAACACTGCGACCTTGGTCGCTTTAACCATGTACACTGCGACTTTGTTCGCATTTAACCATGTACACTGCGACCAAAGTCTTTGACTAAGGTCGCAGTTTAAATGTACAATGCGACCAAAGACTCTGACTACATTATATACAAAAAAAATTAAACTATAAAGTAGAATTTTATCGCAGGCTGAAAACATTGATCTGAAAAGATTTTATATTTTCAAAAAAAAATTTATCCCAGGCTGAAAAGGAGAAACTAGATCTTTCAAAAAAGAGGTAAAGAAATAAGGCGAAAAGTAATTTATATCCTATAAAGAGCGGCAAAATAAAAGGGGGAAAAATAATAATAAACAATAAGGAAAAGTTATCATAAGGGGTATTTCGTAATTTAACTTCTCCCTAAAAGCGGGCCGTAAGTCAGTGAGGTGACAAATTGAGCCACGTCACCGCAGGCTGAGAGAGTACTCTCAGCCCGCGGGCTGATATACATTTCTCTCTCTCTCTCTCTCTCTCTCTATATATATATATATATATATATATATATATATATATATATCCGTCAGGGTATCCACGGTCCACAACGCGGACAGCGAGTGTGATCTCTGACTAATCCCACGAGTAGCCCCCGCCCTGGGAATTTCCTACTACGGAACAAGGTAAATCGCGAGCCGAAGCCCCGGGGGGAATATGTCCACCAAGGGCCTTGAATCCAAGCCACTTGGGGAGCAAACCCAATGACTTACCACTAGGCCACCTTGTGGACACACACACACATATGCATATATACATATGCATACATACATATACACACACAGATAGACTTGTGTCCTTCCAAAAGGATTTGAGCCCAAATTCTTTCACTCAAATTCAACCCTTCGTCATTCGAATATAAGATTCACTCAGTTGAAGTTAATCTATATTATTTCAAGTATCTATAAACTCAAAATCAAGTGTTTTGAATACTTTTTGTCCATTCATCAAGCGGCGTAAAATGGACGGCCGAAAGTAGTGAGTTGATTAGATCTATGTATTTAGACATACAAATTCTCGATCCGGCCATTTGATAGCATTTAAAAACCCCTACGAACTAATTTTTGTTAGGTTTCAAATGTTCTACACCGTTAAACTAACCAACTCACTATTTAGGCCATCTGTTTTTCTCCTATTTGATGCATGGACAAAAAATATTCAAAACACTTGATTTTTAGTTTATAGATACTTGAAATAATATAGATCAATTTTAACAGAATGGATCTTGTATCCGAATGTCGGATGTTGGTATTTGAATGGGAAGGATTCAACCTCAAATCCTTTTGGAAGGACACAAGTGTAACTCTCTCTCTCTCTCTCTATACACACACACACACACACACACATATATACATACATACATATAAACAAAGGCCATAATCGGGACTCCTACAACCTCACTCCTACTCCTTTACTAGTGTGTTAGGCCTCACTGGCATTAGTTTTTTTTCTTTACAACCCAACTATAATTTCAACAATTTGATCCCAAGTGAAGTAATTTTTTAGTTTATTAATGAATACATATTGCTAAAAGTTTGCATTTGATATTCCAAATAATTAATAAATAGGAAATGGGGAATATATTTGCAGAGGAGGAGAAAAAGAACAAGAAGGGAAAATAGATACTTTTGCCATAAAATAAATATGATTTTCTCTTGTCAAGGCTAGGAGTCATGTGGTGATAAGCAAGAGATAAAAAATAATGCATGACTTGGATATATAAAGTAAAAAAGAGTATCTTCTAATTAGGATTTCAGGTAGATAATTTTTCTTTTTTACTTCAAGGAAAAACATTATTACATTTGACTTTTGATAAAATTGAAATATTAGAAACTTTTGATAAAATTGAAATATTAGACCACACTATTTTAAATTGACTTGAACCTAAAAGCCAAGCTTAATATCATTTGATTGAGTCTTTTTCAAGCCGAGCTCGATATCGAGCTTATCGAGCCACCAAGGAGCAGAGCCCAAGTCGAGCCTAGCTGTGCTAAAGCTTGTTCATTTATTTTACCGAGCATAAATTAGTGTTCAAGCTTAGTTCATTTAAGTTATTGAATGAGCCTAAGCGAGCTTTTACCCAGTGATCTTGAGCTGAGCCTCGAGCTCTCGAGCCCATTAGCAACGCTATCCATGATGAGTTTCAAGAACTTGTTTCGTACTAAGTTGTATCATCTTGTTTTCTGTTGTGGATAAGGTTGTCAAGGGGACCTCTAGCCTCCATGTGTAATCTAGACCTCTAGCCTCCATGTGTAATCTATTCTCTGTTTTTTTTAGATGACCACTATGCTCGACTAGCAGCTCGTGGACTCATTCACACTACTAGTAGTTTGTGGCTAGATCGTTGTGATTCATGTGTGCATATTAGGCATTTTATTCATCCCTCAGTGATGGGATTTTGATGTAGAATGGAAAGGGGAAAAAAATAAAGAGTGAAAAGAAATTAGGGATTATAGAAATTGGGGGAAGATAAAGAGGATAAAGATTGATTTTGGCTTCACCACCAAGAAGATCTCTCTCCCACTGCACATCACGATGCAAAAGATTCAATTTGTAAAGCAAATCAACATGCTTCAAGAAAAGGGGTTAATTCAAATCATCATACGACCTTATATATGGTCATTTACTAAAGACTTTCCTTAACCGATGTGGAACTAAAACAAGGACTAAAACAAATAAAGAATTAAATAAAAACAATTATTATAGACTAATCCCCATTAATTCTCCCCGGCTTTAAAGCATTAAAGTGATAGCAAATGGCAAATGTGACTGAGTAGAACTGAACATCTCGTATGAATCTCTTCAATCAGGCCAAGTGGTCGTAGCATCAGAACTAGAGTCACATTGAAACCACAGTGGAGGAGGTGGAGCTGGTCTTCGTGACGAACCATCTGCAAATGACGATAGCTTGAGTAAAGCACATGCTGCAACCAGAAGTGAATCATCCCGGCTGAAAGCTGAACTGATACCAGGATCCCATGGGACGTTCAACTCGTCGGGGATGAAAGTAACCTTAAGCAATTTACATGTACATTGAACGTGTAGCTCTCTCACAACTTCAAAGTGACTTGTAATCATTATCTCAATCTTAGCTGCAAACTCCTGCAATATACTATATGGATATGCAGAAATTTGTAGTTATTATTGTATTTGCAACTCTAGTGATATTGTCATATGCAACAGGCAAATGCAATGCAGTAGACACTATAGGCATGATTTCTAAAGAAGCGATAGTGGGACATATAAGATGCCTAGTAGGACATTTAACAAGCTCTAATTGTGGGATACTAGACTCATGACACATCTCCGAACACCCACTAAAAGAAGAAAAGCCAGAAATTACCTAATGGATCATAGTAAGAAACTTCATAGGCTTGACTAGAAATATGATAACTCAGAGTAGACACTGTAGATTCAACCCCTGATGCACGCTCCACATCACTGGCATCACTATCATGAGTATGAATATCTGTAGGTATAGGTGGGCTAGTAATCTTAGGAGATCGACCATCAGGTTGTCGACATGTCGACTCACTTTGTAATTTTATTACTTTCAATGTGGAATTGCAATTTTGAGTTAGCTTGAATATTTGGTCAAGCTTCTAAAAAATATTGCCAATAATACTTGGGAAGATATTTATCTCTAAGTCTGCTTTACATCTCCCAAGATTCTATAGAAATTCTGCGCCTCTTATAATCTCTCTATAGATGTCCAATTATGTTCTAGCTGACTCTATTAACTTCACCCTAGCGAATCAGACTCTATACTCTTCAGATATCCTGTACCGGTCAAAGTAGTTCAGAATAGCTAACTAGTCACTGAAAGCCCGAGGGTTCGGGAAACAGTCGAATGCGGAATCTTCTATTATGGTTCTGCAAGTAAGGTCATCATCACCATTTCTAAGTTTATAAGTACTCTTATATGTACTAGTGGGAGTCTGATATTGATTATACATGTTGGACTTCATATCACAGGTCACGCACTAATTTAAGACACATATGCAAGACCACACAAACATGCGGATGCAACTAAGAAACTTAAACTCAAACAAAATTATATGCATGCACTAATGAATATCAATTTTTTTTCTAAAAGTTCAAGTCCAAAATGCACACGGATGCAATCCTAAAATGATGATAAATTGATCAATCATTGATACAATCACTAGAGGAAAGCAATTAACAACTCAATTAGCAAATTCTAATTGTCCAATAGCAATTGGAAAGAGTTTAGCAATCAACAATGAAGTTAGGAGTCACCTGAGAGGTGATCATTTACGTCCAACTGCAAGATTCCTCTAAAATCTATCAGAGAAATACTCAAATCGGAGAGTCAAAAGTCACTTATGAAGTCCTGAAATAGTACTGGCACCCAACAACGGTTTGTAGAGACCTGATTTGCCATCCAAAAGCTGCAAATTTTTTTCAGTGGCTCCGGGATTTAGTTACGGATCTAACGCTTTTGACAGAACTCGAATTGGATTCCGAAAGGTCACTATGATGCTGCTGAAATTGTGTGGCTCAGATGGCTTGAATTGGAGCCGATGATGTTAGCTCGACTTCGAGTGATGTCAGCGTCGGCTTAAAGTCAGAGCTGGTGGCTCGGGATCGGCTCGTCGAGTTGATGACGCCAGCAACGGCTCGGGTCGGCTCCAATAGGGTTGGATCAAGGCGAAGCGGGTAGGGTCGTTATCGGGTCGGATCCAATTTTAAACCCAAATTGATTAGGGTTTTTCGACTTGATGGAGGCAAGGTTCTGGTGACGATTTGATGGCGGCGAGGATGAAGACTAAAGAGGATCGACGACGGTGACCCTGTTTGGTGTGTCAACGAGGTTAGGTGTCGATCGGCGAGGTGGTGGTGACAACCGGGCGACGACGATGAAATCTCGACGATCAGGTGGGATCTAGGGACGACGGCGAGGCTCTGCAGCGACGAAAACTAGATCTGAAGACGAAGTCGGCGACAGGGAGGTCGTGACGGCATCGGCGTTGGCATCGTCGACAGAGGGAGGAGGAAGGAGGTCGTGGCGGCTTCGGCAAACTCTCGCGGCGTAGTGGTGATGGCGGTCGATGAGACTGCTGGAGAATTGAAGACGAGGAAGAAGTGGTGGTGGAGATGGCATCGATCTTGTCGGTAGTGTTGTTGGCGAGTCGACAAAGAGGAATCTGATAGAGACGTGGCAGA
Source organism: Agave tequilana (assembly GCA_038442645.1). NCBI lineage: Eukaryota > Viridiplantae > Streptophyta > Magnoliopsida > Asparagales > Asparagaceae > Agave > Agave tequilana. The sequence goes on from JAVJIF010000050.1 coordinate 1,917,626, forward strand.
GATTGTTGGCGACGTAGGCGGAAGGTGGCAAGGTCGACGGGGTGGCGCAATGGTGGCAATTCATAGGTGGCAAAAGAAGTTGATTTAGGGTTAGGGTTCTGTGAGGAGGGAGAGGAAGGGATGATGCATATTTTTTTTTTGATTTTTTTTCTTTTTCTTAACATCTGATCTAGGGTTTTAGATTTTTTTTTTTGATTTCCTTTTCTTTTTTGTGACTTTTTTTAAAATCCTATCTAGTGTTTTAGATTTTTTTTGAAACTAGAGAAGAGAAAAAGGAGTGCAAGGATACAAGGTTTTGAGATTTTGTGAAAGTGGAGGCTAAGTTTTTTTTTTTTTTTTTAATTTTGGAGGGAGGCTAGGGTTTTGTAGAGGAGGGTAGTTTTTTTTTTTTTTTTGGGGGGGGGGGAGGGAAAATTTTGCGGAGAAAGAAAAGAGTAGGAATTTTAGCTCTGATATCAAATTGATGTAGAACAGAAAGGGGAAGAAAATAAGGAGGGAAAAGACATTAGGGATTGTAGAAATTGAGAGAAGATAAAGAAAATAAAGATTGATTTTGACTTCACCACTAAGGAGATTTTTATCTCTCTGTACATCACCGTGCAAGAGATTCAATTTGTAAAGTAAATCAATATGCTTCAACAAAGAGGCTTTAATTCAAATCATCATAGTCTGAATAAATAACTACATGTCCTGACCCTATATAGGCCCATGCGCTGAAGACTTCATTATAACCGATGTAGGACTAAAACAACTAACACGTAAATAAATGAATTAAAAAAACTACAGTAGAACTGATCCCTAACAGATTCCTTTCCAGAAAAAAACAATGTGAAATATAATCATTCCCCATTCTTCAAAATTTACATATGTTGAACACCCGTCACTACAAAATCTTTAAAACAATGGAAGGCCCAAAAGACGCGTACCATAGTCCAACATTTGAGATGCACTTGAAGTGCTCTCTCACATGGAAAAGAGGATTATAAATTTATACTAGGCTGATAAACTTTAGGGGAGGGGATGGCATGATCTGTCTGATACTGAAATACTGGATTGTGGAGCTCATCTTTCAGATACAAATATTCTTTCTTTGTGGATATAATCACAATAGAGTGATGGGTTAAGGATTATAGTGGGAGACTTCAGGCATTCCTCTTGATCTCTTGAGGGGCTTTAGCAGTATTTGTAAAGAGACTGATGTAGTTGTCTTTTATGTTTTTGTTAACCTTGTAAAACTTGCAAGATAGGAAACCTAGGTTTCTTTTCTGTCCAGGATCTTAAAACCTCCAGTATATACTTGTCAAACTTGCAATTGAGGCATCAATAATGAGATGAGCACTGGATAGTGATATCCTCAAAATGTTTTCTTAACTGCTTTATTTATTCGATTATTTATTTGGCCTCTCAACATCCATGCTTAATTTTTTTATGATGTCAGATATGTTGCATCATATCCATGTGCTTATAATATCAAAATTTGCTTCCTAGACTCGTGTTAGAGGGAGAAATTGGATACATGTTCAAGTTGCTTTGCTTGGAATTTTTCTATAGGACACTGATCTTAGTGACATGGATCCATTGGTATGCGTGTCAGATTTGAAGCCCTTTCTTAGTAAAGATTGACCACTTCAGTGACGTCCAAATGGATTGGCCCAGGTGTTTGTATGCATTGGACTTAATTCTGTCTATTTTTTATTTTCTTGGAACAAATTGTACTTGTTTGATGGTCTTGGGTGTTACCACCTGCTACTGAATTGTATGACAATGACATTCTTCTAAATAAGTAACAATCACCACATGAAAACGATATTTACTGGGACATCATGTCGCTCTGTTTTGTCACAGAAATCATGTGTTCGTTACATATATTGACAATAAGAGACTATATGAGTAACAGAATCTAATGACCTTCAACCATGCTTGCAATGTGTGCAAATGTAGCCCCATCTTCAGTGCGTTGTATCTCATAATTATATTTTCAGCCTTTAAGAGAGTTACATGCTTCAAATCAGGATATCTATTGGATTATTTTCTTGTATATCCATTATGGTATGGAATATCTTACTCAATATTGTTGCCTTGTGATACTTTCTTAGGTGATGAGAAAAGCGGACATGCCTCCAGATTTCTTGGTGCCATCCCCGCCCGCTTGGAAGTCAGGGCAGCCATTTTACCCGCAATCTTCTTGGAAGGGTTCTGGCCATTATACCAGCACTCATCTCCAATGGAGACGGGACAATGCTGCAAATAAAGATAACTCTCTATCTGCCACTACAAATGGATTGAAATCTTCCACTACAGGAGAGTAGGTCGCATGGATATGATGATTGCTTGTGTAGATGAGGACGTTTCTTTTGGGTGTCCGCCCTGGTTGAATTTGAGCTGAACACAAACTATTCAACTGAGAGTTCTAGTTGGATTACTATGTTGTTCGGTCGGATCCAATCTTGTTCAGAATTTTGCCTTGCCTCTGCTGCTACCATGCTCACACTGCTCGACCTTTTGCCTCAATTTGGTCTATTAATCTGCACAGAAGATTTAGGCCTTTGCAGAATCCCCAGCATGTGTCTTTTTATTGTGGTTTCCTGCTTACCTTTGCCACCAAAGAAGTCATAGGAACCACGATGGTTGATGTCCCAAACCGGCTTCATTTGCCACTAGGCTTCCAGTATGTCATTTATTGTGAAAAGCCTGCTTGAAGCATATGTTCCCTAGTGATTTTGATGTAATCCAGCCGAATATGTTGTGGATAAATGAATGTAGAAATGAAGTGTGCCAAATAGGCTTTCTGGTATTTTTTTTGGTACCCATCATATATGTGGTAATCTTTTCCGTAATTTGGTTTTGCCCGGTTATATTACTGGATTGATCACTCAGACAAATAGGGTTTCAGTCTTTGCTTGTACACCAGGGCCCTTGTAATTATTAACACCACTGGGAAGGATACCTTTGTAAACATTAGCTGCTTCATGTGAATTTTCTTTTTTTTTTTTTACCTGCCATGATTCGTTTCGCATGATTGTTCTTGTGGATCTGGATCTGTTCATGCTGTTTCAACTTCTAAGTATGTCAAGGACTGAGCTGCTGGAAGAGGATTAGTTAAGATTGATGTTCCGCATGTGCTCCCCGCTTTGTGTTTTGCATCCAGTTTTCCCCAAGAAGTTCAGCAAGCATTGTGATGAAGTATGGGAAACTGGGTCTCGGCTCAGTGTGTCGGGTACCAGGCTTGCTGTAGCTTTGGGGATTTGTCGTTTGGGGTGCAGCTCTGGTGTTTGAGGTGACCTACAAGACAGTTCTTGGTACCGATGAAAACCCCTTCAATGATCATGTCAGAGTTAAATATAAGAGTAAATACTAGTAAATGATACAACATACCTCCCTAGGTTGGTCTGTGACCCTTTATATTGGATCTCTTATAATCTCTTATAATATGTGTGTGAGGCTCACACACATACCATATTATAAGAGATCCAATTCACGTGATTGGCCCTCTTATTGTATGTGTGTGTGGCTCACACTTGAACCGAACCCCTTGTCATCACCCCTATCCTTGCAATTGTGTGGTGGATCTTGATGGGCCTGCTTGACTCGTCAATCCTTGCCTTATCACTAGTCTCCCCCCGCCCCAGTCCGACGAGTGGGTGAGCATGTCGGACTTTCATTGTTTGCTGAGAGGTTGTCAACCAGAAAGTGTTCAATATTTTGTGAGGGTCGATTGCGCAGATAGGGGAGATTGTTTTTTTCGTTTTTTTTTTTTTAATATTCTGTTTTGAACCTCATCTCAATTTTCCTGCCTTCTCTCTGGAACCGTTGTATGTCTTTTAAATTTTCTCAAAAAGGTGGCTGACGTGGCGGGTTTTGATTGGGTGTCTGGAACCCCCTCGTCTGTTTAAGGGCGCTTTTTATTTTAACTTTCATCTTCTTTGGATTCCAGCGTCTCTTCGAAGAACGTTTCGGGATTCATTCCTGGTCTTCCTCGGGTTCTTTAGTAAGTCATGTCTTCCCTTCTTGCTTTGGGTCCAACTTTTTCCTGGGGCCGAGTTGCCCTCGATCTTTCTTAGCGTCCTCAACGTCTTCTCCTATTCTGATCTCAGTAGTTCCCTTTCTTTGGTCTGACCTAGTGATAAATCCCTCGGTTGTGGTTGGGAAAAACTTCGGTTATTGAAATTGAGTGGGGGAATCTGATGAATATGGATCCTCTCTTTCCACCTCGGTTTTATGGAAGTCAGACATGGATGAAGTTATTTCTCGAGTATGAGATGGGGGCTCCTAGTCCTGAAGACCGACGTCAGCAACCTCGGGATGAAAGATTTGTGTTTATGGGAGGGCCTTAAATGTGGTTTCAGATTTCCGATAACCTCCAGCTCCACGTCCATGGAGTCCAAATGCCTGGCGTGTCATGATCGGCCTTTTCTCTCTATGTCATTCTCAGAAGATTTATTTCTCAGCAGATCTCTTCAGGTATTTCTATGTGCAACTGAAGGGTCCTCCCAAACTGGCCTGAAGGAAACCCGTTAGGTTCATTTTGCGTCTATGGAGGGTCAAAAAGTCGTTCTTCGACTTCCTACTTTAAATTTTCTTTTTTTTCTTTTTTTGGAAAGTTAAGTATCTTTTTTTTTTTTTCCTTTTTTTTTTCATTCCTTGTCATTTAGGGTCTCAATGGGATACCCTGACTAGACGGTGTTAGTATTTTGAGAGTATTTTAAAATTAAGAAAAGTTCTTTTAGTCTCACATTGGATATAAAAAAAAACTTTTTAGTGTTTATATATGGAGTTTTTTCATGATAGCTCTGTGGCCTAAAAATTAGGAGGTGCTCGCACGCACACAAGCCCATTGAGGGCTCAGTGAAGGAAATTATGTTACTGGGTCTGGAAAATCTTAATGTGCATGTGCACCCACATCGCACGCGCAGGGGAGGTGCAAATCCGGGTTTCAGAGCCTCAGTTGATGTGACCCAAATAGGCTAAGTTTTGTCAATTTTATTTTTAGATTTAAAATTAAAATAAAATCTTTCCAACTCCTGTCACAATATTTGGGTCAGAAATAGCTGTTGAGATTCGTATCTTTTCATTGATCATGTCAGAGTTAGCCGTTGAGAGCTCTCTGTCCAAAGTTCTCCAGTGACACTTTTCAAGGCAATATTGCACAAGGAAAGATTTCTTCCCCTGTCGATTGGTTCTCTGTTTAAAGATTGTTTTCTCTGCCCAAAGATTTTCTAATGATGATAAACTCTCTTTATAAAGGATATATTCCCTATTCTCAAGAACACAGCTCAACCATCTTCTTCCTTCTCTGAAATTTTCTTAAACTCTTCAATTCTTCACTGCATCTACTAGAGGAAACAAAACCGAGCTGTTTGAGAGCATGTGCATTACAAATGCACGCTTGTAAGGCCAACGATCGTTGAATCTTGGACTGTAGGTCGCTATCAACCTGCTGCACCGAGATACTCTCTTAGAGGGGCGCGATCTACTCTTAAGGACATTGCTCCGCTCGCCCCGATTAAATTAGAGTTTCTTCCTTCTTGAAAGTTTAATTTAAATAGCTTAGCAGTAATTTGTACATTATTTTTCAACAATCTTAACAATAGATATGAATATTGCTATGGTTGCTGCTATTAATGTTAAGTCTCTGCTTGACATGTCTAGGATTAAACCATTTAATGGAAACCACTATAAAAGATGGGAAGAAAAAGTTATGTCTACACTTGATGTAACTGGTTATGCCTTTGTTATCACTGATCCTATACTAGAGAAAGAAAAATAATTGTAAAACTGGGAAAAAGCCAACAAAGTTTGTAGAGACATCATTCTGGAGCACACTTAGTAATGCAATGTTTGATATTTACTGTCCTTATTAAACTGCAACTGAAATTTGGGGAAAGTCTTAATAAGAAATACATTCTTGAAGATGCTCGAGCTCAAAAAATTTGCTATTAGAAATTTTCTGAATTTTGTCATGTCTGATGAAAAAGATATTTCCTGTCAAATTTATGAATACCATGTTCTAATTGATGATCTTAAAAGTTAAAATATCACCCTACTCGAAGTCTTTATTACTGGAGCCCTAATTGAAAAACTGCCCGACTTATGGAAAGATTACAAGAAAGAACTGAAGCATAAAAGAAAACAAATGAACCTTGAAGATGTAATAATTCATATTAGAATTGAAGAGAAAAATAAAGAAAGAAAGAAAACTGAAAGGGCCAAGGAGCTTACTTCCAAGGCAAATCTAATTGAAAGCAAGTCATTTAAACCAAAAAAATATTTTCATAAGCCAAACTTCAAATCAAATCAGAACCTTAAGATGAAAAGAAACCCTAACTCTACTTTTAAGAAGAAAGGAAACTGTTTTGTGTGTGACAAATCTGGACACTATTCAGAACAGTGTAGGTTTGAAAGACTGGAGAGGCTCCATCCAAACCACAAACTAGCCTGGTTGAGAGTGACATTATTGCTGCTGTAATCTCTGAAGTTAACATGATTGCACATAATAAGAACTGAGTGATTGATTCCGGGACAACCTGACATATATGTGCTGACAGAAGAGCTTTCTCTTCTTACTCCTTTGTTGATGATGGTGAACAAGTGTTCATGGACGATTCGAGGCCCTCACCTGTTGTGGGTAAAGGAAAGGTGCTTCTCAAGTTTATTTCAGGGAAGATCCTTTCTCTTACAAATGTGCTTAATGTTCCTAGATTCATTGGAACCTCATTTCTGTTTCTCTTTTTAGAAAAGCTGGAGTTAAGGTCTGCTTTGAATCTGACAAAATTGTAATGACTAGGAATAGATAATTTGTTGGTAAAAGGTACTGTAGTCAGGGTTTATTTATGCTGAATGTACTAGAAATCATGAATGAAAATGTATCTACCTCTTCTGCTTACATGATTGACTCTTGTAATCTTTGGCATAGTATGTTAGGACATGTCAGTTTTTCTTACAATAAAAAAATGAAAGATATATGTCTCTTACATAATATAACTATATCTGATCATGACAAATGTGAAATATGTGTTGAATCTAAATCCACTAAGAAATCATATAAAAGTGTACAAAGAGAATCTGAATTGCTTGAGCTTATTTATAGTGATCTTGGTGACCTGACAAATAACTTAATTAGAGGTGGTAAAATATTCTATATCACCTTCATTGATGACTGTTTTAGATATACAGTAGTCTATCTGTTAAGATCTAAAGATGAAACCTTTGAAATGTTTTGAAATATAAATCAGAAGTTGAAAATCAATTAAATAAGAAAATCAAGAGATTGAGATCGGATAGAGATAGTGAATATGAACTTAAACAATTTAATGAATTTTGTTAACAACATGACATAATTCATGAGACTACCCCTTCATATTCACCTGAATCTAATGGTGTTGCTGAAAGAAAAATAGAATACTAAAAATATGATAAATGTTAGGCTTATAAGTTCTGGTGCACCTCTGAACCTGTAAGGGGAGGCTATACTCTATGCTTGTCATATTCAAAATAGAATACCCTATAAGAAAACTAGCATAACCCGATATGAAATCTGAAAAGGTCATGCACCAAACTTAAACTATTTAAAAGTGTGGGGGTGCCTAGTTAAAGTTCTTCTACCTGAATCCAAAAGAAAGAAACTAGGACCCAAAATTTTTAACTGCATGTTTATAGATTATGCGCATCATAGTGCTTCATATAGGTTTCTTGTTACTAGAAGCGATAATAATCTTATGGAGGTTATCACTATTATTAAAACTAAAAATGTAGAATTCTTTGAGCATATTTTTTTCCATTGAAAACTCATTTTGATAAGCCATCTCATGCTTCATCATCTAGTCATGCACAAGAATCTGATGAAAATGAAGAGATTAAATTAAGAAGTAAAAGAGTTAGAAAAAAACTGACTTTGGTAAATATGTTTTTATCTTATGCCTGCAACTTGATTTTTATTGTGCAAGTTCAACTAGCAGGATGGATTCATCAGAGGCTCGGAAGGTTTCGAAGCAGAGGAAGGCAACAGAGAAGGAGAAGGCAAAGCAGCTAAAGGATCAATAGCTGATGCAGGTGAAGGAAGTTGGGGGTGGTCCAAATCTTTGAAGGAGACTGCGGAGTCTGGTGGAGTTGCGCCAAAGACTTTTGAAGAGTCCTCTAGCATTCGAGAAGGGCAATGGCTCGGGATGTTGCTCGTTCAGAGAAGGGAGCTCAGGTGACTCCTGAGGAGATGGTTTGAGCCGAGAAGGTTGGGTCTGAGGCAGTGAAGGTCATTTCCGCAAGTTGATCTTCGGTCTGACTCCTGCCTCTATCCAACGGTGGGTCACCCTCGGAGTTAGAAATCTTTGCACGAAAAGAAGATATTTTTTAAATAGACAATGAACTCGTTCTTATTGAATATTGTTCGAAGGGAATACACAAAATATTGCAGGAGGGTCGGTTGTTTGAGCCCAACTAAATGCCGGTGGATGAGATAAAGCTCTCAGAAGATACAACATTTATACGAAATCAGAGCCAGATTTGAAGAGGTTCCAACCGCCGATCTGTCCGTTTATCCTCTACCATGCCCTTCAAACCGCCTCCTAGATATAAATAGTGCATCACCAAAACTAGGTTCTATAAGCTCAATCTAAAGACAAATACTATAGTCAGCAGCTTCTCATCCCCAGAATCCATCGCGCCCGCACGCCTTAGGAGTAGGACTTCAGCTCGATTGCATTCAACACTCTATAGGGATTCTCTATCTCCAAAGCTCAAACTTTTCTCACAAGACTCCGGGAAAGCCGTCAGGACCCTCCTCCTTTTGTTTCGAGCCGCTTCTCTCCCTCTCTTCCTATCTATTTCAAAAAGTCTCTGGGAGCGTTGTTGGACCCTCCAACCTTTTTAGAGGGTATTGTGCCCAACTGATCTTGACGATCTAGTTTATGGAAGCCGATATGTTGACAAAGAAGGATGATCGCGACAACCACCTATATCCCATCTTTTAACGGTCTATAGGAATATAAAAGAGTTGTAGGTCTACTGTTTCATGAAAGCACTCTCGTCCTCGCGTAGAAACTCACCTTAGTTACCTTGTAAAACAAACAAAAAGAAGGGGGTTAGACTAAAGGTGTGTAGTAATCTAATTCTAGAAACTATAACTAATATGCAATTAATCTAAAAATACTTAACGGTGAGTGATACCCAAAGGGGAGGAGAATCTAGATCGGTCTCCTCCCTACCCAAAAAATTATGGAGAAATATAGGATATAAAGAATTAAAGATGCTTTGATATTTAAAAATGACATTATAAGATGAAGAAAATAAAAATAAAAATAAATATAAAACTGATACTGTCTACCAATTCACATGAAGCTTGATATCAAAATTGAACCGCACAGATGGCAGAGAACATAAAGTGCTTGAATATGCATGTTGTTGAGATCACACCAACAATCGGGCTATGATACCAGCTGTCGTGCGCCTAAGACAATGAAAGACGTTACAGAACCATGACAATATGTATCACTTGCAAAAGAAAACTTGTAAAACAAAGTAGCAATACCAAAAGAAAAAAGAAATAACATGAGAATTTAACGTGGTTCGGCTAAACTCGACCTACGTTCACGAGGAGAGAACTTGAGAAAATTTTATTAATATATTTGGTACAAGAGATCTAATCTTCCCCTTGATTCTCACATTGGCATTCACTTTTCCCTTAAATCCCTCAAGATTACAAGAGTGTTTCTTCTCTTTTTGCACCGGCACCCGCCTCTCTCTCTTTGCACTTGCTTTCTATATTTTCTTTGTGTAACAATATACTATTTTACAATTTTTATTTATAGAGTTTTATAATACAAAACTTATTTGAACTATGAGATGATCTTGACCGTTGGATGCTTGACGAACTTGATCAATCCTTGTAGGCGTTGATTTTCTTGATCTAAAACAATTCTTGACCCTTCAGTCTTTAGAAACTAATCCTTTAATAAATAGAATTTTGGGAATCAACACTGCAATTTGTTATACTCCTCTTCACCATGTGGGAAACTAGACGCCTTACGTGGAGAAGGAGCACTGCACCAAATCCTCGAGATCCCGGCTAGCTTCGCAGGGCCCGGCCCCACCAATTTACCCTTTTTTTCCATTTGGGGAATCGAACACCACCCCACCCACACTACTAAGTTCAGAACATGGCTCTGATACTACTTGTTGGGAATCATTCTAAAAGGTTAACCTATTAGGTGGAGTAGCCCAAATCCTTATATACTCAAGACCATCCCCATGTCTAGTCGATGTGGGACTATTTTTTGACATCCAACTCAACACATATGACTAATTAAACACATAACAATATGCAAATAATTAAGTTGCAATGCATGAAGACACACATGATTGGCAGCATGATGAATAATAAAGGAGAAAAGAAGCCAAGCCCGAAAACTAAGCTTAACATGATCAAAAAAAATTTAGAACATCAAACCAGGAAGACGTGTTGCCTTCTACTGTTACTTCTCTGCAGCTGTGATTGCTGGTGGCGCGCTGCTACCGCTCCCCGCATGTCGCAAACACCAACGTAGTTTGCCTGTAGGGAGAGAGGAAATAAAAGCTTGATGGAAGAGTTTTTTAACTCATTGAAAGAGAAAACACAGAGATCGGAGTCCAGAAAAAGCGAGAAGCAGTCCAAATGCAGGCCAGAACAATGGCCGGCTGACCGCCCGGTTGACCGGTGTGCACAACGTGCACATGTGCAGCTTGATTGACCACCCAATCGACCATAGCAAGGAGAGCGGTCGACCGGAGCGGTCGATCGACTGGCATGCCCAACTTTCTGTTGGGTTCGGTCGACTGATTGATCAGCCAAAAGGATGTGTCGGTTGACCGCCCGGTCGGCCGACAGGCGAATTTGCTTCTCCTGCTCAGATTCAGATTTCGTTTCTGAAAAGGGGTCGAATTTAATTATGGCTTCCTAAAACCCATGAATTATATCCCTCTAGAAAAACATATATTGATTGTTGAATCAATAAAATCTCTCTCCCTTGCCTCGAGGACGTAAGCTAATTGCCAAATCTCGTTAAGTATTGTTGGCCCAAAAGCCATTAGCCCTAGTTTTGATGATAACAAAATATTTGTAGTTATGTTTTTAACAATTTTGCTTAACAAAGTTTCAGGTTAACTCTTTGTTGCATTTTGCCTCCATCACAAGACTCACACGTTTGGAAGCCAAGAAAATGTAGATCTTAGAGCCTAAGCACATAGAAGAGCTCAAGGATCAGGATTTCAAAAGAAGACGATATCAAGATTTGTATTTTTGCCTTTTCCATTTTAGATTGGATTTATAGTCGTTTGTTAAAACGAAGATGATATAGATTGATAGCTCTTTTGAGATTGACACTCGCATCTTTCACAGTCCTAAAGTGTTTTAAAAAGAGTTCAAAAAATTTCTCTTTTCCATTTTCAAGATCAAGTTTTGGAAAAATGAGTTCTGAAAAAACTGGTATTCGATTTAGAAAAATATATACAAAATATAGTTCTAACTTTATTTTGTGTTGATCCATGATCACACACTGGTTCTATAAAATCTCTATAACTCTATTTTGTATTTAAAAATTAAAAATTATTTTGTCGGAAAAATATTGGTTTCAAAAAGATTTCCACAACAAGTTTTTGGCCTAAGGTCGGTCGACTGATCGGTTGACTGTAGGCAGAACAGATTGCTCTGTCGGTCGACCGAGCAGTCGACCGGCATGCACCAAAGTGCATTCTGTACACTTCGGTCGACCGTGCGGTCGACCAACTGCAAGATCTTTGCTTTCGGTTGGGTCCGGTCGACTGCCCCGGTCGACCAACAGAGAGCTTTGCTCTCTGGTTGGGAAAAACGATCGACCGACCGGTTGACTGCTATCCCCAATGGTCGAAAATCTGACCGTTAACAGTTGAAAATCTGACTATTTGGCCAGTCAACTGATAGAAGGATTTCCTTCTGATTTTTTTCCAACAGCTATATCCTGTTTTTTCTTTTTTTGGGTCTTTTGCAAACGACTCTTTTGGGTTTTCTCCTCATGTTTTCATCCCCTATAAATAGTGGGACGATAAAAAAACCCAAGAACAGGATTTAAGAAGTTTGAAAAAGATATTACAAGTTTACAAGAAGCTTTTCTCAAGTTTTAGCCTTTTTTTAAAAAATTTTCTTTTAAGTCAAAATTTCACATTCTTGATTTTTAGCTTGAGCCTTCTCTCTACATCTTTGCAAGCTATTTCTACTACGCAATCCCAAAAAGTTTCACCTCCTCATCTTGGTTATAAGATTGTGCTTGTGAGCCTTTTGTGATCAAGAGAAAATCACCGATTTTCTTCTATTGTGAAGTTGTAGAGGTTGAGTCTCAAGTGAGCTAGTGAGCTCCGTGTTGGTGTTGTGGCACCGCGAGAGAGGACTTGTGAGTCTATTGAGTTCTATTGAGAACTTGTAATGGTTGACGATCTATGAGATTGGTCATTGTGAAAATCCTTCATAGTGTTGAAGGAGGGCATGTAGAGCAGTGGCTCGAACCTCAAAACATATCATCATGTTTGCGATTATTTACTCTTTCTCTCTTCACTCTACTCTCTCTTTACTTACTTGCATACTTATATTATTTATTTACTATAAGTATTTCTTGTATTGTGACTGGTATTTGCTAGGTTGCTAGGAAGTTAATTTTTGTTCCGCATTATTTTTCATTTAGTATAGCCATCACTTATTCACCCCCCTCTAGGTGATTTACAAATATTGTGTTTGATTTTCTCTATTTGTTATTTGTTCTTTTCTTTTAGGTACTTTTCTAGTGCATCTCTCTCTGTTGCTTGGGGTTCCTCAATTGGTTGTTACCTGATATGCGCAACAAGTGGTATCAGAGCATCCCAGGTTCGTTGTGAGATCATATGTCGATTTCAAGAGCATTGGTGGCTATTTGGCAGAGATCGTGTGTCGATCTCAGAGCAGCGTTAGGACTGTTTGTGAAATCGTGTGTCGATCTCAGAACAGCATTTGGATTGCTCAACGAATCAAATTTGGCGAAGTAGATCGTTTCAGAAACTTTTATAGGGTTTCACTTTGAGATAAAGATCCTACTTTATCTAGTTTTTTGATCTAACTCCATTTGCTTTCCGCATTGTTTTTGAGGAATCTATTGAGAAGATGGCTGAAGATAGTATATCTATGGTGAGAACTATGAATCCACATCCATTGAAGATTGATATGGTAAAGTTTGACAGTAAGAACAACTTCAGGATGTGGAGATGTGAGGTGATGGATGCATTGACGGCATCAAATCTCGAAGACACTCAACGATTGGAGAAAAAATGCGAGATTACTTCTGAAGAGGATTTGGACAAGGTGAATGACGGCATGTGGTTTGATAAGGTCTTGTTTAATACAAGACATCAAGTATCATGTGTTATATGAAACATCTGTAAGGCAGCTGTAGGAGATTATAGAGAAGAAGTATCTGACCAAAAGCATAGAGTCGCGTTTGTAATTGAAGAGTAGGCTTTTTATGGCTTTCAGTTGAAGAGAGGAATCTCCATTGAAGAACACATAAATAACAACACCAAGCTTCTTACAGATTTAGTTAACGTGGATGAGAAGATCGAAAAAGAGGATAAAGCGTTGATTCTACTGAATTTTTTCCTAAAAGAGTATAAGGCCTTCATCCTAATTTTGATCAATGGTAAACAAACACTTAACTATAGTGATGTATCAGCTGCTCTTTTAAATTATGAAGTGAGGAGGAAAGACAAACAGTCTTCTTTTAATGGTACATCAGCAGAGGCGTTGTTGGTAAAAGGTAGAGGATCCAATCGGAAGGGCAAAGGTGAGCGTCAGATATTGGAGTCCAGGCCAGGGTTTAAAAATCTGAAGAAGAATCAGTGTGCCTTCTGCAAAGAGATAGGGCACTGGAAGGTACTGTCCAAGGATCAAGAATAAGAGTAAGAAGAAGGAGCCGAAAACTAAGGCAAATCTTGCACAGGTGGTCCGTACTCAAGCCGGTACTTCACAGGCAAATGAATCGGACTCAGACTCATCAGTATTCTCTTTCTCTGTTACTACTTCTATTGTTGGTTACTCAGAAGACTCTGAGTGAATATTAGATACTGAAGCTCCTATCATGTATACCAAACATGAATTGATTTTTTAGCTTTAAGAAGTTAGATGGATGTTCTGTTATCATGGGTGATGATCGCCCATATAATATAGAAGGAATAGGTACAGTCCAGATTAAGATATTTGATGGGATGGTACGAGAATTAAATAAAGTGAGGTATGTACCTCAAGTGAAAAAGAATCTTATCTCCGTTGGTGCCTTGGAAGCATTGGGCCACGCAATATCTGTTAGAGATGGTGTTCTCAAGATAACTAGAGGTTCAATGGTGGTAATGAAGGGCGTCCGACGAATCAACCTATACTACTTGATGGGTAGTAGGTTACAGGGTGTGTTGCAACTTCTATTTCTTCAGATGGTTATTGCACACATGTCTGGCATATGAGGTCCGGACATACAGGTGAAAAGTCTAGCAAAGAAGGGATCATTGGAAAATACATCTACCTGCAACATGAAATTGGGTGGACATGGTATTCTGGAGAAGAAGATGAAGGTGAAATTCGTCACCACTACTCATCGCTTGGAAGGTCTTCTTGATTGTGTTCTACGTAAGTATTTAGGGATCTGCTAAGAATGCATCGCTTGAAGGTCATAGGTACTTTATCTCTTTTATTGATAATTTATCTAGGCATTATTGGATATATCTTATGAGACAAAGATTTAAAGCCCTAGGTATTTTGGTGAAGTGGAAAGATATGATGGAGAAACAGATTGGTAAGAAGATTAAGGAGCTCCAAATTGGTAATATTGAAAGATACAAGAACCAATTCCTATAATTTGGCCAGAACACTCGTATTAGTACTCACTTCACATATGGAATACATGAGTTGGATAAGAAAATCAACTGTTCCTTACTAGAGAAGGCTCGATGTTTGTTGTCTGATGCACGATTAGACAAATCATTTTGAGCTGAGGTGATTGTATATGCTTGTCATCTCATAAATGGACTGTCATCGACTGCGATAGGAGGCAAAAATCTGTTGGATATTTGATCAGGTGAGCTACTCAGGATTATGTTCTGCTGCGGGTATTTGAAAGTCTAACCTACTTTAGTGCCAAAGATGTGTTGGCCCAGAGGCCTATCACTTTAGTTTTGATGATGCTTAACTCATATAGTTATAGTTTACTAATAATCTTGTGTTTAAACCGTTTCAGTGATTGACGAAGATATTAGTAGGTGTTTAGCTTCAATAAAGATGTTTTGGAGCTTTCACATGAAGATTTAAGAGCTCGCGCGTCAAGATTGCATCTAGCACTCGGTTGGAGTCAAGCTCGTGCTTGGATCAAGTCAGCTTGGAGACAAAGAAAACTTCAGTTTGTGTTTAGTTTAGTATGTTTAGATCTTGTGTAAAGATTAGATAGTATTCATATGCTCAAATTTATATACACACACAAGTTTAAAGTTTATTGGTTTTGATTTTTGGTTTAACCGATTTTGAATTTCATGTCAAAAACATAGATATATATATATATATATATATATATATATATATATATATATATATATATATATATATATATATATATATGTATGTATATTGGATTCTATCCATATACAATATGTTTCAAATTTGTTTCAATATCATGTTTTTGTAATTACATGAGTTTTGGAAAAAATGGTTTTCCATTTCAAAAATTCATGTTTTGAAAAATACTGATTTTGTGTTTAATCTTATTTTCAATATCGCAAAAATGGTTCAAATTGTTTATAATATGTGTTAAATTTTGATCACACATATTTGTTATTCAAAGATCTAATAAGACCTTATTTTTGTGAAATTTATGTGATTCTATGGGATTTGGTTGAAGATATAAAGACCAAGTTTTTAATCCCCAAATATATGTGACCGGCCTTCTGTTGGTCGACTAGAGTCGACTGGTCTGATCTACCGATGTACACAAACATGCATATGCCATTTGGCTGGAGTGCCGGTCGACCGCTAGAGAGCTCTGATCTCTGGATCTGGCCCGGTCGACAAGGCGGTCGACCGATAGAGAACGCTGCTCTCTGTATCCAGGCCTCGGTTGACTGGCCGATCGACCGATGGCACAACGGTCGAAAATCTGACCGTTTGCCGGTCGACCGGGCAGTCAACCAACAACAAAATTTTTCTACTGATTTGGCCCAACGGCTAGTTTTTGGAATGGGCTATAAATACCCATCCCTTTGCGCTGTTTTGATCAAGATTTTAGAGAGCAAATTTTGCCATCTTTACAGGTGTTTAAAAGCAAGTTTTTAAAAGAGTTTTTGGCCCAAAAGATTTATTCTTTATTTGTTTTAAAGTGTTGGAAAATCAAAGAAAAAGAGAGTCTTTAGGAGATTGGTTTTTGGATCTTTATTTCAATATCTATCTTGTATTTTCTCAAGAGTTTTTCTTTGTTGTTTTCATTTCCAACCAGTTTATTTTCTCACACTTGAGCTATCATATCTATCCTATCTATAGGATCTTGTTTTTGTGAGAAAAGTTAGTTTGGGGTCTTTGAGATCACCAAGAGTTGTAACCTTCTTTGTGTTTGTTATTATCCCTCTTATGTAGAGGTGATTGTGGAGATTGTGTTGGTATTCCTCTAAGTATAGAGGTGATTGAGATTGTTGTTTGGCTAAGTGCCTTATCCCTCTAAGTGTAGAGGTAATTGTTAGAGTTTTGACTTTGAACCTTATCCCTCTAGTGAGAGAGGTGATTGTTGTTTGGCAAAGTGCCCATCCCTCTAAGCGTAGAGGTGATTATTGTTTTGCCTTGCCTCTTGTGTAGAGGTTGTATTTGTTGGAGAGAGGACTTGTATATTCCTAGTTGTATTTACCCAAATCCTCAGTGAGGGTTCCCTATGTGGGAAGTCCTATGTGGACGTTATAGTGAAAATCCTTCTCTGTGAAGGCGGGGACGTGGAGCAGTGGCTCGAACCTCGAAACATATCTTATTGTTTGTTATTGATCCACTATTTCTAAACTCTCTCTTATATCTTGCATTGCATCATATTATTCATATCTTATATATACTTGGTATTGTTTGTATGCCTCACTTGTGTTGAACCAAGAGAGCTTCATATACCACCTCAACTCTTAATTAGAAGAATTTAGAGGAGATAGTCCAGAGCCCGTCACCGAAAATTTGACTACACTCTTTGGTTACACTAAGTGTGTTGCAATTAGTTTTTAATTCCGCATATTTTGTCATTAGATTAGCCATACACCTATTCACCCCACTCTAGGTGTATTTTCAATTGGTATCAGAGCCTACGCTCCTGATATTAGGTTTACCCACCTAAGAGTGAGATCTTGTGTGACGCCCCGCTTCCCAAAATAAAATGAAGCGGAGACGCGACACGAGTCGGCGACGCATATTCACAAGGAAAATACCTCACGTATACGCGCTAAGCCTTAAGTAACCCAAAACAAACTATAAATCAAAACAATAATGAATCATGATTACTGCAATATCACATATAAGTATCCACGCATGATATCATATAAATGAAGAACTAGAATAACAACTGAATTTGATATAACGAAAATCAGGAAATAATATGAAGGTAAGAAAGATAAGAATACCGGAATCGAATAGGGAGAGTCCAGCTCCTTGCAAAGTGTACGGTCTCATCGAACACCTGAACACTATAAATAAAGCGTCCAATATCTGGACGTATAAATCTAGGGTCGTCAGAAAGCGACCTGGTGAGTGTGTGTGTAAAGAGGAGAACTCGTACATATAAACAATGTGCATAAAGTAATAACAAGAATAACTGTAGATATAAGAGAACTAAATAACATGATAAACAAACAGCTGAAGGGTAACTGCATAACAACATGAATGAAGATAAAAGTCAACTATTACAACTGTAAACTAATAGCTGATGTCAAGATGTGTAACCTAGCATATGTCACTAGTCTGGTTGGTTGTTATTAATCTAACTAATGTAGTACTTAGCTGTGACCCATACCACAGCCGTTTTCTCACATATCAAACAATGTTATTCTTAATGTAACTGCCTGCTAATGTAGTACATGTGTTTTAGAAGAGTACCGTGCATGCCCGGTAACACGGTTTAACACTCCTGGCGCTGAGCCAGGACAAGCCGCAAGGTCTAATATCTGAATATCACAGCCCCACACGAAAGGACAACTAATGTGGCACCATAATCCGGGCATAGCCCTGACAATTGAAAACTGAATAATTAGGTAGCAGTACTACCTTGGTTCCCCATGGTTGGAACCCATAACTCGGTACCATAAGAAGTCCTTCCAAAATACACGACATGCATCATCAGACAATTACCCCTGTTCCTCGGGTTATGGTATCTTTTATTAATAAGAAATCAATGTGATTTAATATGTAATAGTAATTGATATCTCCAACAACTATTGATGTCAATACTAGTTGATAATCTGATAACTAACAACTGATATCTGATAATTGAGTAGCTGACAACTAATATCTGACATCTGAAATAAGGTACTAGAGATATAGTCACTAACACAAAGGTGTCACTAATAACTGGTAACTGATACATATATCTACCAACTCTCATAAACTCTGAACACGTCATATGATCACTAACAAATAATCTTACCAACTGATAAAGTGATGATTGCTATCTGGTAACTCTGAAGTATAAAATCACTGATACCGATTAGATCACTATCACAATAACTCATTCTCTATTAACTGAAGTAATCAATAACCAAATATGAAGCACATGGTATGTCATCGAGATCAACAAGGTCAACACATACCGAAATCATATCTAAAGAGGAAACATCCTCAAATAACTGCAATTTAGAATAGTTCACTTCTAAGTAAATACCAACCACTCATCTATACTCAAATAATATAATTAGTTGATACATTGAGAAACCCTTGCTTCTAATAATCCAAAACTATTATGATATCACATATCGAAGTCCAAGTAAGATACCCACACATTTGGTCGCAATCCAACAAAAATCGGTCACATCTAAATACTGATTATATTAAATATAAATAACATAAATCCAAGTTCAACTTAAACTCTAACTAAGTCCATATACTGATCCAAGCGTCAAGTAATCTAATTTCTTAGTAAAGTAACAGCATAACAAGTCTGTCATCAATACCCAAATGAATCATTACCTAAGTTATTACCAAATGAAAGAACAATAAGTTTAAGAAGTACTCTACATGAAATATATCATATGTCCTCAAATATAAACTGGGCCAACTAACTAGTGGATTGAAATGAGTCACGGTCTAATGTACATCAAAACTAGGCCTATGCCAACAACGCCAAACTACCAACACATAAAGTGACACTGATACAAGTTCCTATCAACTATGTAATTAAAGTGAACAATCATAGATACCTCATGAAGTAATACAAGTAATCAAACTGGTAAAAAATAACAGAAAGTCGCATGAAATGATAAGTGTAACATGTAAACGCATACCGACAACGGTAAATAGAAAATGCACAAGAATGAACACTCACATGAAATGACGCAGTTTCGTAACCGAATTGCCGTCTAGTCTTCACTGCACGAACTGGTACTGATCTACGGATCATCCCATTGGCCAGTCTTCGAATCGCCATGGTATCGGGTCCACAACGAGCACGAATTCGGATCGGGTTTTTGGGTCTCCAGCAACGGTCCGGATCTCACCAAACGAATCCGAAACACTGCGACACGCAATCAAACACATGAACTCATATAAACATACCCTCGTACACGTATATATTCCATAATATACACCCATAAACATACACATACACCCACTTACATGTACATATACAAGTACACATACATACATAGTCACTATATATATATACACACATATACAATCATCAATTCACGCACACACACCTATATATATAAGTATGCATGCACTTAATTAAATAACATACACTTAATAAAATGACATACCCATCCACACAAATAAATAGCAACCCTTGCATATAAATCAAGACACGTTACTACACATTATATAAAACATATATATTAACATGAAATGGAAGAGAAATAAAGTAGGAGAAGGAAAGTAGACTCACATAATAATGTGGTGATTTGCAGCGCACTGACGGAGGCTCTGGCGGAGGCGTCAGGGGCTGCGGAGGGTGTCGTTGGATAGAGCATCTCACCGTAAAGGGCGTGGTACGTTCGTGCTCGCCGACAGTGATCCATGGCGACCCACGGAGTGTCGGAAGAAGGCATCTCACACACAAACATTACAATACACATGCACAACCAAACACATAAATTCATTAACACACTTTATATAAAACACCAACATAATCATCATTAATGTCATCATAATTAAAACACCAAATATATACCTCAATCAATTATACATATGAAGAGGGAGGAGAAGTAGGAAGGCACACGGCTGGCTTGGGCTGTCCTCGGCCGTGAGGGAAGGCAGTGGTCTAGCACGGGGGACTCGGGGCTGTGAAGAGAAGAAGGGGGTGCGAAAACCAGGTGGGAGGACAATCTCAGAGGTGGGAGGCACGCAATGGCTGTTGGGGTCACCGGCGGGCCAAGCTCGGTCTGGGAGCTCTCGTGGCCTGGGCATGGAATGCTTGAGGCCTGCGGCTCCGACGGAGGAGGATCTGCTCGCTGGAGTGCTGTTGCTGTTGCCAACTGAGGTGAAGCAAGGCCTCGTGGGGGTGTCACACCATGGAGAAGGGAGAGACAATAGAGGTTGGTGGTGGAGGAGCGGGGTGCGCCACGCAGGTGTAGAGAGGGGAAGGTCTGCCGTGCGCCATGGCCAAGGTGGGGGGGCTGGTGGCGCACATGAGGGAGATGTAGGAGGCTTCAGCCAAGGCTTGATGGGGGGGGAGGCACACTTGGGGATTGTTTGGGCTGCATGGACGTTGTGGTGTTGGCCGTGGAAGGCTTGGGTGACGGAGATGGTACACGACCAGAGTTGGGGGCAGCGGCTATGTGCGTTGGAGATTGGAGGATTAGGGTAATGGGGATTGATTAGTTAGGGTTTAGATTAAGATAAGATGTGGTTGTTAGAATTGGTTTACGGGTCATGGCCAGTGGGTCATTAGGTTTGAGGGTAATGAGTATTGGGTCTAATTGGGTAATGGGATAGAAGGTAATGGAAAGATTAGGTAATGGGTTATGGGTTGGAATCAAGGAAAGAAGAATACTACAAACAAAAATAAATAAATAAAAACTATAATAATATTAATAATTAATAATGACACCAAAAATAATTAAGCAAAATATTAATAAAAGTAATTAGTCATAACCATAATAATAATAACAATATATATATTAATAATAATAATTGTAACACTTAATAATTATAATAATAATTAATAAACATAATAAAATAATAATAATAGTTAACACTAATAATAATAATAAATAATAATCATATTGGAAGAATAATAATAAAAATAACTACCACTAATAATATCAATTAAAAATAGGAATAATCATAGAAGCAATAGTAATAAGTAATTAAGATACTAATAAGAAATATTGGTAATTATATATAAAGCCAAATTACCATTTACTATCTCAAAAATAATTTGTACATTTAATATATTAATAATCACAAGAAGAATTAATAAATTAAGTTAATTGATAATCTTAATAAAATAATTAGTAAAACAGAATAAATACTATAGGAAAAATTAAAATACAGTATTACTAATTAAGGATATTACATTCTATCCACCTTATAAAAATTTCGTCCCTGAAATTCAATAGGGCAGGGAATGGTAAAAAGAATTCAAGAATCAAGGGAGAAAACAAACTTCATGTCTCTTCTCTGCACATCATAAATCCAC
Organism: Agave tequilana; assembly: GCA_038442645.1. Lineage (NCBI taxonomy): Eukaryota > Viridiplantae > Streptophyta > Magnoliopsida > Asparagales > Asparagaceae > Agave > Agave tequilana. The sequence goes on from JAVJIF010000050.1 coordinate 1,939,498, forward strand.
CACGCTTCCGCTGCACTACTCTGATTTCTACTACCGACTTCAATATGAAATAACCAATCTCAAGAGATAAAGTCAAGGAATAGAATCGAGAAGGAGGACAAGAAGCAAGATGAAAATCCAGATCACTCAAAAGAAGAGTAGAGATCAAGGATATCAAAAGATTAAATATGAGAATTTTCAAAGGAAGGACGGTCAATTCCAAATGGACTAAATATCATAATGGATAGTATATGTATATTGTAGTATAATTATAGCTTATTTCAAGTTACCAGTAAGAAGTAGGTCTTTCTTGCGAAATAAAAGTCAAAAATTAGGATCGCAAGTCAAAAACCTAGTTCTTATACCAAGAAAATTCTATCACGCCCCGCTTCCCAAAATACACTGAAGCGGAGACGCGACACGAGTTGGCGACGCATATACGCAAGAAAAATAGCTCACGTATACGTGCTAAGCCTTAAGTAACCCAAAACAAACTATAAATCAAAACTATAATGAATCATGATTACTGCAATATCACATATAAGCATCCACGCATGATATCATATAAATGAAGAATTAGAATAACAACTGAATCTGATATAACGAGAATCAAGAAATAATATGAAGGCAAGAAAGATAAGAATACCGGAATCGAATAGGGAGATTCCAGCTCCTCGCAAAGCGTACGGTCTCATCGAACATCTAAACAATAGAAACAAAGCATCCAATATCTGAACGTGCAAATCCAGGGTCGTCAGAAAGCGACCTGGTGAGTGTGTGTGCAAAGAGGAGAACTCGTGCATATAAACAATGTGCATAAAGTAATAACAAGAATAACTGGAGATATAAGATAACTAAATAACATGATAAACAAACAACTGAAGGATAACTGCATAACAACATGAACGAAGATAAAAGTCAACTATTACAACTGTAAACTAATAACTGATGTCAAGATGTGTAACCTAGCATATGTCACTAGTCTGATTGGTTGTTATTAACCTAACTAATGTAGTACTTAGCTGTGTCCCATACCACGCCGTTTTCCCACATATCAAATAATGTTATCGTTAATGTAACTGCCTGCTAATATAGTGCATGTGTTTTGGAAGAGTACTGTGCATGCCCAGTACCACGGTCTAATCCTCTGGTACTGAGCCAGGACAAGCCGCAAGGCTCTAATATCTGAAGACCATAGCCCCACACGAAAGGACAACTAGTGTGGCGCCGTAATCCGGGCATAGCCCTGACAACTAACAACTGAATAATTAGGTAGCCAGTGCTACCTTGGTTCCCCATGGTTGGAACCCATAACTCGGTACCATAAGAAGTTCTTCCAAAATACACGATATGTATCATCAGACAATTACCCTTGTTCCTCGGGTTATGGTGTCTTTTATTAACAAGAAATTAATGTGATTTAATATGTAATAGTAACTGATATCTCCAACAACTATTGATATCAATACTAGTTGATAATCTGACAACTGACAACCGATATCTGATAACTGAGTAGCTGACAACTATATCTGACATCTGAAATAACATACTGGAGATATAGCCACTAACACAAAGGTGTCACTAATAACTGGTAACTGATACATATATCTACCAACTCTCATAAACTCTGAACACGTCATATGATCACTAACAAATAATCTTACCAACTGATAAAGTGATGATTGCTATCTGGTAACTCTGAAGTATAAAATCACCGATATCGATTAGATCACTATCACAAAATCTCATTCTCTATTAACTGAAGTAATCAATAACTAAACATAAAGCACATGGTATGTCATCGAGATCAACAAGGTCAACACATATCGAAATCATATCTAAAGAGGAAACATCCTCAAACAACTGCAATTTAGAATAGTTCACTTCTAAGTAAATACCAACCACTCATCCATACTCAAATAATATAATTAGTTAATACATCGAGGAACTCTTGCTTCTAATAATCCAAAACTATTATGATATCACATATCAAAGTCCAAGTAAGATACCACAATCCAACAAAAATCGATCACATTTAAATACTGATTAATATTCAATATAAATAACATAAATCCCAGTTCAACCCAAACTCTAACTAAGTCCATATACTGATCCAAGCGTCAAGTAATCCAATTTCTTATTAAAATAACAACATAACAAGTCTGTCATCAATATCCGAATAAATCATCACCTAAGTTATTACCAAATGAAAGAACAACAAGTCTAAGAAGTACTCTACATGAAATATGTCATCTGTCCTCAAATATGAACTGGGCCAACTAACCAGTGGATCGAAATGAGTCACTATCTAAGGTACATCAAAACTAGGCCTAAGCCAACAACACCAAACTACCAACACATAAAGTGATACCGATACAAGCTTCTATCAACTATGTAATTAAAGTGAACAATCATAGATACCTCAGTACTCGAACTGGTAAAAAAATAACAGAAAGTCGCATGAAATGATAAGTGTAATATGTAAACGCATACCGACAATGGTAAATAAGAAAATGCATAAGAATGAACACTCACATCAAATGACACAGTTTCGTAACCGAATTGCCGTCTGGTCTTCACTGTACGAACTGGTACTGATCTACGGATCATTCCATGGGCCGGTCTTCGAATCGCCATGGTATCGGGTCCACAACGAGCACAAATCTGGATCGGGTTCGGGTCCCCAGCAACGGTCTGGATCTCACCAAACGAATCCAAAACACTGCGGCACGCAACCAAACACATTAACTCATACAAACATACCCTCGTACATGTATACACTCCACAATATACACCCATAAACATACGCGTACACCCACGTATGTGTACATATACAAGTACACATACATACATAGTCACTATATATATACACATATATACAATCATCAACTCACGCACACACACCTATATATATATAAGTATGCATGCACTTAATTAAATGACACACCCATCCACACAAATAAATAGCAATCCATGCATATAAATTAAGACACATTACTGCACATTATATAAAACATATATATTAACATGAAATGGAAGAGAAATAAAGTCGGAGAAGGAAAGAGACTTACATAATAATGTGGTGATTTGCGGCGCACCAACGGAGGCTCTGGCTTAGGCGTTGGGGGCCGCAGAGGGTATCGTTGGATAGAGCATCTGAAGGGCGTGGGTACGTTCGTGTTCGTCGATGGTGATCCATGGTGACCCACGGAGTGTCAGAAGAAGGCATCTCACACATGAACATGACATTACACATGCACAACCAAACACCCATGCATAAATTCATTAACACACTTTATATAAAACACCAACATAATCATCATTAATATCATCATAATTAAAACACCAAATATATACCTCAATCAATTATACATATGAAGAGAGAGGAGAAGCAGGAAGGCACACGGCTGGCTTGGGCTGTCCTTAGTCGTGAGGGAAGGCAGTGGTCTAGCACGGGGGACTCGGGGCTGTGAAGAGAAGAAGGGGGTGTGGCAACCAGGTGGGAGGACAATCTCAGAGGTGGGAGGCACGCAATGGCTGTTGGGGTTACCGGCGAAGGCTTGCCAAGCTCGGTCTGGGAGCTCTCACGGCCTGGGCATGGAATGCTTGAGGCCTGCGGCTCCGGCGGAGGAGGATCTGCTCACTGGAGTGCTGCTGCTGTTGCCGACTGGGGTGAAGCCAGGCCTCATGGGGGTGTTGCTCCATGGAGAAGGGAGAGACCATAGAGGTTGGTGGTGGAGGAGCGGGGTGTGTCACGCAGGTGTAGAGAGGGGAAGGCTGCCGTGCGCCATGGCCAAGGTGGGGGGGCTGGTGGGGCACATGAGGGAGATGTAGGAAGCTTCAGCCCAGGCTTGATTGGGGGGGAGGCGCACTTGGGGATTGTTTGGGCTGCATGGACGTTGTGGTGTTGGTCGTGGAAGGCTTGGGTGACGGAGATGGTACACGACCAGAGTAAGGGGCGGCGTCTATGTGCGTTGGAGATTGGGGGATTAGGGTAATGGGGATTGATTAGTTAGGGTTTAGATTAAGATAAGATGTGATTGTTAGAATTGGATTACGGGTCATGGCTAGTGGGTCATTGGGTTTGAGGGTAATGAGTATTGGGTCTAATTGGGTAATGGGATAGAGGGTAATGGAAAGATTAGGTAATGGGTTATGGGTTGGAATCAAGGGAAAGAAGAATACTACAAACAATAATAAATAAATACAAACTATAATAATATTAATAATTAATAATGACACCAAAAATAATTAAGCAAAATATTAATAAAAGTAATTAGTCATAACCATAATAATAATAACAATATATATATCAATATAATAATTGTAACACTTAATAATTATAATAATAATTAATAAACATAATAAAATAATAATAATAGTTAACACTAATAATAATAAATAATAATCATAATGGAAGAATAATAATAGAAATAACTACCATTAATAATATCGATTAAAAATAGGAATAATCATAGAAGCAATACTAATAAGTAATTAAAGATACTAATAAGAAATATTGGTAATTATATATAAAGCCAAATTACCATTTACTATCTCAAAAATAATTTGCATATTTAATATATTAATAATCACAAGAAGAATTAATAAATTAAGTTAATTGATAATCATAAAAAAATAATTAGTAAAGCAGAATAAATATTGTAAGAAAAATAAAAATACAGTATTACTAACTAGGGATATTACATCTTGGCTAGCTAATCTATATTTGTATTTACACACACTGATGGACTTCATGGCCCCTCCCATGTATTACTTCCAACATTGATGTTTGAAAAGTTAAGATGTCCATGTACCTTAAAACCCTAGGTTTGCATGTTCACGTTGCCGCTACTAAGAAATCTTATCTTGGTAATAGCAAGTATATAGAGACGAATGCACAAGCCCTAGAGGAACTTAGATGCATTCTAAGCAAAGAATATTTATGTATGATTTCTCATTGTGATTTCGCTTTTGCAGTGTGGAACACATTGACCTCTCTAGCGCTACAAACGATGAACCACGCGAAGAAGGAATCTAGTGAGGATGAATCCGAACAAGCTTACTACATGGTCCAATGGAATGACTCCCTTGAGATAAACTCAAATACTCAACTAGATGATAGTGCTAGTTCTTCTGGTGATGACTACATGGATGCCGATGCTTTAAATGAAGAACTATCTCTTGTGTGTAAAAACTTGCTAGAAAAATAACAAGTTTTAAAAAAAAGTATTAAATTAAATAAAGAAAATAAGGATTTGTGTTCAAAACTTGACTTGGCTTTGCAAGAGAGGGATGGGATTTCTAATGAAAGGGATTCATTGAAATCCCGACTCGATCTTGTTTTCAATGAAAATAAAATTTTAAAAAATAAAAATAATTGTGATATTATTTTAAACAAAAATGAGGTTTTATCCTCAAAACTTGATTTTGTTATAAAAGAGAATGAATCTTTGAAAATAAAAGTTGCTTTAATTTCAAAGGATTTAGACTTAGTTTCAAAAAAAATATTTCTTTGAAAAATGATATTGATTCACATGTTTGCCATGCTTCACCATCTAGTATATCTATTGCTTGCTCCACCTCTTCTTCTATTATTGAGAATGACATATGTGTTTTAAAGAAGAGTGTTGATTGTTTGGGCTCCACTTTGAGCCAATGTGTTATGGATCACAAGAAATTAGAATCCATGTTTCGCAAGAACATGCACCACATGTTCATGCACACCATACATCGCATACACATGCTTCTCATGCTTATATACATGACACTATGTATGCTCATGTGTACACTTATATACATTGTGGACGTAAGGGCCACCTTGTAAAATTTTATTATGATAGATTAAATACTTTAAATTTTGCAAATAAATTTATTTGGGTTAGGAAAGGTGCTAACCCTTATGGACCCAATAGAGTATGGGTACCAAAATTCACTTCTATTTTATTTGATGTAGGTGTGGGCTCTCACTTGACGTGAGAGTAATGGTGCCTTGATGATGGATGCGTTCCGAGCTAAAATGGTAACACTTTTGGATGCATCACTTTCAAGAGGAGTTTGGTGGAAGGACCACCATGGCTTGGAGATTTAAAGATTAGCACTAATGGTTTTGGTAACTATCTCTAACTCCCATTTAGTTTACATGCTTTCATATTATTGATTTTTAGCATGTTTTGGTTCTTCATGATTATTATATTAAATTCCATGTTAATTAAACTTGTGATATACATATGTAGTATTTGAGATACACTCATGTTTACATGAATTATTATTTTTGTGTTCTCACTTTAGTTTAGCTATGTTGTATATCCTAGTTTAAGGCACGTGCATTTACATAATGATCATATTGGTTTGTGCTTATGATTTTTTTTTTCACTTCATGTTTTTGATTACTTGTTTAGATGTAAATTTTCATTAAAACTTGTATATATACTTGTATAATTAATAAAGCACATTTAATTTTTATAGTTTGTACTTATTTGCTCATTTCTACCCATTAGATGTACTAATATAGCCTAGTTTTGATGATTCTTGCATTTTGACTTGTATTCCCTATTTTTCGTACATGTTTTTCATAATAATGTGTTTAGCTTCATATATATGTTAATTTTGTTTAAAACTTTAGATATACATGTATACCCTTGAGTCACTTGCTTTTCATGCAAATTCTATTAAGGGCTCATTGCATTTGAGATATGTATATATACTTTTAGTTTTAACTAAACATACATATACCTTGAAGCATATTTGGTTTTGATGATTTTCATGTTTTTGGTAAGAAATTTCATATGAGCTTTATTACCTATTTTCATGATTATACTTTTCATATAATTCTCACGTTACTTGATATTTTCTCATGACTTTATTTTCATGAGTCTTATATGTGCTTTATAGACTTTGAATGTCAATTATTTAGTGATTTTCATATTTTCATGGATATATTCTTATTTTATTCCTTACTTGAAGGACTTCGTACTATTTTTCAAGATAATCATAAAACTAGTTGCGTATTTCTTCATTTTGAAAGAGTTTTCAATTATTTTCAAATCATATTTTTGAAAACCCCTTCCTTCCAAAGGGCGGATGGATGGGCGACCATGCCTTGTACGCTCAAAATTGAAAATCTTTTTAACATGTGCATAAATAGGGAGATAGTATGAGTTATACACTTGATCCTCATTATATTTTCCATTGGTATCACAATTGATATTTTCATATTTGTATACTCATATTTATATTTTCTATATATGTATACTTCAAACTTCAAATAGTATCAATTTCGATTGGTATTTAGATTTTCATACAAATATATATGATTTGATTGTGCTTACTATATCTTTACATCTAAAAACACAAATTATGGTTATGCTAAGCTTGATTTACTACTTAATGACAATTATTTTTCAATTGGTATCTTATACAAGCTTATGCATCGTTTTTAATAGTATTTCATAAAGGGAGAGAAAATTCATATTTTATACTTTCAATCTGTTTTATTATCAATTGGTATCTTACTCTCATTATTTATGATGAAAAATACTTTGATTTGGTATATGCTAACATTTTCAATATTAGTATCAATAATCTTAATTGGTATTATTCCCAATTTGGTATCTTTATTGCAAAATGATTTGTATTCTAAAAAAATTTGGTTTGTATTTTCAATTGGTTTTTACTTCCAATTGGTATCAAAATTTAATATATATATATATATATATATATATATATATATATATATATATATATATATATATTCAATTGGTATCAAAACGTACAATATTTCATTTTCTATTGGTATCAAAAATTTACAAGATATTTTCAGTTGGTATCTTTTGATATCTTAAAGATTTTGTTTATTTTCAATTGGTATCATAAATTGGTATCAAAATGTTTTGATATGTACCTTTATTATAAATTGTACATTTTTCAATTGGTATCATAATGTTTCGATATATACCTTTATCATAAATAGGTATATTTTTCAATTAGTATTGTTTTGATATGTATTGCTTACATGCAAGAGAAGCTTAATATCTTCTCTATATATAGATTCATGTTGTGTGTATTTCATATTGAAGTGATTGACCTCTCTTTGGTATGTAGTACCGTGTGTAGGGGAGCTTCACATCTCCTTTTATACATTATATATTATGTGTTATGTGATTAGGGTTTAGTCATCTCATTTTCATGTAATGCATGTATGTAAGGGGAGTTAACTTTACGTCTCTCCTCTTCATGAATATATATTGCATATATATATATATATATATATATATATATATATATATATATATAATATATATATATATATATATTTATTGTTTGATTTGTTTTTCCCCCTTTGTTGATGGTTTGACAAAAAGGGGGAGAGAAATTTTAGAGTTTTATATATGCATGTTTATGCATGTTTATTTCATTCCTTGTTTTATACAAAACGGGAACGGGAGAGAAGAATTTTAAGAGTTTTATATATGCATGTTTATTTTCTTGTTTAATGTATATATGTGTTTTTTGGTTTATGCATTCATTCAATATCTTTATTTTTTATTGCTATGCATGAGTTAAGGGGGAGCTTCTATGAAGCTTAACTTTAATCCATGCATATATAATTCCATGAGTTTTGTCATCATCAAAAAGGGGAGATTATTGGCCCAGAAGCCCATCACTCTAGTTTTGATGATGATTCACTCATGTAGTTATAGTTTACTAATAATATTGTATTTAAACAGTTTCAGTGATTGACCAAGATATTAGTAGGTGTTTAGCTTCAACAAAGATATTTTGGATCTTTCACATGAAGATTCAAGAGCTCGCGCGTCAAGATTGCATCTAGCACTCGGTTGGAGTCAAGCACGTGCTTGGATCAAGTTAGCTTGGAGACAAGAAGACTTTGGTTTGCATTTAGTTTAGTATGTTTAGATCTTGTGTAAAGATTAGATAATATTGATATGCTCAAATTTACATACACACACAAGTTTAAAGTTTATTGGTTTTGGTTTTCGGTTTAATCGATTTTGGATTTCATGTCAAAAACATAGATATATATATCTTGTATGCATATTGGATTCTATCCATATACAATATGCTTCAAATTTGTTTCAATATCATGTTTTTGTAATTACATGAGTTTTGGAGAAAATGGTTTTCCATTTCAAAAATTCAAGTTTTGAAAAATACCGATTTTGTGTTTAAGCTTATTTTTAATATCACATAAATGGTTCAAATTGTTTATAATATGTGTTAAATTTTGGTCACACATATTATTTATTCAAAGATCTAATAAGAACTTATTTTTGTGAAATTTATGTGATTTTATGGGATTTAATTGAAGTTAAAAAGAACAAGTTTTTAATCCCCAAATATATGTGACCTGGCCTTCGAAAGGTCTCAGTCGACTGGTCCGGTCGACCGATGTGCACAAAGGTGCACAGGCCATTTGGCTGGATGGCCGGTCAACCGACCCGGTCGTAGAGCTCTGCTCTCTGGATCTGGCCCCGGTCGACCAGGCGGTCAACCATCAGAGAGCTCTGCTCTCTGTATCTAGGCCTCGGTCGACCGGCCAGTAGACCGATGGCACAACGGTTGGAAATCCGATCGTTAACCGGTCGACCGGGCAGTCGACCGACATCAGAATTTTTCTACTGATTTGGCCCAATGGCTAGTTTTGGAATAGGCTATAAATTCTCATCCCTTTGGGCTATTTTGATCAAGTTTTTAGAGAGCAATTTTTCTCATCTTTATAAGTGTTTAAAAGCAAGTTTTTAAAAGAGGTTTTGGGCCAAAAGATTTATTCTTTATTTGTTTTAAAGTGTTGGAACATCAAAGAAAAAGAGAGTCTTTGGGAGATTGGTTTTTGAATCTTTATTTCAATATCTATCTTATATTTTTCCCAAGAGTTTTTCTTTGTTGTTTTTTATTTTTAACCACTTTATTTTCTCACACTTGAGCTATCATATCTATCCTATCTATAGGATCTTATTTTTATGAGGAAAATTAGTTTGTGGTCTTTGAGATCACCAAGAGTTGTAACCTTCTTTGTGTTTGTTGTTATTCCTCTTGTGTAGTGGTGATTGTGGAGATTGTGTTGGTATCCCTCTAAGTGTAGAGGTAATTAAGATTGTTATTTGGCTAAGTGCCTTATCCCTCTAAGTGTAGAGGTGATTGTTAGAGTTTTATCTTTGAGCCTTATCCCTCTAGTGAGAGGTGATTGTTGTTTGGCTAAGTGCCCATCCCTCTAAGTGTATATGTGATTATTGTTGTGCCTTGCCTCTTAAGTAGAAGTTGTGTTTGATGGAGAGAGGAGTTGTATAGTCCTAGTTGTATTTACCCAAATCCTTAGTGAAAGTTCCCTGTGTGAGAAGTCCTATATGGACGTTATAGCAGAAATCCTTCTGTGTGAAGGCAGGGACGTAGAGAAGTGGCTCGAACCTCGAAACATATCTTGTTATTTGCGATTGATTCGCTATCTCTAAACTCTCTCTTATATCTTTTATTGTATCATATTGTTCATATCTTATATATGCTTGTTATTGTTTGTGTGCTTCACTTATGTTGAACCAAGAGAATTTCATATAGCATCTCAACTCTTATTTAGAGGAATTTAGAGGAGATAGTCCAGATTCCGTCACCAGAAATTCGGACACTCTTGGTTACACTAAGTGTGTTGCAATTAGTTTTTAATTCCGCATCTTTTATCATTTGATTAGCCATATACATATTCACCCCCTTCTAGGTATATTTTTAAGATGGTAATATAAATTAGTGGGTAAAGAAGTTTATGTTCTTGGGTGTCAAAAGGAATATAAAAGACTACAAGTTATGGGACCCCAAAAAATAAGAAGATTGTACTAAGTAAGCATGTCACATTTGATGAGACTTCATTGTTAAAGTCTACCATCTCTCAGCAGGTGGAGAGATCGAAGACTAAGGATGTATCACAGCAGGTGGAGGTTGATGCTACTCCATCATCTCCTTTGGTTCAGTATCAGTAAGGACTTCACCGGATATGACACCGGGTGCAGATCATGTAGCCCGTTTTAATGCTGAACATGTTGAAGACATTGATGAGAATGTCGAATTATTTGCATCCATTGGAATCAAGATTAAACTATGAAAGTGAAAGCATGAATCTCAAGTTGGTGAGCGTGACAAGCTCAAATTGAAGGCTGTTGTTCTCTATGACGGTATTGATAAGGAGGTTCATATGACTCAGCTAGTTCAGTTCGCTGTTGAAGATTTAGTCACGGTTGCCTGAACTCGATGTAGGTTGTTTGAAAGAACTACGGATGGCTTGTCTCTTGGACAAGGTACGTAGACAGTCATATAGGCGCAACCATTTCGGTAATGCAGCCCGTATAAAGCTATTTGATGTATTTGGGTTCTCAAGAATTGGTAGTGGAAGCTGAAGAGTTGAACTTCACGTAGAAGTGAAGTATTGTGATCTCGATGAATATTTGATCTTCCGGTGAGAATATAGTTGAGCTTGCATAAAGGGGGCTTGTATCTAATTTGTTAAGCCGATGTTGGTATTTAGTGTGCTCTACTCAGATTTAGTTGGACCATCTTGAAGACATGTGGACTTGAGTGCCGTCAGTTGAAGAGTCAGTGTTGGCTCATGTGGGGTTCTTCTTAAGGTCATTTGGAATTGTATTCCATTCAATTGCTGAGTTATAGACACATTCGTTGGTCATCTCATATGGTGTTCCTCTTCGATGAAGTGTTGGGAAGGCACGTATGGTGCATTTCATTTGAATAGCTGAGCTAAAATCTGAAATCTCTATAATTGATATTGGAATTTTGGAAAGAGTTGCCGAGGGGATGACAAACTCAATTTGGATCCAATGTGATCATCTGAACTCAATTGTAAGTGTGTGTGCTGGAGATTAGTTTGGAGTCGGTTTTGTCTGTTTGGCCAAGTCGAGATTGTGTGTTGATTTCACCGAAATCGTGTGTCAATTTTGCCGGAGAGGTCAACCCGAAATCGTGTGTTGATTTTGCCGAGATCGTGTGTCGATTTTGCCAGGTGTTCATTGGAGTTTGGCTCAAATTTGGAAAATCTTCACCGAGGTGGAGAATTGTAAGGAAAGAGGAGATAAAAACTTGATGAAATATTTTTTTAACTCATTGAAAGAGATAGCATGGAGATCAGAGTCCAGAAAAAGCAAGAAGCAGTCCAAATGCAGGCTAGAATAATGCCGGCCAGCCGATCGCCCGGTCGACCAATGTGCACAATGTGCACAGGCATAGCTCGGTCGACCGTCCGCTCGACCGTAGCATGGATAGCGATCGACTAGAGTGGTCAACTGACTAGCATGCCTAACTTTTTGTTAGGTTCGGTCGACAGGCCGACTGGCCGAAAGGATGGGTCAGTCGACTGCTCGATTGGCCGACAGGCGATCTGCTTCTCCTGCTCGGATTCGGACTTCGTTTCTGAAAAAGGGTCCGATCCAATTGGGGTTTCCCAAAACTCTGGGACTCTTTGGTTCTAAATAAAGGGGTAGAGCCCCATGAATTGTATCCCTCTGGAAAAACTTGTATTAATTATTGAATCAATAAAATCTCTCTCCCTTGCCCCGAGGACATAGGCAAATTGCCGAACCTCATTAAATATTGTGTTTATCTTTCTCTCTTTGTTATTTGTTCTTATCTTTTTGGTACTTCTCTGGTGCATCTCTCTCTGTTGCTTGGGGTTCCTCAATTGATTGTTGCCTGGCGCGCGAAATAATGCCTCTACATTCTTGCATTAAATCTTAAAAATGAGTTTTACGGGTTGAAATATGTAGTGGAGTCTATTTATACATATTAGAGCTCAATTATATCTCAAGAAACTTATTTTATATGATTTGTGAAGCAAAAATCAATTTTAGATAAGGTTCTGAAAAATCAGTTTTCACTATATTACTTTCGACAGCCCTTATAGGCACTGTCGAAAACAGATACTCAGTGTGCATGTGTAACCCCCTGATCCCTGATGTACGGATCACAGTATCAGTAAGCGATACGACGTATAAAGTTGATTTGACCTTCTTGGTAGTTAGATTGAGCCGATTTCAGTTTCAAATATTATTTTCTAATATTTTAGATTTTTCAGAATTTTTTGAAAATTTTTCTGGATTATTTTGGAAAACTACATAGTCAGTGTCGACCGATACCGGTAATCGACTTTATGATTTTTAATTCAAAAATGTAGACGAATTTTGAAAATATTCTTTCATCTTGTGTCTTAGAATCGTATTGTCTATGTTATGATATTTTTGGGGATTTTTCTAAATTTATCGAAAATCGGGCTAAATTGGTTCGCCAGTATCTGCGATACGTTCCAAAATTTTTAACTTGTAAGTCGGACAATATTTCTAGAATCTGATTTCGCATTCCTCCTTCGTATAATATTTGCTATTTTATAGAATTTTTGGGAACCATTCGGAACTAACCAAATTATTACCGAATTAAATAATATTAATTAAATAATCTTAAATTCCTTTTTCTATTTCTTTTTCTTCTTTCTTCTTCTCCACACTTCTCCACCGCCTAAACTCTACCGCCATGAGCCCACCGCCTTCCTTTCCTTTTATAAACCATTTCCCCTCTCTTTCTCTCTCTAATTTCTCTCCAACAGCCCCTCTTTCTCGCTCTTCCTTCCCTCTTTCTTCTCTCTTTTTCTTACTATATAGCTCTCTCCATCTCTGTTTATAGACCCTCTCTCTCTTCTAAACGTCGACCGATGGCCAGGAGCACTACCGGCCAAGACCTCGCCGGCCAGGGTCGCCGCAGTGGCCGTTGGCGCTGCCCAGCCCCTCTGGCCGCCGTCCCCGGTTCTCCTCTTCTCTTTCCTTCTCTTCCTCTTTTCCTCCCCTACTTCTCCTTCTTCTCCTTCTTCTTCTTCCTATTTTTCTTCTCTCTCTTTCTCTCTCTCTGACCGTCGCCGGAGGCTAGATCCACCGCCGGCGGGTCTCCCTCACCACCGGGTCACAGCGCGCGCAGTAGCAGTGCTGTTGCTGTTGCTGATGTGTGGTTATATTGGGTTCGAGTATAAACCCGAACCCAATAACCTTATTGGGTTAGGTTTTGGATATAAACCCAACCCGATAACAACCCAATAATCCATTTTATATTACTGGGTTTGGGTTTTGGATCCAAACCCGACCCAATATCGGCCCAAACCCGCTTCTAAACCCAATAGAGGTACTTTTCCATAAATCTCCCTGTTAAATAATACTTATTGCATTTTAATCCTTATTAATTCCATATTTATCCCTTTCTCTGGTTTCTAGCGTCCGGGCGATATCTGGAGCATCTGAACTCCGAATTGGACGATTCTAGAACCTGGGAAAGAGAGCTACCTTCCTATGGCTAGTTTGTGAGTGTTTTTATTTTATAAATTATATTTATTCATGTGTAATCAATTGAGTGATTGCTTTAGTTAATAAATCATGGATATGGGTTTGATAAATACTGTAAGAATCAGTATCTAGCCCACATGTTTTAGTTACATCTATCACATCACTGGATATTGTTACTCATGTAACTCTAATGTGATTACGCAATACTGCTACAGGTACACTGATACACGTGTACTCCATTATACCAAACATTGTCATTATTACACTGTCACCATGACCGACCCACCGATACATTGGACACAGTATTACATGTAAATACACAGGACACTATTATTCTATGGTTCATACCACTGTTACATAGATTCATTGTATACATGCATTGATTGTCTCTGTAATCCTATTGCATGGATTACTGTATATATTACATGACTTATTGCTCATGGATATTCCTATATTCCCGTTACATGATTGTTTCTCGTTACTGATATTGATATTCTCATTACTGGATATCTGAGCTGTTGATATGCGATGTGTGAAACTAGCAACCATGTGGGTCCATGCCACGGGGGCTACCTCTAGAATTTCACATCTCTTGTTTCCCGTTTCCCGTTATCTTGTTTTATGCTATCAACAGAGATCATGTCCTGTTATCATGTTACATGTGATACACTGTGTACTTTAACTATAATAAATATAACTTGAGAATAGGGAAGACTTGACGGTTGACTAAGTCTCGGGTGGATGTCTGGATCCACTGTTAGTCCCACTAAGACACGTTAGTGCTGACTACCTTCCCGTTTCCCGTTACTTGTTTCACCCTAGCGGGTTGGCCCTGGTCTTAGCACTAGGGAGTCTTGGTAAGGCCGTGATCCCGGGTATGCACGGGATACATACACCCGATTAGAGCTCCTTGACCATTGAGTTTCCAATTAACCTAATAAAATAATATAAATAATAGTGACGACAGGAACATTTCTTATTTGGTCACTCTCTTGTTTGGATAATGGTACCCTTATGCCATGTCCGGATGGGTTCGACTGGAGTGCAGGCTCCTGTATGAACTGCTAGTAGTATGGGACACTGGAAGAGATTGATTAAAAATATCAGGGTGGTACTGATTGTTATTATTGTATAATAACATGACTTGCCTGATACATGTATCCTATTTTTAGTTGTACTTGTTACTATTCCTGATAATTTATCCATTATCATATTACTCATGTGACCTGTATACTTTCTTCCATTTCCTGATACATGTTACCCTTTCTGTGGTAGCATACTACTTATTAAACTTTATTTCACTTTCTGATACATGTTACACTTTCTGTGATAGCATACTACTCATGTGCACATATACTCTGCCTTTAATGTATTTTCTATGCCATATATATATTCTTCATGCACACACTATTCTTGGACACTCATGACACTATAGTAAGAGTATTCATGTTTTCTACGGACACCGTCAGGGTATTATTTATATACATACGAATAACATGCTAGGTAATGATGATTTTATAGTACTGCTAAATAATATTGTTATAACATACTAGGTATTGATGGGTATTATATATTATCGTGATTGTTCTACTGTAGTATATATTACTGCTTCCTTCATTTTACCACTCACTAGGTCGCTTTCTGACGATCCTGAGTTTGCGTGCCTAGGTCGGATATCTGAGTTATCGTATTGTCAGATATTTCATTAGATTCATAGGAGACTCTGAAAGTACACCTAGAGGGGGGTGAATACGTGTATGGCTATTCTAATGACAAATGGTGTGGACTTAAAAACAAATAGCAACACACTTAGTGTAACCAAAGAGTGTAGCCGAATTTTCGGTAAAGGGCTCTGGACTAACTCCTCTAAATTTCTCTAAATAAGAGTTGAGGTGCTATGTAAAGCTCTCTTGGTTCAACATTAGTGAGGCACACAAACAATACCAAGCAAATATGATATGAGCAACATGAATCAATGCAAGCTAAACAAGAGAGAGTGTTTAGAGATAGTGGATCAATCGCAAACACCGAGATATGTTTCGAGGTTCGAGCCACTGCTCTACGTCTCCGCCTTCACACAGAAGGATTTCCACTATACGTCCACACAAGACTTTCCACACAGGGAACCTCCACTGAGGATTTGGGTAATATAACTTTGGATTACACAACTCCTCTCTCAAACAATAACAACCTCTACACAAGAGGCAAGGCATAACAACAATCACCTCTACACTTAGAGGGATGGGCACTTAGCAAAACAAGATCAATCTCTCAATAGAGGGATAATGCACTTAGCCAACACTCTAACCACAATCATCTCTACACTTAAAGGGATACCAACACGATACCAACATAGCCAAACACAACCTCCACAATCACCTCTACACAAGAGGGATACCACAAATACAAGGAAGGTTACAACTCTTGGTGGTCTCTCTAAACCACAAACCAATTTTCTCATAAAACAAAGATCCTAATAGATAGGATATAAATGATAGCTCAAGTGTGAGAAAATAAAAAGTTTGAAAATCAAAATCACAAAAAAAAATACTTGGGAAAACAACTAGAATAGAATAGAAATGAAGATCAAAGCCAATTCCCAAAGACTTCTCATTTTCTTGATTTTTCTAACCCTTTAAAACAAATAAAGAATGAATCTTTTTAACCCAAAAAACTCTTGCTGAAAAACACTTGAAAGATAGGAACTTTTCTCTTCAAAAAGCTTGTTGAAAACAATTCAAGAGAAGGCATATTTATAGCTTCTACAAAATCTGCCCGTTGGCAGCCAAGAAAGGGTAGAAATGTCCTTCCGGTCGATCATCCGGTCGACCGGCCAACGGTTATTTTTATGATCGTTGAGCCACCGATCAATCGCCCGGTCGACCGAGGCCTGGATACAGATAGCAGAGCTCTCTGCCGGTCACTGTCCGGTCGACCGGGGCCAGATCCAGAGAGCAGAGCTCTCTGGCGGTCGACCGGGTCGGTCGACCGGCCCACCAGCCTACACTGTCGTGCATGTTTGTGCACATCGGTCGACCGGATGATCGACCAACTTCTGCCTCGGTCGACCGACTGGTCGACCGGCAGAAAGCCAGGACAAACAATTATAGGGATTGAAAACTTGTCTTTTTACCTTCAATTAAATCCCATAAATTTACATAAATTCTACAAAAATAAGTTCATATAAGATCTTTGAATAACAAATATGTGTGATCAAAATTCAACACATATTATAAACAATTTGAACTATTTTTGTGATATAGAAATTTGCCTTTAAACCAAAATCGGTATTTTCCAAACTTGAATTTTTGAAATGAAAACCGTTTCTCTAAAACTTATATGGATACAAAAACATGATATTGAAACAACTTTGAAGCATATTGTATATGGATAGAATCCAATATACATATAGGATATATATATCTATGTTTTGGACATGAAATCCGATACCGGTTAAACCGAAAACCATAACCAACAAACTTTGAAACTTGTCTGTGTATGTGAACTTGAGCATATCAACACTATTTACCTTTACACAAGATCTAAACATACTAAACTAAATACAAACCAAAGTCTTCTTGTCTTCAAGCTGACTCGATCCAAATGCGATCCAACGAGTTAGACTCCAACCGAGTGCTAGATGCAATCTTGATGCACGAGCTCTTGAATCTATATGTGAAAGCTCCAAAATACCTTTGTTGAAGCTAAATACCTACTAATATCTTGATCAATTATTAAAACTATTTAAACACAAGATCATTAGTAAACTATAACTACATGAGTTAATCATCATCAAAACTAAAGTGATGAGCCTCTGGGCCAACAGACTCATCATCGAGACCATTCATAGGTATCTTTGTGATTTGTTTCTGATATCTTATTTATCCCTGTTTTTATATCTATTATGAGCACTGACCCCTTTTGCTGGTAGTCTTGTACTTATTTCTGCTGGACTTATTGTGGATCTTCTATATATTCCCTATACTGAGGTTTAGCGTATATACGTGAGAGTATTTTCGCTCTGCGTATATTCATCACTATAACGTCCCCGTACTTGTGGACAGTGTAACCAGTTAGGAGTCATCTAGGTCTAAGTCAACCCTAGCATAAGCTTGTTCTCTTTTTCTTTTTCTTTATTTGTTTGTTTGTTTGTTCTCTTTTTTAGTAAATTGTGAAATTGATTTTAGCAACAATAATTTTTTCATTCCTAATATGAGTCCATATTTCACCCCGACCTCATTGACTCACATAACTCCAACCCAGCTATGTACAACATGAACCAACCATATAAGTCGATTTGGGATTATCCGACTCAATATGACCCATACCCCAATCCTATGACTATAATTTTTAAAATAATTTCAGCTCTTCACAGAGTCAATGAGGATTCACTTCTCCCGAGTCAAATTTTCAACCACCTTGTCCATAATTTTCATTCCCCGATTTGGATTCATATACTCCTTTTCCTGATTACCAATTGAAGAAAAATCATCATTGGAAAGAGTTTGGAAGAAGTGATAGAGGCCCAAAAAAATTTGAAAAAATGGTAGCCTCGTCATGTCCACAAAATTTTCAAAATTCATGTAGTTCTTTTCCAGAATGACTCAAAGAAAAATCATTGTGGGAAAAAATTATGGAATTCGTGCAAGAGACCGAGCGCATAATGCAAAATACGATTGACTTTCCATGTCCACCAAATGTTCATACGACTCACGAATCATGTCATTTTGGAAATTTAGCTTCAATTTCATCATACCAATCTGAACTTGACCAACATCAACCTCTTAATAGTTTGGCAAGTTATCCATTTCTTGAAATTGAACTTGAAGATGAATATGAACTAGAGTTTCAATCAATCCAATTCTTGAATCAATATCGACTCCTATAGTGTTACCTGAACTAAGTAATGTTCTTGAGCTAGTTTTGATTCCTATAATTTTTGAAACTGAATCGATCATTTTACCCGTTCACATTCCTTTTGTGGACAAAAATCAAGATCAATTTCCTTACATCCTTTTGAACTTGCCCAAAATTTTGAGAACCACCTTGATATTTTAGCAAGTTATCCTTTTCCTGAAATTGAACTTAAGCTTGAAAGTGATCCTGAACCTCAAGTTGGTGACTCCATTTTACTCTTTGATTCAATAATGACTCCGGTATCTTTACCAGATTTTTTCTCTATTCCGGAGTCAACATTGAATCTTGTACCGGTACACCGTGAAATTGAATCACCAATACCTTCTAATCACACTTCATTGATGAAAAAAGTATGTGAACATCAATTCTTTGGTTTGGACCCTATTTTTAAACCAATCTCGATTCTCCTTGTTGAATCTCGACTTGATCTCAGTCAAATTCTCGAGTCGGTATCGGTTTTTATTCCTGTTCCATTTAAGTTAAATCAGTCATCTTCTAAATCACACTTCATTATTGGATAAGGATGTTGAAGAAAATGACTCAGTAATTATTTTTAAAAATTGAAAATTAGATGGGGATAATTTTTTAAATAAGACCATTCACTCAATTATTCTTTTACTGGGTCGTATTAGAGAGGTCACTTGTGGGTTTCTGCAAAATTCACGATTTCTTGATTGGGTCGCAACGCTTGGCTTAATCAAATCACCACTGGAGCCACCACCATGAGGTAATTTTTCTTCCTATCCCATTTATTTCATGTATATATACATTCACGATGCATTGAGGACAATGCATAAGATAAGTGTGAGGGAGGATTTACTAACATAGTTAGTTTTATATTTTCTTTCTTTTACACTTCTTTTTAGGAACTTTTTAATTTTTTTGTATAAAAACTCTTTTTTTCTTTTTACAAAAGTTTTTGAAATAAGAAAAATAGTCTTGATTTATTTTTAAGAGAATTAAGATTACCTAAGGAATTAGGAAGACCTAAATTATGAATTTTTAAATCAAGTCAAAATAATAGATCTTATTTAAATTTTAGGATAAGGAAGTAAAATTAAAAAGATAATTGGATCTTGAATTTTTTGCCTTAGATATATGAACTCCACACTTACACAATTTTTGGGATTAAAATAAAGACTAAAAATGCCATAAAAATATTTTAAAAAATGATGATAACAAAACTACTTATTGAAGTTTGGTAATTATGCCTCAGGAAGTATGATTATTCAGACCTAAAATGGTAGACAAAAAAAATAAAATAATCTCCTTTATTTTTGTGGCCTTGTTTACTCGAGTCCTTAAGCCCCAGGGATGTTTTCTCATCTGGTGCCCTAAAACCATCTGGTTTGGGAGTCACCGGCTAAAGGCTCACTACCTGGATAAATAAGAAGCCTAAGAAAATTAAGGAAAAAAATAAATATATACAAATAAATGGCATGAAAGCTAGAGTAGATATCCCAAAAATCTTCGCCGTTTACAAAGTACATATGTTTTAAGAGTTTTATGAAAGATCAAAGAATCAATTCAATTTTAAATTCTTACATTTAATTTACAATAAGATTTTGTATTTCGATTTAGTTTAAGGAAGAATAATTTCTGGTTAACCTATGACCTTGGATCACTTTTCGCAAAAATATTTCAACACTTTTCTCTATTTCAAAGATGTGTTTTCAAAATATTAACATTTTATTTTTTTTCTTTATGAAATTTGTGGGTAAATCCGCTGAAAACTCTCAGGAGACAAAACTCCTCTTCTAGGGAAAACCAGAGGTTTAACAGCTTGTCGCATATGCTCAGTGCAATCGCGTCACTTGCGAAAGTGGTGTAATAGTTTTCTTAGTTTTTTTGTTTTGCTCGGGATGAGTAAAAGATAAGTGTGAGGATGTGATTAGTCTCTAAAACTGCATATTTCATACCACATCTTCACATTTATTTAATATTAAACTCTGCTAATAATACCTCTCTTGTATGTTTCTATGTCCATGACATGAAATGAAGAAGAAGACCCAAAATCACCATTTAATTGGTGATTAAAGGCATATAAAGATAGTCATTGACCTAGGAGGGTGATTCTGTCAAAACTAGGGGCAAAAACTAGAAATCAGGACATGCAGCCGATAGGGGACCAACGCGACAGCACACTGCAGGCGGCGCTGCGCGCGCCGCGCCAGTACAGCCACAAAAATGCGGCTCTAGCCACGTTTCCGCAGCCATACTGGCGCGACCGCGTCAGCGCTTTGGGCCAGGGCTTGTCCCCGTGGCCCCTTTTCCACTGGTGCCTATAAATACCCCCTTGGAGTTCTTCAGGAAAAAAAATCCAGAGAGTTAAGGTAGTTTTCTTCTCCATGTTATAGTTTAGGGTAGTTTAGGTTTGTTGGTCTTATTCTTCCTCCTTTATATTTTTCGTTTCTTTTAGATCTTATAATCGGAGAGAAAATCCTACATTATTGGAAAGAAAGAGTGCTTGTAATAGAAGGTGACAATTTATGAAAAGTTCTCTCTTTACCTCTCTTTATTTTCTTCTCTCTAACTCCTTTTATATGTTTAGCTTATTTTCTCTCATGGCAAATAACTACTAACCATTAGCTTGCTAACTTCTTATTTGATAATCCACATGAATCTAATAGCATCTACTTGGCCTGGCTCTTGCAAGAGCCATTGATGGCTCATGATGATGGATTCTAACACTCTAACATCCTAACTCTCTAACAAGCTAACATTATTTTATTTCATGCTTTTTCTTGTTTAGTTTTGATGGTTTAAGTGTAGCTTGCACTTGTTTGTTGAGTTTCGATTTGATGAGTTATCATATGGGTCATGCTTTGAAACGCTCTTGAATTAAAGACTAGTGATGGCTAAGGATACATGTGAGACAACTATCACTAAGAGGTTAGCGTGGTTAGTGGAGTCATTAGTACTTAGTAGCCATGAGTTTTCTTTCCTTTTTACTTTATTTTAGAAATATACCAAAAATCACAAAAAACATACTTCTTTA
This sequence comes from Agave tequilana, assembly GCA_038442645.1. Classification (NCBI taxonomy): domain Eukaryota; kingdom Viridiplantae; phylum Streptophyta; class Magnoliopsida; order Asparagales; family Asparagaceae; genus Agave; species Agave tequilana. The sequence continues at coordinate 1,961,731 of JAVJIF010000050.1, forward strand.
TTTCTCACTTTGTTTTCTCCGTACTTCTCTTTCCATTCTTTGTTTTTCTTTCTTCTCATTCTTTAAAACATTAACAAAAGTTTAACACACACGTGAACATTCCGATAAAGCTTCTATCGCTTCCCTATAGATTCGACCCGTTTAGCCTCTATGCTATAACAGAAGTATCGAGGAAGCCAAAGCACACACTTTTATTGCTTGATTTCAAAAACGCACACTTTTCATGTATGATTTTTCCCTGATCAGCCAACATAGGTGAAATATGAATCACTATATGCATTGAAAAATTATAATTATAATTTATATTATAAAAAAGTGTCAAAAATAAAAACAAACAAATAAACAAACAAAAGAAACAAAAACTAACCTTAGCTAGGATAGCCCCTAGACATAGACGATTCTTAACTGGTTAGACTATCCATGGGAGGTATATTGTAGCAATCTAACAACAAGTTAATCAGCCAGATAGGGGTAAGATCAGTAGGAGGAATCCATAACTGAGCAACTAGCCTAATTATGCCAAACTACTGTTCTTTCGCCTCTCAATCACCAACCTTTGCATTGATTTGACTATAGTCAAATTCTAACAACTTTTTTCTTAGGTCTACTCAGGTTTAGTTAGGCTTAGCTTAGTGAGTGAGGAGATAGTTTTTGGTTTAAAGAAGGGTATTGACTTCCCCATCTTATCTTGTTTAAGGATATGCCCTTAATCGTTTTAGTGTAATGTGTACATGTATATGAAAAGCAACACTTAAGAAATATAATCAATTCAAAAGTATTTCTATACTACATGCTATGCGTAAGCCTTTTCTTCAACACTTTTCAATAATAAAAAAATGTAATGAAGTAGACAATGCCCTAGAATGCAAACTCTAAACGTTTTTTTAGCTTTAACAAACACGGTTTATGATTGACGAAAAATAGAGATAAGTTAAACTAAGAAAGATGTTATTTGAATGTTAATGGTGTCTCTGCCTTTCATAATTTATCCACAGTAGTAAGGGCTATGCGGGTCAAATCCACAGGGAGTAATGCGATAGAATTTTTTCGGTATCTATTTACAAACTAGATTGGTTAGGTTTGTTTTTTTTTGTGTTAAAAGAAAAATACTACGTTAAGTGTTAGAAGTAGAAAAAAAAAGAATATGGAATTTGGTGATAAGTTGGGATTTAGAAAAGAATTAAAGAAATATGACCTAGTAATCATCTATCATCACTAACTTACTAACCTATGCAAGAATTTACTTCACTTTAGATCATAAAAGTTAGATCTTAGAGTTACTTTCAATTCAAGCAAGATATATAAGATAAAAACTAAACCCTATTTGAAATATCACTATTCAAGACCTAAAATTAAACTATCAAAGACTTCTAAGCATAGAATAAGAAGAAAAATTAAGATTCAACATTAAATTATCAAAGTTATCTAAGCATATAATAAGAAAAACTATTGAAAAGTATTAATATATATGAATTTAACTAGTCATTATCATGTGCCTTTAAGAACTTTAACTAATCCTAGGGTTAAGCATGCTTAGGATCCAATCAGTTTATTCTAATCTAGAATTAGAAATAGTGGTGGAGAGATTAGTAAGTCATGAAAAAGATTAACTACTCATGATGAAAACTAAAGAAATCATGGTAGATGAGAAAGCAAATAAAGATAAATTAGAAAGAAAAACTTTGTTATTGATGTTGTCACCTTCAATTACAAAGAGTCTCTTCCTTCTTTACCATGCTTGAATTAGAAATAAAACTATAAGTAGAACAAGATTTGGAACTAGAATTTAAAAATTGTAAAAAAGAAAACTCTTAAGTTTTGATTTCTGATGTGGAGATATTTGATTATGAGAGATTTTAGCTCTTTAAATAGGTCTCAAAATTAATCACAATAGGATGCAAATTAGAAGGTTTTTTAATTCAATACCGAAATTCAATCCTGCAGCAAGTTAGCGTATTGATTACTGAATATGGATGGCTGACTTGGACAGAGTGGTGAACATATGAATTATATCATCTTAAATCATTAGATTTGAATATCTATAGCGAAAGTTATAATCTGAATATTAAAAGGTGTACAGTCTGAATCCAAGTCTGAATTAATTTTGAACTCCATTTAATTTGAATTATCCTCCTTATTCCTACTAAGATTAGCTTTATCACATTCATCTTCTAGAAGTATATCTTCTGATTTTGAATTTGAATTTTAAAGATGATGATATATTCTTTCCTCCTCTTGATTTCAAATTGATTTAAATTGAAAACCAAATTTAGATAGGATTAGGGATAAAATAGAAGCTTCTTGTATCATTATCTTTTATTTTAAGTAACTACACATCTTAATCAAAAAGAAGGTTAAATATCAATATTAAATAAAGAATAATCAAAGATAAATGTGCAAATATGATGATAATAATGCAAAATTGAGATGCAATCAGTTTACTCTTGAGGTTAGAAAGGTGTATATAGTAAGCTAAATAAGAAAACTAACGGTAGCAGAAGCTTAGACTTTTCAATTCAATCATCCTACAAGAAAGAAGGATGAGTGGTCCACTCAACTTGCCGCGAAAACACGGCTTTTATCGCGTTTGCATAACAAGGTTGTGGGCTTCTGGGTTCTGCTTTCTAGAGCAGAATCTCAGAGCCACTTATATGTGTTTGCAACTCTCGTTTTCTTGAAATCAGCCCTTGCACACAAAAATAGAGAAGAAAGTTAAATAGTTAGTAAACTTAAAAAGAAACTTACCATCCCGCCCTGACAACGGCGCCAAAATTCGACTGAGTCTTTGCCTGCACAAAAAAGTAAAGTTTAGAAATTGAAAAATAGAGAGTGCTCGGTTGCTCTATTCTACCGCTATAGTAAGTGGCTATGTGGGTCGTGATAAAAAAGGAGAGACTGCGATAGAAACTTTTAATACGTCTTTATAAATTACTATTAACTGGTTAAATGATTTCTTCTTAGTTTTTAGAAAAAAATAAAAGTATTAGAAGAGGAGAAGAAGAAGAAGATGGGATATTGTTGGTGTTTTTGTATCTAAACTAAATTAAAAAGAATGAAGAATAAAGAAAGAAGTGTTGAATTCTAAACTAAGAAATAAAGAAAGAAAGAACTAAAGAATAAAGAAGTGTTGAATTCTAAACTAAGAAATAAAGAAAGAAAGAACTAAAGAATACTTACCTCTTCGGCACTTGCTTACTTTGGATCCATTACAATGACTTACCTTGGTTTGAAGGCGATCACAGCATGGCATATAGATCTTCTCTACTTCAAATTGGTCTAACTAAATAAAAATGCAAGCAGAAAAGAATAGTAAACTATTACATAATTAGAAGTAAATGCCTATCGCCATAAGCCATCAGTGGCACTTGCAAAGTCAAGACAGATTTAAGGCTATAGAATTCACTTGGATTACAAGTCACAAAAGAGGTAAGTAAAGAAAGAAAAAAAAAAGAAAAAGACAAGCTTTTGATTAAATCAAAAAATGATGAAAGAAAAGAAAAAGTTTATATCGATGTCACTCTCAATGCAAATCTTCCTCTCCTGCTCTCATGAATCTCTTCTCTAATCCTAAGCTATAAAGAAAATAAAAATTACATAAAAAAAGAAAAACTTAAGTTAAACCTAGAGAAAATCCTAATTCCAAACTCTCTGCTGAAGTGGTGCTCTTCTGCTTCAGAGATGCAGGTATTTATAGGCAAATATAGATAAGAGAGAGCTACAAAGATAGGGGAGCATTTGTTCTCCTAACAGAAACATCCTTGCCGCGAAAATATGACCAAAATTGCACTTTTGCGGCATTAATCTGGCCGTAGAGCCAGATCAAAATGGTTATGGTCCTTTGATTATTTATTCGCTTTTATCTTCACTTAGATTTTCAGTTCTAAGCTTAGATTTGGCAATATCTCTGTTAGTCTTCAGCTAGCCAAATGACTTTATAGAAATCTAAATTTAACTGGTTTTCATTTAGTATTATCTTCTCTGATTTGCTCTGATATGCACTTATCCCCTCAAATCTTCTGTCCCAATCTTTGATTTTGATTTAATCTGCATTTTAGAGGGCATTTGGCCTCGTTTTCTCTCCTTTTTCATTAGTAAAGACCTATACATCATTTGGACAATAATAATATTAAAAGACAGAGTTTATTATATAATAAATATGACAATAGGATAATAAATATGCAATATCAGTGACCGATCCGCAATCCATACCCGTTAAGCATCGGTTCCGTGTTCAGGTCGTTTCTCAGCCATCCAGTCTCTAATTCATGCAATTCTCAGGATATTGGCACCATGACAGCGAGTACTACACAACTGTGGGCATCACACAGTCACTAAGGTCAAACTCTATCCCTAATGTCAAAAACAATCTACAAATTCTAATCGTTATCTTAATTTAAATAATTTGTTCATATATTTTTGAATTTTCTATTATTCGATATCCAGCTCAGTGGTAAACTCAGGTGAGTGTTTTCTACTCTATTTAAATTTTATGTTTATTATAATATTAGAATTTTTGGTAAATTTCTTATTTAATATTTAATTATTAAATTGCTTATTTATTTTTCTAGTATTACGAAAATAGTAAATTCCCATTGTTCAAATTCTATGCCAATAATTAAATATCTGGATATGGAACTATTTAGTTATGCATGCATAAAATTTGTATGAATACATTGTTCGTATATAATGTTTGATTTCTTGAAATTTAATTGTTTGAATTATTAATTGTTGTTCTTTAGAGAAATAATTAAAAATAGCCATAAATAGTGGAAAATTCAAATTATTGATTTTGGACATTATGAAGATTTTTCTTGGAAATTTTGATACCTTATGCATGACAATTACATGACAACAACATAACTCATGTCACCGAAATTATTGGAAAAATATTGTTATAGTGTAACACCATTATAATGTTATACTGATATCTTATTTACACTGTTACTGTTACTGTCATTGTATTATTTCAGTAATTTAGATGACACGGACACTCAATAATTTACATTGCAGTGGGAAAACTGGTAGGGGATATAGCGTCGATATTTTGAATAAACTTATGATAAAGGTTGTGCAACCAAAAGAGGCTTCCACTGCAGGGTTCCTGAAAATTATTGGCATCGTGCCTTGTTTATATTATTTATATATTAAGTACCTAACTCTACATCCTGCTATAGCGCCAGGGCTTGGGTTATGGTTTCAGGTATGAACGAAACCAAATTAAATCACAGACAATGTCTCCATCGATTAATTTCAAATAACAATACTTTAATAATAACTAGGCAATGATAATCTCAGGAACGCATGCTATTTGATTATTCCCTTGCATTTGAATATAGTGGTGAAGATTTTTCACTACGAGTGATCAGACGGTTGATCCACACCACAAACAAGAGTGTGTGTTTAAAATATAAGTGTAAAATAATAAACGCAACACAGAAAATACACAGAGACACGATATTTTTATATGGAAACCTAAACTGGAAAAACCTATTGGCCCAAGGTTACAATCACCCGATTTTGAGTTTTGATGATCATAAAATAAATATAATTATTTGTACTAATTAAGTTTAAGTGTTTAAGATCATTTCAAGGTTCTAAGGATTCAAGAAGTTTATTCCCCTAAAGGAAGGTGGTGTTGACTTTGTTGGCCCAATGGCCTTCCACTCTAGTTTTGATGATGATCAACACTCATGAAGTTATGTTTACTAATATTCTTGTGTTTCTAAGTTTCAGATCATTAACATGATATTAGTTGGTGATTAGCTTCAACAAGATGATTAGAAGCTATTCATGATGATTCGGTGCCAAAAGCTTAAAGATCATACCTTTGCACTTGGAGAATCACGGAGTTTTGGAGCAAGTCTACTTGAAGATGAAGATCGTCAAGAAAACTTAGGTATCTAGTTAGAGTTTGTGTTTTAGATCCATATTTGTAAAGCTTAGTTTAGTTGATATGCTCAAGTGCACAAAACACACACGTTTTATGATTTGATATTTGGTTTTTATGAATAGTTGATCAAAACAAGTTTACATATGTTATATGTATAGTAGATGTTTTCTATTTATACATACATGCTTTAAACTTGCTAGACAAACTTATTTTGACTATCCTATTCATGTTTTGGAAAATTCTAGTTTGATAAAATACAAGTTTTGTTTTTGATAAAATTGGCAAGACACAAAAATGAATTGATATGATTGATATATGTCTTGAAATTTTTATCACAAGTTTGGTTATCAAAGTAAAATGATAAAACAAGTTTTAGAAAAATATATTTTTAGAAAAACAGTTTTTATTGTGATTAAAACTATTTTTTTAGATTTACTGTGAATTTATAGGATTTTTATTGAGTGAAAAGACCTATTTTCAAATCCCGTATCTGTGCAGAACTGAGGACTGGCTGACAGGCCAAGTCGGTCGACCGGACCGGTCGACCGCACCATAGGCCGGTCGACCGGGACGGTCGACCGACGTGCACAAGTCTGTGCACGTTTTGGAGTCTCTGGGACGGTCGACCGGGCCGGTCGACCGAGATGAGAGTTCTGCTCTCAGGATGTTTCGGTCGACCGGGCCGGTCGACCGCTATTGCCCAACGGTCACATTTTTGACCGTTGGCGGTCGACCGGACCGGTCGACCGGCAGTCTGTCAGACTGCCAACTCAGCCTAACGGCTAGTTTTGTATAGGGGCTATATAAACCCCATCTCTTTGGGGATTTTAGCCAAGATTTCTAAGAGAAAAAATACTAGTTTTCTGAAGTGTTTAAAAGAGTTTTAAAAGAGTTTTTGGGGCTTTAAAACTTCTTATCTTTATTTGTTTTGGGTTTTTGGAAAATCAAAGAAAACTAGGTTTTGGGATTTTGATTTGGTATTTCATTTTCTATCATATACAAGAGATTTCCCAAGTAGTTTTTCTTTGTTGCTTGTTTCCAAAAAACACTTTGATTCCACACTTGAGCTATATCTTCTATCCTAAACTATTTAGGATCTTGTTTTGTGGAAAAAGAAAAAGGAAAGAGGTTTGTGGTTGAAATATACCACTTGTTGTAAACCCTTGATTTCTTGAGTTGCTCCCTCTTTGGTAGAGGTGGAGATTGTTGTATTGGGTTGTTGGTTTGGATCCCTCTTCGGTAGAGGTGATTGAGTTTGGTTGTAAACCTCTTCGGTAGAGGTGATTGTTGTTGTTGTTGTTGGTTGTTAGGCCTCGGTGGAGGTTGTTGTTTGAGAGAGGAGTTCGGTACTCCTAGAGTTGTAAGAAATCCTCTTTGGTAGAGGTTCCCTCGGTGGGAGTTGAGATAGTGGAAATCCTACACGGTGGTGTAGGCGGGGATGTAGAGCAAGGTGCTCGAACCTCGAAACAAATCTTGGTGTTTGCGTTTTGATCCATTGTCTCTCTAACTCTCTCTCATTTATATTGTGCAAAGCATCATACTTCATATCATCATATTTGCTTGTATTGAGCATAACTCATATTGCCATATCATATTGCTTGTGTTGCCTTGCATTATTTTATATTGCTATATCCTTTATTGCTTGGCTTGATTGTGTGTGCACATTGCTTGGATTGCTTATGTGTGTGTGCCTAACTTATACTCATCCAACAAGAGCTTCACATAGCGCCTCAACCCATATCAAGGGGAATCAAGAGGAGATTAGTCCAGAGCCTCGCAAGAGGAATTCGGCTACACTTGTTGTATTGTATTAGTTTGTGCGTAATTTGCATTAGCTTCCGCATTTTGCGCACTTAGTTTGCATTAAGTTTCTTAGATTAGCACTTACACCTATTCACCCCCCCCCCTCTAGGTGTTTTTTCAGACTTAAGATGACTCAAATACGGAATCAAGAATTCAACTCAACGATGCAAATGGAAAAACCCGAATTGAAGATCTTGTAGTCACCTAGACCCTTGTAAGATTTTAGTATGTTAAAGAGTAAGGATATGATATATGTGCTCAAGAAGTTACACAAACAAAAATATACTTTTTAAAAATACAAGTTTTTGGTAGTATTGATTTTGTTGCATGCTTGGCTAATATACATGTTTCATAATTTTTCAAATTTTTATATCAAGTTTAGAACATGTATTTTATCTCCTATACTATACTACATTACCCTCAAACTAATGAAAAATATTTTAAAAATATTTTCAAGTTCAAAAATCCATTTAAATCATATTTCAGGCCATACCGGTCGACCGGCTAGTCGACCGTATCTATTCAGCCCAAAACGGTCAACCAGGCAGTCGACCAGGCCTTTTGGGCCGTGGGCGTTCACTCTGTGCACGTTTGTTGGTTGATCGGGTCGGTCGACCGTCAACCCCTGCGGTCGACCGATGCTTGGCACTTACTCTCTGTTTGTGCCGGTCGATCGGCCCGGTCGACCGGCTGTTCGAAATTCTTTTTTTAAATTTGCCTTGCGGTCGACCAGAGCCAACAGGTATTTGCGAAGTAGCTTGTCGGTCGACCGGCAGCTATTCAGACTGACACCAACGGCTCTATTTTGGATCTGTTTTGTTTTTTATGGGTTCCAACGGCTATTTCTTGTTTCTAAGTGGTTAAGCTCACTCCTAATGACCTAATATCACTTATGAATGGTATTTATCCTTTGCCTATAAATAGAGGTCATGGGTCTTTGTTTTCAACAAGAAAAATATCCAAGTTTCAAGTGTTTTCAAGAGAAGAAGTGTTTCATTACTTTTCATTTTAAAATTCTTTCTATTGCAAAATTTTTCAGTTGGTTTTCAAGTCTTTTAAATCTTTACTACTGAAATTTTTCTCTCACTTTACTTCTTGAGCCAAAAATCATACTCCACTCTATAAGAAGTTGTAAGAGAGTGTTTGCGGTCTTCCAAGATCACCAAGTGACTTATATTCCATTGAGTTGTGATTCCTCTTGTGTGGAGGATAGTATTGTTGGAGTTGGATACTCCGGTCTTGTGTAAACCAATTGTAATCGCTTGGGTGTAAGGTTCCTGTGTGGAAGTTCCCTTTGTGGATTTAGTGAAAATCCTTCATGGTGGTGAAGGTGGGGACGTAGAGCAGTGGCTCAAACCTCGAAACAAATTCTCTTGTGTTTACGATTGATTTCTTCTTGCTCTTTATTATTTTACATTCTTATACTTGTGCTACTACTTGTCTTGTTTTTCTATATTGTACACATTTCATCTTCTTGCATTTTCGGTCTATACTCGTATCAACAAGGAAGCAATTAAGCACCTCAACTCATAATCTAGAGAATCAAAGAGAAGAAGTTCTAGAGCCCTTTACGGGAAATTCGACTTTAATTTCTTATTTTGAGTGACCGCTTACATCATACATCTTAACTAGTTTTTAAAAGTGCATTTGATTAGCATAACACCTCACCCCCCTCTAGGTGTTTTTCAATTGGTATCAGAGCTTTGGTCTCTAGTTGCTTGGCTTAACAACCTTAGAGAGATCCTAAATTGCTAATAATTTTTTTCATATTTTATCCTCATACACATTAGTAAAAATGGCCGAAAGTATTAAGACCCCACCCAAGTTTGATGGCCTTAACTTTCCCATATGGAAGGTTAAGATGACCGTGTTTTTGTAATCCTTAGAAAGCCGGGTTGCAAAGGCGGTGACTAAACCTTTTAGCGCACCCCTTGGCGATGAGGACACTTAGTCTGATATTGCTACGAAAGAGTTTGACACAAATGCTAGGGCACACTATGCCTTACTTCAAGCTCTTAATGATGATGACATTGCTAGAGTCATACACTGTAAATCTGCAAATGAGATTTGAACTCACCTTTTAGTCACTCATGAGGGAACATCACAAGTTAAGAGGGCTAAAGTTGACCACTTACGTTCCCAATATGAAACTTTACCATCCAAGAAAATGAATCTATGATGATATGGTTACTAAATTTACAAAAAATAACTAACAGGCTTGCTTCCTTAGGTGACGGCATTGACAACGATCAAAAAGTGAGGAAGATCATTCACTCCATCTTGGAAAGTCAAAACTACAACCTTGAAGGAGCTCAACGACAAGGAGGAAATGGAGCTCATTGGTCTCATTGGGAACCTCAAGACCCATGAGATGGAAAGAAAGGCTAGAGAAGAGATGGCTCCTCTAAAGAAGAAAGCAATCGCTTTCAAAAGCTCTTCCACCTACTCCAACGAAGATGATGAAGAAGAGGATGACGATCTCTCTCTTCTTGTGAAGAATGTTCAAAGAATGTACAACAAAGCAAAATTTCAAAATAGAAGAAGATGACAAGAAAAGGAAGAAAATAAGATCATTTGCTTCAATTGCCGGAAGTCGGGGCACATCGTTGCGGAGTATCCGAAAAATAAGAGCAAACTCTCCACCTCCAAGAAGCCATACAAGAAGAAGGTTTTAAAGGCTACTTGGAATTCAGAAAGTGAATCTGAAGAAGAAGTTGACACGGCTCACACGTGTTTCATGGCAAATGAAAACACAAATAAGGTAATCTCAGAATCATCTATTGAAGATTGTGAATTATCTATGGATGAATTAGGAGAAGCTTTTGAAGAATTATCTCATAATTATGATTTTCTTAAAAATATATTAAAATTGAAAAGAAAAATGAAACTCTTAACCACAAAATTTTCATACTCACTAAAGAAAAGGATGATTTATTTTCAACTGTCACTTCTACTCAAAAAGATTTTGATGCTTATAAGATTTCTTGTAAAGCTAAATTTTCACAAATACATAAAGATGAGATCTCTATGCTAAAGAACAAAATTAACTCTTTAGGAGAAGTTTTAAAGAAGTGTGAATTTGACAAATCTAGATTGGAGGCTATGTTTCCTAAGAAATATATCCCAAAAAAACAAACTCATGCTACACACACTCATGCTTACAAGTCACAACATGTGCACTCTCATCATACCAAACATGTGCACAAACCAAACATTCACACTCCTCACCCTTAACATGCATTCATGTATGATAAAATTTATGCATGCACTTATTGTGACCGAAAGGGTCACTTAGCTAAATTTTGTTTTGATAGAATAAATGCCTCAAATAATCATGTTTGGGTTCGTAATGCTAACATTAAAGGACAACAATTATGTTACATGATATAGGTACACTTCAAAGCTCAAAGACGTAGGGAGCGGTGGTATCTTGATAGTGGTTGCTCAAGGCACATGACATGGGATATTAACAACTTTGCAACCCTATCAAGATACTATGAAGGTGGCACCATCACCTTCAGAGATGATTTCAAAGGAAAGATTGTTAGTATAGATAACATTAAACTTGGTTCATCTTCTATGACTGAAAATGTTACTTTAGTTGATGACCTCAAGCATAATCTCTTGAGTTTCAGTCAACTTTGTGATAAAGATTTTAATGTGATTTTTGATGACTTAACTTGTAATGTAATTGATAGACAAACTAATGCATGTATACTTTCTGGATTTCGTGAAAATAATGTATACATGATTGACATGTCTAATATGCAATGCAATGCCACTTGTTTGAATGCCTTCTATGATGACTATTGGTTATGGCATAGGAGGTTAGGCCATATTTTTTTTGACCATCTATCTAAAATAAATAACAAGGAAGCAATGAAAGGTATTCCTTTTTGAAATTTGAAAAGGACCGCATTTGCGATGCGTGCCAACTTGAAAAACAAACCAAGTCCTCTTTTAAATCCATCAAGGATATCATGACATCACGACCATTGGAGTTAATTCATATGGATTTGTTTGTTCCTACTAAAACCAAAAGTCTAAGTGAAAATCGTTTTTCTTTTGTATTGATTGATGATTTTTCTCGTTTTACTTGGGTTTTCTTTTTAGAATATAAAAATCAAGCCTTTTCATATTTTCAAATGTTTAAGAAAAGAGTTGAAAAGGAAAAAGATTCTTCAATTTTACGAATAAGGAGTGATAGAGGTGGTGAATTCAATAGCTAATCCTTTATCACTTACTGTAAAAATAATGGAATTAAACATGAATTATATTGTCCTAGAACTCCACAACAAAATAGAGTAGTTAAGAGGAAAAATCGAACACTTCAAGAAATGGCTAGGACTATAATAGTGAATACGGTCTCCCTCAATACCTATGGGCTGAGGCCGTAAACACATCTTGTTATATATCAAATAGGGTTTTCTTTTGTAAAAACACTTCTAAAACTTCTTTCGAAACTTACTATTCAAGAAAACCAAATGTTTCTTATTTTAAAGTTTTTGGTTGTAAATGTTTTGTTTTAAATACTAAAGATAATCAAGGTAAGTTTGATGTAAAATCTTTTGAAGCTATTTTTGTTGGTTACTCTAACACTAGTAAAGCCTATAGAGTCTTCGATAAATCAACAATGACCATTGAAGAATCTATACATGTAAAGTTTGAAGAATCTAATGTTTTTGTTGAGAATGTTGTAGAAATAGATTCCTTAAGAGAAGACATAGAGAGGATAACCTTGAAGGACTCACCTATACAAGAAGACAAGCCAAAAATTAATGTGCAAAGTGAAGTTCAAAAAGTTGAAGTGGAGCCACCTCAACCACTTCTAAAAAATTGGAGATTCACTCCATATCATCCTAAGATCTCATTATAGATGATGTATCAAAAGGGATAACTACTCGTTCTAAACTCTATGATCTTTGTGGCCATTATACTTTTATTTCTCATTTTGAACTAAAGAACAATCTCGAAGCCGAGGGCGACTCATATTGGTTACTTACCATGCAAGAGGAGCTCAATAAATTTGAGCGCAACCAAGTTTGGCATCTTATCTCTAGACCCCATGATAGACCAACAATTGACACTAAATGAATTTTTAGAAACAAGTTGGATGAGTCGGGCAATGTTATTAGAAATAAAACTAGGTTAGTGGTCCAAGATTACACCTAAATAGAAGGTATCGATTTTGAGGAAACCTTTGCACCCGTAGCACGGCTTGAAGCCATATGGATAACACTTGCTTTTGCTTCCTATAAAGATTTCAAATTTTTTCAAATGGATGTCAAAAGTGCCTTTTTAAATGGGTTTATTGAAGAGGAGGTGTACGTTGAACAACCTCCCGAGTTTGTTGATCCTATACATCCGGATTTGTTTTCAAACTAGACAAAGCTTATATGGTTTAAAACAAGCTCCTAAAGCTTGGTATGAAAGACTTTCATCATTTCTTATTTCTAATGGTTTTATTAAAGGAACAATAGATATCACTTTGTTTACTAAACATGTTGAAAATGATATTCTTATTGTTCAAATATATGTTAATGATATTATATTTGGATCTACTAATGAAAAACTTTACAAAGATTTTGAATCATGTATGAAGGAGAAATTTAAGATGTCTATGATGGGCGAATTTAACTACTTCCTTGGACTCTAAATCAAGCAAAGGAGTAATGGGATTTTTATAAATCAAGTCAAGTACACGAAGGAACTCATCAAGAAATTTGGTCTTGAAGGGGTTAAGACAAGCAAAACTCCCATGGCTACCACAACAAAACTTGACAAGGATGAACAAGGTATAAATGTAGACATTACTCTATCGTAGCATGATTGGTAGTTTATTATATTTAACGGCTAGTGGCCGGATATTATGTTTAGTGTCTGTCTATGTGCTAGATTTCAACCGTGTCCAAAAGAGTCCCATTTGATTGCGGTAAAACGCATTATTAGATATCTTAAGGGCGCCATTAGAATGGGTTAGTGGTATCCGAAGACCGGACAATTTTTCATAACGAGTTTTTCGGATGCCTAATATGCGGGTTGTAGAGTGGATAGGAAGAGTACTAGTGAAACTTGTCAATTTCTAGGAAATTGCCTTGTTTCATGGTTCTTCCAAGAAGCAAAATTATGTAACCCACTCAACCGCCGAGGCGAAGTATATTGCGGTCTGGGCTTGTTGTGTACAAGTCCTTTGAATAAAACATACTCTCCTTGACTATGATTTGCATTATGACCATATTAAAATATTTTGTAATAATACTAGTACTATTTATATGACTAAAAATACAAATCAACATAGTAAGCAAAGCACATTGACATTCGATATCACTTTCTTAGAGATCATTATGAGAAAGGTGATATTGAAATTGATTATGTTTCCACTGATTTTCAACTTTCGGATATTTTTACTAAATTACTAGATTATAATAGATTTTTATTTATTTGTGGTGAATTAAATATTTGTACTATGGATTCATGATAATTTTGAAAATACTCTTCACAAATGTTTTGTTGGCTTGACCCTTTTTGATGCATGACAAAAATGGGGAGAAATACTTTTGAATTATTATTTCTTTTTCATACATACTTTTCAATTCATTATTTGTAACATTCATTTTATTTGTAATTATACTTAATAGATAGCATGATTTGAGGGAGAGCTCGTTCAAGCTCCTTTCACATTTTTATTTAAATAACTCATATGTTTTGTTATCATCAAAAAAGAGGAGATTGTTGGCCTAATGTTATAATCACCCGGTTTTGAGTTTTGATGATCACAAAATATATATAGTTATTTGTACTAATTAAGTTTAAATGTTTAAGATCATTTCAGAGTTCTAAGGATTCAAGAAGTTTCTTCCCCTAAAGGAAGGTGGTGTTGACTCAAGATGACTCATATACGGGATCAAGAATTCAACTCAACGATGCAAATAGAAAAGCCCGAATTGAAGATCTTGTAGTCACCTAGACCCTTATAAGATTTTAGTATGTTAAAGAGTAAGATATGTTATATGTGCTCAAGAAGTTGCACACACAAAAATACACTTTTCAAAAATACAAGTTTTTCGTAGTATTAGTATTGTTGCATGTTTGGCTAATTATTATGTTTCATAATTTTTCAAATTTTTATATCAAGTTTAGAACATGTATTTTATCTCGAATACTATGCTACTTAACCCTCAAACCAATGAAAAATATTTTAAAAATATTTTCAAGTTCAAAATCTGTTTAAATCATATTTTAGGCCATACCGGTCGACCGGCCGGTCGACCGTATCTGTTTCAGGCCAAAACGGTCGACCGAGCAGTCGACCGGGCCTTTTGGACCGTGGGCGAGCATGCTGTGCACGTTTGTCGGTCGACCGGGTCGATCGACCGTCAACCCCTACGGTCGACCGATCGGTCGACCAACTGCATGGCACTTACTCTCTGTTTGTGCCGGTCGACCGTCCCAGTCGACCGGCAGTTCAAAATCCTCTTTTTAATTTGCCTTGCGGTCGATCGGAGCCAACAGCTATTTGCCAAGTGGCGGCCGGTCGACCGGTACCAACGGCTCTATTTTGGATCTGCTTTGTTTTTTTTATGGGTTCCAACGGCTATTTCTTATTTCTAAGTGGTTAAACTCACCCCTAATGACCTAGTATCACTTATGAATGATATTTATCTTTTTCCTATAAATAGAGGTCATGGGTCTTTGGTTTTCAACAAGAAAAATATCCAAGTTTCAAGTGTTTTCAAGAGAAGAAGTGTTTCATTGCTTTCCATTTTCAAAGTTCTTTCTATTGCAAAATTTTTCAGTTGGTTTTCAAGTCTTCTAAATCTTTACTACTGAAATTATTCTCTCACTTTACTTCTTGAGCCAAAATCATACTCCACTCTATAAGAAGTTGTAAGAGAGTGTTTGTGGTCTTCCGATATCACCAAGTGACTTGTATTCCATTGAGTTGTGGTTCCTCTTATGTGGAGGATAGTATTGTTAGAGTTAGGTACTCCTGTCTTGTGTAGACCAATTGTAATCCCTTGGGTGTAAGGTTCCTGTGTGGAAGTTCCCTTTGTGGATTTAGTAAAAATCCTTTATAGTGGTGAAGGCGGGGACGTATAGCAGTAGCTCGAACCTCGAAACAAATTCTCTTGTATTTGCGATTGATTTCTTCTTGCTCTTTATTGTGTTACATTATTATACTTGTGCTACTACTTGTGTTGTTTTTCTATATTGCACACATTTCATCTTCTTGCATTTTCGGTCTATACTCATATCAATAAGGAAGCAATTAAGCACCTCAACTCATAATCTAAAGGAATCAAAGAGGAAAAGTTCTAGAGCCCTTCACAGAGAATTCGGCTACAGTTTCTTATTTTGAGTGATCAATTGCATCATACATCTTAACTAGTTTTTAAAAGTGCATTTGATTAGCATAACACCTATTCACCCCGCCTCTAAGTGTTTTTCAAAACCCACGAGAAAGAGGAGGAAAATTCACTATAACTCACCGGTTTACAGGAATTATAGCTATGTATTGGTGTTTCTTTGAGTTGGGATCAGATGGAAAGCCTAAGGTCTTAGTGGAAAGTCAAGAGTCCTGCTCTTCTCCTAGAGAAAAATGTCTATCTGTACTGAAATGTAGGTTATGAGGTGTATGGGACATTCGCGAGATTTGCGTAGCCTCACGATCTTCATATGTGAATCTGTTATAACAGTCATGATTACTGGAGTGATGGGTTAGACTGCATGCAGGGAATTTCGTAATTATACGCCTTGAGTGCTTGGGCGTTACATGTCTTCAACGTGGGAGAGAAATGTGGCATGATTGCAGGCGGAGATCTCCGCGATTGTTGTGAGGGCTTCCGGGTGAAATCGGGGATATTGGACTGCTGGTGACTGTAGAGAATGATGCCTCCTGAACGGGAAGTTTCACTCTGAGATAGTTCTGGGGGACAGAGCTATGAAGGTTTTCTTGATTTCGGGATGGAGTGATTATGGGAACTATAGATACTCTTGGGAGGGTACGATGTGATGAAAGCAATTGATTGTTACGAAAACTTCAGAAAGAGAACTTGGTTGTTTGGACACGTGTCATCATCTTACTGAGGGTCAATTTTTTACCACTACAGTCATGATCAAGGATGGATTTACTATCAATGAATGTGATAAGTGTATTTATACAAAAATAGTTGAAAATGCATATATCATTATATGTATCTATGTAGATGACATTTTGATACTTGAGAATAATATTAAAGTTATTAAATCCACTAAAAAGATGCTATCTAAAAACTTTGATATGAAAGATATGGGTGTTACTAGTGTAATTATAGGATTTAAAATTGCTAGAACTCCAGATGAAATCAGTTTATCTCAGTCACATTATATGAACAAGAGAATAGAAAGATTCAAAGAAAAAACATGGGATCAAAGGAAATACAAACCCTTTTCTTCCACACATCCCCTTCGCAAGAAGACATGAACTGAAAAATGACAATTGGAGTATTCTCAAAACATCAAAAGTCTAATGTATCTAATGAATTACATTTGACCCGATATAGCTTATGATGTAAGCAAATTGAGATATACACTAGTAATCTTAGTAATGATTATTAGAATGCCCTACTACGAGTAGTGGGCTACTTGAAGAATATCAAAGAGTATGCCTTGACATATAAAAAGTATCCATTTGTACTTGAAAGATATATTGATGCAAACTGGATTGCAGATTTTGAGGAATCAAAATCAACTAGCGAATACATCTTTACTCTCGGAGGCGCAATCGTATCTTGAAAATCCGCCAAACGAACTTGTATAGCCCATTCGACAATGGAATCAGAATTTATTTTCTTGGATATGGCTGGAAAAGAAGTAGAATGGCTTTGATAATTTTCTGGAGGATATATCTTTATGGCCTAAGAAAGTGCCAACTATATGTATTCACTATGATAATCAAACAACAATATTTAGAGCATAAAATTCTATATATAACAGTAAATCTAGACAAATCCGTCGTAGACATAACATTGTTAGGCAGTTGCTCCAATGGAGTTATTTCAATTGATTTTGTAACATCAAAAGATAATTTAGCGAATATGTTCACTAAAGATTTGAGTGGAGAGCGTATAAACTGCGCATCGAAGTGAATGGGGATAAAAGCCTAACCATCTGGTCAGGTTAATGAAAATCTCACTTAGCAACTAGAGATCCCACGAACTAATTCAAGAGGAAAAACTAGATATGATTGGCTCTGTAAGTAAGCACTTAGGAGCTTGACTCCAACCAATTCCTATGGTATACCCAAGTGCTTTTTACAATTGAATTTAGGATAAGCTCAACGCTTTTAATAATGTCTATAGCTTGTTATCAAAATTAGTGTGTAGAGTAGACTACTCTTAATAAGACGATCACCTCTGTCAGTGTAGAGTTGAAGCCGGCTCTTTGGAAGTCTCTATAGAGGTTGTGATTCTCTAAACACACTCTCTTAAATCAAGAATGTCTAGTGCCAAAATGGATACAACT
Source organism: Agave tequilana (assembly GCA_038442645.1). NCBI lineage: Eukaryota > Viridiplantae > Streptophyta > Magnoliopsida > Asparagales > Asparagaceae > Agave > Agave tequilana. Next base: position 1,979,927 of record JAVJIF010000050.1, read on the forward strand.
GAGAACCAAAGTTGATTTGAAAAGTTACTATGTGAGGCCTGCCACTTGGCTTACATAAACAACCGATAGTTCAAGACCTATCTTACTGATTGGCTAGTAAGTCTGACAAAATTTTCGCTACTGAACGTTCAAAATCTTTTTCCTGATGCAGTTTCTTTTCTAAAGTGTCTTTCATAGTGTGTATGTTATCTTAAATTTCCATTCATTGTGGGGATTGTTGAGAAAATTGAAATTGTCCAAGTAACTTAAGTTGAAATTTTAGGCGGGAATCGCTGCTCGAAATGCACGAGAAATGGTTGGAATATGTTCTCTTTCCACTTGTGATGAATGTGGTATATTCACATATTCAATTCTTTTTCCAGATGAATGAGATATTCAGTCGAAAGTTTGCCTAAAATAAGAAATAAATGGGACCAAAAAAGAGTGAAAACTTTTTAGTCCCATATTAGAAGTGGTAAAGAAAGTTGAGTGGTTTAAATATCAAAAGTTGACAGCTAAAGATGTGCCCTTAGGGTACTTAGAGTTTTCACACGCGTTTGAGAGGAAGCCATGCCCACGTGCGTTATAGTCGCTCACCCCGCACCGGCGCGTGGGCTGGGAGCACGCGGTCTAGTCCTTTTTGGATTGGGCCGGGCTGCAACCCAGCAGCTTCAATTTTTGAAGAGGGTGTGGGTTTCGGGTGCATGCACGCAAGTGCCCAACCCGAAACGGCCGCGCTCAACGCGCAAAACGGTTCTGTCTAAACCAATTTGACCACTCGATTTTTACCCATATAAATAGAAGGGTTCTCTTCTCGTTTCAACATACAGCAAACTTAAGAAACTCAAACACTCTTTCCCAGTTCTCTACTCTGAATATTTCTCTATAATTTTAAGACAAAAATTCTTTTTCTGAATTTTGTCTTGATCTGGATCTTTTTTCATCTTCTAATTAGTGAAAGGTAGGAATCAATTTTTTGTTCGACTGTACGAGAATTTATATTGTACTTTCCGAATATCATGAAAGAGTGTTGTATCATGGGAGGCCAGCACCCATTATTTCATAGGCATAGTAACGGGAGACATAATTATCTTAAGGAGATTCGCTTTCTGAGTACCTCACTCCATATTCTGTATGTATGAACTAACGTTCTAATTACATGAATTATTATTGAATTATTTATCACGAATAAATAATTAGTATATTATTATTAATACGAGACTAACTTTAACAGTATGATTGGTGTGCCCTAACTTCTATTAACTTTGAGTTGTCTAATATCATAAATGTCCTTATGTGTGTTAAAATGCTTTTAGTCTTCTTCCTCCTCAAACCCAACTCCTCCCTCCAAAACCCACATCCTTACGAGCCTCGCTCCTCCCCTTCCTCTTCTCTCCATCCCAAAGCTTCGGCAAACGAGTGTAAACCCTCTTCCCCGTCTTTTGTTTATACTCAAACAAGAATTATAACCTAAATTTTGTGATGGATTTCGGAAAAAGAGAAAGAGGTTGCTCGGAGGGAGGGAGGGGGAGGGGGAGAGAGACTGAGCTGAAAGGGTTATTAGAGGGAGGGAGGGAGGGGGTGGGGGGGGGGGGGGTTTGGTGAAGAAGAAAAAACCAACCTGCTTTAAATCAAAAGGGAATTTTTATCACTGAATAATAAAAAATTTACCTCATCCAATCTTTTAACTGTTTTGGAAAGAAAGTGAACAGATTTTGAACATTAAAAGATCACTAAATTTGACTAAAACTTTAGAAGACGATAATTACCCCCAAAAACTAAGTAGCACATACAAAACAAAAAAAAAAAGATGAAAAAGAAACCAAATAATGTGAGGGCAAAAATTCTAAGAAAAAGAAAAGGAAAGAAAGGACAGGGGGAAAAAAATAAAAAAAATAGAAAAATAAATAAAAATAAAAAAATAGAAAAATAAATAAAATATAGTAACAAAGAAAATAAAATATGGAACAAAGAAAAAAAGTAGAATTGAATCAAAATAACCTAAAATTTCTTTTCCTTTCTTCTTTCTTCCTTTCCCTCTCTCTCTCTCTCTCTCTCTCTTTTTTTTTTGTGTGCGTGTTGGCGGGTGGGGATGATGGTTACACATGACACAAGTTTCAGTTTGCTCATTCATTAGTCCCATATCTAATGAAGGATGAATAAATTTCAAAACATCTTTAAAACACAAAAAGAATGCGCAAAAAATAAAATAAATAATAATAAAAGTGATTTCTGAAACATCAAACAAGAAACGGTAAGCCAAAAAATCATTGAGAGTCTGAAGATGATTCATCCGCGCTCTAGTTTCTCCAATACTCGACCCTACTCTCTCATACCTTGAGATGATATCTCATGCGGACAAACTCGACTTTGATGCCTAAAAAATTATTTTGCAGTAAGTCTCACAAAAATGAAAAAAGTAATAAATGCAGGCATACAAATGAGACAATCCCCCTCATGTGCAGTCGACTGACTATACCTTCATACATGTACAGTCAAGTTCCATGCCAGAATTCAAATGTCTGTTTTTCGGTGCTTTATTCAGTCATGATATTAATTAGAAATACAGGAGTCAATAACCAGTGATAACCTCAAATAAGGTCATAAGTTTCAGTCGATTCATATTGTCGCCACAAAAAAGCCAGTGGCATACACGGGACGATAAACAACAGGAACTTTTCCTAAACATCCACCTTCACAAACAAAATCATTTGAAGGGCAAGAATGCAGTAGCTGTAAGATTTGAAAGGGTGAACAAGCAGGGAGTGAGAAATCTCTCAAGGAACCAACCTCTGTGGGTCACGAGGGAACAGTGATGTTTTGCGGATGTTGTTAAGGGCACAGAACAGCATAACTACACGCTCCAGCCCCACACCAAAGCCACCATGAGGAGGAGCGCCATACCTGTTGACAAGTGAACCAGATTGTGAAGAGAGATTTTCTCAAAGCGCTATTAAAGTTATTGCAATATAATCTTCAATACCTCCCCTACCCATAATTGTCTGACTAATTTTCATCATCACCACTTGATTGTATCAAAACCGCCAAGATTGGGTATAAAGGTTTTGCTGTTTTCTTTACTTTCCTTGCTTTTCTTGGCGTCGAGTAAATGATTAAGATTTTGTTGCTGTTACTCTCACGGTTGTGTAAGCTTAACCAAGGGAATTTTAAAGCAAGTAAATTGATACCACAGCTTGCATAAATTCAAAACCACCAAGACTGGGTATAAAAGGTTTTATATGTTCACAAAAGGCTTATTATTGGAAGCAAATTGGAAGCATGGTTCCTGCTTTTGCTGGTGGAGCCATAACTCAAAAAAATTCTCTAAGTGCGTGCTACTAAGACTAACAGTCCGAGGATCATGAATTACATAGTGCTTATGCAAAAAGAGGCTGAAAGAAGAAGACAACAAGCTGAAAGTAATTATTAATTGGTCTTCACCATAGGAAAGAACTAGTATAGAAACAATGTATACAGTATCTTGTGATACATGAGATGGGAGCATAATCCTTGAGGTTTTAATTCCAAAGGGATGTCAAAAGGGTCACAATGATGAGTGTCAGAGTAAGGTTTAGACCATTGTAAACTGAGTTGAGTGTTAACTGCAAGACTTTTCTTATGTGGATTGATGTGTGGTCATGTCTCCAATGGATATAGCACAAAGGGTGAATTGGTCAGAGTCATAATAAGATAGAACCTACAAAATTTATTATCACATTGTATTTTTGAGATTGTTCACAAGGATGATACTAGTTGATCTGGCCTTTGACAATAAAAAAAAAAAACGTTCACATGCAACTCATTCAAGGTGACATAAAAAGCACATAACCACCACCATTATCTTCTGAGCCTTTTCCAGCAAAATAGAACAGAGGGCTTCGTGAAGGAAACCTATCTTGTTGGTCATGCAGTGTAGAAGCTCTAGCAACAACAGAAAATCTGAAGAAGAATCTCCTAGGCTAATAAAGAATCCAGGAGGAAAAAGATGATAGAATGACTCTAGAAGAAGACAGATGATACACTGGCTTTTAGGATTTGACATTCAACTATACGGCAGATATAGCCAAAAAACCAAATAGGTGCGTTCACACATGCAAAGATTGAAACAGTAAACCATTAATAAAATGTAAAAAAATAGAGAAAAGAAATAAACATCAGAAAATGAAATGAATGAGTAGAAGAAAAACATACCGAAATGAATCAATGTATGTTAATATTGTCTTTACATCGATTCCACATGCCACTGCACGTTTTGTCAGAAGTTCAGGTGAATGTATTCTTTGAGCCCCAGAGATAATCTCCTCACCTAAAAGAAATTTTAGAGAGAGAAATTTAGAGCCAAGTTAGAACAGCAGTAAAGAAGCTATTATATTTAAGTTTCAGATGCCATTAAATTGCACTTTCAAGTTAAAAAAGAGTAAACAACCCTCAAATAATCAATCACCTTTTCGAACCAAAACCAGAAACGAAACTTGTGAGGCACTAAAGACTTGTTGAATAGTACTTTTATTATAGGAAATCCAGGACACTAGAAACGATGATATTATGAGCACGTATAGAAGGATGTATGCATGTAGACAAATAAATAAAGGACACAAAATCTAACAAAAAAGATAAGTAAACATCTTGCAAGGAACAACATTATTTTCTACGTTTTTATGTAGATAAATACAATACAAAAGACTGTCTCATAAAGGTAGGAAAAGTATAATATGATGAATAATCCCAAAAAAAATAAAAAGAACTTATAAACAATTTTCTCCTGAATGCCTCTGGCTCTAAATAGATATAAAACCTTTATTACTATATATGACTTCTCTCAAGAGTCAATTGCTCTTGCTTCATAATACTTAAGTCATTTTAATGAAAATTATAAACAATTGAATAAATCAATTGTTTTTTAACATTAGGACCTTGAACCTGCGACTCTCCACAACCCACTCCCAATCAATTGATTAAGACAATTTAAATAGTATTAAACTTAAACAGTAACCTCCAAAAAGCCTAACAGTAATGTTGATGCAGCCATCCAAACTTATTATTAAAGAAAGTCAAAGAAATAGTACAGAATAATCATTCTATTTGACACATGCATCAAAGTAATACGAAAAATGGAAATTTTGCAACAAAAATTGCCAAAGAGAAGGCATCAAAACATCAAAGCAGAATTACAAGGTACCAAAAGTAGAGACCATACATAACTCACGTAGGAATAGCATGGGATGTTTATTTTTGCCTCGGTCAAAAGAGGTTAAACAAAATTGTGCCCCAAAACCATAAGGAACATGCAGGCATGCCAAGTAGATTGCCTGGATATATACTGCCTAATCCATGGTACAATTTAACTGTACAACTCATGCTACCCTTAGATCAATAAATTGGAGCCTATTTACAATATCTCTGACAGCATTGGACCAAATCAACATGAAGTAAGCATCTCACCTCGAATAAAGACATCAAACGAGTTGCTATATGTTGGGTCATCATAACATGGCATGGTGTAGAATGGTCTTACAGCTAACGGGTATCGATGAAGTATATAAAACTCAGTGTTATACCTGTGACAAGTAATGAAAGTTTAAACAATATACAACAGTTCTCACACTGCCAGAGTAGTAATGATGGATGATTACAACTGGAAACATAACCTTACTTTTCAAGAACAAGACGACCTAATTTTCTCTCATTCTCTGTGTTCAGGTCCCCCAAAGGGTCTACATCTATGCCTGCTTCCTGTTGATTTGTGTCAGATAACAAGTGTTAACAAATGAAGCCAAAAGATAACAAAACAAAAAGGGAAACGATGTAATTAAAAAAGGGTGTTCCCACTCTCTATGCAGTATCAGTAATCTGTTAAATAAATGAAGACAAAACATAACCAAATGGAAAGGCGATCAGCAAAGAAAAAGCGTGCCACCCCTCTTAAGAATATTTTTGTACACAGAAATACCGCTTGAACTAAACAAGCACTTACATAGTTCTGAATGTGAATAACTCCCGCCCTTCCCTATATGGGAGAAAAATAGCATGTTAATGGTCAGCTACATGTGACCTCACCTATCACAGGCAGGAGCTCTACCAATGGTCCAAATTCCTCTTCAGCGTGTTTAAGCAGTTAATAATTGCGTGCTGAGCTAAATAAACTAGATGCTCTTCAAACCAGAGATTAGGGATGGACTGCAGATAAACGTGCTACAAATTGCTTAAACATACATACATCAGAAGTGGATGAAATGATAAGAAATGTTTCATAAAATTCTAGGCAGGTCCATGTGCCTAGGTGGCACCTAGCGCCTAGCACCTAGAACCGTCTAGGTGGCCACTTAAACATTCTAACATGCTGCCTAACCGAAGTGGCTAGAAGGCCGGATCGCTTAAACAGCTACCTAGGTGTCTCAAAGGCAGCTTTTCACAGCATTAGTGGTGGCAACATCACTGGTAGGAAAATGAAATAGATATGCAAAAGAAAAAAACTCCAGAATAAAAGAAAGGTCTTGATTATATGAACAAGGAAATAGATAAATATATAAGTAGATAAATAAATGAGAAAACAAGAAAATAGATAAATAAATGAGAACTTTAGTCAGAAAATGGAAAACTTAGTTCCTGATTTCTAAATACTCATAAAAATGCTTCAAAAAAAAAGAAATAATTGATTTTAAAATTAAACAATCTAAAAAATAAATTATCAAGTTGAAATCTCAGTATCGGTATTAGAAAGATATTCATGTATCATTCTGCAATTTCGGTTATTTCTATGGTTTCAGATCAGGATTATCAAAGTTTTCATATAAGTAGCTTTCAAACAAAATCCAATATTAATATTGTAAACTAAAACTATTATGGACAGAATACAGTTTATTCATAGTTCATGATGCTAAGACAAAATCTTGATAAAACATTTTTTTATATGATACCTGGTGCTTCATTCATTTTTAAATTATATAAAATTCAAGTGTTCATAGTTTAATAACTTCATTGCAAGACTAGAGTTTTGCAAATTACAGTAAGTGTTTCTACAAAATGTCAAAATCAACATATTCAGAAAATGTTGCAACATACAAACTAACTTGCAAAGTCACTAAAGAACGTTGCTTGAGTTGGTGGTGATGATCCAACGACGATCATGGCTTTAACAAAGATGAATTATGTCTTGATCATGATTAGAATTCATGCAGCAATAATGACAAAAGTCGCATTCAACCTTGTGGTAATCTTTCACTTCTTTCAACTTTTGAGAAAATTACAGTTATCTTGGATATGTTGAAAATCTATCTGAAAGGAAACAGAAGTTTACAAGACAATAAAGTTTATGAAAATCAGGTTCACATTAAAGTTCCTGGAGGCACGAATCTATACTGAGTGTAGTGGTCAGATTTTGACTTTCGTCAAGATCATCACACGTGTTTGAACGCCTAGAAGCTCCACTTCCCTGCCAGCGGGCCCAGCTCACTCACAAGCCTGTTATGAGCCTAAGAATAAAGCCTCACGCACATGGGCCCAAGAGAAAGCCTCGAGCCTCGCTGCGAAACGCATCAGCTCAGACATTATCTACCCGGGTCCATCACTCAATCGGAGTTGTGTGACTCTCCAGGATGCCAATAATCAGTACAAGGATCCTCTCCCACCAGTATAAGGACCCTTCCCTGATTTACTAAGGCTCCGACACAGAGACACACTCCTGTGCTAGGTAGCACAATCCTCGTGATTCACAAATCTGACTACGCTACTAGATCTTCCCCACGTTTTAAATGTCGTCCCTATATAAATGCGGCTGTTATGAATAGTGACGGAAATCTCTACATAGAGATCTCAACAATCAAGCGGCGCAGATCTGAGCGGTTGGAAGGAAATCATAAAGTTTGAATCATACAGTTATGTAGATCCAAAATATCCGCACTCAGAAAAACGGCTCAGGCAGATATAAATGCATCTCATTCTCCAACGAGAAGGGGGTTAGATAGCAAAAGCGCACCTGTAATCACAGAACCATTGATCTTTGCTTATAATTTTTCGGATTAAAGTAGAATCTCCCTCTCCCGTGGTTTTTTCCTTTCAGATTTTCACATATATCTCTGTTAGTTATGTATTGATTGTGCGTTCTCTGCAATTTTTTGGTGCACAATTTTTCATCGCATTTGGTGCTTTCATTGAAATCTCTTGAATCTACACTCAAGATCTCCTCCCCTTCTTTGATCCTGTCCTCAAAAAAGATCATCAGCCGGAGATGGCCCCACCAAGAAGAAACACTCTCAAATCGTTGTCGACGCCTCCTCAAAGGATAAATCATCATCACTGGAGGCAAGGGCGATGCCAATCTCCTTACCCTCACAACGACGTCCTCACTGAGGATGTCGGGGAAGTGCAATCGTCCTTGACCGCTTCAGCAGAAGTGGGAGGCAACAGACACGGGGCTCAGCTTCCCCCTGAGGGCCAACTCTTCCAAATGCTCGCCAACCTCCAGAAGCAACTGGACGAACAGCAGGCAGAAGCAGACCACGAATGTGAATGGGCAGCCCTTGAGCGAGAGGAGGCCGCACTGGAGAGAGACGCATCAAACCGCATCCAGAATCATCTCCTCACCAATTCGAGATCTGTAAAAGTCTCAGTCATCTTATGACCGCGAGACTGGAGGATCCCGAGATGACCAGTCATCACCTCGCCCCAACAACTCCACTAGCGCCGAGATCAGTCGGAGACGCGACCGGTCCTATAATCCCAGTGACTGCGAACACTTCGAGCCTTCTAAACCACACAAGACCTCAAAGATTCCTTGCATCGAGGACATCGCTAAGCGCGCTGAGGGAGCGAGCCGGCAACCTCGCCACGAGATGGAAGTGGGAAGCCAGAAGATTTTCAGCCCCCTCTCTCGGTGAAAATCATGCCCCCACGCTTCCCGAGGAAGTACGTGATGCCGAACTTCGACCTTTACTCCAGTGAAACCGACTCCATTCAGTATCTTCGGCACTACCAAAATAAGATGGTGGTCCATTCGCACGACGACCTTCTTATGAGCCGGGTGTTCCCCTCCATCCTCAAGGGGGTTGCCTCTAACTGGTTTTACTATCTTCAGAGCACTCGCTCTGGGACTTCGAGGAAGGAAGACAAGCCTTCTACAATCAATTCGCGTCCCGACGCGAATTCAAGAAGAACAACAACCATCTCCTCACTATCAAGATGAAACCCAGGGAGAGCCTCAGCACTACATCAGTTATTTTCAGAGTCAGATGGCTCTGATATATAACTGCAACGAAGACTTTGCGGTGGCAATGTTCATCAGTGGGCTAAAGGTCACCCACTCCTTTTACAAGCACTAGGTGAAGTACGTGGTCACCAAGATAAAAGACATCCTCTTCAGGGTTTAGAAGTACGTTCAGATTGAACACGTGACTCGAAGCGCAATCACCGCTTCCCTAAGAAGGGCGACGAGGGGAAAAGCCTAAACCACAGCTTGCTACATCCAACAAGAGCCAAAATCGAGTTTCCGACGCCATCAACAAGAGGCCCCCTCGGAGCCACGGAAAGGCTAATAGAGAAGAAGAGCACGCCATTCAAAATCTCCGCTGACCATGTCTTCAACACCATAAAGGGCCAACCTTGGATAAGGCAGCGAAGGCCGCTCCCGTCTAACCCGAAAGGTCCAGGGTATGAAGAGTATTGCGCCTTTCATGACAGGAAGGGCCATCGAACCATCGACGGCCCATACCTCTAAAAATAACTCTATGAGCTAGTGAATCAGGGATAGCTCAAAGAGTTCATCCTTGTCCCCGGGCAACCCTTGAAGGCCAGGGTGCAAAGAGATGTCCCCAAGGCTTCACGACCAGAGGGTCAGGCGACTCAAGCCCTCATCCATTATCGGGAAGTCAATGTCATCTTTGACACCTCTACGATAGAGGGCACCACCACAAAGGAGAGGGCCATTTGTGTCAACATGGCCCGCCGGATGATCCTGACAGGTCCACCCTCAACCCTGAGTAGGCCGATCACCTTCTCCGATGCAGACGCCCACTTCGTCCTTTTCCCACACGACGCTCTGGTCGTCACTATGCACATCAGGAATTGTCAGGCGTCAAGATCCTCGTCGACGCCGAGAGTAGCGTCAATATCTTGTATGGTGGTGCCCTAGACATGATGGACACCCAGGAGATGGCTCGGGCCATGATCAATCTGCAAACCCTGTCTCATCTATACGGGTTTGACGATAACGAGACTCACTCACTTGGAATAGTCTCGCTCCTGGTTCGAGCAAATCGATACAAGTCATCACGGAGTTCTACGTGGAGTCCCCGCACAACGCCATCCTCAAGAGGCCTTGGATCCACATGATGAAGGTCATCCCATCAAGCTATCACTAGCTCCTGCCCACCCCCAATAAGAACTGCGAACATATGAAGAGACCAGGCAATGTCTCGCACCATCAGCGCAATTATCAGGAAGTTAGGGTATGTGCCGAAGGTTGCCAAGGCGACTGTCGATGGTGATTCCCCTGTGGAGAAGTAAAAAGGGATTGTGATCAATAATAATCACATAACGGCGAAAGCCTAGATTCAAACTCCATCGACGAGTCGAGAAACCCGCACAAGTCGGAAGAGAAAGCCGAACTATTCCATGCAGACCTCCTGCATCTGGAACGAGCTCTCCGGATTAGGACGAGGCTTTGCGCCGATGAAAAGGTCATGTTTAAATAATTCCTCTCCAACAACCTGGACGAGTTCGCATGGGCCCCTACCGACAAGCCGGACATTAACCCTGCCATCATCGGCCATCGACTCGCCATCGACCACAGAGTCAAGCCAGTGAAACAGAAGTTGAGGAAGATGAATGAGACGAGCTAAGCTCTCAACGATAAGGTCGACCGGTTTCTCCGAGCCGGCTTCATCTGAGAGACATTCTACCCGGACTGGCTCACCAATCCAGTCCTCGTAAAGAAGAACAACAAGTGGAGAGTGTGTCAACTTCACTAACCTCAATGAAGCTTGTCCTAAAGACAACTTTCCTCTTCTAAAGATAGACCAGCTTATAGAAGCCACAGCCCCAGCTTATAGAAGCCATAGCGGGTCATGAGCTACTCAGTTTCATGGATGCATCCTTGGGGTACAACCAAATCAAAATATACCCGCCAAACGACAAGACCGCCTTCACTACCGGTCGCGAATTTTCTGTTACAAGGTCATGTCCTTTGGATTGAAGAATGTCAGAGCCACCTTCTAGGTGATGGTCAACCGAGTGTTCAAAGATCTAACCGGGCATACCATAGAGGTATACGTCGACAACATGCTCGTAAAGCGCGTCCGACATTCTGACCATCTCCACCACGTAAGTGAAGAGTTTGATCTCCTCTGGAAGTACCAGTGAAGCTAAACTTGGAGAAATGCACCTTCAAAGTCACTGGAAAATTCTTGGGATATCTGGTCACTCGGCTAGGTATAAAGGCCAACTCCAGCCAGATATCCGAGATCTTGAACATGAAGTCGCCAACGTACATCAAAAAAGAACAAATAATGAATGGGCGCCTTGCAGCTCTGAACCAGTTCCTCAATCCATCCACAAATAAATGTAAATCATTCTTTCAAGCTTTGAAGAAAAAGAGCAGACTTCTGCTGAGATGAAGAATATGTGGCCGCGTTCCAAGGACTGAAGAGGTACCTCCCCGCTGCTCTTGTTCAAGTAGTCACCAGAGAGGCCCGATTCCTCTATCTCATCATGTCGGAGTCCGTTGTAAGCGGGCTCTGGTTCGTGAGAATGAAGACAACTAGAATTCAGTGTGCTATGTCAGCAGTTTACTGACCGAAGCCCAGACCAAGCATCGAAGATGGAAAAATTGACTCTTGCTCTCTTCGTCACATCGAGAAAGCTAAGACATTACTTTCAGTCCTTTTTGATTACCGCATTGATGGAGCACCTTCTGTGGAGAATCACTGAGAACCCCGAAGCCACTGGGCAGATAGCGAAATAGGCGGCAGAGTTGAACCTGTACATAATCATATATGAGCCTAGAACGATAATCAAGGGGCAAGTCCTGGCTTTAAATCTTTGCTTTCCATTGTGAACAAGTCCAAAGCAAGAGTTGGGCTACCACAATGGTCATTACACAAGTTGATAGGCTGCCAGGGCCATCAAATGGAACAATGAAACTGTTTGCTTAGAAGGGATGGGGTCAGTATGAAACCCTAGAACAAAGAGCATGAGTGGAGATGAGGCTATAAAAAAGCAAGCATTGACTGAAAGGGCATCACTTGATATAAGCTCACAGTGAGGTCTCTAATGACCGCTAAATAACAGTCGCTTCCAAAGAATTTTAGATACTTGATTCTAGAGTTGTATTAGGGCCTGTTTGTTTCGTCGCAAAACGTCGCAAGTCGTAAGTCGTAAAATGAGAATGGAAAAAGTGAACTGTAGCAGAGAAAATATATTGTGTTTTACGGTATTTGGTTGATAAAGTGAAGTGTAAATGAAAAAGTATATTGTGTTTTACGGTGTTTGGTTGGTAATGTAAAAGTGTAAGTGGAAAAGTTGACCACAAAATTAACTGTAGCAGTGATTTAAATATTATAAATACTATTAAATTAAATCTACTATTGCAGATAAAATTATATTAATAAATTTGAGATAAAAAATTAATAATCTTAATATATTAGTTATAACAATAATATTAATAAAATATTAGTATAAATAGTAAAATATTACTAAAATATTAACTAAATAAATATATATATTTAAGAAAATCTAAAGAACATTAATAAAATTTTAAGAATACTAATAAAATATAAATATTAAAAAATCCTACAAAAATAATAAAATATAGTTATAATATTATAATATTAAAAATACTTGAAAATTATTATAATATAAATTTTATTATAATATTAAAAAATCCTACAAAAATAATAAAATATAGTTATAATATTATAATATTAAAAATACTTGAAAATTATTATAATATAAATTTTATTATAATATTATAGAAATATAAAATTAACAAAGTAAAATATAATTATAATTTAATAACAAATTATCATTATAGTATTATTATACTGAATTATTATTACAATATTAACATAATAAAATATTAATATAATAATAATATATATTATGATATTAATAAAGTAATTTTTATATTAAAATAAATAATTAAATATATAATAATTTTATATTAAAGTATAATATTGTTATATTAATAAAATATTAACTCTAAATAAAATAATAAAAAAATGGAATAAGTATTAATAAAATAATAAAGTATTAAATAAAATATTAAATAAAATATTAAATTAAAATAGTAAAATATTAAATATTAAAACAATAAAAATTAAAGATTAAAAAATAAAATAATTAAATAAGAAATTGAACACTATTTAAAATATTAAATATTTAATAATATTAAATTATATATTGATTATCAAGTAACTGTTTTTAACTATAAGTGTACTACAAGTGAGAGTTACATGACCACAAAATTAACTGTACCAACTGCAAGTGAAAAAATATGAGTGTAAAAGTGATATTTACATGACCACAAATTTAACTGTAGCAACTGCAAATGGAAAAAGAAGAGTTGCATTTTGCAACTTATTTTTCAGCGAAACAAACAACGTAAAATGGAAAAAAAAAAAGTTTTACGACTTGCGTTTTGCGGCGTTTTGCGGCGAAACAAACACGCCCTTAGTGGACCACAGAGACCTTTGGTATTTGATCTAATAAATGAAGTTCCCAAATGTAAAGATAGGCGATTTTTGGGAGAAAGATACAAAATGCAAATAAAAAATAGTAATAGCATATAGACACAACTTATATTTAGATAAAAAAAGATTCAACAGACTGTAGGTGGCAACGAAATTTGTAAGATACTATATAAGTTTATACACATTGCTGTGGATGGACACCACCAAACAATAAGAGTCGCCACGGAATCCCCGAGCAATCTACCATAGAAAGCAATATAACTTGATCGCCACAAGAGGAAGAACACAAATCATAAATCAAGAAACACAAGATTTGAGGGAAGAGAAGAAAATCTTATTAACCTGATAAGCAATACAAGAGTTTACAAGATCTCTCTCTAGGATCTCTCAAACTCTCAATAAAAGGTGCAAATATCTCTTTCGAACACAATACATAAAACCCATTATGGATTTTATAATCATCTAGAATAAATCTAAATGTTCTAAATCTTCAGCAAAACCATCCTAGCCATCCAATCAACCGCCTCTAAACAAGAGATTCGGAAACCTCTTCAAAATCAGAATCTAAAAACAGATCAAATTTTGAATTTTCGTGTAGCTGTCGACAGGTACATGTAAGTTGTCGATAGGTACGTGACACGCACTGATCTTTGGTGAAGCCGCGTCGACTATCTTCGAGAGGAGGCGCTCAGTTGTCGACAGCTACATGTAGCCGTCAACAAACGGACATTCTCAGTCTGTTGGCTCGTGGTAGACCGCACTGTCTTAGTTATTTATAGCCATCTACTACTATCGACAGACTAAGCATGTTCATGTCTTGTGCATATTTCTGACTGTTGAATCTTCTAGAATCTCCACTTTGTTGCATAATCTTCTTCGATGAATGTAAGGCACCCAAAATACCAACGGTCTCCACATTGACTCACATGCCATGAGTCCTATGTAGAAATTGGCCTCCACACCATCAAAAAGCTTCTCCCCCTTTTGTGACTTCACATGGCTCCCTCCCAAGAGCCCATTTTTCACCTTACCTTTGGAGAACATTGATGAAAATTAAAGATGCTCTAAACTTCTCCACGGGATGGTCTTTGCCATCATGCCTGCTAGATTTTCTTCGTACTGATCTTCACCAAGTCAATAACTTTTTCTACTACAACTCAATGACGTGTCCTGTGATACCTTTCATTTATGTGCTTTGTCCGCTTGTGATACATGTGATCCTTATCTACTGTGACAGTTAGACCTGAACTGAATCATGTATGCTGCCAAAAGTATCGTCAATCCTCTCAACCACAAGGCTTCTTTAGATGCCTCAACTGCAGCCATGTACTCCAGTAGCGCCACAGTATCTTGCAACTCTGCCTTCCAACTAATAATGCACTCAGCTATATAACCCGTCGTAGATCTTCGCTGATCAAGATCTCCTGCATAATTTGCATCAGCATATCCTTGTAACACCTTATACTTCCATGTTTCCAACCTCTGAAATGCCATGCTTAATCTTGCATGGCCTCGCAGATATCGTAACACCCACTTCACAGTTTCCCAATGTTGCTTGTTGGATTCGACATGAACCGACTTACTGTACAAACAGCATAGGCTAAGCAGGCCTAGTGTAGACCATAATAATATATCACTGATCCCACCGCACTAGCAAATGGTACTCGAGATATCTTATCCTCTTCTTGTGAGTTTAAACACTGACTGGAGGATAACCTAAAGTGGCCTGCTAAAAGAGTAGTGACTAGTCTTACTTCAGCCGTGTGAACTTTTTCAATATCTTGAGAACATAATTCTTTTGGGAGAGCTAGAGTTTGTTTGCACTTCTGTCTCAACTGATCTCCATACCTAAGATCTACTCGACTCTAAAATTTTTCATGTCGAACTCCTCTTTTACTTGAGCTTTAAGCTTCTGAATATGTGTTTTATTTCTCGCAACAATCAGCATATCATCCACACAGTGTTCTAAAAATCGGTTTCATTAATCGCGCGGTCCAACACTGAATAATGATTAATCGGAGATTAATCAGGGATTAATCGTTTTTAAAAATTTTAATATATTTAATTATATTTATATACAACTATATATGAATATATATAGTTAATTATTGAAAAATACCTAAATATTATACAAGACATACTGGATGTGAAGTTATAAACCATGATATGATGAACAAAACAATATGAATAAATAGTAAAAAAGAAAGAAGTAAAAGAACCCATCTCTTTACATTAGTAATCCAATATTTCAAATTTTATAACATAAATATAAATCAAAAACTTACTTGTAAAATAAGATAAATAAAAAAATAGTCAATTTATCAATCAAAATAATGAGCTTTAAAGAATGATAGAGAAAGATTGCTAAATAAGTTAATTTGAAAAATAATCAAAAATAATAAAATATAAGTATCACTTTATGCAAAATATACAATAATAAAATATCATAATTCATTTACTATTTAATAAATAACAGTTCGTCTACTATTTAATAAAAAATCATTATCAAATCATCAACATTACAACATAAACTACTTAGCGATCCAACACACACAAAGTGATAAGTTTTTCAAATAAAAAACATATGAAATATCTAAATGATTAATGGGGGTTTAATCGGATTAATCGCGCATTAATCGGGGATTAATCGGAGATTTAATCATTTTGCACCCGATTAATCGCTCGAGCGCATAATCAGAGCGATTAATGTAATATTAAGCGGGCTGCCACTGAATAGGATAATCGACCGATTAATCCGATTTTTAGAACAATGCATCCGCATACAACAACAAATATGTAAGACCATCATTGCACTGCTTGAAATAAACACAACTGTTACTCACACCGGGTGTAGTTGGCCTGATCATAAATGAGTCGAACCACTTGTGCTACTATCTAAGAGACTGCTTCAGCCATAAAAAACTTCTTGAGAAAAACACTTTGTTTTCTTGACCTTTCTGAAAGAATCATTCAAGTTGCTTCATGTATATCCTCTCCAATGTTTAAAATAACAATAACGTAATGATAACGTTTTTTCTTTGTTATGTTAATATAGGTTATAACGTAACGCATAACGTAAGTTACGCGATTTAGTATTTATTTAATAAATATATATACTATATTTAAGAATTTATATAAACAAGAAAAAATTTAAAAAATATCAAAATAATATATCACACATTTAGTAAGTCTCACAACAATTTTAGTAAGTATTATAATAATTTTTCACATTCACAAGTTATAATAAGTTCGAAAATATAACAAATTTCATAATAAGTTCGCAAACATAACAAACTATAATAAGCATGATAATTAAATTATAACAAATATGATAACAGGCATGATAACTTTTAGCATTATCTTTGGATAATAATATCCCAGCCAATATTTTTAGCAATTATCTCTCTCTGCCCTCGCCGCCTAGATATTTCACTCTCTGCTCTCCCCCTGCCGATCTCTCTCTCCTCTCTCTCTTGGGAGAGAGCAGAGAGAGATCAGGAGGGGGAGAGATCGGAGGGGGAGAGAGAGTTTACATGTGCTTGGAGATGACATCGGCGAGAATCACGACGGAGAACCACCGCTTGGAGACGACGCCGGCGAGAACCACGACGAAGAACCACCGCTTGGAGACGACGCCGGCGAGAGCCATCACGATGGAGAACCACCAGAGGTAGGTCTTATTCTTCTTTCTTCTCGGCACCGACGACAAGGTTGCAGAGACGGTGGCGAGGTTGCAGAGAGGATTTTTTTTTACCCTAGACCGAGCAAATTTAGGGGTTTTATAAAAAGTCAACTTGCACCTAACGTAAGTTACGATGCGTTATGTTAATAACGTAACGTAACGAAGTTATGGGCAAAATAACCATAGTTATGAAATATTGTGTTTTTTAGCCCTGTTACGTAACGATTGGTCGGCATTAGGTTATATAACGAGTTATATAATGAGTTTTTTAGAATACTGATCCTCTCCTCTAGCTCACTATGCAAAAATATTTTCCATCTAGCTGCTCCAACTCGAGATCACCTTGAGCCACGATTGCCAACAACAACCGAATAGATGTATGCTTAACTACAATAAAGAAAATCTCATTTTAGTCAGTATCCTCTTTCTGAGAATACCCTTTGGCAACTAACCTTGCCTTGTATTGCTCATTGTCCCTCCGAAAGACCACCTGCAACCTATCACCTTAGAACCCTTTGATAGATCCACCAAATCTCGTGTTTGATTGTTCTCTAAAGACTCCATCTCCTATTCCAAGGTTATAATCCACTTCTCATTGTCATAGGTCTCGATTGCCTCCTTGTAACTGCTAGGATCTCCAACTTCTATTACTAATAAAAAAGAGACTTGGTCCTCATCCTAACCATATCTGATTTGTGGTACTGAAACTCTGTCTAACCGCCTCAATGATCTAGGTTGCACATGTTGCTCTTGAGTGGCTTCCTGCATGTCTCCATCTAAATCTGAGGAGTTTTCATCTAACCCAACAAGCTTGTTGGGATCAATGATCAAAATAACGATAACGTTTTTCTTTTGTTATGTCAAGATAGTTTATAACGTAACGCATAACGTAGGTTACGTGATTTAATATTTATTTAATAAAAATAAATATATATACTATATTTAAGAATTTTAATAAATAAAAAATAATTTTAAAAAATCTAAAAAAATCAAAACAAATATATAACATATTTATCAAGTCTCATAACAAATTTTAGGAAGTATCGCAATAATTTTTCACATTCACAAGTTATAATAAGTTCACAAACATAACAAATTTCAAAAGAAGTTCGCAAATATAAGTCAGTCATACAAAACAAAGTAATCATAATATCTTGGAATAATATCATGCCCTAATCTCATCTATGATGACTAAATCATCCTCCTCTGAGATGTACTCAGCATCCTCCGGATCGATATCGTCCCTGATCTCATCCACATCATCAATGACAGGTCCTTTCCCTTTGTCTACGGAAGAACAATTATCTACCCTTTGTCTCTTTTCTCTAGACTCACTATCAACCGCAATGCTAGTGCCTTCATTATCAAGTGCAGTGACATCTAGAAAATCTCTGTCCTCGTCTTCCCTTGCCTCATCTTCTTCCCTTACTTCATCTAGCCATGCAATATCATCTATAAGACAAGGCTCTTCAGTCTCTACAAGCCGCTCATCATCGCTAGCAGGCTCCTCTATCAAAATCGGATCAATATGCAATCGCCTCCTACGAATATTCCTCTCTCGAAGCTTGATGTTATACATAACATAAACGAGGGATTGCAGACGTAATTGCTCCAAGCGGCATCTTTTCTTTGAATGTACCTTCAACAAACAAATTTATTTATTAAAATTAAGTCATTGCTTATTTATTATAAAGAAAGTTATAACTTATAAGTTATAAGTTTTAACTTTTCTTACTTGCTCAAAAGTGCTCCAGTTGCACGTTCACATCCGGAAGCACCAGTAGTAAGAGATAGAATTCGAACTGCGAAATTTTGAAGTGTAGGAACTTCATCTCCAAATCTCTCCCACCAAGCAGCTAAAAGAATAAGCATTAGACATCGCATAACTAAACAAAGAATCAAAGAATCAAAGATATTTACTAAATTATACCTGGACTACGAGCGTTCAAGGTCATTTGAGCTAACTGGCTTCCAAATTCTCCAACCTTCTGTTTATAACTATCTAACTCCACGTCACCCTGTGCATACTCACGAATGTCAGGGGTCATGCGCTGCATGCACTCACGAAGGCCTCTTCTTACCTCAGCATCATTGCTAAAATTCTCGCTATAGAAACATTTTGGGTTTAGGAAATACACTGCCGCATGAAGAGGTCTATGCAACATACCTGTCCACCTCTGGTCAATCATATTCCAGTAAGGCATGTACTTCCTCTTACTGCCACCACACGCATCCCGTATCTTCTCCTTTGCAGTATCAAGCATATCATAAAGAAGAGGCATAGATGGCCTCACATCTGAATCTACCTTTCGTAGAACGTATACGAGTGGAAGTGTGGTGCTAAAGCAAAATAGAACTTTGGCCCAAAAACTTCTAGTAGAAATCACCGCTCTTTTACTTTCACTCCATTTGGTTTTTTTGCCCAAGTGCTCCTATTGAATTCTTCGGATGCAAACATCTTTCTCAAATGTTGTCTTAATTGGTACAATCTTTGTAGAGTCAAGAAGTAACAAATCTGTAATGGCCGGTCTTAGAAGTTCCTTCCCTTTTGTGTGCCCGAAACAAATTAAGAATCCAACCATGATTGTATATGAATTGGGTTATACCCTTTGCCATCTCAAGAGTCTCCGCGTGAATTTTCATCTTGCCTGTGTCTTCAAGCATCAAGTCAAGGCAATGAGCAGCGCAAGGAGTCCAATAAAGACATTTTCTTGTGTCCATAAGTCTTGCACCGGCATTCACATAAGATGCATGATTGTCGGTAATCACTTGAAGAATATGCTCCTCACCAATCTCCTCCACCACCTTATCAAGTTGCTCCCACAAGAAAGCTCCGGTCTTGATCGATTCTGACGCATCAATGGACTTATAAAAAAAACTTCCCCTCACGTGAATTCACAAGAAAGTTTATCAAACTCCTAGTCTTCCTGTCTGTCCATCCATCTGACATCACCGTGCATCCATATTGCTTTCAAGCTGCCATGTGCGTCGCTTTAATCTTATCTATATCCTCTACCTCAGCTTTAAGTACCCGTGTACTTATCTCATAAGAGGATGGTTGCTTCAAGCCTATCCCCAATGATCTGACCTCTTTTATCATCTACTTCCAATAAAGAGTTTGAATGATATTAAATGGAAGCCCAAGTGCATAGATACATCTCCCAATTTTTATTACACATTTCTCTCTTGCCTCCTTATAAAAGCTCTCAAGTGTCGATTGGTGAGCTTCAAGATTGATAAATTTATTCATAGGCCCAAGAGTTCGGGTTAGGAGTTGCTTCCGGCAGCGCTTTGCAATTTTTGGCTTACCACATCTTCCTGTGATTCTCCCATCCTCCCAATTTCACGGAATATTGACTCCTTTTCCACCTCCGTGACCAACATGTCTTTACAAACTTGCTTCACATTAGACGGGACTTGCGCACAAATTTTAACGCCTTTTTAGTACCGGCCAAGTGATGTTTAAGCCTAGTGATTCTAGCAGTTATTTTATACTTGCAAAATTTGCAATAAAACACATTCGGAGGATCACCGGCTATATGACCCGCAAATTTATGTGTGGGATCCAAACTTTTAGCCATGTTATTCAATCTACACAAATAAGAATGCTAATTTAGCAAAAAAAATATAACAAGCATGATAATTCTCTGCATTGAATTTTAAAGCATGATAATTAACTTGTTTTATCTCCCCCATCACTCAAATATCTCTACTCTCTCCCCTTAAAATCCCTCTCCCGGTCTTTCTCACCTCTATCCCCTCTCGATCTCTCTCTCCTGCGATATCAGTTGTCCCCCCTCTCCATCTCCCCTGTCTCTCTCTCTGCTCTCTGGTTCTCTCTCCCTCCCGATCTCTCTCTGCAGTCTCTCCCTCCCGCTCTCTCTGTGCCCTTTCCCCCTCTGATCTCTCTCTGCGTGAGCAGAGAGAGATCAGAGGGGGAAAGGGCACAGAGAGAGCGGGAGGGAGAGACTGCAGAGAGAGATCGTGAGGGAGAGAGCTGGGGGGAGAGAACCAGATAGCAA
This sequence comes from Agave tequilana, assembly GCA_038442645.1. Classification (NCBI taxonomy): domain Eukaryota; kingdom Viridiplantae; phylum Streptophyta; class Magnoliopsida; order Asparagales; family Asparagaceae; genus Agave; species Agave tequilana. The sequence goes on from JAVJIF010000050.1 coordinate 2,001,292, forward strand.
AGGATAGCTGAGAGAGAGAGATGATCGGGAGGGGAAGAAAGGTGAGAGAGAGAGAACGGGACTGAGAGAGATCAGGGGAGAGAGCTGAGAGAGAGATCGGAGGGCTAGAGAGAGATCGGAGGCTAAAGATTGAGATCGGAGGATGACGACTCACCGCCGGCGGTCACGAGGCAGGTATGTCCCTTCTTTCTTCTTTCTTCAAGGCGCCAACAGTGAGGAAGTACCTCCGGCAGCAGGGAACCGGCGACGGCGGCAGGGATCAGCGACGGCGGCAGCTTCTTTCTTCTCCTTTTTTTGTGGGTTCGATCGTGCCCTTGATCGAGAACGAGGAGCTCGACGCCCCTTTTATATTTTTTTTGATTGCATAGTAACGTACGTTACTGTACGTTACGTATTTAACGTAACGTAACGTACGTTACTGTTTAAAAACCCAGGTTATATGTTTTTTGCGTTTTTTACACCTGTTTCGTAATGATTCCCTCGCGTTAGTTACCGTAACGCGTTATAACGCGTTACATAACGCGTTTTTTTCGAACATTGGTTGGGATCATCTGAAAACTCAAACTCATTGCTCTGAAAATCTATTAAACTCTCTGAAGCTCCACCTTGTGCTATATCTTGTCTTTGACTTTCTTGTAACATTAATTCTTCATCAAAAACCACATCTCTACTAACAATTCTCTGGATCCCAAAGCATAAATGCCTTGATTCCCTTGGTGAAACCAATGAAGTAACACCCCTTTCACTTGGACTCCAGCTTGTTCCTCTTTTGACTATCAACCAAACTATATACCAAGTAGTTGAATATCCATAAGGTTAAATAGTCCACCAACTCTCCTTACCATATATCTTCTGGGATCTGAAGATTAACGGTTGTAGACAGGGACATGTTCACTAAATAGCTCACATGACTAGTTGCATTTGCCCAAAAACGATCTACATGTCAGCTGATAACCTCATACTGCAAGCACGTTCTGTAAGTGTTCGACTCATGGGCTCTGCTATACCATTTTATTCTGGCCACCCTGGGATAGTTAACTGGTGTTTAATACCTTCACTAGCTAAGTACTTCTTGAATTCCGAGGATGTACTCACCCCCATTATCAGACCTCAAGAACTTCACCTTTCATCCTTTCTGATTCTCCAACCTTTCTGATTCTCCACCTTGGCTTTCCATTCCCTGAACTTCTGAAATACCTCTGATTTCTACTTCACGAAGTACTCATACTTTTTGGAAGAAATCATCTATAAAAGTAACATAATAACATGCACCCCCAACGAATACAACTAGTGAAGGTCCCCGCACATCCGTGTGTACGAGATCTAACAAGCCTTTAGTTTTATGCAGAGTAGTAAAAGCTACTCTCGACCGTCTACCCATAATGGCTGAGTTTGCAGTGTTTAATACCTGATAGAACTTCTTTGTTGTGTAGAGCTCGAAGACTCCGCTCGCTCATGTGTCCAAGACACATGTCAAAGTCTTGTAGTGTCCTCTGTTGCTGCAAAAGCACCACCAATCACCACACTTCGATCACCTTGTACAAGTTCATCATATGCTCTACTTTTAGGACAGTCATGGAGCCTTTAGTGACATTTAGAACTCCATGAGCTTTAAAAGCTTAGGGATATGGAGCATCTGTCTGCATCTTTCAACTCTATGGTTTCTTTTTCATACATGATGGTGGTCGTTAAGTGATCATAACTTTGAGGAAGAGAAGACAGCAACAGAAGAGTTTTGTCTCCCTCTCTAGTTTCATCTCTAGTGCCAACAAGTTGCTTAAAAACCAATTGAACGCATTGAGATGTTGCAAAACCGGTGTTCACTCCTTCATTTAAAGACTGTACAACTGTTTTTTCAAAAGTTTGTTGGATAAACTCTTTGTCATGTAGACTCTCCAAGTTACACCATAACATGCAGTTGTTTCCTCATTCATTACATTGTAAAGAACTTCATCTGATAAGCATAGTATAATAGTGGACTTAGCTCGAACATCGAGATCCATCCACTCATCGTCCTCCATCTTAGACTTTTCTCAACACCGAGCATGACCTTATGAGTGCCCTCCTTCATGAGCAACATCGTTACCCGCATTTTCCACAATAGAAAGTTATTATTCCCGTCAAATTTCTCTACCTCGAACTTTGTTGTTGTCGTCTTAGTAGTCATCGCTATGATACTAATTGTTGTGGATGGACACCACCGGACAATAAGAGTCGCCATAAAAGCCTCGAGCAATCTATCATAGTAAGCAATATAACTTTGATCACCAAAAGAGGAACACAGATCACAAATCAAGAAACACAAATTTGAGGAAAAAGGGGAGAAAATCTTATTAACCTGAGAAGCAATACAAGAATTTAAAAGGATCTCTAGGATCTCTCAAACTCTCAATACAAGGTGAAAATATCTCTTTCGAGCATAATACATAAAACCCACTACAATCCTAGGAATTTTATAAACATCTAAAATAAATCTAAACCTTCTAAATTTTCAGCAAAACCGTCCTAGTCATGCAATCAACCACCTTTGGAAGAAGAGATTCGGAACCTTCTCAAAATCAGAATCTGAAAACATATTAGATTCTGAGTTTTCCCATAGATGGCAACAGTTGTGTGCCCTGTTTTAATATCGGCTGATACGGCCGAGATATCGTCCGATGTCTCATTTTTTGTTTGCTGCTGATACGATATAAGGAAATCGTTCGCTATATCGTTTGCAACAAAAACGGCCGATATTTGAAATATCGGCCGATAAATCGTCCGATATGAAATAACTTACTTATTGTACGATTGCGTGTAAATGTACATTATTTTTTGCTGTCTTTGTAAGCATATTATCATTTTTATTAGGTAGATGATATGTATGACTCTAAATCAACTCTTACTTATCAATATTTCATTATATATAGTCTAATATGAACGCCCGACATACACGCGTATTCCCGATATCTCCCCCGATATTTGATATCCCATATCCGATATGAAAAACACCCACCCGATATGATTCCGACATCCGATATTTAGAACCTCGGTTGTGTGTCAGCTATCGACAGTTGCGTGCACTAGTCTTTGTTGAAGCCACAGTCGATCTCCTATCGAAAGTTGACATGCAGTGCTCAGCTGTCGACAGCAACATGTAATTGTTAACCGACATCCTCAGTCTCTGTTAGCTCGCGACACTGGCTTAGCTGTCAATAACCATCTGTTGTTGTCAACAGAATGAGCCTGTGCATGTCTTATGCGCATTTCTGGTTGCTGAATCTTCTAGAATCTCCTCCACCATGTTGCGTAATCTTCTCTGATGGATGTAAGACACCCAAAATACCAACACACAATCTAAACCAATGCCACCAAGATCGGGCACCAAGGCAGAAATCCGTAAGTGACATGGTTACACGATATGTTGTCCTCAAAAGATAAGGGAAACAATTTGTTCCCTTTTCTTCCTTTTATGTTTTGTGTATTCTTTATTTCAGCATTCAACAATTACTTCTGCAAAACCCCCCTATACTGGAATCAAGTCAAATTTTCTTAGAATGCTTTCATATATAAAGTATGCTTTACAAGTTTTGTTCCATAAAATTGTAACTATTTAATCTATGGATTTTCAGAAGAAAAAAATTGTTCAAACAAAGATACTTCAATGTGTTATTATAATGGTTTTTAAAGTGTCATTTTTCAGACATGTTGGACAAGCATCACTTTAAGTAATGATAAAGTTTTCTGGTAGCGTAAATGCAGTGTCCTGTGAGTGTCAAAAAACAGTGTCCTACAAGTTTCCAATATAATGTAGGTATTGGAGACTGGTTTCCTAGACTAAAAAGTCCCACTCATAATAAAATGTCTGGTAGCTATCAGCCTATCACCTGATAAATGCAGGCTTGCTCACCCACCAACACTGAGATCTGTTTAAGTCAATCAAGTTATATCCGTGCTTGTAACAAATGTCAGTTTCCCGTGTGCCCCTATCACCTTTGGAGGAAGCATCTCTTTGGTATTTAAATATCCATGACAGTGGTCCTCACAACTCCCTTCCACAAGTAACCTGGAGGGTAAAATATGGTAATTGCAATCACCTTCAATCCGAATAGAAGAGGAAAACTAGGGTTTAAGAAAATAGATAAAGAAATATGAAAGATAAATAAGAACCTGATAAGATTTTGTGCTTCACACTCCGTGTACAAGATTGAGCTTCACACCCCTTGCACCAATCTCAACATCAGATCTCAAGAATTGTACCAGGAAAAATTGGATTTTAATCATCCATTGACTACTAAAAAACTTGAGACCTATTTACAGGCTTTACAAGATTCATTTATCAGAATATAACAAATGTGGTACTAAAAATAAAGAAAAATAAAATCAAAATAAAATAAAGCAAACCTACATAATAATAAACTAGAGCCAAGAGGAAAAAACACGCCGTCTTCTAGTGTAGGCTCACTCAAACAGCGTGATGTCCTCGTCATTTTCCTGGGGTAGAGAAAACTCAACTCTGTCGAGTGTAGACCCCACACACGAAGCATCTCAATCGGGCCATAGTGATGGTCGGGGAACCAACGATCGTGCATCAAGCCTGAACCACGGTAGTGGAGCTAGAACTGGGCTTCGTGACGAATCATCTGCTACAGTCAATAGTAGAACTGGAAAGGCATGTGCATCAAAAAGAGTCAAATCCGCCCCAGTCAAAACCGAACTGATACCAGAATTCCAAGGATATCCAACTCATCAGTAATGAAAGTAATCCTCCTCAGGACTCTAATAGGGCATGTACGTCAAGCGTGCAACTGACTCACAATTTCGAGAGAGAACCTCTCAAAGTGAATCGTAACCATCACCACATTTTTTTAACTGCAAATTCCTGTAAGATATTATATGGATAGGCAGCAAATTTGTGGTCATCATTGCAAATTGTTATTTGTTTAAGGGTCTTATCATGCATTTCAAGAAAATACAATGCAATAAACTCACTAGGTAGAATACCTATAGATACAAAAATGAGATATATGGTTTTCCTAAAAGGATGTCCATCGAACACCTCTAATGGTATAACATTAATAGGACCTATAGAAGTATGAAGAAGCTCAAGAAAGAACTCCAGACAATTACTATAAGAATAAACACTAGGAGTGACGTGAGAAACAATATAGTCACTAGTATCAACACTAGTAGTGACTATCTCGTGCTCAATCTCTTCCAAGGTTCAAAGTCTCGACCGAGTCGGTGTTGACTCGGCCGAGTCGAATTCGGAATGGTGCTTGGAGATATGAGAACGAGTCACGGTACATCATTTTTTGCGAGTCGTAAAGGTATCAGTCCTGACTCGACCAGACTCTGCCGATCGGTATTGCAAGTTGACTCGACCAACTCAGCCAAGCTGGTCGAGTCAGGACTGAGTTTTTCATTCATAAAAAAAGAAAAAAAGGCAGAATCAGCTGCTCTCTCTCTCAACCTAGGGTTCTCGCCGCCGCACGCCTCTACCAGCCCGTCGTTGAACGTCGCCCTGACAAGTACCCCTCTCTCTATCTCTCTCTCTCCAGACCTCTCTTCTCCAGATCTCTCTCTTCTCCCTATCTCTCTTATCTCTCACCCTCTTTCTTTTTCTCACCCCCAACTCTCTCTCACAGCCACTCGATCTCTCTTATAGTTTAAATTTTATTTAGTATGATTTTAATTTAATTTAATAGTATAGATCTAATATAATTATGCATATATTTATTATACATGTATTTTGATATGTATCTACCGATGACACATGTATTTATACTTTCTCTTTATGTTTAGCGTGCTAAGTGATATGTTTTGGACATATAATACATAAATATTGATATCTATATTTTTTAAAATTTGTCGTGATTTTTTCTAAAAATTTAGGCTTTTTATGCAGTCTTTTGCGCGTATTGCCCGAGATCGATCTGAGACGCCACGACTGATGTGCCTCAGTGCCTGCCAAGTCCGCGATCGAGACAACGACTTTGAACAATGATCTTTTCTTCTATCGTAGATGTAGAAAGTGAACACCTAAACGTCATGTGAGGATGTACTAGACTCAACTAATGCACATCCTGAATGTCACTAGTACTCTTCTCATCAACATAACTCTCATCAAGTGCGGGTGTACTAGACTTTACTAACTCATCAACATCATTAGTAACCTCAGAAAGAATGTGGACATCCTCGACAATCTTTGAATTATCAATGTCATCAATTTGCACATTATTAGTATGTTGACTCTTCGAGAGGCATTAGTAACCATAATGTCCAAATTCTCCACAATTAGAACACTTGATCGAGGAGCATTCGTTAGCATGTGTCTATATCCCTCACACGTAAAACACCGCTCTCTAGTTTTGAAAGTAGACCTCCTATTTAAAGGTGCTCTAAGAGATGATTCTAAAACTAAAGCCAAAAGAAACGTCTCTTTGGCAGGCTTCATGTTATGTAAGATCAACTCTCTTTTGAACTCATCTCAAATCGTTATAAAACATATATAGTAGGAAGATGGTATAACTGAAAGCCACATCTAAATATAAGCTCCTCAATTTTAAGCATATACTCGATAATAGACAAGTCTCTCAGATGAAGATAAAACAACTCTTCTAAAAATCAGGCTCTATAGGAAGTGGGAATAAATTTTTCCTTAAACTTTTCATTTATTTCATCCCATGTCTCTAAAAGTCTAGGGTATGTTCTCGCTAGTTGTCTTTTTATGGTAGTCCAATAATTCTGAGCTGAATATTTTAGTTTCAGCTTAGCAAACCAAACAATTGTCAGAAAATTCATACAACTAAAAATAGTAGTCCATGTGCGTTATCCAATCACACAAATCGTGAGGGTCATGTCTACCATAAAAATCGAGAGGCACTACGCTACTTTCATTGGACTTTTTCTCTCCCAACAGCACGCAAATAAAAATAGTTACACTATCTAGTGCGATGTTGTGAATTCTTTTATCATGATTCAACATGCAAATCATAATAATCACTCTCTAGTGCGATGTTGTGAATCCGTGTTCATGACTCTGTGGGACGCCTAAATCTAGTGCTAAATTCAGACATATCTACAACTTAATCCTGGACAGACTGCAAGTGCAAAAAAATACAAATAAGCAGATGATTTTTTCTAAACGCAAACAAAACTACGTACATGCATTAAATGATGAAAATTGTAATCCTAAAAGGCTCAATCTCTATATGTAAGAAAATGCAATTCTAAATGATGTTGTTAAGCAACCGACAAAAGAGATCAATAAACATTAACAATTATGCATAATAAACTACAAATAAATGAACAATTCTAGAATTTACAAGAAATAAACAATTAAAATTGGATCAAATTACAATAACACCTGAGGAGGTCAGTAGTTCACGCTCAAACATGTTATGTAAGAGCCTTGAGACAATTCTCCACAACTAATGGATGAAAATCTTGCACGAAAGCTCTAAACAGCTGCAACACGGGCTGAACGTGACTCGAAGAAGACTGGTACAAAATTGCTTGAATCGGGCTTGAAACTGGCTCAAAACAGCTTCTGAACTAACCCTGCTTCCAAGTCAGAGCTGAGTCAGAACCGAGTCGGGCCTGGTCAACTCGGCTCTGCTCGGGTCGATCAGCTCGAGTCTGAGCCGTCGGCCGGGGTCGACTCGGATCGGCTCGGGTATGAGCCGCAGCTCGGGTTGGCTTAGGTATAAGCAGTCGGCTTGGGTCTGAGTCACAGCTCAGGACGGTGCCGTAGTTTAACGGCTCAGATATTGTACCTTCGCAGGTAGGGTCGAATCGCTATCGAGTCAGACCCGATCACTTAAACCCAAGCTCAAACCCGATCACAGGTGACACACACAATCAAAAAGAGAAGCTGGCGACTCTGGCGTGGTCAGGGAGGGCTGCACTAGCGAAGTAAGTTGACGGCGAGGATGATGGTGACGTGGCAGGAACTATCTTTAATCTTATGGTGATGGTTTGATGTTGAAGACGACGGTGATCGGGGAACTCTGAGGGCTTCAGATCGAGACGGTAGGTGGCAATTGGTGTCGGATCTAAGGCAGGTAGTGCAGTTGGCACTGGTGTTGAATGGAGGGCCCCATGACTAATCGCTGGGCGACGCAACGAAAGCAACACAGGATCAATAAGCAACGAGAAAAAAAAGAAAAGAAAAGGATATTCCAAAGTATAAAAGCCAACACACAATTTTAACATGGTTTCACCGATCAAACAGATGGTATGTACGTCCACGGGAGGAGAGAAACTTTATTAAACTTTGGAGGAGTACAATAAGAAATACTTACATCTCTCACTAAGAAGATTACAAGTCCTTTAATGACACCTAGAACAGCGAACCCTTATGGTTAAAGTTTCTCACACGAATCTCTCCTTTTTTATTGTGTTACATTGAATACATTGAAGGCCAACCCAAAGGTTTATTTATAGACCATAGGACTCTCCTAGTCCTATACAAACTTCATTACTACGAACAATCATCGCCTCAAAAGAAAGAAAACTCGAATCCAACTCAAAACTGAAAACAGATTCAGAAAAAGAAACAGAGAATATAAGTCGACTAATCTGTCAAAAATCTGAGACCTTTACTCTTTGTTTGCAAGACCAGTCGACTATACCAAGTATAAGTCGACTTATACTGCGCACAGCTCCTTGTGCACGTCCGTTCTTTGATTTCCGAGTTTCGTATACCTTCACGATGTATTCAGTCATAACCCTATCAATCCCCTTGATTACATCCAAGTCCAAGAATAGCCACCATGCTCCATGTGCTTACATCAATGCATAATTGAACAACTCTTGACTTCATCTCCATCTCACTCCCTCTTCTCCATAACCCTATCATGGGGTTCACAACTTGATTAGGTCGAATAAGTTCAGGCCCGACCTGAACTTGATCACCCGATGATCTCCTTAATCCAAGCAGAACTTATGAGAATTTGCTCTTCCTGAAGAGTAACGATCTGGACTTTCTCTGGACTTTCTTGTTGTGCACCGGCGCCGCCTAGTTCCAGTCTTCTTTTGGGGTAAAATTGAACGTCCAAATTCGAAACCATCATAGTCTCTGATTGTTCCACAACCTCCGATCTTGAAGCCGAGGATAACTGTAATCCACCAACTGTAACCTCCGAATTTCGCAACATGTAAACATCGCTGACACATGGGCTTCTTTGAAAACTTTCATAAGATCACCTTCAAAACTGAAAGTGAACCATTCTCCATGCAGGGTTCCAAGAGATGAGATTGTACCCTGATTCAGGAATATAACGAATGCCTTGAAGAGTAGTGATGCATCCATCATTAGATAGAAACTAGATTGTTCCTTTGTCAATCACATTGCTCGTAGCAGAATTTCCTATAAAAACCTCTCCCCCTTTGAACCGAAGAGTCTGAGGAGAACATCTTCCTATTGGAACTGATATGATGTTTATAACATCCAGAGTCCAGCTATCTTTGTTACCCACCGATCTGTCTGTAACAAATAGAACGTCACATTTTTCTTCATCCCCTCCGGCCAGTTCAGTGACATTAGCATCTGATTGTTCTTGCGAGTCCAACAATCAGCTCTAATGTGCCCCTTCTTGTGACACCAATTGCACATCAAATTCTTATATTTTGGATTACTCGTCATTATTACTCTTCTCCTTTGAAAAGTGAACTTGCCCGAATCATCACAATGAGACTAACCCGTCAACTGGTTGTTAATTTTGTCCTTGTTGAGTAGTGCTCCTTAACCTCATTGATCTTCATAGTTGATTTGCCTCCATAGATGATAGTTTCCCTAAAACTCTTATATGAAGAAGGTAAAAAAGACAGTAATAGAAGTGCTTGATCCTTATCTTCTATCTTAATCTCTATCTTATCTAAATCATTGATAATAGAGGGAACTTCTACAATGTAAGACTTGATAGATGTACCTTCATGCACGCAGAGAAGAAAGAGATGCTGCTTCAGAATCAACTGATTTGCCAACGACTTCCTTAAATAATGGTCCTGAAGTCGCTCCCATAATGAGGATGTCATTTTCTCTATAGAAAACTCATCCAATACTTCGTTTGCCAAGCAAAGCTGAATAGCCGTCAAGACTTTCTCATCCAACTCCTGCCAAATTTCTTCCTTCATGTCTTGAAGCTTTTTCTCTCTACCGAGTAGTGCTTTCTTCAACCCGCTCTGAGTCAGAATGGCGTTCATCCTAATCTACCACTTGCTGAAATTGATGACACCATCTAACTTTTGAATATCGAACTTGATTGCAGACATCTTCACGTTGACCTTGCTCTGATACCAATTATTGTTGAACGGACAGCCCCCACGACCAATCGTTGGGGCGACACAGCGAAAGCAACACAGAATCAATGAGCAATAAGAAGAAAAAGAAAAGAAGAAGATATTCCAAAGTATAAAAAGTCAACACACAATTTTAACGTAGTTCCACAGATTGTGTATATACGTCCGCAGGAGAAGGGGAGAAACTTTATTAAACTTTGGATAAGAAACACCTACACCTTTCGCTAAGAAGATTACAAACCCTTTGATGGCCGCCTAGAACAGCAAATCCTTTTGGCTAAAGCCTCTCACACGAATCTCTCTTTTATTATTGTTACATTGAATACATTAAAGGCCAACCCAAGGGTTTATTTATAGACCAAGGACTATCCTACTCCTATACAAACTTATTAATACGAACAATCATCTCCTCAGAAGAAACAAAACTCGAATCCAACTTAAAACTGAAAATAGATCCAGAAAAAAAAAAGCCAGACGTGATTTAGTCGACTATACTAATGTATTAGTCGACTAATCATGTCTATTAGTCGACTATACATGAGTATAAATCGACTAATCTATCAAAAATCCAAGACCCTTACTCTCTGTTTGCAAGACCAATCGACTATATCAATGTATAGTCGACTAATTCTTAAGTCAACTATACCGAATATAAATCAACTTATAATACTGCGCATAGCTCCTCGTGCACATTCATTCTTTGATCTCCGAAGTTTCGTCTACCTTCATGACATATTCCAGTCATAATCCTTACAGACACTAGAGAAGCTAGGACAAGAGGTAGTCAACGAGAGTTGAGGAGGACGATCTCGACAAAGAGGTGGCGGCGATGATGAGATATAGGGTGTAGCACTCAGTCTGAAGGCGGTGGCGTTGATGGCGAGGTCTGGTAACATCGGCAAGGTTGTTGATCCATGTCGGTGTCGTTGCTAACGAGGTCTGGTGACATCGGCAAGGTTGTTGATCGACGTCGACGTTTGCGACGAGGTTTGGATTTGCGAGGAAGCTACCAACGAGGAGGTATTGACTGCTGTTGTTGCTGATGGCAATATCGGCGGTGACGGCAAAGGGAAGAGGAGGTCGACGACAGTCACGGCGAGGAAGATGAAGAAAGAAGTAGCAACGAAAGGTGAAGGGGGAAGTCTAGGGTTTGTTGGAGATATACTAAATGCCTTAGCCTTTTTGTATTAGAACTCAATATATGATTTAATATCATTTTCATTTTATGAGAATATGTATGGGCCAATGAATTTATTATATACATGTGTGTCTTGTGTTCTACATTGTAGATGACCTAGTGTGTAGAGTTCTGCTTACACACAAAAGATCAGATCATCAGATCCCTATAGAACATCATTTATGTTCATAATCCTAGATGGAGTGGACACGCCATTAGTAGGATTTAATGCAATCCTCTGGAATAGTTTATCTTGACTGTTTGATGTCTCAGACTATTGCATTAGTATACTTTCTGCGCATTGGACAAGACCAAGTTGAGATAATTTTCTATATAATGGCTATATTAGAAAATTAACACCTCAAGGTTATTACAAGTGCTTAAACTCTTAATCCCGAAATGTTTAATGAACATGTGCATATTATACTTGCCACTTTGATTCACCAAGAAGTGAGATTCTTTTATGAGTCAATAGTTTTAGTGAGTTGAGTGATAATGTAATGTGTACGATGAACTTTATTCATAGACGGAATCCCCGTCCCGATATAAGGGAATGATGATGTCCTCTTGAGAAGCTTATAAGTTTTGTGCATGTCAAACCCTGCAGGTGGATTTAATTACCAACGTGACAAATAAGTTAAGTGGTAGGTATCAAGGACAAAATGTCAATTAAATAAAATTGTCAGTAATTTAATTTAATCTACGGACATCAAAAATCTTAACGTGGGAAGATTTAGGCATATAATAATAAGGATCTCGAAAGTAATTTTGAGATAAGGACAGCAGTGCAATTATAATTTTTTAGTGGACTGTATTATAATTTATGAAATTAAGGATTCTAATTCGGGTTAAATATGGGTTTCCTAATATCATTAGAAGTCTGATCCTTATTTGATTCCTAGTAGTCCCTATCGTAGCCTATATAGCCTCCTAGAGTTCTTTGCCAGTGATCAAAAACTCGGCCGAGTTGGATACGACTCAGCCGAGTCGTATCCGACTCGGCCCCCTCCGGTACAACTCGGAGGCCCGAGTCAACATAGGATCGCCGAGTCGCCCGAGTCGGGTCCGAGTCGGACCCGATCCGGGCCGACTCGGCGCCCGTGAGTCCTCCCTTAAAAACGCGCTGAGGGAGAGAGAGATCAGATCTGATCTCTCTCTCTCTCTCTCGCCGTCCCCCCGCGTCGCCGTCGCCGTCCGTCTGCAGGTAAGTTCTCCCCTCTCTCCCTCTCAGTCTCTCTCTCCCTCTCTCTGTGCCTCTCTCTCCCTCTCTTTCTCTGTCTCTCTCCCCCGCAGCGGCGCGCGCGCTCGCGCTCTCTCTCTCCCCCTCTTCGCAGCGACTCTCTCCCGGCTCTCTCTCTGCAGCGACCCGCAGCGACTCTCTCTGTCTCTCTCTCTCTGTCGGACTCTCTCTCTCCCTCTGTATCTCTCTCTCACTCTGTATCTCTCTGTCAGACTCTCTCACTCTATATCTCTCTCTCTGTCTCTCTCCCCCCCTCTCCCTCTCAGTCTCTCTCCCCCTCTCTGTCTCTCTCCCTCTCCCTGTCAGTCTCTCTTTGTCTCTCTGTCCCTCTCTCTCCGTCTCTCTCTCCTCCACTGTGTTCCCCTCTCTCTCCTCTGTCTCCGTCTCTCTCCCTCTCTCTGTTCCTCTCTCTCTAATTAATTTGCATTTAATGTCATTTAATTTAGTTTAGTTTAGGTAAAGTTAATTTAACTTAATTTAGGTTAATTTAATCTAATAAAGTTTTGTAATTAAGTTAGATAATTTAATAATTTTATTGAAGTTAGGTAATTAAGTTAGTGTAGGTTAATCTATTATAAACTAGTTTAGTTTAATTTAATGTAGTTTCATTTAATTGAATTTAATTTAATTTAAATTAGTTTAGTCAACTTAATTTAGGTTAATTTAATTTAATAAAGTTTTGTAATTAAGTTAGGTAATTTAATAATTTTATTGAAGTTAGGTAATTAAGTTAGTGTTGCTTAATCTAGTATAAACTAGTTTGTTTAATTTAATGTAGTTTCATTTAATTGAATTTAATTTAATTTAAATTAGTTTAGTTAACTTAATTTAGGTTAATTTAATTTAATAAAGTTTTGTAATTAAGTTAGGTAATTTAATAATTTTATTGAAGTTAGGTAATTAAGTTAGTGTTGCTTAATCTAGTATAAACTAGTTTAGTTTAATTTAATTTAGTTTCATTTAATTGAGTTTAATTTAATGTTTTTTTAATTTAGTTAATTTTAGTTTTAATTTAATTTAACAGATAATTTTTTTAAATTACAGTATGGCTCCAAAGCAACGCGATATTGGATGGGAACATGGTACCCCTGTTGGTGGAAGTAGAAAACTTGTGAAGTGCAATTATTGTGGGAAACAAGTCCATGGTGGTATTACTAGATTGAAGCAGCATATAGCACATGTACCCGGTCAGGTGGAAGGATGCTTGCGAGTATCAAAAGAGATATCTCAAATAATGAGACGACATCTTTCTGAAGGTAGCAAAGAAAGAGCAGCCATTAAATCTAAAAAACACCGACTTATGAGATCTTTAAGTGAGGAAGATTTCTATGATGTGACCGAAGAAGATTCTGATAATGAAATTGAAGAAGTTGGTGGTTTAGAAGGAGTTGAAAGAAGACAACTGAAACAAGCCATGAAAGAAAGTCGTGAAATAGCTTGGAGTCGGCAGAAGGAGTTGAAATTGGTGGCAGTAGTTCACAGCCTTCAGGATCAGGGAGTAACCGTGGATTGCGTCGGAGTATGACTATGAGAGAAGCTGAAATTCCAGCTCGTGGTATTGATCCTTACATGTTCCCAACAAAACAGAAATCAATCAAAAACATGTTCTCAACTGAGAATATGCAAAAGTTGGGAAATCCGTGGCGAAGTTCTTTCACTACAATGCAATACCATTCAATGCAGCTGATAGTGGTCCTTACTACCAAACCATGATTAATACTATTGCAGAGGCAGGTCCAGGTGTAAAAGGCCCTACAGGGTACTAGATTGGCAATCTCTATTTAGAGGAGGAAGTGAAAGAAATTGGAGTATATATTGCTTCAATAAAAATAAAATGGCCGCAGTATGGTTGCACGATCATGTGTGATGGATGGAGTTCTCATAATAGAAAACCTATTGTTAATTTCATGATTTATTGTGATAGAAGCATGATCTACCATACTTCTGTTGATACCACTAATATCTCGAAGACTGCTGAGTATATATTCTCGTTAATGGATAAAGTTGTTGATGAAGTTGGCGAAGAAAATATCGTGCAGGTTGTAACAGATAATGAGGCAAGTTTCAAAGCAGCTAGTCACATGTTGATGGAGAAGAGAAAACATTTGTTTTGGTCTCCCTGTGCAGCACATTGCATTGATTTGATGCTTGAAGATATTGGCTCTTTGAAATCAGTCAAGGAGATATTGGATGATGCTAAGATGATCACATCATTCATTTACAATAGCCTCAAAGTGGTGAATTTAATGAAGCTATATACCAAAGATAGAGATTTGTTGAGACCAGGTATAACACGGTTTGCCACCGAGTTTCTTTCTATTGAAAGACTTATTCGCTATGAGCAAGATTTGAAAAGAATGTGCACGACTACCGAATGGCGTGAATTCAACAAGGAAAGGAGTAGAAGAAGCGTGCGAGATAAGGTTTCTAATCTCATTCTGACTGACCGGTTTTGGAAGAAGGCAAGAGAGGTCCAAAACATTATGGATCCTCTTGTTAGAGTCTTGAAGATAGTGGATCAGGACAAGAAACCTACACTATCTATTATATATGAAGCTATGGATAGAGCAAAATTGGCTATAAAGGCCTCAAATAAAAACTGGAAGAAGTACTGGGACATCATTGATAGAAGATGGGAGGGACAATTGCATAGACACTTGCATGCTGCTGGTAATTCATTTGCCTAGAAATCATATTTGTTGACTAGAAATTAAAACTGTCATATCATAACAATCGTTTGCTTACATTATTGCAGCATATTTTTTAAATCCAGCACTCCAATATTCAAAAAACTTTTCTACACATCCAGAAGTGAGATATGGATTAAAGGAGGTGATTAAAAGATTGGAGCCAGATTTGAATAAACAAGCAAGAGCTATTAATGAGGTAATAATAATTTATTTATTTCATCGATATAATGTTATGCAAATATTAACACTTGTGATGTGTATTCTCACAGATAAAATTATTTGTGGATGGAGTTGGAGAATTTGGAAGCTCACTAACTAGAAGAGCAGTGCAACAATCTCTTCCAGCTGATTGGTGGATTAATTATGGCGAAGAAGCTCCCAATCTGCAGAAAATTGCCATCAAAGTCTTAAGCCAAACATGTTATTTATCGGGTTGTGAAAGAAATTGGAGCACGTGGTCGCTAATTCATACAAAACTGCGCAATCGGTTGGCAATGAAAAAGTTGCATAAACTAGTATTTTGCATTACAATATGCGGTTGCGAGTAAGAAACTTGACATGCAAAAGCGACACTGATGATTATTACAACCCAATTGATCTGAACAATATTTTCAATGATGATAATATTTTGGATGAGTGGATTCGTGAGGGAGAACAGCCGATGTTACCACCAGATGACTTAGGTTGGTTAGATGAAGGTATTCGTCATACTGACAAAAGTGGCGGTGCTGATGGTGATGGCGGTGATGATGAACGGCGGTGATGGTGGTGGCGATGATGGTGGTGAGCGTGATGGTGGTAAGGGTGATGGCGGCAATGATGGTGGTGATGGTGGTGATGGTGGTAATGTTGAAGAGACTCATGGTGTTGGTGGAAGCCAACGAGATGATGCTTTAACATGGGATTCACAATATTATGCCACACAAGATACAAATCATGGAGGCCATGCGGGGATTTCACAGCAGCGTAGGCATTTGGATCGGTTGGTCGAATTCAGTTCTAGCGATGATTATTCGAGTGGACATGATAACTACTCACATGGTCATCATAGTTTTGAAGGCCATTTACAGGGGTTGGGTTTGACATCTGGCCAATATTCTGGCACTGATTATTCTAGCACTGGTGAATACTCTACTAGCAGCACTGAATATCGAGGTTTTGGGTATTATCACCATGGAGCTGATATTGCACAACCCCTACCGCCATATTACTCTGATAGTGGATCCATTGGCCAATCATCTCAGCCTACAGGATCTCACCCACAAACATATCATTATCCTTATGGAAACTATATGCCTGGTTTCTATACTTATCGCGGGCCAGATGATAATGATGATTTGGAGCCTCCTCGTAATTCAATGTGGAAATGACTATATTAGCAGGTACTTATGAATTAGTTTGTGCAATTTACTATATTATGCATGTATTTTGATATTTTTCTACCGACGACGATTGTATTTATGCTTTCACGTTATGTTTTGAGTGTTAAATGATATGTTTTGAATATGTGATGCATGAATTTGGATGTTTACATTTTTTTATGATTTGTCATGATTTTTTCATAATTTTTTTGGCGCTCTATATAGCATTTTTTGCGTATCGCCCGAGTCCGATCCGAGTCGCCGAGACCGATCCGTCTCGGTGCCGGCCGAGTCGGCAGCCGAGACCGAGACTTTGAACCATGCTCTTTGCCGCAGTAGGCATCGTACAGAAGAAACAAAAGAAGAAAATCATAGTTTCTATAAGGCGGCAAAAAAGAGCTGAAGGAGAGATCGGAAGTTCAGAGCTCACCCTCTATCTGATGATCTAACGCTTTAGAAATATAATAGAAGATCGCGAGGTGTTCGAGACGTCTTCTCAATTCGTAGTTGAAGATTGTTAACGAGATTAATCCAGCGAGATCTCGAAGGTATGAGTTCAGTCTTCATTAAATCTATAAGATTGCATGTGCACAATTTTTTTCAGTATGTATCCGCTCAAGGCAATCTCAGAAATTTTCTGCAGTTTCTGGGTTAGGGTTAGGGTTTTGTGAGAAGGGAAAGATGAACAGTAGATTTTATTTTCGAGATCAGATCTAAGGTTTTGGACCTAGAGCTTTTTTGAATAGAGCTAAGGTTTTAAGAGAGGAGAGGGAGAGGAGGAAGACGCTATGAAAGAAATAATTGAATACGGTTGAAAAGCTAAGGCTCTAATATCAAAATGATGTAAAATATGGGGGTCACAATCACCTTCGATCCAAATAAAAAATGAAAACTAAGTTTTACGAAGATGAATACAGAAATATGAAAGATAAACAAGAATCTGATAAGATTTTGGGCTTCACACACCTTGAACAAGATTGGGCTTTTACACCAATCTCAAGATCAGGTCAAGAATTTTAACTGAAATTTTTGAATTTTAATCATCAATTGACTGCTAAAGTGGTCTTGAGACCTATTTATAGGCTTACAAAATCCAGTTCTCAGAATATAACCCATGTGGTACTAAAAACAAAGAAAAAAACTAAAATCAAATCAAATAAAATAAAGCAAAACTATATAATAATAAACTAGAACCAAAGGAATGTAGCATGTCGTCTTCTAGTGTAGACTCGCTCAAAGGGCGTAATGTACTCATCAGCCACATTCACTTATTACAAAGGTCCAAACCTGTTCATTATATTACCATCTTAATTTGGCTAACCATGTCTGCCAATATATCCAATTCCTGAAGATAATTGTTCTATACCAAACACATGTCATATTTTCACTCATGTTAAAAATTTTAATGTGCCCAAGAATAAATGCATCTCATGTGTATTGCATCAACATTTTAAAGCCAATGCAAATAGAAGATACCAAATCAAAACATGCAAAACTAGCCTAACAGCAGTACAAACTTGAAAAGATGGGAAGATGAAATTAAATACTAAACTAAGTCATTTCCATTGAAAGAAAGGCACCTTGAGCATTTGAACACCCTCCGCAAAAGTCAGTACCAAAGTCTTCCTCAGATACTGCAGGAATACAATAATAAGGAACCAGATAGTGAGATATAAAGTATCTTCTAACTAAAGACAGGATTTCTAATTGAAACAACTTGATAGCTTTTGTATATAAAGATAATATCTTTTACCTTCAATGGTTCAAATGGATACTGATTATCAATAGCCTCAAGTTGCTTTTTACAATTCTCGTTCAAATAGTCAAACATTTCAACAAAGAGACGGTCCACAATATCTATTACCTGCATAAATAACACAATGGCTTCATGGATGATACTGATAAATTCGTTGGATCAAAAGATGCATAAGAATGACTTCCTACCTCAAAATAATGTTCCTTAATCTCCATTTCCACATCCAGACCAACAAATTCACACAAATGCCTGTGTGTGTATGAGTCTTCAGCTCTGAATACAGAACCAACTTCGAACACTCGTCCAAATCCACCACATATTGCCATTTGCTTGTAAAGCTGAGGGGACTGTGCCAGGCAAGCAGGTTGACCCTTGTAGTCCAGCTTGAATACAGCTGAACCACCTTCACTTGATCCAGCTATCAACTTAGGACTGTGAATCCCAGTGAAGTCCTCGGATAGCAGAAACTGTCTAAAAACCTGTACACATGCGAAGCAAATTCAGATACCAGGCCTTACAAAATATCATAATACGTTTCTGGATTTTTATATCACCTAACATTTACAAGAATAAATGGTTCTTCTGTAGAAACAAATTTTAGCATGTTTTTTGCTGGAGTTCTTCCATAGATACAACATAAACTCCTAACGTTATGGCTATTCTCATGTTGAAATTAGCGAATCAACAGATAATCAGAACCTTTTGTAGAAAATTTTCAAATGAAAAGCTTGCCAAGAAAACCGCTCAAAAAAATAGCCCTTTTGCAACAAAATTAGAAAACCACAATGCAAGAGCTTTTTGGATTATTAACAAAACATAAACGAGATTATATCCAAAAATTGCCCTAAAAGCCTTGCAGCTGAGACCTAACTACCAACATTCAATAAAGAAAAATAATACAATGGTAAACCTTCAAACATAAATGAACGAAACAACTTAAATATTGGACCTCTGACCTCGAGCTGGGAAATAACAACATGGAGGCCTAACATTTGTTTTGATTACTTCCTACACCAATCATGGGAGAGGAAGGGATCTAGAGCTATGATTTGTTTAGAGAGGCAGATGGTGCTTTGGAAAGTAATATAACTTACATTTTCAACATGACACTGAATGCGAAAAATAGCCTGATTTGCAGGAGTACGCATGTCAATGACTCTATAGTTTAGCCGTGTGTCTTGACCTACACGAACAAGTTGCTCTCCAGTCTGCGCAGTTCAGATTACTACCATCAGAAAAATTCATCATCATTGTTGCAGTAAATTTAAAGAAAAAGTAACTTAATAAAGTAAATATAGAATTCTGGTTACTTTACAAACAAGCATAAGGGATCAGCTAGCCGGACCATTAGCAGAAAAAGTAAATATTGCAATTGCATCACTTACAAGCTCAGCCTTCTCAAATTCCTTCTCACTTCGTGCAGCATCCTCAATATTAATAGGTAGATTTGGCACGGCCCTATTGACACAGTAGAGCTTTCTCACTTGAATCTCCACCTGCAGAAAGACACAAATCTGATTTTTACTTCTGTGGTAGGGACAGAATTAAGATAAATGCATTGCCAACCATACTACAATGAGAAATGGACTAGATGGTGATCATGATCCTAATAGATTATCCCTAACAGCTGTGGATACACATATATTAGAAATCATGCAGCCAAAGCTGATAATTATTGCAGAAATAAACACTGCCAGAGTCAATTTTGCCGATATCCTATATCTGTGAAGGGCGCCTCTTAAGTGAGGCTTTATTAATACATAACAATCTTTTGCTCAACATGAAATTGCAGCAAGAATTAAATATTCAAAAATGACAGTGAAGAGAATAATAATGGGAAATTATGCAAGCTACAAATTGGAATAGGGAAAGTCACTATTGCTAAATCTTTAACTTTTCCCAATATAATGAGCAATTCAGGTTCCTTTACCATCAGCTGTTGAAGCAATTTTGTTATTATCTTAACAGTTGCACTTGTGAAAAGAAACTGCTTTTCATCCAATTCACCCCTAGAACTTCCTTCTACTTATTTATGGCCAGCTGCAACAGTTGCAATTCCAGGGGAAAAGGGTTGATTAACTACCCCATGTGCAAATGCTCTTTCTGGAGCTCATTGGGCGCTCAGCCGTCCTCAAAAGTAAAGCATTTACTAGAGCTTAATTGAGCCAAACGCCTGAAGCAATTTTGTTATTATCTTGTACAGTTGTACTTTTGAAAAGAAACTGCTTTTTATGCAATTCATCCCTAGAGCTTCCTTCTACTTATGTATGGCCAGCTGCAGCAGTTGCAATTCCAGGGGGAAAGGGTAAATTAACTACCCCATGTGCAAATGCTCTTTCTGGAGCTCATTGGGGCGCTCAGCCATTCTCGAAAGTAAAGCATTTACAAGAGCTTGATTAGGCCAAATGCCAAAAAATCCAACTTGAAGTTAGGGACTTGACAGGGGTTAGTGTATAATAATAACTTTTGCTTTTATCTGTAAGTCTGGATCAATCCTACAAGTATTTAGGAGATAAGGGCATAAATAGGAGGCAGTTAGGGTTAATTTTGTTTCCCCAAAAGTACAGGCTTTTCCCTTCACTTCATTTCTGTAGTAGATCACTCACATATCCTTTCTTTTTCCCACATTGCTGGTAATCTCGTCCCAATTAAACTATCACCTATTGCTGAAAATTTTTGCACTTATTACATAAACACTCTTTTTCAAATCCAATCTCCGGTCCATATAAATCCTAAATCAATCAGCATAATAGAGCCTATATATACATACATACATACATACATAACATGTGTGTGTGTGTGTGTGTGTGTGTGTGTGTGTGTGTATATGTGTGTGTGTGTGTGTGTACATACATGTGTGTATATGTGTATACATACATCTGAATATGTGTATGTATACATACATGTGTATATGTGCATATATGTACATGTGTGTGTGTGTGTGTCAGTAGAGTGGCTATTTTTCAACCAACGCCTTCCATATCTGAAATATAGGCTTGTTTAACTGCTCGAGCTTAAATTGAAGGCTACTAATAGTTTTCAAACAAATGAAATAAGTAACATGGCAAAAGATAACTTAGTTTTTTCACGCATGATGGACAAGTCACAACTGAAGAAGCATTTTAATTCATTTGAATCATCTTGTTTTAAGCATTAGCAAATAAAATGCACACTTATCAAGAGATATTATTCTAAACATGATACTAATATATTTCCATAAAAGTCTTTAAATATCAAACTCGCAAGCTGACTTCACGCAAGCAGATTTAGTTCATATTTCTCAAGAAGAAATTTGTAATCAAATTCATCCGTCCACAATAAAGCAAAAAAGAAACAGCAGCTGATTGAAATGTTAAACATGCATTAAAGAGAGTAGCAATCAAAGCATAATTAAAATTTTGAAAACAAAATCACCTGTTGCGTCGTCCCCTTGATTGGTTCCTTGGGAATTGAAACGATCCCTTCAATGTCAACAATCGACTCCTTACTCAATCCGTTGGCAAACCTCACCATCTGAGCACTGACGAACTCCTTGTCAACCGTGAGCACGCACTGAACCGTGCTCATGAATTGCCTCAAAACCAAAAAAGCCATCTTTTTCCCAACAGCTCGAATTGCTTGAGCTGAACCGCGGATCAACACGGTCTGGTCGGCGCGATCCGCCGTCAGCGATCCGATGTCGGTCCATCTGCGGCCGCTGATGGTTTTGGACTGGAGCTCTTCGGTCGGCACGTCGCCGTAGTTGGCGGCCATCAGATCAACCTCGGCAAGAGAGGCGGCCGCCGCGGCGGCCGCCGCGGCGGCTTCCTCCTGCTTCCGGCGAAGCTTCTCCGCCTTCGCCGCCTCCTTCTTGGCCTGCTTCTTGCTGACAGAAGCTGATTCCTCCGCTATCTGAGAGGGGGGCTTTTCCGACGACATTACTGGCACTCGGGCGTCAGAAGAGACGAAGCTAGGGTTCTTTTCAAAAGATTTGGGTTTTGTTGCTTTGCTTGGACTTCTCGTTTGGGTGTTTGAGGCTAAAATAGGTAATAGTTTTTGTAAAATAAAGAAAGTTGAGGGGCTTATATGAAAGTGTGCATGAAACGGAGGCTTATTAAAACCCTAAACCGCTGCTGTGCTTGTAGTTTTGAATCCCAAGTTTGATTGATTAAAGAATGGACTATGAAACAGCAGCATCCGATTCCCATTCCAACGCCCAAAAGTCCTCGCATGTGTCCCATGTTTCTTTCCCACACATTTGTTTTGCTTTGCTCCCAAGGTTTTGAATCCATTGGATCCTCTATTATGCGCCTACGAGGAAGGAAATGTGCACAGGAAAAAAATTCTCATCTTTCTTTTTCCACATCATCACCTAAAAATATAGTCTTAGAGTACTGTTGTTTTTCTCATCATATAGGGTATTCTGTGTTGACGAGTGTTTGAACATAGAAATTAAGGGATTTTCTATCTTCCTCTTTGGAATTGATGGAGTATCCCCCTTCCTCCTCTTATATTTGCTCTATGTTATAAGCTTTTACTCCTCAGCTCCTCTCCACCCTGATTCTTCTTGTTTAAATGCAAACAAACTCCGCAGCCACTCCTCCCACCTTGATTTTTCATTTAAGAGATTCTGGGAATTCCCGGGGCTCAAATTTTACACATTAAAGTCATTGTTAGAGATCTTGCGCTTGGTCCGTGCATGTTCATCTAGCGGATGGATGAGCGTATCAGAGAGGGAGTTATTGGGGAGGAATAGTGGCAGTGAGACGCTCCACCAGACCACTGAACAGCTGAAAACTACACAGTGATTTGTGAGATTTAATGGTTGGAAAGGATTTGAAGCTAATTGTCACGCTTCGCTTCCCAAAATACGCGAAAATGGCATGTGATGAAAGTCGGCAACGCATATACGCAAGGAGAATACTCCACATATACACACTAAAGCTTATGTAACCTTGTAGTGGTCAGTTTTCTACCTCCTCAAGATCACGCCACGTGTCCTTCCAGCACCAAACAGGCGAGCGACATGTGGCCGCTTCCAGAACCTCTAAGCGGGACTCCTCGATCGATTCAAGCCTGAGCGGTTCGTGTGGATAGGATGAGGAGATAAAATTAGTTACAAGCATCCATATCTCTAAGCCAATTCCCCATTTAAGCGTTAAGAACTCAGAGATAAGTGTTTGTATTATGATTCTCGAGTGGTGTAACCCCCTGACCCTTGATGTATGTATCACAATATCTGTGCTTGATACGGCGTACAAAATTGATTTGACCATTTTGGTAGTCAGATTAAACGAGTTTCAAATATTATTTTCTAATATTTTATAATTTTCTGAAATTTTTCTGGATTATTTTAGAAAATCTCCGAAATCGGTGTCGACCGATACCGATAACCGGCTCTAGGATTTTTAATTCACAATCAAGGTTGAATTTTAAGAATTTATTTTCAAATTATTTCTTAAAATCGTATACTCAATCTTCATGTATTTTTAGGGATTTTTCTGAATTAGTCCAAAATCCTGCCGAACCGGTATCGGTGATACATTGCAGGATTATTAATTTGCAAATCAGACAGAATTTCTAAAATTTGATTTCACATTACTCCTCAGTGTAATATTCTATATTTTATAGAATTTTTAGGAAGCATTCTAAGCTAGCCAAATTTTCTCAGATTAAATAATATTAAAATTTTCCTTTTTCTTTCTTTTCTTTTGTTTCTTCTCCAATCAACTTTCTTTCCTTCCCCTACAAGCCAATTACCCCTCAATTAACTCTCCACCGTTTCTCTCTCCTCTCTTTCTTTTTCTTTTTATTTTTCTCCTTTTCTTTTCAATCTCTCTATTACCCTCCTCATTCTTTCTCTCACTCTACTCTCTCTAGCTCATAACCACACACACTCATCCTTCCTCACTCCTACTCTCCTTTCCACTCTATTCACTTGCCGCTGGTCGCCGATGAGGCAGCGCCATCTCCGGCCATCGATGAGGGTGTTCAACCACCATTCCTCCTCTCGCTTTCCTCTCTCTTCTCCAATCTCCCTAGCATTCTCACTCTCTTTCTTTCTTCCACTCTTCATTACTCCCTCACTTTTACCCTCTCTCTCCTCTCTTCTTCCCATGAGATCGTCGCTGGCAGCCATCAACCGACCAACCGCCACTGCGTGCCTGGCCTTGCTTGCCACCCCACTTCTTTCTCTTTTTTTTCTATCTCTCTTTCTCTCACTCTCTTTCTCTTTCCCTCCCCTTTCTCTCTCTCCCCTTATTAGGGGAGATCCGCCTGAGCTGTCACCAGCCTGGTGGAGCCGCCGTCGGCGGGCCGCCACTGCGCTGCCAGCAGGCCGGCGGGTAGCGTCAGCAGCAATGGCTGTTGCAGTTGCTGTTATGGGCTCACACCCATAAAGGGTGCGAACCCATTTCTAGGACCCGAACCCGAGTCCATTAGCCCCCATACCCATTTGTTTAAGTTTTGGGTTAGGGTTTTAGATCCAAACCCGACTCATTAGCAACCCATACCCGCATTCAAATTAATAAAGGTAAACTTTGTATAAACCCTAAAATTTATAAGATTTACAATTTTAAATCTTTTTATTATATATTTAACCTATTTTTAATGCTTATAGTATTCGGGCGATACTAGAGCATCCGGAGTCCGATTTGGACGATTCTAGAGTCGTTGTGATCGTAAGAAAGAGAGCTATACTCATGTGTTCACTTTGTGAATATTTTTCAATTATAAATTATATTTTATTGTGTTTAATAAAATGATTGATTACTTATTTAATAAATCTTGATTATTGGTAGATCATTATAACTATTATTTAATAAAATGTAATTATTGATAAATCACTGTGATTAGAATATGCATGATAGTTATTTGAATATAATTGATAAAATAATAATTTAATTTGTTTCTTGATTTATATATGGGTAATAAGCGATTATTGGATTAATAATAAAGATTATCTAAAATACTAAATTAATAATTATTAAAATGATTGTGATGAGTTTGCAAATAGAAAATTATAAATAATTACTTTATAATATAGATCATGTTAATGTTAGCCCGAGGCCTTTCACCCTAATTTTTCAACAATCAGAATTCTGACCGTTGGCCGATCGACCGGGCGATCGACCGACAGGTCATTTTTGACCTGATCTGAGCCCCAACAGCTAGTTTTCTGAACCCCTACAAATTGGGTTCATTTGGCAAGTTTTTGGTAAGATTTTTCAAGAGCAAAATTCCTATCTTCCTCTGAGTTTTTGCAGCAAGTTTTTAAACAAGTTTTTGTGCTTCAAAATCAAAATCTTTATTTTATTTCAAAGTTTTGGAAAATCAAAAGAAAACAAGTTTGGGAATTCTAGTTTTGTTCTTCAATTTCTCCATCTATCAAGAAGTTTTTCCTAAGAGTTTTCTTTATATTTTCTTTTTCAAAAACATTGTGCACTCACATGCTTGTGCTTTTCATTGTAAATCTATCCTCTAGGGTCTTGTATTGTGAGAGGTGTTTTGTTTGTGGTCTTTTGAGATCACTAAGTTCTTATTTGTAACCATTGGATTACTAAGTTGTAATTTTATCTTTGCTCTGTACTTGGCTTTGTGCCTCCCTCTTGTATAGAGGTATTTGAGAGAGTTGGAGTTGTATACTCCGGATTGTAAGTTGTAATTTCTCAATCGAGGTCCCTTTGTGGAAGATCATATTGTAGATAGTGAAAATCCTTCTGTGTGAAGGCGGGGACGTAGTGGCTCAGCCTCGAAACATATATGTGTTGATTTTTTATCACACATATTTGAATTTTAATGTATTTATATGAACTTATTTGTGTGGATTTTATGAATATTTTATAGGATTTAAAATGAAGTTAAAAGGATTTCTAAAAACCCTGATAATTTGGATCCGGGGCTGCTTACAGTCGACTGACCGGTCGAAGGCAGGCTCGGAGTGGTCGACTAACATGCACACATGCACGGCCTATGGGATCGGTCGACTGAACGCTCGACTAACTGGCACTACCCAAGTCTTAGGTAGGTGTCGGTCGACCGAGCGGTTGACCGAGCGAGAATTTCTCTATGCCTTGGGGGGCGATCGACCGACAACCCTATCTGATCATTGACTGGTCGACCGGCTGTCGACTGATAGGTCAATCTGGCCAGTTTTTGACAGCCTCTATATAAGGGACTTTTGGGCCCGTTTTTGTCAAAGATTTTTGGAGAAGTTTTTAAGATCTATTTTCCTATCCTCCACAGAAGTTTTTCAACAAGTTTTTAGAGCTTCATTTCCTTATCAAAAAAGAGTTTATCAAGAGTGTATCTCTTATCTTTTTAAAAGATTTCTTGTGTTTTCTACTTCTAAATCTATCTTGTTTTTCTCATACAAGCTTGAGATATCCATTGCTATATCTATCCTATATGGATCCTTGTTGTGAGAGTATTTGTCGGTGATCAAGAGAAGTGATCACCAAGTTTCCAATTTGTATTTGAAAGAATTGTAAAGGTTACGGCCTTGGCGAGCTTGCAGGTCTGCGTGTGTTGTTCTTGCAGGAACAAGTGAGGGACTTGCGGGTCCAAGAGTTCTTGAGGGAGCTCGTTATAGGTGTTGCAGCACCAAGTGATCTTGTAGGATTGTTTATAGTGGAGTCCATCATTGTGGTGAAGGCGGGAACGTAGAGCAAGTGGCTCGAACCTCAAAACAATTCTCCCTTATTTGCGATTGTTTCTCTCTCTACTCACTTGTGTTTAATGTCTCGCATGTTCTTTATTGTCCATATCTCTATTTGCTTGATATTACTGTGCTAAATAGATATACTTGCTTGGGTTGTTTAATATTTAGCATTGCTATTATTGTTCATTCTCTACATGCTTGATATTGGTTTGTGTGCTCTCAGTTGTATTTAACCAAGAGAGTTATAGTAGCACCTCAACTCTTAACTAGAGGAATCTCGAGAAGAAGTTCAGAGCCCTTCACCGGAAATTCGGCTTCACTCTTTGGTTATACATTGTGTGTTTAGTTTAGTTTGCATAATAAGTTTTAATTTCGCATTGATTGGCATTAAATTAGCACATCACCATTCACCCCCCTCTAGGCGACCTTCAATTAGTATCAGAGCTTGCTGCTCTTAATTTGAGTCTAACAATCTAGAGATAAAAGATCATATTTTTGTTAATCACAATATTTATACACACACACAGATTTCATTACACCTTCTATGTTTGATATTCTTAACTTCCAAACTTGGAAAGTTAATATGTCCATGTATCTCAAAGACCTAAATATTCATGTTTATCTTGGCACCATTAAAAATTTATATTTTGTAAATGGCAAACATCTTGAGGCTAATGCAAGCCATCCATGCTTTAAAATCAACCCTAAATAATGAGTATTATCTAGGTTTTCTAACATTGATTCGGCTTTTGTAGTTTGAAACACTCTCATCACTCTTGGTGAACAAACGACACATGATAAAGAAAGTAACTCAGATGAAGGAGTACTACTTTCAACATGTGCTACATGGTCTAAGGGGATGACTCTCTTGAGGTAAATTCTGATTTCGAACTTGATAATGATGAGATACTATATGATGAGCTTGCTTTATTTTGTCAAAAATTTCTTAAATATATGATTTGTTAAAAAATAAAATAATAGATTGAAGAAAGAAAATGGTTTCATTTTAAAAGAAAATGGTTCCTTACAAAATAAATTTGACATTGTGTCAAAAGAAAAAGAATCTTTGAAAAATCAAGTTGTTTTCTAAAGAAAAGGATCTTGTTTTGATGAAAAATGATTACTTGAAAAAGAAAATTGTTCTGAAGGAAAAAGAAAAGACTTCTATTTCCAAACAGAAAAATGATTTTGATTCTCACTCTTGACATGTTTCTCATGCTAATAATGTTGCATCCTATTTTGATAAAAATGAGATTCACGTTTTAAAAAATAGAATTGATTGTCTGAGCTCAACTTTGAGTGATTGTGCATTTAACCATAATAGATTGAAATCTCTGTTTCGCAAAAAACAACTTTCATACATGCATACACATCCTACATGACATACACCTCATGTACACCATGCTCATACTTATCACCCTCATTCGTATGCTAAATTGTATACATGTATACATTGTGGCCGCAAAGGCCATCTTGCAAAATTTTGTCTTGATAGATTATATTCTTCAAATTTTGCAAATAAAAATTTTTTGGTTCCTATTGCTAATAACCCTCGTGGACCCAAAATAATATGGGTACCAAAATCTCCACCACTTATTTTTGATGTAGATATGGGCTCTCATAAAACGTGAGAGGATTGGTGACTTTATAGTAGATGCAATCAGAGCTTGAAGGACAAACATATTTGATGCATCGCTATCAAGGAAGCATGGTTGGAGGACTACCTTATTTTGGAGAAACGGATTGGCTACATCGGTATTGATAACCATTTCATTCTCCACTTTTAAAAGCATTTTTAAATACTTATATGGTAGTATAGTAACCTAGACTCTATCATGTATTGTTTTATACTTAATGTTGAGTTGATTGGTTATATACTATGCATGTATTTTTTAAAAACTTTCTTCATTTTTTTCCCAATAGATTTACATGCCTATCTTTTTTATTCATGTTTCTACATGCTTTAGTTAAAGAATATTTTGATTTATATGTTTATATCATATGTTGATACGCAAATCTTGCTAAAACTTGTGTTATACATGTACAATTTTTGAGTTACATGCTACACATGCTTTTTTTTTTGTGCTCACTTTATATTTGATTGTACATTGTATGTCTTAGTTTTGATGATTCTTACATGATTATAATAATCATGATTTTTAGAAAAAAAATTTGATATGAGTTTTATTTTGAGCTTTATAGTTTTACTATCATGAATATATTATTTATATGATTATTGAGTACTCACCTTTATGTTTACTCATGACTTTATTTTCATGAGCATATGTTTTATGCTATATACATTTTGAGTGACAATTCTTGTGTAATTATCATATTTCATGAGATATATATATGTTTTTATTTCTTACTTGAAGGATTTCATACTAGTTTTCAAAATTACCTTTAAAACTAGTCCTTTATTCTTCAAGCGGTAGAGTTTTTCAACCTATGCTAAATTATTTTTAAAAATTATTTTTGAAAATTTCTATCCTACAAGGGCGGTTGGTTGGGCTACCATGCGTTGTATGCTCTTTAATGACTATCTTTTTAAACATGTGCATGATAGGATGGATGTTATGAGTTATATATGATTTCAATGATATTTCATTTTTGTATACTCATGTTTTCTTATATATGTATGCAACATATTTCAGTTGCTCTGATCATATATGTAACACCCTGATTTTTAATATCTTAATTTAATATTTTAATTCGGGATTAGTAAAGTTATACAAAATTTTCTGAGGTGATGATTGAATAAATCTTTGCGTGAAAACAGATATCTTAAATTTTCTACGGAAATTGGAATGGAATAAATAGGATGAATTTATATAAATTCATTTGTGTAAAACTTTATGTGGATGCAAACATTTCTTGTATAAATACATGCATACATGTATAGGAAATTTTTGTGTGTAGGTATATATATATACATGCCTAATATACATGGATACATAAACAATTTCTTATGTACAAATATTATAATATTATGATATAGAATTAGTGGAGGGGAGTAGGTGGAGTGTTAAGAGATGAAGACAAGTGGCACATATTGCAAGATTAATATATTTGGATAATTGTTTATTATAGGAAAGTGAGAGAATTAAACTAATTTTTCTCCCTCAAAATCTCTCTCTTTCTCTCTCTCCCTCACGCAAGTTTCCCCCAAAACCTCTCTCTCTCTCTCGCGCGGGTGGCCAAGGCCAGGCGGGCCGCGGCCAGGGCGCGCGGCCAGGGCGCGGCCAGCCGCGGCCACGCGCGACCGGAGGCGCGGCCAGCGGCGGCCAGGGCCGCGGCAGTGGCGGCGGCGGCCGGTTAGGGCGGCCGGGTCGGAAGACGGTGAGTAGGGTTTCTCCTTGTTCATTCCTCAATTTTTCCCTTTTGGAAAAGCCCTAGATCTGAATCTATTGTTTGAATAAAATTTTTCTCCCTTGAGTATTCTTGCAATTGTTCCTTGTTATTTAATGACTCCTAATGCATATAGTGATCTAAATTTGATGTTGGATTTGTGGAGTTGATCCAATTATAGGTAATTGATGGGTAGGGAGGTTACATGATAGTGTATGTCATGTGGTGATGGGGTTCATAAATTTTCGGATTTGGGTGTAAATCTCAACCCTTGAACTCTTAATCCCACATTTCAAGTTGATGGTGTTGAGACTTTCATTGAGAGCTTGTGAGGCTAATGTTTGAGAAATTTTGTTCTTCCTAAATTGGAATAAAATGCTTCACACAAATTTTGGTCCAATGCGCGATGAACTTACTAGGTGTTGAAATCCTTGTAGTAGAACTTCCCTTTTGATTATGTGAACCTCTTGTAATATCATGCAACCTAGCCTTTTGACGAAACTATAAATCATGTATGAAAGCATTATGTTCAAAGAAGGGTCATGGTTTGAGTTAGTTTAAATTTTATCAAGACGTATACTCTCTTGTAATTTGTATATGAGTCTATTTTAGAAATCGATCGGGGATTAGTATTGGTTATCATGTATATGATTCTATTTTGTGAAAGCGATCGGGGGTTAGTATTGGTTATCATTAAATAAGCAAGGTTAAGCCGTAGAAATTTGGGTGGCATCGTATCAAAAGTCCTAGTAAAGATTAATATATTATTATTGGAAGACAAAGATTAATCTTAACCGTGGAATCAGTATCATAAACTTGTGAATCATTACAATTGGGGGAGATCAAGTTATAGATCTCTCCTAACCTTTAGAGTAGATGGAGGTTCTTGAAGCTTTCTGCACTTGTGAGGGTTGAACCTCTTGCCATCCTTACATAATAATTGTGCAATCAAATCAAGATTAGATCTTGTTCATGTTAGTGGGATAAGAAGAAAATTTTTACGTTAAGTCCAACTATGAAGTTGGAGGTGACTTAAAGAGGGGCTTGTGATAATCATGTGGTGATCGATCTATGAATGCTCTTATAAATATTCTCGTGACCAAAAGTCTAAATACTTAAGTTCATGCCTTCCTCATGATCTAATTTAGATGAGGAAATAAGAGGAAAAGTTGGGAAATTGTGTAGTTCAAAGCACTTTGTAATAATAATACAAATCTGTTAAAGTCTGTCCAGATCTGAAACCAGAATCTTGGGGTTTCTTTCGTTAGGATATTTAATGAGAAATAGGTCATGTGATATACCGTTGAAAAGCTAATCGAGTCTACTTTCCAACCGCGCTTACGGTGTCCTAATCCAATGTCTGTGCTGGGAATTATCACTGGAACTTGATAACTTGTCGAAAGTGCAAAGTTGCAGAATTTTAGATGTCTAAATGATTTTCCGTTTATTTCAGTTGTTCATGTGAATTAAGTGGGTCATTTAATATATTGCTAGAAAGATCAATAAATCTAAGTTTTAAAGGAAGTCACTGCGTCTCATTCTAATATCAAAAGTAGAAGTTACGATAAAATCATCTTCGATTGTTAGGGAGGTCAGCTCCGATGAAACAGATTTAGGTGGATCTATGAGAAAATTATTGGAAATTATACAGGCATGTTGTGCTGAGTTTAGAACTAAACACTCTTCTTCAGTAACGCATGTTACGAACACGGGTATGTCATACTTATTTATTTAAATGCTGACTACTTTAAATTAATGTTTCTTAACGAGGTTGCATGTACACTCAGTGTGCTGGTGTTTATCCTTAGACTCAGGTTTCGTTAATTTTATCAAAAATAAGGAATTATTGTGTTATGGACTCCAAAGGATATATTTCATCCTAACACATAATTTCTTTGGTGGCCTAGTAACTGGACTGTGAATAGAGTATTTATTGGCACATAGTCAGTAGAAATCTCTGAAGCGCCGAAAGTAAATGGTAAGGATGATAGACTGATAAATTGTAATTCACTGATAATTGGTCAAGTTATCGACCAGCACTAAATTGTATGGACAATAGACTAATAGATGAGTAAACATGAATACTAATTGAAAGGAAAGATTTTCTTATTGTAATATTAGAGAGTTGTATTCCAATTAACTAGCACGTATGAGACATTTGTTTCTCCTTATAGTCTCAACTTACCCATCCATTTAGCTAGGATGTTTGTGCGAGTAATACTTTTGCATACCGATAGCATGTGCCCCATAAGGTGACCAAACTTATGAGATACTTGAAATAAACACTTTCAATCGTATGTGCTATATCGTTTCAATTCTTAATGGTTTCCTTTCTCTTTTGAGTATAATGTCTTGATTTACGTTAGGGGTTAAAGAGTGATTGTGGCGTTCACATTATTCTAGTTAAAAGGGATAAACCGATTATCTGAGACGATGATCAACTCTATGGGCGTAATAATGAATGTTTTGAAATCTCGTATATGAAGATTTGAAAGTGAGAAATATGGGTATGTGGCATATGTACATATGTACTATCTGGTCGTTATGCATGTGTGAACCATGTGAACATGGTCGTTCCTCTGTTCAAATACATTTAGAGCATTACATAGAAAGTAACCATATTATATATCTTCACACATATACCATGTTACAAGAATAAAGGGATAGTAAGGCAGACTTAGAACTGAACACAACCTTGTGTAATAAGTGTTGCATTTAATGTAGAATTTTGAAACATGGTGTACAAGGGCATTGGCATGTGTCTCACTGAATAAGAATCATTATGATTGATATGAATATGATGGGTGTATATCACTTGATTTATGTACTTAATGTAATTGGGTGGCATGTTCTGATTAATTAATTGGTGTGAATATTCCTGTAATGATGCAATCTAACAGATAAACATTAATTGTGAGTATGATTGCTTTTGTAAGGGAATTGATGTGCATGATATATGAATCTTATGAAACTGGATGCGTTGGTTATTGTGTTGTTATATATGTACACATTGTGTTATGGAGGAAGGGGCCGGGCGGGAGCCGGTAGGAGGGGGGAAGACGGTGTGATTGTTGTTTATATATATATATATATATATATATATATATATATATATATATATATATATATATATATATATATATATATATATATATATATATATATATTGGAGGAAGGGGCCGTGCGAGAACCGGTAGGAGGGGGGAAGACGGTGTTATTGTTGTATATACATGCTACATATATCATATTGGGAGGAAGGGACCCGTATGGCACGGGCGGAGTGCGAAGACGGTGCTATGATATACATTTAATTGCATCCTTACAAATGATTGATAATGAATGGTTATGTGTGATACAAATGTGTATGTGTGTGTGTGACACTGGGGGTATGATGGATGTGTCGTTGTATATGACAATGAAACCATCAGAATACAAGTTTAGTTCATTGAAATGAATACCATATATTGGGTAAAAGTGTGCATGTGAATTAGTGCATTACTTGAAGTGTGATGCGTTATTGCATTATGAGAAATATGATGTGATTATATGTTATATAATTATGGCTTGTGATGTAAGTATTATTTGAATGCATAAACTAGGTCTATGGCATAACTTTGGTGGTTGGTATATTATAGCGTGGAATACTAGGCACGTGAGTAATACACACTATGTACACTTAAGGCGAGAGAGTTTGGCTATGTAACTCATAGAACTTATCATACATAAAGATGAAAATTCAATAAAGAAATTGGGGAATACAATCAGAAGAGTCTGATCGTCCTCAAAAATTATAGAGGCTGAGACCTTGATTATCAAACTATCGGATGCCTCCGATTCTTGTCTTCTTACTGTTTCAGATTCCTTTTATTGCGTGTATATTCATACTCTTGTTGAGATATTATCTTTTATTGATTATTCCTACCTCACTCACTGAGCTGTCGAGCTCACCCTCCCACAGACTGATATATTGCAGGTTGCTTGGAGGCAGGGGTCAGGGTTATGCTGCGTAGGGTTCGTTCTGAGTCAATTCAATTCTTGTATTTTGGGACATTTGTGTTTGTGAATGATATATGTAGGTCATGGGAGACATGATTAATCTTGTATATACATATGTGGAGAACCTTGTAGTAGTTTCATTTCAAGTTGACATTTGAGATATTTTTATTGAGTTGTAACAATAAGAAGTGTATTATCAATATGATGCCATGAGAAGTTGAAAGTTATAAATTCTGAGAGCCTATGGATGTCTAGAAAGAAACTCTAGAGTTTATGTCATTTTGTTTCTCCATAAGTAGGCAATGTCAAGCCGAAACATATCATATCTGTATTGGATATTGCATCCGACCAGTAATTACAAAGGAGGTGCTGCTGAAATTTTTAAGAAATAAGGGAATGATTTGATTTATCGGTTTTATTAAGAGTATGTTATGTAAATTGAGGATTGTTAAACTGGGACCGTTACAGTTGGTATCAGAGCACAGGATATAGAAAGAGGATATACTTAGAATGAATAGTAGAAGAGAATTGGATAGATAGGGCGGATTGTTATGATTGATATGCATGGTTATGCTTTGTATGTATGTGAAATTATTGTTTGATATGGTAGGTT
Organism: Agave tequilana; assembly: GCA_038442645.1. Classification (NCBI taxonomy): domain Eukaryota; kingdom Viridiplantae; phylum Streptophyta; class Magnoliopsida; order Asparagales; family Asparagaceae; genus Agave; species Agave tequilana. The sequence goes on from JAVJIF010000050.1 coordinate 2,036,395, forward strand.
TAAGGGGGGGTAGGAGTTCTTACGTATTTGACTAATCCTGAAGCACGGGATATTTGGTCATTACCTTATGTTCGGATTATGGTACCCACATGCCATAATTCGGATGTGTTCGGCTGAGGGTGTGGGCCCTCAGTACGAGCTGCTAGTGGTATGGGACACTGGAGTAAGGAAATGATTAAAATATCAAGCGAGTTAAGATTAAGTCAGATCGTAAGAACATAGTATAGAGTTTGATCGAGAAATAGGAAACTTTGATGAGAAGGATTGAAGAAGATATGATGTTGGAAAGAGAAATCTGATGATATAAGAAAGAGATGTCATGGCATTATGCCTATCAAGTCCCGATTATACCAAGTTTCGAGGACGAAACTTTTGTGAGGAGGGTAGAACTGTAACACCCTGATTTTTAATATCTTAATTTAATATTTTAATCCGGGATTAGTAAAGTTATACAAAATTTTCTGAGGTGATGATTGAATAAATCTTTGCGTGAAAACAGATATCTTAAATTTTCTACGGAAATTGGAATGGAATAAATAGGATGAATTTATATAAATTCATTTGTGTAAAACTTTATGTGGATGTAAACATTTCTTGTATAAATACATGCATACATGTATAGGGAATTTTTGTGTGTAGGTATATATATATACATGCCTAATATACATGGATACATAAACAATTTCTTATGTACAAATATTATAATATTATGATATAGAATTAGTGGAGGGGAGTAGGTGGAGTGTTAAGAGATGAAGACAAGTGGCACATATTGCAAGATTAATATATTTGGATAATTGTTTATTATAGGAAAGTGAGAGAATTAAACTAATTTTCTCCCCCAAAATCTCTCTCTTTCTCTCTCTCCCTCACGAGTTTCCCCCAAAACCTCTCTCTCTCTCTCGCACGGGTGGCCAAGGCCAGGCGGGCCGCGGCCAGGGCGCGCGGCCAGGGCGCGCGGCCAGGGCGCGGCCAGCCGCGGCCACGCGCGACCGGAGGCGCGGCCAGCGGCGGCCAGGGCCGCGGCAGCGGCGGCGGCGGCCGGGTCGGAAGATGGTGAGTAGGGTTTCTCCTTGTTCATTCCTCAATTTTTCCCTTTTGGAAAAGCTCTAGATCTGAATCTATTGTTTGAATAAAATTTTTTCTCCCTTGAGTATTCTTGCAATTGTTCCTTGTTATTTAATGACTCCTAATGCATATAGTGATCTAAATTTGATGTTGGATTTGTGGAGTTGATCCAATTATAGGTAATTGATGGGTAGGGAGGTTACATGATAGTGTATGTCATGTGGTGATGGGGTTCATAAATTTTCGGATTTGGGTGTAAATCTCAACCCTTGAACTCTTAATCCCACATTTCAAGTTGATGGTGTTGAGACTTTCATTGAGAGCTTGTGAGGCTAATGTTTGAGAAATTTTGTTCTTCCTAAATTGGAATAAAATGCTTCACACAAATTTTGGTCCAATGCGCGATGAACTTACTAGGTGTTGAAATCCTTGTAGTAGAACTTCCCTTTTGATTATGTGAACCTCTTGTAATATCATGCAACCTAGCCTTTTGACGAAACTATAAATCATGTATGAAAGCATTATGTTCAAAGAAGGGTCATGGTTTGAGTTAGTTTAAATTTTATCAAGACGTATACTCTCTTGTAATTTGTATATGAGTCTATTTTGGAAATCGATCGGGGGTTAGTATTGATTATCATGTATATGATTCTATTTTGTGAAAGCGATCGGGGGTTAGTATTGGTTATCATTAAATAAGCAAGGTTAAGCCGTAGAAATTTGGGTGGCATCGTATCAAAAGTCCTAGTAAAGATTAATATATTATTATTGGAAGACAAAGATTAATCTTAACCGTGGAATCAGTATCATAAACTTGTGAATCATTACAATTGGGGGAGATCAAGTTATACATCTCTCCTAACCTTTAGAGTAGATGGAGGATCTTGAAGTTTTCTGCACTTGTGAGGGTTGAACCTCTTGCCATCCTTACATAATAATTGTGCAATCAAATCAAGATTAGATCTTGTTCATGTTAGTGGGATAAGAAGAAAATTTTTACGTTAAGTCCAACTATGAAGTTGGAGGTGACTTAAAGAGGGGCTTGTGATAATCATGTGGTGATCGATCTATGAATGCTCTTATAAATATTCTCGTGACCAAAAGTCTAAATATTTAAGTTCATGCCTTCCTCATGATCTAATTTAGATGAGGAAATAAGAGGAAAAGTTGGGAAATTGTGTAGTTCAAAGCACTTTGTAATAATAATACAAATCTGTTAAAGTCTGTCCAGATCTGAAACCAGAATCTTGGGGTTTCTTTCGTTAGGATATTTAATGAGAAATAGGTCATGTGATATACCGTTGGAAAGCTAATCGAGTCTACTTTCCAACCGCGCTTACGGTGTCCTAATCCAATGTCTGTGCTGGGAATTATCACTGGAACTTGATAACTTATCAAAAGTGCAAAGTTGCAGAATTTTAGATGTCTAAATGATTTTCCGTTTATTTCAGTTGTTCATGTGAATTAAGTGGGTCATTTAATATATTGCTAGAAAGATCAATAAATCTAAGTTTTAAAGGAAGTCCCTGCGTCTCATTCTAATATCAAAAGTAGAAGTTACGATAAAATCATCTTCGATTGTTAGGGAGGTCAGATCCGATGAAACAGATTTAGGTGGATCTATGGGAAAATTATTGGAAATTATACAGGCATGTTGTGCTGAGTTTAGAACTAAACACTCTTCTTCAGTAACGCATGTTACGAACACGGGTATGTCATACTTATTTATTTAAATGCTGACTACTTTAAATTAATGTTTCATAACGAGGTTGCATGTACACTCAGTGTGCTGGTGTTTATCCTTAGACTCAGGTTTCGTTAATTTTATCAAAAATAAGGAATTATTGTGTTATGGACTCCAAAGGATATATTTCATCCTAACACATAATTTCTTTGGTGGCTTAGTAACTGGACTGTGAATAGAGTATTTATTGGCACATAGTCAGTAGAAATCTCTGAAGCGCCGAAAGTAAATGGTAAGGATGATATACTGATAAATTGTAATTCACTGATAATTGGTCAAGTTATCGACCAGCACTAAATTGTATGGACAATAGACTAATAGATGAGTGAACATGAATACTAATTGAAAGGAAAGATTTTCTTATTGTAATATTAGAGAGTTGTATTCCAATTAACTAGCACGTATGAGACATTTGTTTCTCCTTATAGTCTCAACTTACCCATCCATTTAGCTAGGATGTTTGTGCGAGTAATACTTTTGCATACCGATAGCATGTGCCCCATAAGGTGACCAAACTTATGAGATACTTGAAATAAACACTTTCAATCGTATGTGCTATATCGTTTCAATTCTTAATGGTTTCCTTTCTCTTTTGAGTATAATGTCTTGATTTACGTTAGGGGTTAAAGAGTGATTGTGGCGTTCACATTATTCTAGTTAAAAGGGATAAACCGATTATCTGAGACGATGATCAACTCTATGGGCGTAATAATGAATGTTTTGAAATCTCGTATATGAAGATTTGAAAGTGAGAAATATGGGTATGTGGCATATGTACATATGTACTATCTGGTCGTTATGCATGTGTGAACCATGTGAACATGGTCGTTCCTCTGTTCAAATACATTTAGAGCATTACATAGAAAGTAACCATATTATATATCTTCACACATATACCATGTTACAAGAATAAAGGGATAGTAAGGCAGGCTTAGAACTGAACACAACCTTGTGTAATAAGTGTTGCATTTAATGTAGAATTTTGAAACATGGTGTACAAGGGCATTGGCATGTGTCTCACTGAATAAGAATCATTATGATTGATATGAATATGATGGGTGTATATCACTTGATTTATGTACTTAATGTAATTGGGTGGCATGTTCTGATTAATTAATTGGTGTGAATATTCCTGTAATGATGCAATCTAACAGATAAACATTAATTGTGAGTATGATTGCTTTTGTAAGGGAATTGATGTGCATGATATATGAATCTTATGAAACTGGATGCGTTGGTTATTGTGTTGTTATATATGTACACATTGTGTTATGGAGGAAGGGGCCGGGCGGGAGCCGGTAGGAGGGGGGAAGACGGTGGGATTGTTGTATATATATATATATTGGAGGAAGGGGCCGTGCGAGAACCGGTAGGAGGGGGGAAGACGGTGTTATTGTTGTATATACATGCTACATATATCATATTGGGAGGAAGGGACCCGTATGGCACGGGCGGAGTGCGAAGACGGTGCTATGATATACATTTAATTGCATCCTTACAAATGATTGATAATGAATGGTTATGTGTGATACAAATGTGTATGTGTGTGTGTGTGACACTGGGGGTATGATGGATGTGTCGTTGTATATGACAATGAAACCATCAGAATACAAGTTTAGTTCATTGAAATGAATACCATATATTGGGTAAAAGTGTGCATGTGAATCAGTGCATTACTTGAAGTGTGATGCGTTATTGCATTATGAGAAATATGATGTGATTATATGTTATATAATTATGGCTTGTGATGTAAGTATTATTTGAATGCATAAACTAGGTCTATGGCATAACTTTGGTGGTTGGTATATTATAGCGTGGAATACTAGGCACGTGAGTAATACACACTATGTACACTTAAGGCGAGAGAGTTTGGCTATGTAACTCATAGAACTTATCATACATAAAGATGAAAATTCAATAAAGAAATTGGGGAATACAATCAGAAGAGTCTGATCGTCCTCAGAAATTGTAGAGGCTGAGACCTTGATTATCAAACTATCGGATGCCTCCGATTCTTGTCTTCTTACTGTTTCAGATTCCTTTTATTGCGTGTATATTCATACTCTTGTTGAGATATTATCTTTTATTGATTATTCCTACCTCACTCACTGAGCTGTCGAGCTCACCCTCCCACAGACTGATATATTGCAGGTTGCTTGGAGGCAGGGGTCAGGGTTATGCTGCGTAGGGTTCGTTCTGAGTCAATTCAATTCTTGTATTTTGGGACATTTGTGTTTGTGAATGATATATGTAGGTCATGGGAGACATGATTAATCTTGTATATACATATGTGGAGAACCTTGTAGTAGTTTCATTTCAAGTTGACATTTGAGATATTTTTATTGAGTTGTAACAATAAGAAGTGTATTATCAATATGATGCCATGAGAAGTTGAAAGTTATAAATTCTGAGAGCCTATGGATGTCTAGAAAGAAACTCTAGAGTTTATGTCATTTTGTTTCTCCATAAGTAGGCAATGTCAAGCCGAAACATATCATATCTGTATTGGATATTGCATCCGACCAGTAATTACAAAGGAGGTGCTGCTGAAATTTTTAAGAAATAAGGGAATGATTTGATTTATCGGTTTTATTAAGAGTATGTTATGTAAATTGAGGATTGTTAAACTGGGACCGTTACAATATATACATATATATGATTTCTTGTGCTAAATTAAAAATATTCATACATATTCTTTATAGCTCAAATTATTTTATGCTAAACTTGATTTAGTTCTAATTGCTAATTGGTATCTTTTACAAGCTTATGCATTAGTTTTGTTAGTATTTCAAAAAGAGAGAAAAAAATTCATGACTTTATTTTCAAATGTTATCTCACTCCCACACTTTTTGAGAAAAATATTTTGATATTTACAATTGCTATCTATCTACTAGTGGTATTTACAAGTATATCTACTAGTATATTTTCTATCGGTTTATCAAAATTTTGTCAAGTAGTATCAAAGTTTGTTTAATTGATTCTTTGTGGTATCAAAATTTGTTTTGTCGATTGGTATTAAAATTTATTTTAATTGGTTATCAAAATTTGTTTTGATACTTATAAATGGTGTCAAAATTTGTTTTAAATGGTTTTCAAAATTTATTGTGATATGTATTGCTTATATGCAAGGGGAGCTTAACATTTCCTCTCTATATATAGATTCATGATGAGTGTAGTATATAAAGAAAAGCTTAACCTCTTCTCTTTATGTGATACACGTGTGTAGGAGGAACTTAACATCTCCATCTATACATTGTATATTATACTTATATGGGTTAGGGTCTAGTCATCTCTTTCTTCATGTAATGCATGTTTGCAGGGGGCGTTCCTAACAGTCTCTCTTCTTCATGGATTGATATCATATATATCTTTTATCTTAATCTCTTTACCCCTTTATTAATGAATTGACAAAAGGGTGGAGAGAAATTTATGTGAGTTTATATATGCATGTTTATTATTATTTTTGCATATATATTTATGTTTGTATTTTTAAACTTCATTGAATATTTGCATGTTTTATGCTATGCATGAGTTAAGGGGGAGCTTCTATGAAGCTTATCTTTAAACCAAGCAAAGATAACTCTATGAGTTTTGTCATCATCAAAAAAGGGGAGATTGTTGGCTCAAAAACCCATCACTCTAGTTTTGATGAAGATTAACTCATATAGTTATAATACTAATGATATGTGTTTATTAAGTTTCAGATATTCAATCAAGATCTTAGTCGGGTTTTAGCTTCAATAAAAAATTCGAAGTCAAGTTTTGAAGCTATCACATGTTAATTCAAGAGTTCGCGCTTCAAGATCGCATCAAGTACTCAAAAAAGAGTCTAACTCATGGATCAAGTTTGAATCAAGTCAAGATGGAGAAGAAGATTTTCAAGAGAAGATTTTCAAGAAGACTAGCTCTAATTTGTAAGTTTAAAATTTTTATTTTAGGATAAAATGTAAATGATAGATTAGTTGTGGATTGTGTTGGCCCAAAGGCCCATCACTCTAGTTTTGATGATGATTAACTCATATAGTTATAGTACTAATGATCTTGTGTTTATTTAGTCTCAGATATTTGATCAAGATCTTAATAGGTATTTAGCTTCAACAAAGGATTCGAAGTCAAGTTTTAGAGGTAGCACGTGTTGATTCAAGAGCTCGCGCATCAAGATAACATCAAGTACTCAAGAGGAGTCTAGCTCATGGATCAAAGTTTGGACCAAGTCAAGAAGGAGAAGAAGATTTTCAAGAGAAGATTTTCAAGAAGACTTATGTCATTTATGTAAGTGTTTAGATAAAATGTAAAGGATAGATTAGTTGTTGAATGCTCAAGTTCATATACACACAAAATTTATATATGTTTTCATAAGATAGTTTTGTGTTTAGAAAAATATCATTTTGTATTTATCAAAACTTAATTTAGAGCTTATTGTTCAAAAACATAGATATTTCATCTTATGTGTATTGGATCATATCCATACACACTAAACTTTAAAAGTGTTTAAAATATCTTATTTTTGTATTTGGAGAAGTTTTGGAAAAATTTGGAGATTGTTTTTGAAAAATACAGATTTTTGTTTAAAGCAAAATTTCTATATTACAAAAATGATTCAAAAAGTTTGTAATATGTGTTGATTTTTTATCACACATATTTTTACTTTAAAGTATTTCAATGAACTTATTTTTGCAGATTTTATGAGAATTTATGATATTTTATAAGAGTTAAAAAACCAAGTTTTAATCCCTAAAAATGTGTGACCTGACCTTCTGCCGTACGGTCGACCGAGCTAGAAGTCGGTCGATCGGGTGGTCAACTGATGTGAACAAAATGTGCACGACCATCTGGCTGGTGGGCCGGTCGACCGGGCGGTCGACCGGCCAGAGTGCTCTACTATCTGGATCCGGCCCCGGTCGACCGGGTGGTCGACCGGTGGCACAATGATCAGAAATCTGAACGTTGGCCAGTCAACCGGGCGGTCGAATGACAACAGGATTTCCTGCTGAGTTGTTCCCAACGGCTATATTTTAAAGCCTATTTATATGGGGCTGTTTTGGGCTGTTTTTCATAAGATTTGAAGTTGGTTTTCAAGCTAGTTTTTTCTATCTCTCTAAGTGTTTATCTCTGCTTGTTTTAGAGCTAATACTTCCATATTAAAAGGAGAGTTTATCAAGAGTGTTTTCAAAAGTGATTTAGCTTTTCACCACAAAATCCATCCTAGTTTTCTCACACATACTTGAGCTTTCCATTGTTATATCAATCCTATAGGAGAGTTATTTAGAGAGTGTTTTTAGGTGATTAAAGTGTTTAGATCACCAAGTATTTCATCTTGTATTTGAGGAGGCAAACTTGCGGGTTCGTGTTATTTCGAGTTCTTGTGGGAGCTCGGTGTAGAGGTGCGGCCTCGGCAAGCTAGTGTGCTTGAGTGTGTTTGTTCTTGCGGGAATAAGTGAGGGGACTAGTGAGTCTAAGAGTTCTAGTGTGAACTCCTTGTAGGTGTTGCGACACCGAGTGATCAGTGGGATCGATTTTAGTGGAATCCTTCATAGTGTTGAAGGCGGGGACGTAGAGTAAGGGTGCTCGAACCTCGAAGGAAATCTCCAGTGTTTGTGATTGCTCTCTCTATCTCTCACTTGTGTTTATATCTTACATGCTTACATTGCTTACATCTTTATTAACTTGATATATCTTGTGCTCCATTGTTATATGCTTGGGATTGTTTGCTCACACTTGTATTCAACCAAGAGAGCTACAGTGGCACCTCAACTTTTATCTAGAGAATTGTTGAGGAGATAGTCCACAGCCTTTCACCGGGAATTCGGCTACACTCTTTGGTTATACCTTGTGTGTTTTGCATAATAGTTTTTAGTTTGCTTAAATAGTTTTTAATTCCACATTATTCATCATTAGATTAGCTAGTCACCTATTCATTCCCCCTCCAGGTGAACTTCAATTGGTATCAGAGCTTGGTGCTCATGATTTGGGTCTAACAACGTAGAGTTAAAGATCCTCATTTCTTAGCTAATCACAATACTTGTACACACACATGGATTTCATGACACCTCCCATGTTTGATATTCTTAACATCCAAATTTGGAAGGTTAAGATGTCAATGTACCTCAAAGCCCTAGGTATTCATGTTTATTTTGCCACTGTTAAAGATTCATATTGTTTAAATGATAAAAATCTTGAGGCTAATACAAAGCCCTTCATGCTTTAAGATCTACCCTAAATGATGAATATTTATTTAGGGTTGCTAATTTTGATTCGGCTTTTGTAGTATGGAACACTATAGTCTCCCTTGGTGAACAAAAGCTATACTATGCGGGGAGCGACTTAGATGATGGAAGTGAGGCTTCCAATGTATGCTACATGGTCCAAGGGAATAACCCCCGTGAGGTAAATTCCGAATCCGAGATAGAAGAAGATATTGACATGCCCTATGATGAGCTTGCTTCTTTTTATCAAAAACTTCTTGAAAAATATGATTTATTGAAACTTGAAAACAATAAATTGAAAAAGAAAAACACTTCTTTGTTAAAAGAAAATGACTTTTTTAAAAATAAATTTGCATGTGTTTCAAAAGAAAATGAATCTTTGAAAAAGGAGAATATTTCCTTATATTCAAAATTAAATGATCTTTGTGAAGGACATAATTCTTTGAGAAATAAAATTAATTTGGTGGGAAAAAGAAAAAGAAATTGGGTGGAAGAAAACAACTCTTTGAAAAGAAAAATTATTTCAAAAGAAAAGAAAACATTACTAAAAAGAAAAAGGTTGTTGACTCTCATTCTTGCTATACTCTTCATACTACTATCAATAAAAATGAGATTCAAGTTTTAAAAAATAGAATAAATTGTTTGAGCTCAACTTTGAGCAATTGTGCATTCAACCATTCTAAATTGGAAACCTTATTTCAAAAGAAATAAGCTCCACATGTTCATGCATATAACCCACGGCATACATATGCACACTTTGCACATCATGATCACACTCATTCTCAATTGCATGCTAGTGTGTACAAATATACACATTGTGGCCGCAAAGGCCATCTTGCAAAATTTTGCTATGCTAGAGTAAATTCTTTAAATTTTACAAATAAAAATGTTTGGGTTCCTTATGATGCTAACTCCCGTGGACTCAAAAGAAAATGGGTACCAAAATTCTCACCACTTGTGTTTGATGTAGGTGTGGGCTCTCACATGACGTGAGAGGGTTGGTGCCTTGGTGGTGGATGCATGATGAGCTAGATGGACACACCAAATTGATGCATCACTATCAAGGAAGTTTGGTGGGAGGACCATCTGTTTTGGAGGCTTAGAGAATAGTGCATATGGTTTGGTAACTATCTCTAAACTCCCATTTAGTTTACATGCTTTTACATAAATAATATTTTGAACATGTTTTTGGTTTTGTGCTTCATGTGGTGAATACTTATTTAGATGAACTTTTCATTAAAACTTGTGTATATACTTGTACAAGTAGTGAGTTACACTTGATTATTATATGTTTGTACCTCATTGCTCATGTGTACTCATTACATGTACATGTATAACCTATTTTTGATGATTCTCTCATTTACACTTGTTTTCCCTATTTTTATGCATGTTTTGCTTCATGTATATGCTATTTTTGTCTAAAACTAATAAATATACATGTATATCCTTGAGTCAATTACCTTCATGCAAATTCTATTATGGACTCATTTATTTTTGGGATATGTATGTATAGTGTTAGTTTTGATAGAACATACATATACCTTGAAGTTTGATTTTAATGAAAAATAAATTTTTTTTTCATGTTTTTGATAAAAGAAATTCATGTTTATTTTGGACCTTATTGATTATTTCATGTATATGCTATTCATATGATTCTTGTGCACTCGCACATCATTTGTTTACTCATGACAATATTTTCATGAGAATTTTTAAGCTTTACAGATTTCGAGGGTCAACTCTTGTGTTTTAGCATGCTTCATGGGATATATGATTTGTTTTCATGTTTGAAGAATATTTAACTAGTCTTTCAAAAATTACTTTAAACTAGTTATTTATTCTTCAATTGGTAAAGTTTTCAAACTATGTAAAAATATTTTCAAACTCTTATTTTTGAAACCCTTACCAATCTAAGGACGGTTGGATGGACGACCATGCCTTGTATGCTCAAATTGAAAATCTATTTAACATGTGCATGAATAGGGTGATAATTATGAGTAATACACATGATCTTCATGATATTTTACTTTTGTATACTCATATTAGTTTTTTATATATGTTTCAAATCTCAATTAATATCAATTTCAATTGGTATTTCCATTTTCATGCATATTTATGATTTGATTGTGCTTGTTTTTCAATAACTTTATAATTTTAAAGCACAAATTATTTTTATGCTAAGCTTGACTTAAATTTAAATATCAATTGGTAAATCTTAATAAGCTTAGGCATTATTCTCTTTTGGTATCTCAAAATTTTTTGTGTGTTTACCTACAAGTGTTATCTTAAAATTTTGGTTATTTAAGTGGTACCAACTTATGTTTTGTCAACTACAATTTGATTTCATTAGTATCAAAATTTGTTTTTTATTGACTTGAGAAAATTCAAAAATTTGTTTCAAATTTTTTTTTATTATATATTGCCTATATGCAAGGGGAGCTTAACATCTCTTCTATATATAGATTTATGTTGAGTTTATCTCATATCGAGGAGCTAGACATCTCTTCTTTATATGATACACGTGTGTAGGGGGAGCTTCACATCTCCGCTTCTACATTATATACTATGCTTTATGTGAGTTAGGGTTTTGTCATTCCTTCTTCATGTAATGCATGTATGCAGGGGGAGCTAACTTCACGTCTCTCTTCATCATGAATGTATATTGCAGATACATCTTTATGTTGGATTTGTTTTCGCCCCTTTGTTGATGAATTGACAAAAAGGGGGAGAAGTATTTTGAGAATTTATATATACGTGTTTGTTTTATTTGATTGTTTATACAAAAAGGGGAGAAGAATTTGGTGAGTTTATGCATATATGTTTCTGTTTAGTTTATGCACTTTATTATTGAATATCTTATTGTTTATTGCTATGCATGAGTTAAGGGGAGCTTCTATTAAGCTTAACTTTAATACATGCATATATAACTACATGAGTTTTCTCATCATCAAAAAGGGGGAGATTGTTGGCTCAAAGGCCCATCACTCCAGTTTTGATGATGATTAACTCATATAGTTATAGTACTAATGATCTTGTGTTTATTTAGTCTCAGATATTTATTCAAGATCTTAGTAGGTGTTTAGTTTCAACAAAGGATTCGAAGTCAAGTTTTGGAGCTAGCACGTATTGATTCAAGAGCTCGCGCATCAAGATCGTATCAAGTACTCAAGAGGAGTCTAGCTCATGGATCAAAATTTGGACCAAGTCAAGAAGGAGAAGAAGATTTTCAAGAAGACTTGTGTCATATTTGTAAGCTTTTAGATAAAATGTAAAAGACATATTAGTTGTGGAATGCTCAAGTTCACATACACACACACAAAATTTATATATGTTTTCATAAGATAGTTTTGTGTTTAGAAAAATATCATTTTAGATTTAGCAAAACTTATTTTATAGCTTATTGTTCAAAAATATAGATATTTCATCTTATATGTGTATTGGATCATATTCATACACGCTAAACTTCAAAAATGTTTAAAATATCTTATTTTTGTATTTGGAGAAGTTTTGAAAAAATTATTTTTCAATTTGGAGATTGTTTTAAAAAATACAGATTTTTATTTAAAGCAAAATTTCTATATTACAAAATTGGTTCAAAAAATTTGTAATATGTGCTGATTTTTTATCACACATACTTTTACTTCAAAGTATTTCAATAAACTTATTTTTGTAGATTTTATAAGAGTTAAAAAGACCAAGTTTTAATCCCTAAAAATGTGTGACCTGGCCTTCTGCCGGTCGACTGCACGGTCGACCGAGTTAGAAGTCGGTCAACCGGGAGGTCGATCGATGTGCACAAAACGTGCACAGCCATCTGGCTGGTGGGCCGGTCGACCGGGCGGTCGATCGGCCGGAGAGCTCTACTCTCTGGATCCGACCCCGATCGATCAGGCGGTCGACCGGTGGCACAACGGTCAGAAATCTGATCGTTGGCCGGTCGACCGACAGCAAGATTACCTGTCGAGTTGTCCCCAATGACTATATTTTGAAGCCTATTTATATGGGGCTGTTTGGGCTGTTTTTCACAAGATTTGAAGTGGGTTTTCAAGCTAGTTTTTCCTACCTCTCTAAGTGTTTATCCTCACTTATTTTAGAGCTAATACTTTCATATCAAAAGGAGAGTTTATCAAGAGTGTTTTCAAAAGTGATTTCTTGAGCTTTTCACCACAAAATCCATCCTAATTTTCTCACGCCTACTTAAGCTTTTTATTGCTATATCAATCCTATAGGAGAGTTATTGTGAGAGTGTTTTTAGGTGATCAAAGTGTTTAGATCACCAAGTGTTTCATCTAATATTTGAGGAGGCGAACTTGCGGGTTTATGTTGTTTCGAGTTCTTGTGGGAGCTCGGTGTAGAGGTGCTGCCTCGGCAAGCTAGTATGCTTACGTGTGTTTGTTCTTGCAGGAACAAGTGAGGGACTAGTGAGCCCAAGAGTTCTAATGTGAATTCCTTGTAGGTGTTGCGGCGCCGAGTGATCCAGTGGGATCGTCTTTATTGAGCAATGACCTTCAGTGGAAGCAGGGTCTCTTTCATTTGACGAATGAGACCAAAAGCTTTCATCCGTCGGGGGAGAATGAAAACGCTCGAATAAGAACTGTCAGTCACGATCTCTCTGTAGGGCAGAGCGCTAAGAAAGGGAAAGCTGTGATGCTTTGACGTCTAGTGAAAATCCTTCATAGTGTTGAAGGCGGGGACGTAGAGCTAGGGTGCTCGAACCTCGAAACAAATCTCCTGTGTTTGCGATTGCTCTCTCTATCTCTCACTGGTGTTTATATCTTACATGCTTACATTGCTTATATCTTTATTAGCTTGATATATCTTATGCTCCATTGTTATATGCTTGGGATTGTTTGCTACACTTGTATTCAACCAAGAGAGCCATAATGACACCTCAACTCTTAGCTAGAGGAATCTTGAGGAGAGAGTTCAGAGCCCTTCATCGGGAATTTGGCTACACTCTTTGGTTATGCCTTGTGTTTTACATAATAGTTTTTAGTTTGCTTAAATAGTTTTTAATTCTGCATTATTCATCATTAAATTAGCTAGTCACCTATTCACCCCCCTCTAGGTGAACTTCAGATTGCTCAAGCTCATACACACACACAAAATATTTCATAACTTTCATGTTAAATAGTTTTAATTCTTGAAAAATAAAGTTTTGGTTTTGATTTTCAAGAATACATCTTTCAGTTTCATGAATAGATTTCATCAAAATAAGTTTACATGGTTTATATGTGTATGGAATTTCATCCATATACATTGTTGCTTCATATTGTTTAAGAAATTTATTTTGATGAGTTTATATCATGTGTTTAAGTTTTATATTTATCAAAACTTATTTTGAGCTTATTGTCAAAAAAAAGTATATTTCATCTACTATGTGTATTGGATCATTTCCATATCCTCTATGCTCAAATGTATTTTAATATCTTGTTTTTGTATTTTAACAAGTTTTGGAAAAAAAACGATTTTCATTTAGAAGTTGGTTTTTGAAAAATACCGGTTTTATTTTATGCTTAAATTTCTATGACTCAAAAATAGTTCACATGTTTATAATATATGTTGATTTTTGATCACACGTATTTGAATTTCAATGTATTTATATGAACTTGTTTTTGTGGATTTTTTTGAGATCTTATAGGATTTAAAATGAAGTTAAAAGGATTTCTAAAAACCCTGATAATTTGGATCTGCTGCTTACAGTCGACCGGAAGGCAGGCGTCAGTCGTCCGACGTGCACACATGCATGGCCCATGGGATCGACCGACCGAACGGTCGATCGACAGGCACACCCAAGTCTCGGGTAGGTACCGGCCGACCGAGCAGTCTACCAATAGAGAAAATTTTCTCTGTGCCTTGGGGCATTTTACTGTGAAATACACCTAGAGGGGGAGTGAATAGTTGTACTAGCTAATCTAATGATAAATGATGCGGAATTTAAAACTTAATTGCAACATACTATGTGTGACCAGAGAGTATAGCCAAATTTCCGGTAAAGAGATCTGGACTATCTCCTCAAGATTCCTCTAAATTAAAAGTTGAGATGCTATATGATGCTCTCTTGGTTCAACACAAGTGTGGGCACACACAAACTATATCTAGCATATAAATATATGCAATATAAAACAATGAAAGATATAAGAGAGATAGAGTTTAGAGATAGTGGATCAAATGCAAACAATAAGATATGTTTCGAGGTTCGAGGCACTACTCTACGTCCTCGCCTTCAATAGAAGGATTTTCGTTATGTCCACACATGACCTTCCATAAAAGGATCTCCACTGAGGAATTATAACTCTACACTTGGAGTACACTACTCCTCTCTCAAATACAATCACCTCTACACAAGAGGGATAGGCAAAAAGCCAAAACATAATCACCTCTACACAAGAGAGATAGGCACAAAGCCAAAACTCAATCACCTCTACACAAGAGGGATAAGACACAAAGCCAAATCTCAAACACAATCACCTCTACACAAGAAGGATAAGCATAAAGCCAAAACACAATCACCTCTACACAAGAGGGATAGACACAAAGCCCAAACACAATCACCTCTACATAAGAGGGATAGGCACAAAGCCAAAACACAATCACCTCTACACAAGAGGGATAAGGCACAAAGCCAAAACTCAAACACAATCACCTCTACATAAGAAGGATAAGGCACAACGTCAAAACTCAAACACAATCACCTCTACACAAGAGGGATAGGCATAAAGCTAAAACAAAGAAAAGATTACAATCTTGATGATTCAATCAATGATCACAAATAACACTTGGTGATAACAATAGACCACAAACAATTTTCCTCACAAGAACAAGATCCTATAGATAAGATTAGAGATGATAGCTCAAGTGTGAGAAAATAAAGTGTTTGAAAAAGAAAAAAACAATGAAAAACACTTGGGAAAAACACTAGGTAGATATATAAATAAAGATCAAAACTAATTTCCCAAAGACTCTCTTTTCTTTGATTTTTCCAACATCTTAAAAACAAATAAAAGATAAAACTTTTTGGCTGAAAACTTCTTTAAAACTTGCTTCTAAATACTTGAAAAAAAATAAGAAAATAGCTCTTGAGAAATCTTATTGAAAACAGCCCAAGAGAACCCCTTTATATAGCTTCTTAGAATTATAGCCGTTGGCAGTCAGAAAAGGACAGTTTTGACCTTCCGGTCGACCTGCCAACAATCATATTTCTGACCGTTGAGCCACCGGTCGACCGCTCAGTCGAGCGCTCCAGGCAAAACTTGCCTACCGATCGACCGCTCGTCGACTGAGCCAACAGGCACAGCCTTGTCGGTCGACCGCCGAGTCGACCGGCGCTACCCGAGAGTTGGGTAGTTACAGTCGGTTTATCGCCTGGTCGACCGGCCTTATAGACAGGCCTTGTGCACGTCCTTGTGCACATCGGTCGACCGACCTCTGGTTCGGTCGACCGGACGGTCAACCGCCAGCAGGCTCAGGCTAGGGATAATAGGCTATGAAACTTAGTTTTTTTAACACCTATAAAATCCCATAAATTCTCATAAATTTCACAAAAATATATTCTTATAAATATTTGAAGAACAAATATGTGAGACTAAAAATCAACACATATTACAAACTATTTGCACTATTTTTGTGATATAAAAATTAATTTTAAACTGAAAACCGTATTTTTCAAAACTTAGATTTTGAAATAAAAATCCGTTTTCGCCAAAACTTGTATAAATACAAAAACATGATATTGAAACACATTTGAAGCATATTATTTATGAATAGAATCCAACATGTAAATGATATATCTTTGTTTTTGACATGAAATCCAAAATAAGTTTTGTTAATTACAAAACTCTAAACACATAAAATAGTTCATCAAAATAAGTTTTCCTAAATATATGAAGTATAGATGTATATAGATGAAATCTAATATACATTAAACCATGTAAACTTGTTTTGATTCTATCTATTCATGAAAATCATATATATCTATATTTGATATCCAAAACCGGTTAAACCTAAAACAAACGTATTGAACTTTTGTGTGTGTGTGTGTGTGTGTGTGTGTGTGTGTGTGTGTGAACTTGAGTATTTAACCACTAGTTTTTCTTGCACAAGATCTAAACACAAACTAAAGTTTTCTTGTAGAACTCCTTCTCCAAGCCGACTCGATCCAATCATGATCCAAATAGCTTGACTCCATCCAGTGCTAGATGCGATCTTCGAAATTACACCTAGAGGGGGGGTGAACAGGTGTAAGGTTAATCAAATCAAAATCCAATGCAAAATAAAAATGATATGATGCAAACGATCATTCAAAGCAAGATTAGAAGTTGTATGCCCTGTGAAGGATTTTGAACTTCTTCATCGTGATTCCTCTAGATAAGAGTTTGAGGTGCTCAATGCAATCTTGTTGTAAGAGTATAGATCGATAATAAATGAATGAAAATAAAGTAGATAAAAGAGACTTTCAGAACCAAAACTTGAAGAGATTTTTAGAGAGTAAAAGCACAAAAACTAAAACAAAAACTTTTTCTCAAGTAAGCACAAAACTTTGAATCTTTTCAATTTGTTGTTGTAATGAATTCAACCCTAAAGACCCCTTTATATAGGTTTTAGGAAGAACAAACTTAGAATAGTTTTACCAGTATAAAAGAGGAATAAATTGACCCTCAAAATCAACTATTCACATTTTGTTTTTAAACATGTTTTAAAAACAAGTAAAATAAAACAGTCAGAATTGTCAATCTGGCACTAGCGGTCGACCGGCCGGTCGGCCAATAGATTAAAAAAAATCTGATCATCAGGACTCTTTGGTCGACCGGTCGGTCGACCGTGACAGACTGAGAGTTGGCTGCTCACAGTTGGTCGACCACCCGGTCGACTGCAACAGGGACCGATCGACCGCTCGGTCGACCGGGAACGTGCACAACGTGCACATCCCTAATTGTAAGGACTCCTGTCGACTGTGCGGTCGACCGTTCTGGCCTGTAATAGGCCCGGTCGACCGACCTTGGCCAAAACAATTTGAAAAATTCTTTTTGAAGATATGTAAAATTTTGAAATATTTTTGTTTGAATTTTGGAAGATAGGAAACATACATAGCTGCTAGATATAAGTTTAGAACTTTGATAAAAATTATTTTAGAAAATTTGAGAACCAAAAGCATACTTTAGAAAACGTGCATTTTTGTGGGGGGGGGGTGTGTGTATTTTTGAGCTTCAACCATATATACTAATCTTTAACATAAACTATTTACACGATGAGTCTACAAGCAAGTGTCCCTGAAACTTGATGTTGAGCAGTGATTGAGTTAGAACCTAATATTCCATGCTTGAGCCATCAATACCTGTACCAACCTGAAATTCAGATAGCTTTTATATGGTTTGTTATCATCAAAACACATAACCCAGGGATTGTAACCTTTGGGCCAACAATCTCTCCCTTTTTTATGATGACAAAACATATAAGCTATAAAACAAAATATAGGAGGGAGGTAAAAGCTCCCCCTCAAATGATGCTCTATTATCAAGTATAAAACATGAAAACATATAAAAAAAACATAAACATGTACAAACCATGAACCAATACATGAAATTAAAAATACTTCTCCCCTTTTTGTCATACATCAAAAAGGGTTAGGAAACAACCATGAAATCTCATCAATCAATAATACAAACATTTAGTTCACGACATATAAAAGAAAATCTGTTAAAATTAAGTGGTTTAGTAAAAATATCTGCAAGTTGAAATTCAGTAGAAATATAATCAATATCAATATCACCTTTCTCATAATGATCTCTAAGAAAGTGATATCGAATCTCTATGTGCTTAGTCTTATTATGTTGATTTGCATTTTTAGTCATATGAATAGTACTAGTATTATCACAAAATATTTTAACATGATCATAATGCAAATCATAATCAAAGAGAGTATGTTTCATTCAAAGGACTTGAGCGCCACAAGCCCCAGCCGCAATATACTCTGCCTTGGCAGTTGAGAGGGCTACAGAATTTTATTACTTAGAAGACCATGAAACAAGACAATTTCCTAGAAACTGATATGTTCCACTTGTACTCTTCCTATCCACTCTACAACCTGCATAGTCGGTATCTGAAAAACTCGTCATTGAAAATTATCCGATCTTCGGATACCATAGATCCATTCCAATAGTGCCCTTAAGGTATCGAATAATGCGTTTTACCGCAATCAAGTGGGACCCTTTATGGCAAGATTGGAATCTAGCACAAAGACATACACTAAACATGATATCCGGGCCTACTAGCCGTTAAATACAACAAACTACCAATCATACTTCTATAAAGTTTTATATCTACACTTTTACCTTATTCATCCTTGTCAAGTTTGGTTGTGGTAGCCATGGGAGTTTTGCTAATCTTTGACCCTTCAAGTCCGAATTTCTTTATAATTTCCTTTGAGTACTTGACTTGATTTATAAAGATCCCATCACTTCTTTGCTTGATTTGGAGTACAAGGAAATAGTTTAGCTCTCCCATCATAGACCTTTCAAACTCATTCTGCATATATGATTCAAACTCTTTGCAAAGTAATTCGTTAGTAGATCCAAAAATTATATCATCAACATAAATTTGAACAATGAGAATGTCACTATCAACATGCTTAGTAAACAAAGTAGTATCAACTTTACCTTTAACAAAATCATTTGAAAGAAGAAATGTTGAAAGTCTTTCATACCAAGTTCTAAGAGCTTGTTTTAAATCATACAAAGCTTTATCTAGTTTGAAAACAAAATTTGGATGTATAGGATTAACAAACCCGGGAGGTTGTTCAATATATACTTCCTCTTCAATAAAACCATTTAAAAATATGCTTTGGACATCTATCTGAAAAAGTTTGAAATTTTTATAAGAAGCAAAAGCAAGTGTGATCCGTATAGCTTCGAGCCGTGTTACAGGTGCAAAGGTTTCCTCAAAATCGATTCTCTCGATTTGAGTGTAACCTTGGGCCACTAACCTAGCTTTATTCCTAACAACATTTCCTGACTCATCCAACTTGTTCCTTAAAATCCATTTGGCACCAATTGTTGGTCTATCATAGGGTCTAGGAACGAGATGCCAAACTTGATTGCGCTCAAATTAATTGAGCTCTTCTTGCATTGCAAGCAACCAATATGAGTCGCCCTTGGCTTCGAGGATGTTTTTGGGCTCAATATGAGACATGAAAGCATAATGACCACACAAATCATGGAGTTTGGAGCGAGTAGATACCACTTTGATACATCACCTATGATGAGATCTTTGGGATGACTCATAGCGTATCTCCAATCTTTTAGAAGTGGTTAAGATGGTTCCACTTCATCCTTTTAAACTTCACCATTAAGTTTTTGCTTATCTTCTTGAGTGGGTGAGTCCTTCAAGGATACTTTCTCCATGTCTTCACCTAAAGTGTCAATCTCTACAACATTCTTAACAAAAGCATCAGATTTTTCAAACTTAACATGCATAGAGTCTTCAATTGTAAGAGATGATTTATTGAACACTCTATACGCTTTGCTAATATTAGAATAACCAACAAAAATTACTTCAAAAGCCTTAGCATCAAATTTACCCAAGTTATCTTTGGTGTTCAAAACAAAACATTTGCATCTAAAAACTCTAAAATACGAAACATTTGGTTTTCTTGAATAATAGATTTCAAAAGAGGTTTTGGAAGAATTTTTACAATAATAAATTCTATTCGATATATAGCATGCGGTGTTTACGGCCTCGGCCCATAAGTATTGAGGGAGCCCGTGTTCACTAATCATAGTCCGCTATTTCTTGAAGAGTCCGATTCTTCCTTTCAACGACTCCATTTTGTTGTGGAGTTCTAAGACATGACAACTCATGCTTAATTCCATTTTCTTCGCAATAAGTAATAAAGGATTGGTTGATGAACTCACCACCTCTATCACTTCTTATGCGCAAAATCGAAAAACGTTTTTCATTTTTAACCCTTTTTCGAAAAGCATTAGAATGCAAAAAAGCTTGATCTTTATGTTCCAAAAAGAAAATCCATGTAAAACGGAAAAAATCATCAACTAAAACAAAAACATAACAATTTTCATTTAAACTTTAAGTTTTAGTAGGACCAAACAATTCCATGTGGATCAATTTTAATGGCCTAGATGTCATGATATCCCTAATTGGTTTGAAAGGGGACTTGATTTGTTACTCAAGTTAGCACGCATCACAAATGCGGTCCTTCTCAAACATCAAGAAAGGAATACCCCTCACCGATTCCTTAGAATTGATTCTAGAAAGATGGTCAAAAGATACACATCCTCACCTTCTATGCCATAACCATGAATCCTCATTAAAAGCATTTAAATATTTAGTTTTGCAATCTAAATTATACATATCAATAATATAAACATTATTTTTACGTAATCCGGTGAGAATACAATCATTGGTTTTACAATAAAAAATGTTACAATAAGATTCATCAAAAATAACTTTGAAACCGCGATCACATAGTTGACTAATACTAAGTAGATTATGTTTAAGACTATTAACTAAAACAACACTTTCAATTAAGGGAGATGTACCAATTTTGATGTTACCTATACCGATGATGTTGCCCTTGGAATCATCTCCGAAGGTGACGGTGCCACCTTCAACGTACCTTGATAGGGTTGCAAAACTGTTGATATCCCATGTCACGTGCCTTGAGCAACCATTATCAAGGTACCACCGCTCCCTACATCTTGGAGCCTTGGTGTGTACTTATATCAAACAATGAAGTTGTTGACTTTAGTACCCATATTTTCTTGGGTCCTATTTCGTTAGTACTTCGAACCCAAATATGATTATTAGTACCATTTATACGATCATAACAAAATTTAGCTAGATGACCATTTCGGCCACAATAAGTACATTTATAAAATCTCCCATATTTGAAATCATGATGTGCATGATGAACATGTGATTTATAAGCATGGTGACCATGTGGTGTATGAACATGCTTGGTGTGTGTGAGTGATTAGGAAAGAGTAATGTAGAGTTATTACACAAGTATTCAATTAAAGAAGAAAGGTTTAGAGTTAACCTTTGTGCTCGTTTACTCCACAAATGTATTCAAAGATCAATATACCCTTTCCAATCTCCGCTATAGCAATGGCTATACCGGGTCGATTCTCCGGGAGAGCTAGCGATAGAAGCGTTACGGTATGGAGTGAAGAAATGAAAAACGAAATGTCTTCTATATATTTACACAAATACAAGAAGCAACATGAAAAGAAGTGATGAATTTGTGCATTATGGAAAAAGAAATCAAAAGAACTTTGATGAAGTGTGTTGCAAAGAAAGAAAAGCTAGTAAAGAAAGTGTTAGAAAACTTTAGATGAGAAAGTACATGGCTAGCTAACTTTACCTCATTGCTAACTTGCTAAACTCAATGGTGATGTTTGATTGCCTCATGTTGATTCATTGGCAATAAGGATATCTTGCTTGTTTGTTCAAGTGTTTTACCGTTATGAAGATGAGTGTTCTCTTGTTCTTTAACTTGAAGCCTCATATGAATTCATTGGCTCTCTAGATAGATGTTCAATGATGAACTCTAGGATTGGTACTCAAAGATGCTAAGTTCGAAGAATCAACATTCATTCAAACATTCAAGACATAACAACAAATTGGCTTGAAGTAGAGAAGTTGTTCTTACAAGTAGCATATATAGGTGATCCATCTCCATGTTCCATCAAAGGCTCTTGTTCTAGACAAGGCTCTAAATGAGGCACACATGAGTCATATGGAGTATGAACAAGCAATAGCCAAGGGAAAGCAACTCTACTTACTTGGTAAGTAGAAGAAATATCACAATGCAAGTATAAAGACAAGCATCATCCAAAGAGATAGAAGTTAGCTAGGTAAGTTCTTAGCTAGCCATGCAATAGAGATTTAGCTATCCATTATACTAGAAACAAAGCAACTATTCATGATGTAAAGCAATTAGAACTAAAGCAAATGAAATAACACTAGAATGAAAACAAGAATTTAAAGCAAAGTAAAGTAAAGCATACTAGAGATTGCAAAGAGATGAATGGAGCTCTTTTGATAAATCCTTGCCTACAAGAATGTCACTTTCTTGATACAAGCTTTCAAATAGCACTCTCTCTCTCACCTTGTCAAAATCTCTAGGAGGAAGAAGATGAAGACTAAAAACCTAGGAGAAAACAAAATACAAGAATTTTCCCTATTTTCTTCTCTCTCTTCTCTGCTCTCACACACAGACCCTGGTCCTCTATTTATACCCATCCATGAGAAGGATCTAGAGCCCTGACCATTGGCGCAAAATCCG
The DNA here is from genome assembly GCA_038442645.1 of Agave tequilana. Lineage (NCBI taxonomy): Eukaryota > Viridiplantae > Streptophyta > Magnoliopsida > Asparagales > Asparagaceae > Agave > Agave tequilana. The sequence goes on from JAVJIF010000050.1 coordinate 2,059,712, forward strand.
GGCTCCAACTGCCTCCAAACCGCCGCAGATACGCGGGAATATCCCAGTTTTGGCGGCAAAATCTGGGCTGTTGAGCCCAGATTTTCTGTTATGATTTGGTTGTTAGGTGGTTATCCACGTGGCCTTCTGGAAGATCCAATTGGCGCGCAGATCTCAACTGAATCCAAATTCAAATCTTGGGCTCTTTTTTGGGCTTATGGATTTAATCACTTTAATTATTGCTAATTAAAGTGATTAATGGGCTTTTTCTCTTTTAAGTTGTGGACCTGTAAAAATAGAGAGTAAAGGGGTTAAAAATCACATTTTATTTACAATATGTATAATATGGAAGTGGTAAAATATGCAAATATGTATAACAATCACACCCCCATACCTAGCTTTTGCTCGTCCTCGAGCAAAAAAGAAAGAAAAAGAAAGAAAAAGAAAATCCTAACTAATTTATTACACCACTTTCGTAGGTGACACGATTGCACTGAGCACGTGCAACAAGCCGTTAAACCTCTAGGTTACCCTAGAGGAGGAGTGTTGTCTCCTGAGGGTTTTCAGCGGATTGCACCCACAAAATCTATAAAGAAAAATAAAAGGGTTAGTGAAATTTTTGATCCATGTTTTAAAGATTCTAACTTGATCTTTAGGTTTCAGGTTACTCTAAATTTTTCATTCTTCTTATAAGTGTCTATTTGGAGTTTTGTTTTCAGCTTAGGTTAAGATTTTAGGGAAAAGATCAAAAACCGGATTTTGCATCAATCCTAGGATATATACATCTATAAATATGAAGGATCTTTCTTAGACAAAGTTTATTTATTTACTAATATATATAATATTTTTTTTCTTTTTTTTTATTTATGTTTATTTATTTACATTTCCTTAGCATCCTTAGGCTTTCTAGTTTACCCTTGTATCGAGCCTTTAACCGATTACTCCCAAACCAGATGGTCTTAGGGCACCAGATGAGAAAACATCCCTCAGGTTTAAGGTCTCGAGTAAAAAAGGCCACGAAGGAATTTAAGGACTTAACCACCTTTAGGCGTGATCGGCAATGCTTCTTGAGGCACGGCTAACCAGCTTAGTCAGTGGCTAAGTATTTATTATTTATTTATGTACATCTTTTTTTTTCCTTCTTTTTTTTTATTACATATATGTGTAAATAAAATCACAAAGTCTTTGATTAATCCTTCAATATGTTAAATGTTTATATCTAAAGAAAGAATTAAAATCTAGTAATTTTTTCTAATCCTTTATTACTTAACCTAAAAATCTAACAAAACTCCTCTTTTCAACTTATAATTAGAAATCTTAATTTAGAGCTTCCTTAATCCCTAAATTTCAAGTTTGATTCTTTAAACATGGATCAAAGAATTTCTATTTTTTTATATTTTTTTTATATTTTTTATATTTTTTTTTATTTTTCTAAAAGGAAAAGTAAAATCTAACAAGAAAGTGGAAAATTTATAAAGAAAGGTAAAATCTAAAAGAAAAAGTAAAAACCTAAAAAGAAAGTGAAAAAATCCTAAAAATAAAAGGCCTAAAAAAAAAAAATGAAAAATGAAAAATCCTATGTTAGTATCTACCCCCCATACCTATCTCATGCATTGTCCCCAATGCATGCAATATGAAATGATGCATGAAATAGGTAAAGGGCAAAACTACTCCCTCTGTCGTTTAGGACCCGCGGTGGAGCTAGGTCCAGCCGATTGTGATCTTCTCAACGCAGCCTCCATACTACGTAGCCGAGAGGATTGCTCCTCTACCCTCTTCCTAAGTCGGACCTGCCCTTTGAAAATCTTCTTCATGCCTTTCCAGATAGTGGACATGAAGGCTCGTGAATCAGTAGGGGGTTCTTGCCTCCAAAATTGAGGCTCATCAATGTCTTCTAAACTCTCCTCCGAATCAAGCTCCACAGGTTCATTTTCAGGCTGAGCAATAGGTGTCCAAAGTGCGTGCAAGCAACCATTATATGAGCTTGTGGGTCTCTCTACAGTAGCAAGCACTTGGTCAAATGTATTAAAGACAACGTCTGAGATAAATTGTTTACACAGACGTGTGATTAAGATAGCATGGGAATGCTTTGCACCCCGAGTGCGGGAGGAATTGTCAAGAATGGCACGGAAGATGGCCCGATTCAAACAGACCGTGTGGTTATGTGTCATTAAATCATGGATTACCTGTAACACGGGTCTGTTAAAGGAAGATTGGTGCTCAATCCCAAAAATATTGCGTTGGACCCAGCGTCCAATGCAATGAACATTTCGAAAGGACGTGTTGGCTTTGAGCCCACGGTCTTGAATTGTACAACAGAACCTTTTGTCCTATGACAAAAATCTTTCGGTGAATGGATTTATCGTGAAAAAGTTTGGTTCTGTGTTTAGTGATCCGAGCATTATCATATACCTCGTTTCTCAGCTCTTCAAGCTCAGATAACTGCAACTTCCGTAAAACACCGGCTTTATCCAAATCCAAGTTCAGCTGCTTTAAAGCCCACATAGCTCGGTGTTCTAATTCAACAGGCAAGTGACAAGGTTTCCCAAATACAACTCGATATGGAGACATACCGAGGACAGTCTTGTAAGCGGTCCTGTATGCCCATAAGGCATCAGTGAGTTTGATGGACCAATCCTTACGGTTCTTTCCTACAGTTTTCTCCAAAATGAGTTTTATCTGTCTATTCGTGACTTCAACTTGCCCGTTGGTTTGAGGATGATAAGCCGTGGACAATTTGTGAGTAATAGAGTATTTTCGCATCAAAGCTTCAAAAGCCCTATTGCAGAAATGACTCCCATTATCGCTTATTATCGCACGGGGTGCTCCGAAGCGAGAGATGATGTTTTCTCTTAAAAACTTAATGACAACATGGTTATCATTCGTCCGGGTTGGAATTGCTTCAGCCCACTTGGAAACATAATCTACGTCTACCAAAATGTATTGGTTACCGTAGGACAGAGGAAAGGGTCCCATAAAATCGATGCCCCAGAGGTCGAAAATTTCAACTTCCAAGATGGGTGTGAGGGGCATCATGTCTCTCTGTGTAATACGACCCGTCATTTGACACTTATCACAGAGCTTGCAGAAATTATATGCATCCTTAAAGAGAGTGGGCCAGTAGAATCCACTCTGAAGCACTTTCTCAGCAGTTTTCCGTGGACCAAAATGTCCACCGCAAGCTAACTTGTGACAAAATGTCAAAACGCTCTGATGTTCATCCTCAGGAAGGCATCTACGTATGATTTGGTCAGGACAGTATTTGAATAAATATGGTTCATCCCAAAAGAAGAACCGCATTTGGCGCAGAAAACGGTGTTTTTCTTGTCCTGACCAATGAGAAGGTATTTGCCTGGTAGCAAGGTAGTTCACTATATCAGCATACCAGGGCTCTCCACATATCTCAAAAATATGCTCGTCAGGAAAATCATCATTAATCGGTATTCTCTCTTTAGGTGCATTTGGGATTCTACAAATGATCTGCTACCACGTTCTCAACGCCCTTTTTATCTTTAATCTCCAAATCAAACTCTTGCAAAAGAAGTATCCATCTAATCAGTCTTGCCTTAGCATCCTTCTTTTGCATCAAGTATTTTAGGGCGGAGTGATCAGTGAAAATAACTGTTCTGGACCCTAGCAGATATTGACGAAATTTCTCTAACGCAAAGACAACCGCTAAAAATTCCTTTTCAGTAGTTGTGTAATTGAGTTGGGCATCATTCAGCGTTCTGCTAGCATAATAGATTACGTGTTGCCTATTATCAATACGCTGTCCTAAAACAGCGCCTATAGCAAAGTCAGAAGCATCACACATAATCTCAAAAGGTTTGGTCCAATCTGGTGCAGATATGATCGGTGCAGAGACAAGTCTACTTTTAAGCTCCTTCCATGATTTTTGACATTCCTCATCAAAGATGAAGGGTACATCCTTTCCTAAGAGATTTGTCAAGGGTCTTGCAATGTTGCTAAACCCTTGAATAAATCGCCTATAGAAACCGGCGTGCCCTAAGAATGATCTAATGTCCTTTAAGCACGTCAGTTCAGTGAGCTTTGTTATGACTTCCACTTTGGACTTGTCTACCTCGATTCCTATTCTTGATACCTTGTGCCCAAGCACGATTCCTTGCTTGACCATAAAATGACACTTTTCCCAGTTAAGTGTCAAATTTTTCTCCATACAATGTTGTAACACCAACTTTAAATGGTACAAGCATTGCTCAAAGGAATCCCCATAGATTGAAAAATCATCCATAAAAATTTTCAAAAATTTCTCTACCATGTCCGAAAAGAGGCTCAACATGCAACGTTGAAAAGTTGCAGGAGCATTGCAAAGACCGAAGGGCATCCTTCGGTAAGCAAATGTTCCAAAGGGACAGGTGAAGGTAGTCTTCTCTTGGTCTTCGGGAGCAATTGGGATCTGATTATATCCTGAATATCCATCCAGGAAACAATAGTACTCGTGTCCCGCCAATCTCTCTAGCATTTAATCAATAAATGAAAGTGGAAAGTGGTCTTTACGTGTGGCGGTATTCAACTTCCTGTAATCAATACAAACTCGAATCTTCGTTGGAAGACGTGTTTGTATCAATTCTTTATTCTCATTTTCCACCACCGTAAATCTAGCTTTCTTAGGCACAGCATGAACTGGACTTACCCATTGACTATCAGATATGGGATAGATAATCCCATTATCTAATAGTTTCAAAATCTCAGATCTAATAGCTTCTTGCATAATGGGGTTAAGTCTACGCTGTGGGTCTCGTTTAGGCTTGGCATCTTCCGTCAAGTGAATTCTATGTTGGACAATGGAAGGACTAATCCCCTTGATATCAGCCATGGCCCAACCAATGGCCTCTCTATTTTCCCTTAACACAGTCAGAAGGTCCTCTTCTTGTTGTTCCGTAAGATTGGATGCAATTATTACAGGAAAGGATTCCTTCTCATCCAAGTATTTGTACTTGAGATGATCGAGAAGAGCCTTAAGCTCAGAAGAAGGTACCGGATCTATCACAGGTTGCTCATGGTGCAAGGGAAGAATAGGGGTGGAATTAGTTGTCTGTTCAACATTTGATCCAACAATCTGATCCAGGTTGAAGTCATCCGACTCCAACTCAAACTCCTCTTCAGACTCATACTCCACCTCGTTCACATGTTCACTGGTCAAACCCTCAATCAAATTTACTTCGAAGGAATCATTGTCCACATCCCTTGGCTGCTTCCCCAGATGGAAGATATTTACCTCTTTCGTCATATCTCCGAACGTTAACCGCATCGATCCATTTCTACAATTGATTATTGCATTTGCGGTGGCTAAGAAAGGACGTCCGAGAATGACGGGTGTTTGCGCTCTGTGATTTTGTACGGGCTGTGTTTCAAGAACAACAAAGTCCACGGGGTAAATAAATTCCCCGACCCGTATCAAAACATCTGTAATTTCCCCCTTTGGAATTTTTACAGAGCGGTCAGCCAATTGGATAGTCATCTGGGTTGGACGAAGGTTGCCTAACCCTAACTGCTGATAGACGGAAAAGGGGAGAAGATTGATGCTTGCACCCAAGTCTAGCAAAGCCCTATTTATGGTGGTCTGCCCTATGATACAAGAAATGGTAGGGCTCCCTGGATCTTTGTACTTCACAGGGATCGGACCATTGAGCAGTTCACTTATGTTGGAAGCCAAAAAGACTTTTTTAGGGACATTTGCTTTTCTCTTTTTAGTACACATTTCTTTCAAAAACTTGGCGTAGGATGGGACTTGTTGAATGGCATCTAAGAGAGGGACATTGATTTGTACTTGATTGAATATCTCTCTTATCTTCTCCATGTGAGCATTCATCTTATGATTTGTAAGCCTATTTGGGAATGGGACAACAGGCTTATATGTTTGCTCATCAGCTTTCTCTTTTCCTTTTGACTGAGAAGTGGATGGTTGTGTGCTTGATGAAGAATTGTCTTGCATGGGTTGAATTGGAACAGAAGGTGGTGACACAGATTTGGGAGACTGATTTGAAACCTTGTTATCTACACGTTTTCCAGATCTAAGGATTTGAATGGCTTGGCATTGGCTGGGTCCCAAGTCTTCAACTTCGTGCAGAGGAAAATGGGCTTTGGGGTTGGGCACAGGTTGGCTAGGTAGCATTCCTTTTTGCCTTTCAGTCAAAGAGTTAGCCAACTGCCCTATTTGAATTTGCAATTTGTTCATGTCCTGCTGCTGATCGTTCATCATTGAAGCTTGGTTCTTAGATAAGGTCTCTATCATTTTCTCCAAATCAGAAATTCTTTTGTCTGAAGGATTGGGTGGTGGATGATGCTGAAATTGGGGCTGAAAATTTCCTTGGTATGGCACAGGATTTTGATATGACTGGAATCTGGGTGGACTCTGGTATGAATGAACATTTGGTGGGTTCTGGTGGTAAGTCTGTGAATGGGACTGAGCAGGGTATTGTTGTGGAAATGGTTGTCTCGGCTGCTCAGGGCCAGACTGACTCCAAGAGAAATTCGGATGGTTTCGCCATCCCGGATTATAGGTTTTGGAGTAAGGATTGTAAGTGGGTCTGGTATACGTGGCATTTGTACTCTCCTGAAACATTTGAGTTTGATAAACTGGACACTCCTCAAACAGATGATTCAGATCATGGCAGTAGGTACAACCCGGATTAACAACAGATGGGTTGACCTGATTCACAGCAGAGTTTTCCCTGGACTCTAGCAACTCAATCCTCTTCATCAACTGAGTTATCTTAGCTTCTGCAGCTATTGAGGATTCTATGGAATGTAAACTAGTTCTGAAAGTTGTGGGTGCAGGTTTCTCAGTACATGATTCCCACTGGACTGTCTTTTCAGCTAATGCCTCAAAAAGATCCCAACCCTGATCTTCATCCTTCTTTAAGAATTCTCCTTGACACATGGTTTCAAGGAGCGTCTTAGTCTGATAATCAAGACCATCATAGATAATCTGGCACTGGCGCCATTTTTTTATACCGTGATGGGGACACAGGGCTACTAGGTCTTTGAAGCGCTCAAAATACTTCCAAAACGGTTCATTAGCTTCTTGTTTGAATTGCATTATATTCTTCCTCATAAGGGCTGTCTTATGGATAGGATAAAACTTTTTAAGAAAGACCTTAACGAAATCATCCCAAGAAGAAATTGAGCTAACTGGGAGATTATAAAGCCACTTCTTAGCGATATCCTTAAGTGCAAAAGGTATAAACCTAAGTCTGACAGCATCCTCGGTTAACTGGGAAATTCTCATCATAAGGCATACTTCTTCAAACTCTCGGATGAAGAAGTACGCATCCTCAGATTCAAGGCCATGGAATCGTGGAAGTGTGTTTATGAACTGGGGCTTCAACTCAAAGTTATTTCCATTGGTGTTTGGGAGGAGAATGCACGATGGAAGTGATGTGCGAATCGGATAGAACTTGTCCTGCAACGAAACGTTGGTGGTCATGATTGTGTCGAGTGGTGGTGTATGTGGCAGTGTAGAAGTTCTTACAAGCCTAGCAGAATTCGGATCTCGATACCACTCTTGCATACAATTACACAATCAACGTGCACCTTTCACACAGGCGGAAAATGAAAAAAAAAATAACAATCAAGAAAAAGGAAAAAAAATCAATCCAAGCTTTCTAGGTTTCTTGGACCTAGACGACTTCTAACTTTAGATTGTCCATAGGAGGTTCGGTGTAGACTTTGACTATAAGCAAATCAGCCAGGGAAGGGTAAGGTTGGTGGGAGGTTTTCCGTCAGAGACGTTCCTTAATTAAGTAACCAACAACCTTCGGGCTTTCGGCCCTCAACCCCTTTCCTAGACACTGATTTTACAAAAGTCACTTTCCAACACTTTTCCCCCTTAGGAAAATCTCCTAAGTGAGTCCGGATGTCCCTAGGGCCAACGTCTAGCAATTTTTAATTAGAAGCTTAGGATTGTGAGTGCGTGGAAAAATGGTTTTTGGGCAAAGGAAGGGGTGATAAAATCCCCACCTTATCTTTTTTATGGGATTTGCCCTTAAAGTTTCTTTGTGCAAGTGTACGATATCAACAAACAAGGTTCACTCAAAGCTTAATTAAATCAAACAAAGAGTGAGTCCTAGTCTATATGCTATGCTTACGTACCTTGTCTCCAGCACTCTTCAACAGTAAATGTAAAGGAATTGAAAAGACACGTGCCTAATATGCAAATGTCTAAACAATTTTCTTAACTTGCAACAAATTTTTTACTGTTGATTAGCAGTTATCAGGTGAAGCAAACAAGATTTAAAGTGTTGCAGCAGCTGTATTTTGTAGAGAAGCAAGCCCTGCAGAAAAATGGTCAGTAGTCAACTCTTCCTTGCCGCAATTCTGCGGCAAAATCCCAGAATTTGCGGCAATTCAGAGGGATCCTGGTCTCTGCTTTCGAGAGCAGAGGCCCAGGTCCACTTATGTGTTTCTGCAATGCAAGATTTACTGTTTCTTCAACCTGTACCTGCAACAGAGAAGAGTATTCGTTTAATTCTTCACTTGAAAACAAATACCGTTGCTCTCCCCGGCAACGGCGCCAAAAATTTGATTAGGAAAGAGTAATGTAGAGTTATTACACAAGTATTCAATTAAAGAAGAAAGGTTTAGAGTTAACCTTTGTGCTCGTTTACTCCACAAATGTATTCAAAGATCAATATACCCTTTCCAATCTCCGCTATAGCAATGGCTATACCGGGTCGATTCTCCGGGAGAGCTAGCGATAGAAGCGTTACGGTATGGAGTGAAGAAATGAAAAACGAAATGTCTTCTATGTATTTACACAAATACAAGAAGCAACATGAAAAGAAGTGATGAATTTGTGCATTATGGAAAAGAAATCAAAAGAACTTTGATGAAGTGTGTTGCAAAGAAAGAAAAGCTAGTAAAGAAAGTGTTAGAAAACTTTAGATGAGAAAGTACATGGCTAGCTAACTTTACCTCATTGCTAACTTGCTAAACTCAATGGTGATGCTTGATTGCCTCATGTTGATTCATTGGCAATAAGGATATCTTGCTTGTTTGTTCAAGTGTTTTACCGTTATGAAGATGAGTGTTCTCTTGTTCTTTAACTTGAAGCCTCATATGAATTCATTGGCTCTCTAGATAGATGTTCAATGATGAACTCTAGGATTGGTACTCAAAGATGCTAAGTTCGAAGAATCAACATTCATTCAAACATTCAAGACATAACAACAAATTGGCTTGAAGTAGAGAAGTTGTTCTTACAAGTAGCATATATAGGTGATCCATCTCCATGTTCCATCAAAGGCTCTTGTTCTAGACAAGGCTCTAAATGAGGCACACATGAGTCATATGGAGTATGAACAAGCAATAGCCAAGGGAAAGCAACTCTACTTACTTGGTAAGTAGAAGAAATATCACAATGCAAGTATAAAGACAAGCATCATCCAAAGAGATAGAAGTTAGCTAGGTAAGTTCTTAGCTAGCCATGCAATAGAGATTTAGCTATCCATTATACTAGAAACAAAGCAACTATTCATGATGTAAAGCAATTAGAACTAAAGCAAATGAAATAACACTAGAATGAAAACAAGAATTTAAAGCAAAGTAAAGTAAAGCATACTAGAGATTGCAAAGAGATGAATGGAGCTCTTTTGATAAATCCTTGCCTACAAGAATGTCACTTTCTTGATACAAGCTTTCAAACAGCACTCTCTCTCTCTCACTTTGTCAAAATCTCTAGGAGGAAGAAGATGAAGACTAAAAACCTAGGAGAAAACAAAATACAAGAATTTCCCCTATTTTCTTCTCTCTCTTCTCTGCTCTCACACACAGACCCTGGTCCTCTATTTATAGCCATCCATGAGAAGGATCTAGAGCCCTGGCCGTTGGCGCAAAATCCGGGCTCCAACTGCCTCCAAACCGCCGCAGATACGCGGGAATATCCCAGTTTTGGCGGCAAAATCTGGGCCGTTGAGCCCAGATTTTCTGTTGTGATTTGGTTGTTAGGTGGTTATCCACGTGGCCTTCTGGAAGATCCAATTGGCGCGCAGATCTCAACTGAATCCAAATTCAAATCTTGGGCTCTTTTTTGGGCTTATGGATTTAATCACTTTAAGTATTGCTAATTAAAGTGATTAATGGGCTTTTTCTCTTTTAAGTTGTGGATCTGTAAAAATAGAGAGAAAAGGGGTTAAAAATCACATTTTATTTACAATATGCATAATATGGAAGTGGTAAAATATGCAAATATGTATAACAATCAGTGAGCATGTGTAGTATGAATGTGTTTCTTTGAAGCATTTTTCTTTGAAAACATGTCTTCTAATTTAGTTTTGTTAAACTCACATTTCTTTAAAACATTTCCCAAATTATTGATTTTAGTTTTTAAGATAAAAATTTCATTTTCATCAATCTTAGGAAACTTAGCTTTACATGAAACCTTTGTATGCATCAAACTCCCTTTGTTTGATAAAAGAGTGGAAGACAAATCATCTTTTTCTTTGGAAAGAATAAGAACTTTGTTTTGAAGAACTACATTTTCCTTTTTCATTGTTAGATAAATTTTCTTTAAAGAATCATAATTATCTGAAAGTTCTAGAAAAGTATTTAATAATTCATCTTTAGTTACTCCACTATCATCAAAAGATGGTTCAGAATTTACCTTAGATGTGTTTGCTAAAAACACACGTTTGCAGTGTCCACCTCCTCTTCGGATTCACTTTCTGAATCCCAAGTGGCTTTGAGAGCTTTCTTTACAAATAGCTTCTTTTGCTTGATAGAAGAAGATATCTTGTTTCTAAAATCTGGACATTCAACCATGATATGTCCGGGTTTTCGACAGTTAAAGCAAATGATTTTCTTTTCCTCCTTTCCTTGCCGTCGTCTTCTATTGTTGTATTTTTCCTTGTTGTATGCTCTTATTACATTTCTTACGAGGAGAGATAGCTCTTCATCATCTTCTTCTTATTTTTCATCGTCGGAGATGGCGGGAGTAGACTTGAAAGTGAAAGTCGTCTTCTTTTGTGGCTCCATTTCTTCTCTTGCCTTTTTCTCCATCTCATGGGTCTTAACGTTGCCGATAAGACCAATGAGTTCCATCTCATCTTTATCGTTCAACTCCTTCAATGTGGTAGCTTTGACTTCTCAAGATGGTGGAAGTGCGTGAATGACCTTTTGGAACTTTTGATCATTGTTGATTTCATCACCTAGAGAAGCAAGACTATTAGTAATTTTAGTAAACTTTGTAATCATTTCATCAATAGACTCATTTTCATGCATTTTAAAGTTTTCATATTGGGAACGCAAGAGATCAATTTTACCTCTCTTGACTTATGATGTTCCCTCATGAGTGACCAATAAGTGTTCTCAAATTTCATAGGCGGATTTGTAATGAATGACCCTTGTCATGTCATCCTCATTCAATGCTAAAAGTAAGGCATTTTGAGCCTTTGAATTAGCCTCATATTCCTTGGAGGTAAGGTCGGACCAAGTACCCTCCTCACCGGTGGGTGCACTATAAGGTTTGGTCACTGCCTTTGTAACCCAACATCCAAGGGATTGCAAAAATATGGTCATCCTAACTTTCCATATGGGAAGTTAAGGCCATCAAACTTGGGAGGGGTCCTAATACTGTCGACCATTTTTACTAGTGGATGAATGAAGAATTTTATATAATGATGAGCAAGTAGGATCTCTCTAAGGATGTTAAGCCAAAAACTAGAGACCTTGCTTTGATACCAATTGAAATTACACCTAGAGGGGGGTGAATAGGTATAAGGCTAATCAAATCAAAATCGAACGCAAAATAAAAATGATATGATGCAAACGATCACTCAAAACAAGATTAGAAGACGTTGCCCTATGAAGGGTTCTAAACTTCTTCCTCGTGATTCCTCTAGATAAGAGTTTGAGGTGCTCAATACAATCTTTTTGTAAGAGTATAGATCGACAATAAATGAATGAAAATAAAGTAGAGAAGAGAGACTTTCAGAACCAAAACTTGAAGAGATTTACGAGAGTAAAAGCACAAAAACTGAAACAAAATTTTTTTCAAGTAAGCACAAAACTTTAAATCTTTTCAAATTGTTGTTGTAATGAACTCAACCCTAAAGACCCCTTTATATAGGTTTTAGGAAGAGCAAACTTAGAATAGTTTTACCAGCATAAAAGAGAAATAAATTGACCCTCAAAATCAACTATCCACATTTTGTTTTTAAACATGTTTTAAAAATAACTAAAACAAAACAGTCAGAATTGCCAATCTGGCAGACTAGCGGTCGACCGGCCGGTCGACCGGTAGATTCAAAAATCTGAGTGTTAGACTCTCCGGTTGACCGGTCGGTCGACCGTGACAAAGCGAGAGTTGGCTGCTCACAGTCAGTCGACCGCCCGATCGACCGCAACAGAGACCAGTCGACCGGGAACGTGCACACTCCCAATTGCCAGAACTCTGGTCGACCGTGAGGTCGACTGTTCTAGCCTGTAATAGGCAGGGTCGACCGCCCAGTCGACCGACCTTGGCCAAGACAGTTTGAAAAATTCTTTTTGAAGATAAGTAAAATTTTGAAATATTTTTGTTTGGATTTTGGAAGATAGGAAACATACATAGCTGCTAGATATAAGTTCAAAAATTGATAAAAAATATTTTAGAAAATTTTAGAACCAAAATCATACTTTTGAAAAACGTGCATTTTGGTATGTGTGTATTTTTGAGCTTTAACCATATATACTAATCTTTAACAAAAACAATTTACACGATGAGTCTACAAGCAGGCGTCTCTGAAACTTGATGTTGAGCAGTGATTGAGCTAGAGCCTAATATTCCATGCTTAAGCCATCCATACCTGTACCAACCTGAAATTCATTCTTGAACTTCTATTAGTTCTAAATATCTTTTATATGGTTTGCTATCATCAAGTACTCAAGAGGAACCTAGCTCATTGGATCAAGGTTTGGACCAAGTCAAGAAGGAGAAGAAGTTTCTCAAGTGAAGATTTTTCAAGAGAAGACTTGTATTTAGGTTTGTTTGTAGTAAGATTTTGTTTCTGATAAAATGTAAAGGATAGATTAGTTGGTGGATTGCTCAAGTTCATATACACTCACATACAAGATTTATATGTGTTTTCATAAAAGCGTTTTCGTTTTGGAAAATACCAGTTTGTTTTTTAAGATTAAAAAGATACATGTGTTTTATCAAAACTAACTTTAGAGCTTAATGTCAAAAACATAGATATTTCATCATATATGTGCAGTGGATCATATCCATACACACTAAGCTTCAAAAGTGTTTAAAGTATCTTGTTTTGTATTTGGAAAAGTTTTGGAAAAATCATTTTTGAAAAATACAAGTTTTTGTTTAAGGTGAAACTTCTTTATTACAAAAATAGTTCAAAATGTTTGTAACATGTTTTGAGTTTTACTCAAACATGTTTGTATATCGAAGTATATCAATGAACTTATTTTTGTAGAATTTATGAGAATTTATGAGATTTTATTGAAGGAAAAAGAACAAGTTTTTAATCCCTAAAAATAGTTGGACTGGCCTTCTGCCGGTCGACCGGCCGGTCGACCGAGCCAGAAGTCGGTCGACCGATGTGCACAAACGTGCACAGCCAAGGGCCAGTCGACTGCAGGGTCGACTGCCAGAGAGCCTCTGCTCTTTGGAAATGGCCTGGTCGACCGGGCGGTCGACCACTGGGTCATTTGCCAGTTTACAGTCGACCGCTGGCACAACGGTCAGAAATCTGACCGTTGGTCGGGTGGTTGACCGACAGCAGATCAGTCTGCTGAGTTGGCCCCCAACGATCACATTTTTGAAGCCTATAAAAGAGGCTTCTCTTGGACTGTTTTCAACAAGATTTCAAGAGAGTTTTTGGGCTAGTTTTTCCTACCTATCTCAGTGTTTATCTCCACATGTTTTTGAGCTAAAACTTTCATATCAAAAGGAGAGTTTTTCAAGAGTGTTTTGAGAGAGAGATTTCTTGAGTTTTTTTACCACCAAATCAATCCTACTTTTCTTACACGCATTTGAGCTATCCATTGCTATATCAATCCTATAGGGATCCTTGTTGTGAGAGTATTTTAGGTGATCAAAGTGTTGTGATCACCAAAGTGTTCTACTTTGTGTTTTAAGGAGGTGGACTTGCGGGTTCGCGTTGTTTCGAGTTCTAGTGGGAGCTCGGTGAAAAGGTGCGGCCTCGGCAGGCTAGTGTGCTTGCGGTGTGTTGTTCTTGCGGGAACAAGAGAGGGACTAGTGAGTCCAAGGAGTTCTAGTGTGAACTTATTGTAGGTGTTGTGACATCGAGTGATCCGGTGGGATCGGTTTATAGTAGAAATCCTTCATAGTGTTGAAGGCGGGGACGTAGAGTAAGAGTGCTCGACCCTCGAAACAAATCTCCTGTGTTTGCGATTGTTCTCTCTCTATCTCTCACTTGTGTTTATATCTTGCATACTAACATTGTTTATTTCTTTATATCTTGATATATCTTGTGCTTAATTGTTATATGCTTGGGGATTGTTTGCTCACACTAGTATTCAACCAAGAGAGCCATGGCGACACCTCAACTCTTATCTAGAAGAATCTTGAGGAGATAGTCCAGAGCCCTTCACCGGAAATTCGGCTACACTCTTGTGTTATACTTGGTGTGTCTAGCTTAATAGTTTTTAGTTTACATAAATAGTTTTATTTCCGCATTAATTCATCATTAGATTAGCTAGTCACCTATTCACCCCCCTTTAGGTGATTTCACCAGTGTCTAATCCTAGGTTCCAGGCTCCCGTCATCTTAGGATGTTTGTTCCTCGCAACTGCTAATGCAATCATAAATTATAGAAATAGATCCATGAGATTGAATTTTGGAGACATGACCAAGAAAGTCAATGTTTTCAACCTAGGTAAACACCCCTACACATGAACAACCAACCCTTTGAGGTCAATTTATTGAAAATATGACTAGTGAGCATAAAGAGGAGATAGAACTGGAAGTAAGGTGTGATACTGAGTTGGAATCTGAGGATTTCAACCTTGACGAGATGGCCAATTCTACGATGGAGAAGGCATCAAGCCCAAGTTCATTAGATCAGGAGCCAATAAGTCTTGCTCCTCCGCCTATCGGGTCATCACTTTCCATAGAGCTAAAAATCTTGCCCAAGCATCTCAAGTGCGCCTACCTAGGTGAACAAGAGACTCCTCCAGTTATAGTTACATCCAACTTAACTAACAGGCAAGAGGAAGACGTTATGAAAATCCTTAGGAAATATCAGGAATCAATTGGTTGGACAATGACTGACATCAAAGGATTAAGTCCAACTATAGCTCAATACCGAATCTATCTAAATGAAGAGGCAAAACCAAAAAGGGAACCACAGTGTAGGTTGAATCCTATCATGCAAGAAGCGATACGAGCTGAAATCATGAAACTTTTAGATAATGAGATATTTTATCCCATTTCTGATAGCTAATGGGTCAGCCCAGTCCACGCGGTACCTAAGAAATTCGGTTTTACAGTGGTAGAGAATGACAAATAAGAGTTAGTTCAAACAAGACTCCCTATAAAGATTCGAGTTTGCATTGACTATCGTAAGTGAAATGCTGCCACTCCAAAGACCATTTTCTTCTTCCATTTGTCGGCCAAATGCTTGAACGATTAACTGGCCACGAGTACTACTATTTCTTAGACGGTTACTCGGGGTATAACCAAATCCCCATAGCCCCAAAGGACCAAGAAAAAATAGCGTTCGCTTGTCCATTTGGGACTTTTGCTTACATCGAATGCCTTTCGGTTTATGCAACGCCCCGCGATATTTCAACGTTGCATGTTAAGCTTATTCTCTCACATGATCGAACGTTTCTTAGAGATCTTCATAGATGATTTCTCAGTTTATGGAGACTCTTTCGACCAGTGCCTCCATTATCTAGAACTTGTGCTCAAACGATGCATAGAAAAGAATTTGATCTTAAATTGGGAGAAGTGCCACTTTATGGTTCAATACGGGATTGTCCTAGGTCATGAGATCTCTAGGAAAGGAATTGAAGTGGACAAGACGAAGATCGAGGTCATAGCCAGGCTTCTCCCACCCAAATGTGTGAAAAATATCCGTTTCATCTTAGGACATGCCGGTTTCTACCGTAGGTTCATCAAGTATTTTAGCAAAATTGTTACACCCTTAACAGGCCTCTTAGCTACAGACGTGCCCTTCATCTTCGATGACGAATGTCTTAATGCATGGGAAAAGCTCAAAATGGAACTTATCTCTGTGCCAATTATTTCTTCCCCAGATTGGTCCAAACTATTTGAGATTATGCTTCTGATTTTGCCATAGGCGCTGTCTTAGGACAATGCATAGATAACAAGCAGCATATAATCAACTATTCAAGTAGGACGCTTAATGATGCCCAAGTGAACTATACAATAACTGAGAAGGAATTCTTGGCAGCAGTGTTCGCATTAGAGAAATTTTGCCCATACCTACTTGGGACCAAAATCACGATATTTACCGACCATTCGTCACTTCGATACCTAATACTCAAAAAAGATGCGAAGGCTCGACTCAATCATTGGATCCTCCAAAAGTTTGATCTCAAAATTCGAGATAAAAAGGGTGTCAAAAATGTCATCGCCGATCATCTCTCTCGTGTTCCAAACACCCCTTTCAACGAGTTGCCAATCAATGATAACTTCCCGGATGAACAACTCTTAGCTACTTTTAGGGAACCATGGTATCCTAACATAGTTAACTACTTGGTCACAAACCAAACCCCATCCCATTAGTAAAAACAAGACGTATATCGGTTCTTATCTCAAGTCTGATATTTTATTTGGGATGAAGCTTATCTTTTTAAATATTGTTCCAACTAAATCATTAGGAGATGTATTCCCGATGAGGAAGTAAAGAGTGTTCTAGCCTTTTGTCACAAATTTGTATGCGGTGGACACTTTGGTTCCCGAAAAATAGACGAAAAAGTTTTGGAAAGCGGGTTCTATTGGCCCACTTTGTTTAAAGACGCATTTGACTTTTGCAAAATGTGCAAAAGATTCCAAATGATAGGAAGAATTTTGAAATGTAATATGATGCTCCTAAACCCAATTCTAAAAGTAGAACTCTTTGATGTTTGGGGCATTGACTTTATGGGTCCCTTTCCTAATTCATTTGGGCACCAATACATCTTGTTGGCTGTGAATTACGTATCCAAATGGGTTGAAGCCATCCCTTGCAAGACGAATGATAGTAAAGTTGTTGTCAAGTTCTTGAAAGAAAACATCTTTCCTGCTTTGGAATCCCTCATGTCATAATTAGTGATAATGGTACACATTTTGCAATAGAACTTTTGAAGACCTTATGCCGAAATATGCCCTAATACACAAGTTATCCACACCTTACCATCCTTAAAGCAGTGGGTAGGTAGTAGTCTCAAACAGGCAAGTTAAGCTTAAATTAGAAATCTGTGAATCAAAACAGGAAGGACTAGTCTACCAAATTAGTGGATGCCTTATGGGCATATAGGACTGCTTTTAAAATGATTCTAGGAATGTCTCTGTAACACCCCGCTCCCGGAATACGTACTTAGTTGCGTATTCAGATTTTTTGATCGTATTTTTCGATTCACTTTCTGTATTTATTTTGTATTATGAATTATTAATATGATCGTTTTATCTTGGATCCGGATTCGTGGACTCAGAGTCTGCCCTTCTCTGAACTGGGGACCCGATCCTAGTGTATTACTCAATTTGGTCTTTCTGGTATTTAGATTTGACCGATTTTAGTTTTAAACATCATTTTTCAATATTTTAGATTTTCTGTGATTTTTTGGAATTTTCCTGAATTAAAATGAAAATCTTCAAAACCGGTGTCGACCAACACCGCTGACCGACTTCTGGATTTTTAATTTACAAATGGAGTCAAATTTTGAGAAACCGCTTTCACATATTTTCTTAAAATAATATTTACTATCTTAATTCATTTTTTGGGCATTTTCAGAATTTATCAGATTTCTGCCAGATTTGGTGTCGACCGATATTGGCGGCCGATTCTAGGATTTTTAATTTAAAAACTATAAAGAATTTATTAAAACAAATTTCACCGTGATTCTTAGAATAATATTCTTGATTTTTGAGAATTTTTGCGGGTCGTTCTGAGATACTTGATTTTCGGACGATTTCGGTATTTTTCCGAAAGTTTTCCGCATCCGCAACTGAATCCCGAGAATCCGCCACTCTAATTATTTTCACTTTTTCTTCCAATAAAATATCTTCTTTTTTTCATTTTCTTTTCCTTTTTCCTTTTTCTTTCTTTCCTTTTCTTTCCACCAAATTCTCCAAACTTCTCCATTCTTCCACCAAAATATCTTCTCCACCACAAATATATCTTCTCCAAAATATCCAAAACCACTCAAACTCCTCTCCCATCACCATGGCCGGCCAAAGAGCCACCTAACCCCTCTATTTTACAAAAAACCCCCTCTCTTTTACATTTTTACATCACCTTCACAATTCCAAATCCTATATATACCTTTCCTTCTCCTTTCCACTTCATTTTTCTCTTCACCAACACCTTAACCACCACCAATTTCTCCTTCATCTCCACCTCAACAACAACCACTACAACTTCTCCAAATCCTCACCTTCATCTTCTTCCTCCTCCATCTCCATGTAAACCACCACAAACTCCAACAACTCCACCAAAGCCTCCACCTTCTCCTTTACCTTCTCCAAATGCCACCACCATCAAAACTCTCCACAAAACCACCATCCCACCATTTTCTTAAGGGCCGGCCACCTCCTTTGGATTGGGGCCGAGCTCCTCTTCGTCGGCAATATCTCCGATGATTATTCCGGTAATCGTTCACGATTATTCTGGTAATCATTTCGATGACAATTGCAAGCAACATCTCCGATGATTATTCCGGTAATCATTCACGATTATTCCGGTAATCGTTCCGGTGATAATTGCAACGACAACATAAACATCCCTTCATCATCACCTCCTTTTTCATTACTCCACCAAACTCCATCTTCTTCACCAAAGGACACCACCACCAAAGAAATCACCTTTCCCTTCCTCTCCCTCTCTTTGTTGATTGCTAACGCGGATCTCACCCCCGCGTCTAGGCTATCCCTTAACGCGGCCTTCGCGTTATTGACGCAACACGGAGTCAATGCCCGCGTCTGTATCCCTCTCATGTCAACACAACGCGGAGCTAACGCCCGCGTCCGTGTTCTTCTTGTGTTAACGCGACGCAGAACCCACGTCCGCGTCCGCGTTCTCCTCGCGTCCTGACTTGAACGCAGACCTCGCGTTCGTGGCATCCCCGCAACGCGACTCCCGCGTCTGTAATTCCCGCGTCTACTATTTCCGCAACGCAACTCCCGCGTCTGCAACCCCCGCGTCTCACTTTCAAAACCCGCGTCTCCCTGTGCACTCTCTCTTCCCATATACTTCTCTCTCTAGAATTCTCTCTCTTTCTCTCTCTAACTCTTTCTGTCTCCTCTTCACTTTCTCTCTCTAAATATTTATATCATATTTTATGGCGCGTGCGCGAGTTCCCTGAATTTCAGACCTTTCAGCATTTCGGGTAATTTAGGCGAGTGTCCTCGCTCTCGCCTCCATTTGGGTTTCCCCGCTTTGTCGGGTTGACATGTATTTTATTCCATGTTTATATGTACTTGCTGCTTTATACCATGCATGGCCAACCCTTCGTGGTCGATTGGACTCTGGGTTTCTGCCCACTCTTGGGATGGCTAGTAGCCACCGTGAGTGCGCTTGACCCCGAGCGTACTCGGACCCTTCAGCCTCCGGTCTCTCACTATTTCCAAAGAGAGGTGATTGGGACCGTCAGGTTTCTCAGCTCCGTCTGGTGAGCATACTTAGCGCTCAGCGCTTTATTCACTACATTCGTCTAGGCCAGTTGTTACCGGACTTTCTGCTCGTATTCTAAAACGAGTCGTCCCAGTAACCTCGCCAAGCGTATTGGTGTCTAAACCCTGTTCGCTACCTGTGCTTCCAGCTTGTTCAGCTCCGCCTGGTTATCATGATCAGCGTTCAGCGCTTTACCACTAGATTCGTCTAGGCAAGATGCTGCCGGACTTTCTACTCGCACTTTAAGCCGAGTTGTCCCGGTAATCTTGTCAGACGCTCTAGTGTTAAATACTGTTTGCGGTCTGTGCCTTCAGCTTGCTCAGCTCCACTTGGTTGTGCTCAGCTACTACTTTATCACATGCCATGTACTTACCTGATATGTTAATATTAACATGCCATTACTTCATACCTGTCATTTACATGCTACTATTTAGCACCTGTTTGTATCACCTGACAACTAATGTGTTATCACCTGACTCCAGACATGCTACTATTTGGCAAGACCCCTTGTTATGACATGACTTGCCACCGGACTATTATCAATCTCTTGACATGATTGGTCACCTGCCAAATATCACCCTCTTATCATGCTATCACTTGACACCCGGCATGATATACTTGACTCTCATGATTATCACGATAACGGGAATGATGACCTGACATCTTGATATTTTATAGTACAAACTGTACTCCTGATACACATATATTCCTGGTATTCCTGACTTGTTCCTGCTCATTCCCGAAATCTGATAATTACATAATAAATCATAAAAAGGAACAACTTGCATCGGGTCGGGGGAAACTCGCGGCTATCAATACATGTTCGTGTTTACAGTGGTATTAGGCATGTTGTGCAACTAAAACTTCCGGTCTGACCTGTGGGCCTCCAGGCGACCGAGGGGAGTGCTGGCTCCCTCCTTCCTGGTACCATCATGATAAGGGCATCCATAAGACCCTCCTGTAGGCCTTGCGGCCGGTTCCATACACCAGCGATGGAACGTCATGGGTCGTGGTCCCGGGCATGTACGGGACCCACTGTAAACATAGTTCGTTGATACCCCCGCTGGTTTCCAATAACAGCCTTGCTTTACTCAGATATGGATATATGTGTGCTGGGACGCTAGTTCACATATCTAGATATCAGGGTAAGACGAGTAATAATAAAGTGTCATGATAATAACCTGCTCTTTAAGTTGTAAGTAGAAGTATGTGGAATGGGACGCATACTGAAGCCTGCAACTTAGACGGCTATGAATCTGTGATATGCCTTACCATATTTGCTGGTACTGGATTTTACTTCAGATTTCCGGCTTTATGAGTATTATCATATTAGCTACTCACACCCTGTTATTTAACCCTGTTCCATTCTATCAGTCTACTGCTCCTATCATATTATTCCATGAGCAGTTACTACTTGATATCACCTGTCATACATCTACTTGTTTACATGCTTCTACTCACGACACAGTTTTCAATGCATGATTATGATTCGGTTTTATCGATACACATGTGCTTATCTTTGCACGCCATCTGGCTTTTGCCTCACCACTCGCCTGGGGAGTTCTATCTGACTCTCCTGGATCCTCATGTCCAGGTCATGGAGCTTGGAGCGTGTGAATTCTCCCAGTTGCTGATCAGAGTGGCGCAGCGGTAGCATGGATCTCCAGCAGACCGTCCAGAGCTCTTTCCTTCCAGGCCCCCCTGTGTGCCTCTCGAGTTTTCCTTTTGTAAACTCTTGAGTGCCTGTGTACTGTTCATACTTGTACATCTCTTTGTAATCTCGCAATTGCGCATATCAGTGATGTAATATTCATATAATATTGGATCACCTATGGTGATAACTTTGTAATTGTACTCATATGTTGGAATGTATAATGCACCATTTGCTTCCGTACTCTGATTCTTGCCAGTACTGATGCTTAGCGTATATACGGGAGGGTATTGCTGACCTACGTATATACGTTGCAGTAACGTCTCCGTACCCGCAGGATCGGGGCGTTACAGTCTCCTTATAGGCTAGTCTTTAGAAAGACTTGCCACCTTCCTGTTGAGTTAGAGCACCGAGCCTTATGAGCAGTTAAACAGCAGAATTTTAATCTAGATAAGGCTAGCGCGCTTCGAAAATTACAAATTTCTGAACTTGAGAAGTTAAGGAACGAGGCGTATGAAAATGCAAAGATTATGAGAGATAGGGTTAAAGTTTTTCATGAGAAGTTCATCAGGAGAAACATTTTTGTCCCAGGATAAAAACTCTTACTCTATAATTCTAGACTTCGCCTTTTCCCAGGAAAGTTGAAATCAAAATAGACAGGGCCTTTCGTTGTTAAGACGGTGTTTTCACATGGAGCCATAGAGATATGCGACCCTAAGAATGGTAATGAATTCAAGGTAAATGGTCAATGTTTGAAACCATTTTTGGAATCAGTACCGGAAGCAGACAGAGCCATGGGTCTTTTTGACCCAATGTATCGGTAACTCTACCTTTCTGCCAGTTCATTTCATACATTCATACATTAAGGACAATGCATGAGATAGGTGTGAGGGAGGGTTCTAATATAATATAACGTAGGTTTTCTTTTTATTTAACATAACATAGGTTTTCCTTTTATTTAAAATAAAAAATTCTTTTTATTTAAAATAAAAAAGAAAAATAAAAAATAAAAAAACTTTTTGAAAAGAGAGCAATATTCTAATATATTTTTTGTAAGACATTAAGTTAATTTTAAGAAATAGGAGAATCATAATTAGGATTTCTTATACTTGGTCAAAATAAAATTATTTGTTTGATTTCTAGAGTTAAGAAGAAAATTTGAAATTTTATCTTGATTTTTTACTTTGATGAAATATGCATGCTATATACGCTCACACACTTAGGGTTCAAAAAAATAAAGATTTTTATGCCTTATATAAAAAAAAAGAAAGAAAAAAATATATAATACATAAAAAATCCTCTGATTAAGCTGTGTATTTGTGCCTCATAAGGCATAAGTATTCATGCCTAAAAGCGGTTCATATCATAAAATCCTTAGTTTTGTGGCCGTGTTTACTCGAATCCTTAAGTCCTTAGGGTGTTTTCTCACCCGGTGCCCTAAGACCGTTTGGTTTGTGAGTCACCGATTAAAGGCTCGTTATATAGGCAGATTAGAAAGCCTAATAGAACTAAGAAATAATAGCACAAAAAATATAAATAAATAAATAAATAAAATAAGGAATGAGAGTTAGAGTTAAAGAATCCATAGTCAAAATTTCACGGTGACAAAGATGCATATGACTAAGGATAAAACAATAGACTAGATGAGAAATTCAATTTGACTCCTTAACTTGATTGATAACAAGTTTTTAAATAGAGAATAAGTTTGGGAATGAAAAATTTGATTTTCCTATAACTTATAGATTTCTTGAACTCTTTCAATAATAATTCAAATATTATCTCTCCTTTTTAAAATGCTTTTCAAAAATACTAACACTTTATTCTTCTTTCTTTATGGATTTTGTGGGTGTAATATACTAAAAACCCTCACGAGACAACACTCGTCCTCTAGGGGTAACCTAGAGGTTTAACGGCTTATTGTACATGCAAAGTGCAATCGTGGTACCTACGAAAGTGATATTAGGATAGTTAGATTAGCTATTTATTTTTATTTATTTTTACTCGAGGATGAGCAAAAAGATAGTTATGGGGGTGTGATTGGTCATGAAAAATGCATATTTTCATTCATATTTTCATACTTAATTTTTATAAAATATTACTATTTAATTCATTTATTGTTTAGTAACATGCAGGCCTCCAATATCCAAGAAAGCCCAAGAGAAAGCCCAAAAGAAGCCAAAAGCTCACAATAAATATGAAAATAAAGAGTAATTAGGAAAGATAAAGGAAGCGTCTTTTCTATCCTATTTAAATTTAGATTTATTTAAAGGAGGAGAAGGATAGAACAAGATGGATTCTAATCCTAATTAAATACAAAGGTGGACTTCTATTTGAACCTGGTTGCTTGCACTACAAGATAAAGATAAGGGAGAGAAAATCTGAATTTGATTCAGATTTGGAGATAGCTTGGTCTCCAAGTCATTTAAAGAGATAGTCGTATTTCAAAATTCAGATCCCAGGATAGATTTCCAGATGGATGGACCAGAGAAGGCCACGCAAGAAAGCACGTGGCCATTGGCCACGCTTTTGCCATGGAAACACGGCAAAAGCCGCATTTCCGCGGCAGTATGTGAGAGCTAGCTTTGCGTTTCAGTTGTAGAGTCGTACTGGGATTCTATGTCTCAAATCTCCTATAAAAACTGTTGGAACCTACTTTTGATGATACATTTGTGGAGCCATTTCAATGGAGCTCTTTTGCACAAGTCTATTCAAGAGTTCTACATGATCAAGACTTCCCAAAGATAGTTGCTATGGATGTGTATTGTAATGTTTAATAGTATGTTAAAAGCCTTGAATACACATACACATCATTAGTCTATTAGTAGACTTGACCCTTCCTATTAGTAGACTTGACCACCTATTAGTAGACTTGACCCTTCCTATTAGTAGACTTGACCCTTGCTATTAGCAGACTTGACCTTTCCTATTAGCAGACTAATAGGGTTATTAGTCGACTTATAAAAAAAGACTAGTCGACTAATACATGTTATAGTCGACTTATAATTCCTGCTGGTCGACTAATTGTAGTTTCCAGAAACTTGAATATCTGTTTCAGTCTTATGTAGTCGACTTATACCCAGGATTAGTCAACTTATCCAGTCTAAATTGCCTACCCAAGTCGACTAACCCCTAAACCCTAGTCGACTTATAGCTGTTTGTAACTGTTGTACAGTTATTGAATTCTGGTGTTTTATCCAACGTTTCAAAATTCAAATTTGTCCTAATAACTACCCTAACAGACTATAGATTTCAGCTATAAATAGGGTTGTTATCTTAGGCTAAAATCACCAATTCAAATCTATAGTTTTCTGACCAAAAATCTTGCAAAAATTCTGGTTCTCTGAAAACTGTTCCCACTTTCTGTTTCTTCACCAAATTCCTACTCGAAAGTGAAGATTTCTGAAAGTCAACCTATAATAACCCTTGTCCACGATCACATACTGAATCAAGGCTTATAGGAAAGTTTGTAATCACTCAAAGGAAGCATTGTACAAAAGCGTCTTTTAGGTGTAGAAGAGAAGTTGTACAAGGTGTTGTGGTTTTCTTGGTTGTAAGAAGAGTTGTATACATTTGGCAAAGGAGATTTGTCAAGTGGGATACAAGGTATTGATTTTGGGTGTATAAAGTAAAGGAAAATCTCAAGCGGGTGGTGATTGAGAATTTAAAGAATTTGTGAATGAGAGAAATGAAGTTTAGAATTCTTTTGTTCTCAATGCTATCCGCTGTAGCAAGGGCTCAAGCGGGTTGAGATCCTCAGAGAAGGATGCGATGCAAGCTTTTCGACCCGATTCCTCTGTATCTTCAAAAATAAGAGAAAAGAGATTAGATTTGAGATAGATATATGATATGAAAGATGTGGTTTTACTGATTTTCTATCACAACCCTATTGCAAGTTAAGGAGATTGATCATCATATTGAGGTGTATGTAATTCACCCTAGGTTATTAAGAATAATTCAAGCAAGAAAAACCAATACAAGATTCTAACTAAGTTACATTATTAAAAACTAAACTATGGTTCAACCTAACATCTAGGTACAGCTTAAGAGAAGATTAATCTTAAATTTAGGCTGTCCTAGTTTTTAAGTTTGAAGTCATGAAGAGTCTTTTAAATATGCAACCTAGATTAAGAAGTCTAGTTATCTGTTTAATCTTCAAGAAAAGTAATTATTAAACCTAGGGTTTCTAGAGATGGTCATCAATCCGATCAAAGCTTAACTGCTCTAGGTTTGCTTTAAGAATCTCAGCAAACCACTAGAGGAAATTAGTTCATCATTTTTTTTATCTTTTCAATTTATTTTTTTATTGTTTAATAAGAGAGATTAGAGAAAGAAAGAAAGAAAACAAATCAGAAGATCGATGATTAGAAACCAAACCAGAGAGATCAAGAAATAAAATAAAACTAAATACAGAAAATTAAATGGGAAAAAGGTAACCTTTATTGCAGAATAATCCTCCAATTACAAAGCTCCTTCTTCTCCACAACGTACATGAAATGAAAGTTACAATCTTGCAGAAATTTAAAGAAAATGGCTAAAAGAAACCCTAATACGTCTCTGGATGCCCTCTCTGCTGCGCCTGCAGGGATATTTATAGTGCAGAAGGTGATAGAGTCCCGGATAAGATCGCACACGAAAGTTGGTAGTCAACTTCATCCAAAATGCCGCAGAATCTGGGCTTTTGCCGCAGATCTGCGGCATTTCTGTGGAATCTGGCCACGCGCTTTGGCGCGTGGCTTCTTCTGGTCCATCCATTTGGGTGCCTGCTTCTGGAAGCTGCATCCTGGCTCTTTATTCTGGATTTTTTGAGATAACTTAGTAATCAAGTTACCTTGATCTCAAATATCCCAAATCTTCTATCCACGAATTTCCTTCTTATCTTGGGCTTTTATCCTCATCCTGCAAGTGTTTAGGGTTGGATAGAAGTCTATCCTTCCCTTATCTTTGATATTTGCAACTTTTAGCCCTTGTATTTGCATTTTGACTTCTTGTAATTGCGCTTTTGCACCTGGGCTTCAAACATGGGCTTGGATCTGGGCTTTTGGGCTCTTTTAAGCTTTATTTATTATTAAAATAATAATTTGAGGCCTGCACACATTAAATAACAAAATATTAATAAATGTGCATTATAATATGAATAAATGTGCAAATGTGATGGTAAATATGATGACAATTATGCATTTTTTACTACTAATCACACCCCCACACTTATCTTTTTGCTCGTCCTCGAGTAAAAATTAAAAAGAAAAAGAAAATCTAATCTAACTAACTCACTTTCGTGGGAATCACGGTTGCACTTAGCGTGTGCAACAAGCCGTTAAACCCCTAGGTTACCCTAGAGGACAAGTGTTGTCTCGTGAGGGTTTTCAGCGGATTACACCCACAAAATCCATATAAAGGAAAATATTTGACTTATATTTGAAGAGACTAAGTAGTCTATAAGTTTTAGGATCCTCATTTTTATTCATTCTTCAAACCTAGTCTTTATAAAGTCAATTGTTATTCATTTTAGGTAAGGATTAAAATTGAATTTCTAATATAGTCTTTTTCGTTACCAAAAATCATATGCATCCTTATGAATTTTTACTAGCAATTCCTTAACTTGGACTCTCATGCCTCTTTATTATTTTTATAATATCATCTAATTTTCTTTCGTATAAATATCAAGGCTTCTTGAGGCCCTCATACCTAACTAATTGACTATTAGATGTGTTAATATAATTTTTTTTTTGGCATGTATAACTCATCTAATTTTCTTTCGTATAAGTATCAAGGCTTCTTGAGGCGCTCATACCTAACTAATTGACTAATAGATGTGTTAATACAGGTATAATATTTCTCAGTTTTCTTAGGCTTTCTAATCCACCCATGTAGCGAACTTAAAGTCGGTGGCTCCCAAACCGGTCGGCTTTAGGGCACCAGGTGAGAAAACACCCCGCGGACTCAAATTCGAATGAACTAGGCCACAAAACTAAGGACTTTATTTTTATTTAGAACTCACCTTTAGGCGTGAATACTTATGCTTCTTGAGGCACATGTATCCAGCTTAATTGGTGATATTATTATTATTATTTTTTTTATGAGGCACAAGGTCTTTGTCTTAGAATCCTAGATATGTACTAGGAATGCACATTTCATTAAGGTAAAAATTAAGACTAACTAATTATTCAATTTCTCCTCCTATACTTAAAAATTCAACAATTTATTTATTTTGACCAAGTTTTTAGAAATCCTAATCATGATTTTCCTAATCCTTAAAACTAACTTAGGTTTCTTTCAAAAAATAAGTCAAAATACTGTCCTTTTTATAAAAAAAAATTTTTTTAAAATTTTTTTAAAATTTTTTTTTTAGAAATGTTAGAACAAATAAAGAGAAAAATATTTTTTTTATTTTATTAATTAATCTTTTCTATGTTAGTAAACCCTCCCCCACACTTATCTCATGCATTGTCCTCAATGTATGAAATGCATAAATACATGAAGAAAAATGTAAAGAGAGGCAAAGAATAATAGTATACCATAATATGTACAAAACATGTATCACTCTCACCTAGAGCTGCTTAGGATTTATCCCTCTAGCTCGTTTCCCATCATTCCAATGGGTTCTCTTTATAAGGCACAATGGGGAGACCAACATTTTTGTTTTAACTTTTTCTCCCCCCAGTTTCATCTTCTTTAGGCTCTTCCTCATCATATGTCCACCTTCATTATTCAAAAATTCATCACACCTTTCAGTTGGAACTTCCTTGCCGAGAAATTCTAGCTCAGTTCCGTACATCTCCTCAAAACTTAAATCAACACTTTTCCCTGGAAGTGAATAATTAACCAACATCTCCTTAATCGGTGTATCTAAACACAGGAGTTCTTCTTCAAAGAGACTTTCGAAAGTTAAGTCAATCGGAGTTTCTTGAACTATATTCTCATACGATATTTCAGTGCTTGGCTCTTTGAAGATACTTAGATCAAATCTTCATTTTTTAAAGGGAACTTTAAAATTATAATCCTCAACATGTGTCATCTTATCACTAAAATCGCACTTATCCTCAAATAACTTGTCAATAAATAGAGACTCATTTTCACTTTCTCTTTCACAAATGTTCTCAATGAAGTTCACCTCAAATGTTTGGTCTTTTATCTTACGAGATTGGTTTTCCAGGTTGAAGACATTGACCTCTTTAGTCATGTTTCCAAAGGTCAACCTCATGGATCCATTCCTACAATTTATGATCACATTTGCAGTTGCAAGGAACGGACGCCCTAGGATAACGGGAGTTTGAGACCGAAGAGTGGATACAGGTTCGGTCCCAGAACAACAAAATCTACTGGGTAGATAAACTCCCTAACTCGGATGAGTACATCGGTAATTTCTCCTTTGGAAATTTTGACGGATCGGTCAGCTAATTGGATTGTAACCTTAGTCGGACTAAGCTCGCCCAACCCAAGTTGTTGGTAGACTGAGAAGGGGAGTAAGTTGATACTTGCTCCCAAATCAAGAAGTGCATGCTTAATTGCAGTTTGACCTATTGTGCAAGAGATGGTGGGGCAACCAGGGTCCTTATACTTGACAGGGATCTGGTTGGACAATAGCTCACTAATGTTAGTGGCTAGAAAAACCTTCTTGGGTACATTAGTCTTTCTCTTCTTTGTGCACATGTCCTTAATAAACTTAGCATACTTAGGGACTTGTTGGGTTGCATCAAGAAGAGGTATATTAATCTTGACTTGATTAAAAATCTCGCGTACCTTATCCATTTGTGCACATTGCTTATCTTTAAGCCTATTTGGGTAGGGTGCGATGGGCTTGTGCATATTTTTGGCTGACTTGTCTTTTTTTGTGTTGTTGGCATCAAGTTGAGATGGAGTGGGATCAGGCAAGCTGAATGCTTGTTTGGAACTTGATGGTGTTGATACTTGGTTATCAACTTGTTTTCCCGACCGCAATGTATGAATCGCATTGCACTGACTCATATGATTCTCTTCAGCCAAGTGAGCTTGACTAGAGTTCCTAGGGTTTGGGAATGATTGACTAGGTAGAGTACCCTTTTGCCTTTCTTGTTGATTCATTTGCATCTCTATCCTAGTCAGAACTTGAGCCAGCGTGTTATTGCTTTTAACGAGAGTGTCCACCTTTCTTTCCATATTGGAGAGCCTTGATTCCATTTGTGAATATTGGAAAGAGGGTGGAGGATTTTGATAGGGCGGATTTTGGAAATTGTTGGAGAATTTGGGCCTAGTTTGATCATTGTTACTTTGGCCCCATGACAAATTGGGATGGTTTCTCCAACCGGTATTGTTGGTGGGCGAATATGGATTGTTGGCGGGCCTTGTGAAGGCCGCACTCATATGTTCAGGCAAGCTTTGATGCGCGATGAAGACAGGACATTCTTCGAACACATGGTTCATATCTTGACAATAAGTACAGCCCACCGAAGATGTTGGGCTGACTTGGTTCACAGAGACTGGTTCTTTAGTTTCAAGAGCCTCTAGTCTTCGCATTACAGCAGCTACTTAGCATCGGTTGCTATGTTGGTCTCAATGGAATGGATACCTCCTTTAGAAGAAGTAGGGTCATTAGTCTTAAATTTTTTCGGAGTTGGTTCCCATTGGATGGTATTATCAGCTAATTCTTCATATAATAACCATCCTTCAGTTTCGTCCTTTTTCAGAAATCCTCCTTGGCACATGGATTCTAACAGCGTTTTAGTTTGATATTCTAATCCATCATATAGAACTTGGCAAAGTCGCCATTTCTCTATCCCATGGTGAGGGCATTGGGCAAGGAGGTCCTTAAAACGTTCGAAATACTTCCAAAAAGGTTCATTGACTGTTTGCTTAAACTGTAAGATGTTCTTTCTAATCAGTGCAGTCTTGTGGATGGGATAAAATTTTTTTAAGAATGCCTTAACAAAATTATCCCACGAAGATATTGAACCGGCCTCTAGACTGTAGAGCCATTTCTTTGCTAAATCCTTCAAAGCAAAGGGGACAAACCTAAGTTTGATGTCATCTTTTCCTAACTTAGGAATATTCATCATGAGACATACTTCCTCAAATTCTCTTATGAAGAAGTATGCATCCTCGGAGTCAAGTCCATGAAATTTCGGAAGGGTGTTGATGTATTGTGGCTTAAGCTCAAATGGGTCAACACCTTCATCGTTAAGCTTGATGCAAGAAGGAAGAGAGGTCCTAATAGGATAGAACCTATCTTGGAGTGATATTGGTTGTGCCATGTGTGAGTCGGGCTTTTGCTCGGGTGGTGAACTAGTTCTAGTTAGCCTGGATGTAAGAGGGTCTCTCGACCAGGCGGATATGCACAATCAGCAAACAAGTTCACCCAATCAATCAAAATAAAAAAATCAAAAATCCTAATCTAGGGTAAGCCTTGACCTAGACGACTCCTAACTTTAGACTGTCCTTAGGAGGTCTACTGTCGACGTTAACCACAAGCTAATCGGCCAGGTAGGTGGCAAGACCGGTGGGAGGTTTTTCGTCAGAGATGTTCCTTAATTAAATAACCACCGTTCTTCGGGCTTTCGGCCCTCAATCCCCTGCTTAGACACCGATTTGACAAGAGTTAATTTCGAACAATTTTTCTCCTTCGGTCAATCTCCTATTGAGTCCGAGTTAACCTAGGGCCAACGTCTAGTCAAATTTTACTTAAGGTTAGGGTTGTGAGTGTGGCGGAGATGATTTGTGGGCCAAGGAAGGGTGATGAAATCCCCACCTTATCTTGTTTATGGGTTATGCCCTTAAGATGTTTTTGTGTACGTGTAAAGCTGTAGAAAAGTAATCACTCAAGAAAGCAGTAAATCAACCAAGAGTGTTTCCTAATCTATATGGTATGCAAACGTACCTTGTCGCCAGCACTCTTCAACAGAATTAAAGAAAATTAAAATAGACACGTGCCCTAATATGCAAGAGTCTAAAAATATTTTTTTTTTCAACAAATGGGTTAATGTTATTAATTAGCAGTTGCAGAGTGATTACAGAGAAATATAATCAAAGCAGTAAGCTATTTTTGCAATTCAGAGCAACCTGCAGAAAACCAGATTAGTAGTCAACTACTATTGCCGTAGAATTGCGGCCCTGGCCGCGGATCTGCGGCAAATATGTAGGCCCTGGTGCTCTGCCTTCGAGGGCAGAGGCACTGGGTTGCTGTATGTTCTTGCTACTGCTTTGTTTTCCTGTTCTCTGTATCTGCAAACAGAACGAATAAGGAATGATTAGAACGAGGAAATCGTGCCGTTCCTTCCCCGGCAACGGCGCCAAAATTTGATTGAGAATTTAAAGAATTTGTGAATGAGAGAAATGAAGTTTAGAATTCTTTTGTTCTCAATGCTATCCACTGTAGCAAGGGCTCAAGCGGGTCGTGATCCTCAGGGAAGGATGCGATGCAAGCTTTTCGACCCGATTCCTCTGTATCTTCAAAAATAAGAGAAAAGAGATTAGATTTGAGATAGATATATGATATGAAAGATGTGGTTTTACTGATTTTCTACCACAACCCTATTGCAAGTTAAGGAGATTGATCATCATATTGAGGTGTATGTAATTCACCCTAGGTTATTAAGAATAATTCAAGCAAGAAAAACCAATACAAGATTCTAACTAAGTTACATTATTAAAAACTAAACTATGGTTCAACCTAACATCTAGGTACAGCTTAAGAGAAGATTAATCTTAAATTTAGGCTGTCCTAGTTTTTAAGTTTGAAGTCATGAAGAGTCTTTTAAATATGCAACCTAGATTAAGAAGTCTAGTTATCTGTTTAATCTTCAAGAAAAGTAATTATTAAACCTAGGGTTTCTAGAGATGGTCATCAATCCGATCAAAGCTTAACTGCTCTAGGGTTGCTTTAAGAATCTCAGCAAACCACTAGAGGAAATTAGTTCATCATTTTTTTATCTTTTCAATTTATTTTTTTTATTGTTTAATAAGAGAGATTAGAGAAAGAAAGAAAGAAAACAAATCAGAAGATCGATGATTAGAAACCAAACCAGAGAGATCACAGAAATAAAATAAAACTAAATAGAGAAAATTAAATGGGAAAAAGGTAACCTTTATTGCAGAATAATCCTCCAATTACAAAGCTCCTTCTTCTCCACAACGTACATGAAATGAAAGTTACAATCTTGCAGAAATTTAAAGAAAATGGCTAAAAGAAACCCTAATACGTCTCTGGATGCCCTCTCTGCTGCGCCTGCAGGGATATTTATAGTGCAGAAGGTGATAGAGTCTCGGATAAGATCGCACACGAAAGTTGGTAGTCAACTTCATCCAAAATGCCACAGAATCTGGGCTTTTGCCGCAGATCTGCGGCATTTCTATGGAATCTGGCCACGCGCTTTGGCGCGTGGCTTCTTCTGGTCCATCCATTTGGGCGCCTGCTTCTGGAAGCTGCATCCTGGCTCTTTATTCTGGATTTTTCGAGATAACTTAGTAATCAAGTTACCTTGATCTCAAATATCCCAAATCTTCTATCCACGAATTTCCTTCTTATCTTGGGCTTTTATCCTCATCCTGCAAGTGTTTAGGGTTGGATAGAAGTCTATCCTTCCCTTATCTTTGATATTTGCAACTTTTAGCCCTTGTATTTGCATTTTGACTTCTTGTAATTGCGCTTTTGCACCTGGGCTTCAAACATGGGCTTGGATCTGGGCTTTTGGGCTTTTTTAAGCTTTATTTATTATTAAAATAATAATTCGAGGCCTGCACACATTAAATAACAAAATATTAATAAATGTGCATTATAATATGAATAAATGTGCAAATGTGATGGAAAATATGATGACAATTATGCATTTTTTACTATTAATCAGGTGGCTTGGGGACTGGATGTAGGTCACGAGGACCGAACCAGGATAAATCACTCGTTTTTGCGTTTGCTTAACTTTTCTGTGATTTATTTTTCTTATTACAAGTACGTTTATTTATTTAACACTAATATTCTTGTGTGAGTGTTGACATTGTATTTTAGATCCACACTTGGCATCATCTCGGGACCAACAATTGGTATCAGAGCCCTGCATATCCAGTCAACAATCTACAAGGATGGTAACGGAGTTCCCTTCGTCACAATTCAAAGAAGGACATTCTACACAACGTCCACCGCTATTTGACGGATCCAACTACAACTATTGGAAGTGTAGAATGAAGATCTACTTGCAATCGCTCAACTATGAACTTTGGAACATTGTAGAAGCACCGTACACCAAGCCAACAACCAACTACAACGCTTGGAGTGATGATCAAAAGAAGAATGCGAACCTTGACGCCAAAGCGATTAATGCTTTATTCTGTGCCTTAACCAAAGAAGAATTCAACCGTGTGTCAACAGCCACTTCTACAAATCAAATATGGTACACTCTTCAGGTAACACATGAGGCACAAATAAGGTTAAGGAATCTAAAATTTCTGTTTTTGTCCACAGGTTTGAACTATTCAAAATGAAGGAGAATGAAACCATCTCAGAAATGGTTACACGATTCACCGACATTACTGATCGGGGTAAAATCGCGCACAAAAAGTATATGTTTTGAAATAAAGATTTAAAGGTGTGTGCTTTGGCTTCCTCGATACTTCCGTTATAGCATAGAGGCTAAAACGAGTCGAATCCACAAGGATGGGAGGTGATAGAAGCTTTACCGGTTGACTTACGTGTTTGTTAAAGATTTTTCAAAGTTTTAAAGAATGAAAAGAAAAGAAAGAAAAGAATGAAAAGAGAAGTACGGTGAAACACAAAGAAGTGGGAAACATAGAAAAGAATATGTTTGTGGTTTTTAAAATGTTTCTAAACAAAGTGAAAAAGAAAGAAAACTCATGGCACTAACTACTAATGACTCTACTAACATGCTAACATCTTAGCGATAGTTGTCTCACATGTATCATTAGCCATCACTAGTCCTTGGTTCAAGAGCGATTCAAAGCATGACCCATATGTAACTCATTACAACCCAACTCATCAAACAAGTGCAAGCTACACTTAAACCATCAATACTATAGAAAAGTAAGCATGGAGTAAAGTAATGTTAGCTTGTTAGTGGTTAGGAAGTTAGAGTGTTAGATCCATCATCATGAGCCATCAATGGCTCTTGTAAGAGCAAGGCCAAACTGAGGCTATTAGATTCATGTGGATTATCAAATAAGAAATTAGCAAGTTAGTAGTTAGTTGCCATGAGAGAAAAGTTAGTTACACATGTAAAAGAGATTTAGAGAGAAGAAAACATAGAGAGGTAAAGAGAGCACCTTTCATAGATTGTCACCTTCTATTACAAGCACTCTTGCATTCCAAGCATGTACCACTCTCTCTCCCTATTACAAGATCTACAAAATGAAAAATACAATAAGAGAAAGAAGAACTAACCTAAACTAAACTAGCCTAAATTACAACATGGAATGAAAACTACTCCTAACTCTGTATATCTCCAACTCTGGAACCCAAGGGGGCATTTTTAGCCACCAGGGGAACAGGGGGCCAGGGGACAAACCCTGGCCCGAAGCGGCGGGCGTGCCGCGGCCATAAAGTGGCCGTGTCTCCTGTCAGTTTTGATGCCCGGTTTCTGATTTGCAGCCCCTGGTTTATACAGAGTCAGCTCTCTAGGTCAATGGCTATCTTTAATAGGCTTTTAATCACCAATTAAATGATGATTTAGGGTCTTCTTCTTCATTGCACACCATGGACCTAGAATCAAGCAAGCAAAGTTTTATTAGCAGAATTTAATATGAAATTAATGTGAAGATGTGATACAAATTATACAAAATTAGAGACTAATCAATTACCAATTCCTTAGCATCCCTTGGAAAGGAATACACCCAAGTAGAAAAAGTTCGCAAGATCCTTCGTGCACTCACATCAGATTGGGAGAAGAAGACAACCAATATCGAAGAAGCGAATGATCTCTCAACAATGTCGTTACAAAATCTTATTGGTAATCTAATGGCATATGAAGTGCAACTCGAAGATAGAAAGAAGGATGAACAACAATCTCTCTCAAAGAAGAAAGAACTTGCCTTCCATGCATCCTCAGAGACGGATAATTCAGATGACGATGAAGAGGAGATGGCAATACTTTCAAGAAAATTCAGAAGATTCTTAAAGCAAAGTAAGTTTAGATGTTTTAATTGTAATAAAACAGGTTATATGAAGAAGGATTGTCCATTGCTAAAAAACAAAGGTAAATTTAAGAGCAAAAAGTTCAGAAAGAAGAAAGACTACCATGCATCATGGGAGAACAGTGATTCCTCTTCCTCTGACGAAGAAGAAACCACTGAACAGGCCAACATCTATTACATGACGCTAGAAGAAGATGAGGTACAATATACTAAACTTTTAGATGCATTTCATGAATTATTCAATGATCTTAAGAATGAAAAAATGAAGAATAAAGTTTTATCAAAGGAAAATGAAAAATTTTTCAAAGAAAATTCATGTTATGTCTCTCAAGTTTCTTCTATAAATTCTCAAAAAGATGATTTTGAAAAAGTGATATCATCATTGAAAAAGGATAATGAGAATTTTATAAAAGAAAATATTTTACTTAAAAAGGAAACTATATCTTTAAATGAAAGAATTTCTGTGTCAGATAAAGACATGTCAGTTTTCAAAAATATGAAGAGATTTTGAAAAATGTGACTAAATTTAATCAAGGAAAAGAAAAATTGAATGATTTGTTATCATATCAAAAGATGTCACATAATCATTATGGTCTTGGATTTTTTGAAAAATCTTCATATGTTAGTAATCCATATAATTCTTTTGTGAAAAGAAAGTCTGATATTATTTCAAAAAGAATTAAGAATAAGTTTATATGGATTCCTAAAAACTTAAGCATTGTTGACAGAAATACTTATATTGCATCATACATACATGATATATGTAATTCATGCAATTATGTGTATACTAACAGATGGAAACCAAATTCAAATTGGGTTTGGTCTCCAAAAGAATAATGCTTTACACTTATGATTGGTACCATCTAATGTTTATCTTTCAGGTACCATATAAGAAGTTTGATAAGAGCAATACTTCAAATATTTATCATATATATACATGTTATGATATATTTGTTGTAGGGGGAGAACACAAGCGTTTCTATATCTGTTATAACCCATTTTCTGTAAGGGGAGAACATATAACTTATTTTCTGCAGGGGAAGCATTTGTGCACACAAAGTGTCATCATCAAAAAAGGGGAGAATGTTGGAACCTACTTTTGATGATACATTTGTGGAGCCATTTCAATGGAGCTCTTTTGCACAAGTCTATTCAAGAGTTCTACATGATCAAGACTTTCTAAAGAGAGTTGCTATGGATGTGTATTGTAATGTTTAATAGTATGTTAAAAGCCTTGAATATACATACACATCATTAGTCTATTAGTAGACTTGACCCTTCCTATTTGTAGACTTGACCACCTATTGTAGACTTGATGCTTCCTATTAGTAGACTTGACCCTTGCTATTAGCAGACTTGACCCTTCCTATTAGCAGACTAATAGGGTTATTAGTCGACTTATAAAAAAATACTAGTCGACTAATACATGTTATAGTCGACTTATAATTCCTGCTGGTCGACTAATTGTAGTTTTCAGAAACTTGAATCGAAGATGGAAACTGAATCACAAAGTTGGGGATCGGGTTCACATTCATAATCAAGTTCAATCTCATTAAAATGAAAACTTGCCAATTCGTCTATGGTTGATATTGGTCAAGCTCAAGGTTTTGTGGTGAAATTGAATCTTGGTCAAAGTCTTCAAGCTACCATGATTCTTGGTTTTCATTAATATGGCTAGAAGTGTCGAAAATAGTCAAAGATTGGCTAGGAAGAGTTTCCTTATTCCTACGCATGTTTTCCAATCTACTAAGTCTTGCTTTTATCATATCGAGTGGATCATTTTGGAATTAAATCATGGATTCTATACTCTTTTCTACGTCGGCATGTGATTGGGAAAGAATAGTGTGGTAGATTGCACAAATATTATGTAAAAGAGATAAGGTTTAGAATCAACCTTAGTGCTTGATCATTCCACAAATGTATTTCAAATGGTTAATGTATCCTTTCCAATCTCCGTTATAGCAAAGGCTATACCGGGTCGATTCTCCGGGAGAGCTTGCGATGGAAGCGTTACGGTTCGTAGTGAAGCAAGAAAACAAAGTATCTTCTTTGTTTTTAAGTAAAAGCAAAAAGCATGGAAAAGGAAATGGAAGAAGTTGTGGATTTGTGCATGATGGAAAAAGAATCAAAAGAACTTAAGAAAATTGTATTGCTAAGAAAGAAAGCTATTGGAGAAATCTTGGAAGAAAACTTTGGATGAGAAAGACCATGGCTAGCTAACTTTACCACTTCGCTAACTTACTAAACTCAATGGTGATGCTTGATTGCCTCATGTTGATTCATTGGCAATAGAGATCACTTTGCTTGTTTGTTCAAGTACTTTACCGTTTGGAAGATGAGTGTTCCTTTAGGTCTTAGCTTGTAGCCTCATGTTGATTCATTGGCTCTCAAGATAGATTTTCAATAATGAACTCTAGGAGTGACACTCAAGGGATGCTAAGGAAGAAGATACAACATTCAATTAACATTCAAGACATAACAACAAATTAGCTTGAAGTAAAGAAGTTGTTCTACAAGTAGCATATGTTTGGTGATCCATCTCCATGTTCCATCAAGGCTCTTGTTCTAGCAAGGCTCTAAATGAGGCACACATGAGTCATATGGAGTTTGAACAAGTATTTACCAAGTGAAAACAACTCTACTTCCTTGGAAAGCAAAAGAAACTCTAACAATGCAAGTATAGAAATTAGCAATCATCCAAAGAGATAGAAGTTAGCTAGGTAAATTGTTAGCTAGCCATGTAAGAGAGATTTAGCTATCCATTGCACAAGAAACAAAACAACAATTCATGATGTAAAGCAATAGAAGTAAAGCAATAGAAATGCACTAGAAGTAAAACAAGAAAGTAAAGCAAAGTAAAGCAACGTACTAGAGATTATAAAGAGAAGAATGAAGCTTTGATTAATCCTTACTTACAAGTAATGTCACCTCCTTGCTTACAAGCTTTCAACAGCACTCTCTTTTCTTTTTGACAAAATCTCTAGGAGGAAGAAGAGGGAGACTAAAACCTAGAGAATACTAAAACAAAATACAAGACTTTCCCTTAATTTCTCCTCTCTCTTCTCTGTCTTCTCGTGCAAGCCCTGGTCCTGTATTTATAGGCCTCAGAGAGAAGCATCTAGAGCCCAGGTTGTTGGAGAGAAATCTGGGCCCTAACCACCCTGTAACTGCCGCAGATACGCGGGAAAGCGCGGCAAAATCTTGGCCGTTCAGGCCAGATTTTCTGGTACAGGTTTGTTATGAGTTTGTTATCCACGTGGCCTTCTGGAAGATTGAGTTGGCGCGAGGATCTCTCCTGATTCTGGATTCAAACTTGGGCTCTTTTAGGCTTTGAATTAATCTCTTTAATTATTGCTAATTAAAGAGATTTTGGGCTTTTTCTCATTTCAGATGTGGACCTGCAAAAATAGAGAGAAAAGGATTAAAAATCACATTTTTATTTACAATATGCAAGGTATGGAAGTGATAAAATATGCAAATATGTATAACAATCACACCCCCATACCTAGCTTTTGCTCGTCCTCGAGCAAAAAAGAAAGAAAAAGAAAATCCTAACTAGTTTATTACACCACTTTCGTAGGTGATACAATTGCACTGAGCATGTGCAACAAGCCGTTAAACCTCTAGGTTACCCTAGAGGAGGAGTGTTGTCTCCTGAGGGTTTTCAGCGGATTACACCCACAAAATCCATAAAGAAAAATAAAAGGGTTAGTGAAAATTTTAATCCATATTTTAAAGATTCTCCCTTAAGTTATAGGTTTCAGGTTACTCTAAACTTGTCATTCCTCTTATAAGCGTCTATTTGGAGTTTTGTTTTCAACTTAGGTTAAGATTTTAGGGAAAAGATCAAAAACCGGATTTTGCATCAATCCTAAGATATATACATCTATAAATATGAAGGATCTTTCTTAGACTAAGTTCATTTATTTACTAATATATATAATATTTTTTTCTTTTTTTTCTTTTTTTTTATATATACAATTTTTATTTATTTACATTTCCTTAGCATCCTTAGGCTTTCTAGTTTACCCTTGTAGCGAGTTTCTTACCGATGACTCCCAAACCAGATGGTCTTAGGGCACCAGATGAGAAAACATCCCTCGGGTTCGATGACTCAAGTAAACTAGGCCACGAAGGAATTTAAGGACTTAACCACCTTTAGGCGTGATCGGCAATGCTTCTTGAGGCACGGCTAACCCGCTTAGTTAGTGGCTAAGTATTTATTATTTATTTATGTACATCTTTTTTTTTCTTTTATATTTTTTTATTATATATATGTAAATAAAATCACAAAGTCTTTGATTAATCCTTCAATATGTTTAATGTATATATCCTAAAGAAAGAATTAAAATCTAGTAATTTTTCTAATCCTTTATTACTTAACCTAAAAATCTAACAAAACTCCTCTTTTCAACTTATAATTAGAAATCTTAGTTTAGAGCTTCCTTAATCCCTAAAGTTAAGTTTGATTCTTTAGACATGGATCAAGAATTTCCTCTTTTTTTTTAATTTTTATATATATATATATATTTTTAAAAGAAAAGTAAAATCTA
Organism: Agave tequilana; assembly: GCA_038442645.1. Taxonomy (NCBI): domain Eukaryota; kingdom Viridiplantae; phylum Streptophyta; class Magnoliopsida; order Asparagales; family Asparagaceae; genus Agave; species Agave tequilana. Next base: position 2,099,821 of record JAVJIF010000050.1, read on the forward strand.
AAAAGAAAGTAGAAAATCTATAAGAAAGGTAAAATCAAAAGACCTAAAAAGAAAGTGAAAATCCTAAAAAATAAAAGACCTAAAAAATGAAAAATCCTATGTTAGCATCTACCCCCCATACCTATCTCATGCATTGTCCCCAATGTATGCAAGATGAAATGATGCATGAAATAGGTAAAGGATAAAGCTACTCCCTCCGTCGCTTTGGACCCGCGGTGGTGCTAGGTCCAGCCGACTGTGATCTCCTCAATGCTGCCTCCATACTATCCAAACGAGAGGAATTCTCCTCTACCTTTTTCCTCAGACGAACTTGCCCCCTAAAGATCTTCTTCATGCCTTTCCAGATTGTGGACATGAAGGCTCGTGATTCCGTTAGGGGTTCCTGCCTCCAGAATTGTGGCTCATCTATTTCCTCTAAGCTTTCCTCCGAAGAGGACTCCACAGGTATATCCTCAGGCTGGGCACTAGGTATCCAGAGGGCGTGTAAGCAACCAGTATATGAACTGGTGGGTCTCTCAGGTATAACATACACTCGGTCAAAGGACTCAAAAACAGCGTCTGGTATGAAATTCCTACACATACGTGTAATCAAGACTGGATGGGAATGCTTGGCACCCCGAGTGCGGGAAGAATTGCTAAGTATGGCATTGAAGATGGCCCTATTCAAACAGACCGTGTGTCTTCGAGTCATTAAATCATGGATTATTTGTAACACCGGTCTGTTAAATGTTGTGGAATGATCAAGCCCAAAAATGTTGCGTTGGAGCCAGCGTCCAATGCAATGCACATTTCTAAAGGTAGTATTGGCTTTGAGCCTATGGTCCTGCTCTGTGCAGCGGACCCCCATAATGGTCATGTAGTCTACTAGTGGCACAGGGTCACTGTGATGGGGATGAATTGGGACATCAGTGATTTCAGCAATGAGTGGAATGGTAATAAAGATATCACCTAATGGCATGTGAACTACGAATTGGTGCGTGTTATGATTAACAGATGCGTGATCAAGTGTATTATAAAATGTGGTGACGAGTTCAGGACAATAATACACATCATTTTCATTGTTATCATAAACCAAAGAGTACCAATTCCATGCATGCAATTGATCAACAAAGATATGCCCATACCCCCCTTGATCATTCAAAATTTTGGAAAAATCCCTTTCCACAAACAAACTTGGGGCCATATATAACAGTGAAATTAAAGCAAGGAACCAAGGGACAAGAGATCAAACCACCCCCGGAGATCGTGGGGGGAAATCAAATGGCAGGTGTGCAGAAGGCACCAGGAACAGATTCTGGAAGAATGGGTACTGGATCTGCCTCTAGAGGAAGAAATCAGTCGGCCAGGGAGTTTCAGGTGCGCCAGATGTGTCAGAAGTGCGGCGGAGCGGCGGCAAAGTGCGGCGGAAGCAGAAAATTTTCAGAGGCGGCTCGGGAAGAAAGGATTTAGATCTGAGGGGGACTTCTCGTTTGAGGGAAGAAGGGTAGGTGAAAAGAGTATTTATAGGAGGGAAAGAAAAGGAGAGTTCCAATAATAGCCCTAGGTCAAAAGTGTATTTACAACCCTAGGAAAAGGAATATGAAAATGAATGGAATCCTAGGGAAGATAGAATCCTAGGAATTTGAAATTCTTTTAAGCACAAAAATACCTCATTTTTTCTTTTTTTTAATTTATTTTTATTTACAAAAAATGATCCCAAAATGATATGCAGGGAAAACTCGGGAAACTGTACATATGGAATGGTCACAAATAAACTGGGTCGCAAAGACCTAATTCATGAACTTCTTGTGACATGAATTTAGTGGTAAGGAATGGCTTTAAACGTTGACCGTTCACAGTGAATTTATTGCCATTATTTGGGTCAAGAATCTCGATCGCACCGTGTGGGAAGACATTTTGAATAATGAATGGCCCTGACCACCTGGTTCTCAATTTACCAGGAAAAAGGTGGAGTCGTGAATTGTACAACAGAACCTTTTGTCCAGAAAATTTTTTTCTGTGAATGGATCTATCATGAAAAATTTTGGTTCTGTGTTTGGTTATCCGAGCATTGTCATATACCTCGTTTCTTAGCTCTTCTAGCTCGGATATCTGCAACTTTCTTAAAGCACCGGCTTTATCCAAATCCAAATTCAGCTGCTTTAAAGCCCACATAGCTCGGTGTTCTAACTCCACAGGTAAGTGACAAGGTTTTCCAAATACAACTCGATATGGAGACATACCGAGGACAGTTTTGTAAGCGGTCCTGTATGCCCATAAGGCATCAGTGAGTTTGATGGACCAATCCTTACGGTTCTGTCCAACGGTTTTCTCCAAGATGAGTTTTATTTGTCTATTCGTGACTTCTACTTGCCCGTTGGTCTGAGGATGGTATGCCGTGGATAATTTGTGAGAAATAGAATATTTGCGCATTAGGGCTTCAAAAGCCCGATTGCAAAAATGACTCCCATTATCACTTATTATCGCACGGGGGGCTCCGAAGCGAGAGATGATATTCTCTCGTAAAAACTTGATAACAACTTGGTTGTCATTTGTCCTTGTTGGAATTGCTTCAGCCCATTTCGAAACATAATCTACGGCTACCAAAATGTATTGGTTACCATAGGACAGAGGAAAGGGTCCCATAAAGTCGATGCCCCAGAGGTCAAAAATTTCGACTTCTAAGATGGGTGTGAGGGGCATCATGTCTCTCTGTGTAATTCTACCCGTCATTTGACACCTATCACAAAGCTTGCAGAAAGTGTATGCATCTTTAAAGAGAGTGGGCCAGTAAAATCCATTCTGAAGTACTTTCTCAGCAGTTTTTCGTGGACCAAAATGTCCACCGCAAGCTAACTTGTGACAAAATATCAAAACACTCTGATGTTCATCCTCAGGAAGGCACCTACGTATTATCTGGTCAGGACAATATTTGAATAAATACGGTTCATCCCAAAAGAAGAACCGCATTTGACGCATGAAACAGTGTTTTTCCTGACTTGACCAATGAGAAGGTATTTGCCTGGTAGCAAGGTAATTCACTATGTCAGCATAACAAGGCTCTCCACACATCACAAAAATGTGTTCGTCAGGGAAATCGTCATTAATCGGTATTCTCTCCTTAGGTGCATTTGGGATTCTAGACAAGTGATCAGCTACCACATTCTCAACGCCCTTTTTATCTTTAATCTCCAGATCAAACTCTTGCAAAAGAAGTATCCATCGAATAAGTCTTGTCTTAGCATCCTTCTTTTGCATTAAATACTTTAGGGCGGAGTGATCAGTGAAAATAATCGTCCTGGACCCTAGCAGATATTGGCGAAATTTTTCCAACGCAAAAACAACTGCTAAAAATTCCTTTTCAGTAGTTGTATAATTGAGTTGGGCATCATTCAGCGTTCTGCTAGCATAATAGATTACGTGTTGCTTATTATCAATACGCTGCCCTAAAATAGCTCCTATAGCAAAGTCAAAGGCATCACACATAATCTCGAAAGGCTTGGTCCAATCTGGTGCAGAAATGATCGGTGCTGAGACAAGTCTACTCTTAAGCTCCTTCCATGATTTTCGACATTCTTCATCAAATATAAAGGTCACATCCTTTCCTAAGAGATTTGTCAAAGGTCTTGCAATGTTGCTAAACCCTTGAATAAATCGTCTATAGAAGCCGGCGTGCCCTAAAAATGACCTAATGTCCTTTAAGCATGTTGGTTCAGTGAGCTTCATTATGACTTCCACTTTAGACTTGTCCACCTCAATTCCTATACGTGAAACCTTGTGCCCAAGAACGATTCCTTGCTTGACCATAAAGTGACACTTTTCCCAGTTAAGTGTCAAATTTTTCTCCATACAGTGTTGTAAAACCAGCTTCAAATGGTACAAGCATTGCTCAAAGGAATCCCCATAAATCGAAAAATCATCCATGAAAATTTCCAGAAATTTCTCCACCATGTCTGAAAAAAGGCTCAGCATGCAACGTTGAAACGTTGCGGGAGCATTGCATAGGCCGAAGGGCATCCTTCGGTATGCAAATGTTCCAAAAGGACAGGTGAAGGTAGTTTTATCTTGATCCTTGTGAGCGATTGGGAATTGATTATATCCTGAATATCCATCCAGGAAACAATAGTATTCATGTCCCGCCAATCTCTCAAGCATCTGGTCAATGAACGGAAGAGGAAAGTGGTCTTTACGTGTGGCAGTGTTCAACTTTCTGTAATCAATACAAACTCGAATCTTCGTTGGAAGACGTGTTTGTATCAATTCTTTATTCTCATTTTCCACCACAGTAAATCCAGCTTTCTTAGGCACAGCGTGAACTGGACTAACCCACTGACTATCAGATATGGGATAAATAATCCCATTGTCTAATAACTTCAAGATCTCGTTTCTAACAGCTTCCTGCATTATTGGGTTCAGTCTACGCTGTGGGTCTCGTTTTGGCTTGGCATCTTCCGTTAAATGAATCCTATGTTGAACTATGGAAGGACTAATCCCCTTGATATCAGCCATGGTCCAACCAATGGCTTCTCTATTTTCCCTTAACACAGTCAGAAGATCCTCTTCTTGTTGTTTAATGAGATTGGATGCAATTATTACAGGAAAGGATTCCTTCTCATCCAAGTACTTGTACTTGAGATAGTCGGGAAGAACCTTAAGCTCAGAAGAACGGACAGGATCTATCACTGGTTGTTCATGGTGCAAAGGAAGAAGAGGGGTGGAATTAGTGGTCCTTTCAACATTTGATTCAACAATCTGATCAAGGTTGAAGTCATCAGACTCCAACTCAAATTCCTCTTCAGACTCATACTCAACCTCCTCAACATGCTCACTAGTTAAACCCTCGATCAAGTTCACTTCGAAAGAATCATTGTCCAGATCCCTAGGCTGCTTTCCTAGATGGAAAACATTCACCTCCTTTGTCATATCTCCGAATGTTAGCCGCATTGATCCATTTCTACAGTTGATGATCGCATTTGCGGTGGCTAAGAAAGGACGTCCGAGAATGACAGGTGTTTGTGCTCTGTGATTTTGTACGGGTTGTGTTTCTAGAACGACAAAGTCTACGGGGTAAATGAATTCTCCGACCCGTATTAAAACATCTGTAATCTCCCCCTTGGGAATCTTTACAGAGCGGTCAGCCAACTGTATCGTCATCTGGGTCGGGCGAAGGTTGCCTAACCCTAATTGTTGATACACGGAAAAGGGGAGAAGATTGATGCTCGCGCCCAAGTCAAGCAAAGCCCTACTTATTGTGGTCTTCCCTATGATGCAAGAAATGGTTGGGCTCCCTGGGTCTTTGTATTTCACAGGGATCGGACCATTGAGCAGTTCACTAATGTTGGAAGCCAGAAAGACTTTTTTAGGGACATTTGCTTTTCTCTTCTTTGTGCACATTTCTTTTAAAAATTTTGCATAAGAAGGAACTTGTTGTATGGCATCAAGGAGAGGGACATTGATTTGAACTTGGTTGAATATCTCTCTTATCTTCTCCATGTGAGCATTCATCTTATGATTTGTAAGCCTATTTGGGAAGGGAACAACAGGCTTATATATTTGCTCATCAACTTTTTCTTTTCCTTTTGACTGGGAAGTGGATGGTTGTGTGCTTGAAGAAGGATTGTCTTGAATTGGTTGGATTGGAACAGAAGGTAGTGGTATTGACACAGATTTGGGAGGCTGATTTGAAACCTTATTATCTACATGCTTCCCAGATCTAAGGATTTGAATAGCTTGACATTGGCTGGGGCTCAAATCTTCAACTTCGTGCAGGGGAAAATGGGTTTTGGGATTTGGCACAGGTTGGCTAGGTAGCATTTCTTTTTGTCTTTCAGTCAGAGAATTAGCCAACTGCCCTATCTGGATTTGCAATTTGTTCATGTCCTGCTGCTGATTGTTCATCATTGAAGCTTGGGTCTTAGATAAGGTCTCTATCATTTTCTCCAAATCAGAAATTCTCTTGTCTGAAGGGTTTGGTGGTGGATGATGCTGATACTGGGGCTGAAAATTTGCTTGGTAAGGCACAGGATTTTGATATGACTGGAATCTTGGTGGACTTTGGTATGAATGGACATTTGGTGGGTTCTGGTGGTAAGTCGGTGGATGTGACTGAGCAGGATATTGTTGTGGAAATGGTTGTCTCGACTGCTCAGGACCGACTGACTCCAAGAAAAGTTTGGATGGTTTCTCCACCCCGGATTATATGTCTTGGAGTAAGGATTGTAAGTGGGTCTGGTGTATGCGGCATTCGTACTCTCCTGAAACATATGAGTTTGATATACTGGACACTCCTCAAACAGATGATTCAGATCATGGCAATAGGTACAACCCGGGTTTACCACAGGTGATGGGTTGACCTGATTAACAGCAGAATTTTCCCTAGACTCTAGCAACTCAATCCTCTTCATCAATTGTGTTATTTTAGCTTCTGCAGCTATTGAGGATTCTATGAAATGTAAACCAGTTCTGAAAGTTGTGGGTGTGGGTTTCTCAGTACATGACTCCCACTGGACTGTCTTTTTAGCTAAAGCCTCAAAAAGATCCCAACCCTGATCTTCATCCTTCTTTAAGAATTCTCCTTGGCACATAGTTTCAAGGAGTGTCTTAGTCTGATAATCAAGCCCATCATAGATAATTTGGCACTGGCGCCATTTTTCTATACCGTGATGGGGACACAGGGCTACTAGGTCTTTGAAACGCTCAAAGTACTTCCAGAATGGTTCATTGGCTTCTTGTTTGAATTGCATTATGTTTTTCCTCATAAGGGTTGTCTTATGGATAGGATAAAACTTTTTAAGAAAGACCTTAACAAAATCATCCCATGAAGAAATTGAGCTGACAGGGAGATTATAAAGCCACTTCTTAGCAATATCCTTGAGTGCGAAAGGTATAAACCTAAGTCTGACAGCATCCTCGGTCAACTGGGAAATTCTCATCATAAGGCATACTTCTTCAAACTCTCGGATGAAGAAGTACGCATCCTCAGATTCTAGGCCATGGAATCGTGGAAGAGTGTTTATGAACTGCGGCTTTAACTCAAAGTTATTTCCATTTGTGGTTGGGAGGAGAATGCACGATGGAAGTGATGTGCGGATCGGGTAGAACTTGTCTTGCAACGACACGTTGTTGGTCATGACTGGGATTGTGTCAAGTGGTGGTGTATGTGCTAGTGTAGAAATTCTCACAAGCCTAGCAGAATTCGGATCCCGAAACCACTGTTGCATACAAAATTACACAATCAACGTGCACCGATCACACAGCGAAAAATGAAAAATAACAAACAAGAAAAAAGAAAAATCAATCCAAGCTATCTAGGGTTCCTGGACCTAGACGACTCCTAACTGATTAGATCGTCCACAGGAGGTTTAGTGTAGACTCTGACTATAAGCAAATCAGCCAGGGAAGGGCAAGGTTGGTGGGAGGTTTTCCGTCAGAGACGTTCCTTAATTAAGTAACCAGCAACCTTCGGACTTTCGGCCCTCAATCCCTTTCCTAGACACTGATTTTACAAAAGTCAATTTCCAACACTTTTCCCCCTTAGGATAATCTCCTAAGTGAGTCCGGATGTCCCTAGGGCCAGTGTCTAGCAGTTTTTATTTAGAAGCTTAGGATTGTGAGTGCTTGGGAAAATGATTTGTGGGCTAAGGAAAGGGTGATAAAATCCCCACCTTATCTTTTTTATGGGTAATGCCCTTAGAATTGATTTGTGCAAGTGTACGATGTAAACAAACAAGGTTCACTCAAAGCGTAATTAAATCAAACAAAGAGTGAGTCCTAGTCAATATGCAATGCGTACGTACCTTGTCTCCAGCACTCTTCAACAGTAAAAGTAAAGGAATTGAAAGACACGTGCCTAGAGATGCAAATGTCTAAACAATTTTTAACTTTGCAATAAATTTTTTACTGTTGATTATTAGCAGATATAAGGTGAAGCATACAAGATTAATTATTGCAGCAGCTGTATTTTTCAAAGCAAGCAACCCTGAAGAAATTAGGTCAGTAGTTAACTCCTCCTTGCCGCAATTCTGCGGCAAATGCCGTGAATCTGCGGCAATTCAGAGGACTTCTGGTTTCTGCTTTCGAGAGCAGAAGCCCAGAGCCACTTATATGTCACTGCAATGCAAATTTTGCTGTTTTCTTCACCTGTAACCTGCAACAGAGAAGAGAATTCGTTTAGTTCTTCACTTTAAACCAAAAACCGTTGCTCTCCCCGGCAACGGCGCCAAAAATTTTGATTGGGAAAGAATAGTGTGGTAGATTGCACAAATATTATGTAAAAGAGATAAGGTTTAGAATCAACCTTAGTGCTTGATCATTCCACAAATGTATTTCAAATGGTTAATGTATCCTTTCCAATCTCCGTTATAGCAAAGGCTATACCGGGTCGATTCTCCGGGAGAGCTTGCGATGGAAGCGTTACGGTTCGTAGTGAAGCAAGAAAACGAAGTATCTTCTTTGTTTTTAAGCAAAAGCAAAAAGCATGGAAAAGGAAATGGAAGAAGTTGTGGATTTGTGCATGATGGAAAAAGAATCAAAAGAACTTAAGAAAATTGTATTGCTAAGAAAGAAAGCTATTGGAGAAATCTTGGAAGAAAACTTTGGATGAGAAAGACCATGGCTAGCTAACTTTACCACTTCGCTAACTTACTAAACTCAATGCTGATGCTTGATTGCCTCATGTTGATTCATTGGCAATAGAGATCACTTTGCTTGTTTGTTCAAGTACTTTACCGTTTGGAAGATGAGTGTTCCTTTAGGTCTTAGCTTGTAGCCTCATGTTGATTCATTGGCTCTCAAGATAGATTTTCAATAATGAACTCTAGGAGTGACACTCAAGGGATGCTAAGGAAGAAGATATAACATTCAATTAACATTCAAGACATAACAACAAATTAGCTTGAAGTAAAGAAGTTGTTCTACAAGTAGCATATGTTTGGTGATCCATCTCCATGTTCCATCAAGGCTCTTGTTCTAGACAAGGCTCTAAATGAGGCACACATGAGTCATATGGAGTTTGAACAAGCATTTACTAAGTGAAAACAACTCTACTTCCTTGGAAAGCAAAAGAAACTCTAACAATGCAAGTATAGAAATTAGCAATCATCCAAAGAGATAGAAGTTAGCTAGGTAAAATGTTAGCTAGCCATGTAAGAGAGATTTTGCTATCCATTGCACAAGAAACAAAACAACAATTCATGATGTAAAGCAATAGAAGTAAAGTAATAGAAATGCACTAGAAGTAAAACAAGAAAGTAAAGCAAAGTAAAGCAACGTACTAGAGATTGTAAAGAGAAGAATGAAGCTTTGATTAATCCTTGCTTACAAGTAATGTCACCTCCTTGCTTACAAGCTTTCAACAACACTCTCTTTTCTTTTTGACAAAATCTCTAGGAGGAAGAAGAGGGAGACTAAAACCTAGAGAATACTAAAACAAAATACAAGACTTTCCCTTAATTTCTCCTCTCTCTTCTCTGTCTTCTCGTGCAAGCCCTGGTCCTGTATTTATAGGCCTCAGAGAGAAGCATCTAGAGCCCAGGTTGTTGGAGAGAAATCTAGGCCCTAACCACCCTGTAACTGCCGCAGATACGCGGGAAAGCGCGACAAAATCTTAGCCGTTCAGGCCAGATTTTCTGGTACAGGTTTGTTATGAGTTTGTTATCCACGTGGCCTTCTGGAAGATTGAGTTGGCGCGAGGATCTCTCCTGATTCTGGATTCAAACTTGGGCTCTTTTGGGCTTTGAATTAATCTCTTTAATTATTGCTAATTAAGAGATTTTGGGCTTTTTCTCATTTCAGATGTGGACCTGCAAAAATAGAGAGAAAAGGATTAAAAATCACATTTTTATTTACAATATGCAAGGTATGGAAGTGGTAAAATATGCAAATATGTATAACAATCAGCATGTTCTTCTTAAAAAATAGAGTAAGGATCAGTGACCTGAAAATTTTGACGGGATTTTGAGTCTTCTAAAATTTGAATTCATCGCTCAAGCTTGTCTAAGGCTTTCATCCTCTTTTCCCAGTCAATTGATTCTTCTAATGGTTGTTCGGGAGAAGGAGTACATGAAACTGGATGTTGATAAGGTGGTTGACAATATGACTCAGGGGAGTTGTATCCCCATTAACTCTGTGAAGAGTAGTGATGATTATTCTAGTCTTGTACATAGTATTGGGACTGGGGCATCTATTGATTCGGATAAGACCAATCCGACACACTAGGTTGGTTAAAGTTATGATATGCCGAGTTGGTAATATCCGAAAAAGAGGTCGGGGTGTAATATAGATGACCATTAAAATTAGAAAAATTGTTATTATAAGTCATATCACACAAGAAATGTCAAACACAAACAAAGAAAAAAAACAAATAAGCAAACAAATAAAAAGAAAAAAATCTAACCTAAGTTAGGGTAGACCTTAGACCTAGATGACTCCTAACTTGTTAAACTGTCCATGGGGGGTATATTGCCGAATTTGACCACAAGTTAATCAGCCAGGTAGGGGCAAGATCGGTGGGAGGTATTCATGCCTAAGCAACGGGCCTAATTATGCCAAACCACCAACCTTCGGGGTTTCGCCCCTCAATCCCCAACCTTAGACACCGATTTGGCAAGAGTCAAATTTAAATCAACCTCCACCTTAGGTCAGTCTCCTATATGAGTCCAAGATGTCCTTAGGGCCAACGTCTACTCAGTTTTTGTTAGGCTGGTTAGTAAGTGAGGAGATAGTTTGTGGGCTAAGGCAGGGTAATAACTTTCCCACCTTATCTTATTTATAGGACAAGCCCTTAAGATTGATTGTGCAAAGTGTGCAAGATATAGAAAAGTAACATTCATAAGCAAATATCACCCAATAATGTTTCCTAAACTATATGCTATACATACGTACCTTTTACTCCAGCACTCTTCAACAGGAATGTAAAATGTAAACGAATTAGACACGTGTCTAAATACAAAGTCTAAACCATTTTTAGCATTTAACAAACATCATTTTACTGTTGAGGTTAGAAAGTATGTACAGTGAGACAAATAAGGAAATAAATAGCCACAGAATTTTAGCTTTGCAATTCAGCCAACCTGCAAAAAATACGATTAGTAGTTCACTCAGTTTGCCACCTGAATGTAGCAAATCTGAGGGCTTATGGGCTCCGCTTTCTAGAGCAGAGTCCAGTGCTACTTTTATGTCCACTGTAGCAAAAAAATTCTTATTGTTAAACCTGTACACCAAGACAAAGAAGAAAGTTAACCAAAAATGTAAATCTAAAAAGAGAATAACTTATTGTCCCTCTCCGGCAACGGCGCCAAAATTTGATTGAGGTTTTACCTGCACACAAAAATATAGAATTTCAGAACTTAGAATAAATAGTGTAAGTACTCAATACTACCGCAATAGAAAAGTGGCTATGCAGGTCATGATCCACAAGGAGGGACTAGCGATGGAAGCTTTTTTAGCAAGTTCTCTTTAAAGTTACATTCAATAGTTAAAGATTTTCTTTTAGTTCTTTAAAAGAAAAGAAAAAATAAGTTAAAGTTAAGTTAGGAAGAAAGTGGTAGATAGAGAAGGTGGAGAAAATAGAAGTGGACATGTACAAAAAAATTGAAAAATAGTGAAAAAGATTTGGATGTTGATGGTGTTTGTGATCTAAGCTAAAGATTAGAAGAAAGAAAACCAAAAATTACTTAACTCCTTTGGCCCAATACTTACCTTGAATCTGTGGCAATGATGTTACCTTGAAGTAGAGGCAGTTGATTCCTATCTCTTCAACTTTACATCATCAAGACGATATAAGTATGAAATAATATAAAATGAGACTAAAAATCCATCGTCAAGAGCTATCGATGGCACTCACAAAGGCAAGGCTCTTTCAATACTATAAGACTCACTTGGATAGCAATTGATACCAAAAGGAAGAAAAGTAGAAAGGAAGAAGAAGAACACAAAAAAATAAAGAACTTACAAATGCAACTATAGATTCAATCTTGTAACAATAAGAGAAAAGAAGAACAACTTACACCAGTGTCACTCTCAGTACAAGCTTCACTCTCGTTCTCCTATGAAACTCTGATCTTCTCTGAATTACATAAATAAAACTAAAAATTACATAAAAAGAAAAATAAAAACCTGAAAGTACACCTAGAGGGGGTGAATAGGTGTACGGCTAATCTATGAACAATAATGCGGAAATTAAAACTTAATTGCAACACACTTAGTGTAACCAACGAGTGTAGCCGAATTCCCGGTGAAGGGCTCTGGACTAACTCTTCTTGATTCCTCTGAATAAGAGTTTAGGTGCTATATGAAGCTCTCGTGGTTAAACAAAAGTGAGGCATACAAACAAACACAACCAAGCATTTAAGTGTGATATGGCAATATGAATCAATGCAATGCACAATATAAGAGAGAGAGTTAGAGAAAGTGGATCAATCGTAAACACCAAGATATGTTTCGAGGTTCGAGCACACAGCTCTACGTCCCCGCCTTTACACAGAAGGATTTCCACTAAATCGTCCACACAGGACTTCCCACACAGGGAACCTCCACTGAGGATTTTGGGGCAATACAATAACCGGGAGTACACAACTCATCTCTCAAATACAACACAACCTCTACACTTAGAGGCTAGGCACAAAGCCACTCAAACACAATCACCTCACACTTAAGGGATTCCAACACAATCTCCACCTCTCACTAGAGGGAGACAAATACCACTTCCACTATCGCCTCACACTTGAGGGATAACAAATCAATCACCTCTCACTAGAGGGATATCACAAAGATGGAAGGTTTACAACTTGGTGATCACAAAGACCACAAACCAATTTCTTTTCCCACAAAACAAAGATCCTAATAGATAGGATAGAAGATAAGCTCAAGTGTGAGAAATAAAGAGTCTAAAAATCAAAATCATGAAGAAAAACTCTTGGAAAAACTTCTAGAATTGATATAAAAATGAAGATAAAAAACAATCCCAAAGACTTTCTTTTTCTTTGAATTTTTCAACCCTTTAAAATAAAATAAAGATGAAATCTTTTTGGCTCTAAAACTCTTTTGAAAACTTGTATTAAAACACTAGAGAAGATGAAAATTTTTGCTCTAAAAATTCTTATCAAAAACCAACTCAAATGGGGGTATTTATACCCCCATTTGAAAATCTGCCCGTTGGAGCTGAAAAGGGCCAGAATGCCCTTCCGGTCGATAAGCCAACAGTCAAATTTTTGACCGTTGAACCCAGCAGTCGACCGCCCAGTCGACCGTGCCAGATCCAGAGAGCAATTGCTCTCTGGTCGGTCGACCGCCCAGTCGACCGGGCCAAGGCTTACGGTCGACCTCCCGGTCGACCGCCCCCACCTGAGAGTGGGGTGACTTCAGTCGGTCGACTGCACGGTCGATCGGCCAAGCAAACTTAGCCTTTGTGCACGTCTCGTGCACATCGGTCGACCGGTCCGGTCGACCGTCCCAGTCGACCGCCAGAGCCTGGCAGGGATAATTTCAGGATTTAAAAACTGGTCTTTTTAACTTCAAATAAATCCTATAAAAACACATAAATTCCACAAAAATCAGTTCATGTTATATCTTTGAAATACAAACATGTTTGAGTAAAAATCAAACCATTTACAAACAATTTGAACCATTTTTGTGACTTGAAAAATTTGCTTAATCCAAATTCTGTATTTTCCAAAACTTAGATTTTTGAAATGAAAATCTGATTTTTCCAAAACACATGTAAGTACAAAAACATGATACTTAAACAACTTTGAAGCATATAGTATATGGATAGAATCAAATATACATGAAAGAGATATATATCAATATTTTTGACATTAAATCCGAAAATAAGTTTTGTTTAAATACAAAACCCAATACATGAATAGGTTATCAAAATATGCTTTTCTAAGAATATGAAGCATACATGTATATAGATCAAATCTAATAAACATTAAACCATGTAAACTTGTTTTGATTCTATCTATTCATGAAAACCAAGATCGGTTAAACTGAAAACCAAAACCAATAAACATGAAACTTAAAACAAGTGTGTGTGTTGTGAACTTGAGCATATCACACTATCTAACTTTACAATGGATCTAAACAAACTATATTAAAACAAACCGAAGCCTTCTTATAGAACGCCGTCTCCAAGTCGACTCGATCCAAACGCGATTCCCTGAGCTTGACTCCAACGAGTGCTAGATATGAACTTTGCTACTTGAGCTCTTGAATCATCATGTGAAAGCTCCAAAACACCTTTGTTGAAGCTAATCATCTACTAATATCTTGGTTAAATATCTGAAACTAAATATCACAAGATTATTAGTAAACTATAACTACATGAGTTAATCATCATCAAAACTAGAGTGGAAGGCTCTGGGCCAACAAAACCTACACTAAAAAAGAAGAAAAAACTAGCCTGAAGTCTATCTCTGCATGATCGCTCTCATTTGCCTTTGAGATTGCAGGTATTTATAGGAGAAATGCAGAGGATACAGGAGTAATAAGATAGGAAAAGCTGGATATTTCTGAATTTAAATTCTCCCCTTATCTTTAAACTTGATTTGATGTGGATATTCAGTTCAGATCTGCAGCTTGTTGGCATGTTAATTGCTGAATATAACTTACCAATGATATAATTACAAATAGTGATCAATTTAAGAGTTGTAGCCTTTAAATCTTCTTTCTGGATCATCTTGAATCATCAGATTTAATTTTTGATAGCGAAAGTTATGATTCAAATACTAAAATATATCCAGTCAAAATTGCTTCATCTCATCCGTTGATCTTCTCTCTATCCATTTATCCCTTTGGATGTTGAATTTGGACTGTGTATTTGACGTTATCCACGGTTGATCTTTAACTAACCAAAATGGATTTATAGAAATCTGAACTTTACTGGTTTCCATTTAGAGTTATCTTTTTTATTTGCTTTGATCTACAGCTAAACATTTGCCCCAATCCTTGATTTATTCTAACTAGATCTGGGATCATCCTCAGCTAACCAAATAAATCCAGTTAAATCTGATTTTAACTGGTATTTATTTGGTTTAATTCTCTTTCTCTTCATGATTATCTTCTACGAAATAGACATTTAAGACAAGAAAATTAGCAGATTTATTACACGATAAATGTAGGAGTGTAATGAAAAGAATGCAAAATACGAGTACGATCACATCTGATCTATGAAAGGAAAGATAATTGGTCTTACGTGTGGCAATGTTCAGTTTGTGATAATCAATACATACTCGTACTGTAACGCCACGATCCCGCGGGTACTGAGACGTCACTGCGACGTATGTACGCAGGTCGAAAATACCCTCATGTATATATGCTAAGCATCAATATAGGCAAGAATCAGAGTGCGGAAGCATAGTGGTCATATACAATCCAACAGAAAAGTACAAGTACATAGTTATCATAGAGAGTGATATAATATTATAAGAATATTATATCATCAAAAGTACATCATATGAAGAGATATACAAAAGCTGAGAGGTGCTCATGAGCAGCAAGAGAGGTCTCGAGAACCAAATAGGAGAGGACTGGGAGAAAGAGCTGCGGCGATAATCCAAGCTTCTGCTGCGCTCCGATCGTCACAGAAGGATCCGCTGCGCACTCTGATCAGCTACAGCAAGGTCAACAAGGTCCGATCTCTAGGATTTGTGTTGGCCCAGAGGCCTTCCACTCTAGTTTTGATGATGATTAACTCATGAAGTTATGTTTACTAATAACCTTGTGATGTTAGTTTCAGATACTTAACCAAGATATTAGTAGGTGATTAGCTTCAACAAAGGAGTTTTAGAGCTTCTCACATGGTGATTCAAGAGCGTGAGCATCAAAGATCATATATAGCACTCGTTGGAGTTAAGCTCGGTGGATCACGGTTTGGATCGAGTCGGCTTGAAGACGGAGTTCGTCAAGAAGACTTCGGTACTTAGTTTAGTTTATGTTTTAGATCCATTTGTAAAGACTAGATAGTGTGATATGCTCAAGTTCACAACACACACATTTGTTTAAGTTTTCATGTTTTGGTTTTCGGTTTTGGTTTAACCGATCTTGGTTTTCATGAATAGATAGATTCAAAACAAGTTTACATGGTTTAATGTATATTAGATTTGTTCTATATACATGCATGCTTCAACTATTTAAACAAACTTATTTTGATATGCCTATTCATCTGTTTGGAGTTTTGTGTTTTAACAAAACATATTTTTGGATTTATAGTCAAAAACATTGATATATATCTTTATATATATATTGGAGTATATCCATATACTACATGCCTAAAAGTTGTTTAAATATCATGTTTTTGTATTTGGATGAGTTTTGGAGAAATCGGATTTCCATTTGAAAAATTTAAGTTTTGAAAAATACAGTTTTTGGTTTTCGGCAAAATTTCCATAACACAAAAAGAGTTCAAAATGTTTGTAACTTGGTTTGATTTTTACTCAAACAAGTTTGTATATTAATGTATTATACTGAACTTATTTTTGTGGATTTTTAGAGATTTTATGGGATTTATTTGAGAATTAAAAACCCTATTTTTCAGTCCCTTAATTGCTTCTGCCAGGCCCTGGCGGTCGACTATGCCGGTCGACCGGACCAGGAGCCGGTCGACCGGAACGGTCGACCGGACGTGCACGAGACGTGCACAAAGGCCATAGGTTTTGGCCGGTCGACCGGGCGGTCGACCGACTGAAGTCCCCTTACTCTTGGGTAAGGGCGGTCGACCGGTGGTTGGCAACGGTCAAAATCGACCGTTGGCCGGTCTACCGGCCGGTCGACCGGATGGTCAAATCTGACCATATTTGCAGCCAACAGCCAGTTTTTTAAAGAGGCTATAAAAACCCCATTTGAGAGAGGTTTTCTCCAAGAATTTTCAAAGCAAAAATTTCCTACTTCCTAAGTGTTTTCAGCAAAAGGTTTTGAGTTCAAATTCCTATTATCTATTTGTTTTTAAAGTGTTTTTATTTCAAAGAAAATAGTCTTTTGGGAATTAGTTTTTGGTCTAAAAATTCAATATCTATTTGGTGTTTTTCCCAAATGATTTTCTTTGATCAAAACACTTTGTTTTCCATACTTGAGCCATATCATTCTATCCTATCTATTAGGATCTTTATTTGTGAAAGAAGTTGTTTGTGGTTAAGATAGACCACCAAGTTGTAACCCTCCTTATTTGTGATATCCCTCTTACGTAGAGGTTGATTTTGAAGTGGTGGTTGGCTCCCTCTAGTGAGAGGTGGAGATTGGTTGTGTATCCCTCTTAGTGAAGAGGTGGATTGTGGTTGTTTGGCTAAGTGCCTACCCCTCTTATGTGAGGTGGTGTTTATGTTGCCTCTAGTGAGAGGTTGTATCGGATTGAGAGAGGAGTTGTGTACTCCCGGTTGTAGTTGCCCTAAATCCTCAGTGGAGGTTCCCTGGTGGGAGTCTTGTGTGGACAAGTTAGTGGATTGGAAATCCTTCTGGGTGAAGGCGGGGACGTAGAGCTAGGTGCTCGAACCTCGAAACAAATCTCGTTGTTTGCGTTTGATCCATTGACTCTAACTCTCTCTCTTTATATTGTGCCATTGCATCATTTCATATTGCTCATTCATATTATATGCTTGGCTTGTTTGTGTGTGCCTCACTTGTGCTTAACCACGAGAGCTTCATATAGTGCCTCAACTCTTATTCAGAGGAATCAAGAGGAGTTAGTTCAGAGTCCTTCACCAGAAATTCGGCTACACTCGTTGGTTGCATTAAGTATTGTTGCAATTTAGTTTTAATTTCCGCATTTAGTTCATTAGATTAGCCATACACCTATTCACCCCGCTCTAGGTGTACCTTCAATTGGTATCAGAGCCTACACTCCTGATATTTGGTTTAACCACCTAGGAGTGTGATCTTGGTTAGCTAATCTATCATTTGCATTTGCACATTTATATTGTTTACACACACACATGGATTGCTTGTTACCTCCCATGTTTGATGTCTCCAACATTGACATGTGGAAATTTAGGATGTCCATGTACTTGAAAACCCTAGGCTTGCATGTTTTCCTTGCCGCTACCAAGAAATCCTATCTTGGTAATAGCAATCATATAGAGGCCAATGCACAATCCCTTGAGGCACTTAGAAGCACGCTAAACAAAGGATATCTTATGATTGTTTCTAACTGTGATTCCAGCTTTGCAGTGTGGAACACGTTGACCTCCTCCAAGCTTCAATTGTCAATCCAAATGGAGGACGAATCTAGTGGAGAATCCGAGCAACATTGCTACATGGTCCAAGGGAATGACTCCCTTGAGGTATATTCGGAATCTCAATTAGATAATGATGATGCTAGTTCTTCTTGTGATGAATATATTGATGCCAATACCTTGAATGAAGAACTATCTATTGTATGTGAAAAATTGTTAGAAAAATATAATCTTTTGAAAAAGAAGAGTTTTGAACTTAACAAAGAAAATAAGGATTTATGTTCAAAACTTGATTTGGTTTTACAAGAGAAGGAAGAGATTTCAAGTGAACGTGACTCACTTAAATCTCAACTAGACCTTGTCCTAAAGGAAAATGAGTTTTTGAAAAATAGAAATGATTGTAATGATGTTTTGAAGAAAAATAAAGTTATATCTTCAAAACTTGTTTTTTTGTAAAAGAAAATGATTCTTTGAAAAACAAAATTGATTTGATTTCAAAAGATTTAGAAGTTTGTTTAAAGAAAAATGAATTTTTGAAAAATGATATAGATTCACATGTTTGCCATGCTAGTGTAGCTTCACTTTCTAGCTCACCTATTGCATGCTCCACTTCTTCTATAATTGAAAATGATATAAATTTGTTAAATAAGAATATGGATTGTTTGGGCTCCACTTTGAGCCGTTGTGTCATGAACCACTCACGTTTGGAATCTATATTTCAAAAGAAACAAGTTCCATCTTTACATGCACACCACACACGGCATACACATGCTTCGCACGCTCATGCACATCACACATTGTATGCTCATGTGTATACTTGTACACATTGTGGACGTAAGGGCCACCTTGCTAAGTTTTGCTATGATCTTGTACATGGTTCAAATTTAGCAACTAAATTTATTTGAGTTAGGAAAGGAACTAACCCCCATGGACACAAAAGAGTGTGGGTACCAAAGACCACCCCTATTGTTTTTGATGTAGGTGTGGGCTCTCGCATGACATGAGAGTAATTGTGCCTTGAGGTGGGTGCGTTCCGAGCTTAAAGAAAACTATTTGGATGCATTACCTTCAAGGGGAGTTTGGTGGGAGGACCACCTTGTTTTGGAGACATGGAGAGTTGTCTTCTAGGTTTTGGTAACTATCCCTTACTCCTCATTTATGTTTGCATGCTTTTAGTTCATTCATAGCATGTCTTGTTTTAATATTAATTATGTCATATGCCATGATTATTAGATTAGTGATACACATATTTAGTTATTTGAGACACCCATGTTTAATATGGATTTATATCTTTGTGCTCTCACATTTGTTTTAACTAATGTGTATATCCTAAATCTATGCATGTGCATATACATAATGATCATATGAGTTTTTGTTTTGATGCTTCATGTGTTGATTACTTGTTTGAATGTTAGTTTTCATTAAAACTAGAATATATACTTGTACATGTAGTGAGCCACAAATAGATCATTATATGTTTGTACTTGAACGCTCATTTGTACCCATTAGATGTACTAGTATAGTCTAGTTTTGATGATTCATACATTTGACTTGTATTCCCATTTTGTACATGTTTTTCATGTTTGTGTTTTAACTTCATGTATATGTCCATCTTATCTAAACTATTAGCTACACATATACATTTCTTGAGCCACTTGCCTTCATGCATATACTTTTGTAGACTCGCTATGTTTGGATATGTATGTATACTTTAGTTTGTACATGACATACATATACCTTCAAGATTAAATCGTTTTGATGATTTTCATGTTTCATGGAATATAATTTTGTTTTATTCCTTGCTTGAAGGATTTCGTACTAGTTTTCAAATTTTTCTTAAAACTAATTCGTATTCTTCATTATGGTAGAGCTTTTCAAACATACTATATTTTCAAATCTATTTTTGAAAACCCCACCCATTTAAGGGCGGTTAGTTGGGCGACCATGCCTTGTATGCTTATTATTGAAAATCCTTTTAAACATGTGCATGAAATGGGTGGTAGGTAATATGAGTTATACACTTGATCATGTTATGTTTTCAATTGGTATCATTGGATTGTTTCAATTGGTATCAATATTGACACTCTTTTTATATACTCATATATATGTTTATATATATGTATGCTTACACTTCAAATAGTATCAATTTCGATTGGTATCTAATTTTTTCATACATATATATGTCTTATTTGTGCTTATTATATCTATATATCTTTGAGCACAAATTTTGGGTATGCTAAGCTTGATTTTTTTATGACTATCTTATCTCAATTGATTATGTTTCAATTGGTGTCCTAATATAAGCTTATGCATCGTTTTATTTGGTATTTCATAAAGGGGGAGAAAATTCGTATTTTATCTTTCAATTGGTATTTTGTTTACCTTTGATTTTCACTCCCATACTTTATGATAAAAAATAATTGAAAAATGAATATTGATTTTAATTTGGTATCTTATGTTCAAAATGAAAAATACTTTCAATTGGTATCAAGATGTTTATTTGTTTACCTTCAATTTGGTATCACAAATGATTTTATTTCATATGGTATCTATATCTTGTGATATCTTAATTTAAGAAAAATTCAAAATTTGTAATGTTTATTTACAATTGATATCTTAAAATTTGATTTACTAAGATATCTCAAAATTTTGTTTTAATAAGAAAATTAAAAATGTTTTGATTTATATTGCCTATATGCAAGGAGAGCTTAACATCTCTTCTACATATAGATTCATGTTGAGTGTATCTTATATTGAGGAGCTCGATAACTCTTCTTTATGCGATACACGTGTGTAGGGGGAGCTTCACATCTCCTCTTATGCATTGCATATTATGTGTTATGTGAATTAGGGCTTGTCATCCCTTCTTCATGTAATGCATGTATGTAGGGAAGCTAACTTAGCGTCTTCCTCTTCATGAATGTATACCGCATATATCTTTTATTGATTGATTTGAGTTCACCTCTTTGTGGGGGTGAACATTGTTTTTGTGTTTACTTTAACCCCTTTGTTGATGATTGACAAAAATGGGGAGAAGTATTTCAGTATATATGCATGTTTTGGAAAAGATTTCTTGTTTATGCATATTGTTTTGTTTTGCTAAGAGGAGAAAAGAATTTAATGTGTTTCATACTTGTTTATGCATGTTTATCTCCTTATATTTGCATACATGTTTGTTTAGATTCATGCGCTTCATTGCCATATATTATTATTTATTGTGATGCATGAGTTAAGGGGGAGCTTCTTTGAAGCTTTACTTTAATCCATGCATATATAACTCCATGAGTTTTATCATCATCAAAAAGGGAGAGATTGTTGGCCCAGAGGCCTTCCACTGTAGTTTTGATGATGATTAACTCATGAAGTTATATTTACTAATAATCTTGTGATGTTAGTTTCAGATACTTAACAAATATATTAGTAGGTGATTAGCTTCAACAAAAAAGTTTTGGAGCTTCTCACATGGTGATTCAAGAGCCCGAGCGTCAAAGATCATATATAGCACTCGTTGGAGTCAAGCTCGGTGGATCACGGTTTGGATCGAGTCGGCTTGAAGACGGAGTTCGTCAAGAAGACTTCGGTACTTAGTTTAGTTTATGTTTTAGATCCATTTATAAAGACTAGATAGTGTGATATGCTCAAGTTCACAACACACACATTTATTTAAGTTTTCATGTTTTGGTTTTCGGTTTTGGTTTAACCGATCCTGATTTTCATGAATAGATAGATTCAAAACAAGTTTACATGGTTTAATGTACATTAGATTTGTTCTATATACATGCATGCTTCAACTATTTAAACAAACTTATTTTGATATGCCTATTCATGTGTTTGGAGTTTTGTGTTTTAACAAAACATATTTTTGGATTTATAGTCAAAAACATTGATATATATCTTTATATGAATATTAGAGTATATCCATATACTACATGCCTAAAAGTTGTTTAAATATCATGTTTTTGTATCTGGATGAGTTTTGAAGAAATCAGATTTCCATTTGAAAAATTCAAGTTTTAGAAAATACAGTTTTTGGTTTTCGGCAAAATTTTCATAACACAAAAAGAGTTCAAAATGTTTGTAACTTGGTTTGATTTTTACTCAAACAATTTTGTATATCAATGTATTATACTGAACTTATTTTTGTGAATTTTTAGAGATTTTATGGGATTTATTTGAGAATTAAAAACCCTGTTTTTCAGTCCCTTAATTGCTTCTGCCAGGCCCTGGCGGTCGACCGTGCCGGTCGACCGGACCAGGAGCCGGTCGACCGGAACGGTCGACCGGACGTGCACGAGACGTGCACAAAGGCCATAGGTTTTGTCCGGTCGACTGGGCGGTCGACCGACTGAAGTCCCCTTACTCTCGGGTAAGGGCGGTCGACCGGTGGTTGGCAAAGGTCAAAATTCGACCGTTGGCCGGTCGACCGGATGGTCAAATCTGACCATATTTGCAGCCAACGGCTAGTTTTTTAAAGAGGCTATAAAAACCCCATTTGAGAGAGGTTTTCTCTAAGAATTTTCAAAGAAAAAATTTCTTACTTCCTAAGTGTTTTCAGCAAAAAGTTTTGAGTTCAAATTCCTATTCTATATTTGTTTTTAAAGTGTTTTTATTTCAAAGAAAATAGTCTTTTGGGAATTGATTTTTGGTCTAAAAATTCTATATCTATTTGGTGTTTTTCCCAAGTGATTTTCTTTGATCAAAACACTTTGTTTTCCACACTTGAGCCATATCATTCTATCCTATCTATTAGGATCTTTATTTGTGGAAGAAGTTGTTTGTGGTTGAGATAGGCCACCAAGTTGTAACCCTCCTTATTTGTGATATCCCTCTTGTGTAGAGGTTGATTTTGGAGTGGTGATTGGCTCTCTCTAGTGAGAGGTGGAGATTGGTTGTGTATCCCTCTTAGTGAAGGGTGGATTGTGGTTGTTTGGCTAAGTGCCTAGCCCTCTTGCGTGAGGTGGTGTTTGTGTTGCCTCTAGTGAGAGGTTGTATCGGATTGAGAGAGGAGTTGTGTACTCCCGGTTGTAGTTGTCCCAAATCCTCAGTGGAGGTTCCTGAAAAGTCACCTAGAGGGGGGGTGAATAGGTGACAATGCTAATCTTGTGAACTAAATGCGGAATTTAAAAACTTAATGCAATACACTCAAGTGCAATCAACAAATAATGCACACACAACCAAGCCAAGCAATAATAAATGCACAATATGAATAGTTGCAAGGCACAAAGTAAAGAGATAGAGAGAGAGTCAATGGATCAAGCGCAAACAACAAGATATGTTATCGAGGTTCGAGCACCCAGCTCTACATCCCCGCCTTCGACACACGAAGGATTTCCAATCCACTAGCTAGTCCACAAAGGACTCTCACAAGGAGTACCCAACTCCTCTCTTTACAACCACTACCTCCTCCTTGAGGCAAGCTACAATCCAACAAAACAATCACCTCACAACCCGAGGGATTAGCACAAAGCAAACACAAGGATCACCTCACAACTTGAGGGATACAACCCAAGGCACAAAGCCAAACAAAGATTGGGTTTTTAACTTGGTGGTCTAAACAACAACCACAAACAATTTCTTCTCTCACACAAAGATCCTATAGAAAAGATAGTAGATTTTAGCTCAAGTGTGGAGAAAACCAATGGGATGGAAATCAAAATCACAAAGAAAAATCCTTGAAAAAAACTGAAACCAAGATATAGAAGTTGAATCAAAACTCTTTTCCCAAAAACCCTTTTCTTTGATTTTCCAAATCCTAACAAAAACACCAAAAAGATTGTTCAATTTGAATTCAAAAACTTCTTTTGATTGCTGTAAAAACACTAGAGAGTAGGAAAAAATTCGCACAAAAAATCTTAGAGAAAAACTCTTACAAATGGGGTATTTATAGACCCCAGAAAAATATAGCCGTTGGCAGCATTTTTTGCCAGAATTGCACTGCCGGTCGACCGGTCCGGTCGACCGTCCAACGGTCAATTTTTGCCCGTTGGCTGCTACCGGTCGACCGCCCCGGTCGACCCAAACAAACAGAGAGCTCTGCTCTCAGCCCGGTCGACCGGCCCGGTCGACCGTCCCAAAGACTCCAAACGTGCACAGAGCTGTGCACGTCGGTCGACCGACCCGGTCGACCGGCTTCAGGTCAAGTCGACTTGTTCAGAGAATAAGTCGACTGATTGAAGTCTGGATCAGAAAATTAGTTTAAAAATATGTTTAAAAATTCTTTTATCTTTTCTAAAAATCACCAAAAATAGTTTTATCATTTTGCATTGATATATAAACATGTGATAAAAAGTTTAGCTCAAATATCAATCAATATGAACTATTCTTGTGTCTTATCATTTTTACCAAAAACAAAAACTTGTATTTTCTAAAACTTGGATTTTTAAATAGAAAATACATTTTGTCCAAAACTCTTCCAAATACAAAAACATGATATTTAAACAACATTTAGGCATGATGTATATGGATATAATCCTATATACATGAAACATATATATATCCATGTTTTTGTCATTAATTCCAAAATATGTTTTGTTAAAAATACCAAAACATAAAACACATGAATAAGTAAGTCAAAACTAAGTTTGTCTAGAAAATTGAAGCATGCATGTATATAGAACAAATCATATATACATAAAACCATGTAAACTTGTTTTGATCTATCTATCCATGAAAACCAAGATCGGTTAAACCTAAAACCGAAAAACAAAAACCAATATTCAAAACATGAAACGTGTGTGTTGTGAACTTGAGCATTATCATACTATTCTAATCTTTACAATTTGGATCTAAACACAAAACTAAACTATGCTACCGAAGTCTTCTTGTAGAGCGCAATCTCCAAGCCGACTCAATCCAAAACTCCTTGATCCACCGAGCAAGTGCTATATATGATCTTTGACGCTCAGGCTCTTGAATCAACATGTGATTGCTTCCAAATCATCTTGTTGAAGCTAATCACCAACTAATAACTTGATTTAAGATCTGAAACTAAATAACACAAGATTATTAGTACACATAACTACATGAGTTAGTCATCATCAAAACTAGAGTGGAAGGCCTTTGGGCCAACAATCTCCCCCTTTTTGATGATGACAAAACTCATAGAGTTATATATGCATGGATTAAAGTTAAGCTTCAAAGAAGCTCCCCCTTAACTCATGCATAAACAAATAAACAATAAATATGCAATGAATATTGAACATGAAACATGAAACATGCATATCTATGCATAAACAATAAAAGGTTCTAGATACCAATGAAATGTTTAAAAACAAAACATGCTCTAGATACCAATTACAAAACACAATTATAAAACATGTTCTAGATACCAATTACAAAACACAATTATAAAACATGTTCCAGATACCAATTAAAATTAAACTAAATTAAACTTAATATATGCAAAACATCAACATGCATATATAAACTCAAAATACTTCTCCCCCTTTTTGTCAATCATCAACAAAGGGGTAAAAACAAAAACTAAATCTTTTCTCTTTTTAATACAAAGAAACAACCTTCGATAAGGTGTAAAAGCAAAACCAAGTCAACAAATCTTTCTCCCCTTTTTGTCTAAAACAAAAACAAAGTCAATTAGGGGTGACAATCAATTAAGGTATCATTTGAAAATATGTCAAAGAATAGCATCTTGATACCAATTGAAAGGAAACAAACAAATAAAATTTTTATACCAATTTTAAGCAAAACACATGAAAAAAAAATTGATACCAATTTGACATTAAGCATAATGAATTTTGAATGTCTAAACACAAATATTTTGATACCAATTGTAAATAATTATCATTTTGAACATATGATACCAATTTTAAATTTTTAATCATAAAGTAAGGGAGTGGGAAACAAATACTAATTGAAAGACAAAATCAAATTTTCTCCCCCTTTATGAAATACCAATTGAAATAATGCATAGTTCTTATACCAATTTAAAAGTAATCAATTAAAACAAAATTGAAGCTCAAGCACTAGCATAAATAAGATTTTGTGCTTAAAGATATAGGGATATAATAAGCACAAATAAAACATGTATATGTATGAAAAATAGATACCAATTGAAATTGATAGTCTTGAAATGAGGCATACATACATACAAACATATATGAGTATACAAGAAGGGTCAAGATTGATACCAATTGAAAGAATTCAATGATACCAATTGAAATAACAATAATGATCAAGTGTATACATCATATTATCTACCTCCCAATCATGGTTTAAGTTTTTAAATGATTTTCATTTTAAAGCATACATGAACATGATCTCCCATCCATCCTCCCATTGATGGTAGGGGTTTTTAAAAATAGATTTGAAATCAAGGTTTGTTTGAAAATCACTACCAAAATGAAGAATATCGCAACTAGTTAAATGGAAAACTTGTTAACTAGTACGAAATCCTTCAAGTAAGGAATAACACAAAAATATTTTTCATGAAACATGAAAATCACATGATCACTAAACACTTAAAATCCATAAAGCCATATCAAAGTCTCATGAAAACAAATCATGAGTAAACTAATAAAGTGAGTGTACAAGTAAAATGTGACACATATCAACATGAAAATATTCAATTAAGCTCAAATGAAATTCCTTGAAAACACGAAAAACTAGATTTTCATTTCCAATAGGAATTACCTAAAAACATGAAAATCATCAAAACGATTTAATCTTCAAGGCATATGTATGTCATGTACAAACTAAAGTATACATACATATCCTAAACACAATGAGTCCACAAGAGTATATGCATGAAGGCACGTGGCTCAAGGATGTATATGTATAAATGATAGTTTGGACAAGATAGACATATACTTGAAGTTAAACATAAACATGAAATCAAGCAAAAACTAAATTTTCATCAAGGCTAATTTCATTTCAAGGTATATGTATGAATTGTCAACACAATAAGTATACATACATATCCCTAAACACAATCGAGTCCATATATATATAGATTTGCATGAAAGGCAAATGACTCAAATGGGTATATATGTATATCTTAAAGTTTGGCAAAATTACACATATACATGAAATGAAAACTCATACACAAAAACAAATCCAAAATAGGAATACAAGTTAAATGCAAGAATCATCAAAACTAGGCTATACTAGTACATCAAGTGAATACAAATGAGCGTTCAAGCACAAACATATATAAAGGTTTATTTGTAGCTCACTAGTTGTACAAGTATAAATCCTAGTCTTAATAAAAACTTATCATTCAATCAAGTAGTCAAAACATGAAGCATAAAACGGGAATCATGATCCAACATGATAAACATGATAATCAAAACATGAATTATTGAAACAAAAAGTCATAGTCAACCATATGATTAGCATGACTAAGACATGTGCATAAGATCTATGATTAACATGATAGTTAAAACATAAGGAGAGCACAAAATATGGGTCCATAATAAACATGGGTGTCTCAACAACTAATCATGTCAAGCATAAGTCTAATAAACATGGGTGTCTCAACAACTAATCATGTCAAGCATAAGTCTAATAAACATGGCAAACATCATACTAATCATGAAACAATATAACATGGTTCAATAAAACAAAAATCATGAACATCCAAATGGTCATAATGCATATGCATGTGCATTAGATCTAGGGCATACATGTTAGTTTAAACAAGGTGAGAACACTAAATATAGATCCATATAAAACATGAGTGCTCAAGTGACTAAACATGTATAACACTATTCTAACAAGCATGGCATAGGCATAATGAATAACAAAACATGGCATGCTATAAATAGATAATCAAGATAAGCTTGCAAATAAAAGTGGGAGTTAGAGAATGATACCAAAACCGATGAAGGTGCATCTCTAGTTCTCCAAAACACGGTGGTTCTCCCACCAAATCTCCTTGAGAGTGAAGCATCCAAATGGTTCTCTTTTAAGCTTAGAACGCATCCACCTCAAGGCACCAATACCCTCACGTGATGCGAGAGCTCCCACCTACATCAAAAGTCATAGAGGTGGTCTTTGGTACCCATTTCTTTTTGGGTCCACGGGGGTTAGTATCTTTTCTAACCCAAACAAGATTAGTTGCTAAATTTTCATGATAAATGCGATCATAACAAAATCTAGCAAGATGGCCTTTTCGGCCACAATGTGTACATGTGTACACATGAGCATACGTGTGATGGTGGTGACCGTGGGAAGCACGTGTATGCCGTGAAGGGTGTGCATGCAAAGATGGACCTTGTTTCTTACGAACCAAGGTTTCCAAACGTGAATGATTCAATGTGCATTGGCTCAAAGTGGAGCCCAAACAATCTACACTTTTCTTCAAAACATTTATATCATTTTCAATAGTGGAAGATAAAGTGGAGCATGCAATAGGTGTGCAAGAAGAAGAAGCTATACTAGCATGGCACACATGAGAATCAATTTCTATTTTCAAAGATTCATTTTTCTTTAAAACCAAATCCAACTCTTTTGAAATGAAATCAATCTCATTTTTCAAAGTGAGGTTTTCTTTAAAAATAATATCCAATTTTGAAGATAAAACCTTATTGTTTTCTACAACATCATCACAATCATTTTTGTTTTTCAAAACTTCAATCTCTTTGAGTGCAAGTTTAAGTTGAGATCTTAGTGCGTCACGTTCACTAGCAATCTCTCCTTTCTCTTGCAAAACAGTTTCAAAAGTAGAGCATAAATCTTTCAATTCTTCTTTTACATCAAGGTGTTTCTTTTTTAAAAGTTCATGTTTTTCTAAGAATTTTTCAAGCTTAGAGGCAAGTTCAACATTTAAAGTTTGAACCTCACCACATCCATAGCAAAAAGAATTAGAGCTATCATCTATTTGAGAGTCCGATTGTACCTCATGGGAGTCATTCCCATGGACAATAAAGCAAGGTTCTTCGGATACGTCTCTCCTAGATCTCCTTATCTTGTTGATAATCTTTGGAAGCTCGGGAGATGACAACATGCTCCAAACTGCAAAAGCCGAATCATATCGATCAAAAACATGTAAAAGATTTTCATTGAGAGATGCTCTAAGTGCCCTAAGTGCTAACGCATTTGCCTTTCTATGCTTGCTACTATTTGGGAAGGATTCTTGTGTAGAGGCTTGATAAGCTAGATGTCCTAGGCCTTTTAAATGACTACTCATCTTGGCTATCCAAATATCATGTCTAGCAAAATTAAACATAGGAGGGCTATCCATGAGTGCAAACTAAATGAGTGCAAATGAGCAATGCAAATGAAGATTAGCAAACCAAGATCTTACTCCTAGGTGGTTAAACCTAATATCAGGAGCGCTAGCTCTGATACCAATTGAAAAGTCACCTAGAGGGGGGGTGAATAGGTGACAATGCTAATCTTGTGAACTAAATGCGGAATTTAAAAACTTAATGCAATACACTCAAGTGCAATCAACAAATGATGCACACACAACCAAGCCAAGCAATAATAAATGCACAATATGAATAGTTGCAAGGCACAAAGTAAAGAGAGATAGAGAGAGAGTCAATGGATCAAGCGCAAACAACAAGATATGTTATCGAGGTTCGAGCACCCAGCTCTACATCCCCGCCTTCGACACACGAAGGATTTCCAATCCACTAGCTAGTCCACAAAGGACTCTCACAAGGAGTACCCAACTCCTCTCTTTACAACCACTACCTCCTCCTTGAGGCAAGCTACAATCCAACAAAACAATCACCTCACAACCCGAGGGATTAGCACAAAGCAAACACAAGGATCACCTCACAACTTGAGGGATACAACCCAAGGCACAAAGCCAAACAAAGATTGGGTTTTTAACTTGGTGGTCTAAACAACAACCACAAACAATTTCTTCTCCCACACAAAGATCCTATAGAAAAGATAGTAGATTTTAGCTCAAGTGTGGAGAAAACCAATGGGATGGAAATCAAAATCACAAAAAAAAATCCTTGGGAAAAACTGAAACCAAGATATAGAAGTTGAATCAAAACTCTTTTCCCAAAAACCCTTTTCTTTGATTTTCCAAACCCTAACAAAAACACCAAAAAGATTGTTCAATTTGAATTCAAAAACTTCTTTTGATTGCTGTAAAAACACTAGAGAGTAGGGAAAAATTCGCACAAAAAATCTTAGAGAAAAACTCTTACAAATGGGGTATTTATAGACCCCAGAAAAATATAGCCGTTGGCAGCATTTTTTGCCAGAATTGCACTGCCGGTCGACCGGCCCGGTCGACCGTCCAACGGTCAATTTTTGCCCGTTGGCTGCTACCGGTCGACCGCCCCGGTCGACCTAAACAAACAGAGAGCTCTGCTCTCAGCCCGGTCGACCGGCCCGGTCGACCGTCCCGGTCGACCGTCCCAAAGACTCCAAACGTGCACAGATCTGTGCACGTCGGTCGACCGACCCGGTCGACCGGCTTCAGGTCAAGTCGACTTCTTCAGAGAATAAGTCGACTGATTGAAGTCTGGATCAGAAAATTAGTTTAAAAATATGTTTAAAAATTCTTTTATCTTTTCTAAAAATTACCAAAAATAGTTTTATCATTTTGCATTGATATATAAACATGTGATAAAAAGTTTAGCTCAAATATCAATCAATATGAACTATTCTTGTGTCTTATCATTTTTACCAAAATTAAAAACTTGTATTTTCTAAAACTTGGATTTTTAAATAGAAAATACATTTTGTCCAAAACTCTTCCAAATACAAAAACACGATATTTAAACAACATTTAGGCATGATGTATATAGATATAATCCTATATACATGAAACATATATATATCCATGTTTTTGTCATTAATTCCAAAATATGTTTTGTTAAAAATACCAAAACATAAAACACATGAATAAGTAAGTCAAAACTAAGTTTGTCTAGAAAATTGAAGCATGCATGTATATAGAACAAATCATATATACATAAAACCATGTAAACTTGTTTTGATCTATCTATCCATGAAAACCAAGATCGGTTAAACCTAAAACCAAAAAACAAAAACCAATATTCAAAACATGAAACGTGTGTGTTGTGAACTTGAGCATTATCATACTATTCTAATCTTTACAATTTGGATCTAAACACAAAACTAAACTATGCTACCGAAGTCTTCTTGTAGAGCGCAATCTCCAAGCCGACTCAATCCAAAACTCCTTGATCCACCGAGCAAGTGCTATATATGATCTTTGACGCTCGGGCTCTTGAATCAACATGTGATTGCTTCCAAATCATCTTGTTGAAGCTAATCACCAACTAATAACTTGATTTAAGATCTGAAACTAAATAACACAAGATTTACACATAACTACATGAGTTAGTCATCATCAAAACTAGAGTGAAAGGCCTTTGGGCCAACAGTTCCCTGGTGGGAGTCTTGTGTGGACAAGTTAGTGGATTGGAAATCCTTCTGGGTGAAGGCGGGGATGTAGAGCTAGGTGCTCGAACCTCGAAACAAATCTCGTTGTTTGCGTTTGATCCATTGACTCAACTCTCTCTTTATATTGTGCCATTGCATCATTTCATATTGCTCATTCATATTATATGCTTGGCTTGTTTGTGTGTGCCTCACTTGTGCTTAACCACGAGAGCTTCGTATAGCGCCTCAACTCTTATTCAGAGGAATCAAGAGGAGTTAGTCCAGAGCCCTTCACCGGGAATTCGGCTACACTCGTTGGTTGCATTAAGTGTTGTTGCAATTTAGTTTTAATTTCCACATTTAGTTCATTAGATTAGCCGTACACCTATTCACCCCCCTCTAGGTGTACCTTCAATCTGGACATGAGAATCCAGGGTTGTCAGACGCAACCATGCGAGTACATATAATAAAGCCAAATGGCGTGCATAACAGGTACACATGTACAAGATCAAGCGATGTGATCCAAGTATGCGGGTACAAGTAATAACAAACAACATAAGGGAAATTAAAGGAACGACAGTAAATCATATATATCGATGAATCTGAAAGTGAAAACATGCATAGAAGGCAGTATGAAGAGCATAGGTACATATAAACATGCGGTAAATAAGTTAAACATGATAAATACAAGTATGGGCAAAACTACTTGTACAAGCTCAGATTATGGATTCACGGGACAGATACGTCAAGGGGGTAATCTAAACAAGAAAACCCTCATCTATATACCACATATCTCATGTCACCATCGTCTGAGTTTATACAACTTGAGTTGCCCTAAGAGTAACAGAACTATAGTGTATCAGTAGTAATCATTGTGCCACATAAATCATACGTCATAAGGCAGGGTGTCAACTCAAAGCATAATACTATAACTGGAGAATGTAAAATTGTGTTGCATTTTAAGTTATCCAATATTAATAATCAGTATCGTTTGATATTTCAATCGCCTCCCTACTAGCGCCTCACATCACCGATAGTCCATACTAGAGTTCACACTCTGTAGAACTTACCCGGGTCTGATATGTGAGTACCAGGAACCGAGCAAAGGAGAGACCAAGTATCACACATTCCTAATATTATTACTGTTTGGTTGTTCTATGTTATTCATCCGATTCATATACTTTTGTATGCTCTACCGGTACACATACATCCATTTATGAATAAGACGAGTTATTATTTGGAAACTGATAAATCTGATGGCTCATATTTATAGTGGGTCCCATCCCTGCCTAGGACTAGCTCAGGAGTACAAGCTACTGCTTCTGCGGACTTATCATTACGCACCCCACACGGCACTTCAGATTCAGGCTACTGCTCCGGGGACTTATCATTATGCGCCCGACACGACACTTCAGAAATATCACCATTATAAATATGACATCATACCGATTTTCATCAGTTTCCCCCACCCCAGTGTAAGTTGAGTATTTTTATTATACGTATATGAATTGCCCAAAGATAATATCCACAAGTGTATATAGTATAACCATGATTATCCAACTACGGGAATTAACAGGAGTATAATAGCAGGAGTATAATATCAGGAGTCACCCTTTTTAGGGGTTCAGGAGTACAGGAGTACAGGAGTTCAGGAGTATCAAATATCTGGTAACAGTATAATAATCATGCAAGGTTCCCGTAAAAGTACTCGTCATGAATATGCAATATAATACAGGTGCCACAATATCAGGTCAAGTGTACCAGTACCGGGTGATAGCATGTCAAGTGTCAAGTGTTATTATATCAAGTGTCAGATATCAGACGATTAGTATAGCATGGCAAGTACCGGTGTCAGATATCAAGTAATAGTATAGCATGGAAAGTACTGGAATCAATATCAAGTGATAAGCATGGCGAGTACCGGTGTCAGATATCAAGTGATAAGCATGGCAAGTAACGGTGTCAGATATCAAGTGTTAAGCATGGCGTGGCAAGTATCAGGTATATAGATGTTAGGGTCAGGTAATTAATATGTCGGTGAGAGTCACAACAATAAATATTAGGTATCAACCGGTCACATAACAAGGTATAGGAGAACGGTATAAACATTTCAAACTCTTCACAATCATTTTTATAATAATAATTAATTTATCTTTTAATTAGCTATGCGAAGCCGAATAAAGCGGGAGCAGATCTAGACATACCCGGTATAATACCGGTTCGACAAAGTATAATAATGGCCGGAAGCTATTTATAAAGCATGATAATCATTTATATAACATATACTAACTTGCATAAAGAGACATTATATATTAAAAGCAAGATAATAATTATTAGACATGAAATGATGGTAATAAAGCAAGAAATGTTAAAGAAATGTACTCGCCTAACACCGGAATGAAAATACCGAGAAAAGTCTGAGAAATCCGCGAACCCATGCGAGCAAGCCACTAGCCCATAAATATATATTAAAATATATAAATATAAATATTTATATAATTATTAGTGAGGAAATGAGAGAGGGGAGAGAGAGGAGAGAGAAAGTTGTAGGAAGAGGAGAGAGAGAAAATAGGGTGTTTTTGGAAAGGAATTAGGAATTAAAAGGGGAGGGGTAATGATTGTAAATATGGGGAAGTAATTTGGGGGTGAGATGGAGGGTATTTTAGGGAATGGGTATATGTGGGTTTATTTAGGGAAAAGAAAGAGAAAAGAAGAGAAAGAAAGAATTAAAGAAGGAAAGAAGAAGAAAGAAGAAAGAAGAAAGAAAGAAATAAAATGGAGGGGAGGGGTGGCCGACCACCGCCGGCGCCGCCGGGGGAGGGTGGGCGGCGCGCGCGCCCTAGGGGAAGGGAGGATGAGGTGGTGGAGTAGTTTGGTTGATGGTGAAGTTGTTGGAGGAGGAGTGGTGGTGGTAGTTGGTGGTGGTGGTTATGGTGGTTGTGGTGATTGTTGGAGGTGGTGGGGAGTTAGAGGAGTAGGAGGTGATGATGGGGTGGTGGAAGTAGTGGATTTGATTGAAATGGTGGTAAACTTTGGAGAAGGAAGGGAGGTGGTGGTGATGGGTTTGGACGAAATTGGAGATGGTGGAGTGACGGTTGGATGAAAAGGAGGTGGTGGAGTGGAGAGGGGGTGTGGAAGAGTGGTGGCCGGCGGTTAGGGAGGGCGGTGGGTAGCGGTGGTGAAGGTGGAGGCGGCGTTGGTGAGGAGTTGAGTGATGGTGTTGGAATTGGAGATTGAAATAGAAGATAATGGAGAAGGAGAAAGAAGAAAGGAATTTAAAGCACGGAGAAGGAGAAGGAGAGGGAGAGGATGGGTGAGGAATGGAGGGGGATGGGCTATTGCAGGAGATGGGGCTGCTGCTACTGCAGGAGCAGGGCGTGGGTCGCAGCAGTTGCAGGGAATGGGGAGAAGAAAAGAGAAAAAGAAAAGAAGGAAAAGAAAAATAGGAAAAATTTTGGGAAAATTAGTAAATAAATATATTATTAGATAATTAAATTAATAAAAGATTCTGGGATTGTAAAGTAGAGGAGTGGAGAAGAAAAAAGGCAAGAAAAGAAAAGAACGGTAAATAATATTATTATTTTAATAGGGCAAAAATTTGACTGTTTCAGAAACGTTTCGAAAAATTCTCAAAAATAGTAAATATTTTATTAAGATGTTGGTGAAATTGGATTCGAGAAATTCAATCTACTTTTCAAATTAAAAATCCTAAAATCTTTCGACGGTACCGGTCGACTCCAGAATCGGTGAAATTTTGATAAATTTAGAAAATTTCAAAAATGTATTTAGATAGAAAATGTAATTCTAAGAAGTAACGTGAAAGCCGTTTCTAAAAACTCAATTCCATTTGAAAATTAAAAAAATCTGAGAATCGGTCGACGATGCCGACCGACACCGATTTTGGAGATTTTGTAGAAAAATTCTAAAAAATTCTAGAAAATCATGAAAAATATAAAATATTGGAAAATAGTATTTGAAACTAAAATTTGTCAAATTAGACTACCAGAAAGGTCAAAATGGGTGATATGCCGGTATCGGGTTTCGGGTCCGGGTTAGGGCTGACTCTAAGACTAAGAATTCAGATCCGACATCAAATAACATAAGCAATCACAACTTAAAAACAAATACTGAAAGAAAATTGAAATAATACAGTCAAAAAAATCAGGACAGGTATCTGGGTATGTATCCCGAGAACGGGGTGTTACATGTACCTTCATTGGAAGACGAGTTTGTTTAATTCTTTTTTATCATTCTCTACCACATTAAAACCTGCTTTTTTAGGCACAGCATGGACTAGACTAACCCACTGGCTATCAGATATGAGATAAATTATCCCATTCTCTAGCAATTTCAGGATCTCAGCACGGACAGCCTCTTGCATAATGGGGTTTAGTTGACGCTGTGAATCACGTTTTGGTTTGGCCTCTTCTGTCAGGTGAATCCTATGTTGTACAATGGATGGGCTAATCCTCTTTATATCGGCCATGGTCCAACCAATGGCCTCTCTTTTTTCCCTTAATACAGCAAAAAGATCATCTTCTTGTTGTTCAGTCAGATGAGAAGTTATGATCACAGGGAAAGCTTCATTTTCACCTAAGTACTGATACTTGAGATGACTAGGAAAAACTTTCAGTTCTGAAGAAGGAGTATGATCTATCAAGAGTTGTTCTTCTTACAAGGAAATGATTGGGGTCGTATTTATTGCCCACTCAATTGTTGATTCAACAATTTGGTCATGATTGAAGTCATCTGACTCCAAATCAAATTCATGGTCAGACACATATTCTAACCCCTCTTCATGTTCACTTATGAGTCCTTCAATCAAGTTCACCTCAAATGATTGGTCGTCCAAGTCCCGAGGTTGTTTTCCTAAGTAAAAAAAATTCACCTCCTTTGTCATGTCACCAAAAGTCAAACGCACCCATTCCTATAGTTTATGATTGCATTGCAGTTGCTAGGAAAGGTCATCCTAGAATAACCAGGGTTTGAGCTTTTGGGTTTTGCATGGGTTATGTTTCCAAAATGATGAAATCTATGGGGTAGATGAACTCCCCAACCCGTATAAGGACATCTGTAATTTCCCCCTTGGGAATCTTTACAAAACGATCAGCTAATCGTATAGTAACCCGGGTTGGATGGAGGTCGCCCAGCCCAAGTTGCTGATACACAGAAAAGGAAAGCAAGTTGATACTAGCTCCTAGATCAAACAGTGCCCGTTTATTGTGGTCTGTCCTATGATGCATAAAATGGTTGGACTTCCGGGGTCTTTGTATTTTACAGGGATGGGCCCAGTTAACAACTCACTGATGTTAGATGCAAGGAAAACCTTTTTGGGAATTTTGTTTTTCTTTTCTTGGTGCACATGTCTTTTAA
The DNA here is from genome assembly GCA_038442645.1 of Agave tequilana. Classification (NCBI taxonomy): domain Eukaryota; kingdom Viridiplantae; phylum Streptophyta; class Magnoliopsida; order Asparagales; family Asparagaceae; genus Agave; species Agave tequilana. The sequence goes on from JAVJIF010000050.1 coordinate 2,136,672, forward strand.
AAATTTGGCATATGATAAAACTTGTTGTATGGCATTAAGAAGGGGCACATTTATCTAGACCTGATTAAATATTTTCCTAATCTTTTTCATTTGAGCATTGGTCTTGTTTGTTGCTAGCCTATTAGGAAATGGCACAATAAGCTTATGAGTTTGCTCATCTGTTTTATACTTTTCATTAGACTTGGAAGTGGATGGTTGTGAACTTTAAGATGAAGATGGATCATTCAGAACTTGTAGTGTATTCACAAGAGGATTTTACACTAGATTGTTGAAAACTGGATGATTAGAAACCTTGTTTCAACTTGTTTTTTTGATCTTAGGATATGAACAATATTGCATTGTTTTGGAATTATGTCATCAGCTTCATTAACAGGAAAGGGGTTCTTTGAATTAGGTAACAGTTGACTAGGCAATGTTCCTTTTTGTCCTTCATTAGGAGGTTATGATTGTTCATCATTGAGGCCTGAGTTTTGGACAAGGTTTCTATCATTCTTATCAAATCTGACACTTTCTTATCTGGATGATTTTGTTGCTGATGTTGGTAAGTGGGCTGGAAATTGTGTTGGTACGTCAATGGAAAATTTTGTTGATTTTGACGGAAATTGTGTTGATGGGTTTAAGCAGTGTACTAATGTGGAAACTGTTGTCTTGGCTGCTCAGGACCAGACTAACTCTAAGAAAAATTTGGATGATTCTTCCATCCGGGGTTGTACGTCTTGGGGTAAGGATTATAATTGGGTCTGGAGTAGGCTGCATTCAACTATCAGGGAACATCTATTGAGTTTGGTAAACCGGACACTCCTCAAATAAGTGGGTTAAGGCATGGCAATACGTGCAACCCGAACTTGTCACTTGTGTTAGGTTGACCTGGTTCACTGAGTTTGGTTCCTTAGCCTGAAGTAGTTCCAATCTCCTCATAAATTGTGTAATTTTAACCTCAGCAGTTATAGAGGACTCAATGGAATGCATACCAGTTCTGAAAGTTGTAGGTTAGTCTTTTTAGGGCAAGATTCACATTGAATGGTTTTCTCAACTAAGGCTTCATATAAGTCTTAACCCTGATCCTCATCTTTCTTCAAAAATTCTCCTTGACACATAGTCTCAAGGAGAGTCTTGGTCTAATAATCTAACCCCTCATAGAGAATTCGGCACTGCTGCCACTTTTCTATTCCGTGGTGAGGACACTAGGCTGACAAATCCTTAAACCTTCGAAATACTTCCAGAATAGTTTATTGGTTTCCTGTCTATACTGCATAATGTTCTTTCTGATGAGGGCAGTCTTATGAATGGGGTAAAATTTTCTTAAGAAACACCTTAACAAAGTCATCCCATGATGAAATAAAACTAACTGGCAAGTTGTATAGCCACTTCTTGGCCATGTCCTTAAGTGCAAAGGGGATAAATCTCAGTCTAACAGCATCTTTCCCCAGCTGGGTAATTCTCATTATCAAGCTTACTTCTTCAAACTCCCGAATGAAGTACGCATCCTGATATTCTAAGGCGTATAACCTAGGGAGTGTGTTTATGAATTAGGTCTTCAGCTCAAAGTTGTTTCTATTAGCCTCGTGTAATATAATGCAGGAGGGAAGTGAAGTATGAATCGGATAAAACTTATCCTGGAGTGAAACGTGATTGGTCATGATTGGATTTATCTCAGGAAGTGGTGTGTGTGCAAGTGTAGTATTCCTAACAAGTCTTGATGTAACTGGATCCCCCTGTACCACTCTTGCATGCACAACACAAACAACGTTCACCCAACAAACAATCAAAAAAAGAAAAATAATAAACAATAACAAAGAAAAAACAATCACCAAGCCTATCTAGGATTCTTGGACCTAGACGACTCCTAACTGGGCGATTCTCCCGCGAAGGTTGTTGCTTGAAGCAGACTACCAGCTAATCAGCCAGGTAGGGGCAAAATACGGTGGGAGGTATCCGTGTGTAAGCAACGGGCCTTAATTACGCTAAACCACGGTATCTTCGAGGCTTAATCTCTTAATCCCTAACCTTAGACACTGATTTGACTGGAGTATGATTCAAAACAAGTTCCAACCATAGTTAATCTCCTATTGAGTCTGGATATCCCTAGGGGCCAATGTCTATCACTTTTTAGATTAAGCTTAGGATTGTGAGTGCTTGGAATGTTATTTTTGGGTTAAGAAAGGGTGATGAAATCTCCACCTTATCTTATTTATTTAGGTGGTACCTTAAAGTCAATTTGTGCAAGCGTACAGAATATGCAAACAAGATTCACCCAAAGCGATTAAATCAACTAAGAGATGAGTCCTATTCTATATGTTATGCGCATATACCTTCCTCCAGCACTCTTCAACAGTAAAGTAAAGAAATTGAAAAGACATGTGCCTAGGATGAAAATGTCTAATCAATTTTTTAAAATTTTCAACAAGCTTTTTACTGTTGGTTATTAGTAGGATCCTGATAATGGCATACAAGAAATAATTATTGCAATATGCTAAATTTTGCAAAGCAAGCGACCCTGCAAAAAAGATTATCAGTAGTCAACTCCTTTTTGCCACAGAAACGTGGCAAAAGCCGAGAAAATGCGGCAAGTTAGAGGGTACTTGATCTCTGCTTTCTAAAGCAGAGGCCCAAGACTACTTATATGTTACTACAATACTTAGTTTCCTGTTTCCAAAGCCTGTAACCGTGTAACAGAGAAGAAAAATTCGTTTAGTTCCAAAAAATAAAAAAATTGTCACCCTCCCCGGCAACGGGGCCAAAAATTTGTTCGAAGAATAATAAGAGCAAGAGTTTAGAGTAAACCGTGTAAGTCGTTGTATCAATGTTCAAGCTCTGGTATGTATCTAGAGTTAATATGCTCCTTTGAACTACCGGTTGTTGCAAAAGCTATAACTGGTCGTATCCGCAGGGAAGGCTTGCGATGAAAGCTTTCTTAGTTCTTATTGTTCTTGTTTTTGGAAAGAAATGAAAGTCCTTCTTTGTTTAAGAATTAGAAAAGAAAATAAAGTAAAAAGAAGATGATGAATCTATTTGTGTTAAGAAAAGAAGAAAAAAATGAGGAAGGTAGGATGAAAACAGTGAATTTTAGAAAAATAGAAGACGAAAATGGACTTTGTATGAGAAAGAAAGTTTCTTAAAAATTAGAAGAGTTTTAATCAGATAGAAAGAAAGTCATGACCAGTTAACAACTCTACACTACTAACTTACTAATCGCTTGAATGATTTGTGCCTCATGTAGATTCATTGGCATATTGTCCATCTTGTTCATCAAGTCAAAGAGTTGTCACAATTTGTTAAGGTGTTCCTCTCTTAGATTGGTTGGGTGGCCTCCTTAGATCATAGGCTCCCAATAGGCTCACAAGAATAGAACTTAAGAATTTGATATTCACAATTTAGACATGCATAACAAGAACGTTAGGTTCATTAGATCACCAAAGCCATGGTTTAGCTAGTGAAATAAGAAGCTAGTGCATTAATTTGTTAGCATACTAAGGTTATCACATCATCATGTTCCATCAAGGCTCTTGTTAAGGAAACAAAGCTCTAAATGAGGCACACCCAAATATATGGAGAGAATCACAAAATCTTCATTAAGATCAAAAATAACACTCATCTTCATTTGGAATTAGAGAGACTTGTTAGGCACAAGACTAGAAATTATAAACATCTAATGAATCATATGAGTTAGCATCATCAAGAGTTAGTAATTAGTAGTGTTAGAGGTTAATTAGTCATTGTTAGAAGCTTAGTTATTCATGAAAAAGTAAAGAAAAGAAGAAAACATAGTAGATTAAGGTGCAAGAAATTAAAAGCTTGAAAGTAAATAGTAAGAATTAAAAGAGTAAGAAATTAGAGGAGGGAGAATATGAGCTTTATATTTGATTGTCACTCTCAAATTACAGAGATTTCACTCTCACCCTCTCTCTTTTCTGGAATCTATAAAGGAGAAAAAATTACAAGAGAAAACTAAAGAAGAACCTAAAAAAATTCTAAATCTTCTCTTAAAATTTATGGCTATCCTCCTCCTTTTACAACAGAGGCCCTAGGGGTCTTTATATAGGCACCAGGAGCTTATCGCTTTCAATCGCAGCCGTACGATCAAACACTGCATCAACGGTCCAAGTTCTGCCACAGATCCATGGCCAAACCCGCATTTTCGTGGCAGAATCTTGGTTGTTATGCTAGTGATCGCGTTGACACTCTGTCTCTGCCCAGGTGTACTGTGGGAGCTTCTAGAACCACGAGGATATTACATGGTTCGTTACAGATGTGAGCTTCTTTGAATTGGGCTCTTTTTAATCTCCTTTAAATCCTTTTAATTAGCTTGGATTTGGGCCTTCTTCTTCATTAAAGAGTGGAGCTGAAATTTAAGAGAACAACCATTAAAAAGCTTATTTTCATTGATAATATGCATGAAAATGTGATGCAAAATGATACAAAATTGAACATTAATCATCTCCATATGAAGTGTAAGGTATACATGTGACATGACAGTAAATAAGATACCAAGAAATGTTCCAAGTATAAATGGACAATAATGTATATATATCGAGCAAGTCATGTTATTTATACAATAACAACAATCAGTACCGTCTGATATTTTTAATCAATCTCTTCTTGTGTTCCCATACTACTGACAGTTCATACTGGAGTCCGTTCCCCAGCTGAACACATTCGAAAATGATATACGAGTACCATTATCCGAGTGAGAGAGCAAGCGTCTGATGTCACCATTGTTGGGTTATTAATGTACCATGTACTAGTCTGAATAACTAGTGCACTGATGATGTCTCCATTATGACAACACCCCGCGATATGGGATTCTAGAGGTGGCCCCTACGGATTTAAGAGGTAGCCCCCACCATGTATGTGGTGTGGCACTTAGTTCCATGTGGCACTTAGTTTCACACACCATGTGTCGGATGCCAACATGACCATGCATATAATAGGTATACAAGATAAAAAGAATATGAGTCTTGGTCAATAACAATACTTATAAAAAGAGCATCGGAGACATCCTCGTCACCCAACACCTGGCGGAGTGAGGATTCAAGAGGTGGCCACCATGGATTCAAGAGGTGGCCTCTACTACGTATAGGTGTGATGTGGCACTTTGTTCCGTGTGGTACTTAGTTACGCACATGTTCCGCCAGATGCTGGCATGATTGTGCTAATAATAGGTATGCCAGAGTACGAGTATGTTAACTTATTAACAATATTTATAAAAGGTAACAAGTTAACATGATTTTTCTTTCATTAGTAATGTGGTAATATGAACAAGTATACAATATAATAAGAATACATTAATATTCAAATACAACAATCCTGGTAACAAGAACAGTGAGCCGTGCAACAGGGATACAGGAATATCAATGCATGTACACCAGCAATCTATGTAATAGTGATGCAAGAACATGAAAGAATTGCATACAGAGTATCCATATAGCAATGATACAAATATATGAATGACGATATCGAGTGGAATAGTGTATCCATGTATTAGTGATACATGAATATGAAGTAATAGTATCATGTGTAACAGTATCTGTGTAACGGTAATACATGTACATGAAATGACAGTGTCTGGTGTGATAGTATATCTATATCCATGTTATAAGTATATGAAATAACGATGTCCCTAATCATAATAAACATACTAGAATTGAATACAATAGTATTCAGTGCACCAGTTCGTGATTTAAATGCTATTGATAGTGTTAAAGTGAGATATATAACATGAACTTGTATTCAGAATATATATATATATATATCAAGATTTGTTTTAATTATTTCATTATTATACTATATTTGATATTACAAGAGAATTATGTACTCTTCACAACTATTTTAAGAATTATTAATTTATTAACTTAATATTTTAGAACGTTATTATCAATAGTCCAATAATTACTTATTACCAACATATATAACTAATTCATTTGTATTTTATATTAAATCAATAATCACTATTACATATTATCTTATTAAATATGTTTAGAAAGTAATCATATATATTTTAATTATCATGGTTTACCATTTACTTGATTTATTGATCGATAATTATAATTTACTAAACAAATCAATAACTTAATTAAATTTCATATGATGAAATATGATTTATAAAACAGAAACACTCATTTAGCTATTATGAGAGTGTAGCTCTCTTTCCTAAGATCGCAACAGCTTAAGAATTATCCAGATCGGATATCGAATGCTCAAGATATCACCCAAACACTAAAAATCATATAAATGGGTTAAATATGTAATAAAAATAGAAGCGGTTCTGGGCTCCTAACAGGTCAGGTTTAGATCCAATAACCTGAACCCATAACTTAAGTGAATGGGTTATAGGATCTAAAAACTATTGTCAACACAACACTAAAACAAAGATAATTAGCGTTAAATAAAATAACTTGTAAGAAAGGAAATAAATCTCAGAAAATAAGCAAACGCAAAATATAAGAGATTTTATCCTGGTTCGGTCCTCGTGACCTACATCCAATCCTCAAGCAACCCGCTTGAGATTTTCTTATCCTGATTTTATACACCCAAAATCACTCTTTGTACACAGTTTACAAAATAACCTTTGTCAAATCCGTACAACTCTTCTCTGCACCAAGAAGACAATTTTCTTGTACACCTCTTTTCAACACCAAGAAGATAACCTTGTACAATTCTTCTCTTTGAGTGATTACAAAATATCTTATAAGTCTTGAAACTTGTATGTGATCGTGAACAAAGACTCTTATAGGTGAACTCTCAGAATTCTTCAATATAGAATAGGAATTGTGTGAAGAACAGAAAGTGAAAACTAGTTTTCTGAAAAATAGAATTTTTCAATAGAGTTTGGACAGAAAACTATAATTTTTAACTGGTGTGTTTAGCCTAGGACAACATCCCTACTTATAGCTGCAATCTATGGTCAGTTAGGGCATTTATCAAGAAAAATTTGAATATTAGAACATTGGATAAACTCCAGAAAACCAATAACTATTTAACAGTCAGAAACTGTTAAAAGTCAACTAGGGTAGGGAGTAAGTCGACTAGTATAGGCATTTTTGACTGAGTTAGTCGACTAGCAGAAGGGATCAGTTGACAATCAAATATATGATACAGATATGTAAGTCTCTGGAAGCTACTATTAGTCGACTTACAGAATAGGGTAGTCGAATAATATTGATTACAGTCAACAAATAGAGAGTGGATATCTTTTATAGACAGGACTTATTCGACTATAGACTTATGATAAGTCGACTAGTAACTGTATTAGTCGACTATAGGAAGGGTCAGGTCGACCAATAAGACTATTTTGTGTATGTGATTAAGGCATCTAAAAATACACAAAAATAGTACAAATTACATTTGTTATCATCAAAATAAGTTTCAACATTCTCCTTCTTTTTAATGATGACAATGTGTGCATGTACAAGCTCCCCCTACAGAGAAACTCTAACTGCAGAAAACAGGTTATAACAAATACAGATAACAAGTGTTCTCCTCCTGCATCATGGCATACATATTATATTTTCAGGTGTTAGAAATAACTTATATCATCAAGTATTCTCTTTTCTTTATACCTAAAAGATAAAATATTTAAAAGGTACCCATTATAACATGACTTGAACAAATTAGTCTTTACGATGCTAAACCCAATTTGAATTTGGTTTTCATCTGTTAGTATAAATATAATTGCATGAATTACATATATGATGTATATATGATACAATATAAGCATTTTTATCCATATTATTTAGATTTTTAGGAATTCAAATATATTAATACTTTGATTTCATGGTCTTCTTAAGAAAAGAATTATCATCATTCTTTTTGTAGACATGTGTAGTTCTTTCAACATTAATTTTTGAACAACCAAGACTAATATGCTTATCTTTTGAAAATTCAAGTCCAAAATGATTATATGACATCTTTTGATATAACAATATATCATTTAAATTTTTTTCCTTTATTAAACTTTATCACTTTATTCAAAAGTTCTTCATATTTATCTTTGAAACTTGTCATGTCTTTATCTAAATAGAAATTCATTCATTTAAAGACATAGTTTCTCTTTTCAATAAAGCATTATCTTGTAATAAATTCTCATTATCCTTTTTTACAGATGTGATAATTTTTTTGACAATCAGATATTTGAGAATCTAAAAAAGACAGTTTAGAAACATGAAATTCATTTTCTTTGTGAGGTCTTTCATTATCATTTAATAAAACTTTATTTTTCATCTTTTCAGTTTTGAAATTATCATAAAGTTCATTAAATGTATCTAATAACTTAATATAATATTCTACTATATCTTCTTTAGCCACACTGTCCTCCCAAGATGCCTGATAATTTTTTTTCTTTTTGTTGCCTTTTTTAAGCTTCTTCTTTTTATCTTTTAACAATTGGCAATCTTTTTTTAAGTGTCTAGGTTTATTGCATCTAAAACAGATAGGATTATACTTACCTTGTTTCAAGAATTTTCTGAATTTTCTTGAAATCATTGCCATTTCCTCTTCATTATCATCTGAATTGTCCAAATCTGAGGATGTATGGAACGCAAGTACTTTCTTCTTGGGTTGAAGTTGTCGTTCATCATTCTTTCTGACTTCAAGTTGCACTTCATATGCCATTAAATTATCAATAAGGTTTTCTAATGATATTGTAGAGAGATCATTTGTTTTTTCTATTGCAGTAGTCTTCTTCTCCCAATCTGGTGTGAGTGCACGAAGAATCTTTCTAACTTTTTCAACTTGAGTGTATTCCTTTCCAAGGGCTACTAAGAAATTTGTGATATCAGTGAACCTTGTTATCATTTCAACAATGGTCTCATTCTCCTTTATTTTAAAGAGTTCGAACATGTGAACAAGAATAGAAATCTTAGTTTCTTTAACTTTGTTAGTACCTTCATGTATTACCTATAACATTTGCCATATTCGATTTGCTGATGTGGTCGTTGACACACGATTGAATTCTTCTTTGTTCAAGGCACAAAATAGCGCGTTCATTGCTCTGCATCAAGGTTTACAGACTTCTTTTGTTCTTCATTCCACGCACTATAATTTGTGATTGGCTTGGTGTACAGTGCTTCTATAATGTTCCAGAGTTCATAGTTGAGTGATTGCAAGTAAATCTTCATTCTACACTTTCAGTAATTGTAATTTGATCCATCAAATAATGGTGGACGTTGTGTAGAACGTCCTTCTCTGAATTGTGATGAAGGAAACTCTGTTGTCATCCTTGTAGGGTGTTGACCGGATATGCAGGGCTCTGATACCAATTATAGGATCTAAAAACTAATGTCAACACAACACTAAAACAAAGAGAATTAGAGTTAAATAAAATATCTTGCAAGAAAGGAAATAAATCTCAAAAAATAAGCAAATGCAATCACATGAGATTTTATCCTGATTCGGTCCTCGTGACCTACATCCAGTCCTCAAGCAACCCGCTTGAGATTTTCCTTATCCTGATTTTGAACACCCAAAATCAACTCCTTGTACACCACTTGACAAAATAACCTTTGTCAAATCCGTACAACTCTTCGTTACACCAAGAAGACAATTTTCTTCTGTACCTCTTCTCAACACCAAGAAGATAACCTTGTCCAATTTTTCTCTTTGAGTGATTACAAAATATTCTATAAGCCTTGAAACTTGTATGTGATCGTGAACAAGGACTCTTATAGGTGGACTCTCAGAATTCTTCACTATAGAATAGGATTGTGTAAAAATAGAAAGTGGAAACTAGTTTTCTCGAAAATAGAATTTTTCAATAGAGTTTGGATAGAAAACTATGATGTTTAATTGGTGTGTTTAGCCTAAGACAACATCCCTATTTATAGCTGAAATCTATGGTCAGTAAGAGCAGTTATCAAGACAAATTTGAATATTAGAACGTTGGATAAACACCAGAAAACCAATAACTGTTTAACAGTCAGAAACTATTATAAGTCGACGAGGATAGGGAGTAAGTCAACTAGTATAGGCATTTTTGACTGAGTTAGTCGACTAGCAGAAGGGATCAGTCGACTATCAAATATATGATATAGACATGCAAGTCTCTGTAAACTACTATTAGTCGACTTATAGAATAGGGTAGTCAACAAACAGAGAGTGGATATCTTTTCTGGACAGGACTTAGTCAACTATAGACTTATGATAAGTCGACTAGCAACTGTATTAGTCGACTATAGGAAGGGTCAGGTCGACTAATAAGACCATTTTGTGTGTGTGATCAAGACTTTTAACAAATATCTAAAAATACACAAAAATAGTACAAATTACATTTGTTATCATCAAAATAAGTTCTAACATGGGTTATATGGGGTCTGGGTCAGGTTTTTGGGTTATTAAGTTGCGAGTTTTTTGGGTGTGGGTTAATGGGTATTGTGCTTGTGGGTTTGAATCCAATAGAGGGGGAGAGAGAGAATGAGAGAAGCATAGAAAGAAGAATAGAAAACAGAGAGAAAAAGAGAAAGAAGGAAAGAAAAAAAAAAGAAAAGATAGAAAGAAAAGAGAAAGGAAAGGAAGAAGAGGGTGACCGGCCAGCCGGCCGGCGGCGCTGAGCCTTGGTGGAGGGCGGCGATGGAGGTGATATTAGTGGTAGTGGTGTTTGTTGAAAGGTTGTTGACGGTGATGAGGGAAGCTAGAGATGGAGGATATGGTGGGGGTTTTAGTGATGGTTGATAGTGGGGATTAGAGGTGGAAGTTGTGGTAGTCGGTGGTTGGAGGAAGCGAAGAGGGAGGAGGATTTGGTGATGGGTAGTGATGATGAAACTAATGGAGATTGTGGGTGGAGGAAATTAAAGAAAAAGATGAAAGAATTGGAGGAAGAGATGGAGGAGTAGGAAGTGGAAGAGAAGGAGATGGCACCAGAGTTGGGTCGCCGGCATGGAGACACTGGCATAGTGGTCAATTATGATGGTAGCGCCGGTTAGGTTTTTGGGGAGAGGAAGAAATATGGGAAGATTAAATGAAATAGAGAGAATTAGAGAATGAATGAGAGATCAAGAGAGTAAGAGAACAGGAAGAGATAAGTGAGGAATTTTAACTAGAGAGGAGGGAGAAGAGGCAGTGGAGAATCGGTTGGGGAAATTTATAGAAGATTGTAGAAAGAGAGAGATAGAGAAAAGGATTTTTAAATTATTTAATTAATACTATTTAATTAAATTCAATATCTGACTAGTTTAGAACGATTTTCAAAAATTCTATAAAATAAAGAGTATTATTCTGAGCAACAATGTGAATCGGTTCTAAGAAATTCAATTTGGGTTGCAAACTAAAAATTCTGAAATCGATCGATAATACCAGTCGATACCGGATTGGCCGAATTTTGGACTAATTTAGAAAATACCCAAAGTAGAAAACATGATTTTGAAGAACAATGTGAAAGCGGATTTCAGAAACTCAACTCTGTTTGTGAATTAAAAACCTTAGAGCCGATTGTCGGTATCAGTCGACACTGAATTCGGAATTTTCCAAATTATCCACAAAAATTCCAAAAAATTCTAAAAAATCTAAAATATTAGAAAATAATATTTGGAGTTGAAACCAGTTTAATCTAACTATCAGAATAGTCAAATTAAATTTGTACACCATATCGAGTACTCATACGAAGACACGTATATCTAGGGTCGGGGGTTACAAAGACACTCATTAAACATTCAACAAATATAATCAACTAGTTAAACATGACAAATAAGATATATCACTGAATAAAAGTTAAACAGATATAGTTAAACAATTTAACGAATGTTACATGTTATATTTAAAAGGGTAACAGCGCTAACAAAATAAACACTATCAGGCAAAATAAGTAATAAAAACACAAAAATGTAAACACTCACTAATATCACATGAAATATTACAAATAAACAAACAATTAAAATACTTACTAATATCACATGAAATGATACAATTAAGCACACAGATAAAATAAACAAATAAGATAAATACTCACATGAAATGACACGAATCCGGGTCTGAATCACCATCAGGTCTGCTTGCACGAACTGGTTTGGATCTCCAAATCGGCTTGCATGTGGGGTCTTCTATAACGGGTTCAGATCTCACAAATAGATTGCTAGTGGGTTGCCACATTTGCAACACACGCAAAGAGGGAGCAAGAGAGATAGAAAGAGGCTAAACTCAGACATGCACACACATATACACAGCGAGAAAAGGAAAAGCACACACGGACTGAGAAAGAGAATACACACACATTCATAAATATACAGAGAAAGAGAGGATACTCACGCACACACCTACACAACACACACGTACTCACACATGTATGCACACATATACACATTCACACATGTACACACACCTACACATTCCCACACACGTGCACACTCACATTTATATTTACACAGTACACACAGAACACACACTCGCACACAGAAAGAGAGAGAAAGAGAGTTACACTTGAAAGATAGAAGCAGATGCATACAGCGGTTACCGAGGAGGCCGTGGGCAGCGCTCAGCAGGCGGAGGATGAGTTGATGCATAGAGGGAGCCGCGGTGAAGGAGGAGCCATTGGAGAGGACTTTGGGCTCCGACAGAGGGTGAAGGAATGGTTGGATATTAGCGCGCTATAGAGGTCATGCTAGGGCTCCAGCGGCATGGCGGGAAGGAGAACAAGGAGAGGAGAAGCATGGCGCGAGGAGATGGTGGAGCTCCGACAAGTCTCGGGGTGATCATGGCACGCGGTGGATGCTGGCAGCCGTCAGAGATGGGAAGGAGGAGGGTGGTAGTTGCAAACGAAGAGGGGAGAGGAGAAGATAGGAGAGGGGCTCGCATGGGTTGTGGGGCTGAGTGGTGGTGGATATGGAGGAACAGGGAGTGGGGCATGGCTGTTGGCGTGGGGTGGTCGAAGTGGAGGACGGGGTTGCCTACGGTGCGTGGGTGGTTGCGGATAAAGGTGGGGGTTGCATGGTTGTGGGTAGCGGCACAGGGGGAGATGCAGATGAGGAGGAGAAGATTTGTATTAGGGTTAGGGTTAGGATTAGGTAGATGATTATATATAGGAGATAGATATTGGGTAATGGGTTATTGGGTTTAGGTTTGAGGATTAAAAATAGAAAATAATAATAATAAAAATAACAATAATAGTAATTAACATAACAACAATAATAATTAATAATAATAATGTTAGTTATAATACTACTACTAATAATAATCAATAATAATTAGCAGTAACAATAACAGCAACAATAATAATAACACTAATAATAATAGGTCATAAATCAAGTTAATTAATAATAATAAAATAATAAGTAAAACCAAATAAATATTTAAAAAATACTAATCCGTATTACTAATTAGGGATATTACACCATGTATGATTAAGAAGGAGAAAGATAGAGGTTTAAGAGAGGGAGGGAGGGAGAGGTTTACAAGGGAAGCCAAGTCCCTTGACTTTTTGGAGAATAAAGAAGTGTGTAGAATTGTGGAGAAAAATGGAGAAAAAGGAGAAAGGGAAAGGAAAAGAAAAAGAAAGGGAAAAGAAAAGGAAAAAATAAAAAGGAAAAGATTAGGGGGTTAAGTGCAAATTTTGCCTAATAAATTATTAAAAAAAGAAGAAAATGAAAAGAAAAGAAATTAGAAAGAAAAGTAAAGGAAAAGGAAAGAAAAAGAAAAGGTTAAATTTAATGGAAAATTAAAAAGAAAAAATTTTGAAAATTTTATCAGGCAAAGTCTAAACCCAGTGTTGGTTCAGGTATCAAAATTTCAGATCAAACGAAAGTCAAAATGCATATAAAATGATGCGAATACGATCAAAACATTAAAAACTGCAAAAGAATCAGAGTATTACATGAAGAGTTTGAAACAATTAATTATATTGTTTTCCTATATCATATTACTTGACATGCTACTTGTCTGATGCACGATGCTGTGATACTATCCTGTTTGGTTATCATAATTGGCCGTAATTCATAAGTCATAATTGGTAAAGTTTTATATAGTTGTAAATGAGTTACATACATGTAAGTTTTATGGTGTTTGGTTGGTAATATAAAGTTGTAAGTAGAAAAAGTGTATTGTGTTTTACGGTGTTTGGTTCTCGTAACGTTTAAGTCGTAAGTGAAAATGTTAACCACAAAATTAACTATTTAGTGATTTAAAAGATTTTAATATTGCAAATAACTATTAAAAAATTAATATTAACATAAAAAATAATACAATTTTGCATGACCACAGAATTAACTGCAACTAGGCTGCAGTGAGTGATAATTGGGTTGCAAATGAGTGGTAATTGAGTTGCGTAAGTCTTTTATGAATTACGGTCCAAACAAATACTGTACTTGTAATTGGGTTGTAAGTCATTTACGAATTACGGACTTTTATGACATTTACGACGAAACAAACAACCCCTATATTTAATTGTCTCTTGTATTTGGTTTGTAATATATAATTCACCTAACTCTGTGACACCTGACCGGTTAATTATTTAACACATGTTATCCTATTATATATACAGTGACAGTGATTATGTACTCCTGTATCTCATGTACTTCTGAACTCCTGAACCTTTATATCCTATACTCTTACATCTCCTGTGCTATTGTACCTCTTGTACTCTTGTTGGTTATATTATGTGTGTGTGTGTAATAATTAGACAACTTGCACCGGGGTAGGAGAAACTGATGAATACCGGTATGATGTCGTGTTTATAGTGGTCGTGATACTGAAGTGTCATGTTGGGTGACTATAATTCCTATTTGAAGATTCATATTGGGGGTAATATAAGTCCCAGAAGTAGTTGCCAGATCTCAATGATAATATTAGGAATGTGAGATATTTGGTCTCTCATTCGTTCGGGTGCTGGTACTCACATATCAGATCAAATGAGTTCTACTAGAGTGCAAGCTCTAATATGACTGACAGTAATGTGAGGCACTGGTAGGACTGATTAAAATATCATGCGATACTAATTATTGTTATTAAATAACTCATAATACAATACCTCTCCCAGCTCCAGATATAACTTAATTACCTAACAATGATAATGTCAGGAGCAGATATTTTTCGATCACTTTCTCATCCGTATAATGGTATCCACGTATCAAAGTTCGGATGAATTCTACTGGATTGCGAACACGGTATGAATACCCAGTGGTATAGGATACTAGAAGGAAATAATTAAAATAATAAGCGATATTGATTATTACTATTATTGTATAATTATGTTATCTTGCCTGCCCTTTGTATATTATTCTTGTGCTGCAATAATTACTTTAGAGATTCCAGTTTATCTGGTTGTACTTGCATGCCTGAATTTCGGTACACTACTCTGTACAAATGATTGTATAACTGTAGTGCATTACCTGCCACCTGCCTGAATGATACATGTATTATTGAATTTCTCGACTTGCCATGCTTGAATCATATCTCTATGATAGTAATAGACTACTATTATCCAAACAACTCGGGTTGTATAAAATTAGAAGATAGTGATGTGAGATATAAGGTTACAAGGATTCCTTATTTGGATTATCCCTTCGACATACTGATCTTATGGATCCACAATATGAGCTTATACAACTAGTTATACCCACATTTGCTTTACTTGAGGTCTCAGTTCATGCGTGTGTGTGTGCTTGTACTCACGAGTTTTTCGACATATATGCTTTTCTAATTCAGATTTATTGATACACGTGTGATTGCTTGTGCACGTCACTCGGCTTCATTTACATACTCGTTGGGTTACTTTTTGACAACTCCTGGACCTGCATGTCTAAATCTTGGAGCTTGGAGCTGGTGGACCATTCCGTGAAGATCAGAGTGGCGTAGCGGAAGCGTGATGGATCAACGGTAGATCGTCTGTAGCCCTTTCTTCTAGCCTCTCCTGTTTGGCTCTCGAGAGCCCTTATTGTAACTCGTGAGCACCTTTTATAATGTTCATACTTATATATCTCCTTATAAATTATATTTTTGCACCTCTTGGTGATGTAATATTCTTGTAGTATTATATCATGCTCTGCGACAATAGTGTATTTGTACTAATATTATTGGAATGTATATTATCACTATACTTTCATACTCTGATTCCTGCATGCACTAATGCTTAGCGTATATGTATGAGGGTATTTTCGCCCTGCATATATATGTCACAGTAATGTCTCCGTACCCGCAGGATCGGACTGTTACACCATGCAGCCTCAAACAAGCGCACGATATGTGGCCGCTTCTAGAACTTCTGAACGGGAATCCTCGGTCAATTGAAACTACGAGCGATTCAGATTAGTTAGAAGGAAGAGATAAATTTGGTTACGAGTATCTCTATCTCTAAGCCAAATCTCCATTTGAACTCGATAGTTACACTTCGGGGACAGATCGACCTCATCCACAGCTAGATGCAGACAACCAAATAAAGATGAACACTCGCTCAACTAATTCAAATCAGGATGTTCTGCTTTAACTGCTTCTGAGATAAGAAGTTTAATGTCTAAACAGAGCTGGACTTTGCAGTCTTATCCAATAGACACTACTTGTATAAATAATAGATCTCTTCCAACTTGAAGAGGACGATGAATTAAGCCCAAAAACCCTATCACACTAGAGAAATACCATTGTAATCGCCATAATCATAGTGAAATCTCTCTCTGTGTGTGTGATTTTTTCTTTCAGGTTTTCATGTAAATCTCAGTGTTTGTGTTGGTTTTTCTGAGATTTGCTTTACCCATCTCCATAATTTTGGTGCGTGGATAAATTCCATAGGAAATTACCCACAACGTTTGTGATTTAAATAGTTCCATGTGATTCTTGTGAAGCATAACTATGCTTAGAGGATTTGAGGAATCCTCACATTTGGAAAGAAAAAAGGGATGAGTCTGGACACATAAATATATTTTTTTCTTCAACTTCTTTATTTTATTTGAATACATGTAAATGTTTGAATGTTTATTATTTTACTAAATTGTCTTTGTCTTGTGTAGAGTGCCGATATATTTTTTTAAATAAGTTCTCAAGCAATGTTGCTACTAGTTTTAGCGGTGGCTTCTAAAGCCACAAGCTGCACTGGTGATATTTTTGTTGGAGAATTTTGGAATTACTAACCCCTGATTCCAGATATATATGTATCGTATTACTAGTACCCAATACGGTATCAATATCTGATTTGATCTTCTTGATAGTCATACTAGGCCTATTTTAGTTTCACGTATTAATTTTCAATATTTTGAATTTTTCAAAATTTTCTAAAATTAATCTAAATTATTTTGAAAATTTTCCAGAATTCGGTGACGACCAGTACGCTGATTGACTTCAAGATTTTTAATTTATAAATGAGATTAAATTTCATGAATCTGATTTCACAACGCTATTTATGATCATATTTTCTACTTTTAAGAATTTTTGGGGATTTTTCTGAATTAATCAAAATTTAACCAAATTAAAATAATAATATTAAATTCTTATCCTTATTAATTTTTCTTTTTCTTTCTCTTCGCCTTCTACACTTTTCTTTTCTCCTCCTCTTATTCCACTGCCATTCTTGTTGGCCCAAGGGTACATTCTCCGATTTTGTTTTGATGATAACAAACCACATGAAGTTATTTGGTACTAATCAAGTTCTATTATTTATAAGCTTACAGGGTTCAAGAGATTGAAATTGTTTCATTCTTCCTCTAAAAAAAGGTTTTGAAGATATCAAGTTGATTCAAGGAAGGAATTCAAGCTCGATAGGTCAAAAGCGTGAATTTTGAAGAAGCCATCTTGATGAAGACTTGAAAAGAGTGTAACCTTATATAAGATCTTAGAATGTTTAAATTTTAGTGTTGAATTGATGCTCAAGAATTGATTGTAAAATCAAAGAGATAAGAGAATTATCGCGTAGCTTTGGGCTAACAGGCCGTGTCCACGAGGAGGAATGCGATAGAAGCTTTTCGGTATTTTTTTTGTTAAATAACAAAGAGTGAAGTTGGTGTCTTTCTTTTAAGTTGAAAAAGAAAATGGAGAGAAGGGAGATGATTAAAAGAAAAGTTGCAAATTTAGAGAAGGCTTTGGAAAAGGTGAATTTTGTATAAAGTTTGAAAAGTGATTTGTTATTTTTTAATAAAGAAGAAAATCTGGGCTCACTATCTCACTACTCAACGATATGTTCTTCTATTGAAATCCTTAGTGCCTCAACTTGATCATAGGCAAAAACTTAATATTGATTTTAGAAAGTTTTAAGTAAAGCACATAAGATGCTTGGAAAGGTTAATTCTTTTCTTTAAGAAATCATCTTGAATTGAATGTTAAATCATCAAGAAGTTCAAGTATGAGATAAAAACAGGTTCAATAGATGTTTTTAAAAGAGGTAGAAGTTAAAAAATCCAAACCCATCCTCATATGCCTTCAAGAACACTTTCAAGAAGAAAGGCTTAAGTTAGGCATGCAAATGATTCATTGGGTCTTTTCATCAAAACCATTCGAAAGGAAGAGGGATCAGAGAGAGTAGTAATAGTGAGCCCAGAAAACCGACTTAGCTACTCATGGAAGACAAAGAACAATGCAAGTAAATAAAGCAAGACATACTGTAAAATGGAGTGGAAGAAAAGGTAGTTTGATCCTTGTATTGATGTCACTTCAATCTTCAGAATACAATCACTCAATTCCTCTCTCTCACAGGTATTTGCACTGAATTACAGATTGCAAAATAAAGATACAACTTTTATACTATCTAACAAAGAGCCTAAACCTTAAAAACAAAGAGAAAAACTAAATCTAAGTTTTTGGTCCCTTTTTCTGAAAAATATAGTATTTATAGGCAAAAACCAAACGGGAGGGGACGTATGAAGATAGGGGGAGCAAACGCTCCCCCAACAAACATCAAACGGCCACGGAAACGCGGTTTTGGCCGCGTTTCTGCGGCCATGGTGTGGCCAGGTGGCCACACCAGGTTGGAGAAGCTCCTTCGTTTGGTGATTTTCCCTTATCTCCTGCTGGTTTTCTCGTTTCTACTTCAGGATTTAACGAAACAGTCTTTGATTGTTGGTTTCAACTGCTTGATTTGGGATGATTCATTTCAACCGGTTTTCAACCTCTCTGATTTGCTAAGATCTGCCCTGGTTCCCTGATTTTGAATTTATTCTGAATTAAATCAGAATTTGATAGGCTTTTGGGCTTGTTTCTCTTTCCTATCCTTTAGCAATGGGCCTGCATTTTATAAAGAAAAATAGGACTTATTAATATGATTTATTTAGATAGTAAGCATGGTAATGTGACAACATGTATGCAATATATGTGACCGATCACACCCCCACACTTATCTTTTGCTTGCCCTCGAGCAAAACATCAAAACTAATTCTAATCAATTATTAGACCACTTTCGCAGATCACTCGATTGTACTGAGCATGTGCAACAAGCCGTTAAACCTCTAGGTTACCCCTAGAGGATGAGTTTTGTCTCGTGAGGGTTTTCAGTGAATTGCACCTAAAAATCCGTGAAAAAAGAGAAAAAATGTTAGTTTTTTCGAAAAGAATTTTGAAAGGAGAAAATATTTGATGTATATTTGTGAGAGTTTAAGTAATCTATAAGTTATAGGAATATCAAATTTTTCATTCCTAAACTTAGTCTCTATTCAAAAACATATCATCAATCAAGTAAGGAGTCAAATTGTATTTCTCATCTAGTTTATTACTTTACCCTGAGTCATATGCACCATCGTGACTGTGAAGTTTGACTAAGGGTTCTTTAATATTAACTCCCATGCATTTTTATATTTATTTTTGGTGGTATTAATTCCTCAATTCCATTAGGCTTTCTAATCTGCCCACGTAACGAACCTTTAGTCGGTGACACCCAAACCGGACAGTTTTAGGGCACCAGGTGAGAAAACACCCCTAAGGACTTAAACACTTGAGCAGATAAGGCCTCGAAGCTAAGGGTTTTATTTATAAATGTACCCTTTTCGACGTGAATACTTATGCTTCATGAGGCACAAATACCCAGTTTAATCAGAGGATTTATATATATATTTTTTCCAAACTTATCTAATTATCTTTTGCATAAATGCCAAGGCTTGCTTAGGCCAAAGTACCTAGCTAATCAATAATTAGATTTGTTTATTTTTTTATACATATATAGTTTTTTTTTATAAGGCATAAGAGTCTTTGTTTTTGAACCCTAAGTGTGTAAGTATATAAAGTGTGCATATTTCATCAAGGTAAAGATCAAGACTAAATTACTTTCACAAATTTTCTTCTTAACCCTAAAAATCAAACAAGTCATCTGACTTTGACCAAGTGTAAGAGATCCTAATTATGATTTTCCTATTCCTTAAAATTGACTTAATTTCTTACAAAAAATATATCAAAATATTGTTCTTACCTTTCAAAAAGTTTTTTATATATATTTTCTTTTTTTTTATATTAGTCATGTTAGAACCCTCCCCCACACTTATCTCATGCATTGTCCCCAATGTATGAAGGAAATGTATAGATGCATGAAATAAAATGGAAAAGAGGAAAGTTACCGATACACTGGGTCAAAAAGACCCATAGCTGTTTCATTTACCAGTACCGATTCCAAGAAAAGTTTAAGGCATTGACCATTTACCTTAAAGTCATTTCCATTATTGGTGTCATTGATCTCTACTGCACCGTGTGGAAACATGATTTTTTATAACAAATGGCCTAGTTCATCTTGATTTTAATTTTTCTGAAAAAAGATGAAGCCTAGAATTATAGAGTAAGACTTTTTGTCCAGGGACAAATGTTCTTATGATGTGTTTATCATGAAAAATCTTAACTCTACCTTTAGTGATCTTAGCATTTTCATAGGCCTCATTTCTTAACTCTTCTAATTCAGAAATTTGTAATGTTTGAAGTACGCAAGCCTTAGTCAAGTCGAAATTCAACTGCTTGATTGCCCATAAGGATCAGAGAGAGGAGTAATAGTGAGCCCAGAAAACTGACTTAGCTACTCATGGAAGACAAAGAACAATGCAAGTAAATAAAGCAAGATATACCATAAAATGGAGTGGAAGAAAAGGTAGCTTGATCCTTGTATCGATGTCGCTTCAATCTTCAGAATACAATCACTCAATTCCTCTCTCTCACTGGTATTTACACTGAATTACAGATTGCAAAACAAAGATACAACTTTTATACTATCTAACAAAGAGCCTAAACCTTAAAAACAAAGAAAAAAACTAAATCTAAGTTTTTGGTCCCTTTTTCTCTGAAAAATACAGTATTTATAGGCAAAAATCAAACGGGAGGGGATGTATGAAGATAGGGGAGCAAACGCTCCCCCAACAAACATCAAATGGCCGCAAAAACGCGGTTTTGGTCGCGTTTCCGCGGCCATGGTGTGGCCAAGGTGGCCACACCAGGTTGGAGAAGCTCCTTCATTTGGTGATTTTCCCTTATCTCCTGCTAGTTTTCCCGTTTCTGCTTCAGGATTTGATGAAAAGTCTTTGATTGTTGGCTTTAAAATATACCTAGAGGGGGGGTGAATAGGTGTAATTGCTAATCTAATGATCTTTTTAAACTTAATTGAATGAGTGATGCAACGATCTCTCAAAATACGACTAAGAGCCGAATACCCCGTGAGAGGTTCTGAACTCCTTCCTCCCAATTCCCCTTAAAATGGGTTAGAGGTGCGCAATGCAACCGTGTTGTATGAGATATGATCGATCAAGAGATGGATGAAATGCTATGATGAAGTACACACAATCAACAACACAAGTAAAATAAACAAGAGAAGATTGCACAAGTAAAGGGTTAGTTCTCAAGCAAATAATTGAAGACAATATAAAGCAAGAGAAAAGTAAAGCAAGATGACGCAAGGCAATCGCAAACACAATTGATTTGTTTCGAGGTTCGAGCCACCGCTCTAGTCCCCGCCTTCACCTCCGTGAAGGGTTTCCACTATCCACCGAGGATGCCGTACAAGATTGGTCTACCGAAGACCCCAAGCCCTTAGCTTCACAACTTACAAAGAACTCCACCTAGGAGTTGTCTCCACAAGAATAAGGATCACAAGAACAAGAGTGATCACAACAAGATCACTAAACTCTTTCTCAAACACTTTTACAATTCTCACTCTTTTTACAACTTCTCTATAGTATGAGTAAAGGACTTCTGGCTCTATGAAGTGTGGTGAGAAAACTTCAGTTGTAGAGTGATATTGGCAATCAAACACAACTGAAAAACAAACTTTAAAAGAGTTGGAAATGAAAGCTTTGAAACAATTTTTCTCTTTCTCTTGAAAACAATGAAAAACAAGGATTTTTCTTAGTGAATAACAAAGACTTATTGCCCTCTATTTATAGGGAGAGAATAGGTTAAAACTCTTTTCTTTTCACCTAATTTGACCTGCAAAAGGCCTCCAACAACTCTCTAAAACTCTGTTAAAGAAGAAAAAGAAAACAGTTTTTCAGACTTGCCCAAAGAGGAAAGAGCCGTTGGGCTCTTGCAGGCGTAACGGTCGACCGGCCGGTCGACCGTTTGCCTAGTTGGCAAAGAGCCGTTGGCGCTCCGGTCGACCGTCCGGTCGACCGACCTCTTTGAGGAAACACAGTTTCCTTATACCGGTCGACCGGGCGGTCGACCGAAACAAACCGAGAGTGGCCTGCTTACAGTCGGTCGACCGGGCCGGTCGACCGACAGACGTGCACAAACGTGCACGTCCTGACACAGGCGCCGGTCGACCGGGCGGTCGGCCGGTCAACCTGAAACAGGGAAATCTGGCAATTTTTGGAGTTGGAAATTTTGTGAGAAAATATTTTGAGATACTTATAACTAAGTATTATGCAAAAATAGTCTATACACATGTTTTAAACAAGATATTCAATTTGTAAAAAGTTTGGGTACATGTATATATAAACTTAGGCATAAAACTTAGAAACAAACATTTTAACATAGAATTTTGTAAAGGAAAAATGTGTGTGTGTATCCTAGAGCCAAATATCATATACTCAAACTTTAACATTCTATTCTTACAAAGTTCTAAGGACTTCAAGGCTTCAAGAGGGGCTTTCTCCACTTGATCTTCAATTTTGCATCTTGAGCCCAATTTGAGTTATCTTGAGTCCAAGTCACCTTCCTTTAGGGAAGAAAACACCTATGCAAGATAGAAAACCTGAAACACACTTAAACAACAAATAATATTAGTACAAATAACTAATATGTTTTGTAATCATCAAAACACACTAAAGAAGGGTGATTGTAACCTTGGGCCAACAATCTCCCCCTTTTTTGATGATGACAAAACATATAAGTTATTTAAACAAATAAAGGAAGAAGAGCTTGGAAAGCTCCCCCTCAAACAATGCTATGTAAAAAATAACTATGAGTAAGATACATGAAGCATTGAAAACATTGAAAACACAATATTTTTGTCAAAAACTTAAATACCAAAATTGAAATCAAACTTAATCTTATACTTTTTCTCTTAAACTTATAGTTTTAATCTTTTTCTCCCAAAACTCAAGTAAATAAACAAAAACTCAAACTATAAGCAAACTTATTTCTTTTTCTCCCCCTTTTTGTCATACATCAAAAAGGGTTAAAATCAAAACAAACAAAATACCAAAATATAAATATTTTTAAGAATCTATCATGCAAACATTCAACTCACCACAAATAAATGAAAATCTAGCATAATCTAGAGGTTTAGTAAAAATATCGGCAAGTTGAAAATCGGTAGAAACATAATCAATATCAATATCACCTTTCTCATAATGATCTCTAAGAAAGTGATACCTAATGTCAATGTGTTTGGTTTTACTATGTTGATTTGCATTCTTTGTCATGTGAATAGTACTAGTATTATCACAAAATATTTTAACATGATCAAAGTGTAAATCATAGTCAAGGAGAGTATGTTTCATCCAAAGAACTTGTGCACAACAAGCTCCGGCTGCAACATACTCCGCCTCGGCGGTTGAAAGGGCTACCGAATTTTGCTTTTTGGAAGACCAAGATACAAGACAATTACCTAAGAATTGACATGTTCCACTTGTGCTCTTCCTATCTACCCTACAACCCACATAGTCGGCATCCGAAAAACTCTTCATTTCAAATAATCCGGTTTTAGGATACCACAAACCCATTTCAATAGTGCCCTTAAGGTATCTAATTATGCGTTTAACCGCAATTATGTGAGATTCTTTAGGACAAGATTGAAAATGTGCACAAAGACAAACGGAAAACATAATATCCGGCCTACTAGCCGTCAAATAAAGCAAGCTACCAATCATGCTACGATATAATTTAATGTCTACACTTTTACCTTGTTCATCCTTGTCAAGCTTTGTAGTTGTTGCCATGGGAGTTTTGCTTACTTTCGATCCTTCAAGTCCAAACCTTTTGATTAGTTCCTTTGTGTACTTGGCTTGATTGATGAAGATCCCATCCTTATTTTGCTTGATTTGGAGTCCAAGGAAATAGTTGAGTTCCCCCATCATAGACATTTCGAATTCATCCTTCATGCATGACTCAAAAGCTTGGCAAAGAGATTCATTAGTAGAACCAAAAATAATATCATCTACATAAATTTGCACAATGAGTATATCATTTTCTACATGTTTTGTAAACAAGGTTGTATCAATTTTACCTTTCTTAAAACCATTTGAAATCAAAAATGAAGAAAGTCTTTCATACCAAGCCCTAGGGGCTTGTTTTAAACCATAAAGAGCTTTATCTAATTTAAAAACAAAATCCGGATGTGTAGGATCAACAAACCCGGGGGGTTGTTCAACATACACCTCCTCTTCAATAAAACCATTTAGAAAAGCACTTTTAACATCCATTTGAAACAATTTAAAATCTTTATATGAGGCAAATGCTAGTGTCATCCGTATGGCTTCAAGCCGTGCTACGGGTGCAAAGGTTTCTTCAAAATCGATTCCTTCGATTTGAGTGTAACCTTGGGCAACTAACCTAGCTTTATTCCTAACAACGTTACCCGATTCATCCAACTTGTTCTTAAAGATCCACTTAGTACCAATCGTTGGTCTATCGTGGGGCCTAGGAACAAGGTGCCAAACTTGGTTGCGCTCAAATTGATTGAGTTCCTCTTGCATAGCTAGCAACCAATATGAATCGGCCTCGGCTTCGAGGACGTTCTTGGGTTCAACATGAGAAATAAATGCATAATGTCCACAATAGTCATGAAGTTTAGAGCGAGTTGTTACCCCTTTTGATACATCACCTATGACGAGGTCCTTGGGATGATGTGGATTGTATCTCCAATCCTTTGGAAGTTGTTGAGTGGGCTCTTCTCCATTTGTTTGATCTTCATTTCCTTGAGCCTCTTGTATTTTAGCTTCACTTCCTTCATCATCCTTTGGCTTGTCTCCCATAGTAGGTGTGTCCTCCAAGGTCACTTTCTTCAAGTCTTCATGCAAAGCATCTATTTCTACAACATTCTTAACAAACAAGTTAGATTTCTCAAACTTAACATGTATAGATTCCTCAATAGTCAATGATGACCTATTGAAGACTCTATAAGCCTTACTAGTATTAGAATAACCCACAAATATAGCCTCATAAGATTTAGGATCAAATTTTCCTAAATTATCTTTTGTATTTAAAACAAAACATTTGCATCCAAAAATCTTGAAATATGAAACATTTGGTTTTCTAGAAAAGTACATTTCAAAAGAGGTTTTTGTAGTATTTTTACACAAGAAAACACGATTTGATATATAGCATGATGTATTAATGGCCTCGGCCCACAAATAATGTGGTAGACCGTATTCACTAAGCATTGTCCTAGCCATCTCTTGCAAAGTTCGATTTTTCCGTTCAACTACTCCATTTTGTTGTGGAGTTCTAGGACAAGATAGTTCATGCTTTATTCCATGTTCTTCACAAAAAGTGGTAAAGGGTTGGTTAATGAATTCACCTCCTCTATCACTTCTTATTCTTAAAATCGAAACATCTTTTTCTTTTTCAACTCTTTTCTTAAAAGTTTGGAAATACGAAAATGCTTGATTTTTATGCTCAAGAAAGAAAACCCAAGTAAAACGTGAAAAATCATCAACTAAAACAAATGCAAATCTATTCCCACTTAGACTTTTGGTTTGTGTAGGGCCAAATAAATCTATGTGGATTAACTCCAAAGGACGTGATGTCATGATATCCTTAATTGACTTGAAAGAAGACTTAGTTTGTTTCCCAAATTGACATGCGTCACAAACTCGGTCCTTTTCAAAATTCAAACAAGGAATACCTTTCACCATTTCCTTTGTGTTAAGCCTAGATATGTGGTCAAAAGAAATGTGGCCTAATCTTCTATGCCACAACCAAGAGTCGTCATCGAGGGCTTTTAAACATGTTATATTACAAGACATACTTAACATATCTATCATATAAACATTACTTTCACGAAAACCGGAAAACACACAAGCATTAGAAATTCTATCAATTACTTTACAAGCAACATTATCAAAAACTACATCAAAACCTTTATCACATAATTGACTAACACTCAAGAGATTATGCTTGAGGCCGTCAACTAAAACTACATTCTCAATTAAAGGGGATGTGCCAAGTTTTACATTACCAATACCGATGATTTTACCCTTGGCGTCATCTCCGAAGGTGACGGTGCAACCTTCATGGTATCTTGATAGGGTTGCAAAGTTGTTGATATCCCAAGTCATGTGCCTTGAGCAACCACTATCAAGATACCACAATCCTCTACGTCGTTGGGCTTTGGAAGGTACCTATATCATTTAACAAAGTTGTTGACTTTGGTACCCAAACTTTCTTGGGTCCTTGAAAGTTAGTGTTTCGAACCCAAACATTACGAAAAGATGCACTTAGTCTATCATAGAAAAAATTGGCTAAGTGTCCTTTCCGCCCACAATGTGAACATGAGAACACTCTTCCATACATGAATGCATGATGAGTGTGTGAAGTGTGAGCATGCTTTGGGGGTTTGCCACGATGTAAAGGTTGTGTGGTATGAACATGAGCATGAGCATGGTGAACATTTTTCTTAGGGGCTTGTTTCTTAGGAAACATGGCCTCTAACTTCTTCTTATCAAACTCACTACACTTTTTCAAAACAATACTTAAAGAATCTATTCTTTCCTTAAGCATGGTAATCTCATTAGCATCAACAAATGGGGACTTGCCTGTACAAGAAGTCTTATATTTATCAAATTCATTTTTAGTGAAAACCAAAGTAGAATGCAAGTCATTATTTTCTTTAGAAAGATTTATAACTTGAAGACTAAGAGATTCATTTTCCTTTTTCATTTTTAAATACTTTTTCTTTAAGAAGTCATAATTATGAGATAATTCTACAAAAGCTTCTCCTAACTCATCCATAGAAAGTTCATCATTAGGAGAAGTAGAAGGGGTTACCTTGCTTGTTCTTTCATTTGCCTTGAAGCACATGTTGGCGGTATCAATCTCCTCCTCGGATTCGCTCTCGGAATCCCATGTAGCTTTCATTGCCTTCTTCTTGTGAGGCTTCTTTGAGGTGGAGGGCTTCACTTTATCCGGACACTCCGCCACTATGTGTCCCGGTCTTTGGCAATTGAAGCATATGATCTTTCTTTCTTCTTTGCCTCCTTGCCATCTCCTTCTACCTTGGAATTTCGCCTTGTTGTACATCCTCCGGACATTCTTGACAAGAAGTGAGAGCTCTTCGTCATCTTCTTCTTCATCGTCTTCGTCGGAGTGTGTGGATTGGCTTTTGAAGGCTATAGTCTTTTTCTTGAAAGGAGCCATGTCCTCCCTCACTTTCCTCTCCATCTCATGGGTTTTGAGGTTCCCAATGAGACCAATTAGCTCCATCTCCTCCTCGTCATTGAGTTCCTTCAAGGTTGTAGCTTTTACTTCCCATGAAGAAGGAAGAGCCCGGATGATCTTTCTTACTCTTTGATCGTTATCAATAGCATCACCTAGAGAAGAAAGTCCATTAGTAATCTTTGTAAATCTTGTAACCATATCATCTATGGTTTCATTTTCTTGCATGCAAAAATTCTCATATTGGGACCGAAGAAGGTCAATCTTAGCCCTCTTCACTTGTGAGGTCCCTTCATGTGTAACTAGTAAATGTGTCCAAATTTCATATGCGGACTTGCAATGAATAACTCTAGCTATGTCATCATCATTAAGGGCTTGAAGTAGTGCATAGTGAGCCCTAGCATTGGCATCAAATTCTTTGGTCTCTATTTCGGACCAAGTGGATTCATCACCGGGGGGTGCACTAAAGGGTTTGGTCACGGCCTTTGCAACTCGACTATCTAGAGATTGCAAGAAAACGGTCATCTTAACCTTCCATATGGGAAAGTTAAGTCCATCAAACTTAGGGGGTGTCTTAATACCTTCGGCCATCTTTACTAAGTGAGAATGAATGAAATGATTAGCAATATTAGGATCTTTCTAGGGTTGTTAAGCCAAGAGCCTAGTAACCAAGCTCTGATACCAATTGAAATACACCTAGAGGGGGGTGAATAGGTGTAATTGCTAATCTAATGATCTTTTTAAACTTAATTGAATGAGTGATGCAACGATCTCTCAAAACACGACTAAGAGCCGAATACCCCTGAGAGGTTCTGAACTCCTTCCTCCCAATTCCCCTTAAAATGGGTTAGAGGTGCGCAATGCAACCGTGTTGTATGAGATATGATCGATCAAGAGATGGATGAAATGCTATGATGAAGTACACACAATCAACAACACAAGTAAAATAAACAAGAGAAGATTGCACAAGTAAAGGGTTAGTTCTCAAGCAAATAATTGAAGACAATATAAAGCAAGAGAAAAGTAAAGCAAGATGACGCAAGGCAATCGCAAACACAATTGATTTGTTTCGAGGTTCGAGCCACCGCTCTAGTCCCCGCCTTCACCTCCGTGAAGGGTTTCCACTATCCACCGAGGATGCCGTACAAGATTGGTCTACCGAAGACCCCAAGCCCTTAGCTTCACAACTTACAAAGAACTCCACCTAGGAGTTGTCTCCACAAGAATACGGATCACAAGAACAAGAGTGATCACAACAAGATCACTAAACTCTTTCTCAAACACTTTTACAATTCTCACTCTTTTTACAACTTCTCTATAGTATGAGTAAAGGACTTTTGGCTCTATGAAGTGTGGTGAGAAAACTTCAGTTGTAGAGTGATATTGGCAATCAAACACAACTGAAAAACAAACTTTAAAAGAGTTAGAAATAAAAGCTTTGAAATAATTTTTCTCTTTCTCTTGAAAACAATGAAAAACAAGGATTTTTCTTAGTGAATAACAAAGACTTATTGCCCTCCATTTATAGGGAGAGAATAGGTTAAAACTCTTTTCTTTTCACCTAATTTGACCTGCAAAAGGCCTCCAACAACTCTCTAAAACTCTGTTAAAGAAGAAAAAGAAAACAGTTTTTCAGACTTGCCCAAAGAGGAAAGAGCCGTTGGGCTCTTGCAGGCGTAACGGTCGACCGGCCGGTCGACCGTTTGTCTAGTTGGCAAAGAGCCGTTGGCGCTCCGGTCGACCGTCCGGTCGACCGACCTCTTTGAGGAAACACAGTTTCCTTATACCGGTCGACCGGGCGGTCGACCGAAACAAACTGAGAGTGGCCTGCTTACAGTCGGTCGACCGGGCCGGTCGACCGACAGACGTGCACAAACGTGCACGTCCTGACACAGGCGCCGGTCGACCGGGCGGTCGGCCGGTCAACCTGAAACAGGGAAATCTGGCAGATTTTTGGAGTTGGAAATTTTGTGAGAAAATATTTTGAGATACTTATAACTAAGTATTATGCAAAAATAGTCTATACACATGTTTTAAACAAGATATTCAATTTGTAAAAAGTTTGGGTACATGTATATATAAACTTAGGCATAAAACTTAGAAACAAACATTTTAACATAGAATTTTGTAAAGGAAAAATGTGTGTGTGTATCCTAGAGCCAAATATCATATACTCAAACTTTAACATTCTATTCTTACAAAGTTCTAAGGACTTCAAGGCTTCAAGAGGGGCTTTCTCCACTTGATCTTCAATTTTGCATCTTGAGCCCAATTTGAGTTATCTTGAGTCCAAGTCACCTTCCTTTAGGGAAGAAAACACCTATGCAAGATAGAAAACCTGAAACACACTTAAACAACAAATAATATTAGTACAAATAACTAATATGTTTTGTAATCATCAAAACACACTAAAGAAGGGTGATTGTAACCTTGGGCCAACAGGCTTCAACTGCTTGATTTGGGATGATTCATTTCAACCGGTTTTCAACCTCTCTGATTTGCCAAGATCTGCCCTGATTTCCTGATTTCGAATTTATTCTGAATTAAATCAAAATTTGATGGGCTTTTGGGCTTGTTTCTCTTTCCTATCCTTTAGCAATGGGCCTGCATTTTATAAAAAAAATAGGACTTATTAATATGATTTATTTAGATAGTAAGCAAGGTAATGTGACAACATGTATGCAATATATGTGACCGATCAAGAATCACACACTTGCACAAGTTTTCTATACAAAAATTGTTTCAAAAATATTTTAAAGTATCCCTGTTTTTGACCTGACTTTCAACAGTTATACATGGAACTATCGACAGCTGAAGTGAGCTATCGACAGGGGAATGACGACAAACTCTTTTTAGAGAACTGTTGACAGCTCTTTACAGAGAGTGGGGTTTAGTTTTTGTTGGCTCATTGTCAACAGTCTAAACAGCTGATACATTAAGTATCAGTCTCCTTGAACTGTCGACAGTCTCCTTGAACTGTCGACAGGCTTGCTCTGTAACGGCTAATATTTTAGCTATTGCATACTGGATTGTCGACAGTCTTATTGGACTGTTATTGGACTGTTGACAGGTCCAGTGACCGTGTGAGCTATTTTTGAATTAAAACGAGATTTTTCTCCTTTCTAACTATTTTGTCTTGTCCCTAAACATGTATATTTCACTTTATTAGGACTTTTTCAGTGTTTTATTGATTGGTTTGGCTCTCTAATGATGGCTTGTATATATGGGTCTTTGTAGGAGAAGTTATAGATCTAAGATAATAAGTTTTTGAAATCAAAGTTTTTAAAGAAAAATCAAGTTTTTACTTTCAAGTTTCAAGATCCTCAATTCTAAATAATTCTTTACAAGTTTTAAGCTCTCAAGTCATATTTTTTTCAACTGAAATTTCTCTCACACAAACTCCTTGGGCTTCATTTCTCCACTCAAAACTCTAGGAAGTTGTAAAGAGTGTTTGTGATCTTTGTGATTACCAAGAGCTTGTAAACCTTATTGGCTTTGTACTACCTCTTATGTAGAGGATTGAGAGTTGGAGTTGTGTACTCCGATCTTGTATAGACCATTTTAGTTCTTTTAAGAAAAGATCCTTAGTGGATAGTGAAAACCCTTCACGCGGTGAAGGCGGAGATGTAGAGCTTTGTACTTGAACCTCGAAATAAATCTCGTGTTTGTGATTGTTTTATCTTGCTCATACTCTATTGCTTTTGCTTGCACTTGTGTTTTTGCTTCTCTTGTATTTGCTACTCATTGGTTGCATCATATTCATCATTCTTACTTGTCGATTTCACTCATCTCAATAAGAAGGCAATTAAGTATCTCAACTCCTAATTTAGAGAAATATAGAGGAGAAGTTCTAGAGCCTTTTACGAAGAATCCGGCTTCACTTCTTGTTTTGAATTGACGTTTTGCTTCATTCATTTTTAATTGTTGCATTTTCGCATTAGATTATCATTACATCTGTTTCCCCCTCTAGGTGTACTTTTAATTGGTATCAGAGCCTTGTATTCTAGTTTTTGGTTTAACCACCTTAGAGAGATCCTTTTGCTAATCATTTCATTTGCGCTTTCATTTTACTTTTCACACTAGCTTAATGGCCGTGGTATTAAGATGCCACCCAAGTTTGATGGTTTTAACTTTCCTATATGACTGTGTTCTTGCAATCCTTAGGAAGCCGGGTTGCAAAGGCGTTGACCAAATCCTTTAGTGTACCCAATAGTGATGAAGACACATGATCTGAAATTACCACCAAGAAATTTGATGCCAATTCAAAAACTCACTATGCATTGCTTCAAGCCTTGAATGATGATGATATTGCTAGGGTAATTTATTGCAAATCCGCTTATGAGATTTGGTCACACTTAGTTGTCACGCACGAGGGGACATCACAAGTCAAGAGAGCTAAGATTGATTTCTTGCATTCCTAATATGAAATTTTGCTATGAATGAAAATGAATTTATTGATAATATGATCACTAAGTTTACTAAAATCACTAATGATCTTGCTTTTTTAGATGATGCTATTGATAATGAACAAAAAGTGAGGAAGGTCATTCACACTCTTCCACCATCATGGGAAGTCAAAGCTACGACATTGAAGGAGCTCAATGACAAAGAAGAGATGGAGCTCATTGGCTTTATTGGCAACCTCAAGACCCATGAGATGGAAAGAAAAGCAAGAGAGGAGAAGGCACCACTAAAGAAGAATCACTAACTGATCGGTCACATATATTGCATATTTATTGTCACATTACCATGTTTATTATCTAAATAAATTATATTAATAAGTCCTATTTTTCTTTATAAAATGCAGGCCCATTGCTAAAGGATAGGAAAGAGAAACAAGCCCAAAAGCCCATCATTTTCTGATTTAATTCAGAATTAATTCGAAATCAGGAAATCAGGGCAGGTCATGGCAAATCAGAGAGGTTGAAAACTGATTAAAATGAATCTTTCCAAATCAAGTGGTTAAAGCCAAAGATCAAAGGCTGTTTCGTTAGATCCTGGAGCTGAAACGAAAAAACCAGCAAGAGATAAAATCAGAACACAAAATCAGGAGGTGTACCTCCCGGCTGTGGCCACCTGGCCACAGCATTTCCGCAGCCAAAGACTGTTTCTGCGGCCGTTTGATTATTGTTGGGTGGGTGTTTGCTCCCCTATCTCCGTACGCCCTCCCCCGTTTGGGTTTTGCCTATAAATACAGTATTTTTAGAGAAAAAGAGACTGGAACTTAGTTTAAATTTTTCTCTTTATTTTTAAGGTTTAGGCTCTTTGTTAGATAGTATAGAAGTTGTATCTCTATTTTATAATTTGTAGTTCAGTTCAAATACCAGTGAGAGAGAGGAATAGAGTGATTGTAATCTGAAGATTGAAGTGACATCAATAAAGGGATCAAGCTTTCTCTTCTTCTACTCCAATTCACGGATATGTGTTACTTTATTTACATATATTATTTTTCATCTTCCATGAGTAGCTAAATTTATTTTCTGGGCTCACTATTGTTCCTCTCTTGGATTTCTCTTCTTTTTGAATGGTTTTAATGTAAAGACCTAATGGAATCACATGCATGCCTAAACTAAGCCTTTCTTCTTTGAAAGTATTCTTGAAGGCACATGAGGATGGGCTTGGATTTCTAAGCTTCTACTTCTTTTAAAACATCTATTGAACTTGTTTTTATTTTATATTTGAAAGACTTGATGATTTAACATTCAATTCAAGATGATTTCTTAAAGAACAGAGTTAACTTTTCCAAACTATCTTATTTGCTTTACTTAAAACTTTCTAAACTCAAGCTTAAGATTTTGCCTATGATAAAGTTGAGGCACTAAGAATTTTAAGAGAAGAACACATCGTTGAGTAGTGAGATAGTGAGCCCAGATCTTCTTCTTATATTAAAAATAACAAATCACTCTTCAAGCTTTTAAAAAAAAGATCACCTTTTCCGAAGCCTTCTCTAAGTTTGCAATGTTTCTTTTAATCATTTCCCTTCTCTCCATTCTCTTTTTCAATTGATAAAAAAAAAGAAAGACACCAACTCCATTTTTTGTTACTTAACAAAAACACCGAAAAGCTTCTATCGCATTCCTCCTCGTGGACACGACCTGTTAGCCTAAAGCTACACGGTAATTCTTAACACTTTCATTTCACGATCAATTTTTGGCGCCGTTGCCGGGGAGGAAACGGTGTAATTGTTTTCTAACAAGTTTGGTGTCTTGTTTCAGGGACGTCAAGATTCAGATTTAGCAATCAAGCTTTACAGGAGAAAACTTGCTATTATGTGCCCCTATTCTCGAAAGTAGGAAACAGAATTTCAAGAAATTGAAGTGCAAAAGTTGAATTTTTTTATTGGACTACTAAAAACTCTTTTTTGCAGGACATATTGCTTGCAAAAATAAAATTTTTGTGTTATTATTCTTGCTATATCTGATATTCACAATCCCTATTTTTACCAACAGTAATCTGAGTGATTGTTAATTGTTTAAAAAACGTTTAGACTTGCATTCTAGGCATTTGTCTAATTACGTTTATTTTACAATTACTGTTAAAGATAGCTGGAGACAAGGTACGTATGCATAGCATATAGTTTAAGAAACATTCTTAGGTGATATTTGCTTTTGAATGTTACTTTTCTATATCTTACACACTTTTGAATGTTACTTTTCTATATCTTACACACTTTGCACAATCAATTCTAAAGGCAAAACCCAAATCAAGATAAGGTGGGGAAGTCATTACCCTTTCTTAGCCCACAAATCATCTCCAAGCACGCACAACCTAAGCCTAAGTAAAATCTAATAGACGTTGGCCTTATGGACATCTCGAACTCATTAGGAGATTATCCTAAGGGGGAAGGTGTTAGAATTAGACTCCTGCCAAATCAGTGTCTAGGAAAGAGATTGAGGGGCGAAACCCTAAAGGCTGTTGGTTTGGCTTAATTAGGCCTGTCGCTTTTGCACGGATACCTCCCACCAATCTTGCCCTGACCTGGCTGATTAGCTTGTGATCAAAGTCTGCATTATACCTCCTGTGGACAATCAACCAGTTAGGAGTTGGCTAGGTCAAGGTTACCTTAGACTAGGCTTGGTTGTTTACTCTTGTTGACTATTGGTAAACTTATTTGTGATGGTGTTTGTGCATGCAAGTATGGTCAAGAGACCCTAATTCATCTAGGTTAACTAGAAACATATCACCACCCAAGTTTGAACCAAGACCAGATTCGGTTATGGCTCAACCGACATCTTTGCAGGATAGGTTCTATCCCATTAGAACCTCACTTCCATCTTGCATCCAACTTCTATCGATTGGTGAATATAAGTTTGAGCTCAAGTCTCAGTTCATCAACACACTCCCTAAGTTTCATGGCATAGAGTTCGAAGATGCTTATTTCTTCATAAGAGAATTTGAGGAAGTGTGTCTAATGATGAAAATCCCACACCTTATAGATGATACTATTAGGTTGAGATTTGTCCCTTCGCTCTTAAGGACTTAGCTAAGAAATGACTTTACAGCTTAGCGGCCGGTTTAGACTATTCAACCAAGACCCTCATAGAAAGCATGTGCCAAGGGAGATTCTTACAGAAGAATGAAAATGAAGGATGGGATAATATGAGAATCTAGCTGAAAAAACCATCCAATGGGAACCTACTAGTGAAACCTCGAGGAACTCAAACTCCATCTCTTCAAAAGAAGGTCTCCATTTTATTGAATCATCCATAGCTAATGAGGCTAAGTTAGCTAACCTAGCGAGAAGACTGGAAGCTTTAGAAACTAAGGAACCAAGTCCAGTCAATCAAGTCAGACCAAACCAATTTTCAACTCTGGGTTGTACTTACTGTCAAGTCATGAATCATGTGTTTGAGGAGTGTCCTGTATTTTAAGCTCAACAACACTTTCCAGAACCGATGAGTGCGGCCTTTTCAAGGCGAACAATAATCCTTATGCACCAACGTACAATCCTGGGTGGAGAAATCACCCAAATTTCTCATGAACCCAAAATAACAATGACCACTCACGGTCAAATCATGCAAGCCATTTCCATCATGCCAATAATTCTTCCAATCATTAACCCAACTTTCCCAATTTTCATCATAATTCTCCCAACCATCCACCTAACTTTTCAAACTATCAACAAAACTTTCCCAACTAAGCTCCACAATCTTCCTTCCAGAATCCTCAACTAGAAAGGAGAATGACTGACTTCGAGAGAAACATGAAAAGATACATGAAGAACCAAGATTCTCTCATGCAAACTATATAGAAGTTAGAGGTTATGAGCCAAGTAGCCACTCCACAGAATGAGAGACAAAAGAGTACCTTGCCTAGCCAGCCAATAATGAATCCTAGGAATTCTCAACAAGCTCATTTGGCTGAGGATCAATCATTGAATCAATGTAATGTTGTTCATGCATTAAGGTCAAGAAAGAAAATTGATAATCATGTGTCAACACCATCTAATCCCATTCAGCACAACTACAATCAAGCATCCACCTCATCTAATCTTAATCCTTCCAAATCTGACGAATCTGAAATAGATAAGTCAACCAGTCAGGTGCACCAGCCTATAGTACCATTTCCTAATAGGCTGAAAAACAATAAGCAAAATTCACACATGGATAAGATAATTGAGATCTTCAATCAAATGAAGATAAATGTGCCACTTCTTGATGTCATCCAATAAGTCCCATCCTATGCTAAGTTTCTTAAGGACATGTGCACCAAGAAGAGAAAGACTAATGTACCCAAAAAGGTCTTCTTAGTCACTAATATTAGTGAGCTACTGTCGGGTCCGATCCCTGTCAAGTACAAGGATCTAGGTTGTCCCAGCATTGCCTGCACCATAGGACAAGCCAAGATTAGTCGTCCACTTCTTAACTTGGGGGCAAGTATCAACTTGCTCCCATTCTCAGTTTATCAACAACTCGGGTTGGGCGATCTTAGAACAACTCGGGTCACTATCCAACTGGCTGACCGTTCAGTGAAAGTTCCAAAGGGAGAAATTAATGATGTCCTTATCCGGGTCGGGGAGTTCATTTGCCACATTGATTTCATAGTTCTAGAGACACAACCTGTGTCCAATCCTAGGGCTCAAACTCCTATTATCCTAGGGCGACCATTCCTTACTACTGCCAATGCCATCATCAATTGTAGGAATGGGTCATGAGGTTAACCTTTGGGGACATGACTAGAGAAGTCAATGTCTTCAACCTAGGAAAATAATCCCGTGATATTGAGGACCAAACATTTGAAGTCACCTCATTGAGAACTTAACAATTGAAACTAGAAACTGAGTGTGACTTCGGGTTAGAGTTTGACGACTTTAATCTTGATCAGGTTGTTGAGTCTAATGTGAATTGGGCCTCGAACCCTATTTAAACAAATATGGAGCCAACAAATTTGACTCATCCTTCCAGTGAGCCTTCTTCGTCCTTAGAATTGAAAGTATTACGTGCGCATCTCAAGTACGTCTATCTAGGCGAACAAGAGACCTTCCTGTCATCATTGCCTCCCATTTAAACGATGGGCAAGAAGAAGATCTTAAAGCAATTCTAAGAAAACATGGGGAAGTAATTGGTTGGACTATGACTGATATAAAGGGATTGAGTCCAACCATAGTTCAACATCGCATTCATCTCAATGAAGATGCAATACCTAAAAGAGACCCGCAGCGTAGGTTAAACCCTATAATGCAAGAGGCTGTTCATGTTGAAATTATGAAACTCCCATTTCTGATAGCCAATGGGTCAGTCCTGTCCACGTGGTTCCAAAGAAATCCAGTTTCACCGTAATGAAAAACGAGAACAAAGAGTTGGTCCAAACTCGACTTCCCACGAAGATTCAAGTTTGCATTAACTATAGGAAGCTTAATGCTGCAACTCATAAGGACCACATTTCACTTCCCTTCATTGATCAAATGCTTGAACGTTTGGTGGGCCATGAGTATTACTATTTCTTAGACGGTTACTCGGGGTATAATCAAATTTCCATTGCTCCGAGGACCAAGAAAAGACTACGTTCACATGTCCATTTGGGACATTTGCTTATAGCCGAATGCCTTTTAGCTTATGCAATGCCCCAGTAACATTTCAACATTGCATGTTGAGTCTTTTTTCTAATATGGTAGAACGATTCTTAGAAATCTTCATGAATGATTTCTCCATTTATAGAGATTCGTTCACTCAATGTCTCTACCATTTAGAACTTGTCCTCCAACATTGTGCTGAGAAAAATCTAATACTGAACTGGGAGAAATGCCACTTCATTATAAAACATAGAATTGTCTTAGGTCATGAAATCTCCAAGAAAGGAATGAAAGTAGATAGAGCCAAAACTGAGGTTATTGCTAAGCTTCTCATGCCCAAATGCGTGAAGGATATTAGATCCTTCTTAGGACATGCCGATTTTTACCGAAGATTTATCAAGAATTTTAGCAAGATTTCTAGGTCCTTGACTAATCTGTTAGCTAAGGACGTGTCCTTCACTTTCGATGTTGAATGTATGAATTCTTGGAAGAAGCTTAAGAGAGAGCTTATTTCTACACCAATCATATCTGCACCAGATTGGTCTAAGCCGTTTGAAATCATGTGTGACGCATCTGATTTTGCCATAGGCGCTGTCCTAGGACAACGCATTGATAACAAGCAACACGTGATTTACTACTTTAGTAGGACTCTCAACGATGCTCAATTGAACTACACTACTACTGAGAAGGAATTCTTGGCAGTAGTATTTGCCTTAGATAAATTTCATCCCTACCTACTAGGGTCCAAAACCACCATTTTCACCGATCATTCTGTGCTTAGGTACCTCATGATGAAGAAGGATGCCAAGGCCCGACTCATTCGTTGGATCCTCCTTCTTCAAGAACTCAATCTTAAGATTCGAGACAAGAAAGGCGTAGAAAATGTCGTTGCTGACCATCTCTCACGAATCCCAAATTCTCCATGCAACGAATTGCCCATAAATGAGGACTTTCCTAATGAAAATCTCTTAGCTATCTTTAGGGAACTTTGGTTTGCGGATATAGTGAATTACTTAGTCACAAATCAAACTCTGTCTCATTGGTCCAGAAACGATATATACCGGTTCTTATCTCAAGTTCGGTATTTCTTTTAGGAGGAACTATATCTTTTTAAGTACTGTTCTGACCAAATTATTAGGAGATGCATTCCCGATGAAAAGGTTAAGAGTGTTTTATCCTTTTGTCACGAACTTGTATGCGGTGGACACTTGGTCCTCGCAAGACTGCTGAAAAAGTGCTACAAAGTGGGTTCAATTAGCCCACTTTGTTCAAAGATGCTTATGAATTTTGCAAGACGTACCCTAGATGCCAGATGGTGGGAAGGATCTCAAAACGAGATATGATGCCCCTCAGCCCAATTATAGAAATAAAACTCTTTGATATTTAGGGAATCGACTTTATGGGTCCATTTCTAAGTCATTCGGAAACCAATACATATTGATTGCTATGGACTATATGTCCAAGTGGGTAGAAGCCATTCCTAGTAGAACTAATGATAACAAAGTTACCATAAAGTTTTTAAAAGAGAACATTTTCTCACGCTTCGGAACCCCTCGTGCTATCATCAGTGATACTTGTACTCACTTTTGCAATAAATCCTTTGAAGTTCTTATGCGAAAGTATGTCATAACTCACAAGTTGTCCACACCTTATCATCCTCAAACCAATAGGCAGATTGAGGTCTCCAATAGAAAAATCAAGCTGAGAAGACTATGAACCAAAATTGGAAAGATTGGTCCACCAAACTTGTAGACGCCCTATAGGCCTTCAGGACCGCTTTCTAAATGATTCTAGGGATGTCTCCTTATAGGTTAGTCTTTGGGAAGGCTTGTCGCCTACCCGTTGAGTTAGAGCACCGAGACTTATAGGCAATCAAGTAGTTAAATTTTGATTTGACTAAGGCCGGTGACCTTCAGAAATTACAAATTTTCGAATTAGAGGAGTTAAGAAATGAGGCCTATGAAAATGCTAAGATCACTAAAGATTGAGTTAAGATTTTTCATGATAAACACATCATAAGGAAAACTTTTGTCCCTGGACAAAAAGTCTTACTCTACAATTCTAGGCTTCATCTTTTTCCAGGAAAATTAAAATCAAGATGGACTGGGCCATTCATTGGAAAAATCGTGTTTCCACACGGTGCTGTAGAGATCAGTGACACCAAGAATGGAAATGACTTTAAGGTAAATGGTCAACGCCTTAAATCTTTCTTGGAATCGGTGCCGGTAAATGAAACGGCTATGGGTCTTTTCGACCCAGTGTATCGGTAACTTTCCTCTTTTCCATTTTATTTCATGCATTTATACATTTCTTTCATACATTGGGAATAATGCATGAGATAAGTATGGGGGAGGGCTCTAACATGACAAATATAACTAAAAAAAGAGAAATATATACATATAGAAAAAAAGAAAAAAACTTTTTGAAAGGTAAGAACAATATTTTGATATATTTTTTGTAAGAAATTAAGTCAATTTTAAGGAATAGAAAAATCATAATTAGGATTTCTTATACTTGGTCAAAATAAGATAACTTATTTGGTTCTCAGGGTTAGAAAGAAAATTGATGAAAGTAATTAAGTCTTGATCTTTACCTTGAAGAAATATGCACACTTTTTACACTTACACACTTAGGGTTCAAAGATAAAAAAATTTATGCCTTATAAAAATATATATAAATAAATATATATATCTGCAAATCTAATTATTGATTAGCTAGGTGCTTTGGCCTAAGCAAGCCTTGGTATTTATACAAAAGATAATTAGATAAGTTTGAATATATATATATATATATATATATATATATATATATATATCCTCTGATTAAGTTAAGTATTTGTGCCTCATGAAGCATAAGTATTCACGCCTAAAAGGGGTACATTTTATAAATAAAAACCCTTGGTTTCGTGGCCTTGTCTGCTCGAGTATTTAAGTCCTTAGGGATATTTTCTCACCTGGTGCCCTAAGACTGTCCGGTCTGGGTGTCACCGACTAAAGGCTCGTTACATAGGAGATTAGAAAGCCTAATGGAATTGAGGAATAAATATCACTAAAAATAAATATAAATAAGACATAGGAGTTAATGTTAAAGAACCCTTAGTCAAACTTCACAGACACGATAGTGCATATGACTCATGATAAAGTAATAGACTAGATGAGAAACACAATTTGACTCCTTACGTTGATTGATAACATGTTTTTGAATAGAGACTAGGTTTAAGAATGAAAAGTTTGATATTCCTATAACTTATAGATTACTTGAACTCTTACAAATATACTTCAAATATTTTCTCCTTTTAAAATGCTTTTCAAAAATACTAATATTTTTTCTCTTTATGGATTTTGTGGGTGCAATCCACTGAAAATCCTCGCGAGACAAAACTCGTCCTCTAGGGGTACCTAGAGGTTTAACGGCTTGTTGAACATGCTCAGTGCAATTGAGTGACTTATGAAAGTGGTCTAATAATTGATTAGGATTAGTTTTGATGTTTTGCTTGAGGGCGAGCAAAAGATAAGTATGGGGGTGTAATCGGTCACATATATTGCATATTTATTGTACATTATCATGTTTATTATCTAAATAAACTATATTAATAAGTCCTATTTTTCTTTATAAAAAGATGGCCCATTACTAAAGGATAGGAAAAAGAAACGAGCCTAAAAGCCCATTAATTTCTGATTTAATTCAGAATTAATTCAAAATCAAGAAATCAGGGCAGGTCATGGCAAATCAGAGAGGTTGAAAACCGTTTAAAATGAATCTTCCCAAATCAAGTGGTTAAAGCCAAATATCAAAGGCTGTTTCGTCAGATCCTGGAGCTGAAACAGGAAAACTAGCAGGAGATAAAGTCAGAACACAAAAGTAGGAGGTGTACCCCCTCCCCGTTTTGATTATTGTTGGGGGAGCGTTTGCTCCCCCTATCTCCCGTACGCCCACCCCCATTTGGGTTTTGCCTATAAATATTATATTTTTCAGAGAAAAAGGGACCAGAACTTAGTTTAAATTTTTCTCTTTGTTTTTAAGGTTTAGGCTCTTTGTTAGATAGTATAAAAGTTGTATTTTTATTTTATAATTTGTAGTTCAGTTCAAATACCAGTGAGAGAGAGGAATAGAGTTATTGTAATCTGAAGATTGAAGTGACATCAATAAAAAGGATCAAGCTATCTCTTCTTCCATACCAATTCATGGGTATGTCTTACTTTATTTACATGTATTGTTTTTCATCTTCCATGAGTAGGTAAATTTATTTTCTGGGCTCACTATTGTTCCTCTCTTTGATCCCACTTTTTTTTGAATGGTTTTGATGTAAGACCCAATGGAATCATATGTATGCCTAAACTAAGCCTTTCTTCTTTGAAAGTGTTCTTGAAGGCACATGAGGATGGGTTTGAATTTTTAAACTTTTACTTCTTTTAAAACATCTCTTGAACTTGTTTTTATTTCATACTTGAAAGACTTGATGATTTAACATTCAATTCAAGATGATTTCTTAAAGAACAGAGTTAACTTTTCCAAATTATCTTATTTGCTTTGCTTAAAACTTTCAAACTCATGCTTAAGATTTTATCTATGATCAAGTTGAGGCACTAAGAAT
Organism: Agave tequilana; assembly: GCA_038442645.1. Classification (NCBI taxonomy): domain Eukaryota; kingdom Viridiplantae; phylum Streptophyta; class Magnoliopsida; order Asparagales; family Asparagaceae; genus Agave; species Agave tequilana. The sequence continues at coordinate 2,178,956 of JAVJIF010000050.1, forward strand.
TTCAAGAGAAGAACACATCGTTGAGTAGTGAGATAGTGAGCCCAGATCTTCTTCTTATATTAAAAACAACAAATCACTCTTCAAACTTTTAAAAAAAAAGATCACCTTTTTCAAAGCCTTCTCTAAGTTTGCAATTTTTCTTTTAATCATTTCCCTTCTCTCCATTCTCTTTTCCAATTGATTAAAAAAAAAAAGAAAGACACCAACTCCATTCTTTGTTACTTAAAAAAAATATCGAAAAACTTCTATCGCATTCTTCCTCGTGGACACGACCCATTAGCCCAAAGCTACACGGTATTCTTATCACTTTCATTTCACGATCACTAACTTTCAAGTCTACTCCAACCATCCATGATGATGAAGAAGAAGAAGATGATGATGATGATGAAGATCTTTCCCTCCTAGTGAAGAATACTAGAAGAATGTTCAACAAAGTAAAATTCAACAACCAATGAAGATGGCAAGGGAAGGAGGAGGAGAAGATAGTTTGCTACAATTGCTAAAAACCCGACATGTCATTGTTGATTACCCAGATACAAAGAGTAAACCCACTACCTCCAAGAAGCCCTACAAAAAGAAGGCTTTGAAGGCAACATGGGATTCGGAGAGCAACTCCGAAAAAGAGGTGGACACAGCTAATGTGTGTTTCATGGCAAATGAGAACACACCCAAAGTAACATCTGAATCTTGTCTTGATGAATATGAATTATTCATGAATGAATTGGGTGAAGGTTTTGAAAAACTTTTAAACAACTATAATTTTCTTAAAAAAAGTATTTAGAAATGAAAAATAAAAATGAACTTCTTCAGAATAAATTAGTTGTTATTTTCAAAGAAAAAGAAATTTAGTCTTCCACTCTTGAAAAGACACAAAAGGATTTTGATGCACATAAAATTTCTTGCAAAGCAAAATTTTTTATTATTAATGAAAATGAGATTTCTACTTTGAAAAACAAAATTAATACTTTGAGCAATATTTTAAAAAGTGTGAATTTGACAAGACTAGATTAGAGGCTATGTTTCCTAAGAGGCAAACTCAAAGAAAATCACACACTCCTCATGTTTCACATGCTAACACACAACATCATGCATACTATGCCACAAACACTTCACATGCTCATGCTGTACATGCTCATCATACTCTCACACATCATGCAATTTTATATGCCAAGGTGTACTCATGCACCTATTGTGGTCGCAAAGGTCACTTAGCCAAGTTTTGTTATGATAGACTTAATGTTGCAAACGATCATGTTTGGGTTCGTAACATTAACACTTTAGGACCCAAGAAAATTTGGGTACCAAAGTCAACACCTTTATCAATTGATGTAGGTACGCACTAAGGCTGCAAGACGTAGAGAGTGGTGGTACCTTAATAGTGGTTGCTCAAGGTACATGACATGGGATATCAACAATTTTGCAACGCTATCAAGGTATCATGAAGGTGGCACCATCACCTTCGGAGATGATTCAAAAGGCAAAATCATTGGTATAGGTAATATCAAAATTAACTCATCTCTTTTAATTGAGAATGTCATAATCTCTTCAGGAGTAGCCAGCTTTGTGACAAAGATTTTAAAATTGTTTTTGATAATTTCACTTGTGATATTTTAGACAAGAAAACAAATGCTTATATTCTTTTTGGTTTTCGTGAAAGCAATATTTACATGATCGATATGTTGAATTTACATTACAATGCCACTTGTTTAAATGCTTTTAATGAAGATTCTTGGTTATGGTATAAAAGACTAGGCCATATTTCGTTTGACCATCTATTCCGAATTAATTCTAAAGAATTGGTGAGAGATATTCCTTATTTGAAGTTTGAAAAGGACCGCATTTGTGATGCGTGCTAACTTGAAAAATAAATCAAGTCCTCTTTCAAAGCAATCATGAATATCATGACACTAGGCCATTAGAGTTAATCCACATAGATTTGTTTGGTCCAACTAAAACTAAAAGTCTTAGTGGTAATCATTTTGTTTTTGTTCTAGTTGATCATTTCTCAAGATTTACATGGGTTTTCTTTTTAGAAACTAAAGATGAAGCTTTTTTGCATTTTAATATTTTAGAAAAAGAATTGAGAAAGAAAAAGATTTTTCAATTTTACGCATAATGAGTGATAAAGGTGGTGTATTCATCAATCATTCTTTTATCATCTATTATGAAGAAAATGAAATTAAATATGAACTATCTTATCCTAAAACTCCACAACAAAATAGAGTCGTTAAAAGAAAGAATCGCACTCTTTAAGAAACGGTTAGGATAATAATTAGTAAATACAGACTCCCTTAATATCTAAAGCCGAGGTCGTAAGCATTGGCCCAAAGGCCTATCACTCTAGTTTTGATGATGATCAACTCATGTAGTTATGGTACTAATGATCTTATATTTATTTAGTCTCAGATTTGTGATCAAGATCTTAGTAGGTGTGTAGCTTCAACAAAGGATTTAAAGTCAAGTTTTGGAGCTAGCACGGTTTGATTCAAGAGCCTATGCATCAAGACCACATCAAGTACTCAAGAGGAGTCTATCTCGTTGGATCAAGTTTGGACCAAGTCAAGGAAGATGAGAAGACTTCAAGTGAAGACCTTCAAGATCAAGACTTGAGTCTAGGTTTGTTTTTTTATAAGATTTTGTTTCAGTTAAAATGTAAAGGATAGAATAGTTGGTGGATTGCTCAAGTATATCTTACACACACACACTCTTGATTTAGATGAGTTTTTATAAAAGAATTTTTATTTTAAAAATACAAAAGAAGTTTTCATTTTGACAAAATACCGGTTTGGTTTTTGGAATTCAAAGTATATATGTTTTTAACCAAAACTATGTTTAGTGCTTAATGTCAAAAACATAGATATTTCACCATCTAGTGTAGTGGATCATATCCATACACTCTATGCTTTCAAAGTGTTTAAAATATCTTGTTTTTGTATTTGGAGAAGTTTTGAAAAAATCTATTTTGAAAAAATACAGATTTTTTTTAGCCAAAATTTATAAGTTACAAAAATATTTCAAATTGTTTGTAACATGTCTTGATTTTACTCAAACATGTTTGTTTATCAAAGTATAATACTAAAACTATTTTTGTAGATTTTTAGTGATTTTATGAAATTTTATTTTTGTCAAAATACTAACTTTTAAATCCCTAAACTGACCTGACTTGGCTTCTGCCGGTCGACCGAGCTTGAAGTCGGTCGACCGAGTCGGTCGACCGACGTGCACAGAATGTGCACGCCAGATCTGCTGGAGGGCCGGTCGACCGACCCCGGTCGACCGCAGAGAGCTTCTGCTCTCTGGAAAGCCCCGGTCGACCGGGCCGATCGACCGGCAGAGAACTTTATTCTCTGTTCCAGGCAGCGGTCGACTGGGCCGGTCGACCGACGCCCCAACGATCAGAAATCTGACCGTTGGCGGTCGACCAGGCCAGTCGACCTTCAGCCGCCAAGGCTGAAAAATGCCCCAACGGCTAGTTTTCTCTAGCCTATAAATATGGGGGGTTTGTGGGCTGTTTTAGACAATATTTTTGGAGAGGTTTTGAGCCAGTTTTTCCAACTCTGTTAGGTGTTTTTCTCCACTTATTTGAGAGCAAATATTTCCAATTAAAAGGAGAGTTTATCAAGAGTTTTCAAAGTGATTTCTTTGAGTTTTTCACCACACATTCCATCCTTGTTTTTCTCACAAACACTTGAGCTATCTATCAACATATTCATCCTATAGGAGTGTTATTGTGAGAGTGTTTTTTGGTGATCAAAGTGTTTAGATCACCAAGAGATCTTTCTTGTACTTTGAGGAGGCGGACTTGTGGGTTCGTGGTGTTTCGAGTTCGTGTGTGAACTCGGTGTTTGAGGTGCGGCCTCGGCGAGCTAGTGGGCTTGCGGTGTGTACGGGACTAGAGAGTCCAAGGAGTTCAAGTGTGAACTCACCTTGTGGTGTTACGGCACCGAGTGATCCGGTGGGATCGATTTTAGTGGAAATCCTTCATAGTGTTGAAGGCGGAGACGTAGAGCAAGTGTGCTCGAACCTCGAAACAAATCTCCCGTGTTTGCGATTGCTCACTCTCTATCTCTTAGTCTTGTTTATATCTTGCATACTTATATTGCTTTCATCTTTATATGCTTGATATATATTGTGAGCTTAATTGTTATATGCTTGGGGATTGTTTGCTAACACTTGTATTCAACCAAGAGAGCCAACGCGGCACCTCAATTCTTATTTAGAGGAATTTTGAGGAGTTAGTCCAGAGCCCTTCACGGGGAATCCGGCTACACTCTTGTGTTATACGTGGTGTTTAGTTTAAGAAGTTTTTAATTCTGCATTATTGACCATTAGATTAGCTTTTCACCTATTCACTCCCCCTCTAGGTGATTTACAGTAAGCACTTCATGTTACATATCGAATAGAGTTTATTTTTGCAAAAATATTTCTAAAATCCCATTTGAGTTTTATTATTTGAGGAAACCAAATATTTTCATATTTTAGAGTTTTTGGTCGTAAATGTTTTATTTTGAACACTAAGGACAATTTAGGAAAATTTGATGCCAAATCTTATGAAACTATTTTTGTTGGATATTCACACACACTAGTAAGGCCTATAGAATCTTCAATAGGTCAACTTTGACTATAGAAGAGTTTATAAATGTCAAGTTTGAGAAATCTAATGCTCTTGTAAAGAATGTTGAAAAGATTGATTCCCTAAGTGAAGACAAAAAAAAAATATTATTGAAAGCTCATCAATGCAAAAAGAAGACAAGCCAAAGGATGATGAACATAATGAAGTTTAAGAAGTTGAAATGGAGCAAACTCAACCAATTTCAAAAGATTGGAGATATACTACAAACCATCCCAAGGAGCTCATCATAGGTGATGTATCCAAGGCGGTAACTACTCGCTCCAAATTCCATAATATTTGTGGTCATTTTACATTCATCTCTCATATTGAGCCTAATAACATCCTCAAAACCGAGGGCGACTCATATTAGTTGCTTGCAATGCAAGAAGAGCTCAATTAATTTGAGCACAATCAATTTTGGCACCTTATTTTTTAGGCCCCATAATAAGCCAACCATTGGCAACAAATGAATTTTTAAGAATATGTTTATGAGTCGGGAAATGTTATTAGGAACAAAGCTAGGGTAGTGGCCCAAGATTACACCCAAATCAAAGGTATTGATTTTGAAGAGACTTTTGTACCCGTAGCACGGGTTAAAGCCATACGGATGGCACTTGCCTTTGCTTCTTTCAAAGATTTCAAGCTTTTTCAAATGGATATTAAAAGTGTATTTTTGAATGGGTTTATCGAAAAGGAGGTTTATTTTGAACAACCCCCGGGATTGTTGATCTTACACTTCTGGATTTTCTTTTTAAACTTGATAAGGTTTTATATGGTTTAAAACAAGCTCCAAGAGCATGGTATGAATAACTTTCAAGTTTTATTATTTCTAATGGTTTTGTTAAAAACAAAGTTGACACTATATTATTTACAAAGCATGAAGATAATGATATCCTAATTGTGCAAATATATGTTGATGATATCATTTTTAGATCTACTAATGAAAAACTTTATAAGGATTTTGAATCATGCATGAGAAAGAGTTCGAAATGAGTATAATGGGAGAGCTCAACTACTTCCTTGGACTTCAAATCAAACAAAAGAGTGATAGAATCTTCATCAACCAAGCCAGATACACAAGAGAAGCAGTTTGGGCTTGAAGATGCAATGATGAGCAAGACATCCATGGGTACCACAACTAAACTTGACAAGGATGAACAAGGTAAAAACATTGACATTAAACTCTATTGTAGCATGATTGATAGCTTGCTTTATTTGACGACTAATAGGCCGGACATTATATTTAGTGTGTGTTTATGTGCTAGATTTCAATCTTATCCTAAAGAGTCTCACTTAATTGCGATAAAATGCATTATTAGATATTTTAAGAGTACTATTGAAATAGATTGTGGTATTCGAAGACCGAACAATTCTCAATGACGAGTTTTCAGATGCTGACTATATCGTTTGTAGAGTGGATAGGAAGAGCACTAGTGAAACTTCTCAATTTCTAAAAAATTGTCTTGTTTCATGGTCTTCTAAGAAATAAAATTTTGTAGCTCTCTCAACCGTCGAGGCGAAGTATGTTGCGGTCGGGACTTACTATGTACAAGTCATTTGGATGAAACATACTTTCCTTGATTATGATTTACACTATGATCATATCAAAATAGTTAGTGATAATACTAGTACTATACATATGACCAAGAATGCAAATAACATAGTAAGATCAAGCATATAGAGATTCAATATCACTTTCTTAGAGATCATTATGAGAAAGAAGTATTGAATTGATTATATTTCCACCGATTTTCAATTGACCGATATTTTTACAAAATCTCTTGATTACAATAGTTTTTTTTTTTCATTTGTAGTGAATTAAATGTTTGTGTAATGGATTAAGTTTATGGGCTTTTTTGGCTTTATGAGTTTTATGTTACTTTTTCAAGAATATATTCCATTAAGTTAATTTTTACTTTCAATTGTTTTACATGTTTGTTTACTTAGTTTTCTTCTCACATTATACATGTGTTTGTTTAAAATTGGTATCTTGTTTTATTTCTTTTTGATGCATGACAAAAAGGAGGAGAAATAAGTATTATATGTATATGATCTATTAATGTTTCTATTAATGTTTTTATGAAGCATTATTGATGAGAATCATTTTTTTGTTTTGTTTTATGTTTTTCTTCATATAGAAAATAGTTTTGATAAAATTAGTGTGTTTTGGTATAATGAGCTTTTATCTTATATATTCATTTATTCCATGTTTATATGCAATGCCTTGATCTATTATTTTCATTCATTGCATAATATTTTTTGTGGTTGGAGGCAGGGAAGGAGGTTGGCCTGTTTATGCATAATATTCTGTATTGTAAAATTCATACCTATATGTATATGACTTACTTGTCATTGTTATATCTTTTAGTCATGTACGATCGAACTTGAAATATTAGTATAATTTTCGAGGGAGCTTTCCAAACTCTTCATTTTTTTGCTTAAATAACTCATGTGTTTTGTCATCATTAAAAAGAGGAAGATTGTTGGCCTAAGGGTACACTCTCTGGTTTCGTTTTGATAATTATAAACCATATGAAGTTATTTGGTACTAATCAAGTTCCAGTGTTTATAAACTTACAGGGTTTAAGAGATTGAATAATGTTTCATTCTTCCTCTAATGGAAGGTTATGAAGAAATCAAGTTGATTTAAGGAAAGAATTCAAGCTCGGTCGATCAAAAGCGTAGATTTTGAAGAAGCCTTCTTGATGAACACTTGAAGAGAGTGTAACCCTATGTAAGATCTTTAAATGTTTAAGTTTTATTAGAATTGGTGCTCAAGAATCTCACACACTTGCACAAGTTTTCTATACAAAAATTGTTTCAAAAATATTTCAGAATATCCCTGTTTTTTACCTGACTTTCGACAGTTATACATAGAACTATCGACAGCTGAAGAGAGCTGTAGACAGGGGACTGTCGACAGACTCTTTTTAGAGAACTGTAGGCAGCTCTTTACAGAAAGTAGGCTTTAGTTTTTGTTGGCTCACTGTCGACAGTCCAAGAGGACTGTCGATAGCTGATACGTTAAGTATCGGTATCCTTGAGCTATTGACAGTTTCCTTGAATTGTCGACAGGCTTGCTCTGCAACGGCTAAAATTTTAGCCGTTGTATACTGGACTGTCAACATTCTATCAGACTATCGATAGGACCAGTGACCGTTTGAACCATTTTTGAATTAAAACGAGATTTCTCCTTTCTAAGTATTTTGTCTTATTCCCAAGCGAGTATATTTCACTTTATTAGGCCTTTATTAGTGTTTATTAACTGGTTTGGCTCTCTAATGATGTTTATCTACTGCCTATATATAAATATGGGTCTTTGTAGAAGAAGTTATAGGTCTAAGATAACAAGTTTTATAACAAGTTTTTTAAATCAAAGTTTTAAGGAAAAATCAAGTTTTTACTTTCAAGTTCAAGTTTCAAGAGCTTCCAATTCTAAATCATTTTCTATAAGTTTTAAGCTCATAAGTTTTATTTTCTCAACTGAATTTTCTCTTGCACAAACTTTTTGAGCTTCATTTTCTCCACTTAAAACTCTAGGAAGTTGTAAAAAGAGAATTTATGATCTCTGTGGTTACCAAGAGCTTGTAAACCTCATTAGTTTTGTACTACCTCTTGTGTAGAGGATTGAGAGTTGGAGTTATATACTCCGGTTATGTATAGACCATTGTAGTTCCTTTCCGGAAAGATTCTTAGTGGATAGTGAAAATCCTTCACGCCATGAAGGCAGGGATGTAGAGCTTGTGCTTAAACCGAAACAAATCTCTTGTATTTGTGATTGTTTTCTATTACTCTTACTCTATTGCTATTGCTTGTACTTGTATTTTTTCTTCTCTTGTATTTGCTATTCGTTGGTTGCATCATATTCATCATTTTTACTTGTCGGTTTCACTCATCTCAATAAGAAGGCAATTAAGCATCTCAACTCCTAATCTAGAGGAATATAGAGGAGAAGTTCAAAAGCCCTTCACGGGTAATCCGGCTTCACTTCTTATTTTGAGTTGACCGTTTGCATCATTTATTTTTAATTATTACATTTTCACATTAGATTAGCATTACATCTATTCACCCCCTAGGTGTACTTTCAATTCTCCCTAGTGCCTCTCTCTCTATTTCGTCCTCTCTATCAGTTTCTTTATTCCTCTCTCTCACACGCACTCTCTTTATTTCTCATCCTTTCTCTCTTTAACTCTCTATAAAACTTACTCTCTCCCCGTCACTATACTCTCTATTCACCGTTGATGATCACCAGCTGGGCACGCTGCCATCAGTCTGGCCACACTGTGCCACCAGCCCACCTCCCTTTTTATCTCTCTTTCTTTCTCTCTCCTTTCTTTCTTTCTTTCTCTCTTTCTTTTTCTTCTTCTTCCACTCCTCCTTCCCTATAACTCGCGCCGCCGGCCAACTGTTGCCTCAAGGCTGGTCATCGGCTAACTCTCTTTTTTTTCTCTTTCTTTTTCTTCTTCCTCTCTTCCTCATCTCTCCTCTCGCTCTCTGTTTCTCTCCCTTACGCTTCGCCGGCACTGCTGAGCCGCCGCCAGCCAGCACGACTGTACCCATATCGCCTGCTGCTTCCTTCCTCTCTCTTTCTCTCATGTCTCTCTCTTCCTCTCTCATATTATTCCCAGACCCAAAACCTAATAACCTGCACCCAAAACCTATTAACCCAATTACCCATTCACTTAAGTCTATTGGGTCTGAGTATTGGAACTGAACCCGACCTAATAACAACCCAAAGCCACATACAAAACTAAATAAAGGTAAAATTTCAAAAATCCCTACTAAATAAGATTTATTACATTTAAAACCTACTAAATTTCATATTTAACCCATTTTTATTGATTTTAATATTTGGGCGATATCTTGACCATCCAGAATCCGATTTGGATGATTCTCGAGCCTTTGTGATCGAGAAAAGAGAGCTACATTTTGGTTATATCTAAGTGAGCGTTTTTCTTTTATAAAATTATATTTCTACGGGTAGAATAAAATTAATATATTACTTTATTTAATAAACTATAATTATCAGAAAATTACTATAATTATTATTTAATAAATTGTAATTATCGATAAATCACTGTAATTAGAATATATGATTGTGTTGGCCCAAAAGGTTACACTCTCCATTTGTTTAGAGTTTTGATGATAACAAAACACTTAAGAGCTATATCGGTACTAATAAGTTTGTTCAAGATGAGTTTCAGGTTAGTAATATTTTGAAAGCCATTGTTTAGCTTTTGCAAGACTTTCTAGGTTCATGGAGCAAATAAGGTAAATGGCAGAAGAAGGAATGTTCATAGAAGAAAAGGATCTAGCATGACATTGCATGGCTCAAGACTTCAGTTTGGCTCAAGAGACTTCATTAGTTTTGTTTTTAGTTTTATAGTTTTGTTAAAGAATAGTGGATAGGTTGAAGCTCAAATACACACACATAAATTCAATACGTTTGGTTTTTGATTGAATCGGTTTTGGATTTCAAGTACATATATCGGGTTTTGGATTTGAACCAGTTTTAGTTCTGCTGATTTGCTTGACACCTTTTTACTTTTCTTATCATAACTTTTTATTCTTATACTCAAATAATATGATTTAACTTGCATTTCAAAGATAACTTTTAGATCTAAATTTCTTATTCAATAATCATTTTCAGATTCATATTTTAAAGATGTCAAATATTTGGTTGAACTCTGTTCTTGTTCTGAAAACATCTTACAGTTTCTGTTTTGACACTTGTCAGTGTTTTATTGATAAATTTCTCATCCAAACTGATATTGAGTTGATTTCAGTTGCATTAAAAAGAAGACTTATAGATCTACAAATTATTCCTATATACTTTATTCTGATTCAAACGTTTTCAGCCTGAAAAATGTGCTCAAAGTTGACCAATCTGCCAGATTGGCAGTAATGGCTAATTTTCTGGAGGCTGATTTTTAACATGTTTTCAAAATGTGTTTAAGTTTAAATAAAACGTGGTTAGCTGTATTAGAGGGTCAATTTCTTCCTCTTATATTTAGGTAAAACTTTTCTATATTTACTCTTCCTCAATCCTATATAAAGGGGTCATTAGGGTAGAGTTTTTCACAACAAGCATTTGCAAAATACTCAAGTTTTCAAAAGGCTTTCAAAAGAGTTTGGTCCTTGGTTTTTGTGCTGAAGAATCTCTCATCACTGAAGTTTTATTTTCTAAACTCTCTAGTTTATTTTCTTTTTCCACTTACACTATTTGAGCTTCAATTCTAACCATTGTTCTACAGGATTCTTGTAAGGGAAAGAGGCTTTTACAAAAGAGAGTTTGTGGTCTTTTGATCACCAAGAAGTACTTGTGTTCGAGATTGTGGAGTTGGGTACTCCGGTGTGATTGTAACTCTTTGTGAAGTTATAGTGGTTAGAAATCCTTCTGGGTGAAGGCGGGGATGTAGAGCTGGGTGCTCGAACCTCGGAAAAATTCTCGGTGTTTGCGTTTGGTTTACTTGCTCTTATCTCTTGCATTATATTCTTTGCTTAAATTACTTGCTTGTATGTAATTGCAATTAATTTTTAAATTCCGCATTAAGTTCACTAGATTAGCATTATCACCTATTCACCCCCCCTCTAGGTGATTTCAATTGGTATCAGAGCCTACGCTCCTGATATTAGGTTTAACCGCCTAGGAGTGAGATCTTGGTTTGCTAGTCTACATTTGCATTTTTATTTGCACACATTTAGTTTGCACTCATGGATAGCCCTCCTATGTTTGACTTTTCTAGACATGATATTTGGAAGGCCAAGATGAGTTGTCATTTAAAAAGCCTAGGACATCTAGTTTATCAAGCCACTACCAAAGAATCCTTCCCCAATGATAGCAAGCATAGAAAGGCCAATGCATTAGCCCTTAAGACACTTAGAGCATCTCTTAATAAAGATCTATTACATGTATTTGCTCACTTTGATTCAGCTTTTGCAGTTTGGAGCATCTTGGCTTCTCCCGAGCTACCAAGGATCATCAATAAGTTGAGGAGATCTAGGAGAGACAAGTCCGACGAGCATTGCCTCATGGTCCAAGGGAATGACTCCCTTGAGGTACAATCGGAATCTCAACTAGATGATAGCTCTAGTTCCTATTGTTATGGGTGTTTAGAAGTTCAAACTTTAAATATAGAACTTGCTACAAAGCTTGAAAATTTTTTAGAAAAATATGATCTTTTGAAAAAGAAAAATTTTGAACTAAAAGAAGAAATGAAGGATTTGTGTTCAAATTTTGAATTGATTTTGCAAGAGAAGGAAGAGATTACTAGTGAACGTGACTCACTTAGATCTCAACTAGACCTTGCCCTAAAAGAGATTGATGTTTTGAAAAGCAAAAATGATTGTAATGATGTTGTGAAAAACAATGAGATTCTATCTTCAAAATTGGATTTTGTTTTAAAAGATAACCTTGTTTTGAAAAATGAAATTGATTTCATTACTAAAGAATTAGATCTTGTTTTAAATAAAAATAAATCTTTGAAAAAGGATATAGATAATCATGTTTGCCATGCTAGTGTAGCTTCTTCATCTAGCACATCTATTGCATGCTCCACTTTATCTTCAACTATTGAAAATGATATAAATATTTTGAAGAAAAGTTTTGATTGTTTGGGCTCTACTTTGAGCCAATGTACTTTAAATCATACACGCTTGGAAACCTTGGTTCGAAAGAAACAAGGTCCATCTTTACATGTACACCCTCCACGGCATACACATGCTTCCCACGGTCACCACTATCACATGTATGCTCATGTGTACACTTGTACACATTGTGGTCGAAAAGGCCACCTTGCTAGATTTTGCTATGATCGTTTACATATTGAAAATTTAGCAAATAATCTTGTTTGGGTTAGGAAAGATACTAACCCCCATGGACCCAAAAGAAAATGGGTACCAAAGACCACCCCTCATGTATTTGATGTAGGTGTGGGCTCTCGCATCACGTGAGAGTAGCGGTGCCTTGAAGTGGATGCATTCCGTGCTTAAAGAAAACAATTTGGATGCATCACTTTCAAGGGGAGTTTGGTGGAGTGGACCACCATTGGTTTGGAGAACTAAAGAGGTGTCTTCATCGGTTTTGGTATCAATCTCTAACTCCCGTTTTTATTTGCATGCTTTATCATGTTCATCGTTTTATAGCATGTCTTGTTTTATAGTTCATTATACCTATGTCATGTTTGATAGATCAGTGATATACATGTGTAGTTAATTGAGACACCCATGTTTAAAATGAACCTATCTTTGTGTTCTCACCTTGTTTTTAACTAATATGTATGTCCTAGATCTAATGCATGTGTATGTACATAATGATCATATGGATATTTATGATTTTTGTTTTGTTTTGATGTTTATAGTTTATTATATTAAATACCATGACTCTTAGATCATTGACATGCATGTATAGCTTTTGAGATCACCCATGTTTATATGGACCCATATGTTGTGTTCTCACCATTTGTTTAGCTATTATGCACATCATAGCTCTAATAGCATGTGGATTTACATAATGATCGTTTTATGTTTGTAATGATGATTTATGTCTTGTTTCGTGCTTCATGATTTGAATATAAGTTTAAATGTTAGTTTTCATTAAGACTAGAATTTATACTTGTACATGTAGTGGGCCACAAATAAATCTTTATATATGTTTGTGCTTGGATGCTTATTTGTACCCATTAGATATGCGAATATAGTCTAGTTTTGATGATTCATGCATTCTAACTTGTATTCCCTATTTTGGATATGTTTTATGATCTTGTGTTTTAACTTCATGTATATGTCTATTTTGCCAAACTTTAAGATATACATGTATACCCTTTGAGTCATTTGCTTTTCATGCAAATCGTTATTATGGACTTAAATTGTGTTTAGAGATATGTATGTATACTTCTTGTTTTGTCAAAACATACATATGCCTTGAAATATGAATTGGGTTTAATGAAAATTTAGTTTTGATGAGTTTCATGTTTTCATGTTTAAAGGAATACCTTAATTGAGCTTAAGTGCATGTTTTCATGATAGTGTGTTTCACATTACACTTGTACACTCTCCTTATTTGATGGTTTCTCATGATTTTGTTTTCATGAGTATGATATGTGCTATATAGATTTTGAGTGTTTTTAGTACCATGTGATTTACATGTGTTTCATGAAAAACAAGTTTGCTTTATTCCTTGCTTAAAGGATTTCGTACTAGTTTACAAGTTTTTTCATTTAACTAGTTGCTATATTCTTCGTTTTGGTAGAGTTTTTCAAACATACTTTATGTTCAAACCTATTTTTGAAAACCCTACCATCTAAGGGCGGTTGGTTGGGCGACCATGCCTTGTATGTTATTATTGAAAATCATTTTAAAACATGTGCATGAAATGGGTGGTAGGTTATATGAGGTATACACTTGATCTTATTATTGTTTCAATTGGTATCATTGGATCGTTTCAATTGGTATCAATATTGACATTCTTTTTGTATACTCATATATGTTTAATTTGTACTTAATAATATCACAAATTTTAGTTTTACCAAACTTGATTTTTAATGAATATCATATTTAAATTGATTAGTTTTCAATTGGTATCCTAATACAAGCTTATGCATCATTTTAATTGATATTTCATAAAGGGGGAGAAAATTCGTATTTTATCTCTCAATTGAATTTGGTTTACCTTTGTTTTTCACTCCCATAATTTATGATGAAAAATGATTTAAAGGAAAATTAATATGGATTTTAATTTGGTATCATATGAAAAATACTTACAATTGGTATCAAGATGCTTATTTGTTTACTTTCTATTGGTATCAAGATGCATGATTTTTAATTGTTTATTTAAAAAAAGGAGAAGTATTTTGTTGTTTTTATACTTCGTTTATTGTTTTTGTTTTATTAATAACAAGAATTTTTATATATTGATTATCTTTCAATTGGTATCATGATTCACTTATATTGATATTTTTTTGGAAGAATAAGTTTTATTGCTTACTTGGACCCCTTTGTTGATGATTGACAAAAAGGGGGAGAAGTATTTAAGTTTATATGCATATTTATACAAGAACATAGTTTGGTTAATTTGATTTTTTATTGGCATCAAGAGCATTATTTCAGAACATGTTCATGTAAAGATTTATTTTAGTATTAAAAGCTTGTTTCATGCATATCTATGCATTGTCATTATTTATTGGTTGTTTCCTAACCCTTTTTGATGTATGACAAAAAGGGGGAGAAGTATTGGTGATTTCATGTTTTGGTTTCATATTTTGTACATGTTTATCTCATATATGTATATGTAGGTTTCATGTTTTATACATATTCATATATGTATATGCTTTTATGTTCATATTTTGTACATGTTTATCTCATATATGTATATGTAGGTTTCATGTTTTATACATATTCATATATGTATATGCTTTCATGTTTTATACTTGATAAAATAGAGTATCATTTGAGGGGGAGTTTTTATATCCCTTTTATATCTTGATAATATAGCCTATTTGTTTTGTCATCATCAAAAAGGGGGAGATTGTTGGCCCAAAAGGTTACACTCTCCATTTATTTAGAGTTTTGATGATAACAAAACACTTAAGAGCTATATCGGTACTAATAAGTTTGTTCAAGATGAGTTTCAGGTTAGTAATATTTTGAAAGCCATTGTTTAGCTTTTGCAAGACTTTCTAGGTTCATGGAGCAAATAAGGTAAATGGCAGAAGAAGGAATGTTCATAGAAGAAAAGGATCTAGCATGACATTGCATGGCTCAAGACTTCAGTTTGGCTCAAGAGACTTCATTAGTTTTGTTTTTAGTTTTATAGTTTTGTTAAAGAATAGTGGATAGGTTGAAGCTCAAATACACACACATAAATTCAATACGTTTGGTTTTTGATTGAATCGGTTTTGGATTTCAAGTACATATATCGGGTTTGGATTTGAACCAGTTTTAGTTCTGCTGATTTGCTTGACACCTTTTTACTTTTCTTATCATAACTTTTTATTCTTATACTCAAATAATATGATTTAACTTGCATTTCAAAGATAACTTTTAGATCTAAATTTCTTATTCAATAATCATTTTCAGATTCATATTTTAAAGATGTCAAATATTTGGTTGAACTCTGTTCTTGTTCTGAAAACATCTTACAGTTTCTGTTTTGACACTTGTCAGTGTTTTATTGATAAATTTCTCATCCAAACTGATATTGAGTTGATTTCAGTTGCATTAAAAAGAAGACTTATAGATATACAAATTATTCTTATATACTTTATTCTGATTCAAACGTTTTCAGCCTGAAAAATGTGCTCAAAGTTGACCAATCTGCCAGATTGGCAGTAATGGCTAATTTTCTGGAGGCTGATTTTTAACATGTTTTCAAAATGTGTTTAAGTTTAAATAAAACGTGGTTAGCTGTATTAGAGGGTCAATTTCTTCCTCTTATATTTAGGTAAAACTTTTCTATATTTACTCTTCCTCAATCCTATATAAAGGGGTCATTAGGGTAGAGTTTTTCACAACAAGCATTTGCAAAATACTCAAGTTTTCAAAAGGCTTTCAAAAGAGTTTGGTCCTTGGTTTTTGTGCTGAAGAATCTCTCATCACTGAAGTTTTATTTTCTAAACTCTCTAGTTTATTTTCTTTTTCCACTTACACTATTTGAGCTTCAATTCTAACCATTGTTCTACAGGATTCTTGTAAGGGAAAGAGGCTTTTACAAAAGAGAGTTTGTGGTCTTTTGATCACCAAGAAGTACTTGTGTTCGAGATTGTGGAGTTGGGTACTCCGGTGTGATTGTAACTCTTTGTGAAGTTATAGTGGTTAGAAATCCTTCTGGGTGAAGGCGGGGATGTAGAGCTGGGTGCTCGAACCTCGGAAAAATTCTCGGTGTTTGCGTTTGGTTTACTTGCTCTTATCTCTTGCATTATATTCTTTGCTTAAATTACTTGCTTGTATGTAATTGCAATTAATTTTTAAATTCCGCATTAAGTTCACTAGATTAGCATTATCACCTATTCACCCCCCCTCTAGGTGATTTCAGATTGCTCTTTAAACATAGTCAATAAAATAAATTTATAAATTTATTTCTGGAATTGTAATTATTGTCTAATAAATCATTTAAATTA
Organism: Agave tequilana; assembly: GCA_038442645.1. NCBI lineage: Eukaryota > Viridiplantae > Streptophyta > Magnoliopsida > Asparagales > Asparagaceae > Agave > Agave tequilana. The sequence continues at coordinate 2,195,684 of JAVJIF010000050.1, forward strand.
CAAATCACTGTAATTAAAATAAATGTAAGTGCTTTTTAAACATATTCAATAAGATAATATTTTATTGTGATTGTTGATTTAATATAAAATATAGATGGATTATATATTGAGTGGATTTGGACTGTAATAAAGAAATTCTAAAATAATAAATAGATAATTATTAAAATACTTGTGATGAGTTTGAAAATAGATAATTGTATATAATTACTTTGTGATATCGATCATGTTAATAACATTGAAATCGTTATAACAAATACTGATATATATTGGCACATGTTCATGTTAATTATATTACCCTCAGATTGTCATTGTTAGCTGCTTCATAAAAATAAACAATGATATACTGGACACTTTAATTTACATATTCTTGTATCACTTTACATGAGTTACCGTTACTTTACATGGGTTTGATTAGTCCATGTTGAAGCTGGTAGTAGAGATTAAAACGTGTAGAAAAAGCGTGATGGGCCCATGATACAGTGAGAAGTGACATAGAAGATTTATCTTCTCTTTTAACTTGATTTTTATCATTCCTTACTTTATTGAAATTTTGAGGATGGAATTTTTATAAGGTGGGTAGAATGTAATCCTCTATTTTAAAATACAAGATTTAATAATGAATAATAATATGTTTTATTGCATATATTTTATGTTAATTATTATTGTTGCTATGTATTATTATTATGGTTATTACTATTAGTAATTATTATTATTGTTATTGTTAAATATCTTTGTGTATTATTGTTATTATTGTTATTATTGTTATTAATATTATTGATATTTATTTTATGTATTATTCTTAGATAAGTCACTTCTTGCCCCCTTATTTTTCTCTTCCTTTTTCTTTCATTTTTTTATTCTTTATCCTAAGCCCAATTCAAACTCAAGTACCCATTTTCATATGCTTTACTTTTACCCATTAGCCCATATCCATTTCCTATCTTTCTTTTATTTTTCTTTGGCCCAAGCTATGAGCTCATTTCTATTCCTTCTAATTTTCTTTTATTTGAGCCAAAACTCAAACCAAAACCTATTACCCAATATCTAATTTTAATCTTATCTCAAATCCAAATCCTAAAAAAATCATATCTAATCCTAACTTACCCAAATCTAAATCCTACTTTCAAAATCATAATCACAACTAATTCTATTTCAAAATAAAATCCTAACTAGTCTTAAATCTATTTTAACCCTTATCCTATCAACTAAATCCTAAATCCTAACTATGTAATCTATATTTTAACTACCTAATCACTAATCCTATATCTCTCTCTCCTTATATTTAATCCTATCTAACTGATCCATCAAATCTAAATCTTAACCAACTCAATCCTCATATATCCTAACTATTAAATTATATAGTTGTCTTAATTAAATAAAAATTCAAACTAACCTAATCTCTCATTATCTCCTAATCCTAGCCATCTAATCTTAATTATCCTAATCCTAACTATATAATCATAACCAATTAACATCTCCTATATAAACATCTAATCCTAAACCAAAATCCTAACCTAATCTTCTCCTCCTTACTTTGCTGGCAGCCCTAACCCACCATGCGACCTCCTCTTTCTTCTCCAGCGACACCCCGACGGCAGTTCGCGACACCCCAACATCCTTGCGGCCTCCGCCTCCTCTGCCGTCAAACTCTCCATGGCCAACCATGAGTTCCCTCCCTCCGCGGCTTCTGCCTCCTCCAGCGAGCTCCGTCGCGGCCTTCTCCTGACCATGTCTCCTTCACACCGTGGGTATACCCTCTCTCCCTTTCTATTTCTATGTTATTATGTATGTATTTATGTATGAATCATTTGTGATTGGTGTGCATAAATTATTATAAGATGGTACCTTTGTGGATATGTGTTACGTATGCATAGAGGTGTGCATGCTTGTTGTATATGTTTATGTAAGAGTGTGTATGTATGTATGTATAAATATATGTATGATTATAAGTGTATGAGTATTGTGTATGCCTGGGTTTATGCATGATTATGTGTATGTATATACTGGTGCGTATATATATGTATGTATAGGGGTGTTTACATGAGTATTTATGTGTATGTGTGCCCATGAGTGTTTGGTTGTGTGTTACAGCGATGTGGATTCGTTCGTGCGATCCGGACTCGGCAACGAGAGATTCAAAAATTGTGCCCGTTGTGGACCCGATACACTAGCAGTTCAAAGATCGACCAATGAGTTGATCCAAAGATCCGCACCGGTTCATACAATGAAGACCAGACAACGATTCGGTTCCAAATACATGTCATTTCATGTGAGTATTTGTTTATTGTTCTATTTCAATTTCAGCGCTTTATCTTATTGTCTAATGCGGATATTTATATTATTCTGCATTATATTGTTCATGTCCATGCTTGTTTAGATGATATCTATACCAAAGTAGTAGTGTTTGGGACTGGGATATACTCGATATATTGTCTACAGGATATTTAGAGTTAGTTGTTCAGTAGTTGATACTTAGACCTACTAATGGATTTTATTGGGATAAATTTTGACTTGAAATTTTGAGAGCAGACCAGATTAGATAGGATAGTGGACTCTACCGATTTGTAATATTTATTTAAAATGAATTATTGTGATTGGGAGAGAGTGAATTAGTATGGTGATGATAGATCAGATATATCCTCGATGTTAGATGTATTTGGATTCGATGCTTGTCACTGAAGTTAATGTTTAAATTATTATTGTTTAGTTTGTTACAAATCTAGATGTGAGAGATTTAGACTGGGATCTTATCGATCTGAGAAATGATTGGCTGGTGATTGTACTTACAACAATGGATTTTATGGGAACCATTATTGGACTTAGCCTTCATTTATTTGATGATAACTTGATAATAATTTAATTGGATATTGAGAATTTATTTTAAAATGATGTAGCTTTATGAAAGATGGGATCTTAGACTTAGACTTGTCAATAAACTCGATTGGAGTGGAGTTGACCTTGGTTTGAGAAACATGTGTTTAATTGGATTGGTTAGAACTAGTGGATTATACATGTATACAGTAAGATTGGTATTTTAGTATATGCATCTTGTGATTGATCTTGATAGAAGTGAGAGTGTGTGATGTTCTTGATTGATGATTTTAATATTATTTGATAGCGAGGAATTGACTAAACGTATTAGAATATGTTGTTATTCCAGTTATTGAAATTTGGATATATTGGTGATTTAGAAGATCAGAGTAGATTGATGAATTATTGGACTTGTGATTTACTTACTGGATTACTTTGACATGGATTGATACTTGATTGTTCACGATGATTATATTGAGAGTATCGATTGATGGATCAATTACCGATATCGCTTTAGTACAGATGGATGAGATTTTAATTGATTCTAGATGGGACAATACTGTTTAGGATCAGTGTCTAGACCTGTTACTTGTATTAATTCATGTTATTGAAAGTTACTAAAAAACATTGTCAGACCCTAACATATGCATTGTTCTATTGTTCTACCGTGTAAATGGTAATATTATCCACATTGTTATTATTACATCATTGATATTGTTACTGTCACCATATCGTCCCAGTAATTGAAATAATATGGATATTGATTGCTTTAAATAATAATGTAAATAGACAACTTACACTAGGATTGAAAAAATTGATAGAGAAGATAACGTTCGTATTTTGGGTGGACCTAAGATACAGCCTGCGCAGCTGACTTACGGTTCTACTGTAGGGTTCCGGAGGATGACTGACATCCCATCTGTTTATTATTCCATACTGGTACTGTGAGTACTGTTACTGTTACTGACTACCTGACTGTAGGGTCTGATCAGCGTCAGGCATCTGGGTCGTGGTCCCGGGTATGTACGGGACCCACCTAAAGCATGGACAATGTCTCCAACCAATCAGTTTCAATAACTTAGAATTCCGATTGACACGTGTGGTAGGCGTAGTATGGAATGTGTCTACTGCATGTGACAATTAGTGTTCGCTGACATAATAAATAATAATGAACGGTTCATAATATATTGTGACTGACTGTATATATATATAAACCATGATAGACACTTGACCGTCCACAAGACCTGATTTGGACGTCTGATTTTGTACTGACTGACTTTATTGCTTTCTGTTCATGATATTGATTATCCAGTTATCTTTTATTTTCAGTTTATCATGTTGTTATTGTACACACTGTTTATATGCACGAGCACTTCCCTTTTCTTATGCACTGATTAGTTCGCTTCCTGACGACCCTGGATTTGTACCTCCAGATATTGGACGTTTTATTTTATTGATCAGGTGTTCGTTGAGATCGTATGCTTTGCGAGGGGCTGAAGTTTTCTCTCTGCCTATTTTGGTAGTCTTTCTTCCTTTTTATTCACGTTTTTATAGTTTCTTGATTCCATATATCAAACCCTGATTGAGATTTTCCTGCACACAAAATAAGGAATTAGATTTAGAACAAGTTGTGCAAGGTTCTCAATTCGAATCCGCGGTAGCAATGGCTATGCGGGTCGTGATCCTCAGGGAGGGACTAGCGATGGAAGCTTTGTCAATAAGTTATCTCTAAAGTTTTTATCAATTTATTTACAGTTAGAAAGAAAGAAGATGAAAAATTAGAAGTGATATTTACAATGAGAAGGTGAAAGAAATTGAAGAGAGATGGAGATCTAAACTAGAATTAGAAAGAAAGAAAACTATACATACATACCTCTGCTACCTTGCTTACCTTTGATCCGTGCGTTGACTTACGTTCTCTTGGAAGACGTACAAGTATGGCGTATAGGATCGTCCACCTTCCTAATCTACACTACGAAAATAAAAGACAAACTAACGAAGGTTTGTTCATCTCCATAGGCCATCAAGGGCTCTTCTTCGGCTAGGCAGTCTCAACGCAATTGGGTCTCATGGTTCACAAGATATTAGAGAGAAAACAGAAGAAAACAAGAATAAAAGAACACAAGATTAAACAAGAATAAAAGAACATAAAATAAAAAAAACAAACCTCAAGTGGATTTCATTAACAATGGAAGAAAAGTAGGCTTACACCGCTGTCACCTCAGTACAAGCATGGACTCCTTCCTCCATGAAAGCTTCCTCCACTCTTAGTTACATAAAAATTACAAAAAGCAAAGAAAACCTAAACTACAAGAAAGAAGAAAGCCTAAAACTCTAGATTTGGCCCTCTGGCTCTGGACGCTCTTCTCGGTTGCACTGCAGGGGTATTTATAGGAGCAGAAGGAGGTAGAGTCCCAACACAACTCTCCCACGAAAGCGGTTCCCCAGACTTATCCAATCTGCCGCGGAAACGCGGCTTGGGCCGCGTTTCCGCGGCCTAAGTGTGTCGGTTGGCCACGCGCTTTGGCGCGTGGCTTCTCCTGGTCCGTCCATCTGGTCGTTTCCTTCTGGAAGCTGCATCCTGACTCTTAATCTTTGGATTTAGATATAACTTGGGAATCAAGTTACCTAGATCCCAAATCTTTTATCCACGAATTTGTGATCTTAAATTCTCCTTCTTTGACTTTTATTCTCATCTGTAAGTTTTTAGCGTTGAATAGAAGTCTATCCTTCCCTCTTCTTTAATATTTGCAACTTTGGCCCTTGTATATTTGCAATTTTGACAATTAATATTTGTACTATTGCACTTGGGCTTGAATATGGGCTTTTGGGCTTCTTTTAGGCTTTATTTATTATTAAAATAAGAACTCAAGGCCTGCACACAATAAATAATAAAATATTAGTAAATGTGCAGAATTATAGGAAAAAATATGAAAATGTGATGGTAAATATAATGATAAAAATGCACTTTTCACTACCAATCACACCCCCACACTTATCTTTTTGCTCGTCCTCGAGTAAAAATCAAAGAGAAAAAGAAAAATTAATTTATCCTAACTCACTTTCGTAGGAATCACGGTTGCACTTAGCATGTGCAACAAGCCGTTAAACCCCTAGGTTACCCTAGAGGACGAGTGTTGTCTCGTGAGGGTTTTCAGCGGATTACACCCACAAAATCCATAAAAAGGAAACTATTTGAAATACTTTTGAAAAGACTAAGTAGTCTATAAGTTTTAGGATTATCATTTTTATTCATTCTTAAACTTAGTCTTTATAAAGTAAATTGTTTTCCTTTTTAAGTAAGGATCAAAATTGGATTTGAGTATAGTCTTTTTCGTTACCAAAAATCATATGCATCCTTATGGATTTTTACTAGGAATTCCTTAACTTGGACTCTCATACCTCTTTATTATTTTTTTTCTTTTTTTTAATATGTATAACTCATCTAATTTTCTTTCGTGTAAGCATGAAGGCTTCTTGAGGCCCTCATACCTAACTAATTGACTATTAGATGTGTTAGTACATATATAAGTAATTTTTCCTTAATTTCCTTAGGCTTTCTAATTCACCCATGTAACGAACTTAAAGTCGATGACTCCCAAACCGGTTGGCTTTAGGGCACCAGGTGAGAAAACACCCCGCGGACTCAAATTCGAGTGAACTAGGCCCCAAAACTAAGGACTTTATTTTATTTACTCACCTTTAGGCATGAGTACTTATGCTTCTTGAGGCACATGTATCCAGCTTAATTAGTGAACTTTTTTTTTTACGAGGCACACGAGACTTTGTCTTAGAATCCTAGATATTTATTAGGTATGCATATTTCATTAAGGTAAAAATCAATACTAATTACTTATTCAATTTTTCCTCCTATACCTAAAAATTCAACAATTTATTTATTTTGACCAAGTTTTTAGAAATCCTAATCATGATTTTCCTAATTCTTAAGATTAACTTAGATTTCTTTCAAAAGATAAATCAAAATATTGTCCTTTTTACAATTTTTTTTAGAATTTTTTTTCAGATTTTTTTTTGAAATTTTTGTTAGTTTCTACCTATGTTAGTATGTTAGTAAAGCTCACCCCCACACTTATCTCATGCATTGTCCTCAATGTATGAATGAATGCATATATGCATGAAAAAGAACAAGGGAAGGCAGAAGTTACCTTAAGGTGGTGGTTCCGGTGGTGGTCTAATTGGTCCACGAAATGCGGCCCAAACAAGATAACGTGGTAGTTCACGGGACCTACCTTTATTTACCTCTTTTCTATTTACATATTTAGAGTCCCCAGTATGAATAGGATCATAGAAGATCCTCTCGTTAAACTTACTTCCTTTACATGACCAGTCCTGGAAAATCATCACAGAGTCATGGTCTATACCTATGTCAATCAAAAGAATGTGACTTGATAGAATGGTTGACTTGGACTCAAGAATGATAGGTTCAGGAACTAATACCGACTCAGGAAAGAAACTCAAATCAAGTAAGGGTTCAAGAGTCGGGCTAGGTTCAAGAATTGGGTCCAAGTCAAGAAATTGAAACTGAAGTCCACAATCATTTTCCCACAATGGAATGTGACTCAATGTTGGTGATTCAAGTTCAGGAATGATAGGTGTGGGAATCAAAACTGACTCTAAAATATTACCTAAGTCGGGTAACAAAACAGGAGTCAATAATGATTTGGGAATTTGAACTTGATCATAGATTTGGGAATCTAGGTCACATATCTCATTAGTTTCAATCTCATGAAAATTAGAACTTGCCAATTTGTCAAGGGGACTTTCAAAAGTATGAAATTGGTCAAATTCACTATGATGATCTTCAAAAATAGGTGATTTAATTTCATGATCTATGGGCACAGGAATAAATGTTGGCTCAGAAAGTTGATCCAAATTGGGTAAGGATACTGGAATCAACATAGATTCGAAGATGGAAACTGAATCACAAAGTTGGGGATCAGGCTCACATTCACAATCTAATTCAATTTCATTAAAATTAAAACTAGCCAATTTGTCCAAGGATTGAGATTGGTCCAGTTCATATTGATATGATGAAATTGAATTTTGATCAAGGTCTTCTAGATAGGATGATTCTTGGTTCCTATCAACTTGGTTGGTAAGTTCAAGAATGTTTGAAAGTCTAGAAATTTGATCATTCATTATCTCTTGCAACCGATCCACTTTTTCTTCTAACCCATTGAATGGATCATTAGAGGATTGAAACATTGGTGATGTGGGAAAAGACGTGTACGAAGATAATGGTTGAACAGGTGGTTGACCATATGGCTCAGGGGTGTTGAATCCCCATTGACTCTGTGAAGAGTAGTGATGATTATTCCAATCTTGTTCATAGTATTGGGGCTGGGGCATGTAATGATTCGGATAAGACAATTCTGGCACACTAGGTTGGTTAGAGTTATGATATGTCGGGTGATAATATCCGAAAAAGAGGTTGGTGTATAATATGGATCCTCATTAAAATTGAAAAAATTATTGTTATAGGCCATATCAAACAAAACGAACAAAAGAAAAAGAAAACAAACAAATAAACAAACAAAAAAGAAAATTTCTAACCTAAGTTAGGGTAGACCTATGACCTAGACGACTCCTAACTGGTTAGACTGTCCACGGGAGGTAGGGTGCAGATTTTGACCACAAGTTAATCAGCCAGGTCAGGGCAAGAGTGGTGGGAGGTTTTCCGTCAAAGACATTCCTTAATTAAGTAACCACCAACCTTCGGGCTTTCGGCCCTCAATCCCCTTCCTAGACACTGATTTGGCAGGAGTCAATTTCCAACATCATTCCCCCTTAGGATAATCTCCTAATTGAGTCCGAGATGTCCCTAGGGCCAACGTCTACTAATTTTAAGTTAGGCTTGGGTTAGTGAGTGCTTGGGATATGATTTTTGGGCTAAGGAAGGGTGATGAAATCCCCACCTTATCTTGTTAATGGGTTATGCCCTTAAGATAAATTTGTGCAAGTGTACAAAATATGTAAATAAGATTCACTCAAAGCATCAACCAAGAGATGAGTCCTATTCTACATGCAATGCGAACGTACCTTGCTCCAGTACTCTTCAATAGTAAAAATAAAGGAATTGAAAAGACACGTGCCTAATATGCAAACGTCTAATCAATTTTTATCTTTAACAACAAGTATTTTACTGTTGATTAATTAGCAGTAAGCAGGGTTATCACAGAACAAAGTTTAACAGAGCAGTAGACAGATATTGCAGTTTGTAGCAACCTGCAAAAAGATGGATCAGTAGGGAACTACGCAGGCCGCAGTTTCGCGGCAATTGCCGCGTTTTCGCGGCTCTGAAGTAGGCTCTTGTGCTCTGCCTTCGAGGGCAGAGGTACAGAGTTGCTATATATCCACTTCTGATGTCAGTTTCCCTGTTCTCCAAACCTGCAAACAGAAAGAATAAAAGAATTATTTAAAAATTAATTTTTTTTAGAGATAAACTTATCGTCCCTCCCCGGCAACGGCGCCAATATTTTGATTGAGATTTTCCTGCACGCAAAATAAGGAATTAGATTCAGAACAAGTTGTGCAAGGCTCTCAATTCGAATCCGCGGTAGCAATGGCTATGCGGGTCGTGATCCTCAGGGAGGGACTAGCGATGGAAGCTTTGTCAATAAGTTATCTCTAAAGTTTTTATCAATTTATTTACAGTTAGAAAGAAAGAAGATGAAAAATTAGAAGTGATATTTACAATGAGAAGGTGAAAGAAATTGGAGAGAGATGGAGATCTAAACTAGAATTAGAAAGAAAGAAAACTATACATACATACCTCTGCTACCTTGCTTACCTTTGATCCGTGCGATGACTTACCTTCTCTTGGAAGACGTACAAGTATGGCGTATAGGATCGTCCACCTTCCTAATCTACACTACGAAAATAAAAGACAAACTACGAAGGTTTGTTCATCTCCATAGGCCATCAAGGGCTCTTCTTTGGCTAGGCAGTCTCAACGCAATTGGGTCTCATGGTTCACAAGACATTAGAGAGAAAACAGAAGAAAACAAGAATAAAAGAACACAAGATTAAACAAGAATAAAAGAACATAAAATTAAAAAAACAAACCTCAAGTGGATTTCATTAACAATGGAAGAAAAGTAGGCTTACACCGCTGTCACCTCAGTACAAGCATGGACTCCTTCCTCCATGAAAGCTACCTCCACTCTTAGTTACATAAAAATTACAAAAAGCAAAGAAAACCTAAACTACAAGAAAGAAGAAAGCCTAAAACCCTAGATTTGGTCCTCTGGCTCTGGACGCTCTTCTCGGTTGCACTGCAGGGGTATTTATAGGAGTAGAAGGAGGTAGAGTCCCAACACAACTCTCCCACGAAAGCGGTTCCCCAGACTTATCCAATCTGCCGTGAAAACGCGGCTTGAGCCGCGTTTCCGCGGCCTAAGTGTGTCAGTTGGCCACGCGCTTTGGCCGTGGCTTCTCCTGGTCCGTCCATCTGGTCGTTTCATTCTGGAAGCTGCATCCTGGCTCTTAATCTTTGGATTTAGATATAACTTGGGAATCAAGTTACCTAGATCCCAAATCTTTTATCCACGAATTTGTGATCTTAAATTCTCCTTCTTTGGCTTTTATCCTCATCTGCAAGTTTTTAGGGTTGAATAGAAGTCTATCCTTCCCTCTTCTTTAATATTTGCAACTTTGGCCCTTGTGTATTTGCAATTTTGACAATTAATATTTGCACTTTTGCACTTGGGCTTGAATATGGGCTTTTGGGCTTCTTTTAGGCTTTATTTATTATTAAAATAAGAACTCAAAGCCTGCACACAATAAATAATAAAATATTAGTAAATGTGCAGAATTATAGGAAAAAATATGAAAATGTGATGGTAAATATAATGATAAAAATGCACTTTTCACTACCAATCAGACCCATTGCTTGATTTTATTCCTTTATTTCATTTGCTACATTGTGTTAGATATCTATATTGAAATCACCTAGAGGGGGGTGAATAGGTGATAATGCTAATCTAAAAACTAAATGCGGAAATTAAAACTAATTTGCAACTACACTTAGTACAACCAACGAGTGTAGCCGAATTCCCCGTGAAGGGCTCTGGACTAACTCCTCTTGATTCCTCTGAATAAGAGTTGAGGTGCTATATGAAGCTCTCGTGGTTAAGTACAAGTGAGGCACACAAACACAAGCCAAGCATATAAAGATGATAAGCAATATGAAATAATGCAAGGCACAACACAAACAAATATGATATGAATGATATGAATGATGCACAACACAAATAAAGAGAGAGGGTTAAGAGACAATGGATCAAACGCAAACACAAAGATATGTTCCGAGGTTCGAGCCCCTAACTCTACGTCCCCGCCTTCACCGAGAAGGATTTCTAATCCACTAGGAGTACCGAACTCCTCTCTCAACCAATACAATGCCACCGAGGCAATACAAACTCAATCCACCTCACAAAGAGGGATAGGCCCTTAGCCAAACAACCACAAATCACCTCTACCGAAGAGGGATACAAACCAACACTAACTCCACCTCACCAAGAGGGAGTAAACCAACAATCTCAACCTCTACCAAAGAGGGAGCACCCCACAATCCAAATCAACCTCTACCAAAGAGGGATAGTCACAAAGAAAAGGGGTTTACAACAAGTGATCACAAAAGACCACAAACACAATCTTTTTCCCACAAATAAATAATCGTATAGAATAGGATAGATGATAGCTCAAGTGTGGAAAAACAAGAGTTTGGAAAACAAAAACTCAAAGAAAAAATACTTGGGAAAACTCTTTGTAAAAGATAGAAATGAAGAACAATACAAATCTCTCAAATTTCTATTTTCTTTAATTTTTCCAAAACCCTAAAACAATATAAAGATAGATCTTTTTAAGCTCTAAATACTTTTGAAAACTTGTTTTAAACACCAAGAAAGGAGAGAAATTTTAGCTCTTCAAATCTTAACCAAAAACTGAAAGCAATGGGGTATTTATAGCCCCAATACAAAACTAGCCGTTAGGCTGAATTCTCAGCCTGAGACGGCTGGCGGTCGACCGCCCGGTCGACCGCCAACGGTCATAAATATGACCGTTGGAGGAACCCGGTCGACCGTCCAGTCGACCGCCCAAAAACAGAGAGCAAAGCTCTCTGGCCGGTCGACCGACCGGTCGACCATGCCCTGTGCCTGGCCAACGTGCACAAGTCTGTGCACGTCGGTCGACCGACTCTGGATTCCGGTCGACCGGTCCGGTCGACTGCCAGAGCCTGGCAGGCAATAATTTGGGTCAGAAAAACTTGTTTAAAAATATTCTAATAAATCCCATTAATCTTCTAAAAATCCATAAAAATAGTTTTATCATTTTTCATTGATATATAAACATGTGATAAAAATTTCATCACAAATATCAAACATTTTGAATCATTTTTGTCTTACAAATTTTATCAAAAACCAAAAACTGTATTTTTCCAAACTTTGATTTTTCAAGTAAACTTTGTCCAAAACATTTCCAAGTACAAAAACATGATACTTAATCATTTTAAAACATGTTGCATATGGACATAGGTCCAATATACATGAAACATATACATATCATTTTTTTTGTCGTTAATTCCAAAATATGTTTTGTTAAAAATACCAAAACATCAAAACTCATGAATAGGCATATCAAAATAAGTTTGTCTAAGAAGTTAAGCATGCATGTATATAGAATGAATCTACTATATATAAACCATGTAAACTTGTATTGATCTAACTATTCATGAAAACCAAAGTCGGTTAAATCAAAAACCGAAAACCAAAATCAAAACATAAAACGTGTGTGTGTATTGTGAACTTGAGCATATCAACTATCTAATCTTTACAAATGGATCTAAACACAAAACTAAATTAGCTACCGAGGTCTTCTCGTAGAGCGCCGTCTCCAAGCCGACTCGATCCAAAACTCCGTGATCCACCGAGCTAGACTCCAACGAGTGCTATGTATGATCTTGATGCTCGGGCTCTAGAATCACCATGTGAAAGCTTTCAAACCATCTTGTTGAAGCAATCACCAACTAATATCTTGATTAATGATCTGAAACTAAACATCACAAGATTATTAGTAAATATAACTACATGAGTTAATCATCATCAAAACTAGAGTGGAAGGCCTCTGGGCCAATAATCTCTCCCTTTTTGATGATGACAAAACTCATGGAGTTATATATGCATGGATTAAAGTTAAGCTTCAAAGAAGCTCCCCCTTAACTCTTGCATAGAAGAAAACAACAAATATATGCAATGAATATAAAACATGAGAATGCATAGATATGCATAAAACTATGAAATGCATATAAACAGGCTCTTAATACCAATAGATATGCATAAAACAATGAACCATGGTCTTAATACCAATTAAATGGTAAAACTCTAGTAAAGCTCTTGATACCAAAATAAAAACATGTTCTTTAAATAAAGCTCTTGATACCAATTAAATGTTCTTTTAAATAAAGCTCTTGATACCAATTAAATGACAAACTAATAAATAAAAATATGTTTCTAGATAAATAAAACATGCATATAAAAACATGCATATAAACTCAAATAATTCTCCCCCTTTTTGTCAATAATTAACAAAGGGGTTAAAGTAAAAACAAATCAATAAATTCTTCTCCCCTTTTTTGTTCGAACTAAAGAATCAACAAAGGGGTTAAAAACAATAAATGCAATATTCTCCCCCTTTTTGTCTAAAAACAAAAATGATGTAAATAAGGGGTGACAATCAATTAAGATACCAAAAAAAATATGTCAAAGTAGTGCATCTTGATACCAATTGAAAGAAAACATAAAAACATTGATACCAATTTTAAGAAGCAAAAGCATTTTGATACCAATTAAAAACATTCAAATAAACATCTTGATATCAATAAAGAGTATTATTCTTTTTAAGCATATGATACCAATTGAAATTATAATATTCTACAATTTTTTAATTCATTTTCTATCATAAAGTAAGGGAGTGGAAATCTAGGGTAAACAAAATACCAATTGAAAGATAAAATATGAGTTTTCTCCCCCTTTATGAAATACCAATTGAAATTTTGCAAAAACTTGTATTAGCATACCAATTGAAAAACTAATCAATTGAAATATGATATTCATTAAAAATTCAAACTTTAGCATAAACATATATATGTATGAAAATTATATACCAATCGAAATTGATACTATAGGAAATGAAGGCATACATACATACAAATATATGAGTATACAAAAATGTCAATATTGATACCAATTGAAAGAATCCAATAATACCAACTGAAACACAAATAATATCAAGTGTATATCTCATATCATACGAAGAATCCCGCAACTAGTTAAATGAAAAACTTTTAAACTAGTACGAAATCCTTCAAGTAAGGAATAAAATAAAAATATTTTTCATGAAATACATGTAAATCACATGGCACTAAACACTCGAAATCAATGAAGCACATATTATACTCATGAAAACACAATCAAACATTTAAAAGAGGTGAGTGTACAAGTGTTAGGTGAAACATGGCATCATAAAAAATGTTCAATTAAGCTCAATTTGAATTCCTTTAAACATGAAAACATGAAAAACTATATTTTCATTAAAAACAATTTATACTTCAAGGTATATGTATGTCTAATACAAACTAAAGTATACATACATATCCAAAACATAACGAGTCCACTAATGTATATGCATGAAGGCACGTGGCTCAAAGGATGTATATGTATAAACAATAGTTTGGACAAGATAGACATATACATGAGTTAAACATAGAAACATGAAAAACATGGATAAAATAGGAATACAAGTTAAATGCATGAATCATCAAAACTAGACTATACTAGAACATCTAATGGGTACAAATAGGCGTGTAAGCACAAACATATAAAGATCTATTTGTGGCCCACTCTATGTACAAGTATATATCCTAGCCTTAATGAAAACTAACATTTAAACATATATTCAAAACTTAAAGCATAAAACAAGAGATAAATCAACATGATAAGCATAAAAATGATCATTATGTAAATCCACATGCTATTAGAGCTATGATATACATGATAGCTAAACATATGCGAGAACACAAAAATAATGATCCATATTAAACATGGGTGTCTCCAAGGCTATACTGAAAAACACCTAGAGGGGGGTGAATAGGTGTAAATGCTAATCTAGAAACTAAATGCGGAAGCTAAAACTATTTTGTAATCATACTTAATACAACCAATAAGTGTAGCCGAATTTCCCGTGAAGGGCTCTGGACTAACTCCTCTTGATTCTCCTAGATAAGGGTTGAGGTGCTATATGAAGCTCTTGTGGTTAAGTATAAGTGAGGCACACACAAACAAGCCAAGCATATAAGGATGATAAGCAATATGAAATAATGTAAGGCAACACAAGCAATATGAATGATATGAATGAAGAATGATGCTTTGCACAAATAAAAGAGAGAGAGGGTTAAGAGGCAATGGATCAAACGCAAACACAAAGATATGTTTCGAGGTTCGAGCCCCTAGCTCTACGTCCCCGCCTTCACCGAGAAGGATTTCTAATCCACTATCTTGTTCACCGAGGGAACCTCCACCGAGGAGGATTTTTTACAACAAGGGAGTACCGAACTCCTCTCTCAAACACCACCTCACAACCGAGGGGTAGGCCCGTAGCCAAACAACAACCAACACCTCTACCGAAGAGGGTTTACAAACCAAACTCCACCTCTCACAAGAGGGAGCAAACACCACTCCGATCAACCTCTACCAAAGAGGGATACACAAATACAAGGAGGGTTTACAACTTGGAGGCTCAATCAACCTCAAACAATCTCTTTTCCACAAAACAAAAGATCCTAAATAGATTAGGATAGAAGATATAGCTCAAGTGGAAAAACTAGGTGTTTGGAAAACAAAAACTCAAAGAAAACACTTGGGAAAAACTCTTTGTAAATGATAGAATTGAAGAACAAAACAAATCTCCCAAATTTCTATTTTCTTTGATTTTCCCAAACCCTAAAACACAAAACCAATTTGGAAGTTTAAAACCCAAAAATACTTTTGAAAACTTGTTTTAAATACTGGAGAAACTCTGGAATTTTTCTTTTTAAAAGTCTTGTCAAAATCCCCAAAGAGATGGGGTATTTATAGGCCAAACAGAAAACTAGCCGTTAGGCTGATCTGTCAGCCTGACAGGCCTGCGGTCGACCGGCCGGTCGACCGCCAACGGTCCCAAATATGACTGTTGGGGCATCCCGGTCGACCGCGCGGTCGACCGCCCAGATACAGAGAGCAAAGCTCTCTGGTCCGGTCGACCGACCGGTCGACCGGCCCATTGCCTGGCCAGACGTGAACAGACTTGTGCACGTCGGTCGACCGAGCGGTCGACCGACACTGGCATACGGTCGACCGTCCCGGTCGACCGCCACAGCCTGGCAGCCAATTTCTGGGTCAGTAAGACATGTTAAAAATATTTTTAATAAATCTTATAAAAACTTCCAAAAATCCTCAAAAATAGTTTTCTCATTTTGCATTGATATATTAACTTGTGATAAACATTTCAACTCAAATATAAAGCATATGAAACCATTTTTGTGTTTTAACATTTTTACAAATACCAAAACTTGTATTTTATCAAACTTGTATTTTTCAATACATGAATAGGATAGTCAAAATAAGTTTGTCTAAGAAGTTTAAGCATGCATGTATAGAAAGAATACATCTACTATACATATAAACCATTTAAACTTATTTTGATCAACTATTCATGAAAACAAATATTGGTTTAACCAAAACCGAAAAACCAATATCCAAACATAAAACGTGTGTGTATTGTGCACTTGAGCATATCAACTATACTAAGCTTTACAAATGGATCTAAATACACTAAACTAAAACTAGGATACCTAAGTCTTCTTGATGATCTTCCATCTTCAAGTCGACTCGATCCCAAACGTGATCCAACGAGCATGGCTATGAATGATCTTGACGCTCGGGCTCGGGAATCACCAAGTGAAGGCTTCCAAACTCCTCTTTTTGAAGCAATCACCAACTAATATCTTGCTAAATGATCTGAAACTAAAATCATAAGATTATTAGTAAACATAACTACATGAGTTAATCATCATCAAAACTAGAGAGAAAGGCCTCCGGGCCAACATATACATGCAAGTCAAGGATCTAATAATCATGGCATTTTCATAATAATCTATAAACAACAAAACATGCTATAAACAATGAACATGAAAAGCATGCAAATATAAACGGGAGTTAGAGATTGATACCAAAACCGATGAGGGCACCTCTCTAGATCTCCAAACTAAGGTGGTCCTTCCACCAAACTTTCCTTGAAAGTGATGCATCCAAATAATCAACATGAAGCTCGGAACGCATCCACTCTAAGGTACCGCTACTCTCACGTCATGCGAGAGCCCACACCTACATCAAACACAATAGGAGTGGTCTTTGGTACCCACACTTTCTTGGGTCCATGGGGCTTAGTACCTTTTGTAACCCAAACAAATTTATTTACTAAATTTACATCATGTATACGATCAAAGCAAAACTTAGCAAGGTGGCCCTTACGTTCACAATGTGTACAAGTGTACACTGAGCATACAAAGTGTGATGTTTGTGACCGTGAGTAGCATGTGTATGCCGTGGAGGGTGTACATGTAAAGATGGAACTTGTTTCCTTTGAAACAAAGATTCCAAACGTGTATGACTCAAAACACAATGGCTCAAGGTGGAGCCCAAACAATCCATATTCTTCTTTAGCAAAGATATATCATTTTTAATTAAAGAAGAAGTGGAACATGCTATAGATGAACTAGGTGAAGCTATCCTAGCATGGCAAACATGAGAATCAATATCAATTTTCAAAGATTCATTTTTCTTTAAACAAGTTTCTAAATCTTGTGAAACAGAATCAATTTTTATTTTCAAGGATTCATTTTCTTTTAAAACAAAATCAAGTTTTGAAGATATAACTTTATTTTTCTTCAAAATATCATTACAATCATTTCTATTTTTCAAAAACTCATTTTCTTTTAGGGCAAGTTCAAGTTGAGATTTCAATGAATCCCTTTCATTAGAAATCTCCTCTTTCTCTTGCAAAACCAAACCAAGTTTAGAAGACAAATTTTCATTTTCTTTATTTGATGCAAAAGTCTTCTTTTTCAAAAGATTATACTTTTCTATGAATTTTTCACAAACAATAGAAAGTTCTTCATTTAAAGTGTTAGGATCAACATGCTCATTACTAGAAGAATTAGCATCATCACAATCTAGTTGAGATTCCGAATATACCTCAAGGGAGTCATTCCCTTGGACAATGAAGCATTGTGACTCGGATTCTCCGCTAGATTCCTCCTCCGGTTGAATTTGCAATTGAAGCTTGGAGGTGATCAACTTGTTCCACACTGTAAAGGCGGAATCATAATTAGAAACAAGTATAAGATAATCTTTGTTAAGCGTGCTTCTAATAGCCTCAAGGGCAAGTGTATTGGCCCCTATATGATTGCAGTACCAAGATAGCATTTCTTGGTAGCGGCAAAGAAAACATGCAAGCCTAGGGTTTTCAAATACATGGACATCCTAAATTTCCATATGTCAATGTTGGAAACATCAAACATGGGAGGTGACAAGCAATCCATGAGTGTGTGCAAACAAATATACGTGCAAATGCAAATGATAGATTAGCAAACTAAAATCTCACTCGTAAGTGGTTAAACCAAATATCAGGAGCGTAGGCTCTGATACCAATTGAAATTACCTAGAGGGGGGTGAATAGGTGATAATGCTGATCTAAAAACTAAATGCGAAAATTAAAACTAATTTGCAACTACACTTAGTACAACCAACGAGTGTAGTCGAATTCCCCGTGAAGGGCTCTGGACTAACTCCTCTTGATTCCTCTGAATAAGAGTTGAGGTGCTATATGAAGCTCTCGTGGTTAAGTACAAGTGAGGCACACAAACACAAGCCAAGCATATAAAGATGATAAGCAATATGAAATAATGTAAGGCACAACACAAGCAAATATGATATGAATAATATGAATGATGCATGATTGGTCGCTAATATTGCATATTTAGTATCATATTTCCATACTTATTTTAGAATAAAAGCCTGCATTATCCTAATTAATTGTTTAATTTATTTGCAGGCCCAATCTTTAAGGAGTTGAACAGAAATGAGCCCAAAGCCCACCAAAATTCTGAATTAAATTAGAATTAATTCGCACTCACTAAATCAGGGCAAAATCAAGAGGTTGAAACTGGTTGAGAAGAATCCTCTCAGGATCGATCGGTTAAAGCCAAGAATCCAAGGCCATTTCTTCAAAATCTCGGAGCCAAACTGCAAAACCAACTCCAGATAAAGTCAGAGGGAGAAACCGGGGAGACCCACCAACAGGGTGTGGCCACCTGGCCACACCCTTGCCGCGAAAATGCGGCAAAAGCCGCGTTTCCGCGGCAATCTTGGGGAGTTAGGGGGAGCGTTTGCTCCCTGACCTCCCCGGGATCTTGGTTTTTGGGTTTTTGCCTATAAAAGGCTTGTACTTGCGCTGAAAATGGACGAAAAGCAGAGTTAGGATTTTAGACTAGTTTTCCATTTCTTTAGTTTAGGTTTTTGTTTTTCTCTTTCATGTAATTTTAATTTTCAATTATGTAATTCTGAGGAGATCGACTTTCATCGAAGAACAAGAATGAAGCTGGAGCTATAGTGACAATGGTGTAAGGTTTTATGTCTTTTCTTTGATAGTTACGAAATTGAATCTTTGTTCTTTCTGTGTATGTACTTCTGTTTAGTTTTCTTCGTCTTCTTCTTTTCTACTTCACTTTTCTTTTTATAACTGTCTTCCAAGTGAGTCTAAAAGTATCGAAAGAGCCTTGCCTTTGCGAGTGCCACCGATAGCTTATGACGATGGAATTGTGAGTCTCTCTGTATCATTTCATACTTGAAGTAGTCTTGATGATGTAATGTGGAAGAGACCAAAAATCTAATCTTATGGGCTATGCGCTGAATGCCTCCACTTCAAGGTAAAATCGTCGCTAAAGAACTCAAGGTAAGCTTTTGGTAAAAAGAAGGTAAGTAATTGTCTTTCTTTCTTTTCTTTTATTTCTTTAATGTAGATCACCACCTCTTCCAAATTGTTTTCACTCTTCTCTCCACTCACTCCATTTGTACACAGTCGCTTTTATTGTTTTCTGATTTTTCCACCTTCTTCATCTTTCACTTTCTTCTTAACTTTAACATAACTTTCTTTTTCATTTTCTTAACTTAAAAACAGAGAAGAACTATCGCTTGGTTTTTATAAAGATTTCAATAAAGAACTGTAACGCTTCCATCGCAAACCCTCCTTGTGGATCACGACCCGCATAGCCACTTGCTATAGCGGAAGAATTGAGCACTTGTACATCTTCTTTCTTAAGTTCTCTAATTCCGTATTTTGTGTGCAGCTTCTGCCTCAATCAAATTTTGGCGCCGTTGCTGGGGAGGGTAACATGTTTTTTTTTATTGAAATCTGAATTTTTTTTGAAAATTTTTTAGAACTAAACGAATTTTCTTCTCTGTTGCAGGTTACAGGGCAAGCAAAGCAGGAAAATAAGTTTGCAGTGACATACAAGTGGCCTTGGGCCTCTGCTCTAGAAAGTAGAGACCAAGGGCCCTCTGAATTGCCGCGTTTTCACGGCAAAAGTCGCGGATCCGCGGCAAGGAAGAGTTGACTACTAATAGCTTTTTGCAGGGCTGCTTAGTTTACAAATTCTAGTTTTCTGCAATTCTTTATTTCCTATATGCCATCACATAAGCCTGCTAAATAATCAACAGTAAAATGTTTGTTGCAAAAGTTAAAAATTGGGTAGACGTTTGCATTTTAGGCACGCGTTCTTTTCAATTCCTTTATCTTTACTGTTGAAGAGTGCTGGAGCAAGGTACGTTTGCATTGCATGTAGAATAGGAATCATCTCTTGCTTGATTTTCATACTTTGAGTGAATCTTATTTACATATCCTGTACACTTGCACAAACTTATTTTAAGGGCACTAACCCAATAACTAGATAAGGTGGGGATTTAATCACCCTTCCTTAGCCCAAAAATCAGAATCCAAGCACTCACTAACCCAAGCCTAACTTAAAATGAGTAGACGTTGGCCCTAGGGACATCTCGGACTCAATTAGGAGATTATCCTAAGGGGGAAAGGTGTTGGAACTTGACTCTTGCCAAATCAGTGTCTAGGAAAGGGATTAAGGGCCGAAAGCCCGAAGGTTGGTGGTTATTTAATTAAGGAACGTCTTTTGATGGAAAACCTCCCACCAACCTTGCCCTGACCTGGCTGATTAGCTTGTGGTCAAGGTCTACATCAAACCTCCCGTGGACAGTCTAACCAGTTAGGAGTCGTCTAGGTCTAGGTCTACCCTAACTTAGGTTAGAATTTTTTCTTTCTTGTTTGTTTATTTGTTTGTTTTTCTTTCTTTTTGTTTGTATTCCATTGTGTGATATGGCTTATAATAATAATTTTTCCAACTATAATAATAATCCATATTACACATCAAACTCTTTTTCGGATATTACCAACCCGGCATATCATAACTTTGACCAACCTAGTGTGCCGGATTGGTCTTATCCGAATAAATATGACCCATAACCCCCATCTAATAACTACAATTTTCATAATGATTTCAACTCTTCACCGAGTCAGTGGGGATTCACCTCCCCCGAGCATAATTTTCAACCACCTTGTCCTCCTTCTCCACCTAGTCCACAATATTTTCAAGAGTCATACTCAGTTCCACCCGTCCAAAACAGGAAACCATTAATTCTGGAAATGAGTATGCGTGAGTCTAAACACAAATCCCAAAATCTGATGGACTCACAATTTCACTACCACTTCCAAGACAATTCTTCATCTTTTCATCAAAACAATGAACCTATCAACTATGAAAAGATGCTTGAAACCATGACTCAGGCTCAAAACACTAGAAATCGTGACATAGATATGATGGTCGAATCTCTACGTTCCCACCGTCCTGATGTCACTTACCAATCTGTTAGAGCCGAAGAGTCATGTAGTTTTGAAAATCAAGATTCCATTTCAGAACAACCATTTGAACTTGCCCAAACTCCAAATTTTGAAAAAGATATTGACAGTTTAGCAAGTTTTCCTTTTCCTGAAATAGAACTTGAAAATGAATATGATCCTGAACCCCAAGTTAGTGATTCAATTCTACTTCCTGATTCGATTATGACTCCGGTATCTTCACCTGATTTCGATCTTTTCCCCGAGTCAATGTTGGATCTTGTGCCAATTCATCATGAAATTGAATCACCCATTCTTGAGGATCATATTGAACTTGACCAATTATATAATTTTGAAAATCCTATTGACAAATTGGCAAGTTCTCAATTTTTTGATATTGAACTCAATGAGATATGTGACCTAGATTCTCAAATCTATGATCCAGTTCAACTTTCTGAATCAATATTGACTCCTGTTGTGTTACCAAACTTGAGTAATATTTTAGACTCAGTTTTAATTCCTCCACCTATCATTCCTGAACTGGAATTACCCACATTAAGTCACATTCCATTGTTAGAAAATACATGTGGACTAGAGTTTCAACTTCTTGACTTGGACCCACTTCCTGAACCAATTTCGACTCCTGAGCCTTTACTTGACTTAAGTCACCTTCCCGAGTCGGTATTAGTTCCTGTCCTTCCTGAGTCCAAGTCAACTGTTCTATCATTTCATACTCCATTCCGGGACGAGGTGGTTGACAAATTTGACTCCGAAATTAGTTATGGAATATGGACATTAGATGGGGTTAAATATTTAATAAAGATCCTTTAAGGATACATCTTTTTAATGGGTTATATTAAAGATACTTCTGGTGGGTTCCTCCGAGACCCAAGAAAAGTTGATTGGGCCGAGTTTCGTGGACCAATCTGACCACCACCGGAACTACCACCTTAAGGTAACACTTTCCTTCCCTGTCGTCTTTTTCATGCATCTATGCATTAATTCATACATTGAGGACAATGCATGAGATAGGTGTGGGGGAGGGTCTAACATAACTTTTCTTTTTCTTTTAAAAAAAAATTTAACATTTTTCTTTACTTTTAAAAACTTTTTGAAAATAGAAACAATATTTTGACTTATTTTTGTAAGAAATTAAGTTAATTTTAAGGAATAGGAAAATCCAAATTAGGATTTCTTATACTTGGTCAAAATAAGATTATTTGTTTGATTTTTAGGGTCAGGAAGATAATTTGTCAAATTAATTTAGTCTTGATCTTTACCTTGATGAAATATGCACACTTCATACACTTACACTTACACACTTAGGGTTCAAAAATAAAGATTCTTATGCCTTATAAAAATATATATATATAAACAAGTCTAATTATTGATTAGCTAGGTGCTTTGGCCTAAGCAAGCCTTAGTATTTATGCAAAAGATAATTAGATGAGTTTGAAAAAAAAATGTGTATCCTCTGATTAAGCTGGGTATTTATGCCTCATGAAGCATAAGTATTCACGCCTAAAAGGGGTACATCGTATAAATAAAAACCTTAGTTTTGTGGCCTTATCTGTTCAAGTATTTAAGTCCTTAGGGGTGTTTTCTCACCTGGTGCCCTAAAACTGTCCGGTTTGGGTGTCACCGACTGAATGCTTGTTACATGGGCAGATTAGAAAGCCTAATGAAATTGAGGAATAAAATAAAAAAAAGTATATATAAATAAATAAGGCATAAGAGTTAGAGTTAATGAACCCTAAGTCAAAATTTTCACAGTCACGATGGTGCATATGACTTAGGGTAAAGTAATAGACTAGATGAGAAGTACAATTTGACTCCTTACTTTGATTGATAACAAATTTTTTAGTAGAGACTAAGTTTAGGAATGAAAAATTCAGTTTTCCTATAACTTATAGATTGCTTAGATCTTACAATTATATTTCAAATATTTTTCTCTTTCAAAATGCTTTTCGAAAATACTAACTCTTTATTTCCCTTTCTTTATGGATTTTGTGGGTGCAATCCGCTGAAAACCCTCACGAGACAAAACTCGTCCTCTAGGGGGAACCTAGAGGTTTAACGGCTTGTTGCACATGCTCAGTGCAATCGCGTGACCTGCGAAAGTGGTCTAATAATCCTTAGTATAGTTTAGTTGTTTTGCTCGAGGACGAGCAAAAGATAGGTATGGGGGTGTGATTGGTCGCTAATATTGCATATTTAGTATCATATTTCCATACTTATTTTAGAATAAAAGCCTGCATTGTCCTATTTAATTGTTTAATTTATTTGCAGGCCCAATCTTTAAGGAGTTGAAGAGAAATGAGCCCAAAGCCCACCAAAATTCTGAATTAAATCAGAATTAATTCGCACTCACTAAATCAGGGCAAAATCAAGAGGTTGAAACCGGTTGAGAAGAATCCTCTCAGGATCGATCGGTTAAAGCCAAGAATCCAAGGCCATTTCTTCAAAATCTCGGAGCCAAACTGCAAAACCAACTCCAGATAAAGTCAGAGGGAGAAACCGGGGAGACCCACCAACAGGGTGTGGCCAGGTGGCCACACCCTTGTTCGGAAATGCGGCAAAAGCCGCGTTTCCGCGGCAATCTTGGGGAGTTAGGGGGAGCGTTTGCTCCCCCGACCTCCCCGGGATCTTGGTTGTTGGGTTTTTGCCTATAAAAGGCTTGTACTTGCGCTGAAAATGGACGAAAAGCAGAGTTAGGATTTTAGACTAGTTTCCCATTTCTTTAGGTTAGGTTTTTGTTTTTCTCTTTCATGTAATTTTAATTTTCAATTATGTAATTCTGAGGAGATCGACTTTCATCGAAGAACAAGAATGAAGCTGGAGCTATAGTGACAATGGTGTAAGGTTTTATGTCTTTTCTTTGATAGTTACGAAATCGAATCTTTGTTCTTTCTGTGTATGTACTTCTGTTTAGTTTTCTTCGTCTTCTTCTTTTCTACTTCACTTTTCTTTTTACAACTATCTTCCAAGTGAGTCTAAAAGCATCGAAAGAGCCTTGCCTTTGCGAGTGCCACCGATAGCTTATGACGATGGAATTGTGAGTCTCTCTGTATCATTTCATACTTGAAGTAGTCTTGATGATGTAATGTGGAAGAGACCAAGAATCTAATCTTATGGGCTATGCGCTGAATGCCTCCACTTCAAGGTAAAATCGTCGCTAAAGAACTCAAGGTAAGCTTTTGGTAAAAAGAAGGTAAGTAATTGTCTTTCTTTCTTTTCTTTTATTTCTTTAATGTAGATCACCACCTCTTCCAAATCGTTTTCACTCTTCTCTCCACTCACTCCATTTGTACATAGTCGCTTTTATTGTTTTCTGATTTTTCCACCTTCTTCATCTTTTACTTTCTTCTTAACTTTAACATAACTTTCTTTTTCATTTTCTTAACTTAAAAACAGAGAAGAACTATCGCTTGGTTTTTATAAAGATTTCAATAAAGAACTGTAATGCTTCCATCGCAAACCCTCCTTGTGGATCACGACCCGCATAGCCACTTGCTATAGCGGAAGAATTGAGCACTTGCACATCTTCTTTCTTAAGTTCTCTAATTCCATATTTTGTGTGCAGGTTCAGCCTCAATCAATGCACAACAAAAATAAAGAGAGAGGGTTAAGAGACAATGGATCAAACGCAAACACAAAGATATGTTCCGAGGTTCGAGCCCCTAGCTCTACGTCTCCGCCTTCACCGAGAAGGATTTCTAATCCACTAGGAGTACCGAACTCCTCTCTTAACCAATACAATGCCACTGAGGCAATACAAACTCAATCCACCTCACAAAGAGGGATATGCCCTTAGCCAAACAACCACAAATCACCTCTACCGAAGAGGGATACAAACCAACATTAACTCCACCTCACCAAGAGGGAGTAAACCAACAATCTCAACTTTTACCAAAGAGGGAGCACCCCACAATCCAAATCAACCTCTACCAAAGAGGGATAGTCACAAAGAAAAGGGGTTTACAACAAGTGTCACAAAAGACCACAAACACAATCTTTTTCCCACAAATAAATGATTGTATAGAATAGGATAGATGATAGCTCAAGTGTGAAAAAATAAGAGTTTGAAAAATAAAAACTCAAAGAAAAAATACTTGAGAAAACTCTTTGTAAAAGATAGAAATGAAGAACAATACAAATCTCTCAAATTTCTATTTTCTTTGATTTTTCCAAAACCCTAAAACAATATAAAGATAGATCTTTTTAAGCTCTAAACACTTTTGAAAACTTGTTTTAAACGCCAAGAAAGGAGAGAAATTTTAGCTCTTCAAATCTTAACCAAAAACTCAAAGCAATGGGGTATTTATAGCCTCAATACAAAACTTGCCGTTAGGCTGAATTCTCAGCCTGAGACGGCTGGCGGTCGACTGCCAACGGTCATAAATATGACCGTTAGAGGAACCCGGTCGACCGTCCGGTCGACCGCCCAAAAACAGAGAGCAAAGCTCTCTGGCCGGTCGACCGACCGGTCGACCGTGCCCTGTGCCTGGCCAACGTGCACAAGTCTGTGCACGTCGGTCGACCGACTCTGGATTCCGGTCGACCGGTCCGGTCGACTGTCAGAGCCTAGCCGGCAATAATTTGGGTCAGAAAAACTTGTTTAAAAATATTCTAATAAATCCCATTAATCTTCTAAAAATCCATAAAAATAGTTTTATCATTTTTCATTGATATATAAACATGTGATAAAAATTTCGTCACAAATATCAAATATTTTGAATCATTTTTGTGTCTTACAAATTTTATCAAAAACCAAAAACTGTATTTTTTCAAACTTTGATTTTTCAAGTAAACTTTGTCCAAAACATATCCAAGTACAAAAACATGATACTTAATCATTTTAAAACATGTTGCATATGGACATAGGTCCAATATACATGAAACATATACATATCATTGTTTTTGTCTTTAATTCCAAAATATGTTTTGTTAAAAATACCAAAACATCAAAACTCATGAATAGGCATATCAAAATAAGTTTGTTTAAGAAGTTAAGCATGCATGTATATAGAATGAATCTACTATACATAAACCATGTAAACTTGTATTGATCTAACTATTCATGAAAACCAAAGTCGGTTAAACCAAAAACCGAAAACCAAAATCAAAATATAAAACGTGTGTGTGTATTGTGAACTTGAGCATATCAACTATCTAATATTTACAAATGGATCTAAACACAAAACTAAACTAGGTACCGAGGTCTTCTTGTAGAGCGTCGTCTCCAAGCCGACTCGATCCAAAACTCCGTGATCCACCGAGCTAGACTCCAACGAGTGCTATGTATGATCTTGATGCTCGGGCTCTAGAATCACCATGTGAAAGCTTCCAAACCATCTTGTTGAAGCAATCACCAACTAATATCTTGATTAATGATCTGAAACTAAACATCACAAGATTATTAGTAAACATAACTACATGAGTTAATCATCATCAAAACTAGAGTGGAAGGCCTCTGGGCCAACATATATGTCATATTGCAGTGATATTGATTTACCGTAGTAGATTGTTATAACTTATTCAGCTTACTTTAGGCTTAGCGTGTATACGTGGAGTGTTCTACTTGATGATGGGGAGATTCTATCTCCTCGGTTTAAAATACCGCAAGTGCACGGTCGTTCGATGTAGTACTTGAGGGTCGATCCACAAGAACAGGTGGTTCTTTTGGTTTCAACAATTTTAGGCGAATTGGGTTAAAGACTTTGAGGATATTGAGTGTTTCTAAACTAAATATCAATCTAAGAAATCAAGCACCTAGGGTCGAATCCCCTAAACTAGAATCAAGTGGTCAATCTCTTTTCTTCATACTAGTTTGTTGTTGCTCATCAAAATTTCTACTTCTATTAGGCAAAGTAAGTCTGAATACTAGATCTAAGCACAGGGTATTATCTGCATCGCATGGTCCATCAAAGGTAAATAAAGTGACTAAATAAATTAAAAGAAGAAAAAGCAGTAAACCCCTAAGTATGGACCATTGACTATTGATACATACCTTATCAAATAACTAGTGACTCTAAAAATAATCTCCTAAAAATGGTAGGTCAATCGGTGCGCACAACCCTAGGTAGGAGATCTAATATTGGTCACATTAAATTTTAGCCTAGGTTCATCTCTCCTTGGGTACTTGCAGAAAATCTAACTACTCATGATGCAGTTATTAACTGGATAATCATGAACTAGATAATTACTAACCATTAAAATTAATCTCCAAAAGCAACAAATAATTACCAGAATATTTTAGGAGTTATAAAGAGGTTACATGATTGGATAGCAAACTCAAAAGAATGTCCTGTGTCAGATATACACTGTCCCACTCCATGTCCACAATGTGAAAGTCAACAGTGCCCACACACTATCTCACTGTGCTCTGATCAAGGGAGAAAACCGCGCCGCCCTTTCTCTTCTCGGGTTGCTGCAGTGGAGCGCACAATCTCGTCTTCTATGAACCCACTACCCGGCATCCCTTGTGCTACAGACGAGAGGTCTCGTGCACAATCACTAAGGTCAAAGCCTTCGTGTGGAACCAACTATTTTGCTTTGCTGCAAAATAAGAAGGAGAAGCACCTGCTTTCCTTTGTGAGATCCACACGCACCCAATCACAGAGAAGTGACAAATTGAAAAAAAGAAATGAATGCAATCATCTATGTTGGTCCCGAAATGATACCAATTGTAGGATCTAAAATATATCAACACAAATACTAAAACAAAGGATGATTAGCATTAAAATATAAACTTGCATAAAAGGAAATAAATCACAGAAAGTAAATCAAACGCAAACATAAGTGATTTAGCCTGATTCGGTCTTCTTGACCTACATCCGGTCCCCAAGCCACCCGCTTGAGATTTTCCTTTAACCTTTGATTTTGTACACCCAAAATCAACACCTTGTATACCACTTGACAAATCCCCTTTGTCAAATATATACAACTCTTCTTACAAACCAAGAAGAAGACAACACCCTATACAATCTCTCTTCAACCTGAAGACGCTCTTGTACAATCTTTCTCTTTGAGTGATTAGAAACAATCCTATAAGTCTTGAATATGTATGTGATCGTGAACAAGGATTCTTATAGGTGGACTCTTAGAATCTTCACTAAAGGATTAGAATTTGAGTGAAGAATTGAAAGTGGAAACAGTTTTCTGAAAACAGATTTTTGAACAGAGTTTTTAGGCAGAAAACCATTGATATGAATTGGTGTATTTAGCCTAGGACAACATCCCTATTTATAGCTAAAATCTATGGTCAGTTAGAATAGTTATCAGGACAAATTTGAATATTGAAATGTTGGATAAAACACCAGAAATCAAGAACTGTCTAACAGTCTGAAACTGCCATTAGTCGACTTGAGTCTATGGGTTAGTCGACTAGATGAACAACTTTTGCCTATATTAGTCGACTAATAAAGGGGGCAAGTCGACTAGGGAATGGCTGATCAAAAGACATGTTTTTGAAAATTGAATATAGTCGACCAGTAGAAGGTATAAGTCGACTAGGCCATATATTACTCGACTATAAAGACTTATAAGTCGACTAATAGTGCATACAGATCAGAAACAGAAAGTTGGTATGCATCTAGAAACAAACCTAAGTCGACTATAGTTAAGGGTTAGTCGACTATAGTTGGTATAAGTTGACTATGCTTGGTAATAAGTCGACTTATAGACTTAAGATGTGTGTGTATGTTCAAGACTTTTAATATTCTAATAAATATTACAATACACATCCATAGTCATTATTCTTGGGAAGTCTTGAGCATGTAGAACTCTTGTATAAACTTGTGAGATAGAGCTTCAATGAAATGGCTTCACAAATGTATCATCAGAATCAAGTTCTAACATTCTCCCCCTTTTTGATGATGACACTTTGTGAGTATGAAAAAAAACTTCCCCTGCAGAGAATATGTTATATGTTCTCTCCCTACGTAGAACAGGTTATAACAATATAGAAAAATATGTGTTCTCGCCTAGCAAAAAAATATATCATAAGATATATATACATATGATATATGTTTGAAATATTTTTCTTATTAAACTTTTTATTTGGTACCTGAAAGAAAAACATTAAAATGGTACTAATCATTTATAAGATCAAAGCATTAACCTTTAGGAATTCAAACCCAATTTGAATTTGGAAACCATCTGTTAGTATACATATAATTGCATGAATTACACATAGAATGTATGTATGATGCAATATAAGTATTTTTATCAACGATGCTTAAGTTTTTAGGAATCCATATGAACTTATTTTTAATTCTTTTTGAAATAATATCAGTATTTCTTTTCACAAAAGAATTATATGGATTATGATTCTTTTTACAAACATGTATAGATTTTTCACTTTGATTTAGGAATCGAAGACCATAATGATTATGTGACATCTTTTGATATGATAACAAATCATTTAACTTTTCTTTTTCTTGATTAAATTTAGTCACATTTTTCAAAATCTCTTCATACTTTATTTTGAAACTCGATATGTCTTTATTTAAAACAGTAATTCTTTCATTTAAAGACAAAGTTTCCGTTTTAAGCATAACATTTTCTTTTATAAAATTCTCACCATCCTTTTCAATGATGATATTACTTTTTCAAAATCATCTTTTTGAGAATTTATAGAAGAAATTTGAGAAACATAACATGAATTTTCTATGAAAAATTTTTCATTTTCCTTTGATAAAACTTTATTCTTTATCTTTTTATTCTTAAGATCATTGTATAATTAATGAAATGCATGTAAGAGTTCAGTATATTGTACCCCCATCTTCTTCTTGAGCCACGAAACAAATATTGGCATGTTCATGGCTTCTTCGTCGTCAGAGGAAGAGGAATCACTATTTTCCCATGATGCTTGATAGTCTTTCTTCTTTTTGAACTTTTTGCTCTTGAATTTACCTTTGTTTTTTAGCAATGGGCAATCCTTCTTCATATGACCTGTTTTATTACAATTAAAACATTTAAACTTACCTTACTTCAAGAACTTTCTGAATTTTCTTGAGAGCATTGCTATCTCTTCTTCATCGTTATCTGAATTTTCCGTATCTGAGGATGCATGGAAGGCAAATTCTTTCTTCTTTGAGAAAGGTTGTTGTTCATCCTTCTTTCTGTCTTCCAGTTGTACTTCATATGTCATTAAATTACCAATGAGGTTTTCTAATGACCTAGTGGAGAGATCATTTGCTTATCCGATTGCAGTTATCTTCTTCTCCCATTCTGATGTAAGTGCACGAAGGATATTGCGAACTTTTTTGACTTGGGTGTATTCCTTTCCAAGGGATGCTAAGGAATTTGTTATGTCAATGAACCTTGTAACTATTTCTGAGATAGTTTCATTCTCCTTTATTTTGAATAGTTCAAACCCGTGGACAAGAATAGAAATTTTAAATTCTTTAACCTTATTTGTGCCTTCATGTGTTACCTGTAGAGTGTGTCATATTTGATTTGCAGATGTGGTTGTTGACACACGATTAAATTCTTCTATGGTTAAGGCACAGAATACTGCATTCATCGCTTTGGCATCAAGATTCGCATTCTTCTTTTGATCATCACTCCAAGCACTGTAATTGGAAGTTGGTTTGGTGTACGCTGCTTCTACTATATTCCATAGTTCGTAGTTGAGCGATTGCAAGTAAATCTTCATTCTACACTTCTAGTAGTCATAGTTCGATCCATCAAATAGTGGTGGACTTATGTAGAATGTCCTTCTCTGAATTGCGATGAAGGAAACTCTGTTGCCATCCTTGTAGGTTGTTGACTGGGTATGCAGGGCTCTGATACCAATTGTTGGTCCGAAATGATACCAATTATAGGATCTAAAATATGTCAACAGAAATACTAAAACAAAGGATGATTAGCGTTAAAATATAAACTTGCATAAAAGGAAATAAATCACAGAAAGTAAATCAAATGCAAACACAAGTGATTTATTCTGGTTCGGTCCTCTTGACCTACATCCAGTCCCCAAGCCACCCGCTTGAGATTTTCCTTTAACCTTTGATTTTATATACCCAAAATCAACACCTTGTATACCACTTGACAAATTCTCTTTGTCAAATGTATATAACTCTTCTTACAAATCAAGAAGACGACAACACCTTATGCAACCTCTCTTCAACCCGAAGACGCTCTTGTATAATCTTTCTCTTTGAGTGATTACAAATAATCCTATAAGCCTTGAATCTGTATGTGATCGTGAACAAGGACTCTTATAGGTGAACTCTCAGAAATCTTCGCTAAAGGATTAGAATTTGAGTGAAGAATTGAAAGTGAAAATAGTTTTCTGAAAAACAGATTTTTGAACAGAGTTTTTAGGCAGAAAATTATTGATATGAATTGGTGTATTTAGCCTAGGACAACATCCCTATTTATAGCTGAAATTTATGGTCAATTAGAGTAGTTATTAGAACAAATTTGAATATTGAAAAGTTAGATAAAACACCAGAAATCAGAAACTATCTAACAGTCAGAAACTGCCATTAGTCAACTTGAGTCTATGGGTTAGTCGACTAGAAGAACAACTTTTGCCTATATTAATCGACTAATAAAGGGGGCAAGTCGACTAGAGAATGGCTGATACAAAAGACATATTTCTGGAAACTGAATATAGTCGACCAGTAGAAGGTATAAGTCGACTAGGCCATATATTACTCGACTATAAAGACTTATAAGTCGACTAATAGTGCATACAGATCAGAAATAGAAAGTTGGTATGCATCTAGAAACAAACCTAAGTCGACTATAGTTAAGGGTTAGTCGACTATAGTTGGTATAAGTCGACTATGCTTGGTAATAAGTCGACTTATAGACTTAAGATATGTGTGCATGTTCAAGGCTTTTAGCATTCTAATAAATATTATAATACACATTCATAGCCATTATTCTTGGGAAGTCTTGAGCAAGTAGAACTCTTGTATAAACTTGTGAGATAGAGCTTCAATAAAATGACTTCACAAATGTATCATCAGAATCAAGTTCCAACAATCTACTGGATAATTATTTCAGGAAAGAGGAGACATGCCATTGCATTAAAAGCACAACCAAAATTGGTCATGAACAAAGCCTGCTGCCGAAAATTCCCTCCTTTGATGTTCCTTCTTTATTAAAAACTAAACAAAATTCTTAAAAATAAAAAAACCTAAAACCTAGATACAATTAATGGTAGGAATACAACGAAGAAAAGGAAAAAAAATATTAAAAAAATAAAACCCTAGGTAATCCCCCATACGGCAGCCACCCTCTCCTTTATACAATATAGGAGTTTTACAAAAAAGCCCTTTGAAATATATCTATTACATAATAATTCATTTTCAATTCAGGCAGATTTTTTAAATGACCAATACAGGCAGTCAAATGGAGGAATCAGCAAAACCTATCAATATAAAAATTGTAGATTTTCAAATTCTCTTTCCGTAGACACCGGATGACGCTTTTTTGAAATACTGTAGCCAAAGTTATGGAAAAAATACCGCAATATGCTCGGAAAGCATCCTCCAATCTTTTACAAATTGCGGGATTTAATTGTTGAAAGTATCCGGATTCCTCCTTTTTTTTCTTTTACCTGTTCCCTGCAAAATATAATCAAATATACCCGAGTAACATTATTTATATACAAATAATAGATAATTAGGAGCATAAAAAAGATGTAAAATCGGGCTCATCAAATGCCCCCACACCTATCTTTTGCTAGTCCTCGAGCAAAACTAATAAAAAGAAAAAAATTAAAAATAAATAAATAGAAAAATTAAACTATCCTAACTCACTTTCGTAGGAATCACGGTTGCACTTAGCATGTGCAATAAGCCGTTAAACCCCTAAGTTACCCCTAGAGGACGAGTTTTGTCTCGTGAGGGTTTTCACTGGATTATACCCACAAAATTCAAGAAAGTTAAAGATTAAGAAATAAATAA
This sequence comes from Agave tequilana, assembly GCA_038442645.1. Lineage (NCBI taxonomy): Eukaryota > Viridiplantae > Streptophyta > Magnoliopsida > Asparagales > Asparagaceae > Agave > Agave tequilana. The sequence continues at coordinate 2,229,445 of JAVJIF010000050.1, forward strand.
AAGTAAAATAAGGATAACCAAAAATTAAGAAAAGAAAAACAAATCTTTTTTTAGTTAACTAGCTTGCAAGATCATCAATTTGCTTGAGTTTCATTTTCAAGTAAAACCTCAATTCAAGAAATCATATTGGCCATAAAATAAAGTCTTAAATTGTAGCACCCCGTTCCCGGATACTTACCCTGATGCGTATCCCAAAATTTTTCGACCCTGTTGTTCAATTTTCTCCAAGTATTTGTATTTAAGTTGTGATTTCCTATGTTATTTGGTATCGGATCTGGATTTTCAGACCTAGAGTCAGCCCTGACCTGGACCAAGAACCCGATATCGGTCTACCGCCCGATTTGACCTTTTTGGTAGTCTAATTTGATCGATTTCAGTTTCAAACACTATTTTCTAATATTTTAGATTTTTCATGATTTTCTAGAATTTTTCAGAATTTTTCTGCAAAATCTCGAAAACCGGTGTCGGTCGGCATCGCTGACTGATTCCCGGATTTTTAGTTTTCAAATGGGATTGAATTTTCAAAAACATCTTTTCGTTACTTCTTAAAATTTTATTTTCTATCTAAAAATATTTTTTGGGATTTTACTAAATTTATCAAAATTTCACCGATTCTGGTGTTGGCCGGTATCGTCAGAATATTTCAGGATTTTTAATTTAAAATCTACATTGAATTTCTTGAATCTGATTTCACCGAGTATCTTAAAATAATATTTGCTATTTTTGAATTTTTTTTGGAACATTTCTAAAACAGTCGAATTTTCACCCTATTAAAATAATATTAATTACCGATCTTATCTTTTCTTACTTTTTCCTTCTCTACTCTCCTACTTTATACTCCCAAATATTATAATAAATTAATTATTTAATAATAAAAATTTTAAACTAATTTCCTTTCCTTTTTCCTTATTTTTTCCTTTTTCTTTAATTTTCTTTCTTTTTCTTCTTTTTCTTTTCTTCTCCTTCACTCCACCTCCCATCCCCTGCCGCCTGCAAACTACAGCAGCAGCAGCTGCAACTCCAGCAGTAGCAGCAGCAAGTGGGGGGCCATACCCCCCATCCCTCACCCTTCTCTCCCTCCCCTTCTTCTCTTTAAATATCTTTCCTTCTTTCCTATTTCCTTCTTCAACTTCTCCATTTTCATCTCCCACCAAACACCATCACCTACTCCTCGTCACTGCCGCCTCCACTATCGAAGCCCCGGCCACCGCCGCCCCTAGCCGCCGGCCACACCCCCCACCCCACTTCCCTTCCCCACTTCCATCACTCCCAAATCCTACCTCCTTTCCTCCAATTTCAACATAACTCATCACCACAATTTCATCTTCTTCCCCAAAATTCTCCACCAAACCACCTCCTCCTCCACTTCCAAACCCCCAATCATCATCTCCTCCTCCTCCTCCAACTCCCCACCACCTCCAATAATCACCACCAAGGATTTCCACTATGCTCGATCCCAATGGATCACCCCTCGGTGCCGCAACACCTACAATCCCTCGGACTCTCTAGTCCCGTACACACCGCAAGCCCACCGGCTCTCCGAGGCCGCACCTCAAACCAAGAGTTCACACACGAACTCTAAACAACGCGAACCCGCAAGTCCGCCTCCTCAAAGTACAAAGAAAAAGTCTTTGGTGATCACAACACTTTGATCACCTAAAAAAACTCTCACTACAACACTCCTAAAGGATGAATATGTCTATGGATTGCTCAAGTGTTTGTGTGAGAAAACTAGGATGGAAATGGTGGAGGAAAACTCAAGAAATCACTTTTAAACACTCTTGATAAAACTCTCCTTTTGATAGGAAATATTTGCTCTCAATTTTGAGAAAAACCTCTTAAAAGAGTAGGAAAAACTGGTTCTAAAAGTCTCCAAAAATCTTAAACAAAACAGCCCCCAAATGCCCCAATTTATAGAGCTAGAAAAACTAGCCGTTGGGGTCTGACAGAACTGTCGGTCGACCGCCAACGGTCATTTTTCTGACCGTTGGGGCAGCGGTCGACCGGCCCGGTCGACCGAGCCTCTGGAACAGAGAACAGTTTCTCTGTCGGTCGACCGCTCGGTCGACCGGGGTTTTCCAGAGAGCATAAGCTCTCTGGCGGTCAACCGTCTCGGTCGACTGGCCCTCAAGTGCACAAAAGCGTGCACGTCTGTGCACGTCAGTCGACCTGTCCGGTCGACCGTCTTCAAGCTGCGGTCGACCGGCTGAAGCCAGACAGAAAACTTAAGGGATAAAAATCTTGGTCTTTTTGGTTCAAATAAAATCCCATAAAATACTAAAAAATCTACAAAATTAGTTTTACCAATATACTTTGATAAACAAACATGCTTGCACAAAATCAAGGCATGTTACAAATGATTTGGACTATTTTTGTAAGTTGGAAATATTGGCTCAAATGAAAAACATTATTTTCCAGAACTAGATTTTTCCAAACTTCTCCAAATACAAAAAAAGGATATTTAAACTCTTTTAAAGCATAGTGTGTATGGATATGATCCACTACACAAACATGGTGAAATATCTATGTTTTTGACATTAAGCTCTAAATATGGTTTTGGTTAAAACATGAAACTTGAATACCAAAAACCAAAATGATATTTTGTCAAAGAGAAAAATCTTTTCTAAAACAAACTAAATCAAGAGTGTGTGTATATGTATACTTGAGCAATCCACCAACTATTCTATCCTTTACATTTTAACTAAAAATAAAATCTTATAAAAGCAAACCTAGACACGAGTCTTCATCTTCTTGAAGTCTTCACTTGAAGTCTTCTCATCTTCTTAACTTGGTCCAAACACGATCCATAGAGCTAGACTCCTCTTGAGTACTTGATGTGGTCTTGATGCACAAGCTCTTGAATCAAACGGTGCTAGCTCCAAAACTTGACTTTAAATCCTTTGTAGAAGCTATACACCTACTAAGATCTTGATCATGAATCTGTCACTAATTAAATACAAGATCATTAGTACTATAACTACATGAGGTGATCATCATCAAAACTAGAGTGATGGGCCTTCGGGCCAACAATCTCCCCCTTTTTGATGATGACAAAACTCATGAAGTTATATATGCATGGATTAAAGTAAAGCTTCAAAGAAGCTCCCCCTTAACTCATGCATAACAAATAAACAATAAATATGACAATGAATGTACATAAACATGTATGCAAATGTATGGAGATAAACATGCACTCAAGCATAAAACAAAATCACAAAATCTTTTTCTCCTATTTGCAAAACAAAATATATATGCATAAACACAAATACAATACTTCACCCCCTTAAGTAAGGAAAACATGCATATATCTCAAATACTTCTCCCCCTTTTTGTCAATCATCAACAAAGGGGTTAAAGTAAAAACAAAACCAATAAATAAATTTTTCTCACAAATAAATCTTTCTCCCCCTTTTTGTCCGAAACATAGAATCAATAAAGGGGTAAACATAAATCAATCAATAAAGGATTATATGCGATATACATTCATGAAGAGGAAGACGCTAAGTTTGCTTCCCTACACATATACATTACATGAAGAAGGGATGACAAGCCCCAATTCACATAACACATATTATGTAATGCATAAGAGGAGATGTGAAGCTCCCCCTACACACGTGTATCACATAAAGAAGAGTTGTCAAGCTCCTCAATATACAATACACTCAACATGAATCTATATGTAGAAGAGATGTTAAGCTCTCCTTGCATATAGGCAATACAAATCAAAATTTTTGAATTTTTTTTAATTTTGATACCAATTTTAAAACATAATGCATAAGCTTAAAAATTTGAATTAAGCTTAGCATAAACAAATTGTGCGCTTTAAATGTATAAATCAATGTTAACTCAAGCACAAATAACTCATATATATATATGAAAAATAAGTATACCAATTGAAATTGATACATACATATATAAGAAAATAAAATATGAGTGTATACAAAAATAGAGTCAAATTGATACAATTGAAATGATTCAATGATACCAATTGAAATAATAATAGGATCATGTGTATAACTCATAAAACATTGAAGAATAAATAACTAGTTAAATTATTTTTTTGAAAAACTAGTTAAAGATCTTTCAAAAAACATGAAACCAAATCATATGTATTTCATGAATCATACCAAATACACAAGAGTTGACACTCAAAAAATGATAAGGCCCATAAAAGTGTTCATGAAACAATGTCATGACAAACAAATGAAGTGTGAGTGTTCAATAATCATGTAAATAACATTTTCATGAAAATAATCAATAAAGCTCAAAACAAATATGAAAATTCATTTTTCATTTTTAAAATAAACTTCAAGGTATATGTATGATTTATCCAAATCTAACAATATGCATACATGTGCCAAACATAAAAGAGTCTATTAAAGGTATTTGCATGAAGGCAAGAGACTCAACGGGTATACATGTATATTTATTAGATTTGAATAAAAATTGCATATACATGAAGTAAAACATGAAAATAGGCAAAACAAGTATAAATGAAAGAATCATCAAAACTAGCCTATATATGTGCATATAGTGGATACAAATGAGCATGAAGTGCAAACATATATGAATCAATTTGTTCTCACTATTTGTACATGTATAAATACAAGTTTTGATAAAAACTACATTTAAACTAGTATTTACCACATGAAACACAAAACAAATAAAACATGAACATGCTAAAGATCATCAATCATGAATAAACATGTAAATAAATAAGGAGTTTAGAGATAGTTACCAAACCAAAGAACTAAGCTCTAATCTCCAAACATGGTGGCCTTTCCACCAAAACTCCTTGATAGCGGTGCATCAAATGTATGTCCTTCAAGTCCATGTGCATCCACCATCAAGGCACCATTCCTCTCACGATGTGTGAGAGCCCTCACCTACATCAAAAACACAAGGTGAGGGTTTTGGTACCCATTTTTTCTTGGGTCCTTGGGGGTTAGTTTTGTAAGGAACCCAAACATTCTTGTTAGCAAAATTTAAATAATGTAACTTATCAAAACAAAAATTTGCTAAATGGCCTTTGCGGCCACAATGTGTACATTTGTACACCTTAGGATGCTTATGTGTATGTGTATGATCGTGGCGTGCAACATAAGCATATGCATGATGATGATGTGCATAAATGTGTGGAGTTTGTTTCTTTGAAAACAAAGACTCCAATCTAGAATGATTAAATGCACATGAGCTCAAGGTTGAGCTCAAACAATTAATCCTATTTTTCAAGACATTAATCTCACTATCATTAATGGTGGCATGTAAAGCATGGTGAGATTGTGAAACAATTTTCTTATTCTTTTTAAAAACATTTTCTTGTTCTTTTTCAATCATGTTTCTTTTTAAAGTAGTGTTTTCTTGAAAAGTGATTTTCTTTTGTTTTTCCACCAAAACAATTTTATTTTTCAAACTAGTGTTTCCTTCACAAAGAGTATTTAATTTGGAAAGAAAGGAAACATTCTCATTTTTCAAATTCTCATTTTCTTTTTCAAAACATGCAATCTTATTTTCTAATGAATCTTTTTCCTTTAGCATGCAATCAAAATTCTTTTTCAAATTTTTATTTTCTTTCTTAATCATGTCATATTTCTCAAGGAGTTGACAAAAAGTGCTAAGCTCATCATATGACATGTCATTTTCATCTACCTCAGATTCGGTAGTTACCTCAAGGGGGTTATCTCCTTGGACCATATAGCACTTGTTGGAGACGTCACTTCCAACATCCGAATCGCTCCCGGCATAATATAGATCTTTTTCGCCAAGGGAGATGAGGGTGTTTCACTACAAAAGCCGAATCAATGTTAGCAATTCTAGATAAATAAACATCATCTAGGCTACTCTTCAAAGCATGTAGGGCTTTTGCATTAGCCTCAATATTCTTGCTATCATTAACATATGAATCTTTAATTGTAGCAAGATAAACATGAATGCCTAGGGCTTTGAGGTACAAGGACATCTTCACCTTCCATATAGGGATGTTAAGAATGTCAAACATGGGTGGTGACAAGAAGTCCATGGTGTGTGTACAAATATTGTGATTAGCCTAAAAATGAAGATCTTTAACTCTAGGTTGTAAGACCCAAATTCAGAGCACTTGGCTCTGATCCCAATTGTAGAATCACCTAGAGGGGGTGAATAGGTGATGGCTAATCTAATGGTTACTTAATGCCAAATAATGCGGAATTACAAACTATTATGACCTAAACTAAACACTTGAACTAAACACCACGTATAACACAAGAGTGTAGCTGAATTCCCCGTGAAGGGCTCTAGACTAACTCCTCTAGATTCCCCTAGATAAGGGTTGAGGTGCCGCGTTGGCTCTCTTGGTTGAATACAAGTGTTAACAAACAATCCCAAGCAAGTATAACAATTAAGCACACAAGTATATCATGCATGTAAAGATAAACACAATAGAAGCATGCAAGATGTAAATAAGAGATAGAGAGAGTGAGCAATCGCAAACACAAGGGATTTGTTTCGAGGTTCGAGCACACTTGCTCTACATCCCCGCCTTCGACACACGAAGGATTTCCACTATGCTTGATCCCAATGGATCACTCCTCGGTGTCGCAACACCTACAATCCCTCGGACTCTCTAGTCCCGTACACACCGCAAGCCCACCGGCTCTCCGAGGCCGCACCTCAAACCAAGAGTTCACACACGAATACTAAACAACGCGAACCCGCAAGTCCGCCTCCTCAAAGTACAAAGAAAAAGTCTTTGGTGATCACAACACTTTGATCACCTAAAAAAACTCTCACTACAACACTCCTATAGGATGAATATGTCTATGGATTGCTCAAGTGTTTGTGTGAGAAAACTAGGATGGAAATGGTGGAGGAAAACTCAAGAAATCACTTTTAAACACTCTTGATAAAACTCCCCTTTTGATAGGAAATATTTGCTCTCAATTTTGTGGAGAAAAACCTCTTAAAAGAGTAGGAAAACTGGCTCTAAAAGTCTCCAAAAATCTTAAACAAAACAGCTCCCAAATGCCCCAATTTATAGAGCTAGAAAAACTAGCCGTTGGGGTCTGATAGAACTGTCGGTCGACCGCCCGGTCGACCGCCAACGGTCATTTTTCTGACCGTTGGGGCAGCGGTCGACCGGCCCGGTCGACCGAGCCTCTGGAACAGAGAACAGTTTCTCTGTCGGTCGACCGCTCGGTCGACCGGGGTTTTCCAGAGAGCAAAAGCTCTCTGGCGGTCGACCGTCTCAGTCGACCGGCCCTCCAGTGCACAAAGGCGTGCACGTCTGTGCACGTCGGTCGACCGTCCGGTCGACCGGCTGAAGCCAGACAGAAAACTTAAGGGATAAAAATCTTGGTCTTTTTGGTTCAAATAAAATCCCATAAAATACTGAAAAATCTACAAAAATAGTTTTACCAATATACTTTGATAAACAAACATGCTTGCACAAAATCAAGGCATGTTACAAATGATTTGGACTATTTTTGTAAGTTGGAAATATTGGCTCAAATGAAAAACAGTATTTTCCAAAACTAGATTTTTCCAAACTTCTCCAAATACAAAAACAAGATATTTAAACTCTTTTAAAGCATAGTGTGTATGGATATGATCCACTACACAAACATGGTGAAATATCTATGTTTTTGACATTAAGCTCTAAATATGGTTTTGGTTAAAACATGAAACTTGAATACCAAAAACCAAAATGATATTTTGTCAAAGAGAAAAATCTTTTTTAAAACAAACTAAATCAAGAGTGTGTGTATATGTATACTTGAGCAATCCACCAACTATTCTATCCTTTACATTTTAACTAAAAATAAAATCTTATAAAAGCAAACCTAGACACGAGTCTTCATCTTCTTGAAGTCTTCACTTGAAGTCTTCTCATCTTCTTGACTTGGTCCAAACACGATCCATAGAGCTAGACTCCTCTTGAGTACTTGAAGTGGTATTGATGCACAAGCTCTTGAATCAAACGGTGCTAGCTCCAAAACTTGACTTTAAATCCTTTGTAGAAGCTATACACCTACTAAGATCTTGATAATAAATCTGTCACTAATTAAACACAAGATCATTAGTACTATAACTACATGAGGTGATCATCATCAAAACTAGAGTGATGGGCCTTCGGGCCAACACACCACCTTCAACAACACCAAACAACAACATCAACAACAACACCACCTCCAACCATCACCCTTCTCCACCACCTAGGCCGCCCCCTCCTCACCGGCCGCCCTTCTGCCGGCGGCGGCGCCGTCCAGGCCGCCGGCCACTCCTCCCCTCCATTTCCATTTCCTTCCTTCCTTCCTTCTTTCTTTCTTCTTTCCTTCTTTAATCCTTTCTCTTTCTTTTCATTTCTTTTCTCTTCCTTTTCCTAAATAAACTCACTTTTTCCACATTCCTAAAATACCCATCCCCTCATTCCCAATTTACTTCTTCATATTTACAACCATACCCCTCCCCTTTTAATTCCTATTCCTTTTCAAAAAAATACCATATTTTCTCTCTCCTTCCTACAACTTTCTCTCTCCTCTCTCATTCCCTCTCTAATAATTATATAAATATTTATATTTTATATTTTAATTTATATTTATGGGCTAGTGGCTTGCTCGCACGAGTTCGCAGATTTCTCGGGCTTTTCTCGGTATTCTCATTCTGGTATTAGACAAGTACATTTCTTTGACATTTCTTGCTTTATTACCATCGTTTCATATTTAATAATTATTATCTTGCTTTTAATATATGATATCTCTTTATGCAAGTTGGTATATATTATATAAATGTTTCTAAAATTATCATGTTTTATAAATAGCTGCCGGCCGTTATTATACCCTGTGAACCGGTATTATACCGGGTATGTCTAAATCTGCTCCCGCTTCACTCGGCTTCACATGGCTAATAAATAGATAAATTTATTATTGTTAGAAATAATGTTGTGAAGAGTTTGATATGTTTATGCCGTTCTCATGTACCATGTTACGTGACCGGTTGATACCTAGTATTTGATGTTGCGACTCTCACCGATATATTAGTTACCTGACCCTGATATGTATACACCGGACTTGTCATGCTATACTTATTATTTGATATCTGATACCGGTACTTGTCATGCTATACTTATTATTTGATATCTGATACTGGTACTTGTCATGCTATACTTATTATTTAATATCTGATACCGGTACTTGCCATGCTATACTTATTATTTGATATCTGATACCGGTACTTGCCATGCTATGCTTATTACTTTATATCTGACACCGGTACTTGCCATGCTATACTTATCGCCTAATACCTGACACATGATATTGTGGTACCTGTATTATAATGCATATTCAGACTATTACTTTTACGAAGGACTTGGCATGATTATTATACTGTTACCAGATATTTGGTACTCCTGAACCCCTGTACTCCTGTATTCTTGAACCCCTGAAAAAGGGTGACTCTTGATATCATACTCCTGATATTATACTCCTGTTAATTCTCATAGTTGGATAATCATGGTTATATTGTATACACTTGTGGATATTATCTTTGGGCAATTCATATATGTATAATAAAAATACTCAACTTACACTGGGGTGGGGAAAACTGATGGAAACTAGTATGATGTTATATTTATAATGGTGATATTTCTGAAGTGTCGTGTGGGGCGCGTAATGTTAAGTCCCCAGAAGCAGTAGCCTGAATCTGAAGTGTCGTGTGGGGCGCGTAATGATAAGTCCCCAGAAGTAGTAGCCTGTACTCCTGAGCCAGTCCCGGGCAGAGACTGGACCCACTATAAATATGAGCCATTAAATTTATCAGTTTCCAAATAATAACTCATCTTATTCATAAGTGGATGTATGTGCGCCGGTAGCATATACACAAGCATATGAATCGGATGAATAACATAAAACAACCAAACAATAATAAGGTTAGGAACACGTGATTTTTGGTCTCTCCTTTGTTCGGGTCCTGGTACTCACATATCAGACCCGGGTAAGTTCTACAAGGTGCAAACTCTAGTATGGACTATCGGTGATATGAGACGCTGGTAAGGAGGCGATTGAAATATCAAACAATACTGATTATTATTATTATTGGATAAATTAAAATGCAACACCTTTATATTCCAGTTATAATGTTATTCCCTGAGTTGACACCTTACTTTATGACACATGATGATTACTCCAGATACACTATAGTTCTGTTATTCTTAGGGCAACTCAAGTTGTATAAACTCAGATGATGGCGACATGAGATATGTTGTACATAAATGAGGGTTTTCTTATTTGGATTATCTCCTTGACGTATCAGTTCCGTGAATCCATAAATCTGAGCTTGTACAACTAGTTTTATCTATACTTGTATTTATCGCATGTTTAACTTATTTACCGCATGCACCTATGCTCTTCATACTGCCTTCCATGGATGTTTTCAATTTCAGATTCATCGATATATATGATTTACTGTCGTTCCTTTAATTTCCCTTATGTTATCTGTTATTACTTGTACCGCATACTTGGACCACATCACTTGATTATGTACACATGTACCTGTTATGCACGCCATTTGGCTTTATTATATGTACTGCAGGGTTGCGTCTAACAACCCTGAATTCTCATATCCAGATCGTAGGACCAGACCTTGTGATCTTATTGTAGCTGATTAAAGTACGCAGCGGATCCTTCCGTGACGATCGGAGCGCAGCAGAAGCTTGTATTATTACCGCAGCTCTTCCTCCCAGTTCCTCTAATGTTTGGTTCTCGAGACCCCTCTTGCTGCTCGTGAGCACCTCTCAGTTTTTGTATATCTCTTCATATGATATACTTTTGTATTTTGTGGTGATGTAATATTCCTGTAATATTGTATCACTCTCTGTGATAACCATGTACTTCTACTTTTCTGTTGGAATGTATATTACCATCGTGCTTCCGCACTCTGATTCTTGCATGTACTGATACTTAGCGTATATACGTGAGGGCATTTCTGACTTGCGTATATACGTCGCAGTGACGTCTCCGTACCGCCGGAGCGGGGCGTCACACAAATCCAAAACTTTACACCACCTGTTCTAAGTTTCAGATCCTATGTACCCCGTGATCGTGATGTAGTTTTTAAGCTTGGGAATATTTGACTCCAACTTTAATACTTATTATTGTAATAATATTTTTTTCTTCTCTATTTTTTTAACTATCTTTCGCGTAGATACCAAGGCTTCCTGACGCCAAGGTACCTAGCTAATTGATAATCAAAATTATTATATTTTTATAATGTCTTGTCCTATTAGGCTTTCTCAGCTACCCATGTAGCGAGTTTTGGGTCAATGCTCCCAAACCAGTTGGCCTTAGGGCAATAAGTATAAAAACACTCCCACGGACTTAATTACTCAAGCAACTGAGGCCACAAGATATGACTTATTAATAATAGTTTACTGTATAATAAATTTTCTTTTCTTTTTTTTTCATTTTTCTAGTTGTAATCAATATCCCAAGCCTGCGAACTTAATAGTGTAAGTGTTATTGGGTACATAATCACTTAGACTAAGTTTAGATGATATGTCTATTCTAGATTTTAATCTTTATTTTAAGATTTTATGGTTCTCTCATCTTGATTTCACCTTTAAAATCCACCGATGGATACTAAATCACTCACATATTAGCTAACCATTTGAAAAAAAAAATTCAACTTCTTTTTTTTCAATTTTTTTTTAAAGTCTCCTAAAAGAAAATAAAGATAAAGAAAGGGAAAAAAGAACCTAAAAGCAAAACAAAATCAAAAAAGACTTCTAAAAAAAAATGTGAATCCCCCCAACACCTAAACTGTGCCATGTCCTCATGCACACACATGAATAAAGAGATAAAAAGAATCTAGCATGTAATTTAGATATCCAAAACATGCACACAATCATGATGATCATGCAATCCAAGCATATAAAAGATATAAAAATATAAACAATATGCTAGAATTAGAAATATTCATAGTGCGCTAGAAAATCAAGCTGCCGAAGCAACAAAAATGCTCCTTGTGTGTGGTGGATACCTCCTTACTTATCCTGTATCATTTGTAATAAACTCGTTACATAGGTTAGAGAAAGAGATAAATAAAAGACACACTAAAACTGACTCAACGAACTCAAGAGGAAATAAAAAGACTCAAAAACTAAAAAAAAAATAAAACAAATATATACATATGTACAATCTCATGTCTCTCTCATACATAAATCTTTCTAGATCTATTCCCTCGAGCTCGCTTGCTATCATTCCAATGGGTTCTCTTCAAGGAACAAATTGGAGATGTTAATCTTTTTGTTATCTTTAATTTCATCCTCTCCAACTTGTTCATCACTTTTCTCAATCTTCTCCTTCTCTTCTTCCCATACCTTTTTCTCATAAATACATCATTCTCACACAACATAATTAGAGTGTCCACAATATGATTGCCTATGAATTTAACTCATCCTCAAACATCGCCTCAAAATTTAAATCAACAATTTTCTTTGGAGGTGTGTAACTAATCAAAGCATCCCTAACTGATTCATCCAAACATATGAGTTCGTCTTCAAATAGGTTTTCAGAGCTTTGATTAATTAGAAATTCTTGAATTAAGTTTTCAAAAGCTTGATCATTGGTTGACTCATCGAAAGTGAAGATACTCAAATCGAGTTTTCTTTTCTCAAAGGGAACTCTAAACTTAAGATTCTCAACACATTTTTTCTCACCATTGTGATCACACTCTTCAATAAAAATCTTATCAAGAAACAAAGGCTCATTATCCAAGTAGGCCTCCTCACAAGTTTAATCAGTGTGCTCCATTTTCTCCATAGAGTGGATGCAATCTTCTGCTCCTCTTATCTTTTCACAGAACTTAGAAAATTCATCCTCAAATTTCTCTTGAAGCAAAAATTCATCATTGTCACATTCATCTTCACAATGAGATTTAACTGGCTCCACATGAGTTGTATGTGTAGCCAAATAATTTCTAATCACTTCATCTAGACACTGAGGATCATTATTAAGTTTGTACACTTCATGCACGTTCACAACTTTCTCAACACGCTTCTCATGTTCAAGCTCTTCAATATGATTCAAATGAAATGATGGAGTGGACTCGAACGGCATCTCGATGGAATGAGTAGACATGTTACTATGGTCAACGATTTGCTCTTCGGGTCTCACAGTTTGGACTTTATTCATTTTATGAAAGTTGATGTGCTCTTGAATTGACATGGGTCGAGTCGGCATTGGCTCAGGAACAGTTGAGTAGAAAAGAGATCCTTCTCTTGCTCACTAACCAACTCACTTGCTGGCCTGTTTATACAGTCTTTAATCTCATAGAGCATTTGATTTGAAGTTTGCCTAAAAGTTTCAAAAGTTTCTTCTAGTGTTGGTTCCTTGTCCACCTGATTGCCATTGAACTCAATTTGCGAAAGTTAATGGAACTCTCTAACTTGATCTGGACTTGTACTTGAAACAGGTTGATTAAGATGAGTCATTATCTTATCTATGTGAGCACATGCCTCGATTAACTGCTGATTGGTATCGATTATAGTTTGTTGTATGGATTCAAAACTCTTTTCTAATGTGCTCATCAGTTCTTCATGCTCATTGTTAAGTCCCCAAGATGGAGGTGATGGTTCAATGTAAGACCAATTGGATTGAGAATTTATATATGGTTGGTCCCATGTAGAATCTGAACAATCCAACACCCTTAATTCAAATTTGCTGGATAGGATTCGCTCTTAGGTCGTTGAAATGTATGAAGTTAATTTTGACCTAGTCCTAACGAATACCCTACCGAAGGACATTGTTCAGAAGAGTAAGATGAATTTTGACAGTGATAGCACCAAATAGGAGAATTAGATGTAAAAGATGGGATAATGGGTTGGATGTCATCATGAAAGGTAAGAAAAGGGGTTGGTGGATGAAAAGGAGGGTATGGCCTATAGCATGGATCGTAACCAAATGAGTTTTGATAGGCCATGGGGAAAGAGATTTTTTCTATAGAATTTTTTATTTTGAATTTTTGTTTTTTAATTTTTAATTTTTTTAATCTGGTAGAAGTGTCAAAACTAAAGATAGAAAACCGTGTCCCCAGCAATGGTGTCAAAAACTTGATGGGGATATTCTGTCTCCTCGTTTTAAAATACCGCAAGTGCACGATCGTTCGATGTAGCACTTGAGGGTCGATCCACAAGGACAGGTGTTTCTTTTGATTTCAACACTTTTAGGCGAATTGGGTTAAAGAGTTTTGGGATTTTAAGTGTTTCTAAACTAAATATCAATCTAAGAAATCAAGCACCTAGGGTCGAATCCCCTAAACTAGAATCAAGTGGTCAATCTCTTTTCTCCATACTAGTATGTTGTTGCTTACCAAAATTTCTACTTCTATTAGGCAAAGTAAGTCTGAACACTAGATCTAAGCACAGGGTATTGTCTGCATCACATGATCTATCAAAGGTAAATAAAATGACTAATAAATTAAAAGCAGAAAAAGCAGTAAAACCCAAAGTATGGACCATTGACTATTGATACATACCTTGTCAAATAACTAGTGACTCAAGAAATAATTTCCTAAAAGTGGTAGGTCAATTGGTGCGCACAACCAGGTAGGAGATCTAATATTGATCACATTAAATTCTAACCTAGGTTTATCTCTCCTTGGGTACTTGCAGAAAATCTAACTACTCATGATGCAATTATTAACAGGATAATGATAAACTAGATAATTACTAACCATTAAAATTAATCTCCAAAAGCAACAAATAATTACTAGAATATTTTTTGGAGTTATAGAGAGGTTACCTGATTGGATAGCAAACTCAGAAGAATGTCCTGTGTCAGATATGCACTGTCTCACTCCACGTCTACAATGTGAAAGTCAACAGTGACCACACACTGTCTCACTGTGCTCTGATCAAGGGAGGAAACTGCGCCGCCCTTTCTCTTCTCGGGTTGCTGCAGTGGAGCACACAATCTCGTCTCCTGTGGACCCCACTCCCCGGCGTCCCTTGTGCTGCGGACAAGAGGTCTCGTGCACAATCACCAAGGTCAAAGCCTTCGTGTGGAACCAACTCTTTTGCTTTGCTGCAGAATAAGAAGGAGACACTTGCTTTTCTTTGTGAGATCCACACGCACCCAATCACAGAGAAGTGACAAACTGAAAAAAAGAAATGAATGCAATCATCTACTGGATAATTATTTCATGAAAGAGGAGACATGCCATTGCATTAAAAGCACAGCTAAAATTGGTCATGAACAAAGCCTGCTGCCAAAAATTCCCTCCTTTAATGTTCCTTCTTTATTAAAAACTAAACAAAATTCTTAAAAATAAAAAAAACCTAAAACCTAGATACAATTAATGGTAGGAGTACAATGAAGAAAAGGAAAAATATATTAAAAAAATAAAACCCTAGGTAATCCCCCATACGGCAGCCACCCACTCCTTTATATAATATAGGAGATTTACAAAAAGGCCCTTTGAAATATATCTATTACATAATAATTCATTTTCAATTCAGGCAGATTTTTTTAAATGACCAATACAGACAGTCAAATGGAGGAATCAGCAAACGCTATCAATATGAAAGTTATAAATCTTCGAATACTCTTTCCATAGATACCTGGATGACCTTTTTTGAAATCCTGTAGCCAAAATTATGGCCAAAATATCGCAACATGCTCGAAAAGCATCCTCCAATCTTTTACAAATTGCGGGATTTAATTGCTGAAAGTATCCGGATTCCTCTTTTTTTTCTTTTACCTGTTCCCTATAAAATATAATCAAATATACCCGAGTAGCATTTTTATATACAAATAATAGATAATTAGGAGCATAAAATGATGTAAAATCGTGCTCATCACCCGAGTATATACATCACCGACTCTCGTCGCGGCTCTTTTTTCACGTATTTTAGGAAGCGGGGCGTGACACCCATTTACGAATACTCTATTATACTAGACATTGTTATTTCATGTATATGTATCATCATTATATGGATAAACTATTACACTGGACACCGTTATTTCATGTTCTTATATTATTGTTATATGGATTCACATATATATATTCTCTGATTTTCATGTATTTCTTTTATATAGATTATTTTTACTTGAATATTCTTGTATTACTATTACGGAAATATTTTTTGAATATAGTACATAATCATTTTCTGTAGTCCTGATATTGATATGACACTCATGTTACTTGGATATACCGGCAACTGATCTGAGATGTGCAGAACTAAGTGCCACACGGAGCAAAGTATCACGCCACATACGTGGTGGGGCCACCTCTTGGATCCGTGGGGTCCACTTCTAGAACTCTACGTCATATAGATCTCATGCCTCATGTTATCCTGTTATATATTATTAGCATTGTTGTTACTTTTTAGTTTAAAAATAACATATATATATTATAGGGATGAGGAAGACTTTACGATCGACTAGGTCTTGTCGAGTGGATGTCCATGTATTCGTATTAGTCCTACTGCAGGGGATGTGAGAATGTTGTCTACGCTTGTTAAAGCTCATTGAGCTTCTTGTTTCTTATTTCGCCTTAGCGGGCTGGTCCTGGTCATAACAGCAAGGGGCTTGTTTAAGGCCGTGATCTCGGGTATGCACGGGATACATCCACCTGACCAGAGCTCCTCGACTCTTGAGTTTCAATTAACATAATAAAACAATACAAACAATGATGATGATAGGAACGCTTGTTATTTGGTCACTCTCTCGTTTGAATAATGGTACCTATATACCATGTTCGGATGGGTTCGACTGGAGTATGGGCTAGATATGAACTGCCAGAGGCATGAGACACTAGAAGAGATTAATTAAAATATCAAGCGATACTGATTATTATTATAATATAAATAAAATTTCATGCTCGATGCATGTATATTATAGTTTGTTTATACTTATTACACTTCCTGATTTCTTATCCATCATCACGTTACATGTATACTCTGTATTTCATGTATTCATTATAGACAATATTCATGTACATTCACAAACATTATCTAACATTATGGTATGATTATATCTGGCTATTTCTTGTATAAGTGTTTATGATAATCACGGATACCGTTCATGCTACTGTTACTATTAGTTTAAATAATAAATATGAAATAACAAAACTTGATATATATATATATATATATATATATATATATGTATGTATGTATGTATGTATGTATGTATATATATATATATATATATATATATATATATATATATATATATATATATATATATATATATATATATATATATATATATATATATATATATAAACTCTCTTTGATTGATATATATATTGTCTTAAACATGTATTGTATAATATTGAAGAGGTAATACTGTTGTAGCATGTCAGGTATTAATAATGTTATAGTGCAGATTATTGTAATATATATATATATATATATATATATCGATTGTAAATATAATATATTGTATCATTGTTATTTATACACATATTATATATTATCGTGATTGTAATACTACTATAGCATACATGTTAATGCTTCCCTTATTTCACCACTCTCTAGGTCGCTTTCTGACGACCTTGAGATTACTTCCTCTGCTTGGAGATCCGAGATTTCACAATACCTGGTATATCATGGGATATTAATAGGGGGCTTGTCATCTATGTTATTCATAGGTATATTTATTACTTTGCTTTACTTTCTTATTTATTCCTATTTTCATATCTATCGTGATCATTGACCCCTTTGCAGGTATTCTTGTTAGACCCGACCCCGGTTCTGGAACCGGCAGTTCCTGGTTCCACTGGTGGAGGAACCAAAATCGGACCTTTAGAGGCCGGTTCCGAATCCAGAACCGGCTGGATCCGATTTCAGAATGGGACCTGGCTGGGGATTTTTTTACATCTATTTTTTTATTATAGTTAAAAAATAGGAATTAATCTTTATTACTAATTAATTTAAAGAAATATAACAAAATAATTAAAAAATAAAAAACGGACATGAACTTAATCTTTATCATAATTAAGTTGCCTACGTAAGATCAAAGCCCACGTAGTTCTCTTACCTTAGTCCCTGTACTTTACCTCAATCGCTTCCTTCTGTTTCGGTGATTGTCATTTTCATAAAGTCTTCACTTTGTTCCCGCATGATTTCTTGTTGTCTCAATATTGCTTTTGTCCAATCATCAAGACATGCTTGGGCCTCCACTAAGTCGGGGGACATACTCGAAAGAGTTTGGTCCAAGATATTTCACCCACACTGAATACTTGCTCCATAACTGCTGTTAACAGCGGCATTGCTAAAATTTGTTTAGCGATAATTGTCATGATTGAAAATTGCATTGAATGCTCCTTTCACTATTGAAGGATTGAAAATTTTATATCTTGAAATCTTCATCAAACTCAAATAAAATGATTAAATAACTATCAAGCTCAGAGTTCGAGCTTGGTAAAGACCCCCGGGTTTTTTTTGGCTCTTTCCAATAGCAGTTGTTGTCCTCTACTGAGTTTATGAGTACATGTCGTTTATCAAAAACTCTAAAAGCAATTACTCTTTCTTGTAAATTTCATTTACAATCAACTCAATGACATGTGATTCTTATATAAGAATGTTGTTGCCAATGATCACTTTATATATTGCTACATATAGATACACGGCCATCAAAAGTGATAAAAAATCATGTAATTCTTTTTCTTTTTTTATATAAAGCTTATGTAATGTGTGTGTAAGAGTGGTCCTAGGCATTCTAGTTGCTTGATGATTTAATACATTTTTATAATAATTTATAAAACCTAATTATTAACTGAAACTAAAAGACAAGTGTTCAACGACAACCATTCGTGCTAATTCATCTCTATTTTTAACATCAGAAAAATGAAATAATTGAGGGGTATTGGCAGCGTACGTTAATATTTGAGTTTACGTTTTTGTAAGACCGGCTTCACAAAGATGCGGCCTCTCCAGATACTTTCGATATGTTCTATAGCCATCAGAAGCAGACCACTTATAAGTTTTTGAACAATGCTTACAACTTACACTAACGACTCGTGCCCGACTCATTCTTGATTTTTGTAAAATGATGCACGAAAAGATCAGGCTTTAATTTTGGCTAGCGGCAGTGGTATCTTCTTCGCCTCTATCACCGGCTTGGATTTCAGATCTTTAGGTTGGAATATTGACGTGCACCTCTTATTCGGGATGTATTTCTAATTCATCACTGTGGAGGCTGTAATTCATCTCCGCCGACTGTAAGAAACCAAAAATATTATTTTCATCGGAGAATTAATTTTCACCAACCTTGCCCTTGCCTTTTTCTGACGAACTTCCACTTGTCTTGAAGAGCACAAAAATTAGAGTGTTAGAGATTTTGTAGAGAGATTATGAAGAAAGATTATGGAGACTTGGAGAGTTGGAGTTTTGGAGAGAAATTTTGTAGAGAATTATGAGGAGAGATTATAGGGAGAGATTTTGTAGAAGGATTTGGATTTTGATGTGGAGGAGAATGAGAGAAATTATTGTTGGATATTCTGCTTAACAGGAATCAATCTGACAACTAATCAAGATCACTGAGATATCAACAATCTAATTGGCCAGGTCGGCAAATAGCAGGTGGGAGGTTTTCCGTTCAATAGAACGTTCCTTAATTTAAGAACCACCTTTCAATTTCCTTCCTTGGTTAAAGCACCAATTAGACTGAATCTAAGTCAGTCTCGATATACTGTAAAGTATATCCCCTGTATAAAGGACTTAATCCACTTATACAGTATTTAGAGTGAGGTACGCTTAGAGCGAATCTCCTTAAGACAATTACGTCCCCCGCACCGGTGCTAACGGGATAAAGGACACTGGTCTCCCAAGATACAACACTCTTTCGCGGTATTTGGATAGCACTACCAAATCACCGTACGGTCGAACCGTAGTCAACCAGTACCTTCACAGAATCGTTGAAGCAGCGGTACAAGGACAAATTTCAAACAAATATTTGCCTTTACTCTCTGGAGGAGCACCCACTGTTGAGGATGAAGGAAGGTTGAAGAATATTATTTCTTCAGAAGTACCAGATTCAGACAACAATTCTTATAAAAGAATCTGTTGAATTTTCTGATTCCTCTTTCAGAACAATTTTGCAAAATCTTCTTGGAAGTCGCTTCGGAAACCGAGTTACGGATTTCCCACTTCACGCTGGAAGTCACTTCAGAACTTCACCGCCAGTTCAGAACGCAGAGCTTCAGAACTCAGATAGAGAACAAGAGATTGTTGTTGGTGTTTCTGTGTGTTTCAATTGAGAGTTTGGAGTGCTTTATATAGCACTCCAAGAGGGGCCAACAGGACTGAAAGATTGCAACCTTTCGACCCAACCATTGCAACCTTTGGGCGTCCAACTGGTTTGCATCCGTTGGCAGTCCAATTGGTTCGCGACTGTTGGCAGTCCAACTGGTTTGCACCCGTTGGCAGTCCAACAGGTTCGCAACCTGTCAGCGAAGCGGGTCTGGTGGCGGGCGGAGCGGGTCCGGTAGCGGAGCAGGTTTGGTTCGGGTAGCGGAGTAACCCATACCCGCGACACCCGGTTCAAAAAGAACCAGGCCAGGTAGGGAACCCAAACCCAAACCCAAACCCAAACCCAAACCCAAACCCAAACCCGGTTCCAGTCCCGGTCCCGAGCCCGGCCCCGGCGCCGGCCGGCCGGCCGCAAGCGGCGGCGTGCGCGCGCGCGCACGCAAGTGCGAGCATAATTCCCTCCTTTTCGCGCGCGAAAACTCCAAGTACCCAAAGGACACGCCCTTTGTTCTCAATTTTCTCTATTTATACACCACAAACTTTCATCCCATGGCCAATGTGGGACTAAATGCTTTTAGCTACCTTTAGTCCCGTTTTGGCTTTGAATTAGGCAATCTTTGGACTTGAATATCTCATTCATTCGAAGTCGGAATTGAACATGTGAATATACCACGTTCATCCCCAATGGAAGGAGAACACACTCCAACCATCATCCAGTTGATTCGATCAACGGATCTCGCCATAATTCAACTCGAAGATTCGCCTTCATATTCTTCAATTCCAACAATCCCCACAATGAATGGGGATTCAAGGAATGACACACAAAGAGACTAACTCTATTGTGAAAGATACTTGAGAAAAGAAACTGCATAAGGATAGTGAACTAGGTCTTGAACCTTCCAA
Source organism: Agave tequilana (assembly GCA_038442645.1). Lineage (NCBI taxonomy): Eukaryota > Viridiplantae > Streptophyta > Magnoliopsida > Asparagales > Asparagaceae > Agave > Agave tequilana. The sequence continues at coordinate 2,250,575 of JAVJIF010000050.1, forward strand.
AGCGAAAGTTTTATCGGACTTACTGGCTAATCAGTGAACTAGGTCTTGAACTGTTAGCCGTTAGTGTAAGCCAAGTCAACAAGCTTCACACAGTGACTTTTCAAATCAACTTTGGTTCTCGGTTGTGTCCGTTTTGACCCTGGACATTCTTGGTTTCAGAGAGTATCTTTAGGGAATAACAGCCTCCATAGAAATTCCCAAAGAGCCGACCCAACACTATACTCACATAGGTGATGGACCTATTAAGAGTAGTCTACTCTACTCCACTTGTTTAGTAAAAAGATATAGGCATCATTAAAAGCGTTAAGCTTATCCTTAACCCACTTGTAGAAAAGCACTTATGTGCACCTTAGGAATGGATTGAAGTCAAGCTCCTAAGTGCTTACTTGCTGAGTCAATCATAACTAGTTTTTCCTCTTGAACTTAGTCCGTGGGATCTCCAGTCGCTAAGTGAGGTTTCCATTAAGCTGACTCGGTAAGGTTAGGCTTTTAGACCCATTCCCCTCGATGCGCAGTTTATACGCTCTCCACTTAATCCTTTAGTAAGCGGATCCGCTAAATTATCCTTTGACGATACAAAGTCAATAGAGATAATTTCATTTGAGAGCAACTGCTTCACGGTATTATGTCTACGACGAATATGTCTAGACTTACCGTTGTATATAACATTTTGTGCCCTAGATATAGCTGCTTGATTATCGCAGTGTATACATATAGCAGGCACTGGCTTTTGCCATAATGGTATATCTTCTAAGAATTGTCGAAGCCATTCTGCTTCTTCTCCAGCCTTATCTAAGGCTATGAATTCTGATTCCATAGTGGAATGGGCAATACATGTTTGCTTAGAAGACTTCCATGATACCGCTGCTCCTGCTAGAGTAAATACGTATCCGCTAGTTGATTTTGATTCCTCAGAATCTGCAATCCAATTAGCATCACTGTATCCTTCTAGTACAGGTGGATACTGTCCATATCTCAAGGCATATTCCTTGGTATGTGATACGTAACCCAATACTCGTAGTAGAGCGGTCCAATGTAGATCACTAGGATTACTAGTGTATATACTTAACTTGCTTACAGCGTAAACAATATCGGGTCTAGTGCAATTCATCAAAAACATTAGACTTCCGATAATCAGAGAATACTCCAACTGGCGTATTCCAGTTCCTGTATTCTTATGAAGATGGACATGTGGGAGAAAAGGATTTGTATTCTCTTTTATCCCATGATCCTTGAATCTTTCTATCATCTTATCCACATAGTGAGATTGAGATAGACTGATTCCATCTGGTGTTCTAGTAATTTTAATTCCTAAAATTACATCAGCAACCCCCAGATCCTTCATGTCAAAACTGTTGGATAACATTCGTTTAGTGGACTTAATAATTTCAATATTAGTCCCAAGTATCAACATGTCGTCTACATAAAGACAAACAATGATACATGTGTTTCCAACTGTTTTCGTGTAAACACACTTATCGCATTCATTAATAGTAAATCCATCTTTGATCATGACACTATCAAATTTCTCATGCCATTGTTTTGGAGCCTGCTTTAAACCATATAAAGATTTTACCAATTTACACACCTTGTGTTCTTGGCTCTTGACTATAAATCCTTCTGGTTGCTCCATATATATCTCTTCATTTAATTCACCATTTAAGAATGCAGTCTTGACATCCATTTGATGGATATCTAAGTTGTGCAATACTGCAATTGCAATTAACATCCGTATGGACGTTATTCTTGTTACTAGTGAATAAGTATCGAAGTAGTCAAGTCCTTCTTTTTGCCGATAACCCTTGGCTACTAATCTAGCCTTGTACTTATCGATAGATCCATCGGGTTTTAATTTTCGTTTGAAAATCTACTTACACCCAATTGGTTTACTGCCAGGAGGCAAGTTTACCAATTCCCAAGTATGATTACTTAGTATGGATTCTATTTCGCTATTTATAGCTTCTTTCCACATTTGTGCTTCTGGGGTTGACATAGCCTTTTTAAATGTTTGAGGCTCGCTCTCAATAGCGTATGCTATGAAATCTGGACCAAAAGATTTTGAGATTCTAGATCTCTGACTTCTTCTTGGTTCAGTTTCCGCATTAACAATTGATTCCTCGGGGCTTTCGTCCCTGAACGTCATCTCGTGTGTTCTTTTCCCAGAAGTCTTATCTGCTTCCCGTTTGTACGGAAAGATGTCTTCAAAGAACACAGCATCTCGAGATTCGATAATCATGTTTACATGAATATCAGGTATTTCTGATTTATGAACCAGAAATCTGTAGGCACTGCTATTCAAGGCATAGCCTATGAATATGCAGTCCATAGTTTTTGCTCCCAACTTAGTCTTTTTAGGTAATGGTGCCAGTACCTTTGCAAGGCACCCCCACATTTTGAGGTAATGGTAGGAAGGTGTTCTTCCATGCCATAACTCGAATGGTATTAGACCAAATTTCTTGTGGGATACTCTATTTAGAATATGATTTGCAGTTAATAAAGCTTCCCCCCACAAGTTCTGCGGAGCTCCAGAACTTACGAGCATGGAATTAACCATCTCCTTCAAAGTTCTGTTCTTCCGTTCAGCAATTCCATTCTGCTGAGGAGTGTATGGTGCTGTTGTTTGATGTATTATACCAAAACTAGCACATAACTCACTAAAATCATTTGATTCATATTCTCCGCCTCTATCGGATTTTAGAATCTTGATTTTCTTGTTGAGTTGATTCTCAACTTCGGCCTTATATGTTATAAACATATTTATTGCCTCATCCTTACTGTTTAAAAGATATACATAACAGTATCTTGTACAGTCATCAATAAAAGTAATGAAATACTTTTTACCGCCTCTAGTTGGCATAAACTTCAAATCACACAGATCGCTATGAATTAACCCTAAAGGTTCTGTATTTTGATCAATTGAGTGAAATGAATTTTTCGCCAACTTGGCCTCAACACAAATCTCACACTTGCGAATTTCTTCCAAGTTGAGTTTAGGAATATATTCCAGATTAGACAAGTTCTTTAATGACTTGTAATTTACATGCCCTAATCTAGCATGCCACAAATTAGGAGACTCAAGCAAATAAGCAGAAAATTTTCCTTTATTTATAAGCTTCGGGTACAAATACACAGACTTTTTATCTACCACTGCAACATTGGCTTAAAAAAGTCCATCAACAAGATAACCCTTTCCCACATACATCCCTCCCTTAGTAAGTACAAATTTATCGGATTCAAACACCATTCTAAATCCTTTCTTACTAAGTATTGATCCGGAGATCAAATTCTTGCGGATGTCTGGAACATGAAGCACATCGTTAAGAGTAAGATCTTTCCCCGATGTCCACTTCAGAATGACCTTGCCCTTTCCTTCAACCTTTGAGACGGCTGAATTTCCCATGAATAGTTGCTCATCTTGCTCCAGTATTTGATATTCAGAGAATAATAATTTCTCAGAGCAGATGTGCCGAGTAGCCCCAGTGTCTACCACCAATCCTTATTGTTGGTTGTCAGATTCACTTCTGACACCACAACTGAAAGGCTTGGAGACTCATGGTCGGTCAAGTTTGCCTTTGGGTGGCTTTTCTTGTTCTTCTTGAGACGGCTGCGACATTCATTCGCCTTATGCCACTCTTTGTTGTAGATGTAGCAGGTTCCCTTGAAGCGCATGTTCTTGCATTCTTGGACCTTGCCTTTGTACCCCTGGGAAGTCTTCTTCCGCTTTAAGCCTTTGAAAGTAGACGCTTTCCCCTTTGAGTCCTCGATCACATTTGCTTTTGCTTCGTAGGAGTTCTTACTGCTTCTTTTCTCGGACTTTCTGTTGTCCTCCTCGATTCGAAGCCTCACAATGAGATCTTCCAACTTCAACTCCTTTCGCTTATGCTTCAGGTAGTTCTTGAAATCTCTCCACTGTTGGCCCAAAGGCCTTTCACTCTAGTTTTGATGATGATTAACTCATGTAGTTATGTGTACTAATTATCTTGTGATTTTAGTTTCAGATTATTAATCAAGATATTAGTTGGTGTTTAGCTTCAACAAGATGAATTGGAAGCTTGCACATGTTGATTCAAGAGCCCGCGCATCATGATATATATATATCACTTGCCCGGTGAATCAAGAGTTTTTGAATCGAGCCGACTTGGAGATTGCGCTCTAGCTTGGAGTTTGCGCTCTACAAGAAGACTTAGGTATCCATAGTTTTAGTTTGGGTTTAGATCCTAATTGTAAAGATTAGAATAGTATGATATGCTCAAGTTCACAACACACACCTTTCATGTTTTGATTTTCGGTTTTAGGTTTAACCGATCTTGGTTTTCATGAATAGATAGATCAAAACAAGTTTACATGGTTTAATGTATATTAGATTTATTCTATATACATGCATGCTTAATTTCCTAGACAAACTTAGTTTTGACTTACCTATTTCATGTGTATTATGTTTTGGTATTTTCGTCAAAACATATTTTGGAATTAATGACAAAAACTATGATATGTATATGTTTCATGTATATTGGATTTCTATCCATATGCATCTTGTTTCAAAATGTTTAAATATCATGTTTTTGTATTTGGATGAGCTTTAGACAAAATGTATTTTCTATTCAAGATTCAAGTTTTAGAAAATACAGTTTTTGGTTTTTGGCAAAATTTCTATAACACAAAAATAGTCCTTATTGATTGATATTTGAGCTAAACTTTTTACCACATGTTTATATATCAATGCTATGATAAAACAAGTTTCTATGGAAGTTTTAGCAAAGATAAAAATGTTTTTAAAATGTATTTTAAGTATGTTTTTTGTTCCAGGCTTCAACCAAGTCGACTAGGACCCTGATTAGTCGACTAGGTCAGAAGTCGGTCGACCGGGCCGGTCGACCGACGTGCACAAACCTGTGCACGTTTCTGGCACAGACGGCGGTCGACCGGGACGGTCGACCGGAGCAGAGATGTCTGCTCTCTGGATCCTTGGGTCGACCGGGCCGGTCGACCGGAATTCAGAGAATGCTTTGGGTCGACCGGGCCGGTCGACCGCTAGTTGCCAACGGTCAAAAATTGACCGTTGGACGGTCGACCGGGTGGTCGACCGGCAGGGTTATTTTGGCAAAACTGCTGCCAAACGCTAGTTTCCAGATTTGCCTATAAATACCCCATTTGCAAGAGTTTTTCTCTAAGGTTTTTGGTGCGAATTTTTTCATACTCTCTGGTGTTTTTGTTGCAATTAAAAGAAGTTTTTGAACTCATATTGAACAATCTATTTTGAGGTTTTTGCTAGGGTTTGGAAAATCAAAGAAGAGGTTTTTTGGGAAAAGCTTTTGATTGAACTTCACCATCTTGATTTCTATTGTTTTCCCAAAGATTTTTCTTTGTGATTTTGATTTCCATTCCATTGGTTTTCTCCACACTTGAGCTAAAATCTACTATCTATATCTATAGGATATTTGTGTGGGAAAAGAAGAAGTTGTTTGTGGTTGTTGTTGTGACCACCAAGTTGTAACCCAATCTTTTCTTAGCTTTGTGCTTTGGGTTGTATCCCTCTAGTTGAGAGGTGATCCTTGTATTGGTTGGTGATTGGGAGTTTGTTGTATTGGTTTGAAAATTTGCCTCAAGGAGGAGGTTGTGATTGTTGGAGCTTGCCTCAAGGAGGAGGTTGTGTTGGTTGGCTTGGATTTGTGCCTCAGGGAGGAGGTTGTAAAGAGAGGAGTTGGGTACTCCTTGTAAAGGGTCCTAGGTGGACGAGCTAGTGAAAATCCTTCGTGTGTCGAAGGCGGGGATGTAGAGCTGGGTGCTCGAACCTCGATAACATATCTTTGTGTTTGCGCTTGATCCATTGGCTCTCTCTCTTTACTTTGTGCCTTGCATTTATTTACATTGCTCATTCATATTTGCTTGGCTTGGTTGTGTGCATCACTTGTTGATAGCACTTGAGTGTAATTTGCATTAAGTTTTTATATTCCGCATTTAGTTCATAGATTAGCATTGTCACCTATTCACCCCCCCTCTAGGTGATTTTTCAATTGGTATCAGAGCTAGTGCTCCTGATATTTAGGTTTAACCACCTAGGAGTGATCTTGGTTTGCTAATCTTCACTTGCATTTTCATTTGCACTCATACTAGTTTGCACTCATGGCTAGCCCTCCTATGTTTGACCATTTTAGACTTGATACTTGGAAGGTGGACATGACTAGGCATTTAAAAACACTAGGTCATCTAGTTTATCAAGCCATTATCATAGAATCCCTCCCAAATAGTAGCAAGCATAAGAAGGCCAATGCATTAGCACTTAGAGCACTTAGAGCATCTCTAAATGAATTTCTTTTACCCGTTTTTGATCACTATGATTCGGCTTTTGCAGTTTGGAGCATCTTGACGTCTCCCGAGCTTCCAAGGATAATTAACAAGATGAGGAGATCTAAAAGAGAAAAGTCCGAAGAGCAATGCCTCATGGTCCAAGGGAAGAACTCCCTTGAGGTACAATCGGATTCTCATATTGATGATAGCTCTAGTTCCTATTGCCATGGTTGTTTTGAAGTTCAAACTTTAAATATGGAACTTGCTCAAAAGCTTGAAAATTTGTTGGAAAAACATGATTTGTTGAAAGAAGATAATCTTGTGTTGAAAAATGAATTAAAGGATTTATGCTCTAATTTTGAATTGGTTTTGCAAGAGAAGGAAGAGATTGCAAGTGAATGTGACTCACTTAAATCTCAACTTGAACTTGCTTTAAAGGAAAATGAATTTTTGAAAAACAAAAATGATTGTGATGATGTTGTAAAGCACAATGAGATTTTATCTTCAAAATTGGATTTTACTTTTAAAGAAAATCTTACTTTGAAAAATGATATTGATTCAATTACTAGAGAATTGGATTTGGTTTTGATTAAAAATAAATCTTTGCAAAAAGAGATTGATGTTTGCCATGCTAATGTCGCTTCATGTTCTAGCACACCTATTGCATGCTCCACTTTGTCTTCTTTTATTGAACATGATATAAATGCTTTGAAGAAAAGTGTTGAATGTTTGGGCTCCACTTTGAGCCAATGCACCTTGAATCATTCACGTTTGGAAACCTTGGTTCGCATGAAATAAGGTCCATCTTTGCATGCACACCCTGCACGGCATACACATGCTCATCACGATCACAAATTTCACACTATGTATGCCCATGTGTACACATGTACACATTGTGGCCGAAAAGGTCATCTTGCTAGATTCTGTTATGATCGCATTTATCATGAAAATTTAGCAACTAATCTTGTTTGGGTTAGAAAAGACACTAACCCCCGTGGACCCACTAGAAAATGGGTACCAAAAATCACCTCTTTGACTTTTGATGTAGGTGGGAGCTCTCGCATCACTTGAGGGCATTGGTACCTTGAGGTGGATGCATTCTAAGCTAAAAGGAGAACCATTTGGATGCTTCACTCTCAAGGAGATTTGGTGGGAGGACCACCGTGGTTTGGAGAACTAGAGATGCACCTTCATCGGTTTTGGTATCATTCTCTAACTCCCATTTTTATTTGCATGCTTTTACATGTTCATCTATTCATAGCATGTTTTGTTTCATTGTTCATTATGCTTATGCTATGTTAGTTAGATTAGTGTTATACATGTTTAGTTACTTGAGCACCCATGTTTCATATGGATCTATATTTAGTGTTCTCACCTTGTTTAGAACTAACATGTATGCCCTAGATCTAATGCACATACATTTGCGTTATGACCATTTGGATGTTTATGATTATATGATGATTTGTTTTGATGACTCATGTTTTAGTATGATATTTGCCATGTTTATTAGACTTATGCTTTACATGATTAGTGGTTGAGACACCCATGTTTAGTATGGACCCATATTTTGTGTTCTCTTTATGTTTAGCTATCATGTTGATCATAGTTCTAATGCACATGTCTTTGTCATGCAAATCATATGGTTGACTATGATTCTTTTGTTTTAATAATTCATGTTTTTATGCTTCATGTTTTGACTACCTGCTTGAATGATAGTTTTCATTAAGACTAGGATTTATACTTGTACAACTAGTGAGCTACAAATAGACCTTTATATATGTTTGTGCTTAAACGCTCATTTGTATTCACTTGATGTACTAGTATAATCTAGTTTTGATGATTCTTGCATTTGACTTGTATTAATCATTTTACATGTTTTGTTTTAACTTCATATATTTGTCTATCTTGTCCAAACTATTGAGTATACATGTACATCCTTGAGCCACGTGCCTTCATGCACATACTTTTGTGGACTCATTGTGTTTAGGATATGTATGTATACTTTTATTTTGTCAAAACATACATATACCTTGAAGGTTAAATCGTTTTGATGAGTTTCATGTTTTTGGAAATTTCATTTGGTAAAGGAAATTTAGTTTATCATGTGTAAATATTTTAAAGGAATTTGTACTTGAAAGCAAAATTTTCATGACAATGTATTTCACATTACACTTCTTCACTCACTTACTTGTTTACTCATGATTTGTTTTCATGAGACTATGATTTGGGCTTTATGGAATTTGAGTGTTTAGTGATCATGTGATTTTCATGTTTCATGAAAAATACTTTTTTTTATTCCTTGCTTGAAGGATTTCGTACTAGTTAACAAGTTTTCCATTTAATTAGTTGCGATATTCCTTTCTTTGGTAGTGATTTTCAAACGAACTATAATTTCAAATCTATTTTGAAAACCCCTACCATCAAAGGGTGGTTGGATGGGAGATCATGTTCATGTATGCTTTATAATGAAAATCATTTTAAACTTGCACATGATTGGGTGGTAGTGAATATGAGATATACACTTGATCTTATTGTTGTTTCAATTGGTATCATTGAATTCTTTCAATTGGTATCAAATCTTAACATCCTTTTGTATACTCATATATGTTTTGTTTTATATATATGTATGCATACACTTCATATAGTATCAATTTACAATTGGTATCTCTGTATCAAATTTTAAATTGGTATCTATTTCTTACATACATATATAGATGATTTATTTGTGCTTCAAGATATATGCACAAATTTTGCTTATGATAAGCTTGATTTTTTTTTAATGACCATCATTTTCAATTGATTCAATTTTCAATTGGTTTCTTTATACAAGCATTATCATTATCTTGCTTATGCTAAGCTTGAGCTTTAACATTATTTCAATTGACTTAGTTTTCAATTGGTATCTTATTTCTAGCTTAAGCATATGTTTAGTTGGTATTTCATAAAGGGGGAGAAAACTCACATTTCAATTTTTCAATTGGTATTTAGTTTACCATTGGTTTTGTTTCCCACTCCCTAACTTTATGAAAAAAAAAATGATTTAAGAATGATTATTGATTTTTAATTGGTATCATATGCTTATAAAGATATATATCTTCAATTGGTATCAAGATGCATTTGTTCACTCAAATTGGTATCAATGTGTTTTATTTTCAATATGTTTTAATTTCAATTGGGATCATATTTATTTTCAATGCCCCTCTTACTTTCAATTGGTAATTGGTAGGCATTTCTTAAATGTTTTTATGATCACTTTCTATTGATATCATAATGCACTTCAATGACACATTTTTTAATTGGTATCATTTTTGGTGTCACCCCTTGAAGTAGTTTATTGATTCTTTGTTTCATATATTTAGGGGGAGAAGAATTCATATCTATTTTATTTTTACCCCTTTGTTGATGATTGACAAAAAGGGGGAGAAGAATTTGGAGTTGATATGCATGAGTTTTCAGTTTTATGTTCATTTCATCTCCATTGGTATTGGTATCAAGAGCATTATGAGTTTTGTTTTTATTAGTATCCATTGGTATCAAGAGCATTATGAGTTTTGTTTTTATTAGTATCCATTGGTATCAAGAGCATGTTTTGGTAATTTAGTTGTTTTGTTTTAATTGGAATCAATAGCATGTTTCACATGCATATTCATTTTATGTCAAGAACCTTGTTTATATACATCTTATTGTTTGTTTATTCCTATGCATGAGTTAAGGGGGAGCTTCTTTGAAGCTTTACTTTAATCCATGCATATATAACTCCATGAGTTTTGTCATCATCAAAAAGGGGGAGATTGTTGGCCCAAAGGCCTTTCACTCTAGTTTTGATGATGATTAACTCATGTAGTTATGTGTACTAATTATCTTGTGATTTTAGTTTCAGATTATGTAACGCCCCGATCCCGCGGGTACGGGGACGTCACTGCAACGTATATACGCAAGTCAGAAGTACCTTCTCGTATATACGCTAAGCATCAGTACAGACAAGAATCAGAGTACGGAAGCAAATGGTGCATTATACATTCCAACACATATATATATACAATCACAGAGTTATCACCAGAGGTGATGAATATTACAATAATAATACATCACAGATATGTGCAAATGCGAGAGTACAAGAGATATACATATATGAACAGCATAAAAGGGCGCTCACATACAAGTATACAAGGAAATGTACAAGTATGAATAGAAAAAGGGCACTCACGAGTTTGCTAAGAGGAAACTCGAGAGGCATACAGGGGGCCTGGAAGGATGTGGCCCTGGACGGTCGGCTGGAGATCCACGCTACCGCTGCGCCACTCTGAGCAGTAACGGGGAGAATCCACACGCTCCGGGCTCCATAACCTGGACATGAGAATCCAGGGGAGTCAGTGGAACTCCCCAGGCGAGTAGGAATATGGATGCCAGGTGGCGAGTCAGGAGGAGCACAAGTGTCAAGTACAGAAGACAGGAGCGTTAGAACACAAATGAAGTATATAAGAAATGATATCAAGTAGGAAATACTCAGGAGGCAGATAGGTTAGGGCAGGCATGAACAGGTATGGCATAATAATCATAAAACAGGAAATCCGAATAAAACCATTACAACAAATACGGTAAGGCACATCACAGATTCATAGCCGTTTAAGTTGCAGGCTTTAGTATGCGTCCCATTCCACATACCTCTACTTACAACTTAAAGAGCCGATTATTATGACACTTTATTATTACTCGTCTTACCCTGATATCTAGCTATGTGAACTAGCGTCCCAACGCACATAGATCCATATCCGAGTGAAACAAGGTTGTTATTGGAAACTAGCGGGGGTATCAACGAACTATGTTTACAGTGGGTCCCGTGCATGCCCGGGACCACGGTCCAGGATTGTTCCGTTGCATGGAAACGGAAGCCAGCCGCAAGGCTAAACAGGAGGGACTTATGTATGCCCTTTCATAATAGGAATAAGGGAGCCAGCTCTCCCCTCGGTCCCCTGGAGGCCCACAGGTCAGACCGGAACATGTAGTTGCACAACATTCCTAAAAGCCACTGTAAACACGAACACATATTGATATCCGCATGTTTCCCCCGACCCAATACAAGTTGGTCCTTTTTAGGATTCATTAGTTTAATTATCACTTTACGGGAATAACAGGAAATGGACATGATCAGGAATCAGGAGTACATACGTACTATATAGTCAGGTCACTGCATGTAAAGCAGGAAAACAAGTCACTGATCATGATACAGGATAATAAGGTAAGGTTCCCGTAAAGGTGATAATCACAAGTCAAGTATATCATGCTGGGTGTCAAGTGATGGCATGACAGGGTGATGATATTTAGTAAACAACCAAGCATATCAAAGGATTGATAATAGTCGGGTTAAGTCATGGCAAGAGGTTGATAGTAGTCAGGGCAAGTCATAGCCTAACTAAAGGGTCTTGCCAAATAGTAGCATGGCAGGTGGTCAGGTGATAACACACTAGATGGTCAGGTGATATACATGTGTTAAATAAGAGCATGCAACTGACTAGCCTGAGGTAATGGTATGGCAAGGTAACATAAAAGTAACTCAAAGTCCAACGACCACGAAGGGTCGGCCACGCATGGTATATGATGAAGAAACAAGCATATCATAAGCATGGTACAAGCACAAGATGAAGCTACCATAATACAAGCAATTATAGTGAAATACATGAATATGGAAATAAGAAGCGAAATACTTATCGTCCCGGCGAAACGGGAAACTCAAATAGAGATAAGAGAAGAGCGAGACTACTCGCCTAAACCACCAATATGCCAAAAGATCCAAAATCCACGGAAGCTCGGGATGCGCCACAAAACCTGATATAAATATGTAGAGAGAAGAGGAGAGAGAAGGAGAGAAGGTAAGATGATGTTTGTCAAGTGACAAGTCAAGTAATACCAATAGATGATGTAAGTCTAGATGGTAAGGTTCATATTCAAGAAAGAAATCAACTATGACAAACAGCCAAAGTTAGTCGACTAGGGTGGAAGAGTAGTCGACTAATAGTGGACTCAAGTCGACTAATAGTCTGGTATAGTCGACTAAAACTGGGTTCCAGAGAGTTGGGTTCTGGGTTCAGGAAAAGTTAGTCGACTAGGTGGAAAGGGTAGTCGACTAACAGACATCTCAAGTCGACTAACAGTCATGTCAAGTCGACTAATACTGTGATACAGAGAGTTTGGGTTTCTGATTCAGGAAAGGTTAGTCGACTAGGGTCAAGGGTGTAGTCGACTAAGGGTCTCTAGTCGACTGGTAATTTGGTCTAGTCGACTAAAACTGTGTTTCCAGAAAGGTTACGTTTCAACTAGGGTTTTCTAGTCGACTAATCTATAAGTCTAGTCGACTAATCGACTGGAAACAGCATACAGAACAGATTTTGGGGGTTTTGTGTTTGATAATCAAATGGCATGATTTGAAGTCCTAAGTATACATGATATGAAAATACAAGTATCCTAAGAATTAATCAAGTCTAGGTAAGTAAAATTACTCACCAAAAGGAGGGGTTGATGATGGTATTGATGGAAGTTGATGATGAAGAAAAAGATGAGGTCTTGTTGGAGTTGATGACCTTGTGGTGGCTTCCATGGAGATGAAGGAGGAAGAAGATGACCTTGGTGGTGTTTCCCATGGAGATGAAGGAGGAGGAAGATGAAGGGAAGAGGTTGGAGTAGTTGTGGTGGTGGAGATGAAGGAGATGGAGGTGGCTAGGGTTTGGCTCTTGGTGAAGAGAAAATGAAAAAAGGAAATGAAATGTAAAGGAAAGATATTTATAGGGTTTTGGATTTGTGAAGGAGGTGCAAATAATTAAAAGAGAGGGGGGTTTTTGCAAAGTGGAGGAGGGGATGAGTGTCCCTCTTTTGGCCACTTGGCCGGCCATGGAAGAGAGAGAAAAAGAGGGCATTAATGAGGAAGTTGGTGGAAGTGTGTGGAAGTGAGTGGAAGTTGTAAAAGATTGGAATTTTGGAAAATTGGAAAAGGCTTTGGCTTGTGGAGGAAGGAAAGAAATAAAGGAAAAGGAAAAAGGAGAAGAAATTCATATGAGGAGATATTTTCTTGGAAAAGAATTTGAAAATAATGAAAGTGGCGGATTCCCGGGATTCAGTTGCGGATGCGGAAATCTTTCGGGAAAATACCGGAATCTTCCGAAATTCAAGTGTCTCGGAACGACCCGAAATAATTACCAAAAATCAAGAATATAATACTAAGTATCATAGTGAAATCCGTTTTAAGCAATACTTTATAGTTTTAAAACTAAATATTCCGGAATCAGTTACCTACCGACTCCGATGGAATTTTCATAAATTCATAAAATCCTCAGAAAAAGAATGTAGGTAGAAAATATGATTCTAAGGAATAATGCCTAAAGGACCTTCTAGAAATTCCTAGCTGATTGTGAAATAAAAATCCAGGAATCGGTCAACGGAACTGGCCGACACCGGTTTTGAAGACTTTCATTTTAATTCCAGAAAAATCTAGAAAATCATAGAAAATATATAATATTGGAAAATGATATTTAAAACTAAAATCGGTCAATTCTAATTATCAGAATGTCTAAATCGAGTAATACTCTAGGATCGGGCCTTCGGTTCAGACTAGGGCTGACTCCAAGACCACGAATCCAAATCCAAGACAAAACAATCATATAAGGAATTCATAATACAAAAAATAAATACAGGAAACAAATTGAAAAATACGATCGAAAAATCTGAATACGCAACTAAGTACGTATTCCGGGAACGGGGTATTACAATCCATCCACCTTACAAAAAATTGCGTCCTCGCAATTTCGATAAGGGGTAAATTGAATACAAAGGGGACAAGGGTGGAATTTATACCGATTTAAGATATGAAGCACTATAGGTAGGGCTCTCAAGTCGACTGAACATTAATCATCCTCCGCACTTCCGGCTGTATAAATCTTCGAATAATGCTGAATAATACTGCTGATGTCGTGGCTGTGCAATAAATGAGCCAGAATACCGAAGATAAAGAAAACCCTGATAGTCCTGAGCATAATAAAGAAGGCCGATAATTAAGAATCCCGAATACCAGGCATCAATCACTCTGAGCGATATAGTAGAGAATGTAGAATATCCGTAGAGAATTCCGACTGCTGTCTTCTGAAAGATAGCCAGATCAAGATCGATCTGGAGAATACCAAGCTTCATAGAATTCACCGAAGAGATCACATAATAGCTTCATGCAGAACCAGCCACTACCTTACTAGTCTATCATATCTTAATGTTGGTATAAGGGCTTCATAAAACCAAAACAGGGAAAGGATAGGAAGGATTAGGAATCAAAGGAAGGATGGCCAAGAAATAGATAACTCTGCACTTGTAGTTGGAATGTATAACCAAGACTCAAGTATTCCAGTTGCAAATTTCATTACCATTAATTTGCCCTCTGGACGTACTGAGGAAGTTAGAGCCTAGGCTCTGATACCACCCTGTAACGCCCCGATCCCGCGGGTACGGGGACGTCACTGCAACGTATATACGCAAGTCAGAAGTACCTTCTCGTATATACGCTAAGCATCAGTACAGACAAGAATCAGAGTACGGAAGCAAATGGTGCATTATACATTCCAACACATATATATATACAATCACAGAGTTATCACCAGAAGTGATGAATATTACAATAATAATACATCACAGATATGTGCAAATGCGAGAGTACAAGAGATATACATATATGAACAGCATAAAAGGGCGCTCACATACAAGTATACAAGGAAATGTACAAGTATGAATAGAAAAAGGGCACTCACGAGTTTGCTAAGAGGAAACTCGAGAGGCATACAGGGGGCCTGGAAGGATGTGGCCCTGGACGGTCGGCTGGAGATCCACGCTACCGCTGCGCCACTCTGAGCAATAACGGGGAGAATCCACACGCTCCGGGCTCCATAACCTGGACATGAGAATCCAGGGGAGTCAGTGAAACTCCCCAGGCGAGTAGGAATATGGATGCCAGGTGGCGAGTCAGAAGGAGCACAAGTGTCAAGTACAGAAGACAGGAGGGTTAGAACATAAATGAAGTATATAAGAAATGATATCAAGTAGGAAATACTCAGGAGGCAGATAGGTTAGGGCAGGCATGAACAGGTATGGCATAATAATCATAAAACAGGAAATCCGAATAAAACCATTACAACAAATACGGTAAGGCACATCACAGATTCATAGCCGTTTAAGTTGCAGGCTTTAGTATGCGTCCCATTCCACATACCTCTACTTACAACTTAAAGAGCTGATTATTATGACACTTTATTATTACTCGTCTTACCCTGATATCTAGCTATGTGAACTAGCGTCCCAACGCACATAGATCCATATCCGAGTGAAACAAGGTTGTTATTGGAAACTAGCGGGGGTATCAACGAACTATGTTTACAGTGGGTCCCGTGCATGCCCGGGACCACGGTCCAGGATTGTTCCGTTGCATGGAAACGGAAGCCAGCCGCAAGGCTAAACAGGAGGGACTTATGTATGCCCTTTCATAACAGGAATAAGGGAACCAGCTCTCCCCTCGGTCCCCTGGAGGCCCACAGGTCAGACCGGAACATGTAGTTGCACAACATTCCTAAAAGCCACTGTAAACACGAACACATATTGATATCCGCATGTTTCCCCCGACCCAATACAAGTTGGTCCTTTTTAGGATCCATTAGTTTAATTATCACTTTACGGGAATAACAGGAAATGGACATGATCAGGAATCAGGAGTACATACGTACTATATAGTCAGGTCACTGCATGTAAAGCAGGAAAACAAGTCACTGATCATGATACAGGATAATAAGGTAAGGTTCCCGTAAAGGTGATAATCACAAGTCAAGTATATCATGCTGGGTGTCAAGTGATAGCATGACAGGGTGATGATATTTAGTAAACAACTAAGCATATCAAAGGATTGATAATAGTCGGGTTAAGTCATGGCAAGAGGTTGATAGTAGTCAGGGCAAGTCATAGCCTAACTAAAGGGTCTTGCCAAATAGTAGCATGGCAGGTGGTCAGGTGATAACACACTAGATGGTCAGGTGATATACATGTGTTAAATAAGAGCATGCAACTGACTAGCCTGAGGTAATGGTATGGCAAGGTAACATAAAAGTAACTCAAAGTCCAACGACCACGAAGGGTCGGCCACGCATGGTATATGATGAAGAAACAAGCATATCATAAGCATGGTACAAGCACAAGATGAAGCTACCATAATACAAGCAATTATAGTGAAATACATGAATATGGAAATAAGAAGCGAAATACTTATCGTCCCGGCGAAACGGGAAACTCAAATAGAGATAAGAGAAGAGCGAGACTACTCGCCCAAACCACCAATATGCCAAAAGATCCAAAATCCACGGAAGCTCGGGATGCGCCACAAAACCTGATATAAATATGTAGAGAGAAGAGGAGAGAGAAGGAGAGAAGGTAAGATGATGTTTGTCAAGTGACAAGTCAAGTAATACCAATAGATGATGTAAGTCTAGATGGTAAGGTTCATATTCAAGAAAGAAATCAACTATGACAAACAGCCAAAGTTAGTCGACTAGGGTGGAAGAGTAGTCGACTAATAGTGGACTCAAGTCGACTAACAGTCTGGTATAGTCGACTAAAACTGGGTTCCAGAGAGTTGGGTTCTGGGTTCAGGAAAAGTTAGTCGACTAGGTGGAAAGGGTAGTCGACTAACAGACATCTCAAGTCGACTAACAGTCATGTTAAGTCGACTAATACTGTGATACAGAGAGTTTGAGTTTCTGATTCAGGAAAGGTTAGTCGACTAGGGTCAAGGGTGTAGTCGACTAAGGGTCTCTAGTCGACTGGTAATTTGGTCTAGTCGACTAAAACTGTGTTTCCAGAAAGGTTACGTTTCAACTAGGGTTTTCTAGTCGACTAATCTATAGGTCTAGTCGACTAATCGACTGGAAACAGCATACAGAACAGATTTTGGGGGTTTTGTGTTTGATAATCAAATGGCATGATTTGAAGTCCTAAGTATACATGATATGAAAATACAAGTATCCTAAGAATTAATCAAGTCTAGGTAAGTAAAATTACTCACCAAAAGGAGGGGTTGATGATGGTATTGATGGAAGTTGATGATGAAGAAAAAGATGAGGTCTTGTTGGAGTTGATGACCTTGTGGTGGCTTCCATGGAGATGAAGGAGGAAGAAGATGACCTTGGTGGTGTTTCCCATGGAGATGAAGGAGGAGGAAGATGAAGGGAAAAGGTTGGAGTAGTTGTGGTGGTGGAGATGAAGGAGATGGAGGTGGCTAGGGTTTGGCTCTTGGTGAAGAGAAAATGAAAAAAGGAAATGAAATGTAAAGGAAAGATATTTATAGGGTTTTGGATTTGTGAAGGAGGTGCAAATAATTAAAAGAGAGGGGGGTTTTTGCAAAGTGGAGGAGGGGATGAGTGTCCCTCTTTTGGCCACTTGGCCGGCCATGGAAGAGAGAGAAAAAGAGGGCATTAATGAGGAAGTTGGTGGAAGTGTGTGGAAGTGAGTGGAAGTTGTAAAAGATTGGAATTTTGGAAAATTGGAAAAGGCTTTGGCTTGTGGAGGAAGGAAAGAAATAAAGGAAAAGGAAAAAGGAGAAGAAATTCATATGAGGAGATATTTTCTTGGAAAAGAATTTGAAAATAATGAAAGTGGCGGATTCCCGGATTCAGTTGCGGATGCGGAAATCTTTCGGGAAAATACCGGAATCGTCCGAAATTCAAGTATCTCGGAACGACCCGAAATAATTACCAAAAATCAAGAATATAATACTAAGTATCATAGTGAAATCCGTTTTAAGCAATACTTTATAGTTTTAAAACTAAAAATCCCGGAATCAGTTACCTACCGACTCCGATGGAATTTTCATAAATTCATAAAATCCTCAGAAAAAGAATGTAGGTAGAAAATATGATTCTAAGGAATAATGCCTAAAGGACCTTCTAGAAATTCCTAGCTGATTGTGAAATAAAAATCCGGGAATCGGTCAACGGAACTGGCCGACACCGGTTTTGAAGACTTTCATTTTAATTCCAGAAAAATCTAGAAAATCATAGAAAATATATAATATTGGAAAATGATATTTAAAACTAAAATCGGTCAATTCTAATTATCAGAATGTCTAAATCGAGTAATACTCTAGGATCGGGCCTTCGGTTCAAACTAGGGCTGACTCCAAGACCACGAATCCAAATCCAAGACAAAACAATCATATAAGGAATTCATAATACAAAAAATAAATACAGGAAACAAATTGAAAAATACGATCGAAAAATCTGAATACGCAACTAAGTACGTATTCCGGGAACGGGGTATTACAGATTATTAATCAAGATATTAGTTGGTGTTTAGCTTCAACAAGATGAATTGGAAGCTTGCACATGTTGATTCAAGAGCCCGCGCATCATGATATATATATAGCACTTGCCTGGTGAATCAAGAGTTTTTGGATCGAGCCGACTTGGAGATTGCGCTCTAGCTTGGAGTTTGCGCTCTACAAGAAGACTTAGGTATCCATAGTTTTAGTTTGGGTTTAGATCCTAATTGTAAAGATTAGAATAGTATGATATGCTCAAGTTCACAACACACACCTTTCATGTTTTGATTTTCGGTTTTAGGTTTAACCGATCTTGGTTTTCATGAATAGATAGATCAAAACAAGTTTACATGGTTTAATGTATATTAGATTTATTCTATATACATGCATGCTTAATTTCCTAGACAAACTTAGTTTTGACTTACCTATTTCATGTGTATTATGTTTTGGTATTTTCGTCAAAACATATTTTGGAATTAATGACAAAAACTATGATATGTATATGTTTCATGTATATTGGATTTCTATCCATATGCATCTTGTTTCAAAATGTTTAAATATCATGTTTTTGTATTTTGATGAGCTTTAGACAAAATGTATTTTCTATTCAAGATCCAAGTTTTAGAAAATACAGTTTTTGGTTTTTGGCAAAATTTCTATAACACAAAAATAGTCCTTATTGATTGATATTTGAGCTAAACTTTTTACCACATGTTTATATATCAATGCTATGATAAAACAAGTTTCTATGGAAGTTTTAGCAAAGATAAAAATGTTTTTAAAATGTATTTTAAGTATGTTTTCTGTTCCAGGCTTCAACCAAGTCGACTAGGACCCTGATTAGTCGACTAGGTCAGAAGTCGGTCGACCGGGCCGGTCGACCGACGTGCACAAACCTGTGCACGTTTCTGGCACAGACGGCGGTCGACCGGGACGGTCGACCGGAGCAGAGATGTCTGCTCTCTGGATCCTTGGGTCGACCGGGCCGGTCGACCGGAATTCAGAGAATGCTTTGGGTCGACCGGGCCGGTCGACCGCTAGTTGCCAACGGTCAAAAATTGACCGTTGGACGGTCGACCGGCAGGGTTATTTTGGCAAAACTGCTGCCAAACGGCTAGTTTCTAGATTTGCCTATAAATACCCCATTTGCAAGAGTTTTTCTCTAAGGTTTTTGGTGCGAATTTTTTCATACTCTCTGGTGTTTTTGCTGCAATTAAAAGAAGTTTTTGAACTCATATTGAACAATCTATTTTGAGGTTTTTGTTAGGGTTTGAAAAATCAAAGAAGAGGTTTTTGGGAAAAGCTTTTGATTGAACTTCACCATCTTGATTTCTATTGTTTTCCCAAAGATTTTTCTTTGTGATTTTGATTTCCATTCCATTGGTTTTCTCCACACTTGAGCTAAAATCTACTATCTATATCTATAGGATATTTGTGTGGGAAAAGAAGAAGTTGTTTGTGGTTGTTGTTGTGACCACCAAGTTGTAACCCAATCTTTTCTTAGCTTTGTGCTTTGGGTTGTATCCCTCTAGTTGAGAGGTGATCCTTGTATTGGTTGGTGATTGGGAGTTTGTTGTATTGGTTTGAAAATTTGCCTCAAGGAGGAGGTTGTGATTGTTGGAGCTTGCCTCAAGGAGGAGGTTGTGTTGGTTGGCTTGGATTTGTGCCTCAGGGAGGAGGTTGTAAAGAGAGGAGTTGGGTACTCCTTGTAAAGGGTCCTAGGTGGACGAGCTAGTGGAAATCCTTCGTGTGTCGAAGGCGGGGATGTAGAGCTGGGTGCTCGAACCTCGATAACATATCTTTGTGTTTGCGCTTGATCCATTGGCTCTCTCTCTTTACTTTGTGCCTTGCATTTATTTACATTGCTCATTCATATTTGCTTGGCTTGGTTGTGTGCATCACTTGTTGATAGCACTTGAGTGTAATTTGCATTAAGTTTTTATATTCCGCATTTAGTTCATAGATTAGCATTGTCACCTATTCACCCCCCCTCTAGGTGATTTTTCATCCACGCAGGTGGGAGTTTCTCCACGATAGTAGCAACCTGAAAAGTTTCAGGTAGGATCATACCTTCGGCTTCTATCTCGTGCAAGATAAGTTGGAACTCTTGCATCTGACTGATTACAGTCTTGCTGTCCACCATTTTGTACTCTAGAAATCGTCCTACGACGAACTTCTTGGTACCAGCATCCTCAGTCTTGTACTTCTTGTCAAGACTAGCCCATAACTTCTTTGCCGTTGTGATAGGACTGTAAACATTGTAAATAGAGTCATCCAGTCCATTTAAAATATAATTTCGACAAAGGAAGTCACATTGAGTCCATGCATCAGTTGTAGGCTCTGGTGGATCTTCTTGCAGGAATCTGGCCAGATGAAGAGTGGTCAAGTAGAAGAGCATCTTCTGTTGCCAGCTCTTGAATTCTGTGCCATCAAATTTTCCTGACTTCTCCGGCTTCGGGTTAGGAAGTGGAGTTGGCATCAAAACTTGCATGTTTGGTGCCTTACTAGTACTATCTTGATTAGTCTCAGACATTTTCTGCAAGTTCAAGCAGAACAGAAGTAAGAAACTTCAATATTAATTGTCTTAAGAATGTTGGATATTCTGCTTAACAGGAATCAATCTGACAACTAATTAAGATCACTGAGATATCAACAATCTAATTGGCCAGGTCGGCAAATATCAGGTGGGAGGTTTTCCGTTCAATAGAACGTTCCTTAATTTAAGAACCACCTTTCAATTTCCTTCCTTGGTTAAAGCACCAATTAGACTGAATCTAAGTCAGTCTCGATATACTGTAAAGTATATCCCCTGTATAAAGAACTTAATCCACTTATACAGTATTTAGAGTGAGGTACGCTTAGAGCGAATCTCCTTAAGATAATTACGTCCCCCGCACCGGTGCTAACGGGATAATGGACGCTGGTCTCCCAAGATACAACACTCTTTCGCGGTATTTGGATAGCACTACCAAATCACCGTACGGTCGAACCGTAGTCAACCAGTACCTTCACAGAATCGTTGAAGCAGCGGTACAAGAACAAATTTCAAACGAATATTTGCCTTTACTCTCTGGAGGAGCACCCACTGTTGAGGATGAAGGAAGGTTGAAGAATATTATTTCTTCAGAAGTACCAGATTCAGACAACAATTCTTATAAAAGAATCTGTTGAATTTTCTGATTCCTCTTTCAGAACAATTTTGCAGAATCTTCTTGGAAGTCGCTTCGAAAACCGAGTTACGGATTTCCCACTTCACGCTGGAAGTCACTTCAGAACTTCACCGCCAGTTCAGAACGCAGAGCTTCAGAACTCAGATAGAGAACAAGAGATTGTTGTTGGTGTTTCTGTGTGTTTCAATTGAGAGTTTGGAGTGCTTTATATAGCACTTCAAGAGGGGCCAACGGGACTGAAAGATTGCAACCTTTCGACCCAACCAGTGCAACCTTTGAGCGTCCAACTGGTTTGCACCCGTTGGCAGTCCAATTGGTTCGCGACTGTTGGCAGTCCAACTGGTTTGCACCCGTTGGCAGTCCAACAGGTTCGCAACCTGTCAGCGAAGCGGGTCTGGTGGCGGGCGGAGCGGGTCCGGTAGCGGAGCAGGTTTGGTTCGGGTAGCAGAGTAACCCATACCCGCGACACCCGATTCAAAAAGAACCAGGCCAGGTAGGGAACCCAAACCCAAACCCAAACCCGCGCCCGGCCCCGGCCCCAGCGTCGGCCGGCCGCCGCCAGCGGCGGCGTGCGCGCGCGCACGCACGCAAGTGCGAGCATAATTCCCTCCTTTTCGCGCGCGAAAACTCCAAGTACCCAAAGGGCACACCTTTTGTTCTCAATTTTCTCTATTTATACACCACAAACTTCCATCCCATGGCCAATGTGGGATTAAATGCTTTTAGCTACCTTTAGTCCCGTTTTGACTTTGAATTAGGCAATCTTTGGACTTGAATATCTCATTCATTCGAAGTCGGAATTGAACATGTGAATATACCACGTTCATCCCCAATGGAAGGAGAACACACTCCAACCACCATCCAGTTGATTCGATCAACGGATCTCGCCATAATTCAACTCGAAGATTCGCCTTCATATTCTTCAATTCCAACAATTATGCCATATTTATAGTTTACAAATAATATATAAAAATCAAATATTAAAAAAAATCTCTCCTCTCCTGTATGAAGATGACATTAAAAGAGATAGGATTTTCATATTGAGAAATCAAGTCAAAGAGAGTAAGGTTGTTTGTACGCACCATTAATTTATCCAAGCATCTACTTTAATGTCCATGTTATCTGTCCAAGCTGGCTCAAAGCATAAAGAATAAATTGAAGTAAATGATAATTCAACATACTTGGAGAACTTTGATGGAGGAGATGACTTAAAGGATGTGTTGAATTCAAAAGTTGTCGAGTGCAAAGTTTTGGAGGAAAGAATTACAAGATTGGTTAAGGATGATTCAGAGGGTCATTAAAAATTGGGAAAATTGTTTGGGGGTGATGAAAGAGGGTATTAATGGGACTACGAAAAAATGCATGGCTCATTTTCATACGATATAAGGAGCATGGTTTAAGTTTTATTTGAGATTTTTAAGAAAGATGGGATTTTAATTTCTTGAAATCTCTCTTGGACCTTTAGTTTGTGTTTTTGATAGAAAAATGGGATTCTGATGCCAATAAAAATTGTGAACGTGGATGAGAGCATTTCTCTGTTTTAAAAGGAAAATTTGCAGTTTTGATGGGTCAAACTTGGGTCTTAATGCTAGATGGATTTGGCCTCTCGCTCTATAAAGTGGCTTGGATCTTGTGAAAATTTCTAATTCTTTATCCGTGTGGGAAACTCTCTCTCTATGTGTATATTTATGCATCCTCAATTTATCTCCTCTCATATGGATCATGGAGTTATTACGGAACTGTGGAATAGCCTTAGATTTGTGATCAAGCAATAATCTGGAGTTCACATTAACATGCAACAAGATATATTCTGAAATTAAATGCATGATTAATATGTGGTAACTCACCCACTCCCATTTCACATATGCAAAATTAATAGGGCAACTAAGAGCATGTTTCATTAATGGAAATTGGGGGGGGGGGGGGGGGGGGGATCAGTTGGTTAGGAGGGCGACTCTACCATAAATTCTTAATTTGATTTCTTTTCCCCAAATTTCAATGTTAAGTGAAAACAAATTGATGTTGAAATTAGTTTGCCATAAAGCCTCTCCACATCATCTTTTATGAATTCTCTGTTTTTTCATGTACTGGATGAATTTGACTGTAAATCTGGGCTTAAGGATTTAAAAGTGCTTTTTTGCGTGTCCCTATACCCACGAAATCATTTCCATGGGTGTCTAGAGTCACCATTCACGCCCCCTTGCGTTGTCTCCAACTTCACAACTTTTACTTGAACTTTAACTAACAACATGCTCTTTAGGTAGAACTTTCGTCAATCTGTTTACCTCTCTAGAAGAATTCTGTACACTTGTCTCATTTTCTTTATGTTGTGCTCTTGTTGCCCATTCAAAGTAGTCACATGGGTTGGTGTTGTAGTTGATGCAATTCCAGAAGAGTCTGTGATAACTTCTTTGGTTTTAATCCTCTCTAATGGAAGGACACTTTGAACTCACAAAATCAGTCACAAAATTTCAACCTGTGATTTGTTGGACTATTATTTGAGAGAGTGCAATTTCCTATCTTCTTTACTTATTGGCAATTTCTATTTGAAGTTGGTGCATGCACGCGTACAGAAGGGGTTGAACTGTCTTTTTTTGATTTGTTGGGAAACAATTCAAAGTTTTTTGCCGTCGTTGAGGGTCTATTCTAACGTTCTAACCATTAAAGTGGTCATTGGGTACTTTTTGTTAAGCGAGGATATCTCCCATCCTCATTGATGAAGATGGTGTGATTTTTTTTTTTTAATATATTTTTTGTATGGTTGATTTTATTGCCAAACAAACACATTTGTTGCTGGAAAGGTTTTTTTCTAAAAGATGATTCATATTGAGCAAACAAAGATGTTGAGGGTTGGAAAATGAATTCCAAAAAATCATTCTGGATCAACTTTTTCTTGCAATCAGGAAGAAAAATTTTTCAAATTTGTGAAAGCGAGAAGTGACGTCCAACTTGGATTCTTTGACATCAAATATGCCATTCACATATTAATAATTTGCAGCTAATATGCAATTCATTTCCTCAAAATCAGTGAGGTCTGGCTCAGTGGTTAAAGAATGTGAGTGAATTGTGAGGGGTCAAAAGTTCAAGCTCGGCTAACGCCTAACTAAAAAAAAAAAATTTCTCAAAAAGAGGGGTAAAAAACAATTCATGGGTCTATATGCTGCATTGGGTTAGAACAACCCGGCAATCGGTCTGCGGGCGACACCCGAAACAATCCTACCCGTCCAAATACACAGCTGGCATCCGCTCTTGCGCCCCCCCGCCCCGCCACACCCCGCCCCAAAATGGATCCGATCGAAACCCTAGCTCCATAAACCCCCAACCTTTCCCCAGTTTCTTCCTTGTCTCGGGCGCGACTCTCAGAGAGAAAAGTTACTCCTTTTTTCTTCGAGTCCAGATTTCCGCCACATCTATTCAAATCGATCGTCATGTCTCAGGTACTACTCCTTCTCTCATCGATCCTTCACTGTTTCGTTTCGTTAATTTATAACTTTATCTGCTACGATTTGGGGTTAATTGGATCGTAACCGGTGGTTTTCTTGTATTTATTTGTTGCGAGTCGAAGGTCTAAACCGTAGCCTTGTTCCTTCTATTTGGCGTTGGATCCGCACATTCGGTCGTGGATTTAGATTACGTTACGGTTATGGTTCCTCATAAAAAATTGTAGTTGCAATTGGACGTTCTTCATGATTAAGAATCTTTATTGAATTTTTTTGTGTTGTTACTCATATCAAGAATAGTTACTTTTAGTTAGGATATTTCTATTCATTTCTAGGCAGACGAGCTTCACATGAATTAGACCGAAAATGATGTTTTTTGACAATTAATCCCCCTTTTGCTACTCTTGTTTTTAGGCAAACAACCGGAATGCCTCTGCTGGAAAGCGTGCCCGCACTGATGGTAAGTATTGTTCTTGAACTCCGTGGTCAATGTAGATTCGTCGGCTCATAAATTCATTTTATTTTGGAAATACTCAGTTATTTTTATTGTTGGTACCGTTTATCACTTGGTTATACCTATTTTCTGGATTATTCAGTGTGTGATCAAGCTACTAGTTTGAAATATCAAAAATAATTTTATATATTTTTCAAGATTATTTGTTTGTGTATCTTGATATCCCCTTGAAACGAGTTCACTGCAATGTGTTGCTTATAGATTCGTACGTAAACCTAACTGATTGCAGAGGCATGCTTCCTATAATTTATTAAGTTGAATCTGCTCGGTAACTTGGACATACTTTTTAGCTATACCTTGTTTACTGATGGATCAGTGTTCTAAATATCCCCGATGTAACCCCGATATTGCACCGATATTGCGTTTACGGCATCTAGCCGCAATGATTTGGCACATCCAAACCGATATAGCGTTTTTCATCTCAAATCGCCGATAAATAGGCATGAACTCGATATATCGGCCGCAATTTCGGCGATTTTGGACCCGATATAGTGTTTTACACCCAATTTCTAGGTTAGGTATTTGGGTAATTCAAGTGATGTGGCAATGTAGCATTTTTGAAGATTCTACACTTGGATAGTGATTATGGATTCATAGGCTTAATGCAAGTTATCGAGTTAAGTATACCTTAAACATATAAGTATGATGTTTTATGTAGATTTATATAATTTATGTATAAATTGTCTTATTGAGATGTGACTTAAGACAAGAAGATATGTATATTTACAGTCCAACTTTCCCATCTGATTTTTGAAAATATCCCCGATATATCCCTGATATATCTCCATCTCCGATAAATTTTTCCGGCCAATGTAGCCGCTGAGGCCGCCATTTAGAACACTGGATAGGATTAGTTGATGATTTTCCTTTTCCTATTGGGAGGATTTTATTGTACATTCGGGGTTTACAAAAGTCCTAACTGTTGGGCTAAGCTTGCTTGTTATAATCTATCTAGCTAAATAGGCCTGGAATTGGATACTTGTTAGCGATACCTCCATTTATATGGGTATAGCGGTCAAAATCTAACCCTCACAGGATAGCCTCCATCACTCTGGAGCCAATTTAGAAGTTGCTTCCTGCCTCAAGGACACTCCACTTAGGTAGCTCTGACGCTCCAGGCCATCCCGGAGCACCCCTTTTCAGAGATTTCAGCTTCGCACGAGATAATCTCACCAATAGATCATACCCAAAGCCTCTGAGTCATTAGAGTCAGTCTCTCGGCCTTTGTTGCTCTGTAATTGCTCTTGAGCGGCGATTTACTTATGCTTCTGCCTCGTCTCTTGGGGGTGATCCTGGTCAGAGGCCACCCTTGCGTTTCTTGTCACCCATCCGGTTTCTTCCGAGTGATGGCGACAATTCTCCGGGCCACGGCTTGGTTTCCCCTTATGTTCGTGATTCCCGTTGGGGTGGGATATTGCAGGAGTTGGCGGTAGCTGGATGGAACCGCCTTCATCATGTGGAGCTAAGGTCGACCGAGGATCGCGTTGAGTGGGGACTCAACGTCGATCACGAAGAACTCTGTGATGACGTACAAATCGGCGCAAACAAGAAGTGATATCGTATCGGAGGATCTGGTCTCGTTCCAGTCAAACTCATATAAAATGGACCGAGTTTGAGGGTTGATCATGGCACGAGCCATTTCTGTGGTATCCTTCATTTTGTCCAGAGTGCCTCTGTATAGGATGTTGACGCTACTCTCATTGTCAACCAGGATTTTGGACACTTGACAGTTTACTATGTGCATGGTGACGATCAGAGCGACATCGTGTGGGAAATGAATCATGCAGGCATCTGCCTCCGAGAACGTGATTGGCTTGCTTGGGGTTAGAGGGGGACCACGGTCAGGACCGTCAGATAGTTGGTCCTACATAGTTGGTTCTACGAGCCTCATTGATGTAGATGAACCTTTCTCTCGAAGTCGTCTCTTCGAGTGGGCATGCGCTGAAAATGGCATCCACTTCCTGGTAGTTGATGAGGGCACGACTCATCGGACTCTTCCGCTGCTGAGCTTCAGGAGCCTCCTTCTGCACCTTGACCTCCGAGGCTCTCCGGGATTTAGGATGAACTCCTTGAGGTACCCCCGGTTGACGAGTTTCTGGAGTTATTTTTAGAGATTTTGATAGTCGACTGTACGGTGGCCCATCTCGTGATAAAAGACGCAGTAGTTTTCGGCTTCGGGACCCTTTGGGTTAGGCGGAAGTGGTCTCAGACGTTTCAGCTAGGATTGGTCCTGGATTGCATTGAAGATCTGATCGATGGAAGCCTTGAATGGAGTGAAGCCGGTGTCAACTCCGTAGACCTCAATTGGGTTCTGGAGGAACTCAGCTGAGGCCCTTCTTGAAGTCGTTCTGCTTCTAGTTCTGAGCCTTCTTCATAGGAGCAGATTGCAACTTCGTCTTTTCTCCCTCGCTCCCTTGTTTTGGAGGTTGGGTCGTCGAGCTTCGCTTCATTTCTTCCAGCTGGACATACTTCTGGGCTCGAGATAATATATCTTTCATGCTGGTGATGTGTTTCACCAAATGCTTATAGATGGAATGGTCGGTCAGCAATCTGACAATAAACGCAACCGCAATATCGTCGCTACAATTATAAACCATAGCCATCTGGTTGTGAACATAACTAATGTAGCATTTGATGGTCTCTCATGGCTTCACTTTGATTGTGAGGAGGTGGTTGCTGTTCTTCTTAAATTCTTGTCGCGAGGCGTATTGATTGAAAAATGCATCGCTAACCTCTAAGCTTCGGAGAGATTGTGATAGGGGAGTAGAACCAGTCTAAAGTCAAACTTTTGAGACTGAAAGGGAACACTCGACACATGAGGTAATCGTCGTAGGAGTGGACCGCTATCTTGGCCTTAAGCTCGGAGGTGCTGGACGCAGGATTCGAAGACTCGGCGGGTGCCGAGAGAGTTCGAGACCTGATTCGAAGGATCCAACTCAAATCAATCGACTCGGCCCTGACTCGGAATTAACTCGGCTGAATCGGCCAAGTCACGATCTGACTCAGAGTGACTCTGTCGATTCGGCCGAGTTGACTCTGAGTCAGAGCCGAGTCGACTGAATCGATCTATAACAAGGAAAAAAAACTTACCTGGATTTAGGGCCCGCTCGCTATCGCTGCCCGCCGTCGTCGCTGCCCGCCTGATCTCTCTTCATGTCACTCATTTCTCTCTCAATCTCTCCTCCCTTAACTCTCTCAGAGTAGCAGAGAGGGGGAGAGGGGAGAGAGATGATCGATGGGAGAGAGAGCCAGAGAGAGGAAGAGAGACGAGAAAGAGGAAGCGAGAGCCAGTGGGAGGGAGAGAGGAGAGAGCTCATCCGATATCTCTCGTATATTATCTTTTTTCCTTTTTCCTTTTTTTGGGTTTTCTCATCTATACTCCCCAAATCTTTCATATTTCTAAATTTACCCCCAAATCACCACATTTCTTAAATTGACCTCTTGAAATCATCATATTTTCCCAATTACACCTAAAAACAAGCTTATTTTGGACATCTGATGCCTAAAAATTGATGTATAATTTTTTAGGATTTGTCGTGATTTTTCAAAAATTTTGAGCCTTTTATGTAGCGTTTTGCGCGTATTGCCCGAGACCGATTCGAGACGCTGCGACCGATGCATCTCAGTGCCCGCCGATTCGGTGGCTGAGATCGCGACTTTCAACCATGGCTGGACGAGGCCTTTCGCTCTAGCGTATCAATCAAAGCTCGGTATCAAAAACTTTTTTAGAAAGCGATGAGACATGATATTCTCTGAAAAAGGGGAATCGGAGATCCTTAAAATGAAAGCTCATAGTCCACCGCGAGAATGTGGTTTATTTCCATCGATCCGCTTACTGATTATTTCCATCAAGCCTCGATACGAGGAGTCTTTGTGGATATGTGCAGTTTGCTCTCATTGGAGCGTTTCTTAAGATGTGGGGACGCGGATCAGCGTCGCCTTTGATTACCCTAGTGCAGGTAGTATTTGCGGCGTGTGACTGTGAGGAATCAGTACGAGACTCCTCATCTGAGCCCCTTGTTCGGGTTTTTAGAAGCACCTCTATCCGAGCGAGGAGCTGGTTTTGGACGCGGGTGGCGTTGTCTCTCTCTAGGGTAGACTTCTCGCGCTCGCGGGCTGCCTCTGCCTTTTGTTCGTCCAACCATTTTTGGAGTTGGGCTAACATCTGAAGGAGTCGTTCTTTAGCAGGCAGTCGAGACTCGTGCTCATTGACTGCCTTCTCCGGTGTGGTTGTTGGGAACGAGTGCTTCTCTACGACTTGTTGAAGAACAACGTCGGGATTTGGGTGGAGCTTTGCGTTACTTGTGCCCCATTGACGATTTTCTTGCCTTTGAAGGTATGATTCAAAGTCGTGATCCCGATTGCCGACTCGGAGGGCACCGTTCCACATTGGTCTCGGCGTCGCGGAACGAACTTGGGTGATACCACAAAACACGTCAGAAAAAGCTCAAAATTTTTTAAAAAAATCACCACAAATCTTAAAAAGTGGTAGACATCAAAATTGATGTATAACATATTCAAAACATATCACCTAGCACACTCAACATGAAGAGAATGCATATAGATACATGCGTCGCGATATTAAAATATCAAAATAAATGCATATATAGTAAATTTCACAAAATGCATTCATAAATACTTGTATAATGTATTCATTTCCACATTGAATTGTGACGAGGCACAAAATCATCATTGTAATCATCATTGCGATAAGTAAAAAAATCGGATCTATAAGGATAATAGGATGAATGCTGTTGTGCTCTAGTAGGTAGAGGTTATTGGGTAGATGATGTATCATGAGAGTAATATGGCGGTGATGGTTGTGCAATGTCAGCACCAAGATGATAATAACCCAAAACTTTGATATTTTGCGCTGGTAGATGTTTGACTAGTACTTGCAGATCACTCAAGTTGTGGCATTTGGTCATATCCATATCTCATACCATAATATTGGTCTGATGTAAGCCCAAATCCTGCATATGACCTTCAAGATTATGATAACCCCACGATTAATTCTCATGTCCACTTGAATAATAATCAGAAGAAAAATCAAACCAGGTGATCCAAATGCTTCCGCTGATCTAAAATTCCTACTCTGCCTTCATGATCAGTATCCTGTGTGGCATAATAATTTGAATAATTTGAATCCCATGACATAGCAGCACCACCTTGTTGGCTTCCACCAATACCATAGGTCCCTCCTTTAGCACTGTTGTTTCCCCCATTATTGCTATCATCAGATTCATCACCACTAACTTCTTCAGCGTCATTACCACCATCTTCATCATCACCACTAGAAGTGGGTGAATCCATCACAATACCCTTGCCCATTTGTGTAGGGCCTTCATCACCACCATCCCTAGCACCTCTATCTTCCTCACTTTGACTTATCCCTTGATCTAACCAATGTAAGTCATCTTCACACAAAACATGCTATCTTCTGAATCCACGCATCCAATATGTCATCGTTATTGTAAACATGGTTCAGATCGATTAGATTGTAATAATCATCTTGATCACGTTGGTGTGTCAAGTTTCTTACACGCAGCCTCATATTATAATGCACAAACACTAGTTTTTGCAACTTTTTCATTACCAGCAGGTTGCGCAATTTTGTATGAATCAGTGACCACGTGCTCCAATTTCTTTCACAACCCGATGAGGAGCAAGTTTGACTTAACACTTTAGTAGCAATTTTCTGCAGATTGGGAGATTCTTCACCATAGTTAATCCACCAATCAGATGGAAGAGATTGTTGTACCGCCCTTCTAGTTAGCGAGGCTTCAAATTCTCCAACTCTGACCACAAATAATTTGATCTATGATAATCCATAGCATGAGTATTAATAGTTGCAAATGCATAACTTTATTGCAAACAAGTAAAATTGATATGACAACTTACCTCATTAATAGCTCTTGCTTGTTTATTCAAATCCGGTTCTAACCTTTTAATCACCTCCTTTAATCCAACTCTCACTTCTGGATGAGTAGAAAAGTTTTTAAATATTGGAGGGTCAGATTTAAAAAATATGCTGCAATAATGTAGACATAGGAGAGTTATAATATGAAAATTTCAATT
Organism: Agave tequilana; assembly: GCA_038442645.1. NCBI lineage: Eukaryota > Viridiplantae > Streptophyta > Magnoliopsida > Asparagales > Asparagaceae > Agave > Agave tequilana. Next base: position 2,282,396 of record JAVJIF010000050.1, read on the forward strand.
TCTATTTAACAATTATAAATTGTAAGTATGTAAATGAATTACCAGCAGTATGCAAGTGTCTATGCAGTTGTCCCTCCCATCTTTTATCAATGATATCCCAATACTTCTTCCAATTGTTATTAAATGCCTTAACAACCAACTTAGCTCTATCCATAGCCTCATAAATAATAGATAAGGTTGACTTTTTGTCCTGATCCACTATCTTCAAGACCTAACAAGAGGATCCATAATATTTTGGACTTCTCTTGCCTTCTTCCAAAACCGATCAATGAAAATAAGGTTAGAAACTTTATCCTCACACTTCTTCTACCCCTTTCTTTGTTGAACTCACGCCATTCGGTTGTTGTACACATTCTCTTTAAATCCTGCTCATAGCGAAGAAGGCTTTCACTAGCAATGAACATGGTGGCAAACCGTGTTATACCTGGTCTCAACAAATTTCTATCTTTGGTAAATTATTTTATTAAACTCACCACTTTGAGACTATTGTAGATAAATGTTGTAATAAGTTTAGCATCAACTATTGTCTCTTTCACTGATTTTAGGGAACTGATATCTTCAAGCGTTAAATCAATGAATGTGTTGCACAAGAAGACCAAAATAAATGCTTTCTCTTCTCCATCAACAAGTGACCTGCTGCTTTGAAACTTGCCTCATTGTCGGTTACAATTTGTACGACATTCTCTTCACTAACTTCATCAACTACTTTGTCCACAAGAGAATATATAATCGGCAGTCTTCTGCATATTTGTAGTATCAACTAAAGTATTGTATATCATGTGTCTATCACAATAAATCATGAAATTTATAATATGTTTCCAAGTTCGGGAACTCCATCCATCACACATGATCGTGCAATCATATTGCCGCCATTTTGCTTTTATTGAAGCAATATAACCTTCAACTTTTTTTACTTCACCAAATATTGAATGCCAATCTGATATCCTGTGGGGTCTTTGACATTTGTGCCTGCCTCCGCAACTGTATTTAATCATTCCTTGAGAGTAAGGATCATTATCAGCTGCATTGAATGATATTGCATTGGAGAGGAAGAACTTCGAAATGGCTTTTCCAACTTTTTAAACATGTTCTGATGAGAACACACTTTTGCTTGATTTCTGCGTCGATGGGAACATGTAAGGATCAATACCACGAACAAGAATTTCAGCTTCTTTAGTGGTAAAACTCCTTCGTAATCCGTGCTTGATCCCTGATCTTGAAGGCTGTGAACTACTGCCACCAACATCTTTTGCATAACCTTGTGTCTCTCCATATCATTCCACGACTTTCTCTCATAACTTGCTTTAATTGTCTTATTTCAATTGCTTTCAAGTTTCAACCCACCTACTTCTTCAATTCATCTTCAGATTCATCGTCACCAATTTCATGAAAGGCTTCCTCACTTAAAGATTTCATGAGACACTTTTTCTAGGCTTTTATGGATGCTCTTTCTTTGCTACCTTCAGAAAGATATTTTCTCAATAGTGTAGACACTTCTTTGGGGATTTTCAAGCAAGCTTCCACCTGGCCGTATACGTGTGCTAAGTGCTGTTTCATTCTAGTTATACTACCATGCACTATCTTTCCACAATAGTTGCAGTTCACCAATTTTTTTCTTCCACCAACAAATGTAGCATGTTTCCATCCAATGTCACGTTGCTTCGGCGACATTCTGAAATTTAGAAAAATTAAATGAAATTAACTGAATTAAACAAAATTAAATATTATGAAAAAACACGACAAATCTTTAAAAAAATATAGACATCAATATTTATGTATCACATGTCCAAAACATATCACATAACACACTAAACATACCAAAATATATGCATAAAATTGTCCATTTCACCAAATACATGTTTAAATATACAATAGGCTGGTCATTTCCACATGGATTGCGATGAGGCACAAAATCATCGTCGTAACCATTTCTACGATGAGTAGAGAAACCGATACTAGTACTCACAGATCTCTCAAGTTGTGGACAAAAGTCATGGTTATATGTTAAACCCAAACCTTGCATATGACCTTTAAGACTCTAATTTAGATCCCAGGATATAGCACCGACTCGTTGACTTTCACCCACACCATAAGTTTCTCTATCAGCATCGTTGTTGTTCTCATTATTGTCATCACTTTTGTTATCATCATGATCATCATCAACATCATCTTCACCATCATCAGTAGTAGAATGAGATAAAACCCTCTCATCTTCACCATCATCATCATCATCTACATCTCTTACACCTGTACTTATCTCACTGAAGATCTTTGAAATGAATTTTCAAACTTTTTTAACACTCTTCGATGCGAACATGTTTTTTACTGTTTTTTGTATCGATGGGAATATGTAAGGAATTAATTAAATTAAGGAATTAATTAAATGATTAAATGAATGGGGGTAACTAAATTAAATGAACTAAATTAAGTTAATTAAAATAAATTATATCATATTAACTTGAATTTACTTCAATTAAATGAACTTAATTTAATTAACTGAACTAAATTAAATTTTAGTTAAATTTACACTAAATGAATGGGTATAATTAAATTAAATTTAACTAAATTAAATGAACTAAATTAAATTAACTAAAATTAAATTAAATTAGTTAAACTAAACTAAATTAAATTAAACTAACTAAACTAAATTACTTAAATTAAATTAAACTAATTATAGAGAGAGCCCGCGAGACATCTAGAGAGATAGAGGGGGAGAGAGATCCAGACATAGGGGGAGAGAGGAGAGAACCCGGGAGAGGGGGAAAGATAGGAGAGTGGGAGAGGGAGAGGCGCGGGAGAGAGAGATCCAGACAGAGGGAGAGAGGGAGAGGCATGGGAGAGAGATCCAGAGAGAGGGAGGGACAGAGGGAGAGAGGGGCAGAGAGAGGGAGAGACGGGAGAGGGAGAGGAGAGATCCAGAGAGAGGGAGGGGACAAAGGGAGAGGGGCAGAGAGAGGGAGGGGACAAAGGGAGAGAGAGAGGAGAGATCCAGAGAGAGGGAGGGACAGAGGGAGAGAGGCGGGAGAGGGAGAGGGGCAGAGGAGAGAGAGGGGAGGGACATAGGGAGAAACGAGAGAGACGGGAGAGGGAGACAGAGAAGTGGGAGAGAGATGCACCTGGGGCTGGGAGGAGGCGACGGGGAGAGGGGGAAGATGTCGGAGATGGCGGTGGGGCGACACGACGCCAGAGTTGCACTTCACCAATTTTTTGCCTGCTGCCGATTCACGACCTGGCTCGAGCTTTCTGTTGGATTATAAAGGCGAGGCCACAAAAGAAAAATCACAAGCCAATTAGTTGCTAATTCAGGGGGGAGATCACGGGTGGCACCACTGCTGATTCACAGGACACGAACTCGAGCAAAAATCCTAGTTGACTCGGCCATATCGGTCGAGTCAAACCCGATATCGGTTTGACTCGGTCGATATGGCTGAGTCAACTCGGATTTTTGCCCGAGTCACGTGATATTGGCCATTTTTCTTGAATTGTGGAACGATCTCGGACCGGTCTTCGCCATTTCGGTTCTGACTCAGCAGATACTTTGAACCCTGTTTGGAGGTGGTTGTTGGGGTAACAGTTTTCGAGATGGCCTTCTTTGTAGGGACAATTGTCGTTGGCGAGGCTGTTTGAGGAGGGATTTTTGGGGTAGTGTTTGGCAAAGGGGAGGGACTAAGCATAAATTCAAGAGATCGCAATGAAAGCACTATTGTGGTGGGGCTTTTTCGTCACAGACAATTGGACACTCCTGATTTACTTGGCCAAGAACACAGAAAAAGAACACCTGTCAGGTCAGGAGCACCGGTGTGGTGCCGGCCGAAGACCCTCAGCTGTGAGTATAAGTATCCTTGTTTGAAGAAAAGCAAAAAATACTTTATGAATAGGGTTCTCAGTAGTAATCAGAAGCTAACCTCTTTCTTGATGGAGATGGATGGGTATTTATACCCGCCTGAATTGTCATCGTGGGGTGCGAATGCTTTGGATCTCCATAACTGCATGATATGCACGTTATGAATTTCTTATAACTGCTTGGATCGCGCCGCTTGATTGTTGGGATGGCGATGTAGAGATATCAGCCATTGTTCATAACAATTCGTATTGATATAGGGGCGTTGTAATATTTGAAACGTGGGGATGATCTAGCAGCATAACTGGATCTGCAAATCGCGCGGATCGTCCCATCCAGCTATAAGCAACGCAGGAGCAACCATGCTTCGGAGGATCTTCATGTTAGAAGATCTTTGTACCGATTATTGGTGTCCCGGAGAGTTGTACAGCTCCGTTAAGTAGTGGGATTCAGGTAAGTAATGTATGACCAAATGTGGGCTCGGAGGGAGGCCCAAGGCTTTTTATTTGGGCCCATGTTAGGCTTGCATGTGAGGTGGGCCCGTTGGCAGAGAAGTGATGCTTCCAGGTGGTAGGACATGTGGCGCGATCTCATCACTCGTTGAAAATCGACCACTACAATTGGATTACAACTTTTCATTATGGCTGATGATTTGTCTATTCCTTTTTTCCTATATTGTACATGAACTGCAGATGTAACTGTACTGGCATATAACAAGGTTAAATATTGTAGCATTATATTAGTGGCTTTGCTTGCTTCCCCACCTCAAAAGAACCATGTTTTTTTTTCTTTCTTTTCCATTGCTTATGATGATGCTACACAGGGCACACATTGTTGGCAGCTTGTATATAATAATATCCAAAATAAATGACAATAATCGTTGCCAATAGCCACGTAATTCAATATAATTATCAAGATTCATATACTTGTTAAAGTATCTACATTAAGGATTATAGTTGAATTCTGGCTTTATAGAAAATCCTTATCAATTAGATAAACATGTTTATTATGATAGATCAATTTAAGTAGGCCTGTTGAACTAGATATTCTTATCACCTATACTGTTGTATTAGGATTTCATTTTTTTAAAATTATGGCTGATGATTTTCCTATTCCTATATTTCTCTCGTGTGTATGAACTGTGAATGCACTGTGCCATTGACATATAACATGGTTGATATATATTTTAAAAACATAATTATTTTAATTTTCTGTAGCAGGGGTTTTTGTTGGTTCTTTATGCTTTTCTTTCTCAAATTGATAACTGTATTTTGTCCAAGCTCAGTTATCCTTTTAAACTGGATATTTCATACCTTATCTCTGTGTTAACAGGACACTTATATTAAAGTTCCCACATATTATGTTAATGTTGGTCTGGAAACTTGTAGCTAAACTTGAGTGATGTATTTGCCTATTTTCTTTTGAAAAATATAAATAAAAATTTATATTTACCTACTTCGTCAGTGATGTTTCAGGAATCTGAATGAGTAATTCTAACACGTGTCTATTTTCTTTCCGTTTCTCATTAATGGGAGCTACCTACTTAGTAATTAAAAAACTTATTGCTTTCTTACGAATACAAAATGGGATATACCTGACTCTCTCTCTCTCTCTCTCTCTCTCTCTCTCTCTCTCTCTCTCTCTCTCACAGGTGGTCGCCGGGAAGATGACTGGACATGTCCTAGGTGTGGAAATGTCAACTTCTCATTCAGGACAACTTGCAACATGCACAACTGTACTCAGTCGAGACCTGCAGATCACAACACAGTGAGTGAAGCACATTTGATTGGTAGTCTAGACCGTGAGCTTTATGTATATATTTTTGCGCAAACTGCATGCATTGGGCCACTGGCTTTTCATGTGTAGGCTATGGATGTTGCATGCTTTCTCATTGTAAGGCAGGTTAGGTGATACAAAACTGCTGTTTGTGATGGAATTGAATTACAGGGAAGAGTAACAAGTTAAAACAACCCAGGCATATTTTTTTGATTCTTCTTGCTTGACAATACAAATTGCTCAGGTTTTATCTGAAAGCAATGAGTTACCTTCACATACCATGTACAACATAACCATGAAGTTTGGACATGCAATGGAAGCAATACTTTTTGCAGCGCTGAATTCCAAAAGAGTTCATGTTAATGACTGTTTTTTTCTCTCCTTAGCTATGTATTCTCCTTGTTCCTGCTGTGCCTATAAAGATATTTACGATCAAGGTGTTCCAATTAAATGAATCACTTTTTCCTCCCTTGTGGTTTAGCAGACAGTCTCATTGTTAAAATATTCCATGTTATGGAGTTAATATGAGTAAATTTGGCATTTTCTGCTCCCAAATTTTGTCTTTCGTGAGGGAGCCACCACACTGGTAAAGAGGTGCAAGTGGGTTGCGGGGAGTCTCATTTCAAGTCCTAGCTGTGGCCTATGTTTCAAAAAAAAAAAAAAAAAAACTTTAGTCCTTCCATTCTCTTAGAACTGTGATGTCTTAGGTGGATGCATGATGAGCCCTAGCTGCCTAGAGCCGAGGCAACCCGTGCAGGCATGCCCCCCAAAAAGGCTATTGCTGTTGCCCCGCTGCCTTAGCCTGCTGCCCAATGTGCACTGCTGCCTCCTATGCTAGCTCCATAGCCTCCATTGCTGCAACTATGCTGGAAAGAGGGAGAAGCGGGTGAGAAGAAGTTAAAGAATCTTGATACCCCTAACTTATATGACTTAACTTTGGGTTTGGTTTAACCACTTTTAAGTGGGTGGAACCAGTTGAATGCTCTGAGTTTACAAGTAGCTAGGAGATTCTCTCTCATTTCTCCTTGAAGCTAGTGACAATAGTGACACTGAAGGTGGCTAGAGGTTAGAAGGCAGTGAGCTGTTAAAGACAGGTCCCTGTTTCATGATATTCCATTTTTTTCCTTTATCTATAACCGTCCAGTTCGCAGAGCTTACGCAGAACAATGAGCTCAAATGATTCTGCCCCAATTGTGAGCATTTCTTTTCCATTTGCTTAGTCTATTGCCTGATGTGTTGAGTTTTATGCCAATTAGATCCTTTAAGCTAGTTGACCTATTTGAGTTTAGCACATGCTATCAGCCTATTACCATAATTTGTTTTTTATTTCCAGTGTTCAATAACAACGATCTTTGAATATTACATTCCTAACCTTGAATAATGCAATCGTTTATTTTGTCACTCATGCTATTGATCTTCATAATATTTAGTAAATTTGGCTGCAAATTGTAGTTTTGAGTGATTTCTTTAACTTATATGAATTTAAAATTTAACTTTCATGGATGAATTTGTTGCATCACTAATACTTTTTCTTTTTTTCTTTCGTATGTGAAATGTTATCATGGTAATGAGGCATATAAATTTATCAGTTTTCACATGATGTCCATGCAGAATCCAGTTAAAGTTGATCTTGATTAGTAATTGCTATAATATCCGAGTACAATTGTCTTTCGCTTCAAATATTATTAATGACATTTATGGTCTTTAGTTGGTCTGATTAGTATCGTTTTTTATATTTGTGGGATATATAGTACATATTTTGGATGAACCATTAAAACGTGGAACATTTACATGTGATTCAATAACTAAAACCGACATTGGGGGAGCCAACAAAAATTCATCTTACGATGGAATTCTCATACTTCTTGGCCAGTATCTTAGATAAAGAAAGAAATCTAAAGTTTTCTTTCTTGAATCACTCAAGTAATCATGTGTATGGTTATGGCATTAGCCCTTCTTAATTTTAGAGGTCGAGCAGTTAATTCATTTGTCGGACATACTTTGGGTTGTGAAGTTTTTCTGCATTACAAGGAAGTTTGGAATGGCATCCACTAAAGGATTCAAGTGCCTTTCCTTACAGGGAAGATTTTTGTAAAGACAAGGAAGCGTTGTCTGGCAGGATAACAGCTTGGGAAACAAGCCTTGTTATATTAGAATGTTTTGAAAAGAGAATCATGAACCTATTTTTATATAACGTTCCAGCCCCCCCACTTGATTGACAAACTTAACTGAATCTGTGGATAATGCCATTACTACATGTATACCACGTCTTGCATATGTTGCTCTAATATTTCTGTATGATACATGGCCTTCAAATGGTTTAGCTATTTGGTGCCTAAGATATCCTTGTGTGTCTAATAACACTGTGAGGAGGCTATCTAATGTCCGTGATTAGTTATTTAATATCCTGTTGGCTAAAAAGATGGTAGGTGAAGACCTTTAAAGCATAATTAAAACATAAGGTTTATTGCTATCTCTGCTCTCTCTGGCAATAGATCTAATTCTTCGACTTAATTCTCTTATGAAGATGTCTCCATCCTATCTGGCCCTAGTTAGGTGTATCTCTTATGAAGAATCTAATGGTTATATATAGGCTCGCCATTAGGTCGTGCATTAGTTGATCTTTGGACTTGCCAGTGTTCTCGTGAAATCATGTAAACATATTACACAGGAATTATTAGAATATTGGTTTGTGAATCTAAGTAATAGGGTTTTGATGGACTGAATATATTATGTAGTTATTAAAAATTGTTAACAAATGAAACTGAGTAAGAGATAGAGTTCCCCCCAACAACTGATCCTTTTAGCCAACACTTTGGGATCGAAAGAGCTGAAATTACTGCTCTTAATTGGAGTGATGTCCACATTAATGCGATGTTTCTGTAGAGTATAACATGATTTTCTTCTCAACGGTGACAGTTGGATACTTTTCCATGTGAAAATATGTTGCAGCCACCTGCATTTAACAAGAAACCTGCATCCACATTTGAGACACACTGGTTTGGATATGTGAAGTGTCTCCTGCCTTTGGGCAATGCCTATGATATGCTTGTTACTTTTGTTTATTAGTTTACTCAACCAATTTTTTATGAAGTACGTTATGCATGCGTTGGCAATAGGCCACATGCAAACCCGGGCCCTGTCTTGAATGTTGAGAAGTGCCTCGTTCCAGATTTTATGTCTGCATCATACTATGTCTGCATTAGACTGTGTCAATGTCTATACAAATGTATTCAAGTATCCAGGCATGAGGTTCTTATAATTTATATACTGGATTCTCCTATTTTATCATTTCTCATGATTTTTGATACCCAGGAGATTTTGATCAAAATCAAACTCGTGGGCAACTGCGTGCAATATTTTACTCACCCAATAAATTGTCCCATCAATTTGCTCAAATGCTGTCATTTTACACTCATGTTCAAACTTATATTGCATTTTCAAACCAAGAACAATCTGTTAATTCTCTTCTTAAGTAGTGATAAATATATAAATGAATGTGGATTCTTGAGTTGCATACAAGTCAGTGAAATTTTCCTAATGTGAAACTGGAAACTGTTAATTGTGGAAGCAGAGGCAATATGTTTCTGTGTGAAATTAAGTATTAGCTTATTATTTTTTATTGTTCTCTGTCATGTTGATGGATTGTTGTTATTTTTTTAGCAAATCATGCCCTGCTGCTTACTTTTGATCTTTGTAGAAGTCTGCCCCAAAGGCTCTCCATATACATCCATCTTATGCATCAGCTGGTGGCTATATTGCTGCTGCTGCTCCATCTTCCATGTACTTTGGTGCTGCAGCACCATATGCGTCATCTCTTCTCAATGGGCCTGCACTGTCTCCATATAATATGCGTTTTCCAGGAAGTACTGCGTACTCTTTTGATTATGGAAGCCGTTCCGTTGGTAGCCCATATGGGCCTTTGCACATGTCTGGACCTCCCTTTTCAAGTGGATCTATGATGGGAGCAGGTATGCTTAAAGCTGCATTTAGTTTGTGTCCATTCACATCTCAGCATTGCACCTACTGTCACATGAAATGCTAGCCAATGGAGACTGTTACACATTTACACTTGTCTTCTTTTATTAATCGGTTTTGTTCTGAACTTTCCGTGTTGGTGTGGCATTTATAACTTAGTTAATGGATTATAAATCATCATTTCATTCTTTTGCTGGTGTAACACTTTATCACATTGTGCTTGCTGTTAATTCTGCATAATTATTTTTCTTAAAGATGTTTGCATGCTGTATTAACTGATTTTCCCTTGTATTTCAGGGGGTATGTATGGTATGTCTCCTCTTGTGGACAGATATGGCCTTGGACCGCCTATGGGTCACAGTGTTATGGTAAGCTATATAAGTTGATATGTTCTTTTATGATAGTTTGATGCATGAGCAACTTTTTCATGTCATGCATTGTTTTTCGTTGGTTGTAGTATGAAAAGCGTTGGTACTTTTTCAGTTTTTTTTTGCGCTTTTACATGTCAAGCATGGCATTTGATTATTTTCGTTGTTGTAATATGTTTAGAAAGCTTGCCGATCTAGTTAGCTAACCAATTTGAGATACACGTTTTGAAGGGTTCAAGGCCTGGAGCATTTCCTGAGGAAAACCCCCAGAAGAAAGAAGCAGGTTAGTGTTTAAAAATGTTTGGTCTCCTGAAGTTTGGAATGCTATGCTTGTATACTGAGTTTTCTACGTACACAATAGGTGCCGGGCGTGAGGATGATTGGACTTGCCCTACCTGTGGAAACCTTAACTTTGCCTTCCGAACTGTCTGTAACATGCGGAAATGCAATACATCAAGGCCAGGCAGCCAGGTTTGAGCCCCTTTTTATATTTACAAAAAGTTATTGAATATCAAATTATATGCTGATTATGTGATTTGACCTTGTTACTAGAAAATCGCTTAAACCTTCCTGTTAGTATTCATGCAAAATGCAAAATGCTTATTTGTATGTAAAATGTTTGTTGGTAATATTTTAGATTTGCTTTTTCCATACTAATTTGATTGTTATATTTCCTTTTTTTGTATATCCTTGCATTTCCCAAGTTGTCTTAAATTTTAAAGTTGCTTTTTAGATATAAACTTAATTGGTATGTCATTCCTTTTGTTTATTTACAATTTAAATTAGTTTTCAGCCGAAATATCCATGTTTTACGTGGTAACCTTTATAAAGGTGAAAAAGTTGCATGCGCCAGCAACGGTTAAGAATGGGTGGCCAAGTTCTGTGCCCATTCCTTTAGATAAAATGTGCATATCTGTGAAAACTATCTGTTTTTCACCAGGAGGCAGACTTTATTAAGCAAAAGAGTATGTCTATGTAAGTATATTCACTATGCATAGCACATCATTAGTTGTTCATCTTGATATAATGAGTAGCTGATATATATAGTATATGGGGTCTGTCTAATGCAAAAAAATATTTTATCTGGGCAATTTAATATTTGAAATTTACACAAGAACTACACATATTAATAGTCTCAATCCTTTGCAATTATTATCTTTTTCAAGATTCTAAAGGTTTTTGTTGAGTTATTACTCTGAAAAGAATCCAGATGACCTGTCTAATTACATATTGGTTAGTGGAGGAAAATTCTGTATGTCAGAGTCTTTTGGATCAAATGAACAACAAGGTTAGGTCGAGTAGTAGACTTCAAAGTGACGAGAATCATATGATGACTGATGAATGAAGAACTTGTTTCTTTGCAGATAAAATTCATGTTTGGGTTAGTTTTCGGATGTTCCTCTTAAGTGGATTGATTTTTTTCAGAGCAAAGTTTTTTGTACAAGAATTTTTCACCAATGAAGCATGGAACACAGCTTAGAGAAAACACCTGGGTATATTCTATGATTCTAAAATTTTGATATCAACACAATTGATTTTTCAAGGTTGGGCAAGTTCAAAAAGAGAATCTATCTTTGCATATTTTATAGTTCGTTCGTGTATATTTTGGTTGAAATGGAAAATATATATGAAGTTTTTCTGAAATCAGCGATCAGTTTATACCACGGCGTGATTGCTTTTTGTTGTCAAAGATACCTTTTTTTTTCTAGGTTCAAGGGCGGAACTGTCAAAATGAAAGTTTTTTTATTCAAGAAAAAGATTAGGTGTTTTTCAGTTTGTAGGAAAACTCTTAATGTGATTCATAGTTAGTCACTTGGCCGTACAACAAAAATTCAATTTGCTAAATTGTTTCCAGAAAAAACCAAAACATTATCAGGATTTGGCAATAAAGGACATCAGTGCCAAAGATTTGGGGAAGGATATTTGTGTATCATATGAGAATTTACTATTGCGAGAGACGTAGGAATAACATTGACTTTTTATTATTGCTTTCTTATGGGATAAATGTGAATGGAGGCAATTTCCTTTGATTTTATATTTAAACAGTAGATTCTTGTATATAATGACGGAAATGTATGATATGAAATTATACAACCTGCTCGAAGTGAGGTATTTGTTAGCCAGGCATGTAAATCCAAACCTAAGTTTCGGGGTCTCAACGTCAGTTTCCATTTCTTGATGCGCTCTAGTTCCCGCTTTTATTCAAAGCGCAGGATAGACGCAGAGATGTCTTCTTTTCTCTCTCTTTGCAACCCAATCTGACCAATATAGTCTGGTGATATCTTATGAGTAAGAAGTATGAACATAGTTTCTTAACCTTACAAACTCTGAGAGGCAGATGCAAACTCGCTGCCTCATTGTATATGATTCATGTTGTGAACAATTAGGGATGTAACACCACATATAGCCTTAACAGAGAGTAATCTACAAATAATGATTCATGATTTAATAACAAGCAAGAAGTATTTTTTCTTATAGAGAGTGCGAGGATGAATACCTTGTTTCAATACACGTTGTACTTCTTTGTGCGTTTTGTTTCCTTTTAGTGTCTTGTATAATTTGTATCTAACACCTTTTCCTCTACAATTGATTCAGGGCTCTAAGTTTGACAACTCCAAAGGTTCCAATAGTGAGTGTCGACCTTCTTCTATGCAAGTGTATTCACCATTACAGATATCAAAATTATTTGGATGCACTGTACTTCCTAAATTATGGAAAGCTATTTCCTGTATATTTACAATCATCGATTTGTTCATGGGTTTTAAAAATTATGTAATTTCCTTAAAATAAGACTAGGAAAGTTTCTTCTTCATCTTCTTTTTTCTGCTGATCATCATTTTATATTGAGAAATTCAACTAATAATGATCATTTCTTAGTCTCTGAATTGGGGAACAAAAAATAATAAACTACTACTGCAGCTTAAATAAACGATCTTCATAATGGCTATTGCAGAACCGAAAATGCCAGAAGGAAGTTGGAAGTGCAAGAAGTGTAACAACATAAACTACCCGTTCAGGACCGTGTGCAATCGACAGAATTGCGGAGCTGAAAAACCACCTGAGGAGAACACAGGGCAGTCAGCCGATGAGGATAATCAGGTTTGGTTTCCATGTTTATTTGTATTGGTATATCTTAAAATTATTTTGTTACATTGCCTTTTGAGTGAGTTGTCTGCTGTATGCAATATACAATGTTCATTATGTTGTACAAGGTTAAGTGTTAGTGTTTTTTCTGCGTTCTGTCTTCTCTTGAAATCCATCTTCATAAATTGATTTATCATCGTGCTACTGTTACAGTGAGTCTAATACACTAACGTGGGTCGAGAAGGTTCAGAGTCATCAGCGTCACATGTATGGAAAGGTCAGTTTTGTATTGTGTCGCGGTTGTTGAGTGACTCATCCACTCATGATTTCAGTTCAGTCGTCGTACTAGCGGCAACTAGTCTGTGCCTATTAGCAACCGGTGTCTTGGCATTTGGGTCCGATCTTCCTCTTCTGGATTGGACAGTTGTAGCCTATCAGATTTTGTATGGTTTCACTGGTTTGGTTTTCTGTGGTTGCTACTACTTTAGGAAGACTGTTTTGCATGTTAAACTTCTGCGTCTGGTACACATTCTAAATGGTCGAATGAGCTATCTACTTGTTCGTTATGGGGGGAATCATTGGGAATCTCACCATCAGATATTTGGTGCTGTAACTTGTTTTTCATTTGGTGAGATTTCTGCTCTCATTCTCTGTCATGTTTGGTTTTATGTGGCTCGCAGCTTCTGTAGTATAAAAATCAGAGGCATGAGGTGTTGGTTGCTTATTTAAGTTTATCCCATCTCATGCCTGGTGTTTCTGTCTCTTGAAATATGAAGTTTAATTGGTATGGTCTGGGATTTGAGTGAATAACGTGTTGCTGTTATTGCTGTTGTAGTCGGTCATCATGAATGAAACTTTAAGTTTCAATTGCAGTCATTTGCTGAAATTTTGACCCAACAAGCTTCCTTACAGTTGCGTCCAATCACTTCTCTTTTCCCTTTAATCCTCTAAACTTTAGTTTCTTCCAATGTCCCTCATTTCTTTCTTTCGTCTGAAATGTGAAATGTGTGTCCACTGGCGACATTATGTTGTTCATGTATGCACATGTCAATATGGTAAGGTAAGAAACCAATTATCATGTCATTTATGTTATTTCATGCCTTTGTTTAATTCTCATTCTTATGTGTAATAATAGAGATAGAGTAACAGTAAAATAAATGGTAAGCTGGTATTTGTTTTTTTTACAGGTCTTTGTGTTTTCAATGGTGATCCTTTTTGTCACTGTTATAATTGTTCTATGTTCATTTAATAGAAGTCTGCTTGCGGAAACCCTTCTCGTTTTGTGAAGAAATTTGATTTATTCTGGTCAATTTTGTTTTACTATAAATTTGGGTCCTTGCAAGGCACATGCAACCTTAAAATGTTTTAATCTAGTGTATCTAATTTTGGTTTATGTATATATTTCATATGCAAAAGAATGCAATAAAATAAAAATGTATGTTACTCTTGAAATTGAATTCTAATTACTTATGCAAACTAGTCCCGTCAACACTAAATATATACTTTTAATTATTGTCTTGCTAAGATACCTAATTGAAAGAAAAAGACAAAAGGTTATTGAATAATTTTAAAATAAAAATTGGAAACATGTGAGGGTAATAACAAAGGTTTCCTCACATAGAAATATATGAGAAAGCATTTAATTATATATAATTTATGAAAGAGGATGTATATGAAAATTGATTGTTTAGAGTATTTTACTAAAAACATCAAATATCTGATTCAATAAATAGGAAATTCTCTGCTATTGTAATCGAAATGGGTTGTGTTGGCTTCATGGGGCACACCTATATTTGTAGCCGGCCGGCTAAACAAAGGGAAAAAAGGGCTAAGAACTTTATGCTTGGTTGCTTTCAGCAGCCCGAAAAAAACTATTGAGAAGATAAGAAAAAGAAAGAAAATGAATAAAAAGAAACCATCTAGAAGTTTGGCTACATTAGCAAATATAACAATTACAAACCATACACAAGACGGGACTAGACCACATGCCTCATAAGACAAGGCTCACCTCTAAATGTGGAAATACAAAGGGAAGTGTCAACTTGTGAATGTTAGTAGAAATTATTTATAGACTATTTGAACTTATTTGGATTTATTTTATTTTTATCCTCTACCCTTTAATATGTGCTCTTTTTAGGCTTTGCTTTTCTTTCTAAAGTTCTTTTAACCCTCTAAATTTCTTCTTTGAACAGGTAATTGACTTTTCATCTAATAACTCTTGCCACTAATGCTTGTGATGTAATATCTACCTGGATCGCAATCACCTTCAAATCGTAACCAAAATTTAAATTGAGAATAAGATAAGATTTTTGGTTTCCACCCCTTACGCGGGCTTCTCACCCCAAAACTCGAGAGAAAATAAACTCAGGAATTTAACTAGATATTTTGAGGAAAGTTTTAATCATTCAATCATTAATCCAATACAATAGTTTAGGGGGTCTTATATAGGCTTTACAAAAGAGGACTACTGGGAAATAACCGATGTGGTATAAACGTCCACAAAAGAACACAAATAAAACTAAAACATGTACTACAAATAAAGCTGAAACAAAATACAAAATCCTCTAAATAAGCTAAGGCATGAAAAGATAAATGGGAATTGCGTGATGTCCTCATCAATTCCCTCGGGGTGGGAGAAACTCGACCCTGTCGAGTGAGGACTCTCCTCACGAAGCATCTCAATCGGGCCAAGGTGGTGGTCGTGGCAGCAGCATGTGTACATCATGTCGAGACCATGGTGGCGGAGGAGCTGGTCTCCATGACGGATCGGTTGTGGAAGATAGCAGCACGATCAAGGCACAGAGAGAGCGAGGTGCATCATCCTGGCTGAAGACGCAGTTGATACTAGGGTCCCACGGGCTATCCAACTCGTAAGCAATGTTCGCAATCCTCTTCAGAGTCATTTCGAAATCTTTACGCCAAGCGTGCAACTTTCTTGTGGCCTCAGAGTTACTCGTAACCATCACCCTATTATCAACTGTAAGTTCATGCAAAATACTATATGGGTATGCAGCAAATTTGTAGGTGTTATTGTAAATTGCTATCAGCCTAGTGATATCATCAATATGTGCAACAGGCAGATGCAAAACAGTAGGTATTCTAAGCATAACTCCTAACGATGAAAGAATGAGAGACATAATATGCCTAGAAGGACACACATCTAACGATGGAGGTACACGGGACTCGGACACAAACTCTAAACAACCCGAAAAAGAAGTATTAGAAACCATTTGCTGGAGCTTGACAAGAAAATTCAGGTGACTCCCTAAAAGATGAATTGATAGGAATAACCATAAAACTAGGTTCAACACAAGGAGACTCGAATGGCTGATTAGGCACAGTGGGTATATTAGGCACAGTGGGTATATTAGGCTCAACTATTTCGTCCACGTCATCCTTGGCACTATCAGAAGACGTGTGAATTTCATCAATAATCTGTGTGACAGAATCAACTGTTATGTCTTCAATTATATTAACAGTCTTAGAGGAAACTTGGACATCCTCAACAGCCTTCGAGTCGTCAATTTCATCAGTGGACACAGTTCTAACATGTTGACTCTCCGAGGGGCACTGATAATCATAATGTCCATATCCCTTACATTTAGAACATCTGACCTTGGCATTGACTATCGTTTTGAAAGTCAAGTCCAATCTTAATGCAACATCAAAGACATCTTCAATAGTGTCTAAGTCATAGGGGCCAGTAATCAAAGCACGTTTTATTTTAGGTCGTAAACCCCAAACAAATCTAGTTACAGTCTCAGAAGGGTGCTCTCTCACTTCACTACGATGGGTTACGTCCTTAAATATGGTAATGTAATCATGAACGAACATATGACCTTGATGGAGATTGTGTTGCTGGTCTAAGTGGGGGTCCCTATACTGCTGGTTAGTCATGATAGCTCAAGCAAACAAGCAAATGTAGTGAAGAGCCCTAGAGTCAATTAAACTAAATGTATGAACTAAACAAAAATATACCCTAAAGTGTAAGTTTTAAATGTAAAGAAAAATGCATTCCTAAAATGATGAAAAGATGCAACCACTAGATCGAAGCAGATAGCATTTCAACCAACAAATTATAGCAATCCATATAGTAGTTGCAAGTAATCTAACAGTTAACGAATCAGGTCAAGTTATGATATCACCTGAGGGGGAGTCGTTCACGCCCAAATGCAAAAATTCTCGAAGATTCCTCGAAGATTCCTCAGAGAAATACTCACACTGAAGAGTTGAGATCGCCCACAAGATTCTTGGACAGCGGTGATAAGAAGTGGAAGCTGGATGCCTCGAGAATGGCGCAAATCGGGCTCGAATCGGGGCAGAAACAAGCTGTGAACTGTGGTGCGCTGATCTACTGAGTTGAATCTGGAAGACGTTCGGAGCTTGAACCAGATTGTGACTGTTGTAAGAGCGTAGTACTGGTTGTCACGAATCCACTGCCTCGAAAACGGCTCGATTTGGACTTGAAACGAGCTCTGAAAGGCGTCTGAAAGATATGACATGTAGCCGGACTGAATTGAACCAGACTTGGTCTGGTCTGGATTCTCGTTGAGCCAGACCCGGTTCAGTACCAGGCCTGATCTGCTCAGCTTGGAGCGGGTAGTGCCCTAGTTCGGGTCGGGTTCGGGTACCCTGCGATAGACCCGACCCGAATCACTTATCCCCTGATACTTTCTTCAACGGAGCCCACACGAGCTCACTCCTCCCTCTTTCGATCCGCAGCTAGGGCGGATGAATTGAAGACGACGCTCGGCCAGGGGACGGCGGAGAACCGTTAGCAGCGAAGGTGGTGAAGAACCGGCTAAGCTCCGGCGGAATCGACCGGCGAGGAACTTCGAGGTTGCCTGGCGAAGCTTTTCTGAGGGTTCCGATGAGGGCGCTGGTGGCACCAGAAGGCGGAGGTGAGGGCGGTGAGTGGGAAACCGGCGAGGATCTCTGACGAAGGTACTGGATCCGCTCGTATCTGCCCTAATCAGCGCCGGCGACGATCGGATCTGGTGTCAGAAGGGGCGGCGAAGCTTCAGCGAGCGATGGCGTGGAAGAAGCCTACGACGAAGTGGGGATCCGGTGGTGGTGAAAGACTTGTAGCTGATGGGAGGCAATAGGGAGACGAAGTCGTGGCGGCGATTAGAGCGCGACTGACGGAGGATCTCGTCGACGAGGGGAAGATCTAATTTTGGAAGAGGCGACGAAACTTCAGCGAGCGATGGCGGAGAAGGTGGATCTGAGTTGGCTGAGGTCACTGGAGCTTCTTCGGCGAGATCCAGGGGAAATCGACAACAGCGTCGAGGGGATCTGACGTTGGCGATGAGATTGAACAGAGATGAGTCGAAGTCGTCAAGACGATGATTGAGAAGCGAAACAGTGATCTTGACTAGGGTTCTAGTCATTGAAGCCTCGTCGAACTCTGATGGCTTTGGTTGAAGGCGACGATGGTGATTGATGTGGCGAGGATGGCGAGATCAGGGCACAAACTTCTCTCCCGTGCTTGAGGATGCTGGCAGTAGTGACTTTCGTGGAGGTTGCCGACTATGGTGGCGGAGGGCGACAACGAAAGGAGATGATGATGTTGATGATGGAGACGATGATGGGAGTTGTTGACGGAGGGCGCGAGGTGTGGCGGGGGGAAGCGGCCGGAGGGTGCTGTTATGGTGGAAGAAGGTCGAACCCTTGGGTTAGGGTTTCGACGGGGCTCGGGTGATGAACAGTGCGGTGGAGGGCAGAGACTGAGGGTGATGAATAGTGCTCATTTCGATCTTGGGGGATTTTCGACGGAATTTCGCTGTAATAATTTTTTTTTTGAACAGTGAAATTTTTTTTTCTTTTTTTTTTTTTTCTTTTTCTTTTTTTTTTGAATGGATCTGGAATATAGATCTAGGGTTTGGAGACTGGAAGAAAAATTTGGAAAACGAAAATTTTGAAGGGGATTGAAAACCAGGGCTCTGATACCTAAATGATGTAATATCTACCTGGATCGCAATCACCTTCAAATCGTAACCAAAATTTAAATTGAGAATAAGATAATTTTGGGTTTTCACCCCTTACGCGGGCTTCTCACCCCAAAACTCGAGAGAAAATAAACTTAGGAATTTAACTAGATATTTTGAGGAAAGTTTTAATCATTCAATCATTAATCCAATACAATAGTTTAGAGGGCCTTATATAGGCTTTACAAAAGAGGACTACTGGGAAATAACCGATGTGGTACTAAACGTCCATAAAAGAACACAAATAAAACAAAACATGTACTACAAATAAAGCTGAAACAGAATACAAAATCCTCTAAATAAGCTAAGGCATGAAAAGATAAATGGGAACTGCGTGATGTTCTCATCAGCTTGACTACTGGTCGAGGGTGGGAGTAGGCTATAGTAGGTCCAATATTCAAGATCAGAGTACATTTTTGTTAAAAAAAGAATGAATGAAAGAAATTAATTTAGATTTGAGAGGGTTGAAGATGATTTTCTGAAGTAGTAAGGGTAAAAATTGGAAACATGTGAGGGTAATAACAAAGGTTTCCTCACATAGAAATATATGAGAAAGCATTTAATTATATAGGATAATTTATGTAAGAGGATGTATTTGAAAATTGATAGTTTAGTGTATTTTATTAAAAACATCAAATATCTGATTCAATAAATAGGAAATTCTCTGCTATTGTAATCGAAATGGGTTGTGTTGGCTTCAGTGGGCACACCTATATTTGTAGCCGGCCGGCTAAACAAAGGGAAAAAAGGGATAAGAACTTTATGCCTGGTTGCTTTCAGCAGCCCGAAAAAACTATTAAGAAAATAAGAAAAGAAACAAAACGTATGAAAAGAACCCATCTAGAAGTTTGGCTACATTAGCAAATATAACAAATACAAACCATACACAAGACGGGACCAGACCACGTGCCTCATAAGACAAGGCTTATACCTCTAAATATGGAAAAACAAAGGGAAGTGTCAACTTGTGAATGTTAGTAGAAATTATTTATAGACTATTCAAACTTATTTGAATTTATTTTATTTTTATCCTCTACCCTTTAAAATGTGCTCTTTTTGACTTTGTTTTTTTTTCTAAAGTTCTTTTAACCCTCTAAATTTCTTCTTTGAACAGGTAACTGACTTTTCATCTAATAACTCTTGCCACTCACCAAGGCTTGACCACTGGTAAAGGGTGGGAGTAGGTTATGGTAGGTCCAATATTCAAGATCACAGTACGTTTTTGTTAAAAAAAAGAATGAATGAAAGAAATTAATTTAGATTTGAGAGGGTTGAAGATGATTTTCTGAAGTAGTAAGAAAATTTGAGGAAATTCAGTCAAATTAACAACTTTGCATAAATTCATCATCAAGTATTTGTAAGTTTTGAGACTCACATGTAAACTGTTTTCCTACTTTATGTATTTTTTCTTATTTAAAATTATTAATTTTTGCAGAAACATTCATCTATGAACTCTTTTGTATATGCACACTTCTACACAATGTCATAATTTACATCATTTATATATACACCATCTGAATATATCTTCACAAGTGTAGATTGTATATAAAAACTTATTATATTTGAGCTGAATTATACTTTCTTCACAAGATTAAAATGAATTAAGATTTGCTTTAGTGTTTCTTGTGCATGCCGAAAAACTTAGTAGGTATATGAGAAAAATTGTGGAACTGGAAATATATGAAAAAAACTATATTATTTTTTTTTCTGAAGTATTCATGGTAGTTTTGTATACTAAAACGATTTCATGGTAGCTTATAGGGATGAATAGACATTTAAGTCATAATTTAATCATGCATATTTCTCAAACTAGTTAATCATATATACATAAATGTCGGGTGGTTTTTAAACAAAATAAATTATAAATTAGCTATGATGCTGGAGCTGGGCTAAAAACTCCATAGCTCCGAGACCTCAATTTTTTGAGCCAAAAAAAAAAAATAAATGGCTAGACCTACGCCTGGATGTCTGAAGTGCTGATTATTTCGTAATTTTGAAAATGAAAAGCGACACACCCAAACAGGTATTCTGGAAAACAAAAGGTGATGGGCGTAGACAACAGGACTTATTTCTGACAAATTGGACTTGCACTTCTTGGACTAAAAAAAGAAAGTGGCCTGAGGCTCTATCTAATACGCAGACACGTTCAAGGAGGTTGGGTATTTACATTATATTCTTGAATTCACTGGCGATTTAACATTTTTTCTATAGTATATAGATCACATTTTCTTTTCCATGTTTACTAAGTTAAATAAATAAGATAGTAGTTATTCCTAAGTTTGTCTATAGTATTTTTTCCCTTATTAGTTGGCTCAAGAGTGATGAAATGTTTCAGTATCAAAATCTACAAGTTTTATCTAATTTATATGCTACTCTAGTTTTAATCCCTGGGGCTGCCAATTCTTTCAGTAGATATAGGAGTTGAATAGTTAGAGTGAATGGAACTGGGGTGCATATACATTTTTTGTTTAAACTACAGATCATGAAGGATATTTGGGCATTTAATTTGTTGTGGGTGTTCGGTTTTGTCTCGTCTAACATCCATCTCATTTCTGATTTGTTTGCGGGTTTCATCTTTTGCCTTTTGCATCCTGTTCATGCCTCTCTCATTCCTATTGCCACAACCGTATTCAGTTTCTTCGCCCTCTTATGTTATATGCTTTAAACATCCTTACAAGGCATGCTATTGTGTGGGGGCAAGTATTATGCTTTGCCGATCTGCAATGAGAACATTCTCTGCTTAATTACTTAAATACTCCTTTAGTTACCCCAATGCTCTAACCAAAGCCCGGTCTTGTGATCTTGTGTCGCTTTGTTCTTTTCTTCCGCTTTGTTCTTGTCATTTCTTTTTGTTCCCCGCTGTGAGTTTGTTTTTTAGTATGTTTGCACAGGACTGATTCTTCGTTCCTCCGCATACGAGGATAAGGTTGGCCCTTCACTTGCATATTGTCCATGAGCCAATGAGCTTTAGCTAACAGGTTGCTTAACCTGAAACCTGATCTATTTATTAGATAATCACTGAGGTATATGCGGGTGGGTTCTTTGCAGCCAGAAAAGATTTGAAGGTAAAGAAACCATTCAGACAATAGATCTCCCCCAATCCCTCCATCTCTTAACATCGTGTGCATGGGTCGATCCTGGCTTGCGTCTTGTCTCCGCAGTCTTCATTATTGAGTGTGCTTGCTTGTTTACTTGTCCTAGCTTGTTAGGAGTTTTCTTTTGATGCCGTTTCAGGATTCAGATATTACTGATGAGCTGAGCTGTGTGGGGATATGTTGATAAGTTTTGGTGCTTCTTTCCATGGGTAACAGATGTACAATATTTCTCCTGGTAGCAGTATTTTGATGCCGTTACATTGTATTATCGCATTATTAGCGGCTTCGTAAGTTGTGTTTTATTTCTTCATTCTGCATTCTTGCTGAACTCAACTGAGATTGTATTATGGCTCTTATTACTGGGTCAATATATAGCCTCGAAGTACTTAAAAAATATGGTTTTGTCGCAGTTACTGTGTAGAAGATGGTAGAATAATGAGAGATTTGCATATTATTAGCACAGGTATTGCAGGTTTTGAGGGCTTAAACCTTGCGGGCACCTCAGGCAACTCCTCAACGTTATAAAGGTTTTTCATCTTTTTGTTTTGTTTTTTTAATTCTTTGTTCCTTTTCCGGTAATGGGTATAAGAATCTCGTTAGCGTCAAGGATTTAAGATTATCCTCATCCAGATTAGAACCAAAGAAAGAGTCATTTTTTTATATACTAAACTATCATCTATACTAAACTATCATCCAAACGTTAACAGGCTGGTACGGTTTTTTGTGTCCTTCAACGAAGTGCTTACAGCTTTCTGGTGCATGTTCGGAAAAGCTTTAATCTCTTGCCCGTGTTAGGTGCAACAGCCAGAGGAGGCCGATCTATTGTGAAATGATGTGGTAAGCCTTTGGTTTTTTGGCTTTGTGAGAGCTGCATGGGCATGGGCATGAGATGTTATATGAGTTGCAGCCAGGGTCCGGTTTTGAGTTTCTTTACACGGCCAAACTTATTTGACACTGAATTTAGAATAGAATAGGGGGGTAGCGACACAGTGACAATTATTAAGTTAGGGGATGTGTGAATATTAAGGGTCTTCCTAGCTAGTACGAGTGTTCCACTCTCGTTTGAAGGGGAAAAAGAAAGTTTGTGCTTCTCTAAATTTCCATTTTTTACCGTCTTTCATTTGTTGCAGCAAAATTCTACTCTCCAGCATTTGTGTTAGTTCTCTCTGACCTGCCGGATTGTTTGCGCTCCTTCCCTTGTTTTTCCCTCTTCCGGCGCGAGAAAGCGGTGAGCGAGCCCCAGAAGAGATTCTCTGAAAACAGACCTCATTTTAAACGGATTACAAATTATGATTTCTTTTTTTTTTCTTTTTTTTAGCACTGCGACTTCCGTTTGCCATTCTGAACCCCCACTCATCATTTATTGTTAAATGTAAACATTGGATTAGATCGTGCATATATAGCTCTGAAAAAATTTAAAAAATTTCAATTTTAAGAGAGTTTTACATGAAATTCTTACATTTTTGATCTTCTTATTTTCCATTTCAAAATCTAACCGTTCTCTCCTCCAGTGTATCTTTCATGTCATCATGAAAAACTTGATCTGCCCTCTAAACATTTTTTTTTCCCCCTCTTAAATATCTGGAGAGAGAATAATCAGAAGCACTCTTTATAACCATTATCTTCAAAGACCGCTCAAGGATCGAAGGATGATGTACCTGATTGGATGTATATGCAAAAACTGAGCATGTTGCTGGAGTGTGTGCCTCTTCTTTGTTTTTGTAATTTCTTATGTAAGGAGCGAATTTATGTGATGTTTATTGTTTTCCTTTTTTTTTTTTTTAATGTATTGTATTGATAGGTCAAGAAACTCTTTTGTAATAATTC
Source organism: Agave tequilana (assembly GCA_038442645.1). Classification (NCBI taxonomy): domain Eukaryota; kingdom Viridiplantae; phylum Streptophyta; class Magnoliopsida; order Asparagales; family Asparagaceae; genus Agave; species Agave tequilana. The sequence goes on from JAVJIF010000050.1 coordinate 2,306,352, forward strand.
CCTCCCACCCCACCCCACATTTTTTTTTTCCGCTGATGATTTTGTATGCAGTTTTGTGTTTCTTGTGGTTTTGTCTTGTCATGGCTGTAATTTTGATGACTTGATGCCTCATGGTTTTTGAGTTGAGATGGCCATTTTATTTTCTGGTTTTTTTTATTATTGAGTGGTTTGCTTATCTAACAGTGTTTTTCCTCTCCCGGTGTTGGGAAAGTTTCCCTTGGAATCATGGAAGGACAATTTTTTTTTTTTGTTCTCCCAACCCTCTACTTTTCTTTTTTCTTCGTGCGAGGAAATGATATGATTGTTGAGAGATTAGTAAAAGTTGGGAAGTAGATTTTGATTCTTGGATAGAAAATAAGGTTTTAGTGTAAAGAAAATAATTCTTATGCATGTAAGGGCTTTACCCACTGTCATATCTAATACCAATTCTAATGGATTCCTTTTTGCATGTCACTAATATCTAAATTTCACTTCTAGTGTTGAGTATGCTGGTGAGTAAGCCTATCAGTATTTTAGAAGTATATTTTTCGTTCTTACCTGTGAATTGACCACACGCAAACCAACACTCAAAAGGGCTCGATATTGATGACATGCTGGTGGGTACTTCCTCATTGGTGTTGGGCGGCACTATGCTAGTAGGTAAGCCCTAATGCGGGTATGAAATTTGATTTTTGATAGTCTAGAGCTAGTTCTTAAATTTTTTGTGTGGTTTTAAGGAGTAATAAATTGGATGTTTTAAGTAGTTAAACAGGTAGTAATTACTCACTAACTCTTATTAATTTCGAGCTCTTTGAAAAAACAGTGCTATGATTTGTTCAATTCTTGAGCTGATTCTTGTTTATTTTTGTTGATTGCATGCTTAAAAAAAAACAGTTTTAAAAAAAAAAAATTCTGTTTGCTTTAACCTTTTACGGACTAGTACTAGAATAAGCAATTAAACAAAAGTTAACCTAGAGAAAGTCAACTTGCTTTAATGTAAATAATCAATTTTCGCAACTTTTAATTGGGCCAGGTTTAGGCTAAGTGTCTCTTGATAACCCACTGAGGTTTGTGTGCTTATGAATTATTTCGCTTAATCTTCAAAGGATTTGTACGAGAAATAGAAATAAATATCACCGTTCTTGACTTATATGTTAGCTTATTGCATTATTAACATAATATTGAAAAGAATTTTTTAGGATAGAGATTCTGTGGCTTTATTATTAGAGGATTATACTATCTCTTGGGTTCATCAACCAGACAAAAGTCCTGGAATACATGCCACTGCTCTGGTCACGCCGAACCAGAGGGACAAAGTGACGACCAATATGAAGTTCAGCACCATTCCTTCATTGATTAGTAATCTAGTCAGCAGGTGAGTTGCCCTCTCTCAAAATGGGAGAGACTTTCCCAAAAGAACAGAGTAGAATTCCATGACCTATTATCTCACAAACATGTGAGTTAAGTACAACCAATGAATCTGTACTGCAGCAGAAACGATCTCATCTCCCTCCACCCACATCTCTGTTGCACAAAGGACTAGAATTGCATACTGAATAGCTTGATAAGCAGCAAGCAACGAACTCGACCAGATTAACTGAGAGACTGACCGAAGGAATAGCTGAGCTGCTGTTCAAGAACACCACTACCCTCTTAACTCACCATGCTTCGCCATATCCAAGCAAACACAATGAGAGAAGGGGAGAACACACACCACATCGAAGCAACAGTCCCACCTCCTTTCCTCGGTGATGAGAGACGAAACTGAGAGATCCTGCAATGGTACAGTAACCTCCAGCAAGGTTGGCCATCTACACAGTGTCACTCATAACATTAATAGTATCTCCAGAGCCACAACAAACTTGTATTCATAAGCGATCACCTTCGCGCTATCCATGGAGTTGGGAGTACCATTAACCAGAACAGAAAGTTTTTGAAGCCCAAGTGAGCAAGAACCATGACAACAAAACCCCATCTCATCTTGTCGCATGCCCCTTCCATATCTCTAACTTAAGGGCTTCAATCGATGAACCAAGATCTTGGCAACCAATTTATAAACAGTGTTACAAAGACTAATAGGCCTATAGTGCTCATGTTTAGTAAGATCAGCCTTCTTGGGGATCAGTGCAATATGACTGCATAGAGCCATGCTGGAAGAAGGCAAGCACTTCACGTAAAACTTTCTCCTTTACCAAGGGCCAATTTAATTTGTAGAAACTTTCAGGAAAATCGTCTGCGCCAGCTGCTTTATTCCCATTCATGGCCTCTTCAATGTCCTTCTGCGTTACCTCATGAGTGAGTTCAATGTTCTCAGCTTTTAGTGATGGTAACAAGAGCGGGGGGAGGGGTTTCGATTGCCAAGTGTCTCGCACCGCTTCTCAAAATACGTGAAAGCGACGCACGACGAGAGTCGGCAGCGTATATATGCAAGGAAAATACTCCATGTCTACACGCTAAGCCTTATGTAATATGAATAAGCGATATAAATTTACTATAAAGAATTACTATCACTGCAATAACACATATAAATGTCCACACATGATAATATATGAATAAAGAAATGAAATAAATGTTGAGTCCAATATGTATAGGAAATAAAAAAAGCAACAAGAGTAAAAGGAAGGCAAGAATATCAGGATCAAGCAGAGAGAAATTCTGGGCTCCTCATATGCATACGATCTCATCAAACAACTGGTTAATAAAATTAAACATCTTATATTTGGATGCGCAAATCCATGATCATCAGAAAGCAACCTAATGAGTGTGTAAAATGAGGAAAGTGTGCACGTGCATATACATGTCTGCATACTATGATACTACTATGAAAATACAAGATAAAGAATATCATAAATAAAACTCATAATTCATCACTGTAAAAAACATCATGAATAAACTGTAATATAAGAGATATCTCATCACTGTAAAATAAACGATTGATATCAAGATGTGCAACCTAACATATGTTTCTAATCTGTTGAATTATTATTATTAACCTAACCATTGTGGTACTTAGTTGCGTCTCATACCACAACTGTTTTCCCACATATCAAACAATGTTATCATTATTATAACTGCCTGCTAATGTAGTGCCTGTGCATGTCCGGTACCACAGTCTAACACCCCTGATGCTGAATCAAAACAGACCGCAAGGCCCAAATAACTGAGACAATAACTCCAAACAAAAGAATAACTGGTGTGGCACCATAATCAGGGCAAAGCCAAATAGCTGAATAACTGAATAACTAGGTAACTAATACTACCTTGGTTCCCCATGGTGGAACCTAAATCTCGGTTAACCATCCTAAGTCTTTTCAAAATACATGACATGTTATCAGGCAACTGCCCTTTTTTCCCTGGGTTATGGTGTCTTTTACTAACATGTAATAATATAATTTATTATTAAAGTGTAATAGTAACCGAATATCTCCAATAACTGCTGATGTTAATAAAAGCTGATATCTCATAACTAATAACTAATATCTGACAACTGACAACTGACATCTATAAATTACACATAGATGGGGGGTGAACAGGTGTATAGCTAATCAAATTAAAATTCTAAACAATATAATATGAAATAATGCAACCGATCAGTCAAAACAAGACTTGAAGCCGAATTCTCCATTAAGGGGTTTGAACTTCTCCTCATGATTCCTCTAAATAAGAGTTGAGGTGCTCAATTGCTATCTTATTGAGATGAGTATTGATCGACAAGAATGAATGAGTGATAACAAGTAAATAGAGATAATAAAGCAATTACAAACAAAGAGATATGTTCTATGGTTCGAGCCACCGCTCTACTTTAACAGATATTTTTATCAGAAGGAAAACTAAGTGAGAGGTCAAATTAACAACTTTAACATATATTTTTACTAAGCCACCACTCAAGGATGTAAGTGAGAGTGAAAAACAGAAGAGAGAGATTTTAAGAGCAGAAAAACTTTGAAAATAAAAGCACAAAAGAAAACTTAAAACTTTTTTCTCTTTGAAAGCAAAAACTAGATTTTCACTGAAATTTGTTGTTGTGTTCTATTCAATCCTAATGACCCTTTATATAGGTTTTAGGAAAAAAATTTTAAAATAGTTTTAACAAGTTTAAAAGGAAGAAATTGACCCTTGAAATTCAACTTTTCACGTTTTAAAAAACATGTTTAAAAACAACCTTTAAAAACAGGCCGTTACAGCCAATCTGGTAGTGTATCGGTCGATTGGCCATTCAAAAAAATTTGACCATTGGCTCTCGTTCGACCGGTCGGTCGACCGTGTTTAACTGAGACCAAACAGGTTACAGTCGGTCGACCGCCCGGTCGACCGCAATAGGGGACCGGTCGACTGATCGGTCGACAGGGAATGTGCACAACATGTACACCCCTAATTGCAATAGGGGACCGGTCGACTGATTGGTCGACCGTGCGGTCAACCGTTCTGACCTGTAACAGGTACAGTCGACTGCCCGGTCGACCGACCTAGGACAAAAAACTAGGTCAAGGTATTTTTAAAGATACAAAAAATTTTCAAATAATTTTTATTTGAATTTTGAAAGAGAGAAGACATGCATAGCCAAAAAAATACAAGTCTAAACAGAGATAGAAATTTTTCAAAAAATATGGAACAAGTATCAAAATCAAACATGTCAAAAATCATACTTTTGAAATCGTGCATTTTTGTGTGTGTATATCTTTGAGCCTCAAATCTATATTCTACTCTTTAACAAACTAGTTTCTTATAAGGTTCTAATCGATTACGAGAATCTTCAAGCGGGCTTCTCTGATAGTGACGTTTGAGCGATATTGAGAGCTTTAAGGTATGCTCCCATGCTTGAGTACCCTTGAGCTATCAACACCTTCCTTTAGAGGAAGACCTGTTAAATCTTTTTGAACCTTGAAATACACTCTTGAACTTGATTAGCATCAAATAACTTTATATGCTTTGTTATCACTGATTGGAGTTCATTTTGTATCATTTTATACCACCTTACCATGCTTTATGTTAATAAAAATAGGATTTTTATTGCTTTTCTCTCTTATTTTTCAGGTCCATTCTTTAATGGAGAAGAAGGCCCAAATCTTGGGATTTTTAAGGAATTAAAGGTGTTTTTAGAAGCCGACAACCATGAAGCCTAATTTTGAAACGATCCAAAGTATATTCTCCAACTTCTAGAAGCTCCAGCTGGGCACACGCAGCATAACAGAATGTCAGAGAAATCGTTGGTGCAACGGCCAAGATGCGGCCGCGGAAACTACGGCCCTGGCCGCGGATCCGCGGCACTTCCTTGGCCGTTGATCAAGCGATTGATCCTACGGTTGTGGTGGGACGTTATCTTCTCCTGAAGCCTATAAATAGACCCCTAGGGTCTCTGTAAAAAAAAGAGGAGAGAATAGCATTTTGTTTAATCAATTAGTTAGGATTTCTTTAAGCTCTCTTTGGTCTTCTTGTGTAATTTTCATTTTCTCCTTCTAGATCCAGAAATGAGAAAGTGAGGATGAGAGAGATCTCTGTAATTGAAGAAGTGACAACTCAATACAAAGGCTCAAACTTTCCTTCCTCAATTCTTCTTATTCTATTACATTTACTTTCAAGTATTTTACTTTCTTGCACTTGTTTTTCTACTATGTCTTCTTGCTTATTTTTATTTTCTATGGCTAACTAATCACTAACATGACTAACTAACTTCTAACACCACTAACTACTAACTCTTGAGTGATTGCTAACTCATATGAATTGTTGGATGTTTTTATTTCTAGTCTTATAATTAACAAGTCTTTTTATTCCCAATGATGATGAGTAGTGTTTCAATTCTAGTGAATGCTCTATATTACCTTCATATGATTCATGTGTGCCTCATTTAGAGTCTTATCTCTTGAATAAGTTCCTTGATGGAACATGAAGATGGATCACTTTAGTATGCTCACCTATTGTACAAGTTTCTTGTTTCATGCTAGCTTGTTACAGCTTTGATGGACTAATGAATCTTACATTCTTACTTAGCATACCTAAGTGTGAATACTTATGTTCCGTTATTGAGAAACTAATGGGAGCCGATGATCCAAGGAGGCCACCTAGCCAAGCTTAGATGAGAGCACAACCTCAATTTGGGACAACACATTGATTTGACAGAGCAAAATGTACTATTGTCAATGAATCTACATGAGGCATGAATCACCCGATGAGCTTAGAAAGTTAGTAGTGTAGAATGTTGTTAGTCATGGCCTGCTCTTAATTGAATTTCAAAACTCCTTTCTAAAACTCTCTCTTTTTCCAACATCCCCGTTCTTCAACCGTCTTTCATTCCGTTTTTCATTCCGTTTTCTTTTTCTTAACAAAACTTTACAAAAATTCTTCACTCTCTTTCTACCTTGTTTTGTTTTTCTATTTTTAAACAAAAAAGAACCTTCATTTTTCTTCTCAAAAACTTCAACATAAAAACCGTAAACGCTTTCATCGCTAGTCCTCCCTGCGGATCGACCCGTTATAGCTTGTGCTATGAACGGTGATTCGAAGGAGTAAAGTAAATCTTCATACATATTCAGAGTTTGATAATCAGCACACGAACATAAATGGTTTGCTCTGAACTCTTGCTCAATTCAATTCCTCCTTCCGAACAAATTTTTGGCGCTGTTGCCGGGGAAGGCGACAGTTTTTATTGAATTTTTGGAACTAAAACAAATTTTTTCTTCTCTGTTTCAGGTTACAGGTTGAGGAAACAAGAAAATAAGACTTGCAGTAACATATAAGTGGTCTTGGGGCTTTGCTCTCGAAAGCAGAGACCAAGTACCCTCTGAACTGTCGCGTTTTCTCGGTTCTGGCCGTGGAACCGCGGCAAGGAAGAGTTCACTACTCATAGTTTTTCTTGCAGGGCTACTTGCTTTGCAAAATTATACCTTACTGCAAATTTATTTCTTATATGCCATCACTAGGAACCTGCTAATAAACCAACAGTAAAATATTTGTTGAAAAGTTTAAAAATTAATTAGACGTTTGCATTTTAGGCACGTGTCTTTTCAATTCATTTACTTTACTATTGAAGAGTGCTGGAGCAAGGTACGTTCGCATAACATATAGAATAGGACTCATCTCTTGGTTGATTTAAACCGCTTTGAGTGAATCTTGTTTGCATATATTGTACACTTACACAAATTGATTTTAAGGGCACCACCCCAATAACAACATAAGGTGGGGATTTAATCACCATTCCTTGGCCCAAAAACAATATTCCAAGCACTCACAATCTTAAGCTTTTAAATAAAAATTGATAGACGTTGGCCCCTAGGGACATCCGGACTCGATAAGAGATTAGCCGTCGTTAAAAATTGTTTTTGATTCATACTCCAGTCAAATCAGTATCTAAGGTTGGGGATTAAGAGGTTAAGTCTCGAAGATACCGTGGTTTAGCATAATTAAGGCCCGTTGCTTACGCACGGATACCTCCCACCGTATTTTGCCCCTACCTGGCTGATTAGCTATGGTCTCATTCGAGCAGCAACCTTCTTCGGTTCATCGACCAGTTAGGAGTCGTCTAGGTCCAGAGATCCTAGATAGCTTGTGATTGTTTTTCTTTATTTTTGTTTGTTATTTTCCCTTTTTTGCTTGTTTGTTTGGTGAACGTTGTCTGTGATTGTTCATGCAAGAGTGGTACCAGGATCCTATTTCATCAAGACTTGTTAGGACTTCTAAACTTGCACCACTTCCTGATACCATCCCAATCATGGCGAACCATACTTCTCCCCAAGACAAGTTCTACTTAATTCGCACTTCACTTCCTTCATGCATTCTTCTACCTGAGGCAAATGGAAACAATTTTAAGCTAAAGCCTCAGTTCATAAACACACTTCCTAGGTTTCATGGTCTAGAATCTGAGGATGCATATTTCTTCATTCATGATCTTGAAGAAGTGTGTTTGATGATGAGAATTCCCCAACTGGGGAAGACGCTGTTAGATTGAGGTTCATTCCCTTCGCGCTTAAGGACATATCCAAGAAGTGGCTATATAATCTGCCTGCTAGTTCTATCTCGTCATGGGATGATTTTATCAAAGTCTTTCTGAAGAAATTCTATCCCATTCATAAAATGACCCTCATCAGAAAAAACATAATGCAATTTAAGTAGGAAACAAATGAACCATTCTGAAAGTATTTTGAACGGTTTAAGGATTTACTAGCCTAGTGTCCTCATCACGGAATAGAGAAGTGACGATAGTACCAAATTCTCTATGACGGATTAGACTACCAAACTAAGATGCTTATTGAGATTATGTGTCAAGGAAAAATTTTGAAAAAAGATGAGAACCAGGGTTGGGACCTCTTTGAAGGTTTAGCAAAAAAAATCATTCAGTGGGAGTCTTGCCCCGAGAAAACTAATCCCACCACTTCCAGAATTGGTATCCATTCAATTGAATCCTCTACAGCTGCCGAGGCAAAAATAACACAATTGATGAAGAGGCTAGAACTACTTGAGGCTAGGGAACCAAATCCAGTGTACTAGCCAACACCAGTGATAAATCTGGGTTGTACCTACTGTCATGCTCTCAATCACCTGTTTGAGGAGTGTCCAATTTACCAAGCTCAAATGTATCATGAATGCAGCATATTCTAGACTCAACTACAATCCATACTCAAAAACATACAACCCGGGATGGAGGAATTCAAATTTCTCATGGAGTTAGTCTGGTCATGAGCAACCAAGGCAACAATTCCCACACCAATACCCTGCTCAGTCTCATCAACCCAGTTTCCACCAGAGTCAACCGAATTTTCAATCAATTACCAACATAACTTCCAGCCCACATACCAGCAGCAACAACAGAATCATCCAGATAAAAAATTGTCAGATTTGGAAAGAATGATTGAAACCTTATCAAAAAACCAGGCTCTCAATGATGAACAACCACCACCAAGCTATCAATAGGTTAGAGGTTCAAATAAGTCAACTGGCTAACTCATTAAATGAAAGACAAAAAGGAACACTGCCAAGTTAGCCATTGCCTAATCCTAAAAACTCCTTTCCTATTCATGAAGCTGAAGACATAGGTCCAAGACAATGCAATACTGTTCATATCTTGAGATCTGGAAAACAAATTGACAATCAGGTTTTTAGTCATCCTGTTCTTAATAAATCAGCGTCAAATTTTCCTGTAATTATACCATCAACTCAAAATGATCCATCTTCAAGTTCACAACCGTCAACCTCCAAGTCCAATAATAAAGACAAAACAGATGAGCAACCTTACAAGCCTATTGTACCATTCCCTAATAGGCTAGCAAATAACAAGACTAATGCTCAAATGGAAAAGATTAGGGAAATGTTCAATCAAGTTCAGATCAATGTGCCCCTTCTTGAAGCCATAAAACAAGTCCCTTCATATGCAAAATTTTTAAAAGATATGTGCACTAAGAAAAGAAAAACGAAAGTCCTAAAGAAGGTATTCCTTGCATCAAACATAAGTGAGTCGCTAACCGGGCCCATTCCTGTGAAATACAAAGACCCTGCGAGCAATTTCCTATATCATAGGACAGACCACAATAAATAGGGCGTTACTTCGTCTAGAAGTCAGCATCAATCTACTTCCCTTTTCTGTGTATCAATAACTCCGGCTTGGCGATCTCCGTCCAACCAGAGTTACTATACAATTGGCTGACCAATCTGTAAAGATTCCCAAAGGGGAGATGTTCTCATACGGGTCAGAGAATTTATTTACCCCATGAATTTTATCGTTCTGGAGACACAACCCGTACACAATCCGAAAGCATGGACCCCTGTCATTCTAGGACGACCCTTCATAGCCACCACAATTGCAATAATAAACTGTAGGAACGGGTCGATGCTTCTGACTTTTGGAGATATGACGAAAGAGGTAAATGTTTTCCACCTGGTAAAACAACCTCGAGACTTGGATGATCGGTCATTTGAAATGAACTTAATTGAAGGGTTAACAAGTGAGCATGACAAGGAGATTGAATACGAGTCTGACGGAGAATTCGAATTGGAGTCTGATGACTTCAATCTTGACCAAAACATCGAATCAACAATGGAGTGGGCAACAAATACAACCCCTATCCTCCCCTATAAGAAGAATAACCGTTGATAGATCACGTTCCCTCTTCCGAGCTCAAAGCTCTTCCTAGTCATCTCAAGTACCAGTACTGAAGGATCACCTAGAGGGGGGGGGGGGTGAATAGGTGATGGCTAATCTAATGGTCACTAAATGCCAAATAATGCGGAAGCAAAAACTATTATGACCTAAACTAAACTCTTGAACTAAACACCACGTATAACACAAGAGTGTTGCCGAATTCCCCGTGAAGGGCTCTGGACAAACTCCTCTAGATTCCCCTAGATAAGGGTTGAGGTGCCGCGTTGGCTCTCTTGGTTAAATACAAGTGTTAGCAAACAAACCCAAGCATGTATATCAATTAAGCACACAAAGAATATCAAGCATGTAAGGATAAACACAATAATAGCATGCAAGATATAAACAAAAGACAAAGAGAGAGAGAGAGTGAGCAATCGCAAACACAAGGGATTTGTTTCGAGGTTCGAGCACACTTGCTCTACATCCCCGCCTTCGACACACGAAGGATTTTCACTATAATCGATCCCACCGGATCACTCGGTGCCGCAACACCTACAACTCTCGGACTCTCTAGCCCGTACACACCGCAAGCCCACCGGCTCGCCGAGGCCGCACCTCAAACAAAGAGTTCACACACGAACTCGAAACAACCGCGAACGCACTCGTCCGCCTCCTCAAGGAAACAAGAAAAGATCTCTTGGTGATCTAAACACTTTGATCACCAATAAAATCTCTCACTACAACACTCCTATAGGATGAATTTCAATGGATAGCTCAAGTGTTTGTGTGAGAAAATTAGGAAAGAGATGGTGGAGGAAAACTCAAGAAAATCTCTTTTAACACTCTTGATAAACTCCCCTTTTAATTGGAAGTATTAGCTCTCAATTTAGTAGAGAAAACTCTTTTAAAGAAGTGGAAAAAACTGGCTCAAAGTCCACTAAAAATCTTAGAGAAAAACAATGCCCAAACCCCCAAATTTATAGGCTCAGAAAAACTAGCCGTTGGAGGTCTGTCAGGCCTGTCGGACGACCGCCCGGTCATCCGGCCAACGGTCATATTTCAGACTGCTTGAGCCATCGGTCGACCGAGCCAGGATACAGAGAGCAAGTCTCTCTGTCCAGTCGACCGCTCGGTCGGCCGGGGCCTTTCCAGAGAGCAGAGCTCTCTGGACGGTCGACCGGGTCGGTCGGCCGGCCCTCCTGCCAGAACTGGTTGTGCACGTCTGTGCACGTCGGTCGACCGCCCAGTCGACCGGATGAAGCCAGATCAGAAAACTTAGGGATTTAAAACTAAAGTATTTTAACACAAATAAAATCCCATAAAATTATAGAAAATCTACAAAAATAGTTTTGATGTTATACTATGATAAACAAACATGCTTGCACAAAATCAAGACATGTTACAAATGTTTTGAACTATTTTTGTAACTTGGAAAATATGGCTCAAACTAAAAACAGTATTTTTCAAAACTTATTTTTCCAAACTTCTCCAAATACAAAAACAAGATATTTAAATAACTTTTAAAGCATAGTGTGTATGGATATGATCTACTACACAAACATGGTGAAATATCTATGTTTTTGACATTAAGCTCTAAACAAGGTTTTGGTTAAAAGACATGTATATGAGAAACACCAAAAACTAAAGTTATATGTTTTAACCAAAACGATATTTTTCCAAAATGAAAAGTCTTTTTCTAAAACTAAAATTCTTTTATGAAAACATATCTATCAAGTGTGTGTGTATATATACTTGAGCAATCCACCAACTACTCTATCCTTTACATTTTATCTAAAACAAAATCTTCTAAAAACAAACCTAGACTCAAGTCTTCATCTTCTTGAAGTCTTCACTTGAAGCCTTCTCATCTTCTTGACTTGGTCCAAACACGATCCAATAGCTATTGGATCAAACCGTGCTAGCTCCAAAACTTGACTTCAATCCTTTGTTGAAGCTATGCACCTACTAAGATCTTGATCATAAATATGTCACTAATTAAACACAAGATCATTAGTACTATAACTACATGAGTTGATCATCATCAAAACTAGAGTGATGGGCCTTCGGGCCAACAATCTCCCCCTTTTTGATGATGACAAAACTCATGAAGTTATATATGCAGGGATTAAAGTAAAGCTTCAAAGAAGCTCCCCCTTAACTCATGCATAACAATAAACAAAATAAATATGCAATGAGGCACATAAACATGTATGCAAATGTAGGAGTAAACATGCTAATCAAGCATAAAACAAAATCACAAATCTTTTTCTCCTATTTGCAAAATAAAACATATATGCATAAACACAAATACTACTCCCCCTTAAGCAAGGAAAACATGCATATATCTCAAATACTTCTCCCCTTTTTGTCAATCATCAACAAAGGGGTTAAAGTAAAAACAAAATCAACAAATTTTTCTCCCCCTTTGTTGTCCGAAACAAAGAACCAATGAAGGGGTAAACATAAATCAATCAATAAAGGATTATATGCGATATACATTCATGAAGAGGAAGACGGTAAAGTAGCTTCCCTACACATATACATTACATGAAAGAGGGATGACAAGCCCTAATTCACATAACGTATAATATGTAATGCATAAGAGGAGATGTGAAGCCCTCCCTACACACGTGTATCACATAAAGAAGAGTTGTCAAGCTCCTCAATATACAATACACTCAACATGAATCTATATGTAGAAGAGATGTTAAGCTCTCCTTGCATATAGGCAATACAAATCAAAAATTTTAATTTTTCTTATAAAACAAAATTTTGAATTTTCTCAATAAAACAAATCTTGAGAATTTTTCTTAAAATTTTTATTTTCTTATCATAAACAACTTTGTGCTTTAAACATGTACAACAATTTTAACTCAAGCACAAATAACTCATATATATGTATGAAAAATGAGTATACCAAATGAAATTGATACATACATATATAAGAAACCAAAATATGAGTATAAATATGAGTATATACAAAAATAGAGTCAAATTGATACCAATTGAAATGATTCAATGATACCAATTGAAACAATAATAGGATCATGTGTATATCTCATAAACATAGAAGAATAAATAACTACTTAAATTAATTTTTAAAAAACTAGTCAAAGATCCTTCAAAACAAATCATATATTTTTCATGAAACATACTAAATACACAAATATTCAAGCACTCATGGTCCATAAAGCTCAAAAATAATCATGAAACAAAGTCATGAATAAACAAATAAGGTGTGAGTGTTCAAAAATCATGTAACTAGCATTTTCATGAAAATAGTCAATGAAGCTCAAAATGATCAAAACAAATTATTCATTTAATTTTATCAAACAAAACATGAAGATTTATTTTTCATTAAAACAAAACAAACTTCTAGGTATATGTATGATTTATCTAAATCTAACAATATGCATACATATCCCAAACATAAAAGAGTCCATAATATATATTGCATGAAGGCAAATGACTCAAGGGGTATACATGTATATTTATTAGATTTGAATATAAAATACATATACATGAAGTAAAAACACGAAAATTGGCAAAATAAGTGTAAATGAGGAAATCATCAAAACTAGGCTATACATGGGCATATAGTGAGTATAGATGAGCAATGAAGTGCAAACATATATAAATCAAATATTCTCACTATTTGAACATGTATATACACAAGTTTTAATGGAATCTACATCTAAACATGTATTTACCACATGAAGCACAAAAAACATGAACATGCTCCAAATATTATATTATCAAATGAAAAGCATGTAAACAAATTAGGAGTTTAGAGATAGTTACCAACTCCAAAGCTTCAAACATGGTGGTTATCCCACCAAACCTCCTTGATAGCGGTGCATCAAATAAATGTCCTTTAAGTCCAAGTGCATCCACCATCAAGGCACCATTTCTCTCACGTCGTGTGAGAGCCCTCACCTATATCAAAAACAAACGGTGGGGACTTTGGTGCCCATTTTTTCTTGGGTCCTTGGGGGTTAGCTTTGTAAGGAACCCAAAAAATTTATTATTAGCAAAATCAATATGATGTATTCTATCAAAACAAAATTTTGCTAAATAGCCTTTGCGGCCACAATGTGTACATTTGTACACCTTAGGATGCTTATGTGTATGTGTATGATCATGGCGTGCAACATAAGCATATGCATGATGATGATGTGCATGAGAATGTGGAACTTGTTTCTTTGAAAACGTAGACTCCAATCTAGTGTGGTTAAATGCACATGTGCTCAAAGTAGAGCTCAAACTATTAATTTTATTTTTCAAAACATTAATCTCACTACCATCAATGGTGGCATGTAAAGCATGGTGAGATTGTGAAACAATTTTCTTTTTCTTTTGAAAAACATTTTCTTGTTCTTTTTCAATCATTTTTCTTTTTAAAATATTATTTTCTTGAAAAATAACTTCTTTTTGTTTTTCCACCAAAACAATTTATTTTTCAAAGACATATTCCCTTCACATAAATCATTCAATTTAGACATTAAGGAAATATTCTCATTTTTCAAAACTTCATTTTCTTTTTCTATGCATGCAACCTTAGTTCTAAATGAATCATTTTCCTTATGCATGCAATCAAATTTCTTTTTCAAATTTTTATTATCTTTTCTAAGCATGTCATATTTCTCAAGTAATAGTTGACAAAAAGATGAAAGCTCATCATATGACATGTTAACATCTTCTACCTCGGATTCGGTAGTTACCTCAAGGGGGTTATCCCCTTGGACCATATAGCACTTGTTGGAGACGTCACTTCCAACATCCGAATCGCTCCCCGCATAGTATTGTTCATTTTCGCCAAGGGAGATGAGGGTGTTTCAAACTACAAAAACAGAATCAATATTAGAAACCCTAGATAAATAATCATCATTTAGGGTTGACTTTAAAGCATGCATGGCTTTTGCATTAGCCTCAATATTCTTACCATTTAAACAATATGCATGTTTAGTGATGGCAAGATAAACATGAATGCCTAGGGCCTTGAGGTACAAGGACATCTTAACCTTCCAAATTTAGATGTTAAGAATGTCAAAGGTGGGTGGTGACATGAAATCCATGGTGTGTGTACAAATATTGTGATTAGCCTAAAAAAAATGAGGATCTTTAACTCTAGGTTGTAAGACCAAAATCAGAGCACTTGGCTCTGATACCAATTGAAGGATCACCTAGAGGGGGGGGGGTGAATAGGTGATGGCTAATCTAATGGTCACTAAATCCCAAATAATGCGGAAGCAAAAACTATTATGACCTAAACTAAACTCTTGAACTAAACACCACGTATAACATAAGAGTGTTGCCGAATTCCCCGTGAAGGGCTCTGGACAAACTCCTCTAGATTCCCCTAGATAAGGGTTGAGGTGCCGCGTTGGCTCTCTTGGTTAAATACAAGTGTTAGCAAACAAACCCAAGCATGTATATCAATTAAGCACACAAAGAATATCAAGCATGTAAGGATAAACACAATAATAGCATGCAAGATATAAACAAAAGACAAAGAGAGAGAGAGAGTGAGCAATCGCAAACACAAGGGATTTGTTTCGAGGTTCGAGCACACTTGCTCTACATCCCCGCCTTCGACACACGAAGGATTTTCACTATAATCGATCCCACCGGATCACTCGGTGCCGCAACACCTACAACTCTCGGACTCTCTAGCCCGTACACACCGCAAGCCCACCGGCTCGCCGAGGCCGCACCTCAAACAAAGAGTTTACACACGAACTCGAAACAACCGCGAACGCACTCGTCCGCCTCCTCAAGGAAACAAGAAAAGATCTCTTGGTGATCTAAATATTTTGATCACCAATAAAAACTCTCACTACAACACTCCTATAGGATGAATTTCAATGGATAGCTCAAGTGTTTGTGTGAGAAAACTAGGAAAGAGATGGTGGAGGAAAACTCAAGAAAATCTCTTTTAACACTCTTGATAAACTCTCCTTTTGATTGGAAGTATTAGCTCTCAATTTAGTGGAGAAAACTCTTTTAAAGAAGTGGAAAAAACTGGCTCAAAGTCCACTAAAAATCTTAGAGAAAAACAATGCCCAAACCCCCAAATTTATAGGCTCAGAAAAACTAGCCGTTGGAGGTCTGTCAGGCCTGTCGGACGACTGCCCGGTCGTCCGGCCAACGGTCATATTTCAGACCGTTTGAGCCATCGGTCGACCGGTCGGTCGACCGAGCCAGGATACAGAGAGCAAGTCTCTCTGTCCGGTCGACCGCTCGGTCGGCCGGGGCCTTTCCAGAGAGCAGAGCTCTCTGGACGGTCGACCGGGTCGGTCGGCTGGCCCTCCTGCCAGAACTGGCTGTGCACGTCTGTGCACGTCGGTCGACCGGATGAAGCCAGATCAGAAAACTTAGGGATTTAAAACTAAGGTATTTTAACACAAATAAAATCCCATAAAATTACAGAAAATTTACAAAAATAGTTTTGATGTTATACTATGATAAACAAACATGCTTGCACAAAATCAAGGCATGTTACAAATGTTTTGAACTATTTTTGTAACTTGGAAAATATGGCTCAAACTAAAAACAGTATTTTCCAAAACTTATTTTTCCAAACTTCTCCAAATACAAAAACAAGATATTTAAACAACTTTTAAAGCATAGTGTGTATGGATATGATCCACTACACAAACATGGTGAAATATCTATGTTTTTGACATTAAGCTCTAAACAAGGTTTTGGTTAAAAGACATGTATATGAGAAACACCAAAAACCAAAGTTATATGTTTTAACCAAAACGATATTTTTCCAAAATGAAAAGTCTTTTTCTAAAACTAAAATTCTTTTATGAAAACATATCTATCAAGAGTGTGTGTATATATACTTGAGCAATCCACCAACTACTCTATCCTTTACATTTTATCTAAAACAAAATCTTCTAAAAACAAACCTAGACTCAAGTCTTCATCTTCTTGAAGTCTTCACTTGAAGCCTTCTCATCTTCTTGACTTGGTCCAAACACGATCCAATGGCTATTGGATCAAACCGTGCTACCTCCAAAACTTGACTTCAAATCCCTTATTGAAGCTATGCAGCTACTAAGATCTTGATCATAAATCTGTCACTAATTAAACACAAGATCATTAGTACTATAACTACATGAGTTGATCATCATCAAAACTAGAGTGCTGGGCCTTCGGGCCAACAAGTACTTGGGTGAAAAGGAAGCCTTCCCAGTGATAGTAGCGTCCTATCTTACAGAACAACAGGAAGAGGATCTTCTTGCAGTGTTGAGGGCAAATTAAGAGGCCATTGGTTGGACCATGGCTGATATAAAGGGAATCAGTCCATCCATTGTACAACACTGATTCACTTGATGGAAGATGTAAAGCCAAAACGCGACCTACAATGTTGACTAAACCCTATCATGCAAGAGGCTGTCCGAGCTGAAATTCTGAAGTTACTAGATAATAAGATTATTTATCCCATATCAGATAGCCAATGGGTTAGTCCAGTCCACGCTATGCGAAAGAAGACAGGTTTTACCGTGGTAGAAATGATAAGAAGGAATTAGTACAAACTCGTCTTTCAACGAAGATTCGAGTCTGCATTATTTACTAAAAATTAAACGCTGCCACATGTAAAGACCACTTCCCTATTTCATTCATAGACCAAATGATTGAGAGACTAGCTGGACATGAGTATTATTATTTCCTAGATGGATATTCAGGATACAATCAAATCCCTATCGCTCCCGAGGATCGAGACAAGACTACTTTCACCTGTCCCTTTGGAACATTTGGATACCGAAAAATGCCCTTCGGCCTATGCAATGCTCCCACAACGCTTCAACGTTGCATGATTAGTCTCTTTTCTGATATGGTGGAAAGATTTTTGAAAATTTTTATAGATGATTTCTCTATATATGGCGATTCCTTTGACCAGTGCTTGCATCATCTAAAGCTGGTTTTACAAAGATGCATAGAGAAAAACTTGACACTCAATTAGGAGAAGTGTCATTTTATGGTCAAGTAAGGAATCGCCCTGGGGCACAAATTTCAAACAGAGGAATTGAGGTTGATAGATCAAAAGTGGAAGTGATAGCAAAGCTCCCGGAGCCAAAATGCCTAAAAGACATTCGATCATTCCTAGGGTACGCTGGCTTCTATAGAAGATTTATTAAAAAGTTTAGCAAAATTGCTAGATATTTAACTAATCTCTTAGGAAAAGATGTGCCCTTCAATTTTGATGAAGAATGTCAACAAGCTTGGGAGGAGTTAAAGCAAAGACTTGTCTCGGCGCCAATAATCTCAGTGCCTGATTGGACTAGACCCTTTGAAATCATGTGTGACGCCTCTGACTATGCCATAGGCGCTGTTCTAGGACAGCGTATTGATAACAAGCAACACGTGATTTACTATGCTAGTAGGACGCTCAAGAGGCCCAACTAAATTACACAATGACTGAAAAGGAATTTTTAGCAGTGTGTTTGCGTTGAAAAAGTTTCGCCAATACCTACTAGGGTCTAGGACAACGATTTTCACCGATCACTCCACCCTAAGATGATGCAAAAGAAGGATGCAAAAGCTAGACTGATTCGATGGATACTTCTTTTACAAGAGTTTGACTTAGAGATCAAAGATAAAAAAGCGTGTTGAGAATGTGGTGGCAGATAACCTTTCGAGAATTCCTAATGCACCAACTGAGACAATACCTATCAATGAGGACTTTCCTGACGAACACATCTTCATGATATGTAAAGAGCCCTGGTATGCTGATATTGCAAGCTACCTTACAACCGGGCGAACACCTTCAAATTGGTCAGGTCAGGACAAGCACCGTTTTATGACATGATTAGGAATGGATAGTGTGAAGTTATTACACAAGTATTCAATGAAAGAAGAAAGGTTTAGAGTTAACCTCGGTGCTTTGTCACTTCACAATGTATTTGAGATGGTTAATATATCCTTTCCAATCTCCGCTATAGCATTGGCTATACCGGGTCGATCCTCGAGGAGAGCTCACGTTGGAAGTTTTACGGTTCGGAGTGAAGAAATGAAAACAAAGATTTTTTTTTTGTTATTTACACAAATGCAAAAGACATGGAAAAGAAAATAAAAGAAGTGGTTGATTTGTGCATGATGGAAAAAGAAATCAAAAAGAACTTGAGTGAAGTGTGTTGCAAAGAAAGAGAAGCTAGTAAAGAAAATGTTGGAAAATTTTAGATGAGAAAGTACATGGCTAGCTAACTTTACCTCATTGCTAACTTGCTAAACTCAATGGTGATGCTTGATTGCCTCATGTTGATTCATTGGCAATAGGTATGACTTGCTTGTTTGTTCAAATACTTTACCGTTATGAAGATGAGTGTTTTCTTGTTCTTAGCTTGAAGCCTCATATGAATTCATTGGCTCTCTAGATAGATGTTCAATGATGAACTCTAGGATAGGTACTCAAAGATGCTAAGTTCGAAGAATCAACATTCATTCAAACATTCAAGAGATAACAAATTAGCTTGAAGTAGAGAAGTTGTTCTTACAAGTAGCATATGTAGGTGATCCATCTCCATGTTCCATCAAGGCTCTTGTTCTAGACAAGGCTCTAAATGAGGCACACATGAGTCATATGGAGTATGAACAAGCAATTGCCAAGAGAAAGCAACTCTACTTCCTTGGTAAGTAAAAGAAACTATCACAATGCAAATATAAAGATAAGCATCATCCAAAGAGATAGAAGTTAGCTAGGTAAGTTCTTAGCTAGCCATGTAATAAAGATTTAGCTATCCATTACACTAGAAACAAAGCAACTATTCATGATGTATAGCAATTAGAACTAAAGCAATAGAAATGAACTAAAATCAAAGCAAGAAATTAAAGCAAAGTAAAGTAGAACATACTAGAGCTTGCAAAGAGAAGAATGGAGTTCTTTTGATTAATCCTTGCCTACAAGAATGTCACTTCCTTGATACAAGCTTTCAAACAGCACTCTCTCTCTCTCACTTTGTCAAAATCTTTAGGAGGAAGAAGATGAAGACTAAAAACCTAGGAGAATACTAAAACAAAATACAAGAATTTCTCCTATTTTCTTCTCTCTCTTCTCTGTTCTTGCTCACGCAGACCCTGGTCCTCTATTTATAGCCCTTAGTGAGAAGTCTCTAGAGCCCAGATCGTTGGAGAGAAATCCGGGGCTCAACGGCCCAGATCCTGCCGCGCGCGCGGCAAGGCGCGGCCGTTTGGAAACGGTTGGCTAACAACTTTCTGTTGTGAAGTTGTTACAAGTTTGTTAGCCACGTGGCTTTCTAGAATGTTGAGTTGGCGCGTGGATCTCCTTTGATTCTGAATTCAAACTTGGGCTCTTTTGGGCTTTGAATTAAATCTCTTTAATTATTGCTAATTAAAGAGATTTTGGGCTTTTTTCTCTTTTAAGTTGTGGACCTGCAAAAATAGAGAGAAAAGGATTAAAAATCACATTTTTATATACAATATGCATGGTATGGAAGTGGTAAAATATGCAAATATGTATGACAATCACACCCCCATACCTAACTTTTGCTCGTCCTCGAGCAAAACAAGAAAAAGAAAAAGAAAGAAAAAGAAAATCCTAACTAGTTTATTACACCACTTTCGTAGGTGACACGATTGCACTGAGCATGTGCAACAAGCCGTTAAACCTCTAGGTTACCCTAGAGGAGGAGTGTTGTCTCCTGAGGGTTTTCAGCGGATTGCACCCACAAAATCCATAAAAAAAAATAAAAAGGGTTAGTGAAAATCTTGATCCATGTTTTAAAGATTCTCCCTTAAGCTATAGGTTTCAGGTTACTCTAGACTTTTCATTCCTCTTATAAGTGTCTATTTAGAGTTTTGTTTTCAACTTAGGTTAAGATTTTAGAGAAAAGATCAAAAACCGGATTTTGCATCAATCCTAGGATATATACATCTATAAATATGAAGGATCTTTCTTAGACTAAGTTCATTTATTTACTAATATATATAACATTTTTTTTATTTATATATACAATATTTTTTATATTATTTTTTTATTTTTCCTTAGCATCCTTAGGCTTTTTAGTTTACCCTTGTAACGAGTCTCTTACCGATGACTCCCAAACCAGACGGTCTTAGGGCACCAGATGAGAAAACATCCCTCGGGTTCGATGACTCGAGTAAAAAAAGGCCACGTAGGAATTTAAGGACTTAGCCACCTTTAGGCGTGATTGGCAATGCTTCTTGAGGCACTACTAACCAGCTTAGTTAGTGGCTAAGTGATTATTATTTATTTATGTACATATTTATTTATATATTTTTTTTTCTATATATATATATATTTTATTATATATATATGTAAATAAAGTCACAAAGTCTTTGATTAATCCTTCAATATGTTTAATGTATATATCCTAAAGAAAGAATTAAAATCTAATAATTTTTCTAATCCTTTATTTCTTAACCTAAAAATCCAACTAAACTCCTCTTTTCAACTTATAATTAGAAATCTTAGTTAAGAGCTTCCTTAATCCCTAAAGTTAAGTTTGATTCTTTAGACATGGACCAAGATTTTTTTATTATTATTATTATTTTTTTATTTTTATATATTTTTTATTTTTCTAAAAGAAAAGTAAAATCTAAAAAGAAAGTAGAAAATCTATAAGAAAGGTAAAATCTAAAGAAAATAAAATCCTAAAAAAAGCAACTGAAAATCCTAAAAATAAAAATAAAAGGCCTAAAAAGAAAATGAAAAATCTATGTTAGCATCTACCCCCCCATACCTATCTCATGCATTGTCCCCAATGTATGCAAGATAAGAATATGCATGAAAATAGGTAAAGGATAAAAATCATCCCCTCTGTCTCTTTGGACCAGCGGTGGTGCTTGGTCCAGCAGACTGTGATCGTCTCAATGACGCCTCTATATTGTCCAAACGAGAGGAATTCTCCTCGACCTTCTTCCTCAGACGAACTTGTCCTCTAAAGATCTTCTTCATGCCTTTCCATACGGCGGACATGAAGGCTCGTGATTCTGTGGGGGGATCCTGTCTCCAAAATTGGGGCTCATCTACCTCCTCTAAGCTCTCCTCCGAAGAGGACTCCACAAGAATATCCTCAGGCTGGGCACTAGGTGTCCAGAGGGCGTGTAAGCAACCAGTGTATGAGCTAGTGGGTCTCTCTGCTACAACATACACTCGGGGAAAGGAGTCAAATACATCGTTTGGTATGAAGTCTCTACATAGACGTGTAATCAAGACTGGATGGGAATACTTTGCACCCCGAGTACGGGAGGAATTATCAAGTATGGCATAGAAAATGGCCCTATTCAAACAAACCGTGTGTCTATGAGTCATTAAATCATGGATGATTTGTAACACAGGTCTGTTGAAAGTAGTGGTATGATCAAGTCCAAAAATATTGCGTTGGAGCCAACGTCCAATGCAATGTACATTTCTAAACGTGAATTGGGCTTTGAGCCCACGGTCCTGCTCTGTGCAGCGGACCCCCATGATGGACATGTAATCAACCAGTGGCAAAGGGTCAGTATGATGGGGATGAATGGGGACATCGGTGATGTCAGCAATGAGTGGAATGGTGACAAAGATGTCACCTAATGGCATATGAACTGTGAATTTTTGTGTGTTATGATTAACAGATGCATGATCCAATGTGTTGTAAAATGTGGTGACCAATTCAGGGCAATAGTATGCATCATTGTCATTGTTATCATAAACTAAGGAATACCAATTCCACGCACGTATTTGATCTACAAATATATGCCCATATCCCCCTTGATCATTCAAAAGTTTAGAGAAATCCCTCTCCACAAACAAACTAGGGGCCATAGATAACAGTAAAAATTAGAGCAAAGGAACCAAGGGACAAGAGATCAAACCACCCCCGGATTTCGTGGGGGGAAATCGAAAGACAGGTGTGCAGAAGGCACCAGAGACAGCTTCAGGAAGAATGGGTCTGTTTCTGTCTCCAGGGAAAGAAGTCAGTCGGCCTGAACTTTTCCGGCGCTCCTGAAGTGTCAGAACGGCGGCGGAGCTGCGGCAGGGCGCGGCGGATTAGATGAAACTGGGGGACAGAATTTTGGTGGAGGTCGGCTGTTGAAGGAGTATTTCAGATCTGAGGGGATGTTCTCGTTTGAGGGAGGAAGATAGGTGAAAAAGAGTATTTATAGGAGGGGAAAAAATGGTTTCCAAATTTAACCCTAGGTCAAAGATGTATTTACAACCCTAGGAAAAGGAATTTGGAAATGAATGGAATCCTAGGGAAGAGAGAATCCTAGGAATTTGAAACTCTTTGAAGCACAAAAATCCCTAAATTTATTTCTTTTTATTTTTTTTATTACTTACAAAAAAGTGTAAAAGAAAATTATTTACAAGTGTGGTCCCAAAATGATATGCAGGGAAATTCAGGGAACTGTACAGATGGAATTCGTCACAAATAAACTGGGTCACAAAGACCCAATTCATGAACTTCGTGTGACACAAAATTGGTGGTAAAGAATGGCTTAAGACGTTGATCGTTCACAGTGAATTTGTTACCATTATTCGGGTCAAGAATCTCAATCGCACCATGGGAGAAGACATTTTGAACAATGAATGGCCCTGACCACCTGGTTCTCAATTTACCAGGGAAGAGGTGGAGTCGTGAATTGTATAACAGAACCTTTTGTCCTACGACAAAAATTTTGCGGTGAATGAATCTATCATGAAAAAGTTTGGCTCTGTGTTTGGTGATCCGAGCATTGTCATATACCTCGTTTCTTAGCTCTTCAAGCTCGGATATCTGCAACTTCCTTAAAGCACCGGCTTTATCCAAGTCCAAATTCAGCTGCTTTAAAGCCCACATAGCTCGTTGTTCTAATTCAACAGGCAAATGACAAGGTTTCCCAAATACAACTCGATATGGAGACATACTGAGGACAGTCTTGTAAGCGGTCCTGTATGCCCATAAGGCATCAGTGAGTTTGATGGACCAATCCTTACGGTTCTGTCCTACAGTTTTCTCCAAAATGAGTTTTATCTGTCTATTCGTGATTTCAACTTGCCCATTGGTTTGAGGATGGTAAGCCGTGGATAATTTGTGAGTGATAGAGTATTTACTCATCAAGGCTTCAAAAGCCCTATTGCAAAAATGACTCCCATTGTCGCTTATTATCGCACGGGGGGCTCCGAAGCGAGAGATGATATTTTCTCTTAAAAACTTAAGGACAACATGGTTGTCATTTGTCCGTGTGGGAATTGCTTCAGCCCATTTGGAAACATAATCTACGGCTACCAAAATGTATTGGTTACCGTAGGACAGAGGAAAGGGTCCCATAAAATCGATGCCCCAGAGATCGAAAATTTCGACTTCCAAGATGGGTGTGAGGGGCATCATGTCTCTTTGTGTGATACGACCCGTCATTTGACACTTATCACAAAGCTTGCAGAAATTATATGCATCCTTAAATAGAGTGGGCCAGTAAAATCCACTCTGAAGCACTTTCTCAGCAGTTTTTCGTGGACCAAAATGTCCACCGCAAGCTAACTTGTGACAAAATGTCAAAACACTCTGATGTTCATCCTCAGGAAGGCACCTACGTATGATTTGGTCAGGACAATATTTGAATAAATACGGTTCATCCCAAAAGAAGAACCGCATTTGTCGCATGAATCGATGTTTTTCCTGGCTTGACCAATGAGAAGGTATTTGCCTGGTAGCGAGGTAATTCACTATGTCAGCATACCAGGGCTCTCCACACATCTCAAAAATGTGCTCGTCAGGAAAATCATCATTAATCGGTATTCTCTCCTTAGGTGCATTCGGGATTCTCGACAAATGATCTGCTACCACATTCTCAACGCCCTTTTTATCTTTAATCTCCAAATCAAACTCTTGCAAAAGAAGTATCCATCGAATCAGTCTTGCCTTAGCATCCCTCTTTTGCATCAGGTATTTTAGGGCGGAGTGATCAGTGAAAACAATAGTCCTGGACCCTAGCAGATATTGGCGAAATTTCTCCAACGCAAAGACAACTGCTAAAAATTCCTTTTCAGTAGTTGTGTAATTGAGTTGGGCATCATTCAGTGTTCTGCTAGCATAATAGATTACGTGTTGCCTATTATCAATACGCTGTCCTAAAACAGCGCCGATAGCAAAGTCTGAGGCATCACACATAATCTCAAAAGGCTTGGTCCAATCAGGTGCAGAGATGATCGGTGCAGAGACAAGTCTATTCTTAAGCTCCTTCCATGATTTTTGACATTCCTCATCAAATATAAAGGGTACATCCTTTCCTAAGAGATTTGTCAAGGGTCTTGCAATGTTGCTAAATCCTTGAATAAATCGCCTATAGAAGCCGGCGTGCCCTAAGAATGATCTAATGTCCTTTAAGCATTTTGGTTCAGTGAGCTTAGTTATGACTTCCACTTTAGACTTGTCTACCTCGATTCCTATACTTGACACCTTGTGCCCAAGTACGATTCCTTGCTTGACCATAAAATGACACTTTTCCCAGTTAAGTGTCAGATTTTTCTCCATACAGCGTTGTAAAACCAGTTTCAGATGGTACAAGTATTGTTCAAAGGAATCCCCGTAAATGGAAAAATCATCCATGAAAATTTCCAAAAATTTCTCCACCATGTCTGAGAACAGGCTCAACATGCAACGTTGAAATGTTGCAGGAGCATTGTAAAGGCCGAAGGGCATCCTACGGTATGCAAACGTTCCAAAAGGACAAGTGAAGGTAGTCTTATCTTGGTCTTCGGGAGCAATTGGGACTGATTATATCCTGAATATCCATCCAGGAAACAATAATACTCGTGTCCCGCCAATCTCTCCAGCATTTGATCAATAAATGGAAGAGGAAAGTGGTCTTTACATGTGGCAGTGTTCAACTTCCTATAATCAATACAAACTCGAATCTTCGTTGGAAGACGTGTTTGTATCAATTCTTTATTCTCATCTCCACCACCGTAAATCCAGCTTTCTTAGGCACAGCGTGAACTGGACTTACCCATTGACTGTCGGATATGGGATAGATAATCCCATTGTCTAATAGTTTCAAAATCTCGTCTCTAACAGCTTCCTGCATGATTGGGTTAAGTCTACGCTGTGGATCTCGTTTTGGCTTGGCATCTTCCGTCAAATGAATCCTATGTTGAACAATGGAAGGACTAATCCCCTTGATATCAGCCATGGTCCAACCAATGCCTCTCTATTTTCCCTTAACACAGTCAGAAGGTCCTCTTCTTGTTTTTTAGTGAGATTAGATGCAATGATTACCGGAAAGGATTCCCTCTCATCCAAGTACTTGTACTTGAGATGGTCGGGAAGAACCTTAAGCTCAGAAGAAGGGACCGGATCTATCACTGGTTGTTCATGGTGTAAGGGAAGAATAGGGGTGGAATTAGTAGT
This sequence comes from Agave tequilana, assembly GCA_038442645.1. NCBI lineage: Eukaryota > Viridiplantae > Streptophyta > Magnoliopsida > Asparagales > Asparagaceae > Agave > Agave tequilana. Next base: position 2,332,761 of record JAVJIF010000050.1, read on the forward strand.
CCTTTCAACATTTGATCCAACAATCTGATCAAGGTTGAAGTCATCCGACTCCAACTCAAACTCCTCTTCAGACTTATACTCCAACTCGTCGACATGTTCACTAGTCAAACCCTCAATCAAGTTCACTTCGAAAGAATCATTGTCCACATCCCTTGGCTGCTTCCCCAGATGGAAGACATTCACCTCTTTCGTCATATCTCCGAACGTTAGACGCATCGATCCATTTCGGCAGTTGATGATCGCATTCGCTGTGGCTAAGAAAGGACGTCCGAGAATGACGGGTGTTTGCGCTCTGTGATTTTGTACTGGTTGTGTTTCTAAAACAACAAAATCCACAGGGTAAATGAATTCCCCGACCCGTATCAAAACATCTGTAATCTCCCCCTTGGGAATCTTTACAGAGCGGTCAGCCAACTGTATAGTCATCTGGGTAGGACGAAGGTTGCCTAACCCTAACTGCTGATAGACGGAAAAGGGGAGAAGATTGATGCTCGCGCCCAAGTCTAGCAAAGCCCTATTTATGGTGGTCTGCCCTATGATGCAAGAAATGGTAGGGCTCCCTGGATCTTTGTATTTCACAGGGATCGGACCATTGAGCAGTTCACTTATGTTGGACGCCAAGAAGACTTTTTTAGGGACATTTTCTTTTCTCTTTTTGGTACACATTTCTTTCAGAAACTTGGCGTAGGATGGGACTTGTTGAATGGCATCTAAGAGAGGAACATTGATTTGTACTTGGTTGAATTTCTCTCTATCTTCTCCATGTGAGCATTCATCTTATGATTTGTAAGCCTATTTGGGAATAGGACAACAGGCTTATATGTTTGCTCATCAACTTTCTCTTTTCCTTTGGACTGGAAAGTGGATGGTTGTGTGCTTGATGAAGGATTGTCTTGCAAGGGCTGGTTTTGAACAGAAGGTGGTGGCACAGATTTGGGAGACTGATTCGAAACCTAATTATCTACATGCTTCCCAGATCTAAGGATTTGAATGGCTTGGCATTGACTGGGTCCCAAGTCTTCAACTACATGCAGGGGAAAATTGGCTTTGGGATTTGGCACAGGTTGGCTAGGCAACATTCCTTTTTGTCTTTCAGTCAAAGTGTTAGCCAACTGCCCTATTTGGATTTGCAATTTATTCATGTCCTGCTGCTGATTGTTCATCATTGCGGCTTGGGTCTTAGATAAGGTCTCTATCATTTTCTCCAATTCAGAAATTTTCTTGTCTGAAGGATTGGGTGGTGGATGATGCTGAAACTGGGGCTGAAAATTTGCTTGGTAAGGCACAGGATGTTGATATGACTGGAATCTGGGTGGACTCTGGTATGAATGAACATTTGGTGGGTTCTGGTGGTAAGTCGGTAGATGAGACTGAGCAGGGTATTGTTGTGGAAATGGTTGTCTCGGCTGCTCAGGACCAGACTGACTCCAAGAAAAGTTAGGATGGTTTCGCCATCCTGGATTATAGGTTTTGGAGTAAGGATTGTAAGCGGGTCTGGTGTACGTGGCATTTGTACTCTCCTGAAACATTTGAGTTTGATAAACTGGACACTCCTCAAATAGATGATTCAGATCATGGCAATAGGTACAACCCGGATTAACCACAGATGGGTTGACCTGATTAACAGAAGAATTTTCCTTGGACTCTAGCAATTCAATCCTCTTCATCAATTGTGTGATTTTAGCTTCTGCAGCTATCGAGGATCCTATAGAATGTAAACCAGTTCTGGAAGTTGTGGGTGTGGGTTTCTCAGGACATGACTCCCACTGGACTGTCTTTTCAGCTAAAGCCTCAAAAAGATCCCAACCCTGATCTTCATCCTTCTTTAAGAATTCTCCTTGACACATGGTTTCAAGGAGCGTCTTAGTCTGATAATCGAGCCCATCATAGATAATCTGGCACCGGCGCCATTTTTCTATACCGTGATGGGGACACAGGGCTACTAGGTCTTTGAAGCGCTCAAAGTACTTCCAGAATGGTTCATTAGCTTCTTGTTTGAATTGCATTATATTCTTCCTCATAAGGGCTGTCTTATGGATAGGATAAAACTTTTTAAGAAAGACCTTAACGAAATCATCCCAAGAAGAAATTGAGCTAACTGGGAGATTATAAAGCCACTTCTTAGCAATATCCTTAAGTGCGAAAGGTATAAACCTAAGTCTGACAGCATCTTCGTTCAACTGGGAAATTCTCATCATAAGGCATACTTCTTCAAACTCTCGAATAAAGAAGTATGCATCCTCAGATTCAAGGCCATGGAATCGTGGAAGAGTGTTTATGAACTGGGGCTTTAACTCAAAATTACTTCCATTTGTGTTTGGGAGGAGAATACAAGATGGAAGTGATGTGCGAATAGGATAGAACTTGTCTTGCAACGAAACGTTGGTGGTCATGATTGTGTCGAGTGGTGGTGTATGTGGCAGTGTAGAAGTTCTTACAAGCCTAGCAGAATTCGGATCTCGATACCACTCTTGCATACAATTACACAATCAACGTGCACCAATCACACAGGCGGAAAACGAAAAATAACAAACAAGAAAAAAGAAAAAAATCAATCCAAGGTTTCTAGGTTTCCTGGACCTAGACGACTCCTAACTTTAGATCGTCCACAGGAGGTTTGGTGTAGACTTTGACTATAAGCAAATCAGCCAGGGAAGGTCAAGGTTGGTGGGAGGTTTTCCGTCAGAGACGTTCCTTAATTAAGTAACCAGCAACCTTCGGGCTTTCGGCCCTCAACCCCTTTCCTAGACACTGATTTTACAAAAGTCACTTTCCAACACTTTTTCCCCTTAGGATAATCTCCTAAGTGAGTCCGGATGTCCCTAGGGCCAGCGTCTAGCAATTTTTATTTAGAAGCTTAGGATTGTGAGTGCTTAGGAAAATGATTTGTGGGCTAAGGAAAGGGTGATAAAATCCCCACCTTATCTTTTTTATGGGTGATGCCCTTAAAGTTGATTCGTGCAAGTGTACGATGTAAACAAACAAGGTTCACTCAAAGCATAATTAAATCAAACAAAGAGTGAGTCCTAGTCTATATGCTATGCTTACGTACCTTGCCTCCAGCACTCTTCAACAGTAAAAGTAAAGGAATTGAAAGACACGTGCCTAGAATGCAAATGTCTAAACAATTTTTTAACTTTTCAATCAATTTTTTACTGTTGATTATTAGCAGGTAATAGGTGAAGCATACAAAATTTTAAGTATAGCAGCAGCAGTATTTTGCAGAGCAAGCAACCCTGCAGAAAAGTGGTCAGTAGTCAACTCCTCCTTGCCGCAGAACCGCGGCTTTTGCCGTGGGAACGCGGCAAGTCAGAGGGCAACTGGTCTCTGCTTTCGAGAGCAGAGGCCCAGAGCCGCTTATATGTATTCTGCAATGCAAATTTTTCTGTTTTCTTCACCTGTAACCTGCAACAGAGAAGAAGATTCGTTTAGTTCTTCACTTTAAAGAAAATCCGTTGCTCTCCCCGGCAACGGCGCCAAAAATTGATTAGGAATGGATAGTGTGAAGTTATTACACAAGTATTCAATGAAAGAAGAAAGGTTTAGAGTTAACCTCGGTGCTTTGTCACTTCACAATGTATTTGAGATGGTTAATATATCCTTTCCAATCTCCGCTATAGCATTGGCTATACCGGGTCGATCCTCGAGGAGAGCTCACGTTGGAAGTTTTACGGTTCGGAGTGAAGAAATGAAAACGAAGATTCTTCTTTGTTATTTACACAAATGCAAAAGACATGGAAAAGAAAATAAAAGAAGTGGTTGATTTGTGCATGATGGAAAAAGAAATCAAAAAGAACTTGAGTGAAGTGTGTTGCAAAGAAAGAGAAGCTAGTAAAGAAAATGTTGGAAAACTTTAGATGAGAAAGTACATGGCTAGCTAACTTTACCTCATTGCTAACTTGCTAAACTCAATGGTGATGCTTGATTGCCTCATGTTGATTCATTGGCAATAGGTATGACTTGCTTGTTTGTTCAAATACTTTACCGTTATGAAGATGAGTGTTTTCTTGTTCTTAGCTTGAAGCCTCATATGAATTCATTGGCTCTCTAGATAGATGTTCAATGATGAACTCTAGGATAGGTACTCAAAGATGCTAAGTTCGAAGAATCAACATTCATTCAAACATTCAAGACATAACAACAAATTAGCTTGAAGTAGAGAAGTTGTTCTTACAAGTAGCATATGTAGGTGATCCATCTCCATGTTCCATCAAGGCTCTTGTTCTAGACAAGGCTCTAAATGAGGCACACATGAGTCATATGGAGTATGAACAAGCAATTGCCAAGGGAAAGCAACTCTACTTCCTTGGTAAGTAAAAGAAACTATCACAATGCAAATATAAAGATAAGCATCATCCAAAGGGATAGAAGTTAGCTAGGTAAGTTCTTAGCTAGCCATGTAATAAAGATTTAGCTATCTATTACACTAGAAACAAAGCAACTATTCATGATGTAAAGCAATTAGAACTAAAGCAATAGAAATGAACTAAAATCAAAGCAAGAAATTAAAGCAAAGTAAAGTAGAACATACTAGAGCTTGCAAAGAGAAGAATGGAGTTCTTTTGATTAATCCTTGCCTACAAGAATGTCACTTCCTTGATACAAGCTTTCAAACAGCACTCTCTCTCTCACTTTGTCAAAATCTCTAGGAGGAAGAAGATGAAGACTAAAAACCTAGGAGAATACTAAAACAAAATACAAGAATTTCCCCTATTTTCTTCTCTCTCTTCTCTGTTCTTGCTCACGCAGACCCTGGTCCTCTATTTATAGCCCTCAGTGAGAAGTCTCTAGAGCCCAGATCATTGGAGAGAAATCCGGGGCTCAACGGCCCAGATCCTGCCGCGCGCGCGGCAAGGCGCGGCCGTTTGGAAACGGTTGGCTAACAACTTTCTGTTGTGAAGTTGTTACAAGTTTGTTAGCCACGTGGCTTTCTAGAATGTTGAGTTGGATCTCCTTTGATTCTGAATTCAAACTTGGGCTCTTTTGGGCTTTGAATTAAATCTCTTTAATTATTGCTAATTAAAGAGATTTTGGGCTTTTTTCTCTTTTAAGTTGTGGACCTGCAAAAATAGAGAGAAAAGGATTAAAAATCACATTTTTATATACAATATGCATGGTATGGAAGTGGTAAAATATGCAAATATGTATGACAATCATGACACAAATACGATTTTTTTTGGGATGAACCGTATTTATTCAAATATTACCTAACCAGATAATTAGAAGGTGTCTTCCTGAGGATAAACATCAGAGTGTTGATATTTTGTCACGAGTTAGCTTGTGGTGGACACTTTGGTCCACAAAAGACAGCCGAGAAAGTCCTTCAGAGTGGGTTCTACTGGCCTGCTCTCTTCAAGGATGCTTATACTTTTTGCAAACACTGTGCCAAATGTCAAATGACAGGTCGAATTACACGAAGAGACATGATGCCCCTTACACCGATCATGGAGGTGGAAATTTTTAATTTGTGGGGCATCGATTTCATGGGACCCTTTCCTATGTCTTATGGCAACCAATTCATTTTGGTAGCTGTAGACTATGTTTCAAAGTGGGCTAAAGCTGTTCCGACCAGAACAAATGACAACCAGGTTGTCATCAAATTCTTAAGAGAAAATATCATTTCACACTTCGGAGCCCCCCTGCGATAATTAGTGACAACGAGAGTCATTTCTGTAACTGGACTTTTGAAGCCTTAATAATGCGGAAATACTCTATTTCTCATAAATTATCCACGGCTTATCACCCTCAGACGAACGGGCAAGTGGAGTTACTAATAGATAGATAAAACTGATATTGGAGAAAACCGTAGGACAGAACCGTAAGGACTGGTCCATCAAACTCGTTGATGTCTTATAGGCATATCGGACCGCCTACAAGACTGTCCTCGGTATGTCTCCATATCGAGTTATATTTGGAAAGCCCTACCATTTGCCTGTGGAGCTAGAGCACCGTGTGATGTGGGTAATAAAACAGTTAAACTTTGACTTAAAGAAAGTCGGTGACTTAAGGAAGTTGCAGATTTTCAAGCTGAAAGAGTTAAGAAACGATACATACGATAATGCTCGGATCTCTAAATACAGAACTAAACTTTTCCATGACAAATCCATTCATAGGAAGAATTTTGTCCCTGGACAAAAAGTTCTATTGTTCAACTCTAGACTCCACATTTTTCCTGGTAAGCTGAAAACCAGGTGGTCAGGACCATATATTGTACAAACAGTCTCCTCTCATAGTGCGATTGAAATTTTCAATCCTAAGAGTGGCAACATGTTCAAAGTTAATGGCCAACAACTTAAGCGATTCTACACCACAGAGTCTAAGTCATACGATATTCTCGAACTGGGTCTTTGTGACCCGATGTACATATGACCATATCTTTCTACCCTCTCTCCCGGTGTTTCTTGTAAATCTTTTTGGGACCTCCCTTGTAAATTAAAACAAAATAAAAAAAATACAAGAGAATAAAATAAACAAATATAAAAAAATAATGGACCTCAGTGTTAAATAGCACTTAGGTTTTCTTCCCTTTATATACTCCTTCTCCCTTCAATAACCAGAATTTTCCCTAGGGTTGAAATTTTCACTTTTTTCCTAGGACAAATTTGAAAATCTACCCTTCTCAGGCCCTTATATATACCCCCCAACGTCTCTTTCGTTCTCTACCCTACCATCTAAAATCAGATCTGAGAAGAGAGAAGAGAGCGCCTCCACACCAATTTTTTCCAGCCCCTGCACTCCTGAAAGCGCCGCGTTTCCTCGGCCTCGGTTGCGCGTCCATGGAACTGTGGTGGAGTCCAGAGCGCCGCCAAATTTTTCTGTAGTCGCTGCTGTTTGTAAATCTCAGATCTACAACCCGATTACCAGTTCTCCCCATAGATTGCTCTCTACAATTTGGTTTTGGTTTTTCCCCTCGTAATCCGGGGGAGGTTTGCGAATTTCTTTCCTATCCTTTGTATTTTCAGTCATGACACCATCCATATTTGCTGAGAAAGACTTTTCTAGAACTTTTAGCAATATTAATAGTTATGGCCACATCTTTTTAATAGAATTCGTGAATGAAATTGGTATGTATTAGTCTACGGTAACTCTAACCATGAGGCTTACCATTGTCCTGAGCATGTCAAGCTTTTCTATGCTTCACTGGATCAAGCCTCTATTAACTTTGACACCAACCAATTCATGGTGCACATGCCTATTCGGGACTTTATTATAACTATTGATATGTTGGAAGACTACACACATCTCCAGCAACCCGTACCATCGCGACCCCCTACCATTATTTGACTACATGACAGTCATGGGGGCTCGCTGTACCAAATAAGATTGAGGGCTTAAAGCTAGTACTACGTTTCGCAACATACATTGTGTTGGATGCTGGATCCAACGCAATATCCTTGGGCTTGACCATACGACCTTCTTTACTAGGCCGGTGCTACAAATCATGCACGATCTCATGACTAGGCAGCACACTGTTTACATCAACACGACTATCTTTCACAGTATCATCACCAACTCCACGCGCACACGCGGTGCTAAATACTCGCATCCAGTTTTGATCACTCAATGTGTAGGACCTTCTTACCAGACGCGGTATTTGACTCTTACGATAGAGTATTTGTTGCACCAGAGAGGACAACAAGTGCTTATAATAGTTACCTCTATGCAGTCTGGAACCCTAGTGTCCAGCCCGAAGATGCCCCGGCCGAGTCCTCTTTGGAGGAACTTTTAGAGGATGATGATGACCCGGCCTTTTGGCAGCAAGACACCCAACTGATTCACGAGCCTTCATGTCTACCATTTGCGAGGCATGAAGATCTTTAAGGGTCAGGTTAGACTGAGCAAACAGGTTGAGGAGTAGGCCACTTGCCTCGACCGCAACAAGGAGGGTCTGAGGCGTTCGTAGTCGGCCGGACCTAGCACCACCGCTGGTCTGAGCCGAAGGAGGGGGTGACATTTTTTTTTTAACTATTTCTTGCATATATTTTACTTGCATATATTAGGGACAATGCATGAGATAGGTATGTGGGGTAGATACTAACATAGAATTTTTTTTAGTTTTTAGGATTTTTTCTAGATTTTTTAGGATTTTCTTAGATTTTCTTTCTTATATAAAAAAGAAAAAAATAATTTCTATGATCCATTTTTGAAAAGAATTAACTTGATCTTTGGAATTATGGAAATTCTAAACTAGGATTTCTTAATATAAGTTAAAATAAGAAGTATTGTTAGATCTTCTAGGTTAGGAAAGAAAAGAATAGAAAGATAGTTAGACTTTGAATTTTTCCTAAGCACTATAAACATTTACGTGTTGAGACATTAATCAAGGACTTAGTAACTTTGTTTATATTTATATATATAAAAAAAAGAAGAAAAAAAGATTATATATGTATAAATGAATAAAAACTTGATCATCAATTAAGCTGGTTAGTTGTGCCTTAGGAAACATAACCAGTCACGCCTAAAGGTGATTGAGTCCTTAGCATTCGTGGCCTAATTTACTCAAGTCCTTGAACCTTAGGGATGTATTCTCATCTGGTGCTCTAAGACCGTCTGGTCTGGGAGTCATCGGTAAAAGGCTCGCTTCATAGGTGAATTAGAAAGCCTAATGAAGCTAAGGGAAATAATAAATGTAAATAAAAATAAATAAATAAAAATAAAATATATATATAAAAAATAAATAATATATATATAAATAAATGTAACATAGTCTAAGAAAAATTTCTCATACATATGAATGCATATATGTTAGGCTTGATACAAAATCTAGTTCTCTCTCTATTTTTTGAAAACTTAACCTATGTTGAAAATGAAATTTTGAATGGAGGCTTATAAAAGAAGGAAAAGTTTAGAGTAACCAGAAACCAAAAGATCACCAAAATTCTTGAAAAAAATGGATTATAAACTTTTTTCTTCCTTTTCTTTTTTTTGAAAAAAACACTAACATTTTTTCTTTTTTTTGGGATTTTATGGGTGCAATCCGCTGAAAACTCTCAGGAGATAACACTCTTCCTCTAGGTAACCTAGAGGTTTAACGGCTTGTTGCACGAGCTCAGTGCAATCGTCTCACCTACGAAAGTGGTGTAATAATTTAGTTAGGATTTTCCTTTTTTTCTTTGCTTATTTTGCTCATGGGAGTTTGATTGGAGTTCATTTTGCATCATTTTGTACTACCTTACCATGCTTTATGTTAATAAAAATAGGATTTTTATTACTTTTCTTTCTTATTTTTCAGGTCCATTCTTTAATGAAGAAGAAGGCCTAAATCTTGGGATTTTTAAGGAATTAAAGGTATTTTTAGGTGCCCACAACCATGAAGCCCAATTCTAGAACGATCCAAAGTATATTCTCTAACTTTTAGAAGCTCCAGCTGGGCACAGGCAGCATAACAGGATGTCAGAGAAATCGTTGGCGCAATGGCCAAGATGCGGCCGCGGAAAAGCAGCCTCGGCCGCGGATCCGCGGCACTTCCTTGGCCGTTGTTCAAGCGATTGATCCTACGACTATGGAGGGACGTTATCTTCTCCTGAAGCCTATAATAGACCCCCAGGGCCTCTGTTAAAAAGAGAGGAGAGAATAGCATTTTGTTTAGGCAATTAGTTAGGATTTCTTTAAGTTCTCTTTGATCTTCTTGTGTAATTTTCATTTTCTCCTTCTAGATCTAGAAAAGAGAGTGAGAGTGAGAGAGATCTTTGTAATTGAAGAAGTGACAACTCAATATAAAGGCTCAAGCTTTCCTTCCTCAATTCTTTCTTGTTCTATTGCATTTACTTTCAAGTTCTTTACTTTCTTGCACCCTTTTTTCTACCATGTCTTCTTTCTTATTTTTCTTTTCTATGGCTAACTAATCATTGACATGACTAACTAATTTCTAACACTACTGACTACTAACTCTTGGGTGATTGATTAGTCTACAATTCTGCATTATTATATCGCATTTCCCCACCGATTTATGAATAAATTGTCGGTCTAAACCGTGTTTTGGTCTTTATTGCAGGTAGATCCAAAGTTCAAGGGCAAAGGTGTAATAAGAGCTTAATTAGACCCAATTAAGGGTAATTAAATCCGCATTACTTGGAGGCCAAGCAAGGGATTATCTAGAAGATTCATTGAACCTAGCCTCTTGCGCACATCAGACGGATCTGCGGACAGATTTACCCGAAAAGGAATATACCAAGAAGTGTCTCTAAGCCAGACGGAGCCCCGGACGAAATCCAGGGACCCATCTCCCTGATATTGCCGCGGAAATGCGGCAATAGCCGCGTTTTCACGTTAAAGCTGTGGAGCCACGCGTCGATTTTCGACGCGTGGCCCCGTCTCGTCTTCCAGAGCCTTCTGATGCCTATAAATAGCCCTGCAGTGGCCCAAAACGAGAGCAGTCTTCGTTTTTAGGAGTAGGTCCAGATTTTAGTGTAGTGTAGGTGAGTGTTCTTCATTTCTTATATTTTTCATTTCTTTTTCTTAGATCATTGTAGTAGGGCTGAGTGATTTCTAGAGAGAGAGAAAGCAAGGGATTGATGTAATAGAGAGTGACACCCTATGTAAAGATGCCTCCTTTCTCTTCCAATGTAATCTCCTTCACCTTCAATCTCCTTCACCTTCTACATAATTTCTTGCTATTTTTTCTTCTCATGGCAATCTAACTACTAACCACTAATCATCTAACCACTTACTTGATAATCCACATGAATCGGGTTGCCTCTACAAGGCCTTGTTCTTGCAAGAGCCATTGATGGCCAAAGATGATGGGTTCTAACATCTAACTTGCTAACTTGCTAACCAAGCTAACTCTCTTTTATTTCATGCTCTTTTATTTCATGCTAGTAGTGTAATGAGTGATGCTTGTATTAGCTTGTTCTTGATGTAATGTTTTGAATGTGATGAACCATCCATGAGCCATGCTTTGTACCGTCTCTTGGAGCCAAGGATTGTGATGGCCAAGGATCAAAATGTGAGGCAACTATCTCGAAGAGGTTAGCATGGTTAGTGGAGCATTTAGTAGTTAGTAGCCATGAGTTTTCTTTTAGCTTGATTTAGAAATCGTTTTCCAAACTCTTTTCTCATTTTTCTATCGGTGTTTTTACCATCCTTCTTAGTTCAACCTTGTTCCATCTCTTTTTCTATTTTGATTTCCAAAGCACTTCACTTTTGTTTTTACATCGCCGTTTTCATCGCTCTCCTCACCTACCACATTCTGGATTTCATTTTCTTTTCTTTTTCATTCTTTTTCATTCTTTCAACAAAGAAGAAGTGTTAACAACTGACGTGAATAGAGACTGTTAATGCTTCTATCGCCTCCCTTCCCTGTGGATTCGACCCGTTAAGCCAATGCTATAACGGAAGTATCGAGGGTACATTAGCACATTCGAGCTTTTCATTGATTTCACATAAAACACACTTTTGAGTGCTAGTTTCCCCATCGATCAAATTTTTGGCGCCGTTGCCGGGGAAGGGAATGGTTTTGATTTCACGTTTTTGTTAACATTGTCTTCTCTGTTTTGGTGTGCAGGGCAATATTTACAGGTGCTTAACATTGCAGAATAAACCCTAACTTTGCATCTCCCTGCTCTAGAAAGCAGGGCCCCAGATTCTGAAACAAAGCCGCGCAACCGCGACATTTGCCGCGCAAACGCGGCAGTTTTGTGAAAATCGTATATCGTGCTGTTCTGGGATGTGTGAATTGTAATAGCTAGTGGATTTGTACTGCTATCTTTCTTGCTTTGATTGCCTACACACCATAATAAATAAAAGAACTAAAATACGGTATTTGGACGCTTTTAAAACGGCTTAGACATTTGCATTTAGGCACGTGTCAATTCAATTCCAATATACTGTATTTTGTTCTGTTGTTGTGATTTGGATGGAGATGTAAATATGGCATTGCATATAGCATAGGACAAACACGTGGGTGATTTATCGCTTTGTGTTATATTCTTGTCTATATTGCACACTTGCACAAATTGAACTTAAGGGCAAATCCCATACAAGATAAGGTGGGGATTTAATCACCCTTCCTTAGCCCAAAAACCATCTCCCCACTCACACAACCCAAGCCCTAATAAAATTTGAATAGACGTTGGCCCCTAGGGACATCTAGGTCTAGGTCAACCCTCTTATTCGCTTGGTTTTGATTTTTCTTTTCTTTTTGTTTGTTGTTTGATTTTTTTTCTTTTGTTTGTGATTGTTTGTGAAATGGCATTCAACAAAAATAATTCTTTCAATCCGAACATGAATCCATATTTCACACCGACTCCATTCTATTCGGATAATTCCAACCTGGCGTTTTACAATATGCACCAACCAAATACACCGGGTTGGCCTTATCCGAATCAATACAACCCATACCCATATTCTTATGACTATAATTTCCAAAATAATTTCAACTCGTCACAGAGTCAATGGGGATTCAAGTCCCCCGAGTCAAATTTTCAACCTCCTTGTCCACCATATTCACCATGTCCACAATATTCATTCCCCGATTTCGCTTCCTATACTCCTTTTTCTGGACCTCCCATTGAAGAAAAATCTGAGTTCCAAAAGAGGATAGAAGCCAATATACAAGAGAATGAGCAATAATTTCAAGAAATATTGGCTTCTTTAAAACATATTCAAGAGTCTTACTCAGTTCCTTCTCCTCATAATGAACAACCATCTGTCCTGGAAACGAGTAAAGAATTCTTGTGTGAGTCCAAGTTTCAATATCAACACATTTTTGACTCACATTCTTCACAAAATTTCCAAAACCAAGATTCTTATACTCCCATTCTAGAGCATCCACTTGGAGATACATCAAGTCTAGAAAAGAGTATAGAAATCTTGCAGGAGTCTCTGTTACAATATCAAAAATCACATGCTGAGTCTGTCAATAGGGTGGAAGAACAATTGAGTCAATTGGTTAACATTTATAGGAATGATGAAACTCTATCTTATCAACTTTTGACCAATTCAGTTATGCCAAACTCTATTGATATGACTCAAGACTCTTGTCATTTTAGAGATCAAGATTCAATTTCAGCACACCCACCTGAACTTGTCCAGACTTCAAATCCCATTGACATTTTGGCAAGTTATCCTTTTCCTGAAATTGAACTTGAGCATGAATATGATCATGAACCTCAAATTAGTGATTCAATTTTACTTCCTGATTCAATTATGACTCCAGTATCTTCACCTGATTGCAATCCTTTTCCCGAGTCAGTATTGGATCCTGTACCAATCCATTGTGAAATTGAATCACCAATATCTTATGATGATCATATTGAACTTGACCAATTTCATACTTTTGAAAGTCCCATTGATAAATTGGCAAGTTCTCATTTTTGTGGAATTGAACTCAATGAGGAATGTGACTTTGACCCTCAAATTTGTGATTCAGTTCAAATTCCTGAATCATTATTGACTCCTATTTTGTTACCCAATTTGAGCAACATTTTAGAGTCAGTTTTGATTCCTATACCTGTCATTCCTGAACTTGAATCACCAATCATAGATAGTCACATTCCATCATGGGGAAATGATTGTGGACTTGAGCTTCATCTTCTTGATTTGGACCCACTTCCTGAACCAATCTCGACTCTCGAACCTCTACTTGACTTAAGTCTTTTTTCTGAGTCGATATTAGTTCCTGTGCTTCCTGAGTCCAAATCAATCATTCCATTCTGGGACAAGGGCTTTGAAAATTTTGACTCTGAAATTATTTTGAAAATTTGGAAATTTGATGGGGTAAAATTTTTAATAAAAATCATAAATACATACATCTTTCTAGTGGGTTGTATCATGGAGGTTTCTGGTGGGTTCCTCCGGACTCCACGCAAGAATGATTGTGCCGCATTTCGTGGACCAATCAGACCGCCACCGGAACCACCACCTTGAGGTAATTTTCCTTCCTTCTCTATTTGTTTCATGCATACCTATATCACGATGCATTGAGGACAATGCATGAGATAAGTGTGGGGGAGGGTTTACTAACTTAGAGTTTTTAGATTTTCTTTCTTTTACACTTCTTTTAGGATACTTTTAGAAATCTTTTCTTTTGTATAGGAATTTTCTCTTTCTTTAAAAACTTTTTGATATAAGAGACAAAGTTTTGATCTATTTTTAAGAAAATTAAGATGATCTTAGAAATTAAGGAAGCCTTAATTATGACATCTTAAACCTAGTTGAAGTAATGGATCTTGTTTAAAATTATAGGCTAAGTAAGATAAATTGGAGAGATAATTTTATCTTGAATTTTTTGCCTTAGTTAGTATGCACATCGCACTTACACAATTTTTGGGATGGTAACAAAGACCTAAAATGCCATAAATAAAGAAAAATATATAAAAAAAAGAAAAAAAAATCACTTATTAAGCTGGATAACTATGCCTCAAGAAGCATGATTATTCACGCCTAACGGTGATCAAAAGAATAAATAATCCCCCTTAGTTTTGTGGCCTTGTTTACTCGAGTCCTTTAACCCGAGGGATGTTTTCTCATCTGGTGCCCTAAAATCGTCCGGTCTGGGAGTCATCGGTTATAGGCTCATTACATGGGTGAACTAGAAAGCCTAAGAAAACTAAGGGAAGAAAAAGAAAATATATATATATATATTAATAAATGGCTTGATGGTTAGAGTTGAAATCCCAAAAATCTTCACTATCACAAAGTGCATATTATCTAGGTTTTTATGAGAGATAAAATATTCAATCCAATTTTGAATTCTTACCTTAATTGAAGACAAGATCTTGCATGGAGACTAAGTTTAAGGAAGAATGATTTTTGGTGGACTTATGACCTTAGATCGCTTATATTTTTGCAAAAATATTTCATAAACTTGTCTCTCTTTCAAAATGTATTTCCAAAATACTAACATTTGTCTTCTTTCTTTATGGATTTTGTGGGTGCAATCCGCTGAAAAACCTCAGGAGACAACACTCCTCCTCTAGGATAACCTAGAGGTTTAACGGCTTGTTGCACACGCTCAGTACAATCGCGTCACCTGCGAAAGTGGTGTAATAACATCTGTAGTATAGTTTTTCTTTTCTTGTTTTGCTCGGGACGAGCAAAAGAATAAGTGTGGGGGTGTGATTAGTCTACAATTCTGCATTATTATATCGCATTTTCCCACCGATTTATGAATAAATTGTCGGTCTAAACCGTGTTTTGGTCTTTATTGCAGGTAGATCCAAAGTTCAAGGGCAAAGGTGTAATAAGAGCTTAATTAGACCCAATTAAGGGTAATTAAATCCGCATTACTTGGAGGCCAAGTAAGGGGTTATCTAGAAGATTCATTGAACCTAGCCTCTTGCGCACATCAGACGGATCTGCGAACAGATTTACCCGAAAAGGAATATACCAAGAAGTGTCTCTAAGCAAGACGGAGCCCCGGACGAAATCCAGGGACCCATCTCCCTGCTATTGCCGCGGAAACACGGCAATAGCCGCGTTTCCGCGGCAAAGCTGTGGAGCCACGCGTCGATTTTCAACGCGTGGCCCCGTCTCGTCTTCCAGAGCCTTCTGATGCCTATAAATAGCCCTGCAGTGGCCCAAAACGAGAGCAGTCTTCGTTTTTAGGAGTAGGTCCAGATTTTAGTGTAGTGTAGGTGAGTGTTCTTCATTTCTTGTATTTTTCATTTCTTTTTCTTAGATCATTGTAGTAGGGCTGAGTGATTTCTAGAGAGAGAAAGCAAGGGATTGATGTAATAGAGAGTGACACCCTATGTAAAGATGCCTCCTTTCTCTTCCAATGTAATCTCCTTCACCTTCTACATGATTTCTTGCTAGTTTTTCTTCTCATGGAAATCTAACTACTAACCACTAACCATCTAACCACTTACTTGATAATCCACATGAATCGAGTTGCCTCTACAAGACCTTGTCTTGCAAGAGCCATTGATGGCCAAAGATGATGGGTTCTAACATCTAACTTGCTAACTTGCTAACCAAGCTAACTCTCTTTTGTTTCATGCTCTTTTATTTCATGCTAGTAGTGTAATGAGTGATGCTTGTATTAGCTTGTTCTTGATGCAATGTTTTGAATGTGATGAACCATCCATGAGCCATGCTTTGTACCGTCTCTTGGAGCCAAGGATTGTGATGGCCAAGGATCAAAATGTGAGGCAACTATCTCGAAGAGGTTAGCATGGTTAGTGGAGCATTTAGTAGTTAGTAGCCATGAGTTTTCTTTTAGCTTGATTTAGAAATCATTTTCCAAACTCTTTTCTCATTTTTCTATCGGTGTTTTTACCATCCTTCTTAGTTCAACCTTGTTCCATCTCTTTTTCTATTTTGATTTCCAAAGCACTTCACTTTTGTTTTTACATCGCCGTTTTCATCTCTCTCCTCACCTACCACATTCTGGATTTCATTTTCTTTTCTTTTTCATTCTTTTTCATTCTTTTAACAAAGAAGAAGTGTTAACAACTGACGTGAATAGAGACTGTTAATGCTTCTATCGCCTCTCTTCCTTGTGGATTCGATCCGTTAAGCCAATGCTATAACGGAAGTATCGAGGGTACATTAGCACATTCGAGCTTTTCATTGATTTCACATAAAACACACTTTTGAGTGCTAGTTTCCCCATCGATCAGTGATTGCTAACTCACATGAATCGTTAGATGTTTTTATTTTTAGTGTTGTAATTAACAAGTCTTTTTGTTCCCAATGATGATGAGTAGTGTTTCAATTCTAGTGAATGCTTTGTATCACCTCTATATGATTCATGTGTGCCTCATTTAGAGCCTTGTCTCTTGAACAAGTGCCATGATGGACATGAAGATGGATCACTTTAGTATGCTAACACCTACTGTTCAAGTTTCTTATTTCATGCTAGCTTGTTATACCTTTGATGGACTAATGAATCTTACATTCTTTCTTAGCATACCTAAGTGTGAATACTTATGTTCCATTATTGAGAAACTAATGGGAGCCGATGATCCAAGGAGGCCACCTAACCAAGCTTAGATGAGAACACAACCTCAACTTGGGACAACACATTGATTTGACAAAGCAAGATATACTATTGCCAATGAATCTACATGAGGTATGAATCAGCCAACGAGATTAGTAAGTTAGTAGTGTAGAATGTTAGTTAGTCATGGCCTTCTCTTAATTGAATTTCAAAACTCCTTTCTAAAACTCTCTTTTTCCAACATCACCGTTTTTCATTCCGTTTTCCTTTTCTTAACAAAACTTTACAAAAATTCTTCACTCTTTTTCTACCTTGTTTTGTTTTTCCATTTTTAAATAAAGAAGAACCTTCGTTTTTCTTCTCAAAAACTTTAACATAAAAATCGTGAACGCTTCCATCGCTAGTCCTCCCTGCGGATACGACCCGTTATAGCTTGTGCTACGAACGGTGATTCGAAGGAGTAAAGTAAATCTTCATACATATTCAGAGTTTGATAATCAGCACATGGATATAAACAGTTTACTCTGAACTCTTACTCAATTCAATTTCTCTTTTCGAACAATCACACAATACCGGGATTGTAACCTTTTGGCCAACAATCTCCCCCTTTTGATGATCACAAAACATATGAGCTATTTCAAAGAAAATCTAGGAAAGAGCTTTGTAATTGCTCCCATCAAGTTATGCTAGCTATCAAGTATAAGTTATATGATAAATGCATTGTATAAGAGCATGATTAAACAAAAACCAATAATAACAAATACCAATAAGTACTAATAAATACTTCTCCACCTTTTTGTCATGCATAAAAAAGGGTAAGCAAAAACAACTAAAAATTAAAACATATGAAGATTTTATCATAAGGAAAACTCATGAATCAATAATACAAATATTTAGTTCTCCACAAATGAAAGAGAATCTGTTAAAGCTAAGTGGCTTAGTAAAAAAAAAAAATCTGCTAGTTGAAAATCAGTTGAAACATAATCAATTTCAATATCACCTTTCTCATAATAATCTCTAAGAAAGTGATATTGAATTTCTATATGCTTTATTTTACTATGTTAATCTGCATTTTTAGTCATATGAATAGTACTAGTATTATCACAAAATATCTTAATATGATCATAATGTAAATCATAGTCAAAGAGAGTATGTTTCATCTGAAGGACTTGTGTGCAACAAGCCCCGACCATAATATACTCTGCCTCGGCAGTTTTGAGGGCTACAGAATTTTATTTCTTGGAAGATCATGAAATAAGACAATTTCCTAAAAACTGACAGGTTCCACTTGTACTCTTTCTATCCACTCTACAACCGGCATAGTCAGCATCCGAAAAACTCATAATGAAAAATTGTCTGGTCTTCGGATACTACAAGCCTATTCCAATAGTGCCCTTAAGATATCTAATAATACATATTACCGCAGTCAAGTGGGACTCTTTAGGACAGGATTGGAATCTAACACATAGACATACACTAAACATTATATCCGACCTACTAGCCATTAAATATAGTAAACTACCAATCATACTTTTATAAAATTTATTGTCTACATTTATATTTTATTCATCCTTATCAAGCTTTGTTGTGGTAGCCATGGGAGTTTTGCTCTTCTTTGTCCTTTCAAGTCCAAATTTCTTGATGAGTTCTCTTGTGTACTTGGCTTGATTTATAAAAATGTCATCACTCATTTACTTGATTTGGAGTCCTTGGAGTCCAAGGAAGTAGTTTGCTCGCCCATTATAGATATCTCAAACTCATTCTTCATGCATGATTTAAAATCTTTATAAAGCTTTTCATTAGTAGATCTAAATATAATATCATCAATATAAATTTGAACAATAAGAATATCACTATCTACATGTTTTGTAAACAAAGTGGTATCTATTTTACCTTTTACAAAACTATTTGAAATAAGAAATGTTGAAAATCTTTCCTACCAAGCTTTAGAAGCTTATTTTAAATCATATAAAGCTTTGTTTAGTTTGAAAACAAAATCGGATGTGTAGGATCAACAAACCCGGGGGGTTGTTCAACATATACCTCCTCTTCAATAAACTATTTAAAAAAGCACTTTTGACATCCATTTGAAAAATTTTTGAAATCTTTATAAGAGTTAAAAGCTTGTATAATTCGTATGGCTACAAGCCGTGTTACGGATGTAAAGGTTTTCTCAAAATTGATATCTTCAATTTAGGTGTAACCTTGGGCCACTAACTTAGCTTTATTCCTAACAACATTGCCCAACTCATCCAACTTATTCTTAAAAATCCATTTAGTATTAATTGTTGGTCTATCATGGGGTTTAGGGATAAGATGCCAAACTTGATTGCGCTCATATTGTTTGGGCTCTTCTTGCATTGCAAGTAACCAATATGAGTCGCCTTCAGCTTTGAGGATATTCTTTGGTTCAATATGAGAAATAAAAGCAAATTGGCCACACAAATAATGGAGTTTGGAGCAAGTAGTTACCCTCTTTGATACATCACCTATGATGAATTTCTTGGGATGACTTGTAGCGAATCTCCAATCTTTTGGAAGTGGTAGTGTTGGTGTCACTTCGACTTCTTGAACTTCATCTTGTATATCAATCTTTGACTTATCTTCTTGGATAGGTAAGTCTTTCAAAGTTATTTTTTTCATGTCTTCACCTAAAGAATCAAACTCTACAACATTCTTAACAAAAGCATTAGATTCTTCAAACTTAATATGCATAGATTCTTCAATTGTTAAAATAGATTTATTGAAAATTCTATAAACTTTACTAGTATTAGAATAACCAACAAAAATAGCTTCAAAAGCTTTAACATCAAATTTACCTAAATTATCTTTGGTGTTTAAAACAAAACATTTGCATCCAAAAACTCTAAAGTAAGAAATATTAGGCTTTCTTAAATAGTAAATTTCAAAAGAAGTTTTGAAAGTATTTTAATAAAAATAAATTCTATGTGATATGAAACATGAAGTGTTTATGACCTCGGCCCATAAATATTGAGGGAGTCCGTATTCACTAATCATTGTCATATCCATTTCTTAAAGAGTACGATTCTTCCTTTCAACGACTCCATTTTGTTGTAGAGTTCTAGGACAAGATAATTCATACTTAAGTCCATTTTTTTCACAATAAGTGATAAAAGAACGGTTAATGAATTCACCACCTCTATCACTTCTTATACGTAAAATCAAAATTTCAACTCTTTTTCTAAAAACATTAAAATACGAAAAAGCTTGATCTTTATGTTCCAAAAAGAAAACCCATATAAAACGAGAAAAATCGTCAACCAAAATAAAAACAAAATGATTTTCATTTAAACTCTTGGTTTTAGTAGGATCAAAAATCCATGTGGATTAACTCTGATAGTCTAGATGTCATGATATCCTTGATTGATTTGAAAGAGGATTTGGTTTGTTTTTCAAGTTGCACGCATCACAAATGCGGTCTTTTTCAAACTTCAAGTAAAGCATACCCTTCACCGATTTCTTAGAGTTAATTATAGATAGATGATCAAATGATACATGAACTAATCTTCTATGCCATAACCAAGAATTCTTATTGAAAGCATTTAAACATGTAGCATTGCAATCTAAATTTAATATATCAATAATATATACATTATTTTCACGAAATTCGGAAAGAATGCAAGCGTCGGTTTTACAATCTAAAACATTGCAAGAAGAATCATCAAAAATAAGTTTGAAACCTCGATCACATAGTTAACTAATACTCAAGAGATTATATTTGAGTCCATCAACTAAAACAACATTTTCAATCAATAGAGTGTACCAATTTTAATGTTGTCTATGTAGCATTGCAATCTAAATTTAACATATCAATAATATATACATTATTTTCACGAAATCCGGAAAGAATGCAAGCGTCGGTTTTGCAATCTAAAACATTTCAAGAAGAATCATCAAAAATAAGTTTGAAACCTCGATCACATAGTTGACTAATACTCAAGAGATTATGTTTGAGTCCATCAACTAAAACAACATTTTCAATCAATAGAGATGTACCAATTTTAATGTTGTCTATACCAATAATGTTACCCTTTGAGTCATCTCCGAAGGTGATGGTGCCACCTTCTTGATACCTGTTTTCCATTGATTTGCAAAGGGGAAAAAACTTACAAAAAAGTGTCAAGGAGCTAAATTACAAGTAACACAAAAGATTATAAGTAGATCTCCTCTGAGATTCTGGAGAAGTGTGCCGATAGAAGTCTGGTCAGCGCGCGACTACATTGTCCCTTTGACGATGCGAGCGAGCGATGAAATTCCCTTCTCGCCTGGTTTCAGGAATCGGAGAACAGAAGGTTGGTAGAACCCTTTTGTTACTTCTCAAAACCGCCTTCGCTTAGGAATTCCTTCTCGCCTGGTTCCGGAGATTCCTTGAGAAGAGGGAGGTATTAGGGTATCAGCACCCTGATTAGAGAAGCAGCTTTTTAAAAGTCTCTGAATTCAAGAGAATATATCTCTGTTCGTACGCGCGGTGCGTCCTCTTAAGAAGTCTGCCGTCTCTCTGGAGCTATCGCCTCTGTCCTCTCCTTGTGCCCCTGGTGGGCTATTTATAGGGAGAGCAGGGGTATAATCGTCTCTTGAAAATATAGAAACAGATTGAATGATATCTGTTTAAATCTGGAATAGCCTTGCTGCGAGGCTAGAATCAGCTTCTGTGAAGTTAGAAATAGCAGGTCGGTTGATCCTCCTGATCTGTTTTGATCCTTTCCATATAATTGGAAGATTTTTCTTGATCCTCTTACTCGTTTTAGGAGACTCAATAGATTATGGCAATCAACTGCCAAATTTGATCTGAGATTTGATCTTGATTGGATTTGATCTCAATCCTAATTAGATTTGATCTCATCTGGAGATTTAATTGGTCAAAGGTTGACCATAGCAGACCCGTAGCGATGCACCCGCGTCGAGCTCACAGCGGAGTTGGAAGAAATATCTGGCGAAGTCAGAAGACAGCTCTTCAGCGGAGCTAGATAACGTCTGTGGTGAAGCTACCGAACATTCTTCTGCTTCAAGCGAAGCTAAATTTCTGCGGAGTTAACTGAGAACTTCAGGCGAAGCTATAAGTTAGCTTCCTGACGGAGCTGTGAATGGCTTCAAGGCGAAGTTTGATGATCTTAGCCTCTTAGGCGAGGCTGTCCCTTTGGGCTCATGTGATGCTAAGTGCTAGCATCTTAGACCTGTTGAGGTCTGTTTAGAGACAATCTGGGCTTATTGTTTGCTTCACTGGATAGTAGAGTCCAAGTTGCTTCCTTGTCCCTCAGAGATAGGTGAAAACGGGTCGTCAGCTTATTTGTCACTTGTCTTTTGTAAATGTCAACAAGTATAGAACTGGTCGTCAGCTTGTCTATCGCTTGTCTTTTGTAAATGTCAACAAGTTTAGACATTGTTCGGACCAATCAGCCTATCTTTCACTTGTCTTTTGTAAATGTCAACAAGTTTAGACATTGTTCAGTCCAGTAAGAATCTTATCTTTTTTAAAGTGTCAACAAGACCCCCTTCAAAGTTTTCGAAAGTCTGCAATGGCTCAGACTTCGAAATACTTTGAATTTCTTTGATCGGTGGTATGTGAAGTATGAACGTCGCCATGGTGGTTGAGTTCAGCTTCGCTTTCAATCCTGCTTTGGGATAGATTCGCCGAAGAATCGTGTAGATTCGCCGAAGAATCGTGTAGATTCGCGACTCTGAGTAGCTTCGCATCTGGGTAGCTTCTCATCTGAGCCTTCCCAGAATAAGTTCGCTTTGGAACATCTTCCTTTTCCCGAGGCCAACTGCTTTGGGCCAGTCACGAGAAGGATGACTTCTCTTGCATTAATCTAGGGAGATATTCTTTCATTGTGCGTTTCCGAGGGAGGATATTCCCTTTCTCAAGGTGTAATAAATGCCTTTATGAGGGAGACCATTTCTTCCTTTGCACGGTTTCAAGGGAAACCGTTCCTTTTCTTAAGGCTCAATAAATGCCTTAAATGCGCTGGCACTTCCATGCTTGAAGCGGCAGCACTCAGGCCATGAGGCCTATAAATAGGACACCTGAGGTCCTCTGAAGAGAAGTGGTCTGCTCTTCTCTTCTCTTGGTTATTAGAGAGAGATACTCAGATCTCTGAACTAGTGGGGATGCCCACTCTGGTTATCACCCGGCCAAGGACTGGTAAGTCTCGGTCATCCAGAGACTTCACCAATAGACTGATTACTTTTAGGGAGTTTAACTCCCTTAATTTAGCTTTAAAAGCTGCCTCAGGGATTGATTTCCCTTGTCCTTCTGCAGAGAAGGGTTTTAACCCAGCTTCGTAGCGAAGCTATCATTTTGACTTCATCAAAGAAAGATCGTTGCATGTGTGTTAAGCTCGCCATTTAGGCAAAACTTGGGACTTAGTCTCCTCAAAGTTGAGCCAATCTTGCCATATAGGTGGGGCTAGGACTTGGCTTATATTGAGCTAACCCATCATCACTGTGTAAGCGAGGCTATCCTCTGTTTAACTGAAACTGAAATTTATTGTTAAACTGCAACTGAATTGGATTTAAATTGCTTCACCCTAAAGAATTTGACTTAGCGCTTTTGCAGCTTTTCCTTTGACTTACTGCTAACTTGTTTCAGTTTGCATCGCAGTGAGCTATGTTCGCCAATCTCTGATGGAAGAGACCAGAAGGTTGCCTCTTACTTTTCCAGTTGAAACTTTAAATCCTAAGCAGGAGGAACAACTGGGGCAGCTGATATGTGTTCCCAGAAGAGATTGGCAGTCGCTTATACGAGATGATCCACTTCGAGGCGAGGCTGGTAGTCGCTTATCCGAGATGATTCACTTCGGGAAAGCAGACGTCACCTGTAAGGTCTCGGATACTTCCCTTGCCAATTTTCATTAAGGAAGATCCAACCTGCTAGTGGTAATCAGTCCTTCGCCAGTTTTGATCAAAGAAGGTCTAGCTCCTGGTGGCACAATCTGCCATTATGCGAAGGATTGCGGCCTTGTCCTGGTGGCACCATCTGTTCCGCGAAGGATTACAGCCTTGTGCAGGAGGAAGGCCTTTCATGTCTAGTTGGTTTGGCTTAGAAGTAGATAAGACCACTTGTATATCTTTCCAGCAAATGACTCTGTTGTATGAAACACAACCTTGATATAGTATCAATGTACCTTTCCTTTTAAATCAATGAAAGTTCATTTTCTGCTCATCTGATTTTTGCTTTGCGTTTATTCTGAATTAACTCAGCAGAGCCATGCGAAGCTAAGGACAATCCTTTCTGAATCAGGAACGAGCTTCCAGTGAAGCTAGCATAAATTTTTCCGCGAAGTTCAGACTGTGCCTTTAGCGGAGCTATCGATACATCGCTCTAAGTCAGCACTTGACTTGCGGCGGAGTTAGCCCTAAGCGGGGCTGCATCAGCGCTTCTCGGGAAGGCACTTTAGGCGCCGTTTCAAATTAATTTGAAACGACAACCTGTACTCTTTTCGAGGTGTCGTTTCAGGCGATCATCGGCCTATAAAAGCCCGATCGGGCTGAGAGAGAAAGCATCACTTCTCTTTGAATTTTCCAGAGCATTTGACTCTTCTTCTTTTTCTTCTTCTTCGTTCAAGAGTTCAAGAACTTCCACAGTTCTTCAATGGCTCCCAAGAGACGAGCGGGAAAAGAGGTCGCAACCTCTGCAACGGAGGGTCCTTCCCTCCTCCGGTCATCGAACGATCGATCGCCGATAGGGATTTTTCCCTTTAAGAGAGAGATTGCCATTTCTCTCTTTAAGCCAATTTTTGGCTGTCTTTAAATGAATCCAGGACGATCAATCATGATCTTTGTGATTTTAGGGAGTTCAATTCCCTGAATTTTCTTTAATTTCTTGAACAAGAATCCAAGAACTGAAGAGTTCTTCTTTAAGCTTCCAAGCGAAGCTATCCTTAGGCGGTTCACATCCTGTTGAATGACAGGATGCGAAGCTGTCCTTTGAAATTTAACAGAAAAGGACCGTAATACCCTTCTGACGAAATTAGCCCTTGGGGCTTTGTCGCATTCTGTTGTTCGAAACTAAGCTTCTAAAGCGAAGCTAACACTTGGATATTTTCCTACATCCTGCCTTCGTGTTGGGATGCGGAGTTACACTGCAGCTGCGAAGCTATTGTTAGGCCAGCTTCGCTCAGAGAGCGAGGCTATGCCTTAACAAAAATTGCATTTTTGTTTTAGCCTTTGTTTGGCTGATGAACTAATAATAGTTTTTCTTTGTTCTTGCAGTGCACTACACTCCTGGTCCTTTGAACAGTCTATTTGGAACGGCTAGGGGATTAGACGGCAATGTTGGCCTGCAGTTCCAAGGGCAGGCTTCTCTGTTCAGCGAGCGGAGCTCTTCTGCTCGAGACACGCTTATTTACGGTGGGGATCAACGCACCATGAAGAGCATCCTGACTACTGCTTCCCTTGAAGATTTTGACCGACGAATCTAT
This sequence comes from Agave tequilana, assembly GCA_038442645.1. Taxonomy (NCBI): domain Eukaryota; kingdom Viridiplantae; phylum Streptophyta; class Magnoliopsida; order Asparagales; family Asparagaceae; genus Agave; species Agave tequilana. The sequence continues at coordinate 2,358,087 of JAVJIF010000050.1, forward strand.
CGGAAGCCTGACATCATGTTTGGGCATGCAGCGCCAGACCATGATCGTCAGCTGCTAGCCGGAGAAGGGCAGTGGATTTTCCAATTGGATGGCGAGAAGTTCTATCTTCCATCTAACAAGCGGCACTTTCCCTTGTCTTTCTTCCAATGCGTGACGAAGGCTCGGAAGATACAATGGCAAGTGAGTCGGAGTACTGACTCTGTTCACGTAGGGAAATTGATACTTCCCTCACCCGGTTACACAAGGGCGGGACCTCCTCGTTGCATAATGGGTCTACACCCTGGGAATGTATCGCGAGACATTCTAGTGGGAGAAAATCCTGTGGTGGCACAGACTTTTGGCAATCAATTCTTTAAAGTTCATGGGAATTACTCAGCCACCGATTTCAGGACTCCAGGGTAGATTCACCCTCCGAAGGCATGGTGGAGGGATTTGACTCTATATATCCTTGCTCATTTCGAGGAGGATTTGGAGAGGCTGAATCTTTATGAGGCCGTCTGGGCGACCTGCTATGGCATTCAGATGAGCGTAGCGAACTTCTATGCCATCTTTGAGTTATACTGCCCGGCTATAGGGACTTTCTTCACCCTTATTTGCGAATTGGGCATGGCTCTACACGAGATGTCGGAAGTCTCTGCTCTGCCTTTGGGATCTCTCCCATACGAAGAATATTTCTCATGCGAGGTGGAATTGGCACTTCTGGAGAAGCAGGAGCCCGCCTTGTTTGAGACCTACCGGGAGTTAATGTGCCATTTGTACATTTGCTCAAGTATGCATGGAAGTAGTAAAGGAACTTCATGCAGCTTGAAGAGCTGGGGAGAGTATTTGTTCCCCGATACGGAAAACACTCCTGAAGCGGCTCATTGTGGAATCGCTGACGAAGACATCTTTAGCCGGATTCAAAAGTATTCTCAAGGGGATCTAATTGTGGAAGAAGATGATGGCCGCTATGAGAAAGGTGATATTCTTTAGAGTTTCCATCACCAAGCTCGTCGGCTGATGTCCCAAAAGGCACTGCTAGCTGGTTTCTTGACAGTCTGGTTGAAGAGGTGCGTGGTGCCATCTTCGTCGGGTGACGTCATTCATCCGACTGTCCTGCTGCCTGCTGTTCGTCTAGTCCATGGTCGTTCTCTGGGACTTTTTCCGGCCATGGTGTGTTGTATTTAGAGAGGTCTTTGTGCATTGACGGAGGCTTTCTATAGGCCACCAACGACGAAGCGGGGAAAGGGAACTGTTTTGCCCAGCAACGGACCGAACTCCGAAATAGGTCTGCCGTATACTTATTTGAAGGCGTGGTTTGCCCTTCACTGTCCCTCCTTGATCGAAGCTGGAGAGGACCCCCCAGAAGGTGTTCGAATGGCGCTTCTCCGCTGATTCGAGGGATGTTCATGGCTGAGGACTTAAGTGGCTGTGGTCCATAAGTTGCTGAATCGCTATGATGTCTATAACCTTTTCCGCTGCTTCCCCTATATTCGGGATGCAGGCTATGGAAAGGAGTTCAAAGACTCAGGGGAAGGGCAGACATCATTGAGCCGGGGAATTTTTGAGTGGCTGGTCAGCATTCGGCCCTCACATTTATTGTATAGAAGCGGGGACACCTGTTACTTGGAGCCTTATATTCCAAGTCGGTTTGCCCGTCAGTTTGGATATGACCAACTGTACGTGGGCAACCCAAACCTCAATCTGGCTTTCATGGGGAGCCTCATCGATGGAGCCCATGCCTGGCGGTTCTTCATTGCAGGCTGTACCGAGGCGCGGCTGTGCATGCCGCTAAGAACTCTGAACCTTTTAATAACCCTGGGATTCTGCTAGTGGTATGCAACCTCAAACTCTATACCCACCAGATTCTCTATCAACTCTTCTGGTGTGAAGTTGATTTCTCAGCGGCTAAAGCGGAAGGCCACTGAGAAAGGTGAGGGTAAAAGGGTTCGCGTCCCAGGCCTTGGGGAGTTTATTGCTGTTGACGATAGTGAAGCCTCGGATGTAGAAAGTCCTCGCTTTGAAGCGGAGACAGGTGTCAAGACTCCTGTAGCTGCTTCTGGCGTAGCGGGGATGGCCCCCACAGAACATGTAGAAGAAGTGGAGGAGGAGGATCCCGACGTCCACTTCAAGCAAAAATGGAAGAGTGGATCTCACAGGAAGCAGGCGGTGAAGAAACCTCGTCGCCAGGCCCCTACAGTTGTCGTAGAGGGTGAACCATCTGCAGCGTTTCCTTCTCCTGCCCTGTTAGTAGTTGAGAATCGTCGGTTCCCAAACCGACTACTAGCGAAGTCGCTTCGGACCCGAGTAAGATCAGCTTCATCCTTGTAATATACTTTTTATATATTCGGGACAGCTTATTATTTGCTTTGTGATTCAGGCACCGAGGCAGTGAGAAGCCCGAGAGCTGAAGCTGTTAGAGAACAAGGGGAGCATTATGATCCCTTGTTTACTTATAAGGAGGGCGATGAGGCTGGCTATTTTGCCGTCTCAGAAGAGTCCGGAGGTGACGCGGCTGATGTCGGTCCTTCAGGCGCCGGGACTTCGAAAGGAAGTTCCGAAGCTTCTAGCTCCTTTGGGTGGACCACAGAGGGTTCAGCAAGCGAAGGCGGGCTGGCCATTCGTGTTGACTCCGCCAAAGATTTTCCGATGGAGCCCGTAGAGACTGATGTAGCCGCCAAGACAATTGAGGCGACATTATCTTTTGGTATGGTTTTGACCTTTTGACTCTTGCTATTTGTTGTGCCTTGCCTAAACAAAGTCTTATCGCAGGTGTTTCACCTCTGGGTGCGTCGACTTCAAGAGAGCCCACCCGTCTTCCTGAGGGATCCAGGGGTGAAGTAAGCACTTCGACTGCGGCGGATGCTGCTGAGTTGGATGCTTTGTATGGTGACCTGTCCTCTTATCAGCCTAAACCAGTCAGAGGAATAGAGATTGAGGGGACGGTAGTCACGGAGGCAACCTCACTTCCAACTATATTAACGAGTGAGGTGCCATCAGTTTCGCCAGGGCCATCTATCTTGCCAGGTGCGGAGCTGAGGGTGATTACCAGTCCTACTTCCCCAGCACTGGTGGTTAAGCCCGCTCTTTCAGAAATAGTCACTAGTCCGACCTCGGTTGTGGCTAGTGTACTAGTTTCAATGAGGACTCTGCCGAGATCACCGATGACCTCTCATGTTGCTGCAGCCAGTGCTTCTACTATTCCTTTCACAGTGGTGTCAATAAAGCCAATGGAATCTTCAGGGGCTGCTCGTTTGTCAGGAGTGATTGAGGCCGAGAATGAATTCGTGGCTGAGCTAGTCGATAGCTTTTATAAGGGCTTGAAGCGATCCATCAATTTGATTTTGAAAGGCTCGACCACCTCATTCTCTACTCTAAAGGTGGTCCTCTCCCGAAGCATTGAGAGTATCCGAGACTTTGGAGGGGATGACCAGGCCGCTGCATTGGAACTTCTGGTGGACCAACTTGAGAGGGATGTAGACGAATGGTGCCGTCTTAGCCATTCGGACCTGGAGTCTTCAGTTAATGAATAGCTTGCGCAGCTTGTCGCTCAGATATATGAAGCTTATCTTGCCGCTCTGGAAGCCGTTAAGGCCATTTCTTCTGACTTGAAATCGTTGGAGACAAGGAAGGTAGAGCTCGGGGGCGCCATAGATGCTTCTAGCAGTGATCTTCTTGATGCTGAAGATAAAATTGAAAAGGCCAAGAAGATGATCAGGAAGGCTAATCTTCTTTTATCCAAGGCTGAACCAGTGCGTCTTGAAGAGACTGCGCGGCTTGAGCAGCTTAAGGCTCAGAGTGACGAACTCTCGCGGCAGGAGTCAGCTCAGAGGGCAACCTTGGTTGAGGTTGAAGCTCGCTTGGCTCAGACGGCGAGTTTTAATGAGGCTGAGCTAAGGTCGCAGGCTCTCGTCAGGGCTGCTAATGATAGGAAGACAAGGCTGGCCTTTCTTAAAGAACGGATCAGATCTTATTACGCACGCTCATAGCTTGTAATATATGTGCCTTCATGTATCCCTTCTTCTCGGACTCAATAAAAATAATTTTGTTTTGACTCTCCTGTCGTGTTTCCAACTTGTTTTATCTTTTGAATTGTCGCTTTCAAGTTGTATTGCAGCCATTTGATAAAATAGTCCTTACTAGACTGAATAATGAGACTTGGTTATCTGCCGGTTCAGAGGTCGCAATGACGTAACCGGTTGAGAAGCCACCAAGCTCAAAAGTAGTCCCTGTCGGACTAAAAAAAAGGTGAGACTTGGCTATCTGCCGGTTCAGAGGTCACAATGACGTAACCGGTTGAGAAGCCACCAAGCTCAAAATAGTCCTTGTCGGACTAAAAGGTGAGACCTGTCTTTTGTAAATGTCAACAGGCTCGAAATTGAGACTTGTCTTTTGTAAATGTCAACAAGCTCGAAATTTAGTCCTTGACGGACTGAAAGGTGAGACCTGTCTTTCGTAAATGTCAACAGGCTCGAAAATGAGACTTGGCTATCTGCCGGTTCAGAGGACGCAATGACATAACCAGTTGAGCAGCCACCAAGCTCAAAAGTTTGTCCTTGACGGATTGAAAGGTGAGACCTGTCTTTTGTAAATGTCAACAGGCTCGAAATTGAGACTTGGCTATCTGTCGGTTCAGAGGTCGCAATGACATAACCAGTTGAGAAGCCACCAAGCTTAAAAGTTAGTCCTTGACGGACTAAAAGGTGAGACCTGTCTTTTGTAAATGTCAACAGGCTCGAAATTGAGACTTGTCTTTTGTAAATATCAACAAGCTTAAAATTGAGACTTGGCTATCTGTCGGTTCAGAGGTCACAATGACATAACCAATTGAGAAGCCACCAAGCTCAAAAGTTAGTCCTTGCCGAACTGAAAGGTGAGGCCTATCGTTTGTAAATGTCAACAGGCTCGAAATTGAGACTTGGCTATCTGCCGGTTCAGAGGTCGCAATGACATAACCAGTTGAGAAGCCACCAAGCTCAAAAGTTAGTCCTTGATGGACTAAAAGGTGAGACCTGTCTTTTGTAAATGTCAACAGGCTCGAAATTGAGACTTGGCTATCTGTCAGTTCAGAGGTCACAATGACATAACCAGTTGAGAAGCCACCAAGCTCAAAAGTTAGTCCTTGACGGACTAAAAGGTGAGACCTATCTTTTGTAAATGTCAACAGGCTCGAAATAGAGACTTGTCTTTTGTAAATGTCAACAAGCTCGAAATTGAGACTTGGCTATCTGCCGGTTCAGAGGTCACAATGACATAACCAGTTAAGAAACCACCGAGCTCAAAATAGTCCTTGTCGGACTAAAAGGTGAGACTTGGCTATCTGCTGGTTCAGAGGTCGCAATGACATAACCGGTTGAGAAGCCACCAAGCTCGAAATAGTCCTTGTCGGTCTAAAAGGTGAGACCTGTCTTTTGTAAATGTCAACAGGCTCGAAATTGAGACTTGTCTTTTGTAAATGTCAACAAGCTCGAAATGGAGACTTGGCTATCTGCCGGTTCAGAGGTCGCAATGACATAACCAGTTGAGAAGCCACCAAGCTCAAAAGTTAGTCCTTGACGGACTGAAAGGTGAGGCCTGTCTTTTGTAAATGTCAACGGCTTGAAATTGAGACTTGTCTTTTGTAAATATCAACAAGCTCGAAATTGAGACTTGGCTATCTGCCGGTTCAGAGGTCGCAATGACATAACCAGTTGAGAAGCCACCAAGCTCAAAAGTTAGTCCTTGACAGACTAAAAGGTGAGACCTGTCTTTTGTAAATATCAACAGGCTCAAAATTGAGACTTGGCTATCTGCCGGTTCAGAGGTCGCAATGACATAACCGGTTGAGAAGTCACCAAGTTCAAAATTTAGTCTTTGATGGACTAAAAGGTGAGACCTGTCTTTTGTAAATGTCAACAGGCTCGAAATTGAGACTTGTCTTTGTAAATGTCAACAAGCTCGAAATTGAGACTTGGCTATCTGCCGGTTCAGAGGTCGCAATGACATAAACAGTTGAGAAGCCACCAAGCTCAAAAGTTAGTCCTTGACGGATTAAAAGGTAAGACCTGTCTTTTGTAAATGTCAACAGGCTCGAAATTGAGACTTGTCTTTTGTAAATGTCAACAAGCTTGAAATTGGGACTTGGCTATCTGCCGGTTCAGAGGTCGCAATGACATAACCAGTTGAGAAGCCACCAAGCTCAAAAGTCAGTCCTTGACGGACTAAAAGGCGAGACCTGTCTTTTGTAAATGTCAACAGGCTCGAAATTGAGACTTGTCTTTTGTAAATGTCAACAAGCTCGAAATTGAGACTTGGCTATCTGCCGGTTCAGAGGTTGCAATGACATAACCAGTTGAGAAGCCACCAAGCTCAAAAGTTAGTCCTTGACGGACTAAAAGGTGAGACCTGTCTTTTATAAATGTCAACAGGCTCGAAATTGAGACTTGTCTTTTGTAAATGTCAACAAGCTCAAAATTGAGACTTGGCTATCTACCGGTTCAGAGGTCGCAATGACATAACTAGTTGAGAAGCCACCAAGCTCAAAAGTTAGTCCTTGACGGACTAAAAGGTGAGACCTGTCTTTTGTAAATGTCAACAGGCTCGAATTGAGACTTGTCTTTTGTAAATGTCAACAAGCTCGAAATTGAGACTTGGTTATCTGCCGGTTCAGAGGTCGCAATGACATAACCGGTTGAGAAGCCACCAAGCTCAAAATTTTTTATGGAATTTGGGAAAAGGTCCTGTTTTCACGGGGAGAAACGAGGAAATCACTGTCATAGGTTTAATGTTAACGTAACAGAGAAATGGACGAAGAGTTTGTATATGTGGCCTTACCATTCTATGGGTGAGAATTGGTAAGTGATTTTGGAGAGGGAATCAAATGGAAACAGGTCCCTTAGGATTTTTAGCAAATCCCCAGCTGTCAATGGGTTTGATATGCCTTTACCAACTACCGTTTGAGTTGGGCTGGCCATGCTATTCCCCTCAGCATGATGAGTTGTCGAGGACTTATGTTGGGCTTATAGGCCAACATTTTCCTCTATCCTTAACCGTTAAAGGTGCTGGATCATTTGGTTAGCGTATGTGGAACCTTGATTTTCCTTTGGGATAACCAGTGTATGACCAGGTTCCTACTGGTTTATAGTTATATGACCTCGTTTGGAGAAAGAGAGAGGCTCTCTTTGCGTGTACCTTGGATTTGAAGGTCTTGATGAGAGGTATAATGTTAACTTGATCATGAGAAGGATTCTTAATCAAGGATAATACTTCTTTAAGAACTTGCCATTGATCGACATCATGAGTAAATCGCCATTTGAAGTCATAAATAAGGCGGTATGCTCCGTTTGAATAGACTGTTTCTATTACAAACGGTCCTTCCCATTTAGGCTGAAATTTGCCTTTGGTTTTGTGCGTCATGATCATCGATCGTCTGACGGTTAAAACCAAGTTTCCTTTCTGAAAGACTCTTTATTTGACCTTCTTATTGAAGGATTTTGAGATTCGAGCTTGATACAACTCGATGTGTTGCTGAGCTTGTAGTCGCTTCTCATCTAGGGCTTCGAGCTATTGAAGGCGCAACCGATCATTGTCCTTTGATGTGATCTTAGTCATTAAAGTGACTCATAATGATGGCATCTGGATCTCCAATGGTATGACTGCTTCACACCCGTATACCAGGGAGAAAGGCGTATTGCCTGTCGGGGCCCGAACCATGATTCGGTAGGCCCAAAGACATTCACCAAGCTTTTCGTTCCAATCTTGCTTATTCGAGGAGATGAACTTCTTGAGCAACTTGATGACTGTTTTGTTGAATGCTTCCGCCAAGCCATTAGCGGCGGGATTATAGGCGGTTGAAGCTACATTCTAAATTCGGTATTTGTCGCAGAACCGATAGAATACCTGGCTATGAATTGAGGACCATTGTCATAGATGATCCGCCTAGGGACACCAAATCGATGGATGACATGGTGTTTGATGAAGTTAACTACATTAGAGGTTTTGACTCAACCAGTGGTATAGCTTCTGCCCACTTAGAAAAGTAATCGGTTATTGCCAGGATAAACTGGTGTCCTTTTGTCGAAGAGGGGCTGATTGGCCCTATGACATTGATTCCCCATGCTTCAAATGGCCATGAAGCAACAGTTGGGTGGAGCAACTCTGAGGGCTGGTGTATGAAGTCCGCATGAATCTGGCACGCTTTACACCTCCGTGCATATTGGATGGCATCAGCTATCATGGTTGGCCAATAGTATCCAAGCCTATGCAATCTGTCTTTAAGTTTTGGACCTGGCTGATGAGCTCCGCAAATGCCGTCGTATGCTTCTTTAAGCACTTCCTGCGCCTCTGAATTGGAAAGGCAACAGAGGAGGACACCGTCATATGAACGACGGTAAAGTGTCTTTAGAGTTGGATCGTAGTAGAAACGGAGAGACCTTCGTCTGATGGATGCCGCTTCTTTAGGATCGTCTGGCAGCAGACCATGTAAGGCATAGTCGATGAGAGGAAATCGTCAATCTCTCGGCTCAAGATTCGTGGAGACATTATAGACTTCTCGGGTTCTTAACATATGCTTAGAGCATACAAGGTGTCGAGTTGCCACTGTGAGGTGATACTCGGTGTCAACCGGTAAGGCTAATGTTGTTGCAATGCAGCAAGAGCATCTGCCTTGGTATTTTGAGATCGAGATACGTGCCCGATATAGAAACCATCAAACAGATTAGCCAATTCGATGGCTGTATGGTAATAAGGCACCAAGTCTTCTTGGCGGACCTCATATTCGCCTTTAACCTGATTGATAATCAGTTTCGAATCGCCGTAGGCTTCGAGGTAGCGTACCCCATACCGTGGGCGAGCTGAAGGCCAATGAGCAGAGCATTATATTCCGCTACATTGTTAGAGCATGATTCCGTCAGAGAGAATGCTCTAGGAAGGACGTGATTCTGTGGAGAGATAAACATAACCCCCACGCCGGCGATGATCCTGCCCTTAGGACCTATTCGAGATGCTCCATCGAAGAACATCTGCCAAATTTCATCCTTTGAAGTTACATTAGAGTCGAAGACTTCATCCGAAATATCTTCGTGAAGTTTTGAGTTCTCCGGGACTGGATGAGCAGCCAAGAACTCTGCAAGGGCCTGGCTTTTAACCGCCTTTTGAGGGATAAAGATCATGTCATATTGAGACAAAAGGACTGCCCATTTAGCCAATCTTGAATTCAGTGATCCTGGCTTCGTCATGAGAAGACGCAAAGAATTCACTCTGGAGATGACATGTATGGTTTGGCCGACCAAATAATGTCGTGTCTTCTGAACGGCAAAGATAAGGGCTAAACACTCCTTCTCGATAGAGTTATAGCGAGATTCCACTCCTATTAGAGTCCTGCCCAGATAATAAATGGCCTGCTCGTGACCATTGTCGTCCTTTTGAGCAAGGAGGGCACCAAGAGAATGGTCCATAGCTTTCACATAAAGCAAGAATGGTTTCACTGCTGTAGGGGCCACTAAGACTGGAGGTTTTGTGAGATATCTCTTGATGTCTTCATAAGCTCCTGACAAGCTTGATCCCATACGAAGGAAGCACCCTTTTTCATGAGTCGAGTGAACGGTTGACAGCGGCCAGAGAGATTTGCGATGAATCTTCTGATATGAGCCAGTCTACCTTATAAGCCTCTAAGCTCTTTGAGGTTCCTCGGTGGATGCATGCTCTGAATGGCTTTGATCTTATCTGGGTCAAGATAAATTCCTTTTGATGTAACGATAAACCCAAGGAACTTGCCACTCGAAACTCCCAAGAAGGATTTTGTCGGATTCATTTTCAGTTGATAAGCCCGCATTATGTCAAACATTGTTCTCAAGTCACGAAGATGGTCATCCTTGTTGCGGCTTTTGACAGCAATGTCGTCAACATAGCATTCTACTGTTTTTTAGAGATGATCGCGGAAGATTGTACTCATTGCCTGCTGATAGGTTGCTCCGGCGTTCTTCAGTCTGAAGGGCATTACAGTGTGTAGTATACCCCAAAGGGTGTTCGGAACGAAGTATGCTTCTCGTCGTCGGGGTACATTTTGATCTGATTGTACCCTGAAAAACCATCCATAAAAGACATTCTTTCGAATCCACATGTATTGTCAATCATGACATCGGTGATGGGCAATGGGAATTCGTCTTTAGGACAGGCTGTATTGAGATCACGATAGTCGACGCAGATCCGTATTTTCCCATTCTTCTTGAGGACGGGAACGATATTTGCAACCCAATCTGGGTGCTGTTCCTCCCGTATGAAGCCACATGCAATGAGCTCATGGACTTCGGCTTCAATAGCCTCTATAATGTTCGGGCGAAACTGGCGTTATTGCTGCTTGACTGGCTTGGCGTCGGGTTTGATATTCAGACGATGCATAGCGACTTGCGGATCAAGTGCGGGCATGTCTTCGTAGTTCCATACGAAAACGTCTATATACTCCTTTACGAGTATTATTAATTCTTCCTTTTTTGTAAGTGATAAGTTTTTACTTATGAAGATGGGCTTAGGGTGATCTTGACTACCTAAGTTGACCTGCATCACCTTGTCTTTGGTAGGTGGTTCGCGCAGTTCGAATCACTTTTCCCATTGGAGATCTAATTGTTGAGCCCATGGTTCCTCATCAGTAGCTTCTGCTGGCTCCAATTGACTGCTTGAAGTCATATTAATAGTGAGATTCTCGAACATCACTCCCACGCTGACATCTGAGTCCCACTCAGAAGAAGAGGCAGAATGTGATGGAATTGGTTCGTCGTCTTTGAGTTGAACCATTGCTAGCGATGTGGGCGTAATGTACCCCAACCCCTGCATGCATTATCATAGTAATATGCAGGCTTCCCTTTTGGCACAAAGTTACGCAGCAAACTACGTCTTCCTTTTTTGAAATTCAGACCCTCTCCACGCTTTAGGTTGTACCCTATTTTCTTCATCATATGGCGTGCTGATCGCGCGTAATGGAAAAATTGTGGGGTGTCTGAGTCTGAACTTGAATCTATGGCTGTGGACCCTCGTGGTTGGGCTCTACCGAAAATTATCGGTGATTGACCATCTTTGGATGGAGGGATCACAAAAACGGCCCCTTCTACAGATTCCATGGGTGTACTAGACGCGCTTGGTTTATGTAAAGGGATGTGCAGAGAGCTATCCGTGATGGATTCAAACAACCCAATACCCGCAGGATAATCAAAAGAAATATTATCATTAATTACCCATTCACCCTCGTCTTCAAAAGGAGTGTTACATTGGGGATTATTAAGATATACTATAATTGGTTCATCAATCAGAATGGCCGCATGTCTGCTTCAGATTCTGAATCCGCCTCATTGCCACTATCATCATCATCTGACAATGGTTCTTTGGATGTTTCACCAGTCTCTTGATACAGGAGAGGTCAGTGAAGTAATTTTCCACACCCTTGAATGGTTGCTTCTCAGCGAAGACAGTTCATACTGTCGCGTCATCCTCAACATATTTGAAGCATTGGTGCAGAGTAGAGGGAACGATCCAGTTAGCGTGGATCCACGGTCGTCCTAGCAATAGGTTGTATGACGTGTCAACGTGAATGACATAGCACGTCACTTCGGACTTTAGGCCCCCGATTCGGCAACGGAGTCGAATTTTTCCAAGTGGACGACTACTCCCAGCATTGAAACCGTATATTGTAGTAGTGGGTGCGGACAACCTATATAGCGGTATACCGAGGAAGTAGAGAAGCCTTTTGGGGATGATGCTGAGTGCGGACCCCGGATCGACTTGTACCCTTTCAATGCATGTTAAACCGATATATCCGGTGTAGTACAAAGGTCGATCGTGCTTGTTGTCTTTGAGAAGCTGATTGAAGCTTGAACCTGTACACAAAATACAGAATTTTAGATTTAGAAATAGAGATGTGCAAGTGCTCAATTCTTACCGCTATAGCAAGTGGCTATGCGGGTCGTGATCCACAAGGAGGGTTAGCGATAGAAGCGTTCAAGGTTTTTTTAATTGAAATCTTTATGAAGAAAAACGAAAGTTCTTCTTTGTTTAAAGAAATGAAAATGAAAACCAATTATGTTAAAGTTAGAAAGAAAACGGTAGAATGAGAAGGTGGAGAAAATCAGAAAACGACTATGTACAAATGAATTGGAAAAGAAAGATTTGGAAGATGTGGTAATCTATACTAAAGAAATAAAAGAAAAGAAATAAAATTACTTACCTTCTTTTCACCAAAAGCTTAACTTGAATCTTCAGCGACGATGTTACCTTGAAGTGGAGGCAATCAGCGCATAGCCCATAAGATTTGATTATTGGTCTCTTCCACATTACATCATCAAGACAACTTCAAGCATGAAATGATACAGAGAGACTCACATCCATCGTCATGAGCTATCGGTGGCACTCGTAAAGGCAAGGCTCTTTCGATGCTTTCAGACTCATTTGGAAGACAATTTGTGTCAAAAGAAGAGTAAAGTAGAAAAGAAGAAGAAGAAGAAAACTAAAACGAAGTATATACAAAGAGAGAATACAGATTTGATTTCATAACGATAAAAGAAAAGAAAGAAACCTTACACCGGTGTCACTCTCAGCTTAAGCATCATTCTTGTTCTTCTATGAAAGTCTGATCTCCTCTGATTTACATAAGTTAAAAAGAAAAATTACATGAAAAGAAAAACAAAAACCTACACTAAAAAATGAAAAACTAGTCTAAATCCTATCTCTGTATGGTCGTCCATTTTCAGTGCAAATATTGGCTTTTCATAGGCGAAAACCCAACCTACAGGATCCCGGGAAGAGTGGGGGAGAAAACGCTCCCCCTAACTCCACAACCAAGTCGCGAAAATACGGCTTTGGCCGCGTTTCCGCGGCCAGGGTGTGGCCAGGTGGCCACACCCTGTTGGTGGGTCTCCCCGGTTTTACGTTTTGCTTTTATTTTCAGTTGGTTTTCTCGTTTGAGTCCACGATTGTGACGAAATGGCCTTTGATTCTTGGCTTTAACCGATCGATTCTAAGAGGATTCTTCTCAACCGGTTTTCAGCCTCTTGATTTTGCCCTGATTCACTGAGCTCGAATTAATTCTGATCTAATTCAGAATTTTGGTGGGCTTTTGGGCTCATTTCTCTTTATTTCCTTAAGGAATGGGCCTGCAAATAAATTAACATTTAATTAGGACAAAGCAGATTTTATTCTATAATAAGTATGGAAATATGATACTAAATATGCAACATTAGAGACCAATCACACCCCCATACCTATCTTTTGCTCGTCCTCGAGCAAAACAACTAAACTATACTAAGGATTATTAGACCACTTTCGCAGGTCACGCGATTGCACTGAGCATGTGCAACAAGCCGTTAAACCTCTAGGTTTCCCCTAGAGGACGAATTTTGTCTCGTGAGGGTTTTCAGCGGATTACACCCACAAAATCCATAAAGAAAGAGAAACAAAGAGTTAGTATTTTCGAAAAGCATTTTGAAAGAGAAAAATATTTGAAATATAATTGTAAGATCTAAGCAATATATAAGTTATAGGAAAACCGAATTTTTGATTCCTACACTTAGTCTCTATTCAAAAATTTGTTATCAATCACAGTAAGGAGTCAAATTGTACTCTCATCTAGTCTATTACTTTACCCTAAGTCATATGCACCTTGTGACTGTGAAAATTTTGACTAAGGGTTCATTAACTCTAACTCTTATGCCTTATTTATTTATATATATATTTTTTTGGTGGTAATATTCCTTAGTTCTATTAGGCTTTCTAATCTTCTCATGTAACGAGCCTTTAATCGATGACTCCCAAACCAAACGGTCTTAGGGCACCGGGTGAGAAAACACCCCAAGGACTTAAGGACTCGAGCAAATAAGGCCACAAAACTAAGGATTTTATTATATGAACCTCTTTTAGGCGTGAATACTTATGCTTTATTAGGCACAAATTCCCAGCTTAATCAGAGGATATATATATATATATATATATATATATATATATATATATATATATTTCTTTTCAAACTCATCTAATCATCTTTCGCATAAATACTAAGGCTTGCTTAGGCCAAAGCACCTAGCTAATCAATAATTAGATTTGTTTATTTTTTTCATTTTCATTTTTTTATTTTTTTATAAAGCATAAGAATCTTTGTTTTTGAACCCTAAGTGTGTAAGTGTATGAAGTGTGCATATTTCATCAAGGTAAAGATCAAGACTAAATTACTTTGACAAATTATCTTCCTAACTCTAAAAATCAAACAAATAATCTTATTTTGACCAAGTATAAGAAATCCTAATTTGGATTTTCCTATTCCTTAAAATTAACTTAATTTCTTACAAAAAAATATGTCAAAATATTGTTTCTATTTTTCAAAAAATTTTTAAAAGTAAAGAAAATGTTAAATTTTTTTTAATAAAAAGAAAAACTAAGTTATGTGCATATTTCATCAAGGTAAAGATCAAGACTAAATTACTTTGACAAATTATCTTCCTAACTCTAAAAATCAAAAAAATAATCTTATTTTGACCAAGTATAAGAAATCCTAATTTGGATTTTCCTATTCCTTAAAATTAACTTAATTTCTTACAAAAAAATGTCAAAATATTGTTTCTATTTTTCAAAAAATTTTAAAAGTAAAGAAAATGTTAATTTTTTTAATAAAAAGAAAAACTAAGTTATGTTAGAACCCTCCCCCACACCTATCTCATGCATTGTCCTCAATGTATGAATTAATGCATAGATGCATGAAAAAGACGAAAGGGAAGGAAAAATGTTACCTTAAGGTGGCAGTTCCGGTGGTGGTCTGATTGGTCCACAAAATGCAGCCCAATTGACTTTTCTTTGGGTTTGGAGGAACCCACCAGAAATTTCACTAATATAACCCATTAAAATGATGAATCCATAAGGGATTTTTATTAAATATTTGACCCCATCTAATTTCCAAATTCCATAATTAATTTCGGAGTCAAATTTGTCAACCACCTTATCCCAGAATGGAGTATGAAATGATAGAATGATTGACTTGGACTCAGGAAGTATAGGAACTAATACCGACTTGGGAAGGTGACTTAAGTCAAGTAAAGGTTCAGGAGTCGAGAATGGTTCAAGAAGTGTGTCCAAGTCAAGAAGTTGAAACTCAAGTCCACATTCATTTTCCAACAATAGAATGTGACTTAATATTGGTGATTCAAGTTCAGGAATGATAGGTGTGGGAATCAAAACTGACTCTAAAATATTACCTAAGTCAGGCAACAAAACAGGAGTCAATATTGATTCGGGAATTTGAACTTGATCACAGATTTGAGAATCTAGGTCACATTTCTCATTGAGTTCAATTTCATAGAAATGAGAACTTGCCAATTTATCAATGGGATTTTCAAAATTATAAATTGGTCAAGTTCAACATGATGATCATCAAAGATAGGCGATTCAATTTCATTATGAATTGGCACAGGATTCAATGTTGACTCGAGAAAAAGATTGAAATCAGGTGAAGACACCGGAGTCATAATTGAATCAGGAAGTAGAATTGAATCACTAAGTTGGGGTTCAGGATCATATTTATTCTCAAGTTCTATTTCAGGAAAGGAATAACTTGCCAAACTGTCAATATCTTTTTCAAAATTTAGAGTTTGGGCAAGTTCAAATGGTTGTTCTGAAATAGAATCTTGATTTTCAAAACAACATGACTCTTCGGCTCTAATAGAATGGTTAGTGATATCAGAACTGGCCAATCGGTGAGAACGTAGAGATTGGACCATCATATCTATGTCACGGTTACAAGCGTTTTGAGTCTGAGTCATGGCTTCAAGCATCTTTTCATAGTTGATAGGTTCATTGTTTTGTTGAAAAGATGAAGTGTTGTCTTGGAATTGGTGGTGAAATTGTGAGTCCATCAGATTTTGTGCTCTTTGTTTGGACTCACGCATACTCATTTCCAAAATTGATAGTTTTCTATTTTGGACTGGTGGAACTGAGTATGAATCTTGGAAATATTGTGGACAAGCTGGAGAAGGAGGACTAGTTGGTTGAAAATTTGACTCGGGGGAGGTGAATCCCCATTGACTCTGTGAAGAGTTAAAATTATTATGGAAACTATTGTTATAAGATTGGGGGCATGAGTTATATTGATTCGGATAAGACCAATCCGGCACACTAGGTTGGTTATGATATGCCGGGTTGGTAATATCCGAAAATGAAGTCGGTGTGTAATATGGATTATTATTGAAGTTGGAAAAATTGTTGTTATAAGCCATATCACACAATAGAATACAAACAAATAAGCAAACAAAAGAAAGAAAAATTCTAAACTAAGTTAGGGTAGACCTATGACCTAGACGACTCCTAACTGATTAGACTATCCACAGGAGGTTTAATGCAGACTTTGACCACAAGTTAATTAGCCAGGTCAGGGCAAGGTTGGTGGGAGGTTTTCCGTCAAAGACGTTCCTTAATTAAATAACCACCAACCTTCGGGCTTTCGGCCCTTAATCCCTTTCCTAAACACTGATTTGGTAGGAGTCAAATTTCAACACCTTTCCCCCTTAGGATAATCTCCTAATTGAGTCCGAGATATCCCTAGGGCCAACGTCTACTCATTTTTAGTTAGGCTTGT
The DNA here is from genome assembly GCA_038442645.1 of Agave tequilana. Taxonomy (NCBI): domain Eukaryota; kingdom Viridiplantae; phylum Streptophyta; class Magnoliopsida; order Asparagales; family Asparagaceae; genus Agave; species Agave tequilana. The sequence continues at coordinate 2,374,648 of JAVJIF010000050.1, forward strand.
TAGTGAGTGCTTGGAATCTGATTTTTTTTCCAAGGAAGGGTGATTAAATCCCCACCTTATCTTGTTATTGGGTGTTGCCCTTAAAATCAATTTGTGCAAGTGTACAAGATAAATAAGATTCACTCAAAGCGATATAAATCAACCAAGAAATGAGTCCTATTCTGAATGCAATGCGTACGTACCTTGCTCCAGCACTCTTCAACAGTAAAATAAATGAATTGAAAAGACACGTGCCTAAAAATGCAAACGTCTAATCAATTTTTTAACTTTTCAACGAATGTTTTACTGTTGAGTTATTAGCAGGATCCTGGTGAAAGAATACAAGAATTAAGATTTGTAGTAGCTATGTTTTTGCAAAGTAAGAAACCCTGCACAAAACCTGTTAGTAGTCAACTCCTTTTTGCCGCGGATCCGCGGCTTTGGCCGAGAAACCGCGGCAAATCAGAGGGCACTTGGTCTCTGTTTTCTAGAGCAGAGGCCCAAGACCACTTATATGTTACTGCAATCTTGTTTTCATCTTTTCCTGCCCTGTAACCTGCAATAGAGAAGAAAATTCGTTTTAGTTCTAAAAATTTAATAAAAATCAGATTTCAATAAAAACTATTACCCTCCCCGGCAACGATGCCAAAATTTTGATTGAAGCTTGAACCTGCACACAAAATACAGAATTTTAGATTTAGAAATAGAGATGTGCAAGTGCTCAATTCTTACCGCTATAGCAAGTGGCTATGCGGGTCGTGATCCACAAGGAGGGTTAGCGATAGAAGCGTTCAAGGTTTTTTTAATTGAAATCTTTATGAAGAAAAATGAAAGTTCTTCTTTGTTTAAAGAAATGAAAATGAAAACAAGTTATGTTAAAGTTAGAAAGAAAACGGTAGAATGAGAAGGTGGAGAAAATCAGAAAACGACTATGTACAAATGAATTGGAAAAGAAAGATTTGGAAGATGTGGTAATCTATACTAAAGAAATAAAAGAAAAGAAATAAAATTACTTACCTTCTTTTCACCAAAAGCTTACCTTGAATCTTCAACGACGATGTTACCTTCAAGTGGAGGCAATCAGCGCATAGCCCATAAGAGTTGATTTTGGTCTCTTCCACATTATATCATCAAGACAACTTCAAGCATGAAATGATACAGAGAGACTCACATCCATCGTCATGAGCTATCGGTGGCACTCGCAAAGGCAAGGCTCTTTCGATGCTTTCAGACTCACTTGGAAGACAATTTGTGCCAAAAGAAGAGTAAAGTAGAAAAGAAGAAGAAGAAGAAAACTAAAACGAAGTACATACAAAGAGAGAATACAGATTTGATTTCATAATGATAAAAGAAAAGAAAGAAACCTTATACCGGTGTCACTCTCAGCTCAAGCATCATTCTTGTTCTTCTATGAAAGTCTGATCTCCTCTGATTTACATAAGTTAAAAAGAAAAATTACATGAAAAGAAAAACAAAAACCTACACTAAAAAAATGAAAAACTAGTCTAAATCTTATCTCTGCATGGTCGTCCATTTTCAGTGCAAATACTGGCTTTTTATAGGCGAAAAGCCAACCTACAGGATCCCGGGAAGAGTGGGGGAGCAAACGTTCCCCCTAACTCCACAACCAAGCCGCGGAAATGCGGCTTTGGCCGCGTTTTCGCGGCCAGGGTGTGGCCACACCCTGTTGGTGGGTCTTCCCTGTTTCACGTTCTGCTTTTATCTTCAGTTAGTTTTCTCGTTTGAGTCCAGGATTGTTACGAAATGGCCTTTGATTCTTGGCTTTAACCGATCGATTCTGAGAGGATTCTTCTCAACCGGTTTTCAACCTCTTGATTTTGCCCTGATTCACTGAGCTCGAATTAATTCTGATTTAATTCAGAATTTTGGTGGGCTTTTGGGCTCATTTCTCTTTATTTCCTTAAGGAATGGGCCTGCAAATAAATTAACATTTAATTAGGACAAAGCAGATTTTATTCTATAATAAGTATGGAAATATGATACTAAATATGCAACATTAGCGACCAATCAGAAGCATATCTTCCGTTGTGAAGGTAATAGCGGGGACCTTTGATTGTGCATGATGGCATTCAGGACACGGAGACTGAGCGTCATCTTTAGGGGTCTCTGGCATATATGTTAGGAATGATTTTGAATTAGCCAGGGCATCCCTGAGTGCTTCTCTTGTCTCTTTTGAGAGACGAAGTAGCTCGTGTATAGTAATACGAGCCGGGATTTAGCCAGCTGGGCCAATATGTCAAAACGAAAGGGCGTGCCAAGCCCTTGGCCTGAAGGCTTCTTCAGGACATGGTCAAACCGGACTTCCTTAGGCTTCTCCTTTCCCTTGGTCGGAACTGAAGCGGATGCTGGTACTTGTACTGACGTCATTTGCTGTTGTGTTTCGTCGGTAGCTTTCTCATACTATTTTAAGTATGATTTTCCGGATCGAGTACCCGTCGGCTGAGGTACATCGGCCTGCATTGCGCAAGCATGCTTTTCTTCTTCAGAATCGCTGAGAGAAGCTGACGTAAGATTGTCATCGTCTGGCAGGATGGAGATGACATTGCAAGATTTACCCTTTGACTTGGACTTCATTGAATCACACTGTACATCTTGGACGAGGTCTGGGTGTATCCACATGACTTCCCATGTCTCCAATGTCAAGGGAACAAGACCTCTATTATCTTGAGTTTTAGCCGCAGGATGCTTGACTTTCAGTCGTGGCGCAGGGACTGGATAAGTCCCATCAGGAACTGTGACCTTTGGGGTTTTGCCGAACTCGAGGGTCACCATATTGGCAGTGACTTTTTTCTACTCTGACTTCAGTGTCAGGACCCCTGCGTCGATCAAGGCTTGAATTCTGTCCTTGAGGACATAACACTTGTCGGTAGGATGGTGAATCATCCTGTGGTAGAGACAGTATTTGGGGTCATTTGTGCGTCCTATTTCGCTGGGACGCTGAGCCTCTGGTAGCTTCATTTTATTCCCTTTGTGGAGAAAATGGTATATTATGACCACCTGATCGTCTCTAAAGGAGTATTATTTTGGAGGAAACTTAGACTCCTGATTATTAAAGCCGCTCTTCTTGGCTTTCGACTGTACGTCCCCGGACAATTCAACGGACATAATCTCCTTCCCTTTAGCTTGAGAAGACTGCGCTATGTCGCTACGTCCTTTGTTGTTCATACCCCATTTGCCTTTAGGGATAGAGGGTTCAAACTTTATTGCTGACTTTTCGGTTATCTCAGCTTGTTCGACCAGTTCTTTCCAGTTATGGGCTTTGACAGCCCCCACGCGAACCTCTACTTGGTCTAAGAAGTTGTGCCTGCACGTCTGTAAGAGCATGGGTAATGGCATCCCTGCTGGTACATCAAAGACAAGTTTCTAAATCGTTCAATATAGTCACGGACAGATTCGCCTTTCTTTTGCACGGTGGTGAGGAGCTTGTCCATGGTTACCTCAGTATCGTCCTTATAGAAACGAGAAAGGAATCGGGTTTCCAGGTCGATTCAAGAATTAACAAAGCACGGAGGGAGACTTCGGAACCAATCAAATGCTACCCCCTTTAAGGTGCCAATGAACAGCCTAGCCATGATGGCATCATTGTCTATGACATTACCGGTCTGAGACCGGAAATAGTAGATGTGCTGGTTTGGCGAGCTCTTTCCATCATAGGTATACAATGTTGGTGGTTTGAACTTTGGTGGTTATGGCACTGAATCCCACTCCAACGGGTAAGGACGGATTGTCCCCACTTTCTTTAACTCATCCCTCTGAGCTAGGGATGCGATTTGAGCTTGAAGGCCCTTAAGGACTTCAGCATCTAAAGAAGACCCCTCCTTCGACTTTTCCGTCTTCGGCTGGTCATTGCTAAAATGTTCTTCCTCGTCATGGTTACTCCCGGTATCATTGTTATTCCGGTTATTAAGGAGTTGAGCGAGCATCTGTTGAATGTTATCCAGAGCTTCTTGCTGAGTCTTGGAAGTTTGCTCCTGAGCTTCCAAACGTCGACGAAGCTCTTCGTTATCATTGTCAGCCATGTTTACTAATGCTCTGTCTGTTCACACTGAGCTTACTGTTGCCGAGGAGGCATACCCACTATCTTCATCCTCTTTATCAGATGATTGGACTGATCTTCTCCTAGGTTCTAGCGAGGCTACTGCCGTTGAGGAAGAAGGCCGTTCACAACTGTAGGGTATCGCCACCCTAGATCTGGTGTTTTGGAAAACACTCTCTTCATGCACCAAGACTTCGCCTAAGCCTGGGCTGTAATCTGGATCCGGGGAGCTATAGGGGATGTTGTCAGATGCTTGCCTGCCCCTGGGCAGTTCTCGTCCTCTTCCGGTCATGTTGACGGATGCAGAGGGTAGGTCTCGTGAGACGCTTCTTTTATGATATTTCACCGGGGCTTATACCGACAGCCGATCAAAAGCTGATCGTCGGCCTGGAGAAGTGGCGGGGATTGGTCCCAGCCGGCAATGGACCGAGTAGAGTGTCACCAGCTGACATCCTACTTGTTGACAAAAGGGGAAGTAGTTCGAAAAGGTTCCGACTTCCGTTTGTTCGTCAAGAATTCCCGCAAGTCAGACCCAGTTGGGCCTAAACGATCCAGCGCAGAAGCTTTTTTGGATCGCGCATAGGACGATGTCCTGCTCCTTTTATCATCGCAGAGGGGATTAGCACAGAGTAGTGCTTTAGTTCTAGCTTCGCGGCCAAGAACCTTGGAAACGCCCTTGGGTGCTGAAGCTGCATAAGCAACGCTATCAGCACTTAGGGACAATCCCTTAGCTCCGCCACAAGGCATGAGCTTAGCGCTTGACGAACCGGAGGGCGGAGCACGCTGTGGTGCTTTATCCGCTGTGCTGCTGCGAAGGCGATTGGCCTTAGCTAATGCTTCAGTTCTAACCTCGCGGCTAAAAACTTTGAAAACTGATTGAGATTTACCTGCACACAAAATATAGAATATTAGATTTAGAATTAAAGATGTGCAGGTGCTCAATTCTAATCCGCGGTAGCAATGGCTATGCGGGTCGTGATCCTCAGGGAGGGACTAGCGATGGAAGCGTTTAAGTAAGTTCTCTAAAAATTTCTTTTAGTTAGTTATTAAAAGGAAAAGTTAGGTTAGAAAGAAAGTGGTAGGTTAAGAAGATGGAGAAATAGAAGCGGTATGTACAATGAGTTGGAAAACAAAGATTGGGAAGATGAGGTGTTGGTGACTTAATCTACAGAAATAAAAGAAAAGAAAGAAACAATTACCTTAGTTGGGTTGAGAAAAATACGTGAAAACCTTGCATGTTCTACCTTTCTTAGGAGGCGTTCAACGCATAAACCATAGGATCGAGCTCAGTCCCCTATTCGCATTATATCATCAAGCTGGGCAAGAATGAAGTGATAGGACCTTGAGGAGGAGAACATCTCCATGAAGTATCGTTGGCACTCGCTAAGACTCGTTATACTTGTGCTTCGGAAATCACTTTATTGCTTTAATCAATGGCAGAAAAGAGGAGGGTACATCGGTGTCACACTCAACATAGGCCTCTCTCTTAAAAAAAATAGAAATTACAAAAGAAAAATAGAAACCTAACTACAAACTAGAAGAAAGCCTAAAAACCCTAACTTTTGGCCCTGTACTGCGCTGGACGACGTTCTCGGTTACACTGCAGGGGTATTTATAGGTGCAGAAGGAAGTAGAGTCCCAGAACGACTCCTCCACGAAAGCGGTTCCCTGGACTCATCCAGATTGCTGCGGAAACGCGGCTTGGGCCGCATTTCCGCGGCCAAAGTGTGGCGGCTGGCCACGCGCTTTGGCGCGTGGCCTCCCCTGGTCCGTCCATCTGGGCGTTTCCTTCTGGAAGCTGCATCCTGACTCTTTATTTTGGGATTTTGAGATAACTTGGGAAGCAAGTTACCCTAGATCTCAAATCTTCCCATATCTTTTAAACGAATTTCATCTCTTTGCACTCTCTTTCTTTGGCTTTTATCCTCATCCTGCAAGTGTTTAGGGTTGAATAGAAGTCTATCCTTCCCTCTTCTTTGTATTTGCAACTATTGCCCTTGTGTAATTGCAATTTTGACATTTAATAATTGCAACTTTTGCATTGGGCTTAAATATGGGCTTTTGGGCTTCTTTTGAGGCTTTATTTCTTTATTTTTATTTCTCAAGGCCAGCACACAATAAATCATAAAATATTAGTAAATGTGCAGAATTATATGAATAAATATGAAAATGTGATGGTAAATGTATGTATAAAAATGCACTTTTCCTTACCTATCACACTCCCACACTTATCTTTTTGCTCGTCCTCGAGTAAAAATCAAAAAGAAAAAGAAAAACTAATCTAGCTAACTCACTTTCGTAGGAATCACGATTGCACTTAGCACGTGCAACAAGCCGTTAAACCCCTAGGTTACCTTAGAGGACGAGTGTTGTCTCGTGAGGGTTTTTAGCGGATTACACCCACAAAATCCATAAAAAGGAAAATATTCGAATTATATTTGAAGAGACTAAGTAGTCTATAAGTTTTAGGATTATCATTTTTATTCAATCTTAAACTTAGTCTTTATAAAGTAAATTGTTATCCTTTTTAGGTAAGGATCAAAACTGAATTTTTGTATAGTCTTTTTCGTTACCAAAAATCATATGCATCCTTATGGATTTTTACTAGGAATTCCTTAACTTGGACTCTCATGCCTCTTTATTATATATATATATATATATATATATATATATATATATATATATATATATATATATATATATATATATATATATATATTTTCTCTCTCTCTTTTTTTTAATATGTATAACTCATCTAATTTTCTTTCGTGTAAGCATCAAGGCTTCTTGAGGCCCTCATACCTAACTAATTGACTATTAGATGTGTTAATACATACATAATATTTCTCAGTTTTCTTAGGTTTTCTAATCCACCCATGTAGCGAACTTAAAGTCGGTGGCTCCCAAACTGGTTGGCTTTAGGGCACCAGGTGAGAAAACACCCCGCGGACTTAAATTCGAGTGAACTAGGCCACAAAACTAAGGACTTTATTTTATTTAGAACTCACCTTTAGGCGTGAATACTTATGCTTCATGAGGCACATGTATCCAGCTTAATTGGTGAAATTTTTTTTATAATAAAATTGTTTTATGAGGCACAAGGGTCATTGTCTTAGAATCCTAGATATGCATTAGGTATGCACGTTTCATTAAGGTAAAAATTAAGACTAACTACTTATTCAATTTCTCCTCCTATACCTAAAAATTCAACAATTTATATATTTTGACCAAGTTTTTAGAAATCCTAATCATGATTTTCCTAATTCTTAAGACTAACTTAGATTTCTTTCAAAAGATAAGTCAAAATATTGTCCTTTTTATAATATATATATTTTTTATTAGCAAATTTTGGTTAGTTTCTACCTATGTTAGTATGTTAGTAAAGCCTACCCCCACACTTATCTCATGCATTGTCCTCATTGTATGAATGAATGCATATATGCTGAAAAAGACGAAGGGAAGGCAGAAGTTACCTCAAGGTGGTGGTTCCGGTGGTGGTCTAATTGGGCCAAGTGTTGCTACCCAATCAAGATAATACAGTATTTCACGGAGGAACCCACCAAAATTTTTTCTTGTATAACCCACTAAAATGTATGTATGATCATTTTTTTAGCAATTTTTCCCCATCAAATTTCCATAATTCATAATTATATTCAGAGTCAATTGTGTCAACCGCCTTGTCCCAAAATGGAGTGTGAAAAGATGGAATGATTGACTGAGACGTCGTAAGTATGGGAACGAATACCGACTCAGGAAAGAAACTTAAATCAAGTAAGGGTTCAGGAGTCGGGCTAGGTTCAGGAAGTGGGTCCAAATCAATAAGCTGAAACTCAAGTCCACAATCAATTTCCCAAAATGGAATGTGACTCAATGTTGGTGATTCAAGTTCAGGAATGATAGGTGTGGGAATCAAAACTGACTCTAAAAGATTACTTAAGTCGGGTAACAAAACAGGAGTCAATAATGATTCGGGAATTTGAACTTGATCACAGATTTGAGAATCTAGGTCACATATCTCATTGATCTCAATATCATAAAAATGAGAACTTGCCAATTTATCTATGGGACTTTCAAAATTGCAAAATTGGTCAAGTTCAATATGATCATCAAAAATGGGTGATTCAATTTCATGATGAATTGGCACAGGATCCAATGTTGACTCGGGAATAGTAAAATCAGTTGGAGACACCGGAGTCATTATTGAATCAGGAAGTAAAATTGAATCACCAAGTGGGAGATCAGGATCATATTCATGCTCAAGTTCTATTTCAGGAAAGGAATAACTTGCCAAACTATCAATTGGAGTTTCGGCAAGCTCAAATGATGGTACTGAATTAGAATCTTGTTGTCCAAAGCAACGTGACTCTTCGGCTCTAAGAGAGTGGTCAGCGAAAGCAGATTTGGCTGGACGGTGAGAACGTAAAGATTGAACCATCATATCTATTTCATGATCACGAGCTAATCTAGCCTGAGTCATGGTTTTAAGCATCTTTTCATAGTCAATTGGTGCATCATTTTGTGATTGGACTTGAAAAGAGGAAGTGTAATCGTGATGAAGTTGTGAGTCGGTGGACTCATGCATCATCATGTCTAAGATTGATGGTGATTGTTACTTGGACTCCTGCATACTCATCATTTCCCGGATAGATGGTTTTCTATTCTGAATGGGTGGATCTGAGTATGAATCTTGGGAATATTGTGGACAAGGTGGATATGGAGGACAAGTTGGTTGAAAATTGGACTCGGGGGAAGCGAAACCCCATGAACTCTGTGAAGAGTTGAAAGTGGTATGAAAATTATGGTCATAAGATGGGGGGTATGGGTTATATTTATTCGGATAAGACCATTCCGGCACACTAGATTGGTTAAATTTATGATATGTCGGGTTGGTAATATTTGAAAAAGAAGATGGTGTGTAATATGGATTAAAGTTGAAAAAATTATTATATGCCATATCACACAAACACAATCAAAGAAAAACAAAACAAACAAACAAGCAAACAAAAAAGAAAAATTTCTAACCTAAGTTAGGGTAGACCTATGACCTAGACGACTCCTAACTGGTTAGACTATCCACAGGAGGTAGGGTGTAGACTTTGACCACAAGTTAATCAGCCAGGTCAGGGCAAGAGTGGTGGGGAGGTTTTCCGTCAAAGACGTTCCTTAATTAAATAACCACCAATCTTCGGGCTTTCGGCCCTCAATCTCCTTCCTAGACACTGATTTGGCAGGAGTCAAATTCCAACACTGTTCCCCCTTAGAATAATCTCCTAATTGAGTCCGAGATGTCCCTAGGGCCAACGTCTACTAATTTTTAGTTAGGCTTGGGTTAGTGAGTGAGGAGATTGTTTGTGGGCCAAGGAAGGGTGATGAAATCCCCACCTTATCTTATTTATAGGACAAGACCTTAAATCAATTTAGTGCACGTGTAAAGCAGTAGACAAATATTCACTCAAAGCAGAAAAATCAGCCAAGGGTGCTTCCTAATCTATATGCAATGCGAACGTACCTTGTCTCCAGCACTCTTCAACAGAAATTAAAAAAATTAGATAGACACGTGCCTAAAATGCAAGAGTCTAATTTTTTTTTATTTATCAACAAATAAGTTACTGTTAATTAGTTAGCAGTATGCAGGGTGATCACAGAAAATATTTAACAGAGCAGACAAATCAAATTTGCAAATTGCAGCAACCTGCAGAAAACTGAATCAGTAGTGGAACTACCCAGGCCACGAAAACGCGGCAATTGCCGCAGAAACGCGGCACTGTAGTAGGCCCTGTTGCTCTGCCTTCGAGGGCAAAGGCACAGAGTTGCTATATGTCCTTTGCTGCTATTATTATTCCTGTTCTCCAAACCTGCAAACAGAAAGAATAAAAGAATTAGTTAATATTATTTTTTTTTTAGAGAATACTTACCGTCCCTCCCCGGCAACGGCGCCAAAATTTTGATTGAGATTTACCTGCACACAAAATATAGAATATTAGATTTAGAATTAAAGATGTGCAGGTGCTCAATTCTAATCCGCGGTAGCAATGGCTATGCGGGTCGTGATCCTCAGGGAGGGACTAGCGATGGAAGCGTTTAAGTAAGTTCTCTAAAAATTTCTTTTAGTTAGTTATTAAAAGGAAAAGTTAGGTTAGAAAGAAAGTGGTAGGTTAAGAAGATGGAGAAATAGAAGCGGTATGTACAATGAGTTGGAAAACAAAGATTGGGAAGATGAGGTATTGGTGACTTAATCTACAGAAATAAAAGAAAAGAAAGAAACAATTACCTTAGTTGGGTTGAGAAAAATACGTGAAAACCTTGCATGTTCTACCTTTCTTAGGAGGCGTTCAACGCATAAACCATAGGATCGAGCTCAGTCCCCTATTCGCATTATATCATCAAGCTGGGTAAGAATGAAGTGATACGGACCTTGAGGAGGAGAACATCTCCATGAAGTATCGTTGGCACTCGCTAAGACTTGTTATACTTGTGCTTCGGAAATCACTTTATTGCTTTAATCAATGGCAGAAAAGAGGAGGGTACATCGGTGTCACGCTCAACATAGGCCTCTCTCTCTCTTAAAAAAATAGAAATTACAAAAGAAAAATAGAAACCTAACTACAAACTAGAAGAAAGCCTAAAAACCCTAACTTTTGGCCCTGTACTGCGCTGGACGACGTTCTCGGTTGCACTGCAGGGGTATTTATAGGTGCAGAAGGAAGTAGAGTCCCAGAACGACTCCTCCACGAAAGCGGTTCCCTGGACTCATCTAGATTGCCGCGAAAACGCGGCTTGGGCCGCGTTTCCGCAGCTAAAGTGTGGCGGATGGCCACGCGCTTTGGCGCGTGGCCTCCCTTGGTCCGTCCATCTGGGCGTTTCCTTCTGGAAGCTGCATCCTGACTCTTTATTTTGGGATTTCGAGATAACTTGGGAAGCAAGTTACCCTAGATCTCAAATCTTCCCATATCTTTTAAACGAATTTCATCTCTTTGCACTCTCTTTCTTTGGCTTTTATCCTCATCCTGCAAGTGTTTAGGGTTGAATAGAAGTCTATCCTTCCCTCTTCTTTGTTTTGCAACTATTGCCCTTATGTAATTGCAATTTTGACATTTAATAATTGTAACTTTTGCATTGGGCTTAAATATGGGCTTTTGGGCTTCTTTTGAGGCTTTATTTCTTTATTTTTATTTCTTAAGGCCTGCACACAATAAATCATAAAATATTAGTAAATGTGCAGAATTATATGAATAAATATGAAAATGTGATGGTAAATGTATGTATAAAAATGCACTTTTCACTACCTATCAGAAACGCCCTTGGGCACTGAAGCTGCATAAGCAACGCTATCAACACTTAGGGACAATTGATTGAGATTTTCCTGCACACAAAATATAATATATCAGATTTAAGAATTAGAGATGTGCAAGGTGCTCAATTCTATCCGCTGTAGCAATGGCTATGCGGGTCGTGATCCTCAGGGAGGGACTAGCGATGGAAGCTTGTTTAGCAAGTTATCTCTTTTTTATTTATTTTGTTATTTACAATGGTATTTACAATGAGAAGTGTGGAAGAAATTGGAAAGATGTGGAGTTGGTTATCTAAATTAAAGAAAGAAAAGAAAATTATAAACTAAAAACACATACCTACCTCTTCTGCCCTGCTTACCTTTGATCCGTTTGCAACGACTTACCTTGTCTCTGAATGCATTCAAGCATGGCGTATAGGATCTGTTCATCGCCATAGGCCATCAAGGACACTTCTTTGGCTAAGCAGTCTCGAAGCGATCAGATCTCATGGTTTGCAAGACATCAGAGGGAAAAAATAAAATAAAACAAGAATAGAAGAACAAAAATAAAACAAGAATTGAAGAACAAAAACAAACCTTGAGTTGATTCTATTAACAATGGAAGAAAAGTTTGACTTACACCGATGTCACCTCAGTACAAGCATGATCTCCTTCCTCCATGAAAGCATCCTCTACTCTCAGTTACATAAAGAATAAAAATTTACAAAAAAGAAAAATAAAAACCTAAACTACAACTAGCCTAAAAACCCTAGATTTTGCTCTGTAGTTCGCTGTACGCCCTTCTCGGTTGCTCTGCAAGGGTATTTATAGGTACAGAAGGAAGTAGAGTCCCAGTACGATTCCTCCACGAAAATAGTTGCCCAGTCTCATCCAGATTGCCGCGAAAACACGGCTTGGGCCGCATTTCCACGGCCTTAGCTGGCTTCCTGGCCACGCGCTTTCGCGCGTGGCCTCCTCTGGTCCGTCCATCTAGGTTTATCCATCTGGAAGATGTATCCTGACTCCTTATTTTGGGATTTCGGGATAACTTGGGAAGCAAGTTATCCTGAATTCAAATCTTTTATCAACGAATTTGTTATCTTTGCACTCTCTTCTTTGGCTTTTATCCTCATCCTGCAAGTATTTAGGGTTGAGTAGAAGTCTATCCTTCCCTCTTCTTTTAGTATTTGTAACTATTGCCCTTAGTAATTGCAACTTTGACATTTGATAATTGCAACTTTTGCATTGGGCTTTAAACATGGGCTTTTGGGCTTCTTTTAAGGCTTTATTCCTTTATTTTTATTACTCAAGGCCTGCACACAATAAATAATAAAATATTAGTAATAGTGCATGATTATATGAATAACTATGAAAATGTGATAGTAAATGTGATGATAAATATGCACTTTTACTACCTATCAACAATCCCTTAACTTCGCTACGAAGAGCGAATGAAGCACGCTATTGTGCTTTGACTTGGGCTTCGCGGCTATGGATGCCGCGCGTACGGTGTGGTACAGTAGCCTCGTTCGTGAGGACGAGGCTGACGGGAGGCGCTACTGATCTTGAATTGGGCGAAGGTACTATTGCCCTTGTATCTTTGTGGCTAACAACATTGTTGGAGCAGGCAGGCATCTTGCCTTTTTCTTCGCGCGAGAGATGCACTTCTTGCGTAGCTACGCCTGAGGCTTTGCCCAGAGCCTTCTGTTTTAGCCTCCACATCTGCTTTGATAAGGGAGACTTAGGTTCGCAAGGAACCTGACTAGCCACACGCGAGGCTGAGGGGTGTTGGCAGAATTATGCTCCGGGTTTCTGTTCTGAAACCTTAGTGATGGAGACCTTTCTATGCTTCCGTGCATGAAGCATTAGACCACCCCTATGAGGACTTCTTCAAAATTTTCTTGGTCGAAGTAAACGACCAGGTTTTTGAAAGTGGTGGACTTGGACTGCGGGCGTGCTTCCTTGTTGCACCAGAGAACTGCAGTAGGCTCGCAGGGAGCCTTATCTGTCTCCGCAGAGACTTGCATTGAAGATTTAGCCAGAGGGGTTCTGCCTGCACCGGCTTTCCCGAATTCAGAGATAGACCCGAAGGTCTGTTCGTCGCATTGCGACACTTGATTCTCAGCAGTAGAGAATTCAACCCCCAGCGGTGTCGCCATCTTATTTTTCATTGATTTGCAAAGGGGAAAAAACTTATAAAAAAGTGTCGAGGAGCTAAATTACAAGTAACACAAAAGATTACAAGTAGATCTCCTCTGAGATTCTGGAGAAGTGTGCCGATAGGAGTCTGGTCAACGCGCGACCACTTTGTCCCTTTGACGATGCGAGCGATGAGATTCCCTTCTCACCTGGTTCCGGGAATCGGAGAACAGAAGGTTGGTAGAACCCTCTTGTTACTTCTCAAAACCGCCTTCGCTTAGGAATTCCTTCTCGCCTGGTTCCGGAGATTCCTTGAGAAGAGGGAGGTATTAGGGTATCAGCACCCTGATTAGAGAAGCAGCTCTTTAAAAGTCTCTGAATTCAAGAGAATATATCTCTGTTCGTACGCGCGGTTCGTCCTCTTAAGAAGTTTGCCGTCTCTCTGGAGCGTATCGCCTCTGTCCTCTCCTTGTGCCCCTGGTGGGCTATTTATAGGGAGAGCAGGGGTATAATCGTCCCTTGAAAATATAGAAACAGATTGAATGATATCTGTTTAAATCTGGAAAGTAGCTTTGCTGCGAGGCTAGAATCAGCTTCTGCGAAGTTAGAAATAACAGGTCGGTTGATCCTCCTGATCTGTTTTGATCCTTTCCATATAATTGGAAGATTTTTTCTGACCCTCTTACTCGTTTTAGGAGAGTCAATAGATTATGGCAATCAACTGCCAAATTTGATCTCAGATTTGATCTTGATTGGATTTGATCTCAATCCTGATTAGATTTGATCTCATCTGGAGATTTAATTAGTCAAAGGTTGACCATAGCAGACCCGCAGTGGCGCACCCGCGTCGAGCTCACAGCGGAGCTGGAAGAAACATCTGGCGAAGTCAGAAGACTGCCCTTCAGCGGAGCTAGATAACGTCTGTGGCGAAGCTACCGAACATTCTTCTACTTCAAGCGAAGCTAACTCTTTGAGGAGTTAACTGAGCACTTCAGGCGAAGTTATAAGTTAGCTCCCTGGAGGAGCTGTGAATGGCCTTAAGGCGAAGTTGGATTATCTTAGCCTCTTAGCCGAGGCTGTCCCTTTGGGCTCATGTGATGCTAAGTGCTAGCATCTTTGACTTGCTGAGGTCTGTTTAGAGACAATCTGGCCTTACTGTCTGCTTCACTGGATAGTAGAGTCCAAGTTGCCTCCTTGTCCCTCGGAGATGGGTGAAAACTGATCGTCAGCTTATCTGTCACTTGTCTTTTGTAAATGTCAACAAGTACAGAACTGGTCGTCACCTTGTCTATCGCTTGCCTTTTATAAATGTCAACAAGTTTAGACATTGTTTGGACCAATCAGCCTATCTTTCACTTGTCTTTTGTAAATGTCAACAAGTTTAGACATTGTTCAGGCCAGTAGGAATCTTGTCTTTTTTAAAGTGTCAACAATCCTTAATAAGGTTGCAAAGTTATTGATATCCCAAATCATGTGTCTTAAGCAACCGCTATCAAGATATCACTGCTTGGAGTCTTGGTGTGTACCTACATTAAATAATAAAGTTGCTGATTTTGGTACCCATATTTTCTTGTGTCCTATAACATTAGTACTTCGAACCCAAATATGATTATTAGAAGTATTTATACGATCAAAATAAAATTTAGCTAAGTGACCCTTTCGGCCACAATAAGTACATGAATAAACTCTTTCATACATAAATGCATGATGTGTATGATGAGCATGTGAAACATGAGCATGCTTAGTGTGTGATTTAGAAGTGTGAGGATGTGTAGTATGAATATATTTTTTGAAGAATTTTTCTTGAAAAACATGGCCTTTAATTTAGCTTTATCAAATCACATGGCCTTTAATTTAGCTTTATCAAATCATATTTCTTTAAAACATTTCCCAAAGTGTTGATTTTAGTTTTTAAAGTAGAAATTTCATTTTCATCAATCATGAGAAATTTTGCTTTACATGAAATCTTGTATGCATCAAAATCTTTTTGTGTTGATAAAAGAGTAGAAGATAAATCATACTTTTCTTTAGAAAGAGTGATAATTTTATTTTGAAGAACTTCATTTTTTTGTTTTTAGATATTTTTTATTTAGAAAATTATAATTATTTGAAAGTTTTACAAATGCATCTCCTAATTCATCCATAGTTAAATCACAATCATCAAGGGATGCTTCAGAAGTTATCTTAGGTGTGTTATTATTTTCCATTAAACAAACATTCGCCGTGTCCACCTCCTATTCAGATTCACTTTCTGAATCTCATGTAGCTTTGAGAGCTTTCTTTTTAAATGACTTTTTTGATTGTTTAAGGAAGATGACTTGTTTTTGATATCTAGACATTTGGCAATGATATGTTCGGGTTTCTGATAATTGAAACGATGACTTTCTTTTCCTCCTTTCCTTACCATCGTCTCCTATTGTGATCTTTGCCTTATTGTACATCCTCCTTACATTTCTTACAAGGAGAAAAAGATCTTCATCTTCTTCTTCTTCTTCATTATCGTCGGAGATGGTGGGAATAGACTTGAAAGCAATTGTCTTCTTCTTTTGTGGTGCCGTTTCTTCAGCAGTCTTCCTCTCCATCTCATGGGTTTTAAGGTTACCGATAAGACTGATAAGCTCTATCTCTTCTTGTCGTTTAGCTCTTTTAATGTAGCGACTTTTACTTCCCATGAGAGTGGAAGTGCATGAATGACCTTCCAGACTTTTTGATCATTGTCAATGGCATCACCTAAAGAAGCAAGATCATTAGTTATTTTAGTAAATTTTGTAACCATATCATCAATGGACTCATTTTCATGCATAGTGAAGTTTTCATATTGAAAACGCAAGAGATCAATTTTAGCCCTCTTAACTTATGATGTTCCCTTATGAGTGACCACTAGGTGTGATCAAATCTCGTAGGCGGATTTGTAATGAATGACCCTAGCTATGTCGTCATCGTTCAAGGCTTGAAGCAATGCATAGTGTGTCTTTGCATTGACATCAAACTCCTTGGTGGCAATATTGGACCAAGTGTCCTCATCACCAATGGGTACACTAAAGGGTTTAGTCACCACCTTTGCAATCCGGCTTCCTAAGGATTGCGAAAATATAGTGATCTTAACCTTTCATATTGGAAAGTTAAGGCCATCAAACTTGGGAGGGGTCTTAATACCTTCGGATATTTTTACTATAGTGGATGAGAATGAATATGTCAATGGAATGATTAGCAACTAGGATCTCTCTAAGGTTGTTAAGACAAAAACTAGAGACCAAGACTCTGATACCAATTGAAATTACACCTAGAGGGGGGTGAATAGGTATATAGCTAATCAAATTAAAATTCTAAACAACATAATTGAAATAATGTAACCGATCACTCAAAACATGACTTAAGGCCGAATTTCCCGTAAAGGGCTCTAAACTTTTCCTCGTGATTACTCTAGATAAGAGTTGAGTTATTCAATTGCTATCTTGTTGAGATGAGTATTGATCAACAATAATTAATGAATGATAAACAAGTAAATAGAGACAATAAAGCAATCGCAAATAGAGAGATTTATTCTGAGGTTCGAGCCATCGCTCTACATCCCCACCTTCACCACCATGAAGGATTTCACTATCCACTATTGGATCCTCCACAAAGGGATCTTACAATAAGGAATTACAACCACTCGAAGTACATAACTCCTCAACCCAATCCTCTACACCATAAGCATCACAAAGCAAATTGAGATAACAAGCTCTGGGTCATCAAGCGTTCACAAACAGTCTTCTTTACAACTCTCTTAGAAAAACTCTACAGAGTAAAATTTAAACTTGAAGCTCAAGGATGTAAATGAGAGTGAAAAAATAGAAGAGAGAGATTTTAAGAACAAATAAACTTTGAAAAGAAAAACACAAAAGAAATCTTGAAACTTTTTCTCTTTGAAAGCAAAAACTAGATTTTCAATGAAATTTGTTGTTGTGTTCTATTCAATCCTAATGACCCTTTATATAGGTTTTAGAAAAATATTTTTAAAAAAGTTTTGTAACACCCTGTTCCTGGGATACGTACCCAGATACATGTCCCAACTTTTTCAACCGTATTATTACAATTTTCTTCCAGTATTAGTTTTTAAGTTGTGATTTCTCATGTTTTAGATATCAGATCTAGATTCTTAGTCTTAGAGTCAGTCCTGACCCGGACCGGAACCCGATACCGGCCTACCACCCGATTTGACCTTTTTTGCTAGTCCAATTTGATTGATTTCAGTTTCAAACACTGTTTTCAAATATTTTAGATTTTTCATGATTTTTGGAATTTTTCAGAATTATTTTACAAAATCTCAAAAAATCGGTGTTGGTCGGCATCGCTTACCGATTCTCAGATTTTTAATTTTCAAATGGGTTTGAATTTTCAAAAATGTCTTTCATATTACTTCTTAGAATTTTATTTTCTATCTAAATATATTTTTTGAAATTTTTCTAAATTTATCAAAATTTCACCGATTCTGGTGTAGGCCGGTACTGCTGGAAGATTCCAGGATTTTTAATTTACAATATAGATTAAAATTCTCAAATTTGATTTCACCAGGCATTTTAAAATAATATTTACTATTTTTAAAATTTTTTGGAACGTTTCTGAAATAGTCGAATTTTTGCCCTATTTAAATAATAATATTATTTACCGACAATTTCTTTTCTGGCTTTTTCCTTCTCTACTCCCCTACTTTATACTCTCAGATATTTTAATAAATTAATTATTTAATCATTAAATTTTTTTATTATTTTCTTTTTATTTTTCTTATTTTTTTTCCTTTTCCTATATTTTCTTTCCTTTCCTTTCTTTTCTTTTCTTCCCCTTTGACTTTCCCTATACCGTGCTTCCCTTCCCTGCAACCGTCGCCTACAGCCGTCTGCAGCCTCCTTCAGGGATGCAACAGTAGACCATCTTCCGCCCCATCTCATTTCATCATCACACTTCCTTCTCCTTCTCCATTAAAAACCCTTCTTTCTTCTTCCTTCTTCTTTCCATCTCTATTTCAACTCCAAACTAACTTCAACCAAAGCAAACTCACTTCACATTCACCATCGTCGCCTCCACCATCACCCCCGCCGCCCCCGCCCCCCCATAGCCGCAGGCCATCACCCCCTCACACCCCCTCTCTACTCCACCACCTCCTTTTCATTCAACCATCACTCCACCTTCAATTTTAACCAAACCCATTCCCACCACTTCCTCTTCTTCTTCAAAATTAACCATCAACTCACCACCTCCTCCACTTCCAAACCCCCAACCACCTTCTTCTCCTCCTCCTCCTCCAACTTCCCACCACCACCAATCACCACCAACCACCACCAATACCACCTCCTTCAACAACATATAACAACAACACCAACAAACAACAAACCACCCCTCCTCCCCGGGGGTCGGCCGGGCGCGTCCCCCCTCCCCAGGCAGCGCCGTCGCCGCCGCCGGTGGTGGCCGGCCACCGGCCACCTCCCCCTCCCCTCCACTTCCTTCTTTTTTTCTTTCTTCTTTCCTTCTTTATTTATTTCTTTCTTTCTTTTCTCTTTCTTTTCTATAAATAAACCCACATTTCCTCATTCCCTAAAATACCCTCCACCTCACCCCCAAATTATTTTCATATAATTACAATCAATACCCCTCCTATTTTAATTCCTATTCCTTTTCTAAAAAATACCCTATATTCTCTCTCTTTCTCCTTCCTACAACTCTCTCTCTCTCTCTCTCCTCTCTCTCCTCTCTCTTTTCCTCTCTAATATATATATATATATATATATATATATATATATATATATATATATTTATATTTTTTACTATATGTGAATGGACTAGTGGCATGCTCACTTGTATTCGCGGACTTCTCAAAATTTATCCCGGTATTTCATTCCGGTATTAGGCGAGTGCATTTCTTTGACATTTCTTGCTTTATTACCATCATTTCATATTTAATAATTATTATCTTACTTTTAATATACGATGTCTCTTTATGCAAGTTGGTATATGTTACATAAATGATTTCTAAATTTAACATGTTTTATAAATAGCTGCCGGCCGTTATTATACCTTGTCGAACTGGTATTATACCGGGTATGCCTAAATCTGCTCCTGCTTCACTCGGCTTCGCATGGCTAATAAATAAATAAATTTATTATTGTTAGAATAATGTTGTGAAGAGTTTGAATTGTTTTTACTGTTCTCCTGTACCATGTTACGTAACCAGTTGGTACCTGATATTTGATGTTGTGACTTTCACCGACATATTAGTTACTTAATCCTGACATGTATACACCTGATACTTGTCATGCTATACTTAATACTTGATATCTGACACCGGTGCTTGCCATGCTATATTTGACACTTGATATCTGACACCGACACTTGACATGTTATACTTGATATATGATTTATGACACAGTCACTCGATATTTACACTGGCACTCGGTATTTACACGAGCACTTGATATGTTATACTTGATACCTGATCCACGACACTTGATATTAGACACCGGTACTTGATATGTCATACTTGACACCTGATCCTGACACCCGGTATATGACAAACTTTCATGTGGTACAAGTACATTGACCTGACATCGTGACCCTTGACCGGACACTACCACCCCTGATACTTGTATTATATGGCATATTCATGACTATCACTTTTACGGGGACTTGGCATGATTATTATACTGTTACCAGACTTTTGGAACTCCTGGACTCTTGTATTCCTGAACCCCTGTAACAAGGAGGCTCCTGATATTATGCTCCTGACATTATACTCCTGTTAATCCTCATAATTGGATAATCATGGTTATTTGATTACTGTATGCATCTTATAGACATTAGCTTTGGGAAACATATATAATAAAGTACTCAACTTACACTGGGGTTGGAGAAACTGATAGAAATTGGTATGATGTCATATTTATAATGGTGATATTTCTGAAGTGTCGTGTGGGCCGCGTAATGATAAGTCCCCAGAAGCAGTAGCCTGAATCTGAAGTGTCGTGTGGGGCGCGTAATGATAAGTCCCCTGAAGCAGTAGCCTGTACTCCTGAGCTAGTCCCGGGCAGAGACGGGACCCACTATAAATATGAGCCATTAGATTTATCAGCTTCCAAATAATAATTCATCTTATTCATAAGTTGATGTATGTGTACCGGTAGCACATACCTAAGCGTATGATCGGATGAATAACGTAAAACAACCAAACAGTAATAATGTTAGGAACGTGCGATATTTGGTCTCTCCTTTGTTCGGGTTCTGGTATTCACATATCAGACCCGGGTAAGTTCTATAGGGTCCGAACTCTAGTATGAACTATCGGTGATGTGAGGCTCTAGTAGGGAGGTGATTGAAATATCAAACGGTACTGATTATTATTGGATAACTTAAAATGTAACACCTTTATATTTCAGTTATAGTGCTATGCCCTGAGTTGACACCTTGCTTTATGACACATGATGATTACTCCAGACACACCATAAATCTGTTACTCTTAGGGCAACTTAAGTTGTATAAACTCAGACGATGGTGACATAAGATGTGTGGTATATAGATGAGGGTTTCCTTATTTGGATTATCCCCTTGACGTATCAGTCCCGTGAATCTATAATCTGAGCTTGTACAATTAGTTTTGTCCATATTTGTATTTATCGCATGTTTAACTTATTTACCTATATACCTATGCTCTTCATACTGCCTTCTATGTATGTTTTCAGTTTCAGATTCATCGATATATATGATTTACTGTCGTTTCTTTAATTTCCCTTATGTTATTTGTTATTACTTGTACCTGCATACTTAAATTACATCACTTGATTATGTACACATGTACCTGTTATGTACGTCATTTGACTTTATTATATGTACTCGCAGGGTTGCATCTGATAACCCTGGATTCTCATGTCTAGATCCTAAAGACCGGACCTTGGTGACCTTACTGTAGCTGATCAGAGTGCGCAACAGATCCTTCTGTGACGATCGGAGCGCATTAGAAGCTTGGATTATCGCCGCAGCTCTTCCTCCCAGTTCCTCTTCTGTTTGGTTCTCGAGACCCCTCTTGTTGCTCGTGAGCATCTCTCAGTTTTGTATATCGCTTCATGTATTGTACTTTTGTATTTTTCTGGTGATGTAATATTGCTGTAATATTGTATCACTCTCCGTGATAACCATGTACTTGTACTTTTCTGTTGGAATATATATTTTCACTGTGCTTCCGCACTCTGATTCTTGCCTGTACTGATGCTTAGCGTATATATGTGAGGGTATTTTTGACCTGCGTATATAAATCACAGTGACGTCTCCTTACCCGCAGGATCAGGGCATCACAAGTTTTACCAGGTTTAAAAGGAAGAAATTGACCCTTGAAATTCAACTTTCCACGTTTTAAAAAACATTTTTAAAAATAGTCTTCAAAAATTGGTCGTTACTGCAAATCTGACAGTGTGTCGGTTGACCAGCCATTCATAAAAATTTAACCTCTGGCTCTTAGTTGACCGGTCAGTCGACCGTGTTTAATCGAGACCAAATAGGTTATAGTCGGTCAACCGCCCGGTCGACCGCAATAGGGGCCCGGTCGACCGGGAATGTGCACAACATGCACACCCCCAATTGCCAAATGTTCAGTCGATCGTTCTGGCCTATAATAGGTACGGTCGACCGCACGGTCGACTGACCTAGGCCAAAAAACTAGGTCAAGGTATTTTTGAAGATACAGAAAATTTTCAAATAATTTTTGTTTAAATTTTAAAAGAGAAGACATGCATAGCCATAAGATACATGTTCTAAACATAGATAGAAATGTTTAGAAAAATATGGAACAAGTATCAAAACCAAACATGTTAAAAATCATACTTTTAAAAATGTATATTTTTGTGTGTGTATTTCTTTGAGTCTCAAATCTATATTCTGCTATTTAACAAACTAGTTTTTTACAAGGTTCTAATCAATTACAAGAATCTTCAAGCAGGCTTCTCTGATAGTGACGTTTGAGCGATATTGAGAGCTTTGGGTTATGATCCCGTACTTGAGTATCCTTGAGCCATCAACACCTTCCTTTAGAGGAAGAACCTGTTAGATCTTTTTGAACTCTGAAATATACTCTTGAACTTGATTAGTACCAAATAACCTCATATGCTTTGTTATTATCAAAACACAAAATCGGGGATTGTAACCTTTGGGCCAACATATCTGTCATAAAATATTGGAGATATAAAATCAGTAATAATAATGATCTCATTCATAACTGGTTAATGATATCTGATGTAAAACTCTGAAAAAATAATATCACTGATATTAATAAGATCGCTATCATAATAATTCTATCTTTATAGCTAAACAACTGTAATAATGAATCATAAGTGAAGTATTGAATATCCTCGAGATCAAACTAAATCGACGAAGACCAAGATCATAACTCAATAGTAGAATATCCTCAAACAATATGGAATCTATAATGTTTCTACATCCAATCCTTGACGTCAATAAGAAATCATTAATACTCTAATAAACTAATAAGTGAGTGGATCCAGAAATCCTTATTTCTAATAGTCCAAAATAAGTTTCATCGTACACATTAAAATAAAAGGTAAGATACTCACACATCTGATCATAATCCAACCATTATCAATCCCATTTCAGTACTAATCAATATCCAATGTAAAGAGTATAATCTCAGGTCTATTCCAACTCAAATTAAGTCCATATAAAAATCTAACCATCAAAATAATATATCATTTGTCAAGTGAATCAGTAAAACCAACTTCGAGTTCAATTAATCAATAAGTCTCTCATTTCTATTAATACACTCAAATCCTCAGATTTCAACCCACATCTGAATTATCATTAATAAAAGTTTGATAATTAATTTAAATAAAATCTATCATTTATCCACAAACATGAACTAAACCAATCTCAAGATCAAGTCGATCCACAGTCTAAGATATATCACATTTATTTCTGAATCTAAAATGGTAAACGACTTCACATGAAATGATAGAACACTGATATCTCGGTGATAAAATATTGAATCCATAAACATTTAAATGTCAAGATTACATCTGATCAATTATTTATAATATATCTAAACTCTCACATGGTAAAATGATCTACGTTTAATAATCAACTGCATGACTGAAACATCCACTATTCAACTAATCCAATCTCCCCAATCAAAATATTTAATCATCAGAGCCAACTCTAAATCATAACAGCAATGATCATTTCTAAACACTAAAAATCAAATATAACTAACTAATAGTAATTCAATAATTTAACTAACTAACAAAATAGATAAAGCACACAGCAAAAACAAATACTCACATTAACTAGGTAAACAAACTGTTCAAAATAAATTAAAAGAATAAGGTGATCACTCACATGAAATGATAAAATAAAATGCACAAATTAAATAAACAAATAAGACAAACACTTACATGAAATGATACATTATAATACACCAATAAAATAACCAAATAAAATAAACTATAACTCCTGATCCTAAATGTACGTATCACAATATCAGTACTCGATACGACATACAAAGTTGATTTAACTTTTTTGATAGTCAGATTGAGCTGATTTCAGTTTCAGATATTATTTTTTAATATTTTAGATTTTTTAGAAATTTTTGGATTTTTTTCTAGATTATTTTAGAAAATCTTTGAAGTTAGTGTCGATCGGTACCAGTAATCAGTTTTAATTCTAAAATGAAGTTGAATTTCTACAATTTGCTTTCAAATTATTCTTTAAAAGTCATATGTTCTAATTTAGTATATTTTTGAAGATTTTTCTGAATTAATCAAAAATCCAGCCGAACCGGTGTCGCCCAACATCGGTGATACATTCTAGGATTTCAACTTGCAAACCATACTGAATTTCTTAAAATTGATTTCATATCCGATTTCATATTGTTTTTTCGGGTAATATGCTCTATTTTACAAAATTTTTGAAAATCGTTCTGGAATAGTCAACTTTTGACCCAATTAAATATTATTAATTAAATAATGTGAACTTCATTTCTTCTCCTCTAATCCTCCTCTTTCTTCCCCATAAGTCACCGACTTTACCAGCCTCCTTGACCACCGACTAAGTTCACTGACCTTCTCTAATCTCCCTCTAATCCATCTAATTTACTCTTAATTCGTTTCAACCCTCTTTAATCTCTCACATCTTCTCTCTCTCTTTTTAATTTTTCTTTCTCCTTCTCCCCAAAACCCAACCGGCGCGCCACCACTGCTAACCTCATGCCGGTGACCAACATCGGTCAACTTCCTCCACCTTATCCTCCTTTATCTTCTTTTTCTCTCCAACTTAATCTCCATCATCTCTCCACCATTATCACCACCTACAACCAGCCAAAACCACCACTCTTTTTTAAAATAACCACCACCTTTTCTTTCTCCTTCATCTCCTCTTCCACCCGGGCCACCACTGCTTTTGACGACCACTGGCCGCATCGTCCAATCCACCACTGTCCCACCAACAACCCACCATCACCACCTTCATCTTCTTCTTCATTCATATCTCTTCCCTTCTTACACTCTCTTTTTTCCCCTCTTTTTCTCTCTCTCTCTCTCTCCCTCTCTTCTTCTACATCTCCTCCTCCTCCTCTTGGCCAAAACCAGCACGCCGGCGGCGGCTGCGACCCAGCCGCCGTGCGCCGTAGTCCCCCTGGGCCGCCGCCTCTCTTGTTCTCTCTTCTCTCACACTCTCTCTCATATAAACCCAAACCCAATTATCCAAACCCAAAACTTGTTAAACCAAACCCATAAACCCACTAACCCATTTACTTAAGTTATGGGTTTGGGTTTTGAATCTAAACCTGACCAATTAGGAGCTCAAACCCACTTCTAAACTCAATAAAGGTAATTTTACTAAAACCCCCTATTAAACAATATTTATTACGTTCAAAATATTATAAATTATATTTTAACCAATTTTTAATAATTTTAGTATTCGGGCTATATCTGGAGCTTCCGGCGTCTGATTTGGATGATTCTCGAGTCGTTGTGATCGTAGGAAGGCGAGCTACATCCTTATAATAATTATGTGAGTATTTTTTATTTTATAAATTATATTTCATCATGTGAAATTTAATTAAGTTATTAATTTATTTAATAAATTATAATTATCAATCACTAAATCATGTGAATGGTAAATCCTGATAAATAAAAAATATGTGAGACTTGCGAAATATATTTAATAAGATAATATTTAATTACTATAATTGATTTAATATAAAAACAGACGAGTTGTTATATATGGTAATAAGTGATTATCAGATTATTAATAACGACATCCTAAAATAATAAATTAATAATTATTAAAATGTTGTGAAGAATTTGAAAATAAATAATTGTTTATAATTCCTTTATTATACCGATCACAGTAAATATGTAAAAGTAGTATACTAAATACTGATGTAACTATATATATATTGACATATGTTTCCGTTACGCCTATCACCTCGACACGATCACCGTTACACTACTGATATATGATTGAAGCGAAACCTGCACACAAAAATAAAGAATTTCAGATTTAGAATGAAGATGTGCAAGTGCTCAATTCTTACCGCTATAGCAAGTGGCTATGCGGGTCGTGATCCACAAGGAGGGTTTTGCGATAGAAGCGTTTACGTTCTTTATTGAAATCGTTATGAAAACAAAACGAAAGTTCTTCTTTGTTTAAAGAAATAAAAATGAAAGAGTTATGTGAAAGGTTAAAGTTAAAAAGAAAGCAAGAAATGGAGAAGTGGAGAAAATCAGAAAACGAAGAAAGCGATTATGTACAAATGATTATTTACAAAGAAGTGAAAAGGATGATTTAGAAGAGGTATTGTTGGTGATTTAATTTACAGAAATAAAAGAAAAGAAATAAAAACAATTGCTTACCTTCTTTTCACCAAAAGCTTACCTTGAGTCTTCAGCGACGATTTTACCTTGAAGTAGAGGCATTCAGCGCATAGCCCATAAGATTTGAGTATTGGTCTCTTCCACATTACATCATCAAGACTACTTCAAGAATGAAATGATACAGAGAGACTCACAATTCCATCGTCATGAGCTATCGGTGGCACTCGCAAAGGCAAGGCTCTTTCGATGCTTTAGACTCACTTGGAAGACAGTTGTACCAAAAAGAAAAGTAAAGTAGAGAAGAAGAAGACGAAGAAAACTAAAAAGAAGTACATACAAAGAAAGAACATCGATTCGATTTCATAACGATCAAAGAAAAGAAATAAACCTTACACCATTGTCACTTTTAGCTCAAGCTTCATTCTTATTCTTCGATGAAAGTCGATCTCCTCTGAATTACATGAGTAAAAACTAAAATTACATGAATAAGAAAAACGAAAACCTAAACTAAGAAATGAAAAACTAGTCTAAACCCTAACTCTGCATAGTCGTCCATTTTCAGCACAAAGAATGGCCTTTTATAGGCAGAAAACCCAGTAAGCAGGATCCCGGGGAGGTCGGGGGAGCAAACGCTCCCCCTACCTCCCCAACAATGCCGCAGAAACGCGGCTTTTGCCGCGTTTCGCGCTAGTTTGACCTTCTGACTTTACCTGGAGTTGGTTTCTTCGTTTGAGTTCAGATTTCTGACGAAATTGCCTTGGATTCTTGGCTTTAACCGATCGATTCTGAGAGGATTCTTCTCAACCGGTTTTCAACCTCTTGATTTTATCCTGGTTTACTGAGTGCGAATTTATTCTGATTTAATTCAGAATTTTGGTGGGATTTGGGCTCATTTCTCTTCATCTCCTTAAAGATTGGGCCTGCAAATAAATTAAACAATTAATTAGGACAATGCAGGCTTTTATTCTATAATAAGTATGGACATATGACATTAAATATGTAACATAGTGGGTTAGGATACTCGGCTCTCACCCGAGAGACCCGGGTTCATGTCCCGGCAATGGAACCGCAAAATTTGATTGCTAAAATAAATAAACAACCAATAAGTTTAAGAATGTACCGTGTAGCTTGTGGCTAACGGGTCGTGTCCACAAGGAGGGATGCGATGGAAGCTTTTCGGTGAATCTTTTTAAAACAAGGAATTGTGTTCATTTTTTAGGAAAAAGAGAATGGAAAGAAAGAGATGAATGAAAGAAAAATTGCAACTTTCAGAAAAGGTTTTGGAGAAGGTGATTTAGAAAACTTGAAAATAGTTTTGTTATTTGTAATAATAAAGAAAGTCTGGGCTCACTATCTCACTACTCAATTGTTCATTCTTCTCTTAAAAAGTTAAGTCCCTCAAATGATCATTTGCAAAACTTAGAGTTGTCTTTTAAAAAGCTTTAAGTAAAGCACATAAGATGTTAGAAGAGTTGAGTCTTTTTCTTCAAGAAATCGTAGAATCGAATGTTAAAACAGCAAGCGCGAAGAAGCAAGAATGAATTAAAAACGGTTCGAGAGATGTTCATGAAAGAGTTGTGAATTCAACCATCCAAACCCATCCTCATGTGCCTTCAAGAACACTTTCAAAAAGAAAGGCTTTTAAGTTAGGCATTCATATGAGTCATCGGGTCTTTTTCTTTTAAAAACAGAAGAAAAGAAGAACGAGAGAGTTCGATAGCAAGCCCAGAGAGAATGTTTAGTTATTCATGGCAAACGAAGAAGAAAACAAAGACATAAAGCAACCCATACCGTACTGCAAGTGGAAGAGAAATTGGCTCGACTTTTGTATTGCTGTCACTTCAACCTTCAAGTACAAGCTCTCAGTCCTCTCTCTCTCACAAGTTTTGAACTGGACTACAAATTAAAAATAAAGATTACAACTTTCGTTCTAGCTAAACAAGAGTCTAAATCCTAAGAAAATAAGTACAAAATTTACTCCTAGTCTTCTCTGCCTTTTTCTCTGCTGAAAGAGGTATTTATAGCAAAAAACCTGAAGGAGGAGATCCCGGAAAGATTAGGGGAGCAAACGCTCCCCCAACGGAGTTGGTTGTGCCGCGAAAACGCGGCTTGTGCCGCGTTTCCGCGGCCTTGGTGTGGCCAGGTGGCCACACCAAGAGGGGGGCTTCTGGTTTGAAGGGTGTCCCGTATCTCCTGCTGGTTTTCTGGTTTCTGCTCCCAACTGTTGACGAAACAGCCTTGATTCTTTGGCTTCAACCACTCGATTCATGGAGGATTTTTCTCAACCTCTTGATTTGCCAAGATTTAGCCCAAATTTCTTTACTTCGAATTTATTCTGATTTAATTCAGAATTTGGATGGGCTTTTAGGCTTGTTTCTCCTTTCTTCCTTTAAGCACTTGGGCCTACATTTAGTAAAGAAAAAGACAACTTATTAAAAGAATTTATTAGCTAACAAGTGTGGTAAAGTGACAATATAAATGCAATGTATGTGACAAATCACACCCCCACACTTATCTTTTGCTCGCCCTCGAGCAAAACATCAGTCTAACTTGAATCAATTATTAGACCACTTTCGCAGGTCACTCGATCGCACTGAGCATGTGCAACAAGCCGTTAAACCTCTAGGTTACCCCTAGAGGACGAGTTTTGTCTCGTGAGGGTTTTCAGCGGATTACACCCACAAAATCCAAAAAGAAAGAGAAAAAAGTTAGTATTTTCGAAAATCATTTTTTTTTTGAAGGGGAGAATATTTGAAGTATATTTGTGAGAGCTTAAGTAATCTATAAGTTATAGGAATATCAAATCTTTCATTCCTAAACTTAGTCTCTATTCAAAAACATGTCATCAATTAAAGTAAGGAGTCAAATTGTACTTCTAATCAGTCTATTAATTTACCCTGAGTCGTATGCACCATCGTGACTGTGAAGTTTACTAAGGGTTTTTCAACATTAACTCCTATGCCTTATATTTATTTATTTTTGGTAAAATTTATTCCTCAATTCCATTAGGCTTTCTAATCTGCCCATGTAACGAGCATTCAGTCGATGACACCCAAACCAGACAGTTTTAGGGCACCAGGTGAGAAAACACCCCTAAGGACTTAAACACTCGAGCAGATAAGGCCACAAAACCAAGGTTTTATTTATACGATGTATCCCTTTTAGGCGTGAATACTTATGCTTCATGAGGCATAAATACCCAGCTTAATCAGAGGATACACAATTTTTTTTTTAACTCATCTAATTATCTTTTGCATAAATACTAAGGCTTGCTTAGGCCAAAGCACCTAGCTAATCAATAATTAGATTTGTTTTTTTTCAATTTCTTTTTATAAGGCATAAGAGTCTCTGTTTTTAAACCCTAAGTGTGTAAGTGTATTTTGTGTGCATATGTCATCAAGGTAAATATCAAGACTAAATTACTTTCACAAATTTTCTTCCTGACCCTAAAAATCAAACAAGTTATCTTATTTTGACCAAGTGTAAGAAATCTTAATTATGATTCTCCTATTCCTTAAAATGACTTAATTTCCTACAAAAAATATATCAAAATATTGTCCACCCTTTTAAATTTTTTTTTTTTAATATCAGTCATGTTAGAACCCTCCCCCACACTTATCTCATGCATTGTCCCCAATGTATGAAAGAAATGTATAAGTGCATGAAATAAAATAAAAAAGAGGAAAGTTACCGGTACACTGGGTCAAAAAGACCCATTGCCGTTTCATTTACCGGCACCGATTCCAAGAAAGGTTTAAGGCGTTGACCATTTACCTTAAAGTCATTTCCATTCTTGGGGTCACTGATCTCAACTGCACCGTGTGGAACCACGGTTTTTACAACGAATGGCCCAGTCCATCTCGATTTCAATTTTCCTGGAAAAAGATGAAGCCTAGAATTATAGAGTAAGACTTTTTGTCCGGGGACAAAGGTTTTTCTTGCGATGTTCTTGTCATGGAAAATCTTGACTCTCTCTTTAGTGATCCTAGAATTTTCATAGGCTTCATTTCTCAACTCCTCCAATTCGAAAATTTGTAATTTCCGAAGGTCTCCGGCCTTAGTCAAGTCGAAATTCAATTGCTTGATTGCCCATAAGGCTCGGTGCTCTAACTCAACGGGCAAGTGACAAGTTTTGCCATAGACTAACCTATAAGGAGACATTCCTAGAATTGTCTTGAAAGTGGTCCTGTAGGCCCATAGAGCATCTACAAGTTTGATGGACCAATCTTTCCGGTTTTGGTTCACAGTTTTCTCCAATATAAGCTTTACTTGTCTATTTGAAACCTCAACTTGCCCACTGGTTTGAGGATGATATGGTGTGGACAACTTGTGAGTTATGGCATACTTTCGCATAAGGGCTTCAAAAAATCTATTGCAAAAGTGAGTGCCATTATCACTGATGATAGTACGAGGGGTTCCGAAGCGGGAAAAAATGTTTTCTTTCAAAAACTTGATGACAACTTTGTTATCATTAGTTTTACACGGAATGGCTTCTATCCACTTGGACACGTAATCCACAGCAACCAATATGTATTGGTTTCCAAATGAGTTAGGAAATGGACCCATAAAGTCGATGCCCCAAACATCAAAGAGTTCTATTTTTAGAATTGGGTTGAGGGGCATCATATTTCAATGTGAAATTCTTCCTACCATTTGGCATCTAGGTCACGTTTTGCAGAATTCATAAGCATCCTTGAACAGAGTGGGCCAATAAAACCCACTTTGGAGTACCTTTTCAGCAGTCTTGCGGGGACCAAAGTGTCCACCGCATGCAAGTTCGTGACAAAAGGACAGAACACTCCTAACCTCCTCATCGGGAATGCATCTCCTAATAATTTGGTCAGAACAGTACTTGAAAAGATACGGTTCCTCCCAAAAGAAATACCGGACTTGGGATAAGAACCGGTAAACATCATTTTTGGACCAATGAGACGGAGTTTGGTTTGTAACTAAGTAATTCACTATATCAGCAAACCAAGGTTCCCTAGAAATGGCTAAGAGATATTCATCAGGAAAATCCTCATTGATGCGTAATTCGTTGCATGGAGAATTAGGAATCCGTGAGAGGTGGTCAGCAAAGACATTTTCTACGCCTTTCTTGTCTCGAATCTCAAGATCAAATTCTTGAAGAAGGAGGATCCAACGAATGAGTCGGGCCTTGGCATCCTTCTTCATCATGAGGTACCTAAGCGCAGAATGATCGGTGAAAACGGTGGTTTTGGACCCTAGTAGGTAGGGACGAAACTTCTCTAAGGCAAACACTACTGCCAAGAATTCCTTCTCGGTCGTAGTGTAGTTCAGTTGTGCATCGTTGAGAGTCCTACTAGAGTAATAGATCACATGCTGCTTGTTATCAATGCGTTGTCTTAGACAGCGCCTATGGCAAAATCAGAAGCATCGCACATGATCTCAAACGGCTTAGACCAATCCGGTGCAGATATGATTGATGCAGAAATAAGCTCTCTCTTAAGCTTCTCCCAAGAATCTATGCATTCAGCATCGAAAGTGAAGGACACATCCTTAGCTAACAGATTAGTCAAGGGCCTAGCAATTTTGCTAAAATCCTTGATAAATCGTCGGTAGAAACCAGCGTGTCCTAAGAAGGATCTAATGTCCTTAACGCATTTGGGCATGGGGAGCTTAGCAATAACCTCGATTTTGGCTCTATCCACTTCAATTCCTTTCTTGGAGATTTCATGACCCAAGACAATTCCATGTTTTACCATGAAGTGGCATTTCTCCCAATTCAGTGTCAGATTTTTCTCAGCACAACGTTGGAGGACGAGTTCAAGATGGTGGAGACATTGAGTGAATGAATCTCCGTAGATGGAGAAATCATCCATGAAGATTTCTAAGAAGCGTTCTACCATATCTGAGAAAAGACTCAACATGCAACGTTGAAACGTTGCTGGGGCATTGCATAAGCCGAAGGGCATTGACGATAAGCAAATGTCCCAAATGGACATGTGAACGTAGTCTTTTCTTGGTCCTCAGGAGCGATAGGGATCTGGTTATAGCCCGAGTAACCGTCCAAGAAACAGTAATACTCGTGACCCGCCAAACGTTCAAGCATTTGATCAATGAAGGGAAGTGAAAAATGGTCCTTACGAGTTGCAGCATTTAGTTTCCTATAGTCGATGCAAACTCGGATCTTCGTGGGAAGTCGAGTTTGAACCAACTATTTGTTCTCGTTTTCCACTACGGTGAAACCAGATTTCTTTGGGACCGCGTGGACAGGACTGACCCATTGGCTATCAAAAATGGGATAAATTATCCCATTGTCTAAGAGTTTTATGATTTCAGCATGAACAGCCTCTTGCATTATAGGGTTTAACCTACGCTGTGGGTCTCTCTTGGGTGTGGCGTCTTCATTGAGATGGATGCGGTGTTGAACGATAGTTGGACTTAATCCCTTGATATCAGTCATAGTCCATCCGATGGCTTCCTTATGTTTTCTTAGAATTGCTTTCAAATCTTTTTCTTCCCCGTCATTTAAATGGGAGGCAATGATGACGGGAAAGGTCTCTTGTTCGCCTAGATAGGCGTACTTGAGATGCGCAGGTAGGGCTTTTAATTCTAAGGAAGAGGAAGGCTCACTAGAGGGACTAGTCAAATCTTTTGGCTCCGTTGTTGGTGAAATAGGGTTTGAGGCCTAATTCACAGCAGAATCTACAACTTGATCAAGATTAAAGTTGTCAGACTCTAACTCGAAGTCAATCTCCACTTCTGATTCCAATTCTTCCCCGTGTTCACTTGTCAAGTTCTCAATTAGGTTGACTTCAAATGTTTGGTCCTCGATTTCGCGGGGTTGTTTTCCTAAATTGAAGACATTGACTTCTCTAGTCATATCTCCAAAGGTTAACCTCATGACCCATTCCTACAATTAATGATGGCATTAGCAGTAGCAAGGAATGGTCGACCTAGGATAACGGGAGTTTGAGCCCTATGATTGAGTTGGACACAAGTTGTGTCCCTAGAACTATGAAATCGACAGGGTATATGAACTTTCCTACCCGAATCAGGACATCTTTAATTTCCCCTTTTGGAATTCTAACAGAACGGTCAGCCAGTTGGATGGTGACTCGAGTTGGACTAAGGTCACCCAACCTGAGTTGTTGATAAACAGAGAATGGAAGCAAGTTGATACTTGCCCCCAAGTCAAGAAGTGCACGACTAATCTCGGCTTGTCCTATTGTGCAGGCAATGGTGGGACTACCTAGATCTTTGTACTTAACAGGGATAGGACCCGAAAATAGCTCACTAATATTAGTGGCTAAGAAGACCTTTTTAGGAACATTAGTCTTTCTCTTCATGGTGCACATGTCCTTAAGAAACTTAGCATAGGAAGGAACTTGTTGGATGGCATCAAGAAGTGGCACATTTATCTTCACTTAGTTAAACATCTTGATTATCTTGTCCATGTGAGGATTTTGCTTGTTGTTTTTCAGCCTATTAGGAAATGGTACTATAGGCTGATGCACCTAGCTGGCTGACTTGTCTTTTTCAGACTCGTCAGAATTGGAAGAAATTGGATTAGATGAGGTGGAGGCTTGATTTTGGTTGTGCTGAATGGGAATGGGTGGTGTTGACACTTGGTTATCAACTCTCTTTCCTGACCTCAATGTATGGATAGCATGGTATTGATTGAATGAAGGATCCTCAGCCAAATGAGCTTGTTGAGAATTTCTCGGATTGGTGACTGGCTGACTAGGCAGGGTACCCTTTTGTCTCTCATTCTGTGGGTTGGGTAGTTGACTCATTTGAACCTCTAACCTCTGAATGGTTTGCATGAGAGAGTCTTGATTTTTCATATATCTTTCCATGTTCCTTTCAAAGTCAGTCATTCTCCTTTCTAATTGAGGATTCTGAAAGGAGGATTGTGGAGTTTGATTAGGAAAGTTCTGTTGATAATTCGGAAAATTTGGGGGATGGTTGGGAGAATTATTATGGAAATTGGAGAAGTTTGGTAGATGATTGGAAGAATTATTACCATGATGGAAGTGGCTAGCATGATTGGATCGTGAATGGTCATTGTTGTTTTGGCTCCATGAGAAATTAGGGTGATTTCTCCAGCTGGGATTGTACGTTGGAGCGTAAGGGTTATTGTTCGGCCTTGAAAAGGCCGCATTCATCGGTTCATGGTAGGATTGCTGAGCCTGAAACACTGGGCACTCCTTGAACACATGATTCATGGCTTGACAGTAAGTGCAGCCCGGGGGTGGAAATTGGTTCGGGCTGACTTGATTGACTGGACTTGATTCTTTCGTTTCTAGAGCTTCCAGTCTTCTAGCCAGGTTTGCTAACTTAGCCTCATTAGTGATGGACGATTCTATGGAATGGAGACCTCCTTTTGAAGAGATTGAGTTAGGATTCCTAGAGGTCTCACTAGCAGATTCCCATTGGATGGTCTTCTCAGCTAAATTTTCATACAAATCCTATCCTTCATCTTCATCTTTCTGCAAGAAACCCCCTTGGCACATACTTTCTAAGAGGGTTTTGGTGGAATAGTCTAAACCGTCATAGAGAATTTGGCATTGCCGCCATTTCTCTATTCCATGGTGAGGACATTGGACAAGGAGGTCCTTAAAGCGTTCAAAGTACCTCCAGAACGGTTCACTAGGCTCTTGCTTGAATTGCATGATCATCTTCCTAATGAGAGCGGTTTTATGGATAGGATAGAATTTCTTCAAGAAAACCTTGATGAAACCATCCCAAGATGTGATGGAACCGGCTGCTAAGCTGTAGAGCCACTTCTTTGCTAGGTCCTTAAGTGCGAAAGGGATAAATCTCAACCTAATAGCATCATCTACAAGGTGTGGGATTTTCATCATAAGACATACTTCCTCAAATTCTCTTATGAAGAAGTAGGCATCTTCGGACTCTAGACCATGGAACTTGGGGAGTGTGTTGATGAATTGAGGCTTGAGCTCGAAATTGTATTCACCAACCGATGGAAGTGAAATGCAAGATGGAAGTGAGGTCCTAATCGGGTAGAACCTATCCTGCAGTGATGTGGATTGAGCCATTACCGGATCAGGTCTTAGTTCAAACTTGGGTGGTGATGTGTTTCTAGTCAACCTAGATGAATTGGGGTCTCTTGACCACACTTGCATACATAAACACAATCACAGTCACAACAAGTTCAAACAACAGTCAACAATAGAAATCAACCAAGCCTAGTCTAAGGTAACCTCGACCTAGACAACTCCTAACTGGTTGATTGTCCACAAGAGGTAGATGTAGACTTTGACCACAAGCTAATCAGCCAGGTCAGGGCAAGATTGGTGGGAGGTTTTCCGTCAAAGACGTTCCTTAATTAAGTAACCACCAATCTTCGGGTTTTCGGCCCTCAATCCCCCTCCTAGACACTAATTTGGCAGGAGTCAATTTCCAACACCTTCCCTCTTTAGGATAATCTCCTAGTGAGTTCGAGATGTCCCTAAGGCCAACGTCTATCAAATTTTACTTAGGCTTAGGTTGTGCGTGCTTGGAGATGGTTTGTGGGCTAAGGAAGGGTAATGACTTCCCCACTTTATCTTGATTTGGGTTTTGCCCTTAGAATTGATTCGTGCAAAGTGTGCAAGATATAGAAAAGTAGTATTCAAAAGTAAAATCACCCAAGAATGTTTCCTAAACTATATGCTATGCATACATACCTTGTCTCCAGCTCTCTTCAACAATAAAGTAAAGGAATTGAAAAGACTCGTGCCTAGAATGCAAATGTCTAATCAATTTTTAACTTTTCAATGAATATTTTACTGTTGGCTTAAAACAGGGATGTTTGATAGTAAAACTAGCACAAATACGACATATAAAAACTAAAATTTTTGCGAGCAATATGTCCTGCAAAATAAAGTTTTTAGTAGTCCAATGAAAATTTTCAGATTTTGCAAAGCAATTTCTTGAAATTCTGTTTCCTACTTTCGAGAGTAGGGGCACAGAATTTGCAAGTCTTCTTGGCAAAGCTTGAATGCTAGATCTTGATCTTCAAGTCCCTGAAACAAACACACAAAACTTGTTAAAACAACTACACCGTTCCCTCCCCGGCAACGGCGCCAAAATTTGATTGCTAAAATAAATAAACAACCAATGAGTTTAAGAATGTACCGTGTAGCTTGTGGCTAACGGGTCGTGTCCACAAGGAGGGATGCGATGGAAGCTTTTCGGTGAATCTTTTTAAAACAAGGAATTGTGTTCGTTTTTTAGGAAAAAGAGAATGGAAAGAAAGAGATGAATGAAAGAAAAATTGCAACTTTCAGAAAAGGTTTTGGAGAAGGTGATTTAGAAAACTTGAAAATAGTTTTGTTGTTTGTAATAATAAAGAAAGTCTGGGCTCACTATCTCACTACTCAATTGTTCATTCTTCTCTTAAAAAGTTAAGTCCCTCAAATGATCATTTGCAAAACTTAGAGTTGTCTTTTAAAAAGCTTTAAGTAAAGCACATAAGATGTTAGAAGAGTTGAGTCTTTTTCTTCAAGAAATCGTAGAATCGAATGTTAAAACAGCAAGCGCGAAGAAGCAAGAATGAATTAAAAATGATTCGAGAGATGTTCATGAAAGAGTTGTGAATTCAACCATCCAAACCCATCCTCATGTGCCTTCAAGAACACTTTCAAAAAGAAAGGCTTTTAAGTTAGGCATTCATATGAGTCATCGGGTCTTTTTCTTTTAAAAACAGAAGAAAAGAAGAACGAGAGAGTTCGATAGCAAGCCCAGAGAGAATGTTTAGTTATTCATGGCAAACGAAGAAGAAAACAAAGACATAAAGCAACCCATACCGTACTGCAAGTGGAAGAGAAATTGGCTCGACTTTTGTATTGCTGTCACTTCAACCTTCAAGTACAAGCTCTCAGTCCTCTCTCTCTCACAAGTTTTGAACTGGACTACAAATTAAAAATAAAGATTACAACTTTCGTTCTAGCTAAACAAGAGTCTAAATCCTAAGAAAATACGTACAAAATTTACTCCTAGTCTTCGCTGCTTTTTTCTCTGCTGAAAGAGGTATTTATAGCAAAAAACCTGAAGGAGGAGATCCCGGAAAGATTGGGGGAGCAAACGCTCCCCCAACGGAGTTGGTTGTGCCGCGGAAACGCGGCTTGTGCCGCGTTTCCGCGGCCTTGGTGTGGCTAGGTGGCCACACCAACAGGGGGGGCTTCTGGTTTGAAGGGTGTCCCGTATCTTCTGCTGGTTTTCTGGTTTCTTCTCCCAACTGTTGACGAAACAGCCTTGATTCTTTGGCTTCAACCACTCGATTCATGGAGGATTTTTCTCAACCTCTTGATTTGCCAAGATTTAGCCCAAATTTTTTTACTTTGAATTTATTCTGATTTAATTCAGAATTTGGGTGGGCTTTGTGGCTTGTTTCTCCTTTCTTCCTTTAAGCACTTGGGCCTACATTTAGTAAAGAAAAAGACAACTTATTAAAAGAATTTATTAGCTAACAAGTGTGGTAAAGTGACAATATAAATGCAATGTATGTGACAAATCAATATACGAACACTGTTATGACATTTTCATGGACACCATTACAGATTACATATATTAGTATCATTGTACACGATATACATACACGCCTGTATAATGGGCACTGTTATTTCATATAAACATTTGATACACTTAACACTGTTATTACATGTACTAGCACCACCGGTTA
The DNA here is from genome assembly GCA_038442645.1 of Agave tequilana. Lineage (NCBI taxonomy): Eukaryota > Viridiplantae > Streptophyta > Magnoliopsida > Asparagales > Asparagaceae > Agave > Agave tequilana. The sequence goes on from JAVJIF010000050.1 coordinate 2,412,594, forward strand.
CACGAATACGCTACGCATGTATTTCATATACTTGTGTCACATTTATAGGGATAATCTACACTTGTACTGCATGTACTTATCGCATGAATTTATTTGTATACATGCTTTGATTGTTCCTGTATTCTTATTGCATGGGTCACTATTTCTGATACATGGTATTTCTGTATTTTTGTTACATGACTGTTTCTTGTTACTGATATCGGTATGATACTTCTGTTACTGGCATGAGTGTTATTGATATGCAATGTGTGAAACTAAGTGCCACGTGGATATAAACCACGGGGCAACCTCTAGAATCCCACATCTCTAGTTTCTCGTTTTCCATTATCTTGTTTTATGCTATGAACAGAGCTCATGTCCTGTTATCGTGTACATGTACCCTGCACTGTTCTTGTTCCTGATACACTGTATAGTTTAAATATAATAAATATAACTTAGGGATGGGGGAGACTTGATGGTTGATTAGATCTTATTAGGTAGATATTCTTGGATTCATATTCGCCTCACAGCAGGTGACGTAGTAGTGCTGGTTACCGCATGTATTGTATATAGCTCATTGAGCTCTAGTTTCTTGTTCCTACTCTAGCGGCTAGCCCTGGTCTCAGCAGATAAGGATTTTTTTAAGGCTGTGATTCTGTGTATGCACGGGATACACCCACCCAATTAGAGCTCCTTGACTATTGGATTTCCAATTAATATAATAAAACAGTATAAACAATAGTGACATCGTGAATACTTATTATTTGGTCACTCTCTCGTTTGGATAATGGTACCGTATGCCATGTTCAGATGGGTTCGTGATCGGTCGCTAATATTGTACATTCATTATCATATTCTCATACTTATTATAGAATAAACTCTGCTTTTTTTAATTATTGTTTAATTTATTTGCAGGCCCATTACTAAAGGAGAGGGAAGAGAAACGAGCCCAAAAGCCAATCAAATTCTGATATAAATTAGAATTAATTCGAAGTCAGTAAATCTGGACAGATCAGATCAATTCAGATTGGTTGAAAATCAGCTAAAAACATATTTCTTCAAATTAATCGTTAAAACCAACAATCAAAGGCCGTTTCGTCAAATCCAGGAGCTGAAACGAGAAATCCAGAACCTGATAAAATAATCTCTCGAAACCAGGGACCCCCACCATTTGGGTGTGGCCACCAGGCCACGCCCAGGCCACGAAAACGCAGCCAAAGCCACGTTTCTGTGGCTTTGTTGCAACAGTTGGGGGAGCGTTTGCTCCCCCTATCTTCGTACGCCCCTCCCCATTCGGTTTTGCCTATAAATACTGGATTTTTCAAAGACCATACGGAACGGCCAAGTAGAGAGTATAATTTAGGCTAATTTATAGTTGGTAACTTAGGTTTTTTATTTTCTTTCATGTAAATTTTTTTCTTTATGTAACTGAGAAGAGAGGATACTTTCATGGAGGAATAAGAGCAAGCTTGTACTGAAGGTGACACCATTGTAAGTGATCTTTTCTTCTATTATTATTTGAATTGAATCGAAGTTTCTTTTTCTTCTTTACTCATGTTTTTATTTACTTCCCTCTTCTGTGTTTGTGGATCCAAATGAAACTGATAACCTCGAAGTTGCCTTGCCCTAGCAAGTGCCGTTGATGCTTATAGTGATGGATATCCATTTCTATGATAGTGTAGCTTGCCCCTTCAATTCATAGTGTAATACGGGAATGGCCAAGATCCTATTTGTCATACTTCCCTCGTCTTTAAACAACGGTACATCATCGATACGGGTCAAAGGTAAGTAGGCGCCGAAGAGGTAAGTAAGTTTTTTAGGTTTTATTTTTCTTTCTTTTAATTTTTTAGTGTAAATCACCAACACCATAATCTTTCAAATCTTTTTCACTCTTTTTCAATTTCTTTGTATATATCTATTTCTATTTTCTCCACCTTCTCAATCTACCACTTTCTTTCTAACTTAACTGTAACTCCATTTTTTCTCTTTTCTTTTAAGAAGCTAAAAAAGAATTTTAACCATTAATTGTAGTATAAAAGAGAACTTACTAAAGAAGACTCCATCGCTAGTCCCTCCTTGTGGATCACGACCCGCATAGCTACTTGCTATAGCGGTAGAATTGAGCACCTTGCAATATTGTTATAAAAGTTCTAAAATTCTATATTTTTTTGCAGGTAAAAGCTCAATCAAATTTTGGCGCCGTTGCCGGGGAGGGACGGTTAGTTATTCTCTTTTTAGATTTACATTTTTAGTTAACTTTCTTTTTTATTCTTGGTATACAGGTTTGACAATAAGGAATTTTTGTTGCAGTGGACATATAAGTGGCCCTGTACTCTGCTCTAGAAAGCAGAGCCCAGAAGCCCTCAAATTTGCTACATTCTTGTGGCAATCTGAGTGAAGTACTAACCTGTATTTTTTGCAGGTTGGCTGAATTGCAAAGTTTAATATCTGTAGCTATCTATTTTCTTATTTGACTCACTGTACATATATTTCTAACACAACAGTAAAAGGTTGATTGTAAATTCTAAAAATCATTTAGACTTTGCATTTACGTGTCTATTTCATTACATTTTCTATTTATTGTTGAAGAGTGCTGGAGCCAAGGTATGCGTGCATAGCATTTAGTGTAAGGTCTATTCTTTTATGAAATATTGCTTGAGTGTTACTTTTTCTATATACTTGTACACTGTACTAAATTGATTTAAGGGCTTGTCCTATAAACAAGATAAGGTGGGGAAGTCATTACCCTCTCTTAGCCTACAAACAATCTCCTCACTCACTAACCCAAGCCTAACTAAAACTGAGTAGATGTTGGCCTTAGGGACATCTTGGACTCAAATAGGAGACTGACCTAAGGGGGAAGTTGATTTGAATTTGACTCTTATCAAATCGGTATCTAAGGTTGGAGATTGAGGGGCGAAACCTCGAAGGCTGGTGGTTTGGCATAATTAGGCTCGTTGCTTTAAGCATGGATACCTCATACCAATCTTGCCTCTACCCTGCCTGGCCGATTAACTTGTGGTCAGATTCAACAATATACCCCCTGTGGACAGTCTAACCAGTTAGGAGTCGTCTAGGTCTAAGGTTTACCCTAACTTAGGTTAGATTTTTTTTCTTTTTATTTGTTTTCTTATTTGTTTATTTTTCTTTGTTTGTATTTGACATTTATTGTGTGATATGACTTATAACAATAATTTTTGCAATTTTAATGGTAATCCATATTACACCCCGACCTCTTTTTCAGATATTACCAACCCAGCATATCATAACTTTAACCAACTTAGTGTGCCAGATTGGTCTTATTAAATTCAATATAACACATGGCCCCAATCTTATTACCATAATTTCTAAAATAATTTTAACTCTTCACAGAGTCAATGGGGATTCACCTCTCCCGAGTCCAATTTTCAACCAACTTGTCCTCCTTATCCATCTTGTCCATAATATTTTCAAGATTCAAACTCAGTTCCACCAGTTCAAAATAGAAAACCATCAATCCTGAAAATGAGTATGTGAGTCCAAGCAACAATCATAAAATCTGACAGATTCACAATTTCACAACAAATTCCAAAACCAAACTTCATCTTTTCAAGTCCAATCGCAACAAAATGATGAACCAATCGACTATGAAAAGATGTTTGAAGCCATGACTCAGGCTCAAATCGCTCGTAATTATGACATAGATATAATGGTCCAAACTCTCCATTCTCACCGTTTGACAATTTTTGATGTCACTAACCATTCTGTTAGAGCCAAAGAATCATGTTGTTTTGGAAAACAAGATTCCATTTCAGCACACCCATTTAAAATTGCTCAAACTCTAAATTTTGAAAACCACATTGATATTTTGGCAAGTTATCCCTTTCCTGAAATTGAACTTGAGAATGAATATGATCCTGAACCTCAACTTTATGATTCAATTCTATTTCTTGATTCAATAACGACTCCGGTGTCTTCACCCGATTTTAATCTTTTTTCGAGTCAACATTGGATCCTGTGCCAATTCATCATGAAATTTAATCGTCAATCTTTTATGATCATCATATTGAACCAGTTTCATACTTTTAAAAGTCTCATTGACAAGTTAGCAAGTTCTCATTTTTATAAAATTGAACTCAATGAGAAATGTGACCTAGATTCTCAAATTTGTAATCCAGTTCAAATTTCTAAATCAATATTGACTCCTGTTTTCTTATCCAACTTGAGTAATATTTTAGAGTCAGTTTTGATTCCCACACCCGGTCATTCTTGAACTTGAATCACTAATGTTAAGTCACATTCTGTTGTTGGAAAATAAATGTGGACTTGAGTTTCAACTTCTTGATTTGGACCCACTTCCTGAATAGATCTCGACTCCTGAATCTTTACTTGACTTAAGTCACTTTTCTAAGTCAGTATTAGTTCCCGTACTTTCTAAATCCAAGTCAATCATTTCATCTTTTCACACTCCATTTTGGTACAAGGATGTTGATAAAATTGACTCCGAAATTATTTGTGAAATTTGAAAATTAGATGGGGTAAAATTCTTAATAAAAATCATTTATATATACATCATTTTATTGGGTTATATTACAGAGGTTTCTGGTGGGTTCCTCCAAACTCCACGCAAATTCGATTGGGCCGTATTTCATGGACGAATCAGACCACCACCGGAACCACCACCTTAAGGTAATATTTTCCTTCCCTTTCCTCTTTTTCATGCATCTAGCATTAATTCATACATTGAGGACAATGCATGAGATAGGTGTGGGGGAGGGTTCTAACATAACTTAGTTTTCCTTTTTATTAGAAATAGAATTTTTAACATTTTCTTTACTTTTAAAATTTTTTGAAAATAGAAACAATATTTTGATATATTTTTTTGTAAGAAATTAAATCAATTTTAAGGAATAGGAGAATCATAATTAGGATTTCTTATACTTGATCAAAATAAGATTATTTGTTTGATTTCTAAGATTAGGAAGAAAATTTGTGAAAGTAATTTAGTCTTGATCTTTACCTTGATAATATATGCATTCTTTATACACTTACACACTTAGGGTTCAAAAATAAAGATTCTTATGTCTTATTAAAAAAAGAAAAAAAGAAAAAATCCTCCGATTAAGCTGGGTATTTTTGCCTCATAAAGCATAAGTATTCACGCCTAAACGCGATTCATATAATAAAATCCTTAATTTTGTGGCCTTATTTGCTCGAGTCCTTAAGTCCTTAGGGTGTCTTCTCACCTGGTACCCTAAGACTGTTTGGTTTAGAAGTCACCGATTAAAGGCTCGTTACATCGCCAGATTAGAAAGCCTAATAGAACTAAGAAATATAACCACCAAAAACAAAAACATAAATAAATAAGGCATAAGCGTTAGAGTTAAAGAACCCTTAGTCAAAATTTCACAGTCACAAAAGTGCATATGACTTAGGGTAAAGTAATAGACTAGATGAGAAGTATAATTTGACTCCTTACTTTGATTGATAACAAATTTTTGAATAGAGACTAAGTTTAGGAATGAAAATTTTGGTTTTTCTATAATTTATAGATTACTCAAATCTTACAATAATATTTCAAATATTTTTCTTTCAAAATGTGTTTTCAAGATACTAACATTTTTCTTTTTCTTTACGGATTTTGTGGGTATAATCCACTGAAAATCCTCACGAGACAAAACTCGTCCTCTAGGGGAAACCTAGATCTTTAACGGCTTGTTGCACATGCTTAGTATAATCGCGTGAACTCTGCTTTTTCATAATTATTGTTTAATTTATTTGCAGGCCCATTACTAAAGGAGAGGGAAGAGAAACGAGCCCAAAAGCCCATCAAATTCAGATTTAAATCAGAAATAATTTGAAGTCAGTGAATCAGGGCAGATCAGGTCGGTTCAGATCGGTTGAAAATCAGTTAAAAACATATCTCTTCAAATCAATCGGTCAAAACTAATGATCAAAGGCCGTTTCGTCAAATCCCGGAGCTGAAACGAGAAATCCAGAACCGGATAAAATAATCTCTCAAAATCAGGGACCCCCACATTTGGGTGTGGCCACCTGGCCGCTTTGTTGCAACAGTAGAGGGAGCGTTTGCTCCCCCTATCTTTGTACGCCCCTCCCCGTTGGGTTTTACCTATAAATATTAGGTTTTTTAGAGATCACGGGGAACGACAAAGCAGAGCGTAGAATTTAGGCTAATTTATTATTTGTAACTTCAGTTGTTTATTTTCTTTCATGTAATTTTTATTTTCTTTATGTAACTGAGAGGAGAGGATACTTTCATGGAGGAATGAGACTTGTACTGAAGGTGACACCGGTGTAAGTAATCTTTTCTTCCATTGTTATTTGAATCAAATCGAAGTTTCTTTTTTTTCTTTACTCTTGTTTTCGTTTACTTTCCTCTTCTGTGTTTGTGGATCCAAATGAAACCGATAGCCTCGAAGTTGCCTTGCCCTAGCAAGTGCCGTTGATGGTTTATGGTGATGGATATCTATTCTATGATAGTGTAGCTTGACCCTTCAATTCATAGTGTAATACGGGAATGGCCAAGATCCTATTTGTTATACTTCGCTCGCCTTCAAACAAAGGTACATTGTCGATACGGGTCAAAGGTAAGCAGGCGCCGAAGAGGTAAGTAAGTTTTTTAGGTTTTAGTTTTCTTTCTTTTAATTTTTTAGTGTAAATCACCAACACCACAATCTTCCAAATCTTTTTCACTCTTTTTCAATTTCTTTGTACATATCCATTTTTATTTTCTCCACCTTCTCAATCTACTACTTTCTTCCTAACTTAACTGTTACTCTATTTTTTCTCTTTGCTTTTAAGAAGCTAAAGAAGAATTTTAACCATTAATTGTAGAATAAAAGAGAACTTACTAAAGAAGTTTCCATCGCTAGTCCCTCCTTGTGGATCATGACCCGCATAGCCACTTACTATAGCGGTAGAATTGAGCACCTTGCACTATTATTATACAAGTCCTGAAATTCTGTATTTTTGTGCAGGTAAAACCTCAATTAGGTCGTCTGGAGTATAGGCTCTGGTATGAACTGCCAGTGGTATGAGATACTGGAAGAGATTGACTAAAACACCAGATAGTACTGATTATTATTGTATAAATCACATGACTTGCTCGATACATGTATATTATTGTTCATTCTTACTTGTTACAGTTCTTGATATATTATCCACCACCATGTCACATGTATACCTGACATTTCCATGTGGAGACATGCTAGTTATGTACACTTACTCTGCATTTCCTGTATCCTCTATTTTATATATACTTTGTAAATACACTGCTACTGTATAAGCACAATACTATAGCATGATTGTTCTACATACTTCATGTATACATATTCGTATTAATCATTATACCGTCATGCTACTATTTTTATTAGTATAAATAAATAAGAGAAAATTAAGACTTGATACATGTTAATTAAATAAATTGATATTGTTAGTTTATAACTAAATAATGTATCTTATTACTCGTATTCATAATAATAACATGTTAATGATATAATAGCATAAAGTTAGTTGACATATATATATATTCTTAATTGACATTGTTATAGTTTATAATCATGTATTATATAGTATTATAGAGGTAATACTGTTATAACATGCTAGATATTGATGATATTATAGTAATGATAACATGCTCGTAATATTGGTATACCGATTGCTAGAATATTTATATTGTTTCATTGTTACCCTAACATGTATTATATATTATTGTGATTATACTATTATAGTATATATTACTGCTTTTTTCATTTTACCACTCAAGGTCGCTTTCTGACGATCCTGAATTTGCATGTCCAGGTTGGAGCTCAGAAATTTTGTAGCACCTGATATTTTCTGAGATATTATCTTGAGACTGTCACCCTTTTCGATTTATATGTATCTTTATTAGTTATTTATATTCTCTTATTTATCTCTATTTTCATATCTATTTTGATCACTGACTCTTTTGTAGGTATTCTTGTACTTATTTAATACTGGAATAATTGTGTATATTGTGTTTATTCTCTGTACTGAGGCTTAGCGTACGTATGTGAGGATATGTTCGCCCTGCATATGTACGTCATCGTAGCGTTTTCTATCTGCGGGATCGGGGCTTTACATAAACTCTCTCTAACAACAATAAATAAATCATAATACAAAATTAAATACTCACATGAAATGTCACGGATCTGGGTACTGGTTCGGAAACAGGTCGGATCTACCTCCACTCGGATCCGGTTCTCCATTCACCTTGCATGTTGGTACCCTGAAACATGAATCTGAGTCTCAACAGCTATTGGGTTTGCATTACTAGATCTGATTTGAGTTTTAAAAAATAAGAGAAGAGAGAGACTGAGAGTACACAAACACACATACAAACACACAGAGTGTGTGTGTGTGAGAGAGAGTACACCGCACGCACACTTACACAACACACGCACACGCGTGAACACAACACACACTCACACACACAATACATACACAGACTCACACAAAATGAGAGAGAAGGAGAATATAACACACATACACACAGAAAGAGAGAAAGAGCTAAAGAGATGCACAGAGGCATACCCACACACACATATACACAGGAGGGGGAGATGTGCACACACATAGAGAGAGATGGAAAGAGAGAGAGAGATAGAGAGCGGGAAAGAAAGAGATGAATTACAGAGAGAAGGAGAAAGGGAAACTCACGTAGGAGAGAAGAAGAAGGAGGTGTGTGCTGCGAAGGGTATGGCAGTAGGCGCTGGTGGTGGAAGTGGCTGAGGGCGGTGGTACATGGGTGGCGCGCATGGGTCGATGGCAGGGAACAACAGTGCTGGGATGATGGAGGCGGCTTCGGTGAATAGTGGTAGTGTTGGAGATGGGTGGAGGCTCATGCGGTGGTGGTGGTGATGAAGGTGGAATCTGGGGAGTGCAGGCGAGAGATGGCTCCGGTGTCGGGCGGAGAGTGGAAGAGAGATGTTCAAGAGCTGTTGGCAAAGCTTGCGAGCGGAGGAGGTCAGAGGAGGGGAGGCTGCTACGGTTGTGGGTTTAGGGCATGATGGTGGGTTGGGTTGGCATGGAAAAGAGGGAGGAGAGTAGGTGAAGACATGCGGCGGCTACCATGGCAGGGGAGGAAGAAGATTAGATTAGGGCTAGGGTTAGGTTAAGGATTAGGATTTTGTATATATATATGTGTGTGTGTGTGTGTGTGTGTATATATATATATGTGTGTGTGTGTGTGTGTGTGTGTGTGTGTGTGTATATATATATATATATATGTATGTATATATATATATCTATATATATATATGTATGTATATATATATTTGTACCTCAGCCGTCAGCTGAGAAAGACTCTATCAGCTGGCGCAAAGTGGCCGAATTTCAACTACTGTTTTGGCTGTTGGTATCATGGTCACATTTTATATGAGGACTGTGATTATGTCGCAGTGGTTTTATGAGGACTGTTGCCATGGTCGCAATCTTTTTTAAGGACTGCTACTAAGGTCGCAGTCTTTTGCTGAAGACTGTGACCAAGGTCGCAGTCTTTTTTTGAGGGCTGCTATCATGGTCGCAGTCCTAATTACACTAAAATTATATGATTTTTTTAGACTGTGACCATGTTACAGTTGACTACGATCATGTTGTAGCAGGTTTGCAACCATATTAAAGTGACAGCTGAGAGAGTCTTTCTCAGCTGGCGGCTGAGGTACATCTCTGCGTATGTGTGTGTGATGGAGGGAAAAATTTCAGAAGCTGGGTTAAGCGTAATGGAGGCGATCAACTTGAAGATCAGGAAGACGGTGATCTTGATCAAAATCAATAGGAGGAAACACCGAAAGGAAAAAAACCTCACAAGTGGTGGAGAGACAACGGAAGATGGCCCATGGATTCAAGTCTAGCGAAGAAGCAGAGGGAACGGAGAATTTCAAGGGGGTATGCATAATGAAATAGTTACTAATGCTTCATTTCGATATGTTGGTTTCTGGGATCAATCTGACAACTAATCAATATCACTGAAATATCAACAATCTAATTGGCCAGGTTGGTAAATATCAGGTGGGAGTTTTTTTGTTCAATAGAACGTTCCTTAATTTAAGAACCACCTTTCGATTTCCTTCCTTGGTTAAACACCAATTAGACTGATATAAATCAGTCTCAATATACTGAATATCAGTATATCCCCTGTATAAAGAAATTAATTCACTTATACAGTACTTGGAGTGAGGTACGCTTAAAGTGAATCTCCTTAAGACAATTACGTCCCCCGCACATGTGCTAACGGGTTACTGGACGCTGGTCCCCAAGATACAACACTCCTTCATGATATTTGGATAGCACTACCAAATCACCGTACAGTCGAACCGTAGTTAACCAGTACCTTCACAGGATTGTTGAAGCAGCGGGACAAAGACAAATTTCGGGAGAATATTTGCCTTTACTTTGGAGGAGCACCCACTGTAGAGGAAAAAGAAAGGTTGAAGAATAATCTTTTCCGGAAGTCCCAGATTCAGATAACAATTCCATTAAAGAATCTGTTGAATTTTCTGAGCCCTCTTTCAGAACGAATTTTGTAGAATCTCTTTTGGAAGTCGCTTTGGAAACTGAGTTGCAGAATCCCTACTTGCTTTTGGAAACCGTGTTAATGATTTCCCACTTCCTGTTTGGAAGTCCCTTCAAGAATGAGAGAGAGAGGATCTCCTTCAGAAATCAGAAGGCAGATTGAGTTTTAGAGCGCTATTTATAGCGCTCCGGGAGGGGCAGTTTGGTCTGAACCCATCCAACAGTTGAAACAGTTCGGTCTGAACCGTTGCAACTGTTCGGTTCAACCGTCGCAACCGCCCAACCGCCGCGACGGTTTCAGACAGCCGTTGGCGGGGCGGTTTGGATCAGGATAGCGGAGCGGGTCCATTGGCGGTGTGGTTCGGATAGCGGAGCGGGTATGCTCGAAACCCATACTCGTGAGACCCGATTCAAAAAGAACTAGGCCGGGTAGGGACCCGAACCTAGACCCAGACCCAGACCCGAACCCGAGCCTGAGCTCGCCGGCGCTGGCCAGCCGCCGCCAGCGGCGGCGCGCGCGCATGTGTGGGCATGGTTCCCTCCCAATCGCGCGCGAAAACTCCAAGTACCCAAAGGGCACGCCCTTTATTCTCAATTTTCTCTATTTAAACACTATGAACTTCCATCCCATGGCCAATGTGGGACTAAATATCTTTAGCTACCTTTAGTCCCATTTTGGCTTTGAATTAGGCAATCTTTAGACTTGAATATCTCATTCATTCGAAGTCATAATTGAACATGTGAATATAGCACGTTCATCCCCAATGGAAGGAGAACACACTCCAACCATCATCCAATTGATTCGATCAACGGATCTCGCCATAATTCAATTCAAGAATTCACATAAATATTTTTCATATTCTAACAATCCCCCACAATGAATGGAGATTCAAGGAATTGATACACAAAGAGACCGACTCTATTGTGAAATGTACTTTATAAAAAAAAACTGCATCAGGATAGGTGAACTAGGTCTTGAACCTTCCATAGCAAAAGCTTTATCGGATTTACTGGCTAATCAGTGAACTAGGTCTTGAACTGTTAGCCGTTAGTGTAAGCCAAGTCAATAAGCTTCACACAGTGACTTTTCAAATCAACTTTGGTTCTCAGTTGTGTCCGTTTTGGCCCTGAATATTCTTGGTTTCAGAGAGTATCTTTAGGGAACAATAGCCTCTATAGAAATTCCCAAAGAGCCGACCCAACTCTGTACTCACATAGGTGATCATCCTATTAAGAGTAGTCTACTCTACTCCCTTTGTTTAGTAACAAGAGATAAGTATCATTAAAAGCGTTAAGCTTATCCTTAATCCACTTGTAGAAAAGCACTTATGTGAACCTTAGGAATGGATTGGAGTCAAGCTCCCAAGTGCTTACTTACTGAGTCAATCATAACTAGTTTTTCCTTTTGAACTTAGTCCGTGGGATCTCCAGTCGCTAAGTGAGGTTTCCATTAAGCTGACTTAGTAAGGTTAGGCTTTTAGACCCATTCCCCTTGATGCGCAGTTTATACGCTCTCCACTTAAACCTTTAGTAAGCGGATCCGCTAAATTATCTTTTGACGAGACAAAGTCAATAGAGATAATTCCATTTGAGAGCAACTGCTTCACAGTATTATGTCTATGACGAATATGTCTAGACTTACCGTTGTATATAACATTTTGTGCCCTAGATATAGCTGCTTGATTATCGCAGTGTATACATATAGCGGGCACTGGCTTTTGCCATAATGGTATATCTTTCAAAAATTGTTGAAGCCATTCTGCTTCTTCTCCAGCCTTATCTAAGGCTGAATTTCGATTCCATAGCGGAACGGGCAATACATGTTTGCTTAGAAGATTTCCAAGATACCGCTGCTCCTCCTAGAGTAAATACGTATTCGCTAGTTGATTTTGATTCCTCAGAATCTGCAATCCAATTAGCATTACTGTATCCTTAAAGTACAAGTGGATACTGTCCATATCTCAAAGCATATTCCTTGGCATGTGATACGTAACTCAATACTCATAGTAGAGCAGACCAATGTTGATCACTAGGATTACTAGTGTATCTGCTTAACTTGCTTACAGCATAAGCAATATCGGGTCTAGTACAATTCATCAAATACATTAGACTTCTGATAATCTGAGAATACTCCACCTGGCGTATTCCAGTTCCTGTATTCTTATGAAGGTGGACGTGTGGGAGAAAAGGATTTGTATTCTCCTTTATCCCTTGAATCTTTCTATCATCTTATCCACGTGTGAGATTGAGATAGACTGATTCCATCTGGTGTTCTGGTGATTTTAATTCCTAAAATTACATCAGCAACCCCCAGATCCTGTTGGCCCAGAGGCCTTCCACTCTAGTCTTGATGATGATTAACTCATGTAGTTATGTGTACTAATAATCTTGTGATTTTAGTTTCAGATCATTAATCAAGTTATTAGTAGGTGATTAGCTTCAACAAGATGATTTGGAAGCTTTCACATGTTGATTTAAGAGCCCGAGCGTCAAAGATCATATATAGCACTTGCTCGGTGGATCAAAGAGTTTTGGATCGAGTCGGCTTGGAGACGGCGCTCTACAAGAAGACTTCGGTACCATAGTTTAGTTTTGTGTTTAGATCCAAATTGTAAAGATTAGAATAGTATGATATGCTCAAGTTCACAACACACACACGTTTGATGTTTGGAATATTAGTTTTCGGTTTTTCCGTTTTTGGTTTAACCGATCTTGGTTTTCATGAATAGATAGATCAAAACAAGTTTACATGGTTTAATGTATATTAGATTTGTTCTATATACATGCATGCTTCAACTATTTAGACAAACTTAGTTTGATAGTCTATTTCATGTGTTTTATGTTTTTGTATTTTTGACAAAACATATTTTGGAATTAATGACAAAAACATGGATATATATATGTTTCATGTATATAGGATTATATCCATATACATCATGCCTAAATGTTGTTTAATATCATGTTTTTGTATTTGGATAAGTTTTGGACAAAATGTATTTTCTATTCAAAAATCCAAGTTTTAGAAAATACAAGTTTTGGATTTTGGTAAAAATTTCTATTACACAAAAATAGTTCAAAATGTTGAGATTTGTGTTAAACTTTTTAACACAAGTTTGTATTTCAATATAAAATGAGAAAACTATTTTTGTGGAATTTTAGAGATTTTATGGGAATTTTTCAAGTCTTTAAAAACCCAGTTTTTCCCTGATTTTCAGCTGCCAGGCTAGTCCGGTCGACCGTAGCGGTCGACCGACGTGCACGGATACGTGCACGCTGGCTACCCCTTTAGCCGGTCGACCGCACGGTCGACCGACTGAGGCAGGGTTGCTCTCTGTTTGTTTCGGTCGACCGCGCGGTCGACCGCCTAGAGAGCCGTTGCTCTCTGGTTCTGGGGACGGTTGACCGCACGGTCGACCGGTAGCTGCCAACGGTCAAAAATTGACCGTTGGACGGTCGACCGGGCGGTCGACCGGCAGTTCATTTTTGGCAGGATCTGCTGCCAACGACTATATTTTTCTGGGGGCTATAAATACCCCATTAATGGCCAGTTTTTCATAAGATTTTTTTGTGCGAATTTTTCCTGACTCTCTTGTGTTTTCACAGCAATCAAAAGAAGTTTTTGGGCTTTATATTGATCAATCTATTTGGTGTTTTTGCTAGGGTTTGGAAAATCAAAGAAAAGGGTTTTGGGAAAAAGAGTTTTGATTCAACTTCTATATCTTGGTTTCAGTTTTTCCTAAGGATTTTCTTTTTGATTTTGATTTCCATTCCATTGGTTTTCTCCACACTTGAGCTACATCTACTATCTTATTCTATAGGATTTTTGTGTGGGAGAGAGATTGTTTGTGGTTGTTGTTTAGACCACCAAGTTGTAAACCCTTCATTTGCTTGGCTTTGTGCCTTTCCCTCATTATGTTGAGGAGGTTGTGCATTTGGGTTGTATCCCTCAAGTTGTGAGGTGATCCTTGTGTTAATCCCTCAAGTTGTGAGGTGATTGTTTGTTGGCTTGGAGTTGTGCCTCAAGGAGGAGGTTGTGTTTGTAAGGAGAGGAGTTGGGTACTCCTTGTAATTGTTATTGCCCCAAATCCTCGGTAGAGGTTCCCTTTGTGGGAGTCCTTTGTGGACAAGCTAGTGGACTTAAAATCCTTCAAGGTGAAGGCGGGGATGTAGAGCTGGGCGCTCGAACCTCGAAACATATCTTGTTGTTTGCGCTTGATCCCTTGGCTCTTACTCTCTCTCTCTCTCTCTTTACTTTGTGCCTTGCATCATTCATATTGTTCATTCATAATTATTTGCTTGGCTTGTTTGAGTGTGCATCTCTTGTTAATTGCAATTAGTTTTTAATTTCCGCATTTAGTTGACTAGATTAGCATAATCACCTATTCACCCCCCTCTAGGTGATTTTCAATTGGTATCAGATCCTCTGCTCCTGATATTTAGGTTTAACCACCTAGGAGTGAGATCTTGGTTTGCTAATCTTCATTTGCATTTACATTTGCACACATTTAGTTTGCACTCATGGATAGCCCTCATATGTTTGACTTTTTTAGACTTGATGTTTGGAAGGCCAATATGAGTAGTCATTTGAAAAACCTAGGACATCTAGTTTATCAAGCCACTACTAATGAATCCTACCCAAATCATAGCAAGCATAAGAAGGCAAATGCATTAGCACTTAAAACACTTAGAGCATCTCTTAATGAAGATCTTTTACTGGTGTTTGATCATTATGATTCGGCTTTTGCAGTTTGGAGCATATTAACTTCTCCCTAGCTACCAAGGATCATCAACAAGTTGAGAAGATCTAGGAGAGACATGTCCGACGAGCATTGCCTCATGGTCCAAGGGAAAGACTCCCTTGAGGTACAATCGGATTCTCAACTAGATGATTGCTCTAGTTCCTATTGCGATGGTTGTTTAGAAGCTCAAACCTTAAATATGGAACTTGTCACAAAGCTTGAAAATTTTTTGGAAAAACATAATCTTTTGAAAAAGGATCATTTTGATTTAAAAGAAGAAATGAAGGATTTGTGCTCAACTTTTGAATCGGTTTTGCAAGAGAAGGAAGAGATTACCAGTGAACGTGACTCACTAAGATCTCAATTAGACCTTGCCCTAAAAGAGATTGATATTTTAAAAAGCAAAAATGATTGTGATGATGTTGTGAAAAACAATGAGGTTTTATATTCAAAATTAGATCTTGTTTTAAAAGATAACATTGTTTTGAAAAATGAAATTGATTTCATTACAAAAGAATTGGATTTAGTTTTAAAGAAAAATGAATCTTTGAAAATTGATATTGATTCTCATGTGTGCCATACTAGTGTAGCTTCTTCTTCTAGCACACCTTTTGCATGCTCCACTTTATCTTCAACTATTGAAAATGATATAAATGTTTTAAAGAAAAGTGTAGATTGTTTGGGCTCCACTTTGAGCCAATGTACTTCAAATCATACACGCTTGGAAACCTTGGTTCGTAAGAAACAAGGTCCATTTTTACATGTACACCCTCCACGGCATACACATGCTTCCCACGGTCACCACCATTACATGTATGCTCATGTGTACACTTGTACACATTGTGGTCGAAAAGGCCACCTTGCTAGATTTTGCTATGATCGTTTACATATTGAAAATTTAGCAAATAATCTTGTTTGGGTTAGAAAAGATACTAACCCCTATGGACCCAACAGAAAATGGGTACCAAAGACCACCCCTCATGTATTTGATGTAGGTGTGGGCTCTCGCATCACGTGAGAGTAGTGGTGCCTTGAAGTGGATGCGTTCCGTGCTCAAAGAAAACAATTTGGATGCATCACTTTCAAGGGGAGTTTGGTGGAGAGGACCACCATTGGTTTGGAGAACTAGAGAGGTGCCTTCATCGATTTTGGTATCAATCTCTAACTCCCGTTTATTTTTACATGCTCTCATATTATTGTTTATAGAATGTTTTGATAATTGTTGATTATCATAATTATGCCATGGTCATTAGATTAGTGACATACATGTTTAGTTATTTGAGACACCCATGGACCTATCTTTGTGTTCTCACTTTGTTTTTAAACTAATATGTATGCCCTAGATCTAATACACATGCTTACACATGATGATCATATAATTATGATTTTTGTTTTGTTTTTGATATTTAGAGTTTATTATGTTAAATGCCATGATTCTTAGATCATTGACATGCATGTATAGCTTTTGAGATCACCCATGTTTATATGGACCCATATGTTGTGTTCTCACCATTTGTTTAGCTATTATGTATATCATGATTCTAAATAGCATGTGGATTTACATAATGATCATGTTTATGATTTTCATGTTGATTTATATCTCGTTCTATGCTTAATGATTTGATTACTTGTTTAGATATTAGTTTTCATTAAGACTAGAATTTATACTTGTACATATAGTGGGACACAAATAAATCTTTATATATGTTTGTGCTTGGATGCTTATTTGTACCCATTAGATGTGCTAGTATAGTCTAGTTTTGATGATTCATGCATTCTAACTTGTATCCCCTATTTTGGACATGTTTTATGATCATGTGTTTTAACTTCATGTATATGTCTATCTTGTCCAAACTATTGATTATACATGTACATCCTGTGAGCCACGTGCCTCCATGCATATACTTTTGTGGTCTCATTATATTTAGGATATGTATGTATACTTTTTGTGTTGTCAAAACATACATATGTCTTGAATTATAAATTAGTTTTATTGAAAATTTTAGATTTTCATGTTTCATGTTTTAAAGGAATTTAAATCGAGCTTAATTGAATATTTTCATGATGATGTGTGTCTCATAACACTTGTTCACTCACTTTGTTAGTTTACTCATGATTTGCTTTCATGAGACTATGATATGGGCTTTATGGATTTTAAGTGTTTAGTGATCATGTGATTTACATGTGTTTCATGAAAAATAATTTTGTTTTATTCCTTACTTGAAGGATTTCGTACTAGTTAACAAGATTTCCCATTTAACTAGTTCGTATTCTTCTTATGGTAGAGATTTTCAAACGTACCTTATTTTCAAACCTAATTTTGAAAACCCCTACCATCCAAGGGTGGTTGGATGGGAGATCATGCTCATGTATGCCTTATAGTGAAAATTATTTTAAACTTGAACATGATTGGGAGGCTAGGTAATATGAGATATACACTTGATATTATTATTGTTTCAATTGGTATCATTGAAATTCTTTCAATTGGTATCAATATTGACATTGTTGTATACTCATATATTTTTTTTTTGTATATGTATGCTTGCACCTCAAAGAGTATCAATTTCAATTGGTATCTAATTTTCATACATATATATGTTTTTATTTGTGCTTATTATATTCATATATCTTAGAGCACAAATTTTGATCATGATAAAGCTTGTTTTATAATTACTATCTTGTTTCAATTGACTAGTTTTCAATTGGTATCCATATACAAGCTTTGCATGTTTTTATTCGGTAATTCATAAAGAGGGAGAAAAATTGTATTTCATCTTTCAATTGGTATTCGATTTCCAATCCCATACTTTATGATTGAAAATTTCAATTTGGTATCATATGTTCAAAATGAAAAATATTTACAATTGGTATCAAAATCCTTGTTTAGAAATTCAAAATTTGTTATGTTTAATTTCAATTGGTATCAAGATTGTTTTCTTATAATTGGTATAAATGTTTTTATGTTTACCTTAAATTGGTATCAAAATGCTACTTTGACATATTTTCACTTGATATCTTAATTGATAGTCACCCCTATTTGGTTTTGTTTTTGTTTTAGACAAAGGGGGAGAACATTGTCTTTACTAACCCTTTTGTTGATTCATGGTTTCGAACAAAAAGGGGGATAAAAATTTATTGATTTGGTTTTGCTTTTACCCCTTATTGATGAGTGTTTCTTTGTATTAAAAAGGGGGAGAAGATTTCGTTTTGTTTTGGTTTTTACCCCTTTATTGATGATTGACAAAAGGGGGAGAATTATTTGAGAAGTTTTATATATGCATGTTTATGTTTTGCATATATTAAGTTTAATTTAGTTTAATTTTAATTGTATCTAGAGCATGTTTTGTTTTTAAATATTTCATTAGTATCTAGAGCCATTTATTGTTTATGCATGATTATGCATTGTCATTCATTGCATATTTATATTTATTTGTTTTATGCATGAGTTAAGAGGAAGCTTCTTTGAAGCTTAACTTTGATCCATGCATATATAACTCCATGAGTTTTGTCATCATCAAAAAGGGGGAGATTGTTGGCCCAGAGGCCTTCCACTCTAGTTTTGATGATGATTAACTCATGTAGTTATGTGTACTAATAATCTTGTGATTTTAGTTTCAGATCATTAATCAAGTTATTAGTAGGTGATTAGCTTCAACAAGATGATTTGAAAGCTTTCACATGTTGATTCAAGAGCCCGAGCGTCAAAGATCATATATAGCACTTGCTCGGTGGATCAAAGAGTTTTGGATCGAGTCGGCTTGGAGACGGCGCTCTACAAGAAGACTTCGGTACCATAGTTTAGTTTTGTGTTTAGATCCAAATTGTAAAGATTAGAATAGTATGATATGCTCAAGTTCACAACACACACACGTTTGATGTTTGGAATATTGGTTTTCGGTTTTTCCGTTTTTGGTTTAACCGATCTTGGTTTTCATGAATAGATAGATCAAAACAAGTTTACATGATTTAATATATATTAGATTTGTTCTATATATATGCATGCTTCAACTATTTAGACAAACTTAGTTTGATAGTCTATTTCATGTGTTTTATGTTTTTGTATTTTTGACAAAACATATTTTGGAATTAATGACAAAAACATGGATATATATATATATGTTTCATGTATATAGGATTATATTCATATACATCATGCCTAAATGTTGTTTAATATCATGTTTTTGTATTTGGATAAGTTTTGGACAAAATGTATTTTCTATTCAAAAATCCAAGTTTTAGAAAATACAAGTTTTGGATTTTGGTAAAAATTTCTATTACACAAAAATAGTTCAAAATGTTGAGATTTGTGTTAAACTTTTAAATACAAGTTTGTATTTCAATATAAAATGAGAAAACTATTTTTGTGGAATTTTAGAGATTTTATTGGAATTTTTCCAGTCTTTAAAAACCCAGTTTTTCCCTGATTTTCAGCTGCCAGGCTAGGCCGGTCGACCGTAGCGGTCGACCGACGTGCACGGATACGTGCACGCTGGCTACCCCTTTAGCCGGTCGACCGCATGGTCAACCGACTGAGGCAGGGTTGCTCTCTGTTTGTTTCGGTCGACCGCGTGGTCGACCGCCCAGAGAGCCGTTGCTCTCTGGTTCTGGGGACGGTTGACCGCACGGTCGACCGGTAGCTGCCAACGGTCAAAAATTGACCATTGGACGGTCGACCGGGCGGTCGACCGGCAGTTCATTTTTGGCAGGATCTGCTGCAACGACTATATTTTTCTGGGGGCTATAAATACCCCATTAATGGCCAGTTTTCCATAAAATTTTTTTGTGCGAATTTTTCCTGACTCTCTTGTGTTTTCACAGCAATCAAAAGAAGTTTTTGGGCTTTATATTGATCAATCTATTTGGTGTTTTTGCTAGGGTTTGGAAAATCAAAGAAAAGAGTTTTTGGGAAAAAGAGTTTTGATTCAACTTCTATATCTTGGTTTCAGTTTTTCCCAAGGATTTTCTTTGTGATTTTGATTTCCATTCCATTGGTTTTCTCCACACTTGAGCTACATCTGCTATCTTATTCTATAGGATTTTTGTGTGAGAAAGAGATTGTTTGTGGTTGTTGTTTAGACCACCAAGTTGTAAACCCTTCATTTGCTTGGCTTTGTGCCTTTCCCTTATTGTGTTGAGGAGGTTGTGCATTTGGGTTGTATCCCTCAAGTTGTGAGGTGATCCTTGTGTTAATCCCTCAAGTTGTGAGGTGATTGTTTGTTGGCTTGGAGTTGTGCCTCAAGGAGGAGGTTGTGTTTGTAAGGAGAGGAGTTTGGTACTCCTTGTAATTGTTATTGCCCCAAATCCTCGGTGGAGGTTCCCTTTGTGGACAAGCTAGTGGACTTAAAATCCTTCTGGGTGAAGGCGGGGATGTAGAGCTGGGCGCTCGAACCTCGGAACATATCTTATTGTTTGCGCTTGATCCCTTGGCTCTTACTCTCTCTCTTTACTTTGTGCCTTGCATCTATTCATATTGTTCATTCATAATTATTTGCTTGGCTTGTTTGAGTGTGCATCTCTTGTTAATTGCAATTAGTTTTTAATTTCCGCATTTAGTTGACTAGATTAGCATAATCACCTATTCACCCCCCTCTAGGTGATTTTCAGATCCTTCATGTCAAAACTGTTGGATAACATTCTTTTAGTGGACTTAATAATTTCAATATTAGTCTCAAGTATCAACATGTCGTCTACATAAAGACAAACAATGATACATGCATTTTCAACTGTTTTAGTGTAAACACACTTATTGCATTCATTGATAGTGAATCCATCTTTGATCATGTTACTATCAAATTTCTCATGCCATTGTTTTAGAGCCTGCTTTAGACCGTATAAGGATTTTACCAATTTACACACTTCGTGTTCTTGGCCCTTGACTATAAATCCTTCAGGTTGCTCCATATATATTTCTTCATTTAATTTACCATTTAAGAATGCAGTCTTGACATCCATTTGATGGATATCTAAGTTATGCAATACTGCAATTGCAATCAACATCCGAATGGATGTTATTCTTGTTACTGGTGAATAAGTATCGAAGTAGTCAAGTCCTTCTTTTTGTCGATAACCCTTGGCTACCGATCTAGCCTTGTACTTATCGATAGATCCATCGGGTTTTAATTTTCTTTTAAAAATCCACTTACACCCAATTGGTTTACTGCCAGGAGGCAAGTTTACTAATTCCCAAGTATGATTACTTAGTATAGATTCTATTTCGCTATTTATAGCTTCTTTCCATATTTGTGCTTCTAGGGTTGACATACCCTCTTAAAATATTTGAGGCTCGCTTTCAATAGCGTACGCTCTAGATCTCTGACTTCTTCTTGGTTCAATTTTCACGTTAACAATCGGTTCCTCGGGGCTTTCGTCCCTGAACGCCATCTCATGTGTTCTTTTCCCAGAAGTCTTATCTGTTTTCTGTTTATATGGAAAAATATCTTCAAAGAACACAGCATCTCTAGATTCGATAATTATGTTTACATGAATATCTGGTATCTCTGATTTATGAACCAGAAATCTGTAGGCACTACTATTCAAGGTATAGCCTATGAATATGCAGTCTATAATTTTTGCTCCCAACTTAGTCTTTTTAGATAATGGTGCTAGCACCTTTGCAAGGCACCCCACATTTTAAGGTAATGGTAGGAAGGTGTCCTTCCATGCCATAACTCGAAGGGTATAAGACCAAGTTTCTTGTGGGGTACTCTATTTAGGATATAATTTGCAGTTAATAGAGCTTTCCCCCACAAGTTTTGCGGAGCTCCAGAACTTACGGGCATGGAATTGAATCTCCTTCAAAGTTCTGTTCTTCCGTTCAGCAATTCTATTTTGCTGAGGAGTATATGGTGCTGTTTTTTGATGGATTATACCAAATTTAGCACATAACTCACTAAAATCATTTGATTCATATTCTCCACCTCTATCGGATTTTAGAATCTTGATATTCTTGTTGAGTTGATTCTCAACTTCGGCGTTATATGTTATAAATATATTTATTGCCTCATCCTTACTGTTTAAAAGATACACATAACAGTATCTTGTACAGTCATCAATAAAAGTAATAAAATATTTTTTACCGCCCCTAGTTGGCATAAACTTCAAGTCACACAGATCGATATGAATGAACCCTAAAGGTTCTGTATTTCGATCAATTGAGTGAAATGAATTTTTCGCTAACTTGACCTCAATACCAATCTCACACTTGTGAATTTCTTTCAAGTTGAGTTCAGGAATATATCCTATATTAGACAAGTTCTTTAAAGACTTGTAATTTATATGTCCTAATCTAGCATGCCATAAAATAGGAGACTCAAGCAAATAAATAAAAGATTTTCCTTTATTTATAAGCTTCGGGTACAAATACACAGACTTTTTATCTACCACTACAACATTAGCTTTAAAAAGTCTATCAACACCCTTTCCCACATACATCCCTCCCTTAGTAAGTATTCAAAAACCATTCTAAATCCTTTCTTACTATGTATTGATCCAGAGATCAGATTCTTGCAGATATCTGGAACATGCAGCACATCGTTCAGAGTAAGCTCTTTACCAGATGTCCACTTCAGGATGACCTTACCTTTTCCTTTAACCTTTGAGACGACTGAGTTTCCTATGAATAGTTTCTCATCTTGCTCTAATTTTTGATATTTAGAGAATAATAATTTCTCAGAGCAGATGTGCCGAGTAGCCCCTGTGTCTACGCACCAATCCTTATTATTGATTGTCAGATTTACCTCTAACACCACAGCTGAAAGGCTTGGCGACGCATGGTCGGTCAGGTTTTCCTGTGGATGGCACTTCTTATTCTTTTTGAGACGGCTGCGACATTCATTCGCCTTATGCCCTTCTTTGTTGCAGATGTAGCAGGTTCCCTTGAAGCGCATGTTCTTACTTCTTGGACCTTGCCTTTGTATCCCTGGGAAGTCTTCTTCTACTTTAAGCCTTTGGAAGTAGACGCTTTCCCCTTTGAGTCTTCGATCACATTGGGTTTGGCTTCGTAGGAGTTCTTACTGCTCCTTTTCTCGGACTTTCGGTTGTCCTCCTCGATTCGAAGCCTCACAATGAGATCTTCCAACTTCAGCTCCTTTCGCTTGTGCTTCAGATAGTTCTTGAAATCTCTCCACGCAGGTGGCAGTTTCTCCACGATAGTAGTAACCTGAAAGGTTTCAGGTAGAATCATACCTTCGGCTTCTATCTTATGTAAGATAAGTTGGAACTCTTGCACCTGACTGATTACAGTCTTACTGTCCACCATTTTGTACTCCAGAAATCGTCCTACGACGAACTTCTTTGTACCAGCATCCTCAGTCTTGTACTTCTTGTCAAGACTGGCCCATAACTTCTTTGCCCTTATGATAGGACTGTAGACATTGTAAAGAGAGTCATCCAGTCCATTTAAAACATAATTTCGGCAAAGGAAGTCACTTTGAGTCAATACATCGACTGCAAGGACTGAGTCCCAATCAGTTCCGGGTTCTGGTGGATCTTCTTGTAGGAATTTGGCCAGATGAAGAGTGGTCAAGTAGAGAGCATCTTCTGTTGCCACCTCTTGAATTCTGCACCGTCAAATTTTCCTGGCTTCTCCGGCTTCGGGTTAGGAAGTGGAGTAGGCATCAAAGCTTGTAGCTGCATGTTTAGTGCCTTGCTAGAGCTATCTTGATTAATCTCAGACATTTTTCTGCAAGTTCAAACAGAACAGAAGTAAGAAACTTCAATACGTAATTGTCTTAAGATTGTTGGTTTCTGGGATCAATCTGATAACTAATCAATATCACTGAAATATCAACAATCTAATTGACCAGGTCGGTAAATATTAGGTGGGAGGTTTTCCATTCAATAGAACGTTCCTTAATTTAAGAACTACCTTTCGATTTCCTTCCTTGGTTAAACACCAATTAGACTGATATAAATCAGTCTCAATATACTGAATATCAGTATATCCCCTGTATAAAGAAATTAATTCACTTATACAGTACTTGGAATGAGGTACGCTTAAAGCGAATCTCCTTAGGACAATTACGTCCCCCGCACCGGTGCTAGCGGGTTACTAGACGCTGGTCTCCCAAGATACAACACTCCTTCACGGTATTTGGATAGCACTACCAAATCATCGTACGGTCAAACCGTAGTTAACCAGTACCTTCACAGGATTGTTGAAGCAGCGGGACAAAGACAAATTTCGGGAGAATATTAGCCTTTATTTTGGAGGAGCACCCATGTAGAGGAAAAAGGAAGGTTGAAGAATAATCTTCTTCGGAAGTCCCAGATTCAGACAACAATTCTATTAAAGAATCTATTGAATTTTCTTAGCTCTCTTTCAGAACGAATTTTGCAGAATCTCTTTTGGAAGTCACTTTGAAAACTGAGTTGCAGAATCCCTACTTGCTTTCGAAAACCGTGTTAATGATTTCCCACTTCTTGTTTGGAAGTCCCTTCAAGAATGAGAGAGAGAAGATCTCCTTCAGAAATCAGAAGGCATATTGAGTTTTTGTGTGTTTTAGAATGAGAAAACGGAGCCCTATTTATAGCGCTCCGGGAGGGGCAGTTTGGTCCGAACCCATCCAACAGTTGCAACAGTTCGGTCTGAACCGTTGCAACTATTCGGTTCAACAGTCGCAACCGTCCAATGACTGAACCGTTACAACTGTTCGGTTCAACCGTCGCAACCGTCCAACCGCCGTGACGGTTTACAGACAGCCGTTGGCGGGGCGGTTTGAATCCGGATAGCGGAGCGGGTATGCTCGCAACCCATACTCGTGAGACCCGATTCAAAAAGAACTAGGCCGGGTAGGGAACCCGAACCTGAACCCAGACCCGTGCCTGTGCCCGTGCCCGGCCGCCGCGCGCCGGGCGGCGTGCGCGCATGTGCGGGCATTGTTCCCTCCCAATGGCACGCGAAAACTCCAAGTACCCAAAGGGCACGCTCTTTGTTCTCAATTTTCTCTATTTAAACACTACGAACTTTCATTCCATAGCCAATGTGAGAGTAAATACCTTTTGCTACCTTTAGTCTCATTTTGGCTTTGAATTAGACAATTTTTAGTTTGAATATCTCATTCATTCGAAGTCGGAATTGAACATGTGAATATTACGTTCATCCCCAATGGAAGGAGAACACACTCCAACCATCATCCAATTGATTCGATCAACGGATCTCGCCGTAATTTAATTCAAAGATTCACATAAATATTCTTCATATTCCAACACGGTATGCCTTTGGCCCTGGTGCCCCTCAACTGAAGGGGGATTTAGAAATAGTGCTGGTGAGGGATCTAAGCTGCGTGCGGCAAATCCAATCCAGCCTTATTTCAAATCAAAGGGGGAATCGAAGAAAATTGCCTCAAAAACTGAAGGTATGCAACCAATTTACATTTGTACCTGGTTCAGCTGCATCCTCTTGGAAAGATGTCTGTGTGCTGGGTAGGAAACTTGACGATAGTTGTAAGCTCTCTTATGTTCAATCGATTAAAACTGTTAATGAAAAGTTTGTTGCCAAGATTGCTAAGTCTGAGATAGCACAAAATGCTAGTAGATGGGAAAATACGCTGGTGGGATATGTGTTAGGAGACAAGCTTTTTATATGCACCTTAAAACATATGTCATGCGCTTGTGGAAGCCTAATTGTTCTCTAGAAATTTACTCAAGAGATAATGGATATTTTTTCTTTAAATTTGGTAGCAAAGAAGAGTGTGGTAGGATTTTGCAAACGGGGCCATGGTTGTTTGATGGTAGATTGATTATCTTGAAACAATGGACACCTGAGATTGGTTTAAAGAAAGATTTGTTGACTTCGGTACCAGTCTGGATTCGTTTTCCAAGTCTTCACCATAATCTTTGGTCTCAGAACATTCTGAGTAAGCTTGTAAGCTTAGTTGGGGTTCCTCTTTTCATGGACAAAGCCACTACTACACTTCAAAGAATAGCTTATGCCAGGTGTTTTGTTGAGATATCTGCAAGTGACCCTCTGACAAACTTTGTCTGGTTAGATATTGAAGGAGAAGAAAAGGTCAAAATTGATGTAGAATATGAATGGGTTCCCCCTCTATGTTTAAAATGTAACTGTATTGGGCATATTGATACTCAATGTCCCACAAAGGAGGTATGGAAGGTGATTGGCAAAAAGCATGCACAAATATAAGTAAAGGAGTGTGGGTCAATGTTACTGTTTTTGCGATTCTTCCGTAGTAGCAAAGTAACTCTATAGGTCGTATCCACAAGGAGGGAGAGCGATGGAAGTTTTGATGCAGCTTCGTTGTTCAAAGTAAAGAGAAAGATCTTTGTTTCAAATAAAGAATTGAAATGAAAACAAGTATTGTTTCAAGAATTGTTTGAATTGGTTTGTAAAAGTAGATTTTCTTAATGGTAAAATCACATGGCTAACTTTCTACTAAGT
Organism: Agave tequilana; assembly: GCA_038442645.1. Classification (NCBI taxonomy): domain Eukaryota; kingdom Viridiplantae; phylum Streptophyta; class Magnoliopsida; order Asparagales; family Asparagaceae; genus Agave; species Agave tequilana. The sequence continues at coordinate 2,439,240 of JAVJIF010000050.1, forward strand.
GCTCCCACTAATCTCTAACTTCTTGAAGATGTAGCCTCACGATGGATCATAAGCAAGCATAGCCCTTATGCATAGGAACTATTCATGTGAAAATCGAGTGAAAGTTCTTCCTTTAACTTAGCTTTACACGACAAAAACTTGAACATTCCCTTATCAAGATCCAATAAAAGGCGAGAATAAGGGAAGAAACAAGTGCACTAATGGTATCGACAAAGTTAGAAGGAATATCTCTAAGTTACAAAAGCAAGTAAAGTTTACAATTCATATATCATCAAAAACCCGTTAAGCATGAAATATAAGAAAGAGAATACTTGTGAGTAAGATAGAGTTAGAACCCTCATTTTAAGATATTATAGCTCTCGTTCGTACAAGACTTGTTTGACACTATTGACTCATTTAGATTTATCAATCAAGTTGTTAGAGATTAGTGAGTTAGTAGTTAGTTAGTCATGCAATAAGAGAGTTAGTTAGACATGATAATAAAAGAAACAATAAGAGAGAAGAAGTGAAGAGAAAGAGTGTTACACTAAAACAAAGAGATAGAAGCAAATGAAAATAACAGGTAAATGGAAAGAAGAAAGAGAAGTAATTACTTGTATAAGCTTGTTACCCTTCAAATACAACTTTTATACACTCTCTCTTTCACCTTAATGGCTAAACTAAAACTAGAAGAAGAAGGAAACAGAACAACTACAACTCCAAAAAATAAGATAACAACTCTTAAATCTAGATATCTCCCTGAAGAACCCCCAAGAGGGGTATTTATAGGCACCAGGGGAAAGGGGCCCAGGGGAGCAATCCCTGGCCCGAGGCACTGGCGCGGCCGCGCCAGTACCGCCGCGGAAACGCGGCTTCTGGCCACGTTTCCGCGGCTGTACCAGGGTGGCGTGTACATTGCCGCCTGCTGTGCGCGGTCGTGTCGGTCCCCTATCAGATGTAATCTCCGGATTTCTGATTTGAGTCCTCAGGTCTGACAAAATCTTCACCTAAAGTCAATGACTACTTTGTAAGTTTTTAATCACCCATTAGTTAGTGATTTAGGTCTTCTTCTTCGTTGCACACCACAGATCTAGGATCACACAAGCAAATCATTATTAGCAGTATTTTATATAAGATAATTGTGCAGATGTGATAAAAATTATGCAATATTAGAGACTAATCAGAAGGCTAAGGTGCCTACTTCAGTAACAAATCCAGATGAAGAAGAGAGAACTGTTAGGCAAAATGCAGGCAATGACGTGCTGGAGAAGTCTGTTGAGTGTGGTGGTGGCCAGGAACCTCACCAAGCTACTCTTAGTTCATACCCATGCTCTGGCTCCAACTCTGTTCAGACCTCTGAGAATTTGGAGCATGTTCCTGGTCTATTACCTGGACACGGTCCCATCAATAGTGAAGCAACACCCCCAAGCCTTGGATCTATTTTTGGTATCTCAAGTGCTATGTCAAAGGTGATGGATGAGAAGGATGTTTCTGATGCAGAAAAGGGAACATGCATAACATATGTTACTGCAGATATAGAGAATCCCACTAATACAACACTAAATGGTGCAATTATTTCAGCACAAGCAAAAATGTCTCGATGCAGGGGTGATGCTGATACTCAAAATATCACCATTGGGTTGGGGAGTGAGTGCCCTCTTCCTGCTCAAGTTACTTTCATAAATCCAGAATGGATGGTGGAAATGAAGGCTTGTGTCATCCATGCAAAGGAAGCTAAGGCCTCAAAAGATAAGAAGTCTGATCATGCTCTTATTGATGTCCCTAAGAGGAGTTTGAGAAACAACAATGGGAGCCTAAATCTATCATAATGTCAATACTTGTTTGGAATGTTCGAGGCTGAAATAAGGTGGTGAGAAGAAGGGAATGTTATAAATCACATCCAGAAATTATCCCCCTCTGTAGTAGCCTTGTTGGAGACCAAAGTCAAGGAGCAATTACCCAATAGGGTTTTGTCTTGTATCCCTAAAGGGCAGGCTTATTGCAATAACTACTTCCTATAGTAATGGAGGAAGAATTTGGGTGTGTTGGGACAAAGATGTATGGACATGTGCTGAAATTGCTAAATTAGAACAGCATATCACAATATCTGTTGATAATAAATGTCGTTTAAAGGGTGTTATATCATTTGTATATGGAGAGAACTGGCAATCAAGAAGGAAAGCTTTAGGGGCTGAACTAAGCAATATTTCAGTAGCTCATAATTAGAACCCTTGGATGCTTGTTAGTAATTTCAATGTTGCTAGATATAGTGATGAGAAAGTTAGAGGGAGAGCTCTCTCTATACAGCAACTTCAAGATTTCAATGACTTCATTGACCTATGTGCATTGTCTGATATTAAACATATTGGAGGTAAATGGTCCTGGCATAATAAAGCAACTGGGACTAAGAGGATTATAGGGAGGTTGGATAGAGTCTTGTGCAACACCGCTTGGATAAATGATTTTTCTAGATATTATTATGAATATCTCTCACACTCATTGAGTGATTACTCCCCAATCATTATGCATTTGTTGGAAAAGCAGCAGGCTGGTAGGAAGCCCATTTCAGATTTTCCCACTATTGGATGGAATGTGAAGGTTACAAAAACGTTGTCAATGCTGCATGGAATACCTCTATTGAAGGATATCCATTGTACAGGCTCATATGCAAGCTAAAACTAGTCAAGGGGTCCTAAAAGCATGGAGCAAACAAGTAAATGTTAATAATCCTCAACAGAAAATTTCTGACAATAGAAAGCGGTTGGCAGATACACATAGAATCGTCAACATTAATCCCATGAATTCTCATGTACACAAGGAAGAAAAAGAGTTAACTCGGCAGCTGAATTACTGGCTCATATTGGAAGAGAGTCAATTAAGGCAAAAGCGTAGGGTGCACTGGTTATCTTTGGGGGATAAAAATACTAAATTTTTTCATGCAATGGTCAAAACAAGAAATTCAAAAAAATCAGGTTAATCATTTGATAGCTGCAAATGGAGCTTATCTTACAGAGTTGTCTGAAATCTGGCAGGCTGCTCAGTGTATTTTCAAGACCTTTTCTCGCATGACAACTATTGGAATGTCTTCCCCCAGCTTGCTGTCAAAAGAAAACTCACCTCTGCAGCTAGCAGTTGGCTCACAAGGCCAGTGTCAAGGGGGGAAGTTAAGAGTGCTGTTTTTCAATTACATGCAGAGAAAGCTCCAGGCTCTGATGGATTCACAGCGGGATTCTTTCAGAGAAATTGGAGTGTGGTTGGGGAGGATTTGAAGCTATCATCTCCTTTGTTTCTGGCAGACTGATTCAGGAACTAAATCACACATTCATCTCACTGGTGTCTAAGAGTTTTGATGCCATTCATTTGTGTGACTTTAGGCCTATTTCATGTTGCAATACTCTTTATAAATTCATTACTAAAATGTTGGCTAACAGACTCTAGCAAGCATGGTTCAAAGTCTCGGTCTCGGCCGCCGACTCGGCCGGCACCGAGACGGATCGGTCTCGGCGACTCGGATCGGACTCGGGCGATACGCAAAAAACGCTACATAGAGCGCCAAAAAAATTATGAAAAAATCATGACAAATCATAAAAAAATGTAAACATCCAAATTCATGCATCACATATTCAAAACATATCACCTAACACTCAAAACATAACGTGAAAGAATAAATACAAGCGTCGTCGGTAGAAAAATATCAAAATACATGCATAATATAGTAAATTGCACAAAATAATTCATAAGTACCTGCTAATATAGTCATTTCCACATTGAATTACGAGGAGGCTCCAAATCATCATTATCATCTGGCCCGCGATAAGTATAGAAACCAGACATATAGTTTCCATAAGGATAATGATATGTTTGTAGGTGAGATCCTGTAGGCTGAGATGATTGGCCAGAGGATCCACTATCAGAGTAATATGGCGGTAGGGGTTGTGCAATATCAGCTCCATGGTGATAATACCCAAAACCTCGATATTCAGTGCTGCTAGTAGAGTAATCACCAGTGCTAGAATAATCAGTGCCAGAATATTGGCCAGATGTCAAACCCAACCCATGTAAATGACCTTCAAGACTATGATGACCATGTGAGTAGTAATCATGTCCACTCGAATAATCATCGCTAGAACTGAATTCGATCAACCGATCCAAATGCCTACGCTGCTGTGAAATCCCCGCCCGGCCTCCATGATCTGTATCTTGTGTGGCATAATATTGTGAATCCCATGTTAAAGCATCATCTCGTTGGCTTCCACCAACACCATGAGTCTCTTCAACATTACCACCATCACCACCATCACTGCCGCCATCACCCTCACCACCATCACCCTCACCACCATCATCGCCACCACCATCACCGCTGTCATCATCACCGCCATCACCATCATCACCGCCACTTTCGTCAGTATGACGAATACCTTCATCTAACCAACCTAAGTCATCTGGTGGTAACATCGGCTGTTCTCCCTCACGAATCCACTCATCTAAAATATCATCATCATTGAAAATATTGTTCAGATCAATTGGGTTGTAATAATCATCAGTGTCGCTTTTGCATGTCAAGTTTCTTACTCGCAACCGCATATTGTAATGCACATATACTAGTTTATGCAACTTTTTCATTGCCAACCGGTTGCGCAGTTTTGTATGAATTAGCGACCACGTGCTTCAATTTCTTTCACAACCCGATGAAGAACATGTTTGGCTTAAGACTTTGATGGCAATTTTCTGCAGATTGGGAGCTTCTTCGCCATAATTAATCCACCAATCAGTTGGAAGAGATTGTTGCACTGCTCTTCTAGTTTGTGAGCTTCCAAATTCTCCAACTCCATCCACAAATAATTTTATCTGTGAGAATACACATCACAAGTGTTAATATTTGCATAACATTATATCGATGAAATAAATAAATTATTATTACCTCATTAATAGCTCTTGCTTGTTTAGTCAAATCTGGCTCCAATTTTAATGACCTCCTTTAATCCATATCTCACTTCTGGATGTGTAGAAAAGTTTTTTGAATATTGGAGTGCTGGATTTAAAAAATATGCTGCAATAATGTAAGCAAACGATTGTTATGATATGATAGTTTCAATTTCTAGTCAACAAATATGATTTCTAGGCAAATGAATTACCAGCAGCATGCAAGTGTCTATGCAATTGTCCCTCCCATCTTCTATCAATGATGTCCCAGTACTTCTTCCAGTTCTTATTTGAGGCCTTTATAGCCAATTTTGCTCTATCCGTAGCTTCATATATAATAGATAGTGTAGGTTTCTTGTCCTGGTCCACTATCTTCAAGACTCTAACAAGAGGATCCATAATGTTTTGGACCTCTCTTGCCTTCTTCCAAAACCGGTCAGTCAGAATGAGATTAGCAACCTTATCTCGCACACTCTTCTACTCCTTTTCTTGTTGAATTCACGCCATTCTGTAGTCGTGCACATTCTTTTCAAATCTTTCTCATAGCGAATAAGGCTTTCAATAGAAATAAACTCGGTGGCAAACCGTGTTATACCTGGTCTCAACAAATCTCTATCTTTGGTATATAGCTTTATTAAATTCACCACTTTGAGGCTATTGTAAATGAATGATGTGATCACCTTAGCATCATCCAATGTCTCCTTGACTGATTTCAAAGAGCCAATATCTTCAAGCATCAAATCAATGCAATGTGCTGCACAGGGAGACCAAAACAAATATTTTCTCTTCTCCATCAACATGTGATCAGCTGCTTTGAAACTTGCCTCATTATCTGTGACAACCTGCACGATATTTTCTTCGCCAACTTCATCAACAACTTTATCCATTAGCGAGAATATATACTCAGCAGTCTTAGAGATATTAGTGGTATTAACAGAAGTATGGTAGATCATGCTTCTATCACAATAAATCATGAAATTAACAATAGGCTTTCTATTATGAGAACTCCATCCATCACACATGATCGTGCAACCATACTGCGGCCATTTTGTTTTTATTGAAGCAATATATACTCCAATTTCTTTCACTTCCTCCTCTAAATAGAGATTGCCAATCTGGTACCCTGTAGGGCCTTTTACACCTGGACCTGCCTCCGCAATAGTATTAATCATGGCTTGGTAGTAAGGACCACTATCAGCTGCATTGAATGGTATTGCATTGTAGTGAAAGAACTTCGCCACGGATTTCCCAACTTTTTTCATATTCTCAGTTGAGAACATGCTTTTGATTGATTTCTGTTTTGTTGGGAACATGTAAGGATCAATACCACGAGCTGGAATTTCAGCTTCTCTCATAGTCATACTCCGACGCAATCCACGGTTACTCCCTGATCCTGAAGGCTGTGAACTACTGCCACCAATATCAACTCCTTCTGCCGATCTCCAAGCCATTTCACGACTTTCTTTCATGGCTTGTTTCAGTTGTCTTCTTTCAACTCCTTCTAAACCACCAACTTCTTCAATTTCATTATCAGAATCTTCTTCGATCACCTCATAGAAATCTTCCTTACTTAAAGATCTCATAAGTCGGTCTTTTTTAGATTTAATGGCCGCTCTTTCTTTGCTACCTTCAGAAAGATGTCTCATTATTTGAGATATCTCTTTTGATACTCGCAAGCATCCTTCCACCTGACCGGGTACATGTGCTATATGCTGCTTCAATCTAGTGATACCACCATGGACTTGTTTCCCACAATAATTGCACTTCACAAGTTTTCTACTTCCACCAACAGGGGTACCATGTTCCCATCAATATCGCGCTGCTTTGGAGCCATACTGAAATTTAAAAAAAATTATCTGTTAAATTAAATTAAAACTAAAATTAACTAAATTAAAAAACATTAAATTAAACTCAATTAAATGAAACTACAATAAATTAAACTAAACTAGTTTATACTAGATTAAGCAACACTAACTTAATTACCTAACTTTAATAAAATAATTAAATTACCTAATTTAATTACAAAACTTTATTAAATTAAATTAACCTAAATTAAGTTAACTAAACTAATTTAAATTAAATTCAATTCAATTAAATGAAACTATATTAAATTAAACTAAACTAATTTATACTAGATTAACCTACAATAACTTAATTACCTAACTTCAATAAAATTATTAAATTACCTAACTTAATTACAAAACTTTATTAGATTAATTAACCTAAATTAAGTTAAATTAACTTTACCTAACCTAACATAAATTAAATGACATTAAATGCAAATTAATTAGAGAGAGAGAGAGGAACAGAGAGAGGGAGAGAGACGGAGACAGAGGAGAGAGATAGGAACACAGTGGAGGAGAGAGAGAGACAGAGAGAGACTGACAGGGAGAGGGAGAGAGAGAGAGACAGAGAGGGGGAGAGAGACTGAGAGAGAGAGAGAGAGAGAGATAGACAGAGAGAGAGAGAGATACAGAGAGAGAGAGAGAGTGCGACAGAGAGAGAGAGAGATACAGAGAGAGAGAGAGATACAGAGTGAGAGAGAGTGCGACAGAGAGAGAGAGAGATACAGAGTGAGAGAGAGAGTGCGACAGAGAGAGAGAGAGATACAGAGTGAGAGAGAGAGTTCGACAGAGAGAGAGATACAGAGGGAGAGGGGGAGAGAGAGTCCGACAGAGAGCGAGAGAGAGAGACAGAGAGAGAGCGAGAGAGAGAGACAGAGAGAGAGAGAGAGCGCGCGCCGCTGCGGAGAGAGAGAGCCGGGAGAGAGTAGCTGCGGGGAGAGAGAGAGAGCGCGCCGCTGCAGGCCAGAGAGAGAGCGCGCGCCGCTGTGGCCTGCGGGGGAGAGAGACAGAGAAAGAGAGGGAGAGAGAGGCACAGAGGGAGGAGAGAGAGAGACTGAGAGGGAGAGAGGGGAGGAGTTACCTGCGACGGCGACGGCGACGGCTACGGCGACGAGGTGGGACGGCGAGGGCCGGAGGGCGTCGCGGGGGAGACGGCGAGCGCGAGAGAGAGAGAGAGAGAGAGAGAGAGAGATCAGATCTGATCTCTCTCTCTCTCCCCGATTGGATTTTTAAGGAGGAAGTCACGGGTCGCCGAGTCGACCCGGATCGGGTCCGACTCGGACCCGACTCGGGCGACTCGGCGATCCAAGCCTGACTCGGGCCTCCGAGTCATACCGGAGGCCGCCGAGTCGGATACGACTCGGCCGAGTCGCATCCGACTCGGCCGATTCTTCGTTCCATGAAACAAAAAGAGTTTCATCACTATCAATTCCTTGCTTAATAGATTGGCTCTAAACAAGGTTGACCATTAACAGAGAGAAATGCATGATTTTCCTAAGCACGGGTTGTAGAGATTAGGAGATGCTCTCAGATTTGGTTCAGATTTCCATTGGTGATTTCCCAGTTAAATATTTGGGTCTTCCCCTGGGCCAAAACTATCTCAAAGCCAAAGATTGTATTGCATTAATTGATAAGTTCAGAAATAATATTGAAGGGTGGATGGCCAAACTGTTGTCTTTCTCTGGAAGGATAGAGCTCATCAAATCTGTATTCACCAGTGTACTTGGTTACTGGATTCAAACTTTTTAAGTTGCCTCTCTTAGTCTGCAAAGAACTGGAAAGACTTGCATCTAATTTCTTGTGGAAGCGCCATATGCATGCCTGGAGGTGGGGTTCTTTGTGTAAGCCTAAGCAAGGAGGAGTTGGGATCAAAAAGGTGACTGAATTGAATGCAGCTGGCAGTATTAAACTTTTCTGGAGATTTTGCTCATCAAAAAGCTTACGGGCTACTTGGTGAGAGCTCATTATCTCAAGGAAACCCCAATAAGTTTAGCTACTGCCTCAGTTCTTGTTTCTGGTACATGGAAGCTGCTTGTGCAACATAAGGAAAAGGCGCTGAGGAATATGATTAAGAAAATTGGCAATGGAGCTGATACTTTTCTTTGGCACGACAACTAGATTAAAAATTGCTCTTTCCATACTATGTCAGGTTTGCAACCCCAACACACCCCCACAAGCCCCGCGCCCCCCCCCCCCCCCCCCCCCCCCCCAACACCAACATTGCTCAGTAGATTGGAAAGTAGTAGATATATTAAGGGATGGGAAGTGGGAAATGAAGTATCCTAACCTGTTGCCATTCTGGAATGAAATTCAGAATGTACACATTGAAGCTGGAGTGGACAAATGGCTCTGGACTGATACGACATGCACAACATGCACACTTTTTTCTGCATGGGAGACAACTAGATCTAAAGGTACAGGTTTTTCTTACTTCCATCTGGTCTGGGTTCCTACTTTAGCACCTAAAATGTCTATGTATGCTTTACGAGCTTCGCAAAACAAGCTTCTTACTGCAATACTTTACTGAGTATAGGAGTTATTACACAGAACCAATGTGTACTATGTTAGTCTAGCATGGAAAACAGAGATCACCTATTCTTTAATTGTCCCTTCTCTTCAGACATATGGGCACTGTGTAGGCTAAAATTGGGATTGTCAGGAGCTGCTAAGACACTTTGCTTGAGGAGGCTTCTGATATACAAAATGTATTCGAGGGGCGAAGCAAACAAAGTGCATTGGCAATGACTGTTTTCTGAGCTGCTGTGTGGCATATTTGGAAGGAGAGGAACTCTAGAGTCTTTCATCAACAGGTCACACACAAAGTTGTAGTGTTTAGAAAGCTTTACTGCTGCAGTTTTGCAATTGGCCATCTAAACCAAATGAAAATATTTTGTGTAACTGGAGCTAGGTTAGGTAAGGCTTGTATTTGAATTTCTGTGTCTCCTTTGAATATATGGAGGGGTTAAGAAGTGTGGAGGCTTTGGGTTAATCGTAGATCCTTTCTCAGTGTACTATAGTAGAGGGTGACGGTTATGGTCCTCTCCCCACTCTATAGTTATCCGAGATTGGACCTTAAGTAGCCTAGCTTGCATGTATTTGTACGTTTGTTTGTTACTCAATAAAGATTATTCCTTTTACCCTTCAAATATATATATATATATATATATATATATATATATATATATATATATATATATATATATATATATATTTATATATATATATATATATATATATATAGAGAGAGAGAGAGAGAGAGAGAGAGAGAAATGTATATCAGCTCGCGGGCTGAGAGTACTCTCTCAGCCTGCGGTGACGTGGCTCAATTTGTCACCTCACTAACTTGGGGCCCGCTTATAGGAAGAAGTTAAATTACCAAATACCCCTTATGAAAAGCTACTTTTTCTTTAACTTTCCTTATTGTTTATTATTTTTTTGCCCAAAAGGCAATTTTTGGAGCGCACGTTGTCAGACTTGTTTATTATTATTTTTTCCCCTTTCTTTTTGCCGCTCTTTATATGATTTAGGTTATTGATTATAAATTATTTTTTCCCCCTATTTCCTTACCTCTCTTTGTCAGATCTAGGTTCTCCTATATAGTTTATTTTTTTTGTGTATATAATGTAGACAGAGACTTTGGTCGCAGTGTACATGGTTAATTGCGACCAAGGTCGCAATGTTGTTATTGATAAAGAGGGCCAGCATCTGCAATCTAGGGTCGCAGTACAATGACTGCGACTTAAGTCGCAGTACGTTAGGTAGGTGTTTCCTTTATATTAACACGCATATGTTGTTATTGATAAAGAGGGCCAACATCTGCAATCTAGGGTCGCAGTACAATGACTGCGACTTAGGTCGCAGTACGTTAGGTAGGTGTTTCCTTTATATTAACACGCATAGCGACCAAAGTCGCAATGTTGTTGTTGATTAATACTAAAGACCAGCAACTGCGACCATGGTCGCAGTGTATTTTATTAAGACTCGGCTAACAACTGCGATCAAAGTTGGTCGCAGTATTGAAGGAGGTCGCATTGTTGTATGATAGAATGCGACTAGGGTCGCAGACGTTATATAAAGAAGTTTTGTTATACAATGACTGCGACTAGTGATTGCGACTGTGTCGCAGTTGTCATATAAAATTGAAATTATATTGTATTAGGTCGCATAAAAACGTTTTGTTATACTATGAGTGCGACTAGTGACTGCGACTGTGTCGCAGTTGTTATATTGTATTAAGTCTGCGACCATGTCATATTTTTTAAATTTTCAATGCTTCTGCTTATTTTACATTATATTGATCCAATTTTTTTATTATATTTTTTGATGTATTAAAATTACGAATTTTATAATTGTAGATATATTCAACTGAAATTTTGTTTGTTCATGACTTTATTCCAGTTTAGAATTAAAAAAAAGGTATTTTTGTCAATTTGTTTCACGATTGTTTAGGCGGGATTTTTTTGATTTTTTTGGCGCCAACATACTGCGGCCGATGTGTGGCATATATTCAGCCACGTCCCGCCGGCTGAGAAACTCTCTCAGCCTGCAGGCTGAGGTACAGTAACCCCATATATATATATATATATATATATATATATATATATATATATATATATAGGAGTATTAGGCTATTGGGTTGTTGTAGGCTTAATGAATGGATATATATATATATATATATATATATATATATATATAGGAGTATTAGGCTATTGGGTTGTTGTAGGCTTAATGAATGGATATATATATATATATATATATATATATATATATATATATATATATATATATATATATATATATATATATATATATATATATATAGGAGTATTAGGCTATTGGGTTGTTGTGGGCTTAATGAATGGGTTAGGATTTGTGATTTGGGCTTAGGAAAAGAAAATATAATAATACTAATACTAATAATAATACTTCAATAATAATAATGATAATATTAATATCAGAAATATCTACCTTAGCCGATAGCTGAGAGTCTCTCTCAGTTTGTGGTGACGTGGCACAATATTAGCCACACCAATAAGTTGCGGCCCGCTTATTGGAACAAGTGAAATTACTAAATCCCCCTGCGGTAAATGGTCGTGGTCCTGCTATTGTTTATTATTATTTTCCTCTATTTTCTTATTCTGCGCGCTATCAAATTTAGGTTTGAGTTTTCTCTTATAAAGTTTTTCTTAAATAAGCGGGATCCAAATCAGATAATTTTTTTTTACTTTATAGACCTAAATCTCCGAGCTCTTCATCAGGATCTCTTTTTCTATTTTAATGTCGATTGCCGATCAGAACACATCTCCTGCCAATTCAGGTCGCCGTCTGATCGGGGGAAAACCGCGCACGAAAAGTTTATATTTTGAAATCAAGATTTAAAGTGTATGTGCTTTGGCTTCCTCGATACTTCCGTTATAGCATAGAAGGTAAAACGAGTCGAATTCATAAGGACGGAAGGCGATAGAAGCTTACACGATATGTTCACGTGTGTATTAACGGTTCTTCTATGTTTGAAAGAATGAAAAGAAAAGAAAACAAAGTATGAAAAGAGAAGTACGGTGAAAATAAAGAACTGGAAAACATAGAAAAGAATGTATTTGTGGTTTTTGCTGTATTTCTAAAACAAAGTGAAAAAGAAAGAAAACTCATGGCTACTAACTACTAATGGCTCCACCAACATGCTAACCTCTTAGTGATAGTTGCCTCACATGTATCATTGGCCATATTAGTCATTGGTTCAAGAGCGTTTCAAAGCATGACCCATATGTAACTCATCACATCCCAACTCAACAAAATAAAAGCAAGTTACACTTAAACCATCAAAATTAAAAGTAGACATGGAGTAAAGTAATATTAGTTTGTTAGAGAGTTAGAAAGTTAGAGTGTTAGATCCATCATCATGAGCCATCAATGGCTCTTGCAAGAGTAAGGCCAAGTAGAGGCTATTAGATTCATGTGGATTATCAAATAAGAAGATAAACTAGTTCGTGGTTAGTAGTTAGTTGTCATAAGAGAAAAGTTAGCTACACATGTAAAAGGAGTTAGAGAGAAGAAAGCAAAGAGTGGTAAAGAGAGCACCTTTTATAGCTTGTCACCTTCTATTACAAGCACTCTTGCATTCCAAACATGTATCACTCTCTCTCCTTTTACAAGATTTACAAGAAATGAAAAATACAATGGAGGAGAAAGAAGAAGACCTAACGTAAACTAAACTAAACTACAACATGGAAAGAAAAACCCTAAAACTAACCTAAAAACTACTCAAAAACTCCTCTCTCTGGTTCTGAAAAAACTCCAGGGTATTTATAGGTAAAAGGGGGAACCCGGATACTGTACGGAGCCGCGCGTCAAATCTTGATGCGTGGCTCCACAAGGGAGCCGCAGAAACGCGGCTATGGCCGCGTTTTGGCGGCCATAGGGTGGCCGCGCGCCGCCTGCTGCGCTGTCGTCTCCTGTCCCCCTGTCGGCTGGATGTTCCGGTTTCTGGTATTTGGCCCCTGGTTTTGACGAAACCATCCTCCTAGGTCAATGACTATCTTTATAGGCCTTTAATCACCAATTAAATGATGATTTAGGGTCTTCTTCATTTCATGCCATGGACCTAGAAACATGCAAGAGAGATATTATTAGTAGAATTTAATATTAAATAAATGTGAAGATGTGGTATGAAATATGCAATTTTAGAGACTAATCACACCCCCACACTTATCTTTTACTCGTCCCGAGCAAAACAAAAACTAAAGGAATTATTACACCACTTTTGCAGGTGACGCGATTGCACTGAACATGTGCAACATGTTGGCCCAGAGGCCCTTCACTCTATTTTTGATGATGATTAACTCATGTAGTTATTGTTTACTAATAATCTTGTGATATTTAGTTTCAGATATTGATCAAGATATTAGTAGGTGATTAGCTTCTACAAAGGTGTTTTGGAGCTTTCACATGGTGATTCAAGAGCTCGCACGTCAAGATCGCATCTAGCACTCGGTTGGACTCTAGCTCGTTGGATCGTGTTTAGATCGAGTCGACTTGGAGACGGAGTTCTACAAGAAGACCTCAGTTTGTTTAGTTTAAGATTGTGTTTAGATCATTGTAAAGATTAGTAGTGTTAATATTCTCAAGTTCACATACACACACTTGTTTAAAGTTTCATGTATTTGGTTTTTCAGTTTAACCGGTTTCTATTTTTCATATATATGATTTTCATGAATAGATAGAATCAAAACAAGTTTACATGGTTTAATATATATTAGATTTGATCTATATACATCTATGTTTCATCTATTTAGAAAAACTTACTTTGATAGTCTATTTCATGAGTTGGAGTTTCGTATTTAAACAAAACTTATTTTTTGATTTCATGTGAAAAACATAGATAAATCTTTATATGTATATTGGATTCTATCCATATACTATATGCTTCAAATTTATTTCAATATCATGTTTTTGTATTTACATGTGTTTTGAAGAAAACGGTTTCCCATTTCAAAATCCTATTTTTTTGGAAAATACTGTTTTTAGTTTAAGGCAAATTTTCTAAAACACAAAAATGGTTCAAATAGTTTGTAATATATGTTGAATTTTACTCACACATATTTGTATTTCAAAGATCTAATAAGAACTGATTTTTGTGAAATTTATGTGATTTTATGGGATTTAATCAAAGGCAAAAAGATAAGTTTTCAATCCCTAAATTGTTTGACCTAACTGTCTACCGGTCGATCGGACCGGTCGACCTTAGCAGAAGTCGGTCGACCGGTCCGGTCGACCGACGTGCGTAGGATGTGCACGCAGCCCAGGCTGGGAGGCCGGTCGACCGGGTCGGTCGACCGCCAGAGAGCTTTTGCTCTCTTGAAATGGCCCCAGTCGACCGCCCGGTCGACCGGCAGAGAGCTCTGCTCCCTGTTTCCAGTCTTCCGGTCGACTGGTGGCTCAATAGTTATAAATATGACTGTTGGCCGGTCGACCGCCCGGTTGACCGGAAGGGCAGTTTTGCCCTTTGCCAGACTGCCAACGGGTAGATTTTTGTGGGGCTATAAATACTCCATTCTTGAGCTATTTTCACCAAGTTTTTTGAGAGCAATTTTTTCCAACTTTATAGCTATTTAACAACAAGTTTTCAAAAGAGTTTTTGAGTTTAAAAGATCATTCTTTATTTGTTTTTAAAGTGTTGGAATTTTAAAGAAAATAGAGTCTTGGTTTTTGATCTAAATTTCTATATCTATTTAGAGATTTTCCCAATTATTTTTCTTTATTCCAAACACTTTATTTTCTCACATTTGAGCTATCATATCTATCCTATCTATAGGATCTTGTTTTAAGTGAGAAAAAGTTGCTTGTGGTCTTTGTGATCACCTAAGTGTTATAACCCTCCTTACTTTGTGATATCCCTCTAGTGAGAGGTGATTGTGTTGATATCCCTCTAGTGAGAGGTAATTGTGGAGGTTGTGTTGGTATCCCTCTTAGTGAAGAGGTGATTGTTGTGTTGTGGCTTTGAGCCTAATCCCTCTAGTGAGAGGTTGATTATTGTTTGGCTAAGTGTCCATCCCTCTAAGTGTAGAGGTGATTTGTGTTGTACCTTGCCTCTAGTGAGGTTGTATTTGTGGAGAGAGGAGTTGTGTACTCCTAGTTGTATTTGCCCAAATTCTCAGTGGAGGTTCTCTGTGTGGGAAGTCCTGTGTGGACGATATAGTGAAAATCCTTCTGTATGAAGGCGGGGACGTAGAGCTGGGTGCTCGAACCTCGAAATATATCTTGGTGTTTGCATTTGATTCACTATCTCTAACTCTTTCTCTCTCTCTCTCTCTCTCTTATATTTACCTTGCATTGATTCATATTGTCATATCATTCATATATGCTTGATTTGTTTGTGTGTGCCCATACTTGTGTTCAACCAAGAGAGCTTCATATAGCACCTCAACTCATATTTAGAGGAATTTAGAGGAGATAGTTCAGAATCCTTCATGGGAAATTCGGCTACACTCTTTGGTTACACTAAGTGTGTTGCAATTAAGTTTTAAATTCCGCATTATTTGTCATTAGATTAGCCATACACCTATTCACCCTCCCTCTAAGTGTACTTTCAATTGGTATCAGAGCCTACGCTCTTGATATTAAGTTTAACCACCTAAGAATGAGATCTTTGCTAGCTAATCTATCATTTGCATTTGCACACATATAGTTTGCACTCATGGATAACCCTTCCATATTTGATATCTCTAAAATTAATATATGAAAGGTTAGGATCAGTTGGCATTTAAAAGCCATAGGTTGGAAAGTTTACCTTGCCATTACCAAGGAATCTTACCTTAGTAATAGCAAGCATTTAGAGGGCAATGCATAAGCCCTAGAGGCACTTAGAAAATCACTTAGCAAAGAATATTTAAATATGCTTTCTCATTGTGATTCTGCCTTTGCAATGTGGAATATATTGACATCTCCCGAGTTACAAACGCCAATCAATGAGGAGGAGAAATCTAATGGAGAAGAGTCCGACAACGTTGCTTCATGGTCCAAAGGAATGACTCCCTTGAGGTAAATTCGGAAACTCAACTAGATGATTGTGCTAGTTCTTCCGGCGATGATTTAGTTGATGCCAATGCTTTAAATGAAGAACTTTCCATTATTTGTAAAAAATTATTAGAAAAATATAAAACTTTGAAAAAGAAAAGTTTTAGACTTAATAAAGAAAATAAGGATTTGTGTTCAAAACTTGATTTGACTTTGCAAGAAAAGGTTGAGGTTTTAAATGAACGGGACTAATTGAAATCCCAACTTGAACTTGCTTTAAATGAAAAAAAAATTTGAAAAATAAAATGATTGTGAAATTGTTTTGAAGAAAAATGATGTTCTATCTTCAAAACTTGATTTTGTTGTAAAAGAAAATGATATTTTGAAAAATAAAATTGCTTTTATTTCAAAAGAGCTAAATTTGGTTTCTAAGAAAAATATTTCTTTGAAAAATGATTTAGACTCACATGTTTGTCATGCTAGTGTAGTTTCACATTCTAGTGTTTCTATTGCATGCACCACCTCTTCTTCCATTATTAAAAATGATATATCCATTTTAAAGAAGAGTGTTAATTGTTTGGGCTCCACTTTGAGCCAATGTGCCATAAACCACACACGTTTAGAATCCATGTTTCGCAAGAAATAAGTTCCTCTTATGCATGCACACAAACCACGGCATACACATGCTTCTCACGTTCACTCTCATAGCACTATATATGCTCATGTGTACATTTGTACATATTGTGGACGTAAGGACCACCTTGCAAGAATTTGTTATGATAGAGTATATAATGTAAATTTTGCAAATAAGTTTGTTTGGGTTAGGAGAAATGCTAACCCCCATCGACCCAAAATAGTATGGGTACCAAAAGCTATTCCTATTTTATTTGATGTAGGTGTGGGCTCTCACATGACGTGAGATGCGTTGGTGCCTTGAAGTGGATGCGTTCCGAGCTAAACGGTGAAAATTTTGGATGCATCACTTTCAGGGGAGTTTGATGGGAGGACCACCTTGGTTTGGAGACATATAGATAATGCCCCTTTTTGGTTTTGGTGACAATCTCTAACTCCTATTTATGTTTACATGTTTACATTCATCAATTCTTAGCTTGTCATGTTTTAATGCTCATTATATCAAATATCATACTTATTAGATTAATGATATACATATGTAGTAATTTTGAGATACACCCATATTCTATATGGATTCATATTTTGTGTTCTCACTTTAGTTTAGCTATGATGTATATCATAACTCTAAAACATGTGCATTTGCCATAAAGATCACATTGGTTTTGGTTTATAATTTTTGCACTTCATGTTTTGATTACATGTTTAGATGTAACTTTCATTAAAAACTTGTGTATATACTTGAACAACTAGTGAGCTACAAATAGATTATTACATGTTTGTACTTGATTGCTCATTTGTACTCATTAGATGTACTAGTATAGCTTAGTTTTGATGACTCTTGCATTTTGACTTGTATTCCCTATTTTTAGACATGTTTACCTTCATGTATATGTAAATTTTATCTAAAACTATTGGGTATACATGTATACTCTTGAGTCATTTGCCTTTCATGCGAAATCTCTTTATAGACTCATTTGTGTTTGAATATGTATGTATACTTTTAGTTTAGACAAAACATACATGTACCCTGAAGTAGATTTAGTTTTGATGATTTTATAAAGGAATTTCATATTGAGCTTAATTACCTATTTTCATGATTTCATTGCTTACATGATTCCTACATTCACATAATTGAAATTTTCTCATGACTTTGTTTTCATGAGTCATATATGTGCTTTATAGACCTTGAGTGTCAATGATCGTGTGACTTACATGTTTTTCATGGAATATATTTTTATTTTATTTCTAACTTGAAGGATTTCATACTAGTTTTTAAAATTATCATAAAACTAGTTGCGTTATTCTTCATTTGGTAGAGTTTTCAATTGTGCTAAAATTATTTTCAAACTTATTTTTGAAAACCCCTACCCACCGAAGGGCGGTTGGATGGGCGACCATGCCTTATATGCTCTTAATTGAAAATCTATTTAAACATGTGCATGAAAGGGAGGTAGCATGAGTTATACACTTCATCCTCATCATGTTTTCAATTGGTATCCCAATTGATATTTTCATGTTTGTATATTCATCTTTGGTTTTCAATATATGTATGCTTCAAAACTTCAAAAGTATCAATTTCTATTGGTATTTACTCTTTCATACATATATATATATATATGATTTGATTGTGCATACTATATCTTTACATCTTAAAGCACAAATTATGTTTATGCTAAGATTGATTTACTCCTTAATGACTATTAGTTTTCAAATTGATATTTTATCCAAGCTTGTACATCATTTTCATTGGTATTCATAAAAGGGGGAGAAAACTTCATGTTTTAGTTTTCAATCGATTGTATTTTCAACTAGTATCTTACTCCCACTCTTTATGATGAAAATTGATATTATTTGCTATATTCCTTTTCAATTGGTTTCCTATACTCTTAATGAAAAATATTTTAATTAGAATATGCTAACATTTTCAATATTGGCATCAAAAATCTTAAATTGGCTTTTTTCTAAAATTTGGTATCTTTATTGCAAAATGAATTGTTTAACCAAATAGTTGGTTTGTTCTTCAATTAGTATCATATTTCATTTTAAATTATATTTATATTGAAATGAGTTATGTTTAAACAAAAATATTTGGCTTTCACTTTCAATTGATATCAAAATCATGAAATATTCTCATTTGGTATCAAAATTACAAAATGTTTACAATTGGTATCAAGATTCTAAATACATATATATTTCTATTGGTATAAAAAACAAACAATGTTTCATTTTCTATTGGTATCAAATATTTACAAGATATTTTCAATTAATATCTTTTGGTATCTTAAAAATTTTTGTTTATTTTCAATGGGTATCATAATTTGGTATCAAAAGTTTTGATATGTATTGCTTATATGCAAGGGGAGCTTAACATCTTCTGTATATATAGATTCATGTTGAGTGTATCTCATATTGAGGAGCTTGACCGCTCTTCTTTATGTCTTACACATGTGTAGAGGGAGCTTCACATCTCCTTTTATACATTGTATATTATGCTTTATGTGGTTAAGGTTTAGTCATCTCTTTTCATATAAATGCATTATGCAGGGGGAGTTAACTTCACGTCTCTCCTCTTCATGAATGTATATAGCATATACACCTTTATTGTTTTAATTTATGCAAAAAGGAAGAAAAATATTTTTATGTCTTTAGTGTTTGTATCCTTTTGTTGATGAATTGACAAAAAGGGGGAGAGAAGTTTGGAGTTTTTATATATGCATGTTTGTTTAATTTGTTACCTTTTACCATTGGTATCAAGAGCATCTTTTGTTGATATCAAGAGCATGTTCATTTCATTGGTATCAAATATCATGTTTATGCATATTTATGTTGAGCATTCACGACATATCTTTATTGTTTATTGCTATGCATGAGTTAAGGGGGAGCTTCTATGAAGCTTAACTTTAATCCATGCATATATAACTCCATGAGTTTTGTCATCATCAAAAAGGGGGAGATTGTTGGTTCAGAGACCCTTCACTCTAGTTTTGATGATGATTAACTCATGTAGTTATTATTTACTAATAATCTTGTGATATTTAGTTTCAGATATTTGATCAAGATATTAGTAGGTGATTAGCTTCTACAAAGGTGTTTTGGAGCTTTCACATGGTGATTCAAGAGGTCGCGCGTCAAGATCGCATCTAGCACTCGGTTGGAGTCTAACTCGTTGGATCGTGTTTGGATCGAGTTGATTTGGAGACAGAGTTCTATAAGAAGACCTCGGTTTGTTTAGTTTAAGATTGTGTTTAGATCATTGTAAAGATTAGATAGTGTTGATATGCTCAAGTTCACATACACACACTTGTTTAAAATTTCATGTGTTTGGTTTTTCAGTTTAACTGGTTTCGGCTTTTCATATATATGATTTTCATGAATAGATAGAATCAAAACAAGTTTACATGGTTTAATGTATATTAGATTTGATATATATACATCTATGCTTCATCTATTTAGAAAAACTTTGATAGTCTATTTCATGAGTTGGAGTTTTGTATTTAAACAAAACTTATTTTTAGATTTCTTGTCAAAAACATAGATATAAGTCTTTATATGTATATTGGATTCTATCCATATCTATATGCTTCAAATTTATTTCAATATCATGTTTTTGTATTTACATGTGTTTTGAAGAAAACGGTTTCCCATTTCAAAATCCTAGTTTTTGGAAAATACGATTTTTGGTTTAAGGTAAATTTTCAAGAACACAAAAATGGTTCAAATAGTTTGTAATATGTGTTGAATTTTACTCACACATATTTGTATTTCAAAGATCTAATAGGAACTGATTTTTGTGAAATTTATGTGATTTTATGAGATTTAATCAAAGGCAAAAAGGCAAGTTTTCAATCCCTAAATTGTTTGACCTGGCTGTCTGTCGGTCGACCGTAACAGAAGTCGGTCGACTGGTCCGGTCGACTGACGTGCACAGGGCGTGCACGCAGCCCAGGCTGGGAGGCCGGTCGACCGGGTCGGTCGATAGCGAGAGAGCTTCTGCTCTCTAGAATGGCCCCGGTCGACTGCCCGGTCGACCGGCAGAGAGCTCTGCTCTCTGTTTCCAGTCTCCGGTTGACCGACCGGTCGACCGGTGGCTCAACGATCATAAATATGACCGTTGGCTGGTCGACCGCCCGGTCGACCGGAAGGGCAGTTTTGCCCTTTGCCAGATTGCCAACGGGCAGATTTTTGTGGGTTATAAATACCCCATTCTTAAGCTATTTTCACCAAGTTTTTTGAGAGCAATTTTTCTCACCTTTACAAGTGTTTAACAAGTTTTCAAAAGAGTTTTTGGGTTTAAAAGATCATTCTTTATTTTTTTTAAAGTGTTGGAATTTCAAAAAAAAATAGAGTCTTTTGGGAATTGGTTTTTGATCTAAATTTCTATATCTATTTGGAGATTTTCTCAAGTGTTTTTTTGTTCCAAACACTTTATTTTGTCACATTTGAGCTATCATATCAATCCTATCTATAGGATCTTGTTTTAAGTGAGAAAAAAGTTGTTTGTGGTCTTTGTGATCACCTAAGTGTTGTAACCCTCCTTACTTTGTGATATCCCTCTAGTGAGAGATGATTGTGTTGATACCCCTCTAGTGAGAGGTAATTGTGGAGGTTGTGTTGGTATCCCTCTTAGTGAAGAGGTGATTGTTGTGTTGTGATTTTGAGCCTAATCCCTCTAGTGAGAGGTTGATTGTTGTTTGGCTAAGTGCCCATCCCTCTAAGTGTAGGTGATTTGTATTGTGCCTTTCCTCTAGTGAGGTTGTATTTGTGGAGAGAGGAGTTGTGTGCTCCTAGTTGTATTTGCCCAAATCCTCAGTGGAGGTTCCCTGTGGGATGTCCTGTGTGGACGATATAGTGGAAATCCTTCTGTGTGAAGGCGGGGACGTAGAGCTGGGTGCTCGAACTTCGAAACATATCTTGGTGTTTGCGTTTGATTCACTATCTCTAACTCTCTCTCTTATTTACCTTGCATTGATTCATATTGTCATATCATTCATATATGCTTGGTTTTTTTGTGTGTGCCCATACTTGTGTTCAACCAAGAGAGCTTCATATAGCACCTCAACTCTTATTTGGAGGAATTTAGAGGAGATAGTCCAGAGCCCTTCACCGGAAATTCAGCTACACTCTTTGATTACACTAAGTGTGTTGCAATTAAGTTTTAAATTTCGCATTATTTGTCATTAGATTAGCCATACACCTATTCACCCCCCTCTAGGTGTACTTTCACAACAAGTCGTTAAACATCTAGGTTTCCCCTAGAGGAGGAGTTTTGTCTCCTGAGGGTTTTCAGCGGATTTCACCCACAAAATCCATAAAGAAAGAAATCAAATGTTAGTATTTTGAAAATGCATTTTAAAATGGAGAAAAGTGTTGAAGTTTTTTTGCGAAAATATAAGTGATCCAAGGTCATAGATTAATCAGAAATTATTCTTCTTTAAATTAAAGTTGAAATGCAAAATCTTATTATTAATTAAATGTAGAACTTAAAATTTAATTGACTCTTTGATGTTTTATAAAACTCTTTTAAAAATATACACTTTGTGAATTGTGAAGATTTTTGGGATATTGACTCAAACTTTCATGCCATTGATTTGTGTATATTTATTTATTTTTTCTTTTCTTCCCTTAGTTTTCTTAGGCTTTCTTATTTATCCGTGTAATGAGCTTTAGTCGGTGACTCCTAAACCAGATAATTTTAGGGCACCAGATGAGAAAACATCCCTCGGACTTGAGGACTCGAGTAAACAAGGCCACAAAACTAAAGGGGTTTATTTTTATTTTGTCCACTATTTTAGGTGTGAATAATAATGCTTCCTGAGGCATAATTACCCAACTTCAATAAGTGGTTTTTATTATAAAAACTATTTTTATGGCATTTTCAGTCTTTTTTTCAATTCCAAAAATTGTGTAAGTGTGAAGTGCATAAATCTATGGCAAAAAATTTAAGATCAAATTATCTTTCCAATCTTACTTTCTTATTCTAAAATTTAAAGAAGATCTATTATTTTGACTCAGTTTAAAATTTCATAATTTTAGGTCTTCCTAATTCATAAAATGATCTTAATTTTCTTAAAAATAGATCAAAACTATTTATCTTATTTCAAAAAGTTTTGTAAAAAGAAAAGAAAAAGTTTTTTATACAAAATAAAAATTTAAAAAGTTCCTAAAAAGAAGTGTAAAAGAAAGAAAATTTAAAACTACCTATGTTAGTAAACCCTTGCCCATACTTATTTCATGCATTGTCCTCAATGCATCGTGAATGTGTATATACATGAAACAAATGAGAAGGGAAAAGAAATTACCTCATGGTGGTTGCTCCGGTGGTGGTCTGACTGGGCCAAGTATTGCTACCCAATCAAGATATCGTGGATCTTGCAGAAACCCACCAGTGACCTCTCTAATATGACCCAGTAAAAGAATAATTGAATGAATGGTATTATTGAAAAAATTATCCCCATCTAATTTCCGCTTTTCAAAAATAATTACAGAGTCATTTTCTTCAACATTCTTGTCCAAATGATGTGTGATTTTAGGAGATGATTGATTTGGACTCAAATTAAACAGGTGCAAAAACGACACCGACTCAGGAATTTGACTCAGATCAAGTCAAGAGTCAACAATGAGAGTCAAAATTGGTTTAAAAATGGCGTCCAAATCAAAGAATTGCTGTTCACACACTTTCCCCAACAATAAAATGTGATCATAAGAGATTGGTGATTCCATTTCACGGTGTACTGGTACAGGATTCAATGTTGATTCCGGAATAGAGAAAAAAATCTGATAAAGATACCGGAGTCATTATTAAATCAAAAAGTGAAATGGAATTACCAACTTGAGGTTCAGAATTACTTTCAAGCTCAAGTTCAATTTCAGAAAAAGGATAACTTGCCAAAATGTCAAGGTGGTTTTCAAGATTTTGGGCAAGTTCAAATGGATATAATGAAATTGAATCTTGATTTTCAAATCACATGATTCTTGGGTCCAATAAGTAGAGTCAGGGAGATAAGAATTGGTCGAAGGTTGACAAGAAAGACTTTCCTTATTCTCATTGATCAATTCACTCATTATAGAGTCAACCTACTGATAGATCGGGTAGCAGAATTTTGAGTCTGAATCATATCTTTCATACTTTTTGCAATTGGTTCTTCTTGAAAAGGTGAGTATGGAAGTTGATTTTGGAAATGGTGGTGAAATTGGGAGTCCTATCGGATTTTGCGATTGCTGCTCGGACTTACGCAAGGCTTCCGTACTCAAGTCCAGTATTGATGGTTGTTCATTTTGAATCGGTGAGACTGGAAAAGATGAGTAGGACTGTTGAAAATTTGGTTGAGATGATGAGTCTAACATGTTTTGCATATTTTCACAAAAGACTTCGAAACGCTTTTCTAACTCAAATTCTTCTCAAGTGGATGCTCTAGAAAAGGAGTATGTGGAGTTTGATGTGGAAATGATTGTGAATTGAGCAAATTTTAAATTTGTTGTAGGGACTCTTTCATACTCCTTTCCAAATCATATTTTTCTTCGGTTGGTGGAACAGGAAAAGGAGTATATGAATAAAATCGGGGAATGAACTTTGTGAAAATTGTGGACAAGACGGTTGAAAATTTAACTCGAGGGAGGTGAATCCCCATTGACTCTGTGAAGAGTTGAAATTATTTTGAAAATTATAGTCATATGATTGAGGATATGGGTCATATTGAGTCAGAAAATCCCAACTCGGCATAGATGGTTGGTTCATATTGTACATAGCCGGGTTGGAGTTATCCGAGTCAAATGAGGTCGGGGTGAAATATGGATTCATATTATGATTGAAAGAATTAATTTTTGTTAAAATCCATTTCACAATTTAAAAAAAGAAGAAAAACAAACAAACAAACACAAAAAAAGAAAAAAAGAAAACAAGCATATACTAGGGTTGACTTGACCTAGACGACTCCTAATTGGTTAAACATCTACGGGGGGTACATTTTCGGAAGCTGACTACGAGTTAATCGGCTAGGTAGGGGCAAGATTAGTGAGAGGTATCCGTGCCAGAGCAACGGCCTAATTATTCCAAACCACTGTTCTTCTAGGTTTCGCCTCTCAATCCCCAACCTTAGACACCGATTTGACAAGAGTCAACTTCTAACAACTTCCCCCTTAGGTCAATCTCTTAAATGAGTCCGAGATGTCCCTAGGGGCTGTTGACACTCGAAAAAAGATAAGATTCCTAACTGGCCTGAACAATGTCTAACTTGTTAATATCTACAAAAGACAAGTGGCAGACAAGCCGACGACCAGTTCTTCACCCATCTAAAAGGGGACGAATCTGTAACTTGGACTCTACTGATCCAGTGAAGCAGATAGTAAGCCGAGATCGTCCTTAAAAGCCCGTGAGAAGGTCTAAACAGGTTCAGAGATACTAAGTTAGCTCAACACTTAGTCTCATGTGAGCCCATGAGATAGTCTCGCATGAGAAACCAAAGTTGCTTAGCATCGCAAGAAGCTCCTCCACAGCCTCACTGCGAGCTAAGTAAGTTAACTCCGCAGAAAGTTAGCTTCGCTCGAAGCTCCACGCAGCCGCGCAAAAGGTTAACTGGTAGCTTTGCCACAAGTTTTATCTAGCTCCGCTGTGAACTTTCTTCTAACTTTGCCAGAAGCCTCTCCCAGCTCCGCTATGAGCTCAAACGCAACGACTCCGCTGCGAGTCCTTTATAGTCATTTTGACTAAGAAAATCTCCAGATGAAATCAAATCTCCAGATGAGATCATGTTGATTGAAATCAAATTTGGCAATTGCCTGCCATGATCTTTTGACTCTCCCAATCAGGTAAGAAGATCAGGGGAGATCTCTCAGTTAACTTGAGAGGATTAAGGGAGTATCCCTCATTTAGCGGAGCGAATCAGGGGATTAGCGCTATATGCTATCCCTAGCTTCGTAGAAGCTGATTCTAGCCTCGCAATAAGGCTACTTTCCAATGTAAAACAGATTGACTCAATTTGTTTCCAAATTTTCAGGGCGATTATACCCCTGTTACCACTATAAATAGTCTACCAGAGGCACGCACGAGGAGGGGAGGGACAAGGAAGAAGACAGAGGAGAAACGAGCCAGGATAGAGAGGAAATTAGAGATCTACTCTCTTGCTTTCAAGAATTCAGAGAATTATTTCTCTAATCCTACTAGGATAAATTCAGGGTGCTAATACGCTAAGATCTTCCTCCTTCTCAAGGAATTTTCGAAACCAGGAGAGAATGAATTCCCAAGCGGGGGCAGTTTGATCATCTGACCAGTCACATCGTCAAAAGGATAAAGTGATCGCGCCCTGATCAGATTCCTACCGGCACACTTTCCTAGAAATCTCAGAGGAGTTCTACCTGTAATTTTCTCTTCAAATTACTTGTAATTTTGCTCCTCGACACTTTTTTGTAAGTTTTTCCCTTTTACAAAATCAATGGAAAACAAGATGGCGACTCCGCTGGGGAAATCAGTCTTCTGGCGCAACA
The DNA here is from genome assembly GCA_038442645.1 of Agave tequilana. NCBI lineage: Eukaryota > Viridiplantae > Streptophyta > Magnoliopsida > Asparagales > Asparagaceae > Agave > Agave tequilana. The sequence continues at coordinate 2,465,612 of JAVJIF010000050.1, forward strand.
AGGAGATAGTGTCGCAATGTGAAGGTCAGAATCCTGAGCCCGTTACTTTCGAAAAGTTAGTCGTTCATTTTGACCAAGAAAAATTCGAGAAAGTCCTCTCTGGAGGTAGTCCAATGCTCCACATACGGAAGTATAGGAAGGCCTCGATAGCCAAGATTTCAGAACAAAAACCAGCCCTAGCTGGGCAGGTAGCGAAACGGATCTCCTCCCAACTCCTCTCAGCCTCGCCTGAGGCTAGCCAGGTTCCCTGCGAACCTAAATCTCCCCTCTCAAAGCAGATGTGGAGGTCAAAACAAAAAGCTCTGTGTGAAGCTTCAGGCGTAGCTACGCCACACGCTCACCCGTCACGCGAAGACAAAAGCAAAATGCCTGCCTGCTCTGCCAAAACTATTAGCCGCGAGGCTAGAACAGCAGCTGTGCCTTCACCCAATCCAGGAGCAGTAACTCCTTGCGCTAACCTCGCTCCCACGAGCGAAGCTACTGATGGTTTAGCAAGCACAGTGCTAGTACCTCAGGGTACGCACGGAGTTCCCAGCCGCCAGGCTGAAACTAAAGCACCTAGCAGTGCTAACCACCTTCGCAACAAGGTGGCGAACAAAGCATCACGGCGTGTTAAAATTTCCTGAACGCATCATTGCGCAATCTACTCGAGCCTCTGAGCTGAGTCGCTTAAACTCGGCTAGGTCCGACTTGCGAGAGTTCTTAGCAAGCAAACGAAAGTCAGAATTACTCCAGACTCTCCCTCCTGTTGTCAACAAGTCGGATGTCAATTGGTGACGGTCCACTTAGTCCATTGCCAGCTAGGACCAATCCCCGTCACTCCTCCAAACTGATCAGTTTTTGATCGACTATTGGCGCAAGCTCCTGTGAAGCATCGCAAAAGGAGCGCATCAGGAGATCTACCAGATCCACCCTCTGCATCCGTTTTCAATATGATCGAAAGGGGACGAGAACCACATAGAGATAGACGAGTGCCGCGTACTGCTAACTCTCCTCCCTCTAGTTCCCCAGATTTGGACTATAGCCTGGGCTTAGGCCAAGTCTTGGTGCATGAAGAAGGTGTCTTTCGAAACACCAGATCTAGGGTCGCAATACCCTACAGTTATGACCACCCATCCTCCTCAACTGTAGTAACCTCACCAGAACCAATGAGAGGATTATTCCAATAGTCTGATGAGAAGGACGACGACAGTGGGTATGCCTCTTCGGCAACAGTCAGCTCGGTACGAACAGATAGAGTGTCGATGAATATGGCTGATAACGGTAATGATGACCTCCGTCGACGGTTGGAAGCTCAGGAGCAAACTTTCAAAGCCTAGTAAGAAGCCTTGGATAACATTCAACAGATGCTCGGTTAACTCCCCACTAACCGGAATAACAACGATACTGGGAGTAACCGTAATGAGTAGGAACATCTTAACGATGAACAACCGAAGATTGAGAAGTCAAAGGAAAGTTCTTCTATGGATGCTGAAGTTCTTAAAGGCATCCAAGCTCAGATTGCATTTCTAACCCAGAGGGATGAATTAAAGATGGTAGAGGCAGTCCGTCCTTGCCCCTTGGAATGGGATTTAGTACCGTACCCACCAAAGTTCAAGCTATCAACGTTACATACGTATGATGGTAAGAGCTCGCCGAACCAGCACATTTATTACTTCCGGTCTCAGACTGATAACGTTATAGATAACGATGCTATTATGGTAGACTGTTTATTGACACCTTGAAGGGGGCAGCAATTTTCTTGTTCCAGAGCCTTCCTTCGGGATCTATCAATTCTTGGATCGACTTTGAAACTCGATTTCTTTCTCGTTTTTATGAGGATGACACTGAGGTAACCATGGACAAGCTCCTCTTTACCGTACAGAGGAAGGTCGAATCTGTCCGTGACTGCATTGAGCGGTTCAAAAACTTGTCCCTGATGTGCCCAGCAGGGATGCCATTACCCATGCTCTTGCAGACATGTAGACATAACTTCCTAGACCAAGTGGAGATTCGTATGGGGACTGTCAAAGCCCATACCTAGAAGGAACTAGTCGAACAAGCTGAGATAGCCGAAAAGTCGGCTAAGAAGTTTGAACCATCTACCCCTAAAGGCAAATGGGATATGAATAATAAGGGGCGCAGCAACATAGCGCAGTCTTTCCAAGCCAAAGGGAAAGAGACTATGTCTGTTGAATTGTCAGGGGGCGTTCATTCGAAGGCCAAGAAGAGCGGCTTCAATAATCAGGAGTCTAAGTTTCCTTCGAAACAGCACTCCTTCAAAGACAAACAGGTGGTCACAATATTCCATTTACTCCACAAAGGGACTAAATTGAAGCTGCCGGATGTTCGGCGTCCTAATGAAATGGGTCGCACGAACGATCCCAATTATTGCCTTTTTCATAGGATGGTTCATTATCCTACTGATAAGTGCTTTTGTCCTCAAGGAAAAAATTCAAGTTTTAATCGATGTCGAAGTTCTGAATCTGAAATCAGAATAAAAGAAAGTCACTGCAAACATGGTGACCCTCGAGTTCGACAAAACCCTAAAGGTCATAGTTCCTGATGGGACCTTTCCAATCCCTGAAGCACAACTAGAAATAAAGCATCCTTCAGCCAAAACTCAAGAGATTAAGGGTCTTGTTCTCTTAACATTGGAAACTGGGAAAATCATGTGAATATACCCAGACCTTGCCCAAGACGAATAATGAAATTCGAAGAAATCCAAGTAAAAGGGTAAATCTTGCAATGTTATCTCCATCATGCCGGATGATGGCAATCTCACATCTGCTTCTCTTAGCGATTCTGAAGGGGAAAAGCACGCACAGCGCAGGCTGATGTACCTCAGCCAACAGGTACTCGATTCAGAAAATCATACTTAAAACAGTATGAGAAAGATACTGATAAGACACAACAGCAGACGACGTCAGTACAAATACCCACACCAGCTCCGCTCTCGACAACAGGAAAAGAGAAGCAGAAAGAAGTCCGGTTTGACCATGTCCTGAAGAAGCCTTCAGGCCCAGGGCTTAACATGCCTTTTCGCTTTGATATATTGGCCCAGCTGGCTAATATCCCAGCTCGTATCACCATACACGAGCTCTTTCGTCTCTCAAAAGAGATAAGAAAAGCACTTAGGGATGCACTGGCTAACTCAGAATCATTCCTGACTTATATGCCAGAAATCTCTAAAGGTGACATTCAACCCTCTTGCCCTGAATGCCATCATGTACAACTGAAGGTACTGCTATTACTTTCACTGCGGAGGATATGCTTCTTAAGGATAATAAGCACGATCGACCTTTATACTACACCGGGTACTTCGATTCAACATGCATTGAAAAGGTACAGGTTGATTCAGGGTCTGCGCTTAGCAACATACCCAAGAGGCTCCTCTACTTTCTCGGCATACCACTGTATCGGCTGTCTGTAACCACTACAATAATATACAATTTTAACGTAGGGAGTAGTCATCCACTTGGAAAGATTCGACTCCGTTATCGAATCGGGAGCCTGAAATCAGAGGTGACATGCTACATCATTGACGCTGACACATCATACAACTTGTTACTAGGGAGACCTTGGATCACGCTAATTAGATTGTTCCCTCCACTCTGCACCAGTGCTTCAAATATATTGAAGATGATGCAACAGTACAAACTGCTTCGCCGAGAAGCAACCATTCCAAGGGGTGAAAAACTACTTTACTGATGCTCTTCTATATCAGGAAGTCAGTGAAATAGCATAGGAGTCATTGCCTGACAACGATGATAGTGACAATGAAGCAGATTCAGAGTCTGAAGGTGACACGCCAGCTACTTTGGTCGGCAAACCAATTATAGCATATTTGAATCCTCAATGTAATACTCTTTCTGAAGAGGAGGACGAATGGGTAATTAATGACAATATTTCTTTTAATTATCCTGTGAGTGTCGAATTGCTTGAATCTGTTATGGATAGCTCTCTACACATGCCCTTGCATAAACCAAGTACATTAAGAACATTTGTGGAATGCATAGAAAGATCCGTTCCAGTGGTTCCTCCGTCTAAAAAGGATCAATCACCAATAATATTTGGTAGAGCCCAACTGCAAAGGTGTACAGTCACAGATTCAAGTTCAGACTCAGAGACCCCGCAAATTTTCCATTATGTACAATCAACACAGCGTATGATGAAGAAAATGGGATATAATCTGCAGCGTGGGAATGGCCTGAATTTTGGAAAAGGAAGACGTGATTTTCTGCGTAATTTCGTGCCAAAAGAGAAACCAACAAATTACTATGATAATATACGCAGGGGTTTGGGGTACGTTACACCTCCATCGCCTACAACGGTTCAATCCAAAGATAACAAACCAATCCCATCTCTCTCTGCCTCTTCCTCCGAATGGGACTCTGATGTCAGTGTAGGAACGATGTACGAGAATCTCACCGTTAATATGACTTCAAGCAGCCAATTGGAGTCAGCGGAAGCTACTGATGAGGAACCTTGTGCTCAACAATTGGATTTTCAGTGGGAAAAGCGATTCGAACAACGCGACCACCTATTGAAGACAAAGTTATCCAAGTTAACTTGGGTAGTCAAGATCACCCTAAACCCATCTTTATAAGTGAAAGCTTATCACTTACGGAAAGAGAAGAATTGATAGTACTTGTAAGAGAGTATATCGATGTCTTCGCATGAAACTATGAGGATATGCCTAGACTTGATCCACAAGTAGCCATGCATCGTCTAAACATCAAGCCAGACGCCAAGCCAGTTAAGCAACAACAACGTCAGTTTCGCCCGAACATTATGGACGCTATTGAAGCCGAAGTCCATAAACTCATTGCATGTGACTTCATACGGGAGGAACAACATCCAGATTGGGTTGCTAACATCGTCCCCGTTCTCAAGAAGAATGAAAAAATTCAGATCTGTATTGACTACCACTATCTCAATACAGCCTGTCCTAAAGAAGAATTCCCATTACCCATCACCGATATCATGATTGATAATACCTGCAGATTCAAAAGAGTGTCCTTCTTGGATGGCTTTTCAGGATACAATCAAATTAAGATGTATCCAGGGGATGAGAAACACACTTCATTCCGAACACCGTTGGGGATATATTGCTACACCATGATGCCTTTCGGATTAAAAAACATGAGAGCAACTTATCAGCACGCGATGAGTGTAATTTTCCATGACCATCTCTGAAAAATGGTAGAATGTTATGTCGATGACATTGCTGTCAAAAGTTGCGACAAGAATGACCACCTTCGCTACTTGAGAACGTTCGACATAATGCGGGCTCATCAACTGAAGATGAATCCGACAAAATCCTTCTTAGGGATTTCGAGTGGCAAGTTCCTAGGATTCTTTGTTACCTCAAAGGGAATTCATCTTGGCCCAGACAAAGTTAAAGCCATTCAGAACATGCATTTACCTAAGAATCTCAAATAACTTAGGGGCCTACAAGGTAGACTGGCTTATATCAGAAGATTCATCACAAATCTCTCAGGCCGCTGTCAACTGTTCACCCCACTCATGAAAAAGGGTGTCTCTTTTATATGAGATCAAGCCTGTCAAGAAGCTTATGAGGATATCAAAAGATTCCTCACTAAAACTCCGGTCTTAGTAGCTCCCACATCAGGAAAACCATTCCTCCTTTATGTGAAAGCTATGGACTATTCTCTTGTGCTCTGCTTGCTCAAAAAGATGATAATGATCATGAACAGGCTATTTACTATCTGAGCAGGACTCTGATGGGGGCGAAATCTCGCTATAAACCCTATTGAGAAGGAATGCTTAGCTTTTGTCTTTACTATTTAGAAGACGCGACATTTTTGGTTGGCCAAACCGTACATGTCATTTCCAGAGTGAACCCTTTGCATCTCCTCATTACAAAATCAGGATCACTAAATTCAAGATTAGCTAAGTGGGCTCTCCTTTTGTCTCAGTACGACATGCTCTTTATCCCTTAGAAGGCGGTTAAAGGTCAGGCACTTGCAGAGTTCTTAGTTGCTCATCCGATTCCGAAAAGCTCAAGAGTTCATAAAGACATTCCAGATGAAGTCTTCGAATCTAATATAATTGCAGAGGATGAAGTTTGGCAGATGTTCTTCGATGGAGCATCACGAATAGGCCCTAGAGGCAAAATCATTGCTGGTGTGGGGGTTGTGTTTATCTCACCGCAAAATCATGTCCTTCCTAGGGCATTTTCTCTGACAGAATCATGCTCCAACAATGTGATAGAGTACATCACTCTACTCATTGGCCTTCAGCTCGCCCATGAAATGGGGGTACATTACCTTGAAGCTTATGGTGATTTAAAACTGATCGTTAATCAGGTTAAAGGCGAGTATGAGATCCGTCATGAAGATTTGATACCTTATCATCATGCAGTCATCGAAATGGCTAATCTATCTAATGGCTTTTATATCAGTCATGTGTCCCAATCTCAGAATACTAAGGCCGATGCTCTGGCTGCACTAGCAACAACATTAGCCTTACCAGTCGACACCAAGTATCACCTTATAGTGGCTACTCGACACCTTATTTGTTCTAAACATATGTTGAGAACCAAAGAGGCTATAACATCTTGATGAATCTTGAACCGAGAGATTGGCGATTTTTCCTCATTGGCTATGCTTTTGCATAGTTTACTGCCAGATGACCCTAAAGAAGCGGCATCTATCAGATGAAGGTCTCTCCGTTTTTACTATGATCCAACAGTAAAGACACTCTACCATCGTTCATATGACGGTATCCTCCTCCGTTGCCTCTCTAATTCAGAAGCACAAGAAGTGCTTAAAGAAGCGCATGATGCATATGCGAAGCTCATCAGCCAGGTCCAAAACTCAAGGGCCGATTGCACAGACTTAGATATTATTATCTAACCATGATAACCGATGCCAAGCATGAAGGTGTAAAGCATGCAAAATCCATGCAGACTTCATACATCAGCCTCTAGAGTTGCTCCATCTAATTATTACTTTGTGGCCATTTGAAGCATGGGGAATCGATGTTATAGGCCGATCAGCCCCTCTTCAACAAAAGGTCACCGGTTTATCTTAGCAATAATCGATTACTTTTCGAAGTGGGTAGAGGCTATACCATTGATGGTAGTGAAAACTTCTAACGTGGTTAATTTTATCAAACACCATATCATCCATTTATTTGGTGTTCCTAGGCAGATCATCCATGATAACTGTCCCTAATTTGCAAGCCAGGTATTCTATCGGTTCTATGATAGATACCGGATTCAGAATGTGGCACCAACTGCTTATAACCCTGCCGCTAATGGCTTGGCGGAAGCATTCAATAAGATAATCATTAAGCTACTCAAAAAGTTCGTTTCATCAAATAAGCGAGACTGGAATGAGAAGCTTAATAAATGTCTTTGGGCCTACCGAACCATAGTTCGGACCTCAACAGGTAATACACCTTTTCCCTGGTATACGGGTGCGAAGCAGTCATACCGTTAGAAATTCAGATGCCGTCATTACGAGTCGCTTTAATGATTAGAATGACAAGGGAGGACAATGATCGCTTGCGTCTCCAAGAGCTCGAAGCCTTAGACGAGAAGCGGCTACAAGCTCAACAACACATTGAGTTGTATCAAGCGCGGATCTCGAAGGCCTTCAATAGGAAGGTTAAGCAAAGGATTTTCCAGAAAGGAGATTTAGTTTTAGCCTTCAGACGACCGATGATCATGACGCACAAAACTAAGGGCAAATTTCAGCCCAAATGGGAAGGGTCATTTGTGATAGAAATAGTCTATTCAAATGGAGCATATCACCTTATGACTTCAGACGGAGACTTACTCATGAAGCCAATCAACGACAAGTTCCTAAAGAAGTATTATCCTTGACAAGGGTCCTTCTCATGATCAAGTTAACATTACACCTCTGATCAAAATCTTCAGACCAAGATCTCATGGAATTCATGTCTACTCCTTTAAATCCCCAACTCACCTACAGAGCGAAAACCCAGGGGAAGCATCACGTTACTCAAAACAAAATAATCCAACGCCTCCAATGGCTAAGGATAGACGAAAATGTTGGCCTTTAAGCCCAACATAAGTCCTTGACAACTCATCATGCTGAGGGGAATAGCATGGTTAGCCCGACTCAAACGGTAGTTGGTAAAGGCGTATCAAATCCGTTGACAGCTAAGCGTTTGCTAAAAATCCTAAGGGACCTGTTCCCATTTGATTCCCTCTCCAAAATCACTTACCAATTTCCGTCCATGGAATGGTAAGACCACATAGAAAGGTATACATATCCCTTGTGAAATGATGAGTCTAACCTTTCACGTTAACATTAAACCTCAGATAGGAAGACTATAGCCTACTCCCCAGTGGATAAAACCAACATCCCTGCGAATTTGGTCAACTTCTCTGGTGAATAAACTCTGCTTCTCATTCTCTTCAATAGAATGACAGGTCTACTCAAATTACTATTATATTCAAACACCTCTAACAGTAAATAAATTCTTGTCAAGTTAACATCACACCTCTGACAAGTTGCTTTACAAATCCCCATGGAGTTCTCTGACATATAATCTTTCATGAGATTCATATTTCTCAGCTCCCCAGCAAATCTTTAGTAGACTCTCTTCAAAGTCTATTATTTCCCACTCAATCTCCAATGGACTTCCTTGGTTTTCACGTTAACAACACACCTCTGACAATTTCTTTCAAAAATATCTAAAGGAGATATCAATTTCCCACGAAATTTATAATCAAATCCTATTCCCCCCATGGGGTTATTTCTTTTACCGTTATGTCCAGCTTGTCACCTCTGAACGGTAGAAATCCTGGGCTTGGTGGCTTCTCAATCGGTTATGTCTAGTTTATTACCTCTTAACCGATAGATAACCAAGTCTCATCTTCAGTCTAGTAGGAACCATTCCTTGGCCATTATGTCAAGTTCGCCACCTCTGAACGGCAGGATTTTGAGTCTAGCAATTCCCAATCGGTTATGTCCATACCTCTGAACTGACGGATACCTAGATCTCCCTTCTTATGGTACTTCAACTGTCATGTCCAGTTCGCCACCTCTGAACAGATAAGTCCATAACTTTGTTCTCCTTCCCTCTATCAAGGTCAGGAGTTCTTGCTGTATGTTAATACGACTAGCTCTGTCAGCAGGTTCGGAGTTTAGTGTGCCTTAATCTATCATGTCTAGTATATCACCTCTGAATAGACGGGTCCCTAAAGTCGGATTCACCTTCATTTTGTCGTCATGTCTAGTTTATCACCTCTGAATGACAAAATTTCGAGCTTGGTGGCTTCTCAATCGGTTATGTCTAGTTTATCACCTCTGAATCGATAGATAACCAAGTCTCCCTTTTGCTACTGTTATGTCCAGTTCATCACCTCTGAGCAGTAAACACTCCGAGTTGATAATTTCTAATTGGTTATGTCCAGTTTGTCACCTCTGAACTGATGAATATCCAATCTAATCCTTCATTTTGTCATCATGTCCAGATTATCACCTCTGAATGACGAAATTTCGAGTTTGGTGGCTTCTCAATCGGTTATGTCCAGTTTATCACCTCTGAACTGACAGATAGCCAAGTCTCCCTTTTTGCTTAATGTTATGTCCAGTTCGTCACTTTGAATAGTAAATACTCCGAGTTGGTAATTTCTAATCAGTTATGTCCAGTTTGTCACTTCTGAACAGATGAATATCCAATCCAATCCTTCATTTTGTCATCATGTCTAAATTATCACCTCTGAATGACGAAATTTCGAGCTTGGTGGCTTCTCAATCAGTTATGTCCAGTTTATCACCTCTGAACCGACAGATAGCCAAGTCTCCCTTTTTACTTACTGTTATGTCCAGTTCGTCACCTCTGAATAGTAAACACTCCGAGTTGGTAATTTCTAATCGATTATGTCCAGTTTGTCACCTTTGAACCGATGAATATCTAATCTCATCCTTCATTTTGTCATTATGTCCAGATTATCACCTCTGAATGACGAAATTTCGAGCTTGGTGGCTTTTTAATCGGTTATGTCCAGTTTATCACCTCTGAACTGAGAGATAGCCAAGTCTCTCTTTTTACTTACTGTTATGTCCAGTTCATCACCTCTGAACAGTAAACTCTCCGAGTTTGATAATTTTTAATCGGTTATGTCCAGATTGTCACCTCTAAACCGATGAATATCCAACCTCATCTTTCGTTGTTGTTATGTCCAGTTCATCACCTCTGAACGACAAGGCTTCATATCTGATGATTCCTAATCATCATGTCCAGGTCATCCGATGATCTTTAATCTGTTACGTTAATATTTACCTCTGAATAGTAAAGATTGTCAAGCTCATTTCTTCCATCCTTATCTCAATATGATTTGAGTCGAGCCATTTCTAAAATTTATAACTAATCATATCAGTTTATCACCTCTGATTAGATAGTTATACCGTTATAGTACAACTTGAAAGTAAGGATTGCAAATTCAGGAGATAAAACAAGTTGGAAATATAACAGAAGGAGTCAAATAAAATTATTTTTTTATTTTTATTGATTCCGAAAGAGGGATACATGGATTACAAGCTACGAGAGTGCTTCGTAGGACTTGATTCATTTTTCAAGGATGGCTAGCCTATTCTTCCACTTCTCAGCAGCTCTGATGAATGCCTGCGACCTTAACTCGGCCTCATTAAAGCTCGTTGTTTGGGACAGGCGTGCCTCAATTTCAGCCAAAGTTGCCCTCTATGCTCCTGTTGCAGGACTTCGTCATTTTGAGACTTAAGCTGCTCTAGCCGAGCGATCTCCTCAAGACGCACCGGTTCAACCTTGGACAGAAGAAGATTGGCCTTCTTGATTATTTCCATGGCCTTTTCAATCTTATCCTCAGCGTCGAGAAGAGCACTATTAGAAGCATCTATGGCATCTTTAATTTATACTTTCCTTGTCTCTAAGTATTTTAAATCCGATGATATTCCTTAACTGCTTCATGTGCTGCAAGATGAGCTTCACGCATTTGAGCAGCGAGATGTTCAAACTAATTATTAACTGAGGAGTTTAAATCTGAATGGCTGAGACGGCGCCATTCATCTACATCCCTCTCAAGCCTCTCCACCAGAAGCTCTAATGTGGCATCTTGGTCATCCCTTCCAAAATCTCGAATGCTGTCAATACTTCGAGAGAGGACCACCTTCAAAGCAGAGAACGAGGTAGTCGAGCCCTTCAAGACTAAAGTAACAGATCACTTTAAGCCCTTATAAAAGCTGTCGATTAGCTCAGCCACAAATTCATTCTCGGCTCCAATTACTCCCGGTGAACGAGTGGCCCCTAAAGGCAAAGCTTCCACCAGTTTCACTGACATAACCATAGAGGAGATGGTAGGAGCGCTGGTTGGAGCAATATGAGGGAGCGCTGGTGATCTCGAAGGAGTCCTCATTGAAACTAGTACACTAGCCACAATCAAAATAGGGCTGGTGACTATTTCTGGGAGAGCTGGCTCAATAACCAGTGTTAGAGAAGTAGGACTGGTAATTACCTTCAGCTCTGCGGTTGTCAAGATTGGCAGCGTTGGCGAAACCACTGGCATCTCACTTACCGATGTAGTTGGAAGTGAGATTGATTGCATAATCACTGTCCCCTCAGCCTCTTTTCCACTGACCTTAAACTGATTCCCTCAGGAAGATTGGCTGGCTCCCTTGAAGTTGATGGACCCAAAGGAGGAACACCTGTGGTAAGACTTTGTTTGAGCAAGGCATAATGAATATCAGGAGAGAATTACTCACAAAAGATCAAAGTATTACCGAGAAGGGATATCGCCTCAACTGCCTCAGCCGCAGTCTCTCTGAACTTTCTCGACGGCAACATCAATCCCCTCAGGCTCCATAGAAAGTTTTTGGCAGAGTCAAGAGGAATGGCCGGCTTACCTTCACTTGCCGAACCCTCTGTGGTCCATCCTATAGAACTGGAGGCTAGGGGACTTCCTTTGGAGTTCCCAACACCCAAACGACCGACATCAGCCGCGTCACCTCTGGAGTCTTCTGAAACGACGAAGTAGCTAGCCTCGTTACCTTCTTTATAAGTGAACAGAGAATCATAATAATCCCCTGTTCTCCTGCAGCATCGACTCTCGGTTCTCTCGCCGTCTCGGTCCCTAAATCATAGGATAAATGAATGAGCTGTATGGAATATATATAGGTATATGTCGCAAGAACAGAACTGATCTTACTCAGGTCAGGATCAGCTTTATCAACAGTCTGCCTCGGGGCCGACAACTTGATAGCTAACAAAATAGGAGGAGGAAGCACTGTGGCTGATTCACCCTCTGCGATAACGGTGGAAGTGTAGCGACGAGGCTTCTTCACTACCCTCTTCCTGCGAGAGCCGCCTTACCGCTTTCGTTTGAAGTGGACATCGAGATCTTCTTCCTCCACCTCTTCTACTTCCACATGCTCCATGGGTGCTGTGCCTACCCCACCAGGAGCATCTGGTGGAACCTCAGCACCTGCGTCTCCCTCAAAGCGGGGACTCTCTGTGTCTGAAGTCTCACTATCAGCAGTGGCAACGAACTCCCCGAGGCCTAGCACACGGACCCTCCTGCCCTCACCCCTCTCAGTGACTTTCCGCTTCAGTCGATGAGAAATCAATTTCACACCAAATGAGTTAATAGAAAACCCGGTTGGTGTGAAGTTTGAAGTTCTGTACCACTGACAGAACCCCAAAGTCGTCTGAAGATTCAGAGTCCTTAGCGGCATGCACAGCCGCGCCTCAGTACAGCCAGCGATGTAGAACTGCCAGGCATGAGCACCATCAATGAGGCTCTCTATGAAGGCCAGGCTGGTGTTCGAGTTATCTACATATAGTTGGTCATACCGGAACTGACGAGCAAACTGGCTCGGGACATAGGGTTCCAAGTAGTAGGTATCTCCGCTCCGTACACCAGGTGGGATGGCCAGATGCTAACTAGCCATTCGAAGACCCCTCGGCTCAGCGATGTCTGCCCATCTCTTACATCCATGAATTCTTCGCCATAATCTGCATCGCGAATGTAGGGAAAGCACCGAAAAAGATTGTAGATGTCATGCCGACACAGTAGTTTGTGAACCGCGACCACATAAGTCCGTGACCACGAACATCCCTCAAACCGACAAAGAAGCGCCATTCAGACACCTTTTGGAGGCTCCTCACCAGCTTGAATAATGGAGGGGCAGTGAAGGGTGAACCATGCCATCAAATAGGTTATGGCAAACCGATCTTGGGGTTTGGTCCATCACAAGGCAGGATGGTGCCTTTTCCCCTCTTCGTCGTTGGTGGCCTACAGAAAGCCTCCATCAATGCACGAAGGTCCCGCTGAATACAGCACACCATTGCCAGAAGAAGTCTAAGGGAATGACCGTGGACTAGACGAACAGCCGGTAATAAGACGGTCGGAAGAATGACGTCACCAGAAGAAGATGGCACCAACATCTCTTCAGCCAAACCGATAAAAACCCGGCCAAAAGTGCCCTCCGGGACATCGGTCAACGAGCCTGATGATGGAAACTCCGGAGAATATCACCTTTTCATAGGGTCCATCGTCTTCTTCTAAAATCATATCCCCTTGGGAGTGTTCTTGCATCCTTTGGAAAATGTCCTCATCTGCAACCTCGCAGTGAGCTGCCTCAGGAGCATCTTCCAGGTTGGGGAACAAATAATTCCCCCAGCTCTTTGAACTGCATGAAGCTCCCTTATGGCTCCCATGCATACTCGAGCAAATGTAAAGGTGGCACGCCAACTCCCAGTAATTCTCGAACAAGGCAGGCTCTTGTTTCTCCAGAAGTGCCAACTGCGCCTCGCACGGGAAATATTCTTCATATGGGAGAGATTCCAAAGGCAGGGCAGAGAGTTCCCACATATCATGCAAAGCCATGCCCAATTCACCTACAGGGTGAAGAAAGTCCCTATAGTTGACAGTATAACTCAAAGATGGCGTGGAAGTTCGTTACGCTCAACTGAATGTCGTAACAGGTTGCCCTGACAGTCTTGTAGAGTCCCAATCTCTCTAGATACTCTTCAAAATGGGCCAAGACATATAATGTCAAGTCCCTCCACCAGGCCTTGGGAAGATGAATCCACCCAGGGGTCCTAAAATCAGTGGCTGGATAATTACCACGAGCCTTGAAGAATTGTTTTCAAAGTCTGAGCCACGATAGGATTTTCCCCCACTGGGATCTCTGGGAGAACGTTCCCAGGATGGAGACCCAAGCAGCGAGGAGGATTCGCCCTTGTATAACTGGGAGAAGGAGCTATCAATTTTCCCACGTGAACGGAGTTGGTAGTCCGAGTCACTTTCCACTTCTTCTTCCGAACCCTCGTCATGCATTGAAGAAAGACAATGGAAAATGACGCTTGCTAGATGGGAGATAATATTTCTCGCCATCCAGATTGAAAATTCACTGCCATTCTTCGGCCAGCAGCTGATGATTGGTATCTGGCGCTGCGTCCCCAAACATAAAGTCGGCCTTCCGATAGATTTTTCGGTCACAATCCTCGAGGGGAGCAGTGGTTAAGATGCTCCTCATAGTACCCTGATCTCCGGTGTAGATAAGGGCATCCCGACTGGGAGCACTTTGCTTACTGAATAATGAGGCTTGCCCCTGGAATTGTAGGCTGACATTGCCATCCAGTCCCCTAGCCGTTCCGAAGAGACTGTTCAAAGGACCTAGATTATAGTGCACTACAAAAGTAAGAAGAAATCATATTAGTTCATTTACTGAAGAAAAGGAGAGCTAGAGCAAATTTTTTTTTCTAAGGCATAGCTTTGCTCTCCAAGCGAAGCTAGCCTAGCATTAGCTTCGCCCTGATGCTCAGCTTCGCAACTGCAGCGTAGTTTCGCATTCTGCATAAAGGCAGAATGTAAAAAATATCCAAGTGTTAACTTTGCTCCAGAAGCTTAGCTTTGCGTTCTGTCACTAAACAGAATGCAGAGAAGCCTCCTAAGAGTTAACTTCGCTGGAAAGGCACTTGTGCCAAAAATTGTTCAAGGAACTTTAAGGTCCTTTTCCCAGCTACGCTCTGAGAGCTAGCTTCACATCCTGCCACGTGACAGAACGTGAACAGCCCTAAGGGCTAACTTCGCATAGAAGCTTGGAGAAGAGACCCTTCGGCTTCTAAATTTCAATTCACGAAATTGAAGGGGAAGTAAATTCCCTAAAAATTCGATGGATTTGAATTAAGAGAGGACAACTCCCTGACATCACTGGAGCATGATGAATCACTCTTGATTCACCATGAAATAGCCAGTAAATGGCTTCAAAAAGAGATGAAAATCTCTGAATAAAAGGAAAAAATCCCTACCTGCATTGGGGCGTTCGATGACCGGAGGAGGAGAAGGCCCCTCCATCGCAAAGGTCGTGATCGGGGCGGAACTAGCACTCAAAAGTGTGTATTATGTGAAATCAAATGAAAAGCTCGAATGTGCTAATGTACCCTCGATACTTCCGTTATAGTATTGGCTCAACGGGTCGTATCCACAGGGAAGGGAGGCGATAGAAGCATTGACAGTTTCTATTCCCGTTATTTGTTAACACTTCTTCTTTGTTGAAAGAATGAAAAAGAAAGTTAAAAGAAAAGGAAAAGGAAATCCAGAATGTGGTAGGTGAGGAGAACGATGAAAATGGCGATGTAAAAACAAAATAGAAGGTGGTTTGGAAAACAAATAGAAAAGAAAATAGAAACAAGGATGAACTAAGAAGACGGTGAAAACAACGATGGAAATGATCAAAAGAAACTTGAAAATGATTTCTAAAACAAACTAAAAGAAAACTCATGGCTACTAACTACTAAGTGATCCACTAACCATGCTAACCTCTTCGAGATAGTTGCCTCACATTTTGATCCTCGGCCATCACAATCCTTGGCTCCAAGAGACGATACAAAGCATGGCTCATGGATGGTTCATCACATTCATAACATTGCAACAAGAACAAGCCAATACAAGCATCACTCATTACACTACTAAAAAGAATGCATGAAATAAAAGAGAGTTAGCTTGGTTAGCAAGTTGGCAAGTTAGATGTTAGAACCCATCATCTTTGGCCATCAATGGCTCTTGCAAGAACAAGGCCTTGCAGAGGCAACCCGATTCATGTGGATTATCAAGTAAGTGGTTAGATGGTTAGTGGTTAGTAGTTAGATTGCCATGAGAAGAAAAGTTAGCAAGAAATCATGTAGAAGGTGAAGGAGATTACATTGGAAGAGAAAGGAGGCATCTTTTCATAGAGTGTCACTCTCTATTACATCAATCCCTTGCTTTCTCTCTCTAGAAATCACTCAGCCCTACTACAATGATCTAAAAAAATGAAAATACAAGAAATGAAGAACACTCACCTACACTACTCATAAAATCTGCACCTACTCCTAAACATGAAGACTGCCCTCGGTTTGGGCCTCTGCAGGTCTATTTATAGGCCAAAGATCCTTCCAGAAGATGAGACGGGGCCACGCATCGAAAATCGACGCGTGGCTCCGTACTATTGCCGCGGAAACGCGGCTATTGCCGCGTTTCCGCGGCAATAGCAGGGAGAGAAATCCCTGGATTTCGTCAGATTGTTCCTCTGGCTTCGTGGGTTGTCAGGGTATATCCCGTTTCTGGTATTTGCACCTGAATATTCGTCTGACAAGCGCAGGAGACTAGGTTCAATGCATCTTCTAGAGAATCCTTTGCTTGGCCTCCAAGTAATGCGGGATTAATTACCATTAATTGGGTTTCATTAAGCTCTTATTCCATCTTTGCCCTTGGACTTTGGATCTACCTGCAATAAAGATCAAAACACGGTTTAGATCGACAATTTATTCATAAAGCGGTGAGAGAATGCGACATAATAATGCAGAATTGTAGACTAATCACACCCCCACACTTATTCTTTTGCTCGTCCCGAGAAAAACAAGAAAAGAAAAAACTATACTACAAATGTTATTACACCACTTTCGCAGGTGACGCGATTGCACTGAGCGTGTGCAACAAGCCGTTAAACCTCTAGGTTACCCTAGAGGAGGAGTGTTGTCTCCTGAGGGTTTTCAGCGGATTGCACTGATTGGTAGTGAAAAGTGCATTTTTATCATCATATTTACCATCACATTTTCATATTTATTCATTTAATTCTGCACATTTATTAATAATTTGTAATTTATTATGTGCAGGCCTCGAATTATTATTTTAATAATAAATAAAGCTTAAAGAGCTCAAAAGCCCAGATCCAAGCCCATGTTTGAAGCCCAGGTGCAAAAGCGTAATTACAAGAAGTCAAAATGCAAATACAAGGGCTAAAAGTTGCTAATATCAGAGATAAGGGAAGGATAGACTTTTATCCAACCCTAAACACTTGCAGGATGATGATAAAAGCCCAAGATAAGAAGAAAATTCGTGGATAGAAGATTTGGGATATTTGAGATCAAGGTAACTTGATTTCTAAGTTATCTCGAAATCCCAATATGGAGAGCCAGGATCATACTTCCAGAAGCAAGCGCCCAGATGGACGGACCAGATGAGGCCACGAGCCAAAGCGCGTGGCCAGATTCCACAAAATGCCGCAAATCCGCGGCAAAATCCAAGATTCCGCGGCACTTTGATCTCATCTGGATACCAGATTTCGTGGGCAACTTCATCCGGGACTCTTCGGCCTTCTGCACCTATAAATACCCCCTGCAGTGCAACGTACAGGGTGGTCCAGAGGCAAGCCAAGGGCCAAAAGCTAGGGTTTTTAGTTTCTAGGTTAGATTTTCTTTTCTTTTTATTTTCAAGAGAGAGAGGCTTATATTGAGCGTGACACCGATGTACCCTTCCTCTTCTCTGCATTTGTATTCAGCAATAAAGGTAATTATTTTTCTTTTGTTCATTGTTCTGATATTTTATTTTTCTTTTTGTTTTCCTTTCTTTTTCTCTGTGATCTCTTGTGGTTGTTGATGAACATGCAAGTGGATTCCAAAAGCAAGTATAACTAAGCTATGTGAGAACCAGCGATAGTTCATGAAGACGTTCTCCTCCAAGCTACGCATCACTTCGTACTTGATATGCTTGACGATATAATGTGCACAGGGATTGAGTTCGAGTTTATGATCTATGCGTGGAACGCCTCCTAAGCAAGGTAGAACATGTAAGGTTTTCACGTTTTTTTTCTTCAACCAAACTCAAGTAAGTATTCTTTTCTTTCCTTTTCTTTTCTTTTCTTTTTTGTAGATTAAATCACAACTTCTCCCAATTCTTTATTTGCCGATCCATTGTAAATACCACTTCCTTTCTAACTTAACTAATAAAAATAAAAACTTTAGAGATAACTTGCTTAACGCTTCCATCGCAGTCCCTCCCTGAGGATCACGACCCGCATAGCCTTGCTACAGCGGATTAGAATTGAGAACTTGCACATCCTATTCTTAAAACTAAAATACTATCTTTTGTGTGCAGGAAATCTCAATCAACAAATTGGCGCCGTTGCCGGGGAGGGACGGTAAGTTTATCTCTAAAACAAAAATTTAATTTTTAACTAATTCTTTATTCTTTTCTGTTTGCAGGTTTGGAGAACAGGAAACAGAAACATAGCAGCAGCAGTGGACATATTGCTATTCTGTGTCTCTGCCCTCGAAGGCAGAGCACCAGAACCTACTGTTTTGCCGCGGATCCGCGGCCAGAGCCGCGGAAACGCGGCAACAGTAGAGAACTACTGATTGATATTTTTGCAGGTTGCTGCAAATTGTAAATTCTGTTTACTGCTCTGTTTATTTTGTTCTGTGATATACCTGTAAATTGCTAATAATTCAACAGTAAGTTATTGGTTGTTAAAAATAAAAATTGATTAGACGTTTGCATATTAGGCACGTGTCTTTTCAATTATTTTTATTTACTGTTGAAGAGTGCTGGAGGAGCAAGGTACGTACGCATTGCATGTAGAATAGGACTCATCTCTTAGTTGATTATCTGCTTTGAGTGAATTCTATCTATTTATCTTGTACACTTGCACTAATTCATCTTAAGGGCATAACCCATTAACAAGATAAGGTGAGGATTTCATCACCCTTCCTTAGCCCAAAAATCATATCCCAAGCACTCACTAACCCAACCTAACTAAAAAAGAGTAGACGTTGGCCCTAGGGACATCTCGGATTCAATAGGAGATTATCCTAAGGGGGAACAGTGCTGGAAGTTGACTCTTGCTAAATCAGTGTCTAGGAAAGGGATTGAGGGCCGAAAGCCCGAAGATTGGTGGTTATTTAATTAAGGAACGTCTTTGACGGAAAACCTCCCACCACTCTTGCCCTGACCTGGCTGATTAACTCGTGGTCAAAGTCTGCACCCGACCTCCCGTGGACAGTCTAACCAGTTAGGAGTCGTCTAGGTCATAGGTCTACCCTAACTTAGGATAGAATTTTTTTCTTTTTTTGTTTGTTTATTTGTTTGTTTGTTTGTGTTGGTGTGATATGGCATATATTAATAATTTTTCCAACTTTAATCCATATTACACACCTAACTATTTTTCGGATATTACCAACCCGGCATATCATAACTTTGACCAATCTAGTGTGCCGGAATGGTCTTATCCGAATAATTATAACCCATACCCCCATCTTATGACCATGATTTTCATACTTTCAACTCGTCACAGAGTTCATGGGGATTCGAGTCCCCCGAGTCCAATTTTCAACCGACTTGTCCTCAGTCTCCACCCAGTCCACATTCTTTCAATGAGTCATACTTAGATCCACCCAGTCAGAATAGACTACCATCTATCGGGGAAATGATAAGTATGCATGAGTCCAAGCAACAATTACCATCAATCGGAGAAATGATTATGCGTGAGTCCACCGACTCACAATTTCATCACGATTACACTTCACCCTTTCAAGTCCAATCACAACACGATGCACCTATCAACTATGAAGGGATGCTTGCAGCCATGACTCAGGCTAGATTAGCCCGTGATCGTGATATAGATATGATGGTTCAATCTTTACGTTCTCACCGTTCGGCCATTTCTGATATCATTGACCACTCTCGTAGAGCCGACGAACCAAGTTGCTTTGGACAACAAGATTCTACTTCAGTGCCATCATTTGAACTTGCTGAAACTCCAATTGTTGATAATTTGGCAAGTTTTTCCTTTCCTGAAATAGAACTTGAACATGAATATGATCATGATCTCCTACTTGATGATTCAATTTTACTTCCTGATTCAATAATGACTCCAGTGTCTCCACCTGATTTCACTTTTCCCGAGTCAACATTGGATCCTGTTCCTATTCATCATGATATTGAGTCACCTATAATTGATGATCATATTGAACTTGACCAATTGTGCAATTTTGAAAGTCCCATGGATAAATTGGCAAGTTCTGATTTTTATAACATTGAACCCAATGAGATATGTGACCTAGATTCTCAAATCTGTGATCAAGTTCAAATTCCCGAATCATTATTGACTCCTGTTTTGTTACCCGACTTAGGTAATCTTTTAGAGTCAGTTTTGATTCCCACACCTATCATTCCTGAACTTGAATCACCAACATTGAGTCACATGCCATTGTGGGAAGATGATTGTGGATTTGAGCTTAAACTTATTGATTTGGACCCACTTCCTGAACTTAGCCCGACTCCTGAGCCCTTACTTGATTTGAGCTTCTTCCCTGAGTCGGTATTCGTTCCCGCAACTATAATATCCAAGTCAATAATTCCATCTTTTCATACTCCATTTTGGGACAAGGAGGTTGACACAATTGACTCTGAAACTAATTATGAATTATGGAAATTTGATGGGGTGAAAATTTTAAAAAATGATTATACATATATTTTAGTGGGTTATAGACGAAAAATTTCTGGTGGGTTTTACCAACTACTACATTATCTTGATTGGGTAGCAACGCTTGGCCCAATTAGACCACCACCGGAACCACCCCCTAAGGTAATTTTCTGCCTTCCCTTGTTCTGTTTCATGCATATATGCATTCATTCATACATTGAGGACAATGCATGAGATAAGTGTGGGGGTGGGTTTTACTAACATACTAACATAGGTAGAAACTAACAAAAATTTGCTAAAAAAAAAAAAATCTGAAAAAAAAATTTAAAAAAAAATGTTATAAAAAGGAAGTATTTTGACTTATTTTTTGAAAGAAATCTAAGTTAGTTTTAAGGATTAGGAAAATCATGATTAGGATTTCTAAAAACTTGGTCAAAATAAATAAATTGTTTAAATTTTAGGTATAGGAGAGAAATTGAATAAATAATTAGTCTTGATTTTTACCTTAATGAAATGTGCATACCTAATGCATATCTAGGATTCTAAGACAAAGACCTTGTGCCTCATAAAAAAAAAAGAAAAAAATCACCAATTAAGCTGATACATGTGCCTCAAGAAGCATAAGTATTCACGCCTAAAGGTGAGTTCTAAATAAAAATAAAGTCCTTAGTTTTGTGGCCTAGTTCATTCGAATTTGAGTCCGCGGGGTGTTTTCTCACCTGGTGCCCTAAAGCCGACCGGTTTGGGAGCCACCGACTTTAAGTTCGCTACATGGGTGGATTAGAAAGCCTAAGAAAACTGAGAAATATTATACATGTATTAACACATCTATTAGTCAATTAGTTAGGTATGAGGGCCTCAAGAAGCCTTCATACTTATACGAAAGAAAATTAGATGAGTTATACATGCCCAAAAAAAAAAAAAAATTATATTAACACATCTAATAGTCAATTAGTTAGGTATGAGGGCCTTAAGAAGTCTTGATACTTACACGAAAGAAAATTAGATGATGTTATAAAAATAATAAAGAGGCATGAGAGTCCAAGTTAAGGAATTGCTAGTAAAAACATAAGGATGCATATGATTTTTGGTAACGAAAAAGACTATATTAGAAATTCAATTTTAATTCTTACCTAAAATGGAAAACAATTAACTTTATTAAGACTAAGTTTAAAGAATGAATAAAAATAAGGATCCTAAAACTTATAGACTACTTAGTCTCTTCAATAATAATTCAAATATTTTCCTTTTTATGGATTTTGTGGGTGCAATCCGCTGAAAACCCTCACGAGACAACACTCGTCCTCTAGGGTAACCTAGAGGTTTAACGGCTTGTTGCACGTGCTAAGTGCAATCGTGATTCCTACAAAAGTGAGTTAGGTTAGATTAACTTTTCATTTCTTTTTCTTTTTCTTTATTTTTACTCGAGGACGAGCAAAAAGATAAGTGTGGGGGTGTGATTGGTAGTGAAAAGTGCATTTTTATCATCATATTTACCATCACATTTTCATATTTATTCATTTAATTCTGCACATTTATTAATAATTTGTAATTTATTATGTGCAGGCCTCGAATTATTAATTTAATAATAAATAAAGCTTAAAGAGCCCAAAAGCCCAGATCCAAGCCCATGTTTGAAGCCCAGGTGCAAAAGCGCAATTACAAGAAGTCAAAATGCAAATACAAGGATAAAAGTTGCAAATATCAGAGATAAGGGAAGGATAGACTTTTATCCAACCCTAAACACTTGCAGGATGAGGATAAAAGCCCAAGATAAGAAGGAAATTCGTGGATAGAAGATTTGGGATATTTGAGATCAAGGTAACTTGGTTTCTAAGTTATCTCGAAATCCCAATATGGAGAGCCAGGATCATACTTTCAGAAGCAAGCGCCCAGATGGACGGACCAGATGAGGCCACGAGCCAAAGCGCGTGGCCAGATTCCACAAAAATGCCGCAAATCCGCGGCAAAATCCAAGATTCCGCGGCACTTTGATCTCATCTGGATACCAGATTTCGTGGGCAACTTCATCCGGGACTCTTCGGCCTTCTGCACCTATAAATACCCCCTGCAGTGCAACGTACAGGGTGGTCCAGAGGCGAGCCAAGGGCCAAAAGCTAGGGTTTTTAGTTTCTAGGTTAGATTTTCTTTTCTTTTTATTTTCAAGAGAGAGAGAGGCTTATATTGAGCGTGACACCGATGTACCCTTCCTCTTCTCTGCATTTGTATTCAGCAATAAAGGTAATTATTTTTCTTTTGTTCATTGTTCTGATATTTTATTTTTCTTTTTGTTTTCCTTTCTTTTTCTCTGTGATCTCTTGTGGTTATTGATGAACATGCAAGTGGATTCCAAAAGCAAGTATAACTAAGCTATGTGAGAACCAGCGATAGTTCATGAAGATGTTCTCCTCCAAGCTACGCATCACTTCGTTCTTGATATGCTTGACGATATAATGTGCACAGGGATTGAGTTCGAGTTTATGATCTATGCGTGGAACGCCTCCTAAGCAAGGTAGAACATGTAAGGTTTTCACGTTTTTTTTCTTCAACCAAACTCAAGTAAGTATTCTTTTCTTTCCTTTTCTTTTCTTTTCTTTTTTGTAGATTAAATCACAACTTCTCCCAATTCTTTATTTGCCGACCCATTGTAAATACCACTTCCTTTCTAACTTAACTAATAAAAATAAAAACTTTAGAGATAACTTGCTTAACGCTTCCATCGCAGTCCCTCCCTGAGGATCACGACCCGCATAGCCTTGCTACAGCGGATTAGAATTGAGAACTTGCACATCCTATTCTTAAAACTAAAATACTATCTTTTGTGTGCAGGAAATCTCAATCAACATGCACCCACAAAATTCATAAAGAAAGAAGACAAATGTTAGTATTTTGAAAATACTTTTTGAAAGAGAGACAAGTTTTCAAAATATTTTTGCAAAAATATAAGTGATCTAAGGTCATAAGTCCACCACCAATCAATCTTCCTTAAACTTAGTCTCTATGCAAGATCTTGTCTTCAATTAAGGTAAGAATTCAAAATTGGATTGAATATTTTATCTCTCATAAAAAAACTTAGATAATATGCACTCTGTGATAGTGAAGATTTTTAGGATTTCAACTCTAGCCATCAAGCCATTTATTTATATTATTTTTTTCTTTTTTTTCTTTTTTTTTCTTTTCCCTTAGTTTTCTTAGGCTTTCTAGTTCACCTATGTAGCGAGCCTATAACCGATGACTCCCAAACCAGATGGTTTTAGGGCACTAGATGAGAAAACATCCCTCTTGTTAAAGGACTCGAGTAAACAAGGCCACAAAACTAAGGGGGATTATTTGATTTTTTTGACCACCGTTAGGCGTGAATAATCATGCTTCTTGAGGCATAATTATCCAGCTTAATAAGTGATGTTTTATTCATATATATATATATATTTCTTTTTATTTATTTTTGCTTTATGGCATTTTTAGGTCTTTGTTTCCATCCCAAAAAATGTGTAAATGTGAAGTGTATACTATCTAAGGCAGAAAATTCAAGATAAAATTATCTCCCCAATCTTTTATACTTAACCTATAATTTTAAACAAGATCCATTATTTCAACTAGGTTTAAGATGTCACAATTAAGGCTTCCTTAATTTCTAAGATCATCTTAATTTTCTTAAAAATAGATCAAAACTTTGTTTCTTATTTCAAAAAGTTTTTAAAGAAAGAGAAAAATTCCTATACAAAAGGAAAGATTTCTAAAAGTATCCTAAAAGAAGTGTAAAAGAAAGAAAATCTAAAAACTCTAAGTTAGTAAACCCTCCCCCACACTTATCTCATGCATTGTCCTCAATGCTTCGTGATATATGTATGCATGAAACAAATAGAGAGGGAAGGAAAAATCACCTCAAGGTGGTGGTTCCGGTGGCGGTCTGATTGGTCCACGAAAGGCGACCCAATCATTCTTGCGTGGAGTCCGGAGGAACCCACCAGAAACCTCCATGATACAACCCACTAAAAAGATGTATGTATTTATGATTTTTATTAAAAATTTTACCCCATCAAATTTCCAAATTTTCAAAATAATTTCAGAGTCAAAATTTTCAAAACCCTTTTCCCAGAATGGAATGATTGATTTGGACTCAGGAAATATAGGAACTAATATCGACTCAGAAAAATGACTCAAGTCAAGTAAAGGTTCGGGAGTCGAGATTGGTTCAGGAAGTGGGTCCAAATCAAGAAAATGAAGCTCAAGTCCACAATCATTTCCCCATGCTGGAATGTGACTATCTATGATTGGTGATTCAAGTTCAGGAATGGCAGGTATGAGAATCAAAACTGACTCTAAAATGTTGCTATAATTGGGTAACAAAACAGGAGTCAATAATGATTCAGGAATTTGAACTGAATCACAAATTTGAGGGTCAAAGTCACATTCCTCATTGAGTTCAATTCCACAAAAATGAGAACTTACCAATTTATCAAATGGACTTTCAAAAGTATGAAATTGGTCAAGTTCAATAAGATCATCATAAGAGATTGGTGATTCAATTTCATAATGAATTGGCACTGGATCCAATACTGACTCGGGAAAAGGAGTGAAATCAGGTGAAGATACCGGAGTCATAATTGAATCAGGAAGTAGAATTGAATCACTAATTTGAGGTTCATGATCATATTCATGCTCAAGTTCAATTTCAGGAAAAGGATAACTTGTCAAAATGTCAATGGGATTTAAAGTTTGGACAAGTTTAGGTGGGTGTGCTGAAATTGAATCTTGATTTCCAAAATGACAAGAGTCTTGGGTCATATCAATAGAGTTTGGCATAGTTGAATTGGTCAAAGGTTGATAAGATAGATTTTCCTCATTCCTAAAAATGTTAACCAATTGACTCAATTGTTCTTCCACCCTATTGATAGACTCGGCATGTGATTTTTGATATTGTAATAAAGACTCCTGCAAGATATCCAAACTCTTGTCTAGATATGATGTATCTCCAAGTGGTTGCTCTAGAATGGGAGTATAAGAATCTTGGTTTTGGAAATTTTGTGAAGAATGTGAGTCAAAAATGTGTTGAGATTGAAGCTTAGACTCACACAAGAGTTCTTTACTCGTTTTCAGGACAGATGGTTGTTCATTATGAAGAGGTGGAACTGAGTAAGACTCTTGAAAATACTGTGGAATTGGAGAGGCCAATGTTTCTTGAAGTTGTTGCTCGGCCCTCTGTAGATTGGCTTCTAAACTCTTTAGTAACTCAGATTTTTCTTCAATGGGAGGTCCAGAAAAAGGAGTATAGGAAGCAAAATCAGGGAATGAATATTGTGGACAAGGTGAATATGGTGGACAAGGAAGTTGAAAATTTGACTCGGGAGACTTGAATCCCCATTGACTCTGTGACGAGTTGAAATTATTTTGAAAATTATAGTCATAAGAATGTGGGTATGGGTTGTATTGATTCGGATAAGGCCAACCCGGTGTATGTGGTTGGTGCATATTGTAAAACGCCGGGTTGGAATTATCCGAATAGAATGGAGTCGGTGTGAAATATGGATTCATGTTCGGATTGAAAGAATTATTTTTGTTGAATGCCATTTCACAAACAATCACAAACAAAAAGAAAAAAATCAAACAACAAACGAAAAGAAAAGAA
This sequence comes from Agave tequilana, assembly GCA_038442645.1. Classification (NCBI taxonomy): domain Eukaryota; kingdom Viridiplantae; phylum Streptophyta; class Magnoliopsida; order Asparagales; family Asparagaceae; genus Agave; species Agave tequilana. The sequence continues at coordinate 2,491,943 of JAVJIF010000050.1, forward strand.
AAATCAAAACCAAGCCAATAAGAGGGTTGACCTAGATCTAGATGTCCCTAGGGGCCAACGTCTATTCAAATTTTATTAGGGCTTGGGTTGTGTGAGTGGGGAGATGGTTTTTGGGCTAATGAAGGGTGATTAAATCCCCACCTTATCTTGTATGGGTTTTGCCCTTAAGTTCATTTGTGCAAGTGTGCAATATAGACAATAGTATAACACAAAGCGATAAATCACCCACGTGTTTGTCCTATGTTATATGCAATGCCATATGTACATCTCCATCCAGATCACAACAATAGAACAAAATACAGTATATTGGAATTGAATTGACACGTGCCTAAATGCAAATGTCTAAACCGTTTTAAAAGCGTCCAAATACCGTATTTTAGTTCTTTATTTTATTATGGTGTATAGGAAATCAAAGCAAGAAAGATAGCAGTACAAATCCACTAGCTATTACAATTCACACATCCCAGAACAACACGATATACAATTTTCACAAAACTGCCGCGTTTGGGCGGCAAATGTCGCGGTTGCGCGGCTTTGTTTCAGAATCTGGGGCCCCGCTTTCTAGAGCAGGGAGATGCAAAGCTAGGGTTTATTCTGCAATGTTAAGCACCTGTAAATATTACCCTGCACACCAAAACAGAGAAGACAATGTTAACAAAAACGTGAAATCAAAACCATTCCCTTCCCCGGCAACGGCGCCAAAAATTTGTTCGACAATGTAAAAAAATGAAAATACAAGAAATGAAGAACACTCACCTACACTACTCCTAAAATCTGCACCTACTCCTAAAAACGAAGACTGCCCTCGGTTTGGGCCTCTGCAGGTCTATTTATAGGCCAAAGATCCTTCCAGAAGACGAGACGGGGCCACGCGTCGAAAATCGACGCGTGGCTCCATACTATTGCCGCGTTTCCGCGGCAATAGCAGGGAGAGAAATCCCTGGATTTCGTCAGATTGTTTCTCTGGCTTCGTGGGTTGTCAGGGTATATCCCGTTTCTGGTATTTGCACCCGAATATTCGTCTGACAAGCACATGAGTCTAGGTTCAATGCATCTTCTAGAGAATCCTTTGCTTGGCCTCCAAGTAATGCGGGATTAATTACCATTAATTGGGTTTCATTAAGCTCTTATTCCATCTTTGCCCTTGGACTTTGGATCTACCTGCAATAAAGATCAAAACACGGTTAAGATCGACAATTTATTCATAAAGCGGTGAGAGAATGCGACATAATAATGTAGAATTGTAGACTAATCAGGTCGCTGCCTCTTTGCCTGCTCGTCTTTTGGGAGCCATGGAAGAACTGAAAAGTTCTTAAAAGTATCAACGATGAAGAAGGAGGAAAAAGAGATTTGTTTCTCTGAAAATTCAGAGAGAAGTGATTCTCTCTTTTCCAACCCAATCGGGCTTTTATAGACATAAAATGTCTTAATTTCGCTTCCTCAAAAGGAGCGCAGGTGGTCGTTTCAAATTAATTTGAAACGGTGCCTAAGCGCCTTCCCGAGAGGCCGACTGCCAGCCCCGTCAAGGGCTAACCCCGCTGTGAGTTTAGCATTGACCTCGCACGATGCTTAAGTAACTTCGCTAAGAAACGAGTCTTAGCTCTGCTAAGAACACATCTCTAGCTTCGTGGAAATTCCGTGCTAACTTCGCCAGAAACTTGTTCCTGACTTAGTTGGAAATCTATCTTCAGCTTCGCTGGAAGCTTAGCTTCGCTAAGAACTTTTATTTTCTCTTAAGGAAAAGACTTATCTAAGCTAGTCCACTTCAGGTGTTCTCGAATTAAAAAGGAGGGGAACAAAGTAGACAAGTAGAAAATAAACATTTTCATGATTCAAAAGGGAAGATACATTGATACTACATTAAGATTGTCTTTCATACAACAAAATCTTTGCTCCGAAGGCGTACAAGTTATCCTATCTACTTCAAAGGTGATAAGCCAGACCAACTGGGCATGAAAGGTCTTCCTCCTGCACAAGACCGTAATCCTTCGCTTAATGGCAGATTTTACCATCAAGAAGCTTGATCTTCTTTGATGAAAATTGATAAGGGATAGATTGCCACCAGAAAGCTGGATCTTAAATAAAATTGGCAAAGGAAGGATCCAAGATCTTACAGGTGAAGTCCGCCTCCTCGAGGTGGATCATCTCGGATAAGCAACTGCCAACCTCTTCTGGGAGCATGCATCAGCTGCTCCAATATGTTCCTCCTACTTATGATCAAAGCTTCAACTTGAAAATCAAGGGGCAAGTTTTTGGTCTCTTTCATCGAGACGAAAGACTCGAAAGCATAGTTCACTGCAACGCAAACAGGAAACAAGTTAGCATTAAATCAAAAAGAGGGTGGAATGCTATGTCAAAATTCTTTGGGCGAAGCTATCCAGTTGTGCCTTCAAGACGGATTTCAGCTAAGCAGAGGATCGCCTCGCTTGCACAATAATGATAGACTAACTTAACCTAAGCTAAGTATTAGCGCCGCCCAAGGCAGTTAGGCTGGAGAAGCCTCAAAAAGGACCAAGTCCTAACCTCACCTATATGGCTAGGCTAGACTGGCCCAGAGGGACGCAGTCTTGACACACCTATATGGCAAGACTGGCTCAACCTTAAAAGGACTAAGTCCTAAGCTTTACCTATATGGTAGATTTAATAGGCAAATCGATCAAGGCAGGGACTCTGCATGAAAAGAGCAAGAATGCTAGATTCGCCGAGAAGCTAGAAAATAGGGCTAAAATCCTTTTCTAAAAGTCAGTCAAATGCAAAGAACAAGGGAATTTAGTCCCTAAGATAGCTGGTAAACCTAAGGGAGATAAACTCACTAAAAATTACTGATGACCGAGGCTCACCAGTTCTTGATTGAGTGAGGAATTCTCACTACTTCAGAGACCTCAGTCTCCCTTCCTGGGCAATAAGGAGAGGTCATAAACAAATTTTTCAAAAGGAGAAAATTATGTTTCTCTGAAAAGGACTACAAGTGTCCTATTTATAGGCCCCATGGCCTGACCACGCCGCCGCTACTTCAGGCTTGGAGGTGCAAGCGAATTTAAAGCATTTAAATGATTAGCCGTTGAGAAAGGGAATAGTCTCCCTTGGGAATGCGCACGAAGTTAATTGAACTTCAGAAAAAGGAATAATCTCCCTCGTTAATGAAAGAGTGGTTATTCTAACCTTGAAAAAAGAGCAATCCTTCTCGTAACCCGTAAAAAGCAGTTAGCTTCGGGAAAGGAACGTCGTTCTAGAAGCGAAGCCACACCAGCAGACCCAGACGCGAAGCTACCCAGACCTAGAATCGCGAATCTACATGATTCCTTGCAGACTTATTCCAATCTTAAAGCAGGATTGAAAGTGAAGCTAAACTCAACCAGTATGGCGACATTCGCACTTCACGTACAACCAATCAAAGCAGTTTAAAGTATTTCAAAATCTGAACCATTCCACTTTAGATTCACGAAAACTTTGAAGGGGGTCTTGTTGACACTCTAAAAAAGACAAGATTCCTAACTGGCCTGAACAATGTCTAACTTGTTGACATCTACAAAAGACAAGTGGCAGACAAGTCGACGACCAGTTCTTCACCCATCTAAAAGGGGACGAATCAACAACTTGGACTCTATTGATCCAGTGAAGCAGACAGTAAGTCGAGATCATCCCTAAAAGACTGTGAGAAGGCCCAAGAAGGTCCAGAGATACTGAGTTAGCTCAACACTTAGTCTTGCACGAGCCCATGAGATAAGTTTTGCATGAGAAACCAAAGTTGCTTAGCATCGCAGGAAGCTCCTCCATAGCCTCGCTGCGAGCTAACTTACAGCTTCGCCTGAAAATACTAAGTTAACTCCGTAAAAAGTTAGCTTCACTCGAAGCTCCACGCAGCCGCGCATAAGGTTAACTGGTAGCTTCGCCACAAACTTTATCTAGCTCCGCTGAGAACTTTCTTCTAGCTTAACCAGAAGCCTCTCCAGCTCCGCCATGAGCTCAAACGCAACGACTCCGCTATGAGTCCTTTATAGTCATTTTGACTAAGCAAATCTCCAGATGGAATGAAATCTCCAGATGAGATCATGTTGATTGAAATCAAATTTGATAATTGCCTGCCATGATCTTTTGACTATCCCAATCAGGTAAGAAGATCAGGGGAGATCTCTCAATTAACTAGAGAGGATCAAGGGAGTATCCCTCATTTAGCGGAGCGAATCAAGGGATTAGCGCTATATGCTATCCCTAACTTCGCAGAAGCTGATTCTTACCTCGCAACAAGGCTACTTTCCAATATAAAATAGATTGACTCAATCTATTTTCAGATTTTCAGGGTGATTATACCCCTGTTACCACTATAAATAGCCTACCAGAGGCACGCACGAGGAGGGGAGGGACAAGGAAGAAGAGATAGGAGAAATGGGCCAGGATAGAGAGGAAATTAGAGATCTACTCTCTTTTTTCTAAGAATTCAAAGAATTGTTTCTCTAATCCTACAAGGATAAATTCAGGGTGCTAATACCCTAAGATCTTCCTCCCTCTTAAGAAATTTTCAGAACCAGGCGAGAAGGAATTCCCAAGCAGAGGCAGTTCGATCATCTGACCGGTCGCATTGTCAAAGGGATAAAGTGATCGCGCGCTGATCAGATTCCTACCGGCACACTTCTCCAGAAATCTTAGAGGAGATCTACCTGTAATTTTCTCTTCAAATTACTTGTAATTTCGCTCCTCGACACTTTTTTATAAGTTTTTTCCTTTGCAAAATCAATAAAAAACAGGGGCCAACGTCTAGCAATTTTTATTAGGCTTGGGTTATGTGAGTGGGGAGGTAATTTTTGGGCTAAGGGAGGGTAATGACTTCCCCACCTTATGTTGTCTTGGGTTTTGCCCTTAAGTTTAATTTGTGCAAGTGTGCAATATAGATAGGAACGAACATAAAAAAGTGAGTAAATCACTGAAGTGCTTGTCCCAATTATATGCAATGCAATATGTACACCTCCGTCAAGATCACAATAACACAAGAAAAAATACATTATATTGGGATGAAAATTGATACGTGCCTAGATGCAAATGTCTAAACTGTTTTAAAGCATCCAATTATCGTATTTTTATTCTTAAAATTATTTATAGTGCACAGGTAATATTAACAAAAATTAGCAGCAGAATATATGAATACACAAGAAATTACCCAACCATACAAGAGAAAGTGTGGACTTCTGCAATGCTAAAGAATTTGACTTGCACACAAAAAACAACTAAGAAAGGTTAATAAAAACATGAAATCAAACCGTTCCCATCCCCGGTAACGGCGCCAAAATTTGATTGGGGGAAAATCGCGCATGAAAAGTTTATGTTTTGAAATCAAGATTTAAAGTGTGTGTGTTTTGACTTCCTCGATACTTTCGTTATAGCATAGAGGCTAAAATAAGTCGAATGCATAAGGATGGGGAGCGATAGAAGCTTACACAATATGTTCACGTGTGTTTTAACCGTTCTTCTACATTTGAAAGAATGAAAAGAAAAGAAAACAAAGTATGAAAAGAGAAGTATGGTGAAAATAAAGAAGTGGGAAACATAGAAAAGCATGTATTTGTGATTTTTGTAATATTTCTAAAACAAAGTGAAAAGAAAGAAAACTCATGGCTACAAATTACTAATGGCTCCACCAACAGGCTAACCTCTTAGTGATAGTTGCCTCACATGTATCATTTGCCATCACTAGTCCTTCGTTCAAGAGCGTTTCAAAGTATGACCCGTATGTAACTCATCACATCCCAACTCAATAAAACAAGAAAAAGTTACACTTAAACCATCAAAACTAAAAGTAAGCATGGAGTAAAGTAATGTTAGCTTGTTAGAGAGTTAGAAAGTTAGAGTGTTAGATCCATCCTCATGAGCAATTAATGGCTCTTGCAAGAGTAAGGCCAAGTAGAGGCCATTGATTCATATAGATTATCAAATAAGAAGATAAATTAGTTAGTGGTTTGTAGTTAGTTGCCATGAGAGAAAAGTTAGCTGCACATGTAAAAAGAGTTAGAGAGAAGAAAATAAAAGGAGGTAAAGAGAGCACCTTTCATAGCTTGTCACCTTCTATTACAAGCACTCTTGCATTCCAAACATGTATCACTCTCTCCTATTATAAGATCTACAAGAAATAAAAAATACAATGGAGGAGCAAGAAGAAGAACTAAGCTAAACTAAATTAAACTACAACATGGAAAGAAAAACCCTAAAACTAACCTAAAAACTACTCAAAAACTCCTCTCTCTGATTCTGGAAAAACCCTAGGGTATTTATAGGCAAAAGGGGGGAACCAGGGTACTGTATGGAGCCGTGCGTCAAATCTTGGCGTGCGGCTCCACAAGGGAGCCACGTTTCCGCGGCCATAGGGCGGCCGTGCGCTGCCTATTGCGCTGTCCTTTCCTATCCCCCTGTCGGCTGGATGTTCCAGTTTCTGGTATTTGGCCCCTGGTTTTAACGAAACCATCCTCCTAGGTCAATGGCTATCTTTATAGGCCTTTAATCACCAATTAAATGGTAATTTAGGGTCTTCTTCTTCATTTCATGCCATGGACCTAGAAACATGCAAGAGAGGTATTATTAGCGAAATTTAATATTAAATTAATGTGAAGAAGTATGAAATATGCAGTTTTAGAGACTAATTACTGTCGTCCCCGATCTCTTTCTCTCGATCTAAATATGAACCATATATCATCGTGTTCAACTTTCTCACAGAATATTGAAAATCTTGAAGGGTTGAGATCCTTGGATGTTGATCAAGAGGTTTTTCACTTTATCCTTTTTTTTAAATTTTTTTCCACAATTTTTTATATGTAAAAAAATTCTTGGGTAACGTAAATGGAACTGCGACCTAGTTTATGTCTTACAGAACAAGAATCACTTTTATCAAAGTCGTCTTTTTCAGTTAACAATTTCATAGTTTTATTAACTACGACCTCAGTCGCAATTATTTAATTTTCAAAATACCTGTTTTTTCTCATGGTATTTGTAAGTATTGCGACTATATTAAAACAATTTTTTAGTTATTATAGACATCCTAAAGTATGCGATTATGGTTGCTGTTTTTAATAAATTTATCTCAGTATCTATATGACTCGACTTTACCCGCAGTACATAATTACCTTACATGTGTGACCTTTTGCGCAGTCCTTTAATATATTAAGGATTTTGACAGAGGTCACAATATTATAAAATATCATTTTTTTTTGCAAAAACCTCGACATCCTGAAAGCTGCGACTGCGGTCGTTGTCTTTTATTCAATAGTCACAGCTATCTTTACAACTGCGACCTTAGTCGCAGTTTTATTTATTATAGTTCAGACGTGTGATTTTCAATTATTCTTTTTATTTAGTTCAACAATTATTTTGGTAGGATCAGAATTTACATGGAGAAATGTCTGAAAACTTAGTTATTCTTTTAGGACAATAATTTTTCACAGACGATAAAACATACAACTTCTACAATGCTTATGCAAGGAACAGAGTTTTGACGTGAGAAGAAAAAGAATAGATAAGTCACGTAGGCCTCCTCATAAAGTTATTTATAAAAAATTTTGTTACAACAAGGAGGGTGTGAAGAAGTTGTCTGACAAAAGACAAGTGTGCTTACAGTCAACCGTCGAATCGACAATAGAGTTGAGTGTCCTACTGAGATGCACGTACATTTTAGTTTATTACCATACTAAAGATTTTGGGTTGTCACTAAGTTTGTTGATTCTCATTCAAATGATTTATCAAGACTGGATAAGGTCCATCACTTTACTCTCACCAGACACATCAATCAAAAATTAGCTGATGAATTCGCACACAGGCTTTAGGCCCGATCTCATAGGACGAATCTTTAGTTCTTGCTTACCTATAGATGCAGAAATATTAAAAATATAAGTACAAAATTAAAAAAAAATACACAATCGTAGTACTTTTAAATAAATTTGAAAAAGAAAAAGGACTCGACCTTGATCGCAACAGTAGATATTAAATTATAATACACTGCGACCAAGGTCGCACTATTAAATAACACTACGACAGAGGTCGCATTTTTTAATTAACCATATTAATAAACTAATGAGGATCTTGGTCAACGGTTTAGAGAATTGAGACCCTTATTTTATCATAATGCGACCAGGGTAGCAATATCCTATTAAACTAACTTAGTAGAACAGACCGCGCCACATGCCCCAAAAAAGAGAGAAGGGATGACAATACTGCGACATCAGTCGCAATGTTTTAAAAAAAGTAATCTCAAAAACAAAACAATCAAAGATTTTCTAATGAATTTGCACATAGGCTTTAAGCTCGATCTCATAGGACGAACCTTCAGTTCTTTCTTACCTATAGATGTAGAAATATTAACATAAGTACAAAATTTAAAAAAACACAATCACAGTACTTTTAAATAAATTTGAAAAAGAAAAAGGACTGCGATCTTGGTCGCAACAGTAGATATTAAATTATAATACACTGCGATCAAGGTCGCACTATTAAATAACACTGCGATAAATGTCGCATTTCTAATTAATCATATTAATTAACTAATGGGGACCTTGGTCAATGGTTCAGAGCACTGTGACCCTTATTTTATCATAATGCGACTAGGGTCGCTGTTTCCTATTAAGCTAACTTAGTAGAACAGACCGTGTCGCAGACCCCAAAAAAAGAGAGAAGAGTGTAAGTACACCTAGAGGGGGGTGAATATGTGTACGGTTAATCTAATGACAAATAATACGGAATTAAAAACAAATTGTAACACACTTAGTGTAATCAAAGAGTATAACCGAATTTTCGGTGAAGGGCTCTGGACTATCTCTGATTTGTCACATACATTGCATTTATGTTGTCACTTTACCACACTTGTTTGCTAATAAATGATATTAATAAGTGTCTTTTTTCTTTGCTAAATGTAGGCCCAAATACTCAAAGGAATAAAAGAAGAACAAGCCCAAAAGCCCACTTTATTCTGAATTAATTCAGAATAAATTCGAAGTGAAGAAATCTGGGCTATATCTTGGCATATCAAGGGGTTGAGAAAAACTCTCCTTGAATCGAGGAATCGAAGCTAGAAAATTAAAAGTCGATTCAGTCAGCGGTTGAAGAAGCAACAAGAAAACCAGCAGGAGATACGAGCCCCACTTCAAACCAGGGAGACCCACCAACAGGGTGTGGCCACCTGGCCACACCCTTGCCGCGGAAACGCGGCTTTTGCCGCGTTTCCGCGGCAATCTTGGGGAGTTACGGGGAGCGTTTGCTCCCCCGATCTCCCCGGGATCTTGGTGGTTGGGTTTTATGCCTATAAAAGGCTATATTGTGCACTGAAAATGGACGTTAAGGCAGATTAGGATTTAGCCTAGTTTTAATTCTTTGTAGTTTAGGTTTTTCTTTTCTTGTTATGTAATTTGGATGTAACTTAGGGTAGAAGAAGATTCATGTAAGTAAGAGAGAGAGGCTGAAGTTGAGAGTGACACCGACGATGTATCCTCCTCCTTTCTTTCATGGTTTCAGTAAGCAATAAAGGTAACATTTGTTTATGTTTGTATCTTTACTTTCCGTTTTGTTTTGCTTTCCTCTTCCTCCTTCTACTTTACCTTGGTTGTGTTTGATTGAGTGTACAAGTGAATTCCAAAGCAAGTAGAACTAAGCTACGTGAGAGCCAGCGATAGTTCATGAAGACGTTCTCCTCTTCCAAGCTCGCATCACTTCGTACTTCATATGCTTGACGATATAATGTGCACGGGGATCGAGCTCGAGCTTATGATCTATGCGTTGAACGCCTCCGAAGCAAAAAGGTAGAACTTGCAAAAAGGTTTCCAAGTAAGTCATCACTCAACCTCGGTAAGTATCTCTTTACTTTTCTTTACTTCTTTTCTTTTCTTTCTTAGTTTAGATCACCAACCACTTCTTTCAAATCGTTTTCATTCTTCTTTCCACTTCATTGTACATAGTCGTTTTTCTTGTTTTCTGATTTGTCCACCTTCTTCATCTCTCGCTTTCTTCTTAACTTTAACATAACTTTCTTTTTCTTTTTGTTAACTTAAAAACAGAGAAGAACTATCGTTTTGTTTTCTTAACGATTTCAATAAAGACACGTAAAGCTTCCATTGCAAACCCTCCTTGTGGATCACGACCCGCATAGCCACTTGCTATAGCGGAAGAATTGAGCACTTGCACATTCCTTTCTTAAGTTCTATAATCTCGTATTTTTTGTGCAGGTTTAGCCTCAATCAAATTTTGGCGCCGTTGCCGGGGAGGGTAACATGTTTTTTATTGAAATCTGAAATTTTTTTTTTTTTTTTGAAATCTGAATTTTTTTTTAGAACTAAACGAATTTTCTTCTCTGTTGCAGGTTCAGGGCAAGCAAAGCTAAAATTTAAGGTTGCAGTAACATATAAGTGGCCTTGGGCCTTTGCTATAGAAAGCAGAGACCAAGGGCCCTCTGAATTGCCGAATTTCCACGGCAAAAGCCGCGGATCCGCGGCAAGGACGAGTTGACTACTAACAGATTTTTGCAGGGCTGCTAGCTTTGCAAATTATAGTTTTCTGCAATTATTTATTTCTTATATGCCATCACAAAAACCTGCTAATAATCAACAGTAAAAAGTTTGTTGCAAAAGTTAAAAATTGATTAGACGTTTGCATTTTAGGCACGCGTTCTTTTCAATTCATTTATTTTTTTTACTGTTGAAGAGTGCTGGAGACAAGGTATGTAAGCATAGCATATAGCATAGGAAACATTCTTGAGTGATATTTGCTTTTGAATGTTACTTTCTTTATCTTGCACACCTTGCACAAAATCATCTTAAGGGCACTAACCCATAACAAGATAAGGTGGGGATTTAATCACCCTTCCTTAGCCCAAAAATCAGAATCCAAGCACTCACTAACCCAAGCCTAACCTAAAATCGAGTAGACGTTGGCCCTAGGGACATCTCGGACTCAATTAGGAGATTATCCTAAGGGGGAAAAATGTTGGAATCTAACTCCTGCAAAATCAGTGTCTAGGAAAGGGATTGAGGGCCGAAAGCCCGAAGGTTGGTGGTTATTTAATTAAGGAACGTCTTTGACGGAAAACCTCCCACCAACCTTGCCCTGACCTGGCTGATTAGCTTGTGGTTAAAGTCTACATTAGACCTCCCGTGGACAGTCTAACCAGTTAGGAGTCGTCTAGGTCTAGGTCTACCCTAACTTAGGTTAGAATTTTTTTTCCTTGTTTGTTTATTTGTTTGTTTTTCTTTCTTTTTGTTTGTATTCCATTGTGTGATATGGCTTATAATAATAATTTTTTCAACTATAATAATAATCCATATTACACATCAAACTCTTTTTCGGATATTACCAACCCGGCATATCATGACTTTAACCAACCTAGTGTGCCGGATTGGTCTTATCCGAATCAATATGACCCATACCCCCCATCTAATAACTATAATTTCCATAATGATTTCAACTCTTCACCGAGTCAGTGGGGATTCAACTCCCTCGAGCATAATTTCCAACCACCTTGCCCTCCTTCTCCACCCAGTCCACATTATGTTCAAGATTCATACTCAGTTCCACCCGTCCAAAATAGGAAACCATCAATTTTGGAACGGAGTATGCGTGAGTCCAAACACAAATCCCAAAATCTGATGGACTCACAATTTCAATACCACTTCCAAGACAACTCTTCATCTTTTCATCAAAACAATGAACCCATCAATTATGAAAAGATGCTAGAAGCCATGACTCATGCTCAAAATGCTAGAAATCGTGACATAGATATGATGGTCGAATCTCTACGTTCCCACCGTCCTGATGTCACTTACCATTCTGTTAGAGCCAAAGAGTCATGTTGTTTTGGAAATCAAGATTCTATTTCAGAACAACCATTTGAACTTACCCAAACTCCAAATTTTGAAAAAGATATTGACAGTTTGGCAAGTTATTCCTTTCATGAAATAGAACTTGAGAATGAATATGATCTTGAACCCCAACTTAGTGATTCAATGCTTCTTCCTGATTCAATAATGACTCCGGTATCTTCACCTGATTTCGATCTTTTCCCCGAGTCAACATTGGATCCTGTACCAATCCATAATGAAATTGAATCACCCATCTGTGAGGATCATATTGAACTTGACCAATTATACACTCTTGAAGATCCTATTGACAAATTGGCAAGTTCTCAATTTTTTGATATTGAAGTCAATGAGATATGTGACCTAGATTCTCATATCTGTGATCCAGTTCAACTTTCTGAATCAATCTTGACTCCTGTTGTGTTACCAAACTTGAGTAATGTTTTAGAGTCAGTTTTGATTCCTCCACCTATCATTCATGAACTGGAATCACCCACATTAAGTCACATTCCATTGTTAGAAAATGCATGTGGACTGGAGTTTCAATTTCTTGACTTGGACCCAATTTCTGAACCTATTTCGACTCCTGAACCTTTACTTGACTTAAGTCACCTTCCTGAGTCGGTATTAGTTCCTGTCCTTCCTGAGTCCAAGTCAACTGTTCTATCATTTCATACTCCATTCTGGGACGAGGCGGTTGACAAATTTGACTCCGAAATCAATTATGGAATTTGGAAATTAGATGGGGTTAAATTTTTAATAAAAATCCTTCATGGATATATCTTTTTAATGGGTTATATTAAAGATAGTGCTGGTGGGTTCCTCCGAGACCCAAGAAAAGTTGATTGGGCCACGTTTCGTGGACCAATCAGACCACCACCGGAACCACCACCTTAAGGTAACCTTTTCCTTCCCTTTCTTCTTTTTCATGCATCTATGCATTAATTCATACATTGAGGACAATGCATGAGATAGGTGTGGGGGAGGGTCTAACATAACTTTTCTTTTTTTTAAAAAAAATAATAATAATAAATAAAAAAATTGACATTTTTCTTTACTTTTAAAAAAACTTTTTGAAAAATAGAAACAATATTTTGACTTATTTTTGTAAGAAATTAAGTTAATTTTAAGGAATAGGAAAATCCAAATTAGGATTTCTAATACTTGGTCAAAATAAGATTATTTGTTTGATTTATAGAGTTAGGAAGATAATTTGTCAAAGTAATTTGGTCTTGATCTTTACCTTGATGAAATATGCACACTTCATACACTTACACACTTAGGGTTCAAAAACAAAGATTCTTATGCCTTATAAAAAAAAAAAGAGAAAAAAAAAGAAAAATAAACAAATCTAATTATTGATTAGCTAGGTGCTTTGGCCTAAGCAAGCCTTAGTATTTATGCGAAAGATAATTAGATAAGTTCAAAAAAAAAAAATTGATGAATAAATCTAATTATTGATTAGCTAGGTGCTTTGGCCTAAGCAAGCCTTAGTATTTATGCGAAAGATGATTAGATCCTCTGATTAAGCTGGGTATTTGTGCCTAATAAAGCATAAGTATTCACGCCTAAAAGGGATTCATATAATAAAGTCCTTAGTTTTGTGGCCTTGTTTGCTCGAGTCCTTAAGTCCTAGGGGTGTCTTCTCACCTGGTGCCCTAAGACCGTTTGGTTTGGGAGTCATCGATTAGAGGCTCGTTACATGGGCAGATTAGAAAGCCTAATAGAACTAAGGAATAATACCACAAAAAAAAAGTATATATATAAATAAATAAGGCATAAGAGTTAGAGTTAATGAACCCTTAGTCAAAATTTTCACAGTCACAAGGTGCATATGACTTAGGGTAAAGTAATAGACTAGATGAGAAGTACAATTTGACTCCTTACTTTGATTGATAACAAATTTTTGAATAGAGACTAAGTTTAGGAATGAAAAATTCGGGTTTCCTATAACTTATAGATTGCTTAGATCTTACAATCATATTTCAAATATTTTTCTCTTTCAAAATGCTTTTCGAAAATACTAACTCTTTATTTCCCTTTCTTTATGGATTTTGTGGGTGCAATCCGCTGAAAACCCTCACGAGACAAAACTCGTCCTCTAGGGGGAACCTAGAGGTTTAACGGCTTGTTGCACATGCTCAGTGCAATCGCGTGACCTGCGAAAGTGGTCTAATAATTGATTTGAGTTAGTCTAATGTTTTGCTCGAGGGCGAGCAAAAGATAAGTGTGGGGGTGTGATTTGTCACATACATTGCATTTATGTTGTCACTTTACCACACTTGTTTGCTAATAAATGATATTAATAAGTGTCTTTTTCTTTGCTAAATGTAGGCCCAAATACTCAAAGGAATAAAAGAAGAACAAGCCCAAAAGCCCACTTTATTCTGAATTAATTCAGAATAAATTCGAAGTGAAGAAATCTGGGCTATATCTTGGCATATCAAGGGGTTGAGAAAAACTCTCCTTGAATCGAGGAATCGAAGCTAGAAAATTAAAAGTCGATTCAGTCAGCGGTTGAAGAAGCAACAAGAAAACCAGCAGGAGATACGAGCCCCACTTCAAACCGGGGAGACCCACCAACAGGGTGTGGCCACCTGGCCACACCCTTGCCGCGGAAACGCGGCTTTTGCCGCGTTTCCGCGGCAATCTTGGGGAGTTACGGGGAGCGTTTGCTCCCCCGATCTCCCCGGGATCTTGGTGGTTGGGTTTTATGCCTATAAAAGGCTATATTGTGCACTGAAAATGGACGTTAAGGCAGATTAGGATTTAGCCTAGTTTTAATTCTTTGTAGTTTAGGTTTTTCTTTTCTTGTTATGTAATTTGGATGTAACTTAGGGTAGAAGAAGATTCATGTAAGTAAGAGAGAGAGGCTGAAGTTGAGAGTGACACCGACGATGTATCCTCCTCCTTTCTTTCATGGTTTCAGTAAGCAATAAAGGTAACATTTGTTTATGTTTGTATCTTTACTTTCCGTTTTGTTTTGCTTTCCTCTTCCTCCTTCTACTTTACCTTGGTTGTGTTTGATTGAGTGTACAAGTGAATTCCAAAGCAAGTAGAACTAAGCTACGTGAGAGCCAGCGATAGTTCATGAAGACGTTCTCCTCTTCCAAGCTCGCATCACTTCGTACTTCATATGCTTGACGATATAATGTGCACGGGGACCGAGCTCGAGCTTATGATCTATGCGTTGAACGCCTCCGAAGCAAAAAGGTAGAACTTGCAAAAAGGTTTCCAAGTAAGTCATCACTCAACCTCGGTAAGTATCTCTTTACTTTTCTTTACTTCTTTTCTTTTCTTTCTTAGTTTAGATCACCAACCACTTCTTTCAAATCGTTTTCATTCTTCTTTCCACTTCATTGTACATAGTCGTTTTTCTTGTTTTCTGATTTGTCCACCTTCTTCATCTCTCGCTTTCTTCTTAACTTTAACATAACTTTCTTTTTCTTTTTGTTAACTTAAAAACAGAGGAGAACTATCGTTTTGTTTTCTTAACGATTTCATTAAAGACACGTACAATCAAGTGGTTAAAGTGGCTATGCGGAAGTGTTTAAAGTGGTAACTATCGTTTTGTTTTCTTAACGATTTCAATAAAGACACGTACAATGAAGTGGTTAAAGTGGTTAAAGTGGTTAAAGTGTCTTTATTGAAATCGTTAAGAAAACAAAACGATAGTTCTTCTCTGTTTTTAAGTTAACAAAAGAAAAAGAAAGTTATGTTAAAGTTAAGAAGAAAGCGAGAGATGAAGAAGGTGGACAAATCAGAAAACAAGAAAAACGACTATGTACAATGAAGTGGAAAGAAGAATGAAAACGACTTGAAAGAAGTGGTTGGTGATCTAAACTAAGAAAGAAAAGAAAAGAAGTAAAGAAAAGTAAAGAGATACTTACCGAGGTTGAGTGATGACTTACTTGGAAACCTTTTTGCAAGTTCTACCTTTTTGCTTCGGAGGCGTTCAACGCATAGATCATAAGCTTGAGCTCGGTCCCCGTGCACATTATATCGTCAAGCATATGAAGTACGAAGTGATGCGAGCTTGGAAGAGGAGAACGTCTTCATGAACTATCGCTGGCTCTCACGTAGCTTAGTTCTACTTGCTTTGGAATTCACTTGTACACTCAATCAAACACAACCAAGGTAAAGTAGAAGGAGGAAGAGGAAAGCAAAACAAAACGGAAAGTAAAGATACAAACATAAACAAATGTTACCTTTATTGCTTACTGAAACCATGAAAGAAAGGAGGAGGATACATCGTCGGTGTCACTCTCAACTTCAGCCTCTCTCTCTTACTTACATGAATCTTCTTCTACCCTAAGTTACATCCAAATTACATAAAAAGAAAGACTAAAAACCTAAACTAAGGAATGAAAACTAAGCTAAATCCTAATCTGCATTGACGTCCATTTTCAGTGCACAATATAGCCTTTTATAGGCATAAAACCCAACCACCAAGATCCCGGGGAGATCGGGGGAGCAAACGCTCCCCGTAACTCCCCAAGATTGCCGCGGAAACGCGGCAAAAGCTGCGTTTCCGCGGCAAGGGTGTGGCCAGGTGGCCACACCCTGTTGGTGGGTCTCCCCGGTTTGAAGTGGGGCTCGTATCTCCTGCTGGTTTTCTTGTTGCTTCTTCAACCGCTGACTGAATCGACTTTTAATTTTCTAGCTTCGATTCCTCGATTCAAGGAGAGTTTTTCTCAACCCCTTGATATGCCAAGATATAGCCCAGATTTCTTCACTTCGAATTTATTCTGAATTAATTCAGAATAAAGTGGGCTTTTGGGCTTGTTCTTCTTTTATTCCTTTGAGTATTTGGGCCTACATTTAGCAAAGAAAAAAGACACTTATTAATATCATTTATTAGCAAACAAGTGTGGTAAAGTGACAACATAAATGCAATGTATGTGACAAATCACACCCCCACACTTATCTTTTGCTCGCCCTCGAGCAAAACATTAGACTAACTCGAATCAATTATTAGACCACTTTCGCAGGTCACGCGATTGCACTGAGCATGTGCAACAAGCCGTTAAACCTCTAGGTTCCCCCTAGAGGACGAGTTTTGTCTCGTGAGGGTTTTCAGCGGATTGCACCCACAAAATCCATAAAGAAAGGGAAATAAAGAGTTAGTATTTTCGAAAAGCATTTTGAAAGAGAAAAATATTTGAAATATGATTGTAAGATCTAAGCAATCTATAAGTTATAGGAAACCCGAATTTTTCATTCCTAAACTTAGTCTCTATTCAAAAATTTGTTATCAATCAAAGTAAGGAGTCAAATTGTACTTCTCATCTAGTCTATTACTTTACCCTAAGTCATATGCACCTTGTGACTGTGAAAATTTTGACTAAGGGTTCATTAACTCTAACTCTTATGCCTTATTTATTTATATATATACTTTTTTTTTTGTGGTATGATTCCTTAGTTCTATTAGGCTTTCTAATCTGCCCATGTAACGAGCCTCTAATCGATGACTCCCAAACCAAACGGTCTTAGGGCACCAGGTGAGAAGACACCCCTAGGACTTAAGGACTCGAGCAAACAAGGCCACAAAACTAAGGACTTTATTATATGAATCCCTTTTAGGCGTGAATACTTATGCTTTATTAGGCACAAATACCCAGCTTAATCAGAGGATCTAATCATCTTTCGCATAAATACTAAGGCTTGCTTAGGCCAAAGCACCTAGCTAATCAATAATTAGATTTATTCATCAATTTTTTTTTTTTTGAACTTATCTAATTATCTTTCGCATAAATACTAAGGCTTGCTTAGGCCAAAGCACCTAGCTAATCAATAATTAGATTTGTTTATTTTTCTTTTTTTTTCTCTTTTTTTTTTATAAGGCATAAGAATCTTTGTTTTTGAACCCTAAGTGTGTAAGTGTATGAAGTGTGCATATTTCATCAAGGTAAAGATCAAGACCAAATTACTTTGACAAATTATCTTCCTAACTCTATAAATCAAACAAATAATCTTATTTTGACCAAGTATAAGAAATCCTAATTTGGATTTTCCTATTCCTTAAAATTAACTTAATTTCTTACAAAAATAAGTCAAAATATTATTTCTATTTTTCAAAAAGTTTTTTAAAAGTAAAGAAAAATGTCAATTTTTTTTATTTATTATTATTATTTTTTTTAAAAAAAAGAAAAGTTATGTTAGACCCTCCCCCACACCTATCTCATGCATTGTCCTCAATGTATGAATTAATGCATAGATGCATGAAAAAGAAGAAAGGGAAGGAAAAGGTTACCTTAAGGTGGTGGTTCCGGTGGTGGTCTGATTGGTCCACGAAACGTGGCCCAATCAACTTTTCTTGGGTCTCGGAGGAACCCACCAGCACTATCTTTAATATAACCCATTAAAAAGATATATCCATGAAGGATTTTTATTAAAAATTTAACCCCATCTAATTTCCAAATTCCATAATTGATTTCGGAGTCAAATTTGTCAACCGCCTCGTCCCAGAATGGAGTATGAAATGATAGAACAGTTGACTTGGACTCAGGAAGGACAGGAACTAATACCGACTCAGGAAGGTGACTTAAGTCAAGTAAAGGTTCAGGAGTCGAAATAGGTTCAAAAATTGGGTCCAAGTCAAGAAATTGAAACTCCAGTCCACATGCATTTTCTAACAATGGAATGTGACTTAATGTGGGTGATTCCAGTTCATGAATGATAGGTGGAGGAACCAAAACTGACTCTAAAACATTACTCAAGTTTGGTAACACAACAGGAGTCAAGATTGATTCAGAAAGTTGAACTGGATCACAGATATGAGAATCTAGGTCACATATCTCATTGACTTCAATATCAAAAAATTGAGAACTTGCCAATTTGTCAATAGGATCTTCAAGAGTGTATAATTGGTCAAGTTTAATATGATCCTCACAGATGGGTGATTCAATTTCATTATGGATTGGTACAGGATCCAATGTTGACTCGGGGAAAAGATCGAAATCAGGTGAAGATACCGGAGTCATTATTGAATCAGGAAGAAGCATTGAATCACTAAGTTGGGGTTCAAGATCATATTCATTCTCAAGTTCTATTTCATGAAAGGAATAACTTGCCAAACTGTCAATATCTTTTTCAAAATTTGGAGTTTGGGTAAGTTCAAATGGTTGTTCTGAAATAGAATCTTGATTTCCAAAACAACATGACTCTTTGGCTCTAACAGAATGGTAAGTGACATCAGGACGGTGGGAACGTAGAGATTCGACCATCATATCTATGTCACGATTTCTAGCATTTTGAGCATGAGTCATGGCTTCTAGCATCTTTTCATAATTGATGGGTTCATTGTTTTGATGAAAAGATGAAGAGTTGTCTTGGAAGTGGTATTGAAATTGTGAGTCCATCAGATTTTGGGATTTGTGTTTGGACTCACGCATACTCCGTTCCAAAATTGATGGTTTCCTATTTTGGACGGGTGGAACTGAGTATGAATCTTGAACATAATGTGGACTGGGTGGAGAAGGAGGGCAAGGTGGTTGGAAATTATGCTCGGGGGAGTTGAATCCCCACTGACTCGGTGAAGAGTTGAAATCATTATGGAAATTATAGTTATTAGATGGGGGGTATGGGTCATATTGATTCGGATAAGACCAATCCGGCACACTAGGTTGGTTAAAGTCATGATATGCCGGGTTGGTAATATCCGAAAAAGAGTTTGATGTGTAATATGGATTATTATTATAGTTGAAAAAATTATTATTATAAGCCATATCACACAATGGAATACAAACAAAAAGAAAGAAAAACAAACAAATAAACAAACAAGGAAAAAAAAATTCTAACCTAAGTTAGGGTAGACCTAGACCTAGACGACTCCTAACTGGTTAGACTGTCCACGGGAGGTCTAATGTAGACTTTAACCACAAGCTAATCAGCCAGGTCAGGGCAAGGTTGGTGGGAGGTTTTCCGTCAAAGACGTTCCTTAATTAAATAACCACCAACCTTCGGGCTTTCGGCCCTCAATCCCTTTCCTAGACACTGATTTTGCAGGAGTTAGATTCCAACATTTTTCCCCTTAGGATAATCTCCTAATTGAGTCCGAGATGTCCCTAGGGCCAACGTCTACTCGATTTTAGGTTAGGCTTGGGTTAGTGAGTGCTTGGATTCTGATTTTTGGGCTAAGGAAGGGTGATTAAATCCCCACCTTATCTTGTTATGGGTTAGTGCCCTTAAGATGATTTTGTGCAAGGTGTGCAAGATAAAGAAAGTAACATTCAAAAGCAAATATCACTCAAGAATGTTTCCTATGCTATATGCTATGCTTACATACCTTGTCTCCAGCACTCTTCAACAGTAAAAAAAATAAATGAATTGAAAAGAACGCGTGCCTAAAATGCAAACGTCTAATCAATTTTTAACTTTTGCAACAAACTTTTTACTGTTGATTATTAGCAGGTTTTTGTGATGGCATATAAGAAATAAATAATTGCAGAAAACTATAATTTTCAAAGCTAGCAGCCCTGCAAAAATCTGTTAGTAGTCAACTAGTCCTTGCCGCGGATCCGCGGCTTTTGCCGTGGAAATGCGGCAATTCAGAGGGCCCTTGGTCTCTGCTTTCTATAGCAAAGGCCCAAGGCCACTTATATGTTACTGCAACCTTAAATTTTAGCTTTGCTTGCCCTGAACCTGCAACAGAGAAGAAAATTCGTTTAGTTCTAAAAAAAAATTCAGATTTCAAAAAAAAAAAAAAATTTCAGATTTCAATAAAAAACATGTTACCCTCCCCGGCAACGGCGCCAAAATTTTGATTGAGGCTAGTCCTGCACACAAAATACGAGATTAGAGAACTTAAGAAAGGAATGTGCAAGTGCTCAATACTTCCGCATTAGCCACTTGCTATAGCGGAAGTATTGAGCACTTGCACATTCCTTTCTTAAGTTCTCTAATCTCGTATTTTGTGTGCAGGTCTAGCCTCAATCAATCTCCTCTGAATTTCTCTAAATAAGAGTTAAGGTGCTATGTAAAGCTCTCTTGGTTCAACACAAGTGAGACACACAATTAAAATCAAGCATATAAATGATATGAACAATATGATGCAATGCACAATATAAGAGAGAGAGAGAGAGTTTAGAGATAGTGGATCAGTTGCAAACACCAAGATATGTTTCGAGGTTCGAGTCACTGCTCTACGTCCCCGCCTTCACACAGAAGGTTTTCACTATATCATCCACACAGGACTTCCCACATAGGGAACCTCCACTGAGGATTTAGGTAATATAAACTGGGAGAACACAACTCTTCTCCCTAACAAATACAACTTCTACACAAGAGACAAGGCACAACAACTATCACCTTTACACTTAGAGGGATGGGCACTTAGCCAAACAACAATCACCTCATACTAGAGAGATAAGACTCAAAGTCAATACTCCAACAATCTCCTCTACACTTAGAGGTATACCAACACAACCAAACTCCTCCACAATCACCTCTCACTAGAGGAATACCAACAAATTAAAGAGGGTTGCAACACTTGGTGGTCTCAACAACCACAAACCAATATTCCTCATAAAACAAGATCCTAATAGATAGGATAGATAGATAGCTCAAGTGTGAGAAAATAAAGAATTTGAAAATCAAAATCACAAAGAAAAAGTCTTAGGAAAAACTCTAGATTGAAATATAAATGAAGATCAAAACAACTTCCAAAGATTTCTCCTTTTCTTGATTTTTTCCAACCCTTTAAAAACAAATGAAGATAATATCTTTTAGGCCAAAACTCTTTTAAAACTTGTTGCTAAAACACTTAAGAAGATGAGGATTTTTGCTCTTGAAAAACTTAGCTAAAACAGCTCAAGATGTTGGGTATTTATAACCCACCAAAATTCTGCCCGTTGGCAGTCTGGCAAAGGGCAAAATTCCCCTGGTCGACCGGCCAACGGTCTTTTTTATGACCGTTGAGCCACTGGTTGACCGCCCGGTCAACCGGGACTGGATACAGAGAGCAACAACTCTCTGCTGGTCGTCGCCTGATTTACCGGGGCCATTTCCAGATAGCAGAGCACTCTGGATGGTCGACCAACCCGATCGACTGGCCTTCCAGCCATTTGGCTTGTGCACGTCAGTGCACACGGTCGACCAGACCGGTCGACCGACGTCTACCTCGGTCGATCGTCCGGTCGACCGGCAGACAGCCAGGTCTGAACATTATGGGGATTAAAAACTTGTCCTTTTGCCTTCTAAAAAATCCCATAAAATACACATAAATTTCACAAAAATAAGTTATTTTAAGATCTTTGAAATTCAATCATGTGTGACTAAAATTCAGCACATATTATAAATTATTTGAACCATTTTTGTGATATGAAAATTTTTCCTTAAACCAAAATCGGTGTTTTCTAAAACTTAAATTTTTGAAATGGAAAATCATTTTCTCCAAAACTCATCTAAATACAAAAACATGATATTGAAACAACTTTGAAGCAAGTAGTATATGGATAGAATCTAATATACATGAAATATATTATATCTATGTTTTTGATATGAAATCCAACACCGGTTAAACAGAAAACCAAAAACTAATAAACTGAAAACTTGTGTGTGTGAACTTGAGCATATCAACACTATCTAATCTTCACACAAGATCTAAACAAACTAAACTAAATACAAACCGAAGTCTTATTGTCTCCAAGCCGACTCGATCCAAACGCAATTCAACGAGTTTGACCCCAACCGAGTGCAAGATGCGATCTTGACGCTCGAGCTCTTGAATCAATATGTGAAAGCTTCAAAACTCCTTTGTTGAAGCTAATGACCTACTAATAACTTGATCAAATATCTGAAACTAAATATCACAAGATTATTAGTAAACTATAACTACATGAGTTAATCATCATCAAAACTACAGTGATGGGCCTCTAGACCAATAATCTCTCCCTTTTAATGATGACAAAACTCATGGAGTTATATATGCATAGATTAAAGTTCAGCTTCATAGAAGCTCTCCCTTAACTCATGCACAGCAATAAATAATAAAGATATCAAACAAATAACACATATTAATTGAAAATAGAAACATATATGCTCCGATGCCAATTGGAAAAAAATAATCATATGCATATAGAAACTCCAAATTTCTCTTTTTGTCAAATCATCATATGCATATATTAAACTCCAAATTTCTTATGTATAAATAAAACTCCAAATTTCTCTCCCCCTTTTTGTCAAATCATCAACAAAAGGGCATAAATAAACTCAAAAACCATTTTCTTCCACTTGGTCAATCAAACAAGAATGGTGTATATGCGATATACATTCATGAAGAGGAGAGACGTAAAGTTAACTCATACATGCATTATATGAAAAAGAGATGACTAAACTCTAATCACATAACGCATAGAATACAATGTATAAAAGGGGATATGAAGCTCCCTCTACACACGTGTACAACTTACCAAAGAAAGGTCAATCACTTCATTATGACATGCACTCAACATGAATCTATATAAAGAGAATATGTTAAGCTTCTCTTGCATATAAGCAATACAAATTAAAACAATATGATACTAATTGAAAAATATATCAATTTATAACAAAGGTATGCATCGAAACATCTTGATACCAATTTATAATACCAATTGAAAACAAACAAAATATTTTTAAGATATCAATTGAAAGTAAATAAAACTTTAAAGATACTAAAAGATACCAATTGAAAATATCTTAATACCAATTTAAAAAGTCTTATAAATCTTGATATCAATATACCAATTTCAATTTGAAATATCTATATATTGTAGATCTTGATACCAATTAAAAGAATATATATATTGTAAGTTTGATACCAATAGAAAGTAAAAACCAAATTTTTTAGGTAAAACACAACTTATTTCATTATAGATACCAATTTAAAATGAAGAATAATACCAATTGAAAAACATAAACCAATCTTTTTGGTCAAATACTAAAATCATTTTGTAATAGAGATACCAAATAGAGAATAATATCAATTTAAGATTCTTGATACCAATATTGAAAATATTAGCATATATCAATTAATAAAAAAATATATTTTTCATTTGGTGCGTAGGAAATTAATTGAAAAGTAAGATATCAATTGAATAATATCATTTTTCAACATAAAGAGTAGGAGTAAGATATCAATTAAAAACAAAAACCAATGTAAAGGTAAAACATGAATTTTCTCCTCCTTTATGAAATACTAATGAAAAATGATGCATAAGCTTGAAAAATAATTGACGTTTAAGGACTGAATCAAGTTTAGTATAAACATAATTTGTGCTTTAAGATATAATGATATAGTAAGCACAATCAAATCACATATATATGTATGAAAATGAAAATACCAATCGTAATTGATACTATTTGAAATGAAGCATACATATGTAGAAAACACAAATATGAGTATATAATCAAAAAATATATCAATTGTGATGCCAATTGAAAATATGATGAGAATCAATTGTATAACTCATACCTACCATCTTATTCATGCACATGTTAAAATGATTTTCAATTTGAGCGCACAAGGCATGGTCGCCCATTCATCCACCCTCGATGGTAGGGTTTTCAAAAATAAGTTTGAAAATAATTTTAGCATAATTGAAAACTCTACCAAGTGAAGAATAAAGACTAGATTAAAGATAATGTTTGAAAATTAGTGCGAAATCCTTCAAGAAAGAAATAAAATATGAATATATTTCATGAAAAACATGTAAGTCATACGATGATTGACACTCAAGGTCAAAAAAGGCACATATATGCTCATGAAATAAAAATCATGAGTAAACAAAAATAATAAGAGTGTAAGAATCATGTAATCCACATCATAGAAATAGGCAATGAAACTCAATGAAATTCCTTCATAAATATAAAAATCATCAAAACTAAATAGGCTTCAAGGTATATGTATGTTTAGTCTAAACTAGAAGTATACATACATATCCAAAAATAATTGAGTCCATAAAGAAATTTTACATGAAACGTAAATGACTCAAGGGTATACATGTATATCCAATAGTTTTAGGCAAAATTAACATATACATGAAGCTAAACACATATCATAAAAACATATACAAAATATAGGGAATACAAGTCTAAATGCACGAATCATCAAAACTAGACCATACTAGTACATCTAATGAGTACAAATGAGCAATCAAACACAAACATATAATAAACTATTTGTGGCTCACTAGTTGTACAAGTATTGACATAAGTTTTAATGAAAGCTACATCTAAACAAGTAGTCCAAACATGAAGTATAAAACAAAATATAAACCAATATGATCATTAAGTAAATACACATATCTAAATCTATGAGATACACAATAGTTAAACTAAAGTGAGAACACAAAAATATGAGTTCATATAAATATGGGTGTATCTCAATTACTATACATGTATGTCATAAGTCTAATCATCATGGCATTTAACATAATAATCATTAGAAAAACAAAACATGCTAATAATATGAAAGCATGTAAACTAAATGGGAGTTAGAGATAATTATCAAAATCATGTGAGCAAATCTCTAGGTCTCCAAATTATGGTGGTCCTCCCACCAAACTCTCCTTAAAAGTGATGCATCCAAAAGTGTCACCGTTTAGCTCGGAACACATTCACCTCAAGACACCAACACCTCTCACGTCATGTGGGAGTCCACACCTACATCAAATAAAATAGGAGTGGCTTTTAGTACCCATACCTTATTGGGTCCATGGGGGTTAGCACCTTTTCTAACACAAACAAATTTATTTGCAAAATTTATATTATGTACTCTATCATAACAAAACTTTTCAAGGTGGCCCTTACGTTCACAATGTGTACAAGTGTACACATGAGCATACATGGTGTTATGTGTATAAATATGAGGAGCATGTGTATCCATGGTTTATGTGCATGCATAGGAGGAGCATATTTCTTGCGAAACATGGATTTCAACCGTGTGTGGTTCATGGCACATTGGCTCAAAATGGAACCCAAACAATCAACACTCTTCTTCAATACACAAATATCATTTTAATACTTGAAAATAAAGTGGAGTTTGCTATGGTAACACTAGATGGTGAAGCTATACTAGCATGGCAAATATGATATGATAAATCATTTTTCAAAGATTTATCTTCATTAAATCAAATCTAATTCTTTTGAAATAGAAGCAATTTTATTTTTCAAAGAATTATTTTTTTTAAAACAAAATCAAGTTTTGAAGATAAGACCTCATTTTTCTTCAAGACATCATCACAATCATTTTTTACTTTTTAAGATTTTGTTTTCATTTAAGACAAGATCAAGTTGGGATTTCAATGAGCCCCTTTCATTTGAAATCTCATCCCTTTCTTGCAAAGCCACATTAAGTTTAGAAAATAAATCCTAATTTTTTTATTTCATTTTAAAAGTTTTCTTTTTCAAGAGTTCGTATTTTTATAATAAGTTTTCACAAACAATAGATAGTTCTTCATTTAAAGCCATCAACATCAACATAATCATCACCGGAAGAACTAGCACTATCATCTAGTTGAGTTTCCAAATTTACCTCAAGGGAGTCATTCTCTTGGACCATGTAGCAATGTTGTTCAGATTCATCCTCACTAGATTCCTTCTCCATAATGTTTTGCGTTTAAAGTTTTGGAGAGGTCAAGATATTCCACACTGCAAAGGCAGAATGACAATGAGAAATCATAGAAAGATATTATTTACTTAGAGTGCTCCTAAGTGCCTCAAAGGCTTGTGCATTGGCCTCTATATGCTTGTCGTTACCAAGATAAGATTTCTTGATAGTGATAAGGTAAACATGCATTCTTAGGATTTTTAGGTACATACTCATCTTAATCTTCCATACATTGATGTTAGAAACATCAAACATAGGAGGGGTCATCTAATCCATGAGTGTACGTATACAAATATGTGTGCAAATGTAAATCTAGATTAGCTAACCAAGATCTCACTCCTAGTTGGTTAAACCTAATATCAGGAGCGTAGGCTCTGATACCAATTGTAAGTACACCTAGAGAGGGGTGAATAGGTGTACGGCTAATCTAATGAAAAATAATGCGGAATTAAAAACAAATTGCAACACACTTAGTGTAACCAAAGAGTGTAGCCGAATTCCCGGTGAAGGGCTTTGGGCTATTGATTAGTCTCTAAAACTGCATATTTTATACTACATCTTCACATTTATTTTATATTAAATTCTACTAATAATACCTCTCTTGTATTTTTCTAGGTTCATGGCATGAAATGAAGAAGACGACCCTAAATCGCCATTTAATTGGTGATTAAAAGCCTACACGAATAGCCATTGACTTTGGAGAGCTGATTCGTCAAAATCAGGGGCGCAAAACTAGAAACCGGGACTGCCATCTGACAGGGGACAGACAGGACAGCGTGCGGCGCGAGGCGCCGCGCGCGCGGCCACGGTATGGCCGCGAAAATGCGGCTATGGCCGCGTTCTGAGGTAGTATGGGCGCGGCCGCGCCCTTACTTTGGGCCAGGGTTTGCCCCTGGCCCCTCTTTCCCTTGGTACCTATAAATACCCCCCTGGGGTTCTTCAGTTGGAGATATCCAGAGAGTAGTGTAGTTTTAGGGTAGTTTTCTTTTTCATGTTGTAGTTTAGTTTAGGTTAGGTTAGTTCTTCTTCTTTTTTGTATTTTTCATTTTCTTTTAGATCTTTTATTAGGAGAAAGAGTGATACATGAGTGGAATGCAAGAGTGCTTGTAATAAAAGGTGAGAAGCTATGAAAGGTACTCTCTTTATCTCTCTTTGTTTTCTATCTAACTCTTTTTACATGTGTAGCTAACTTTTCTCTCATGACAACTTACTACTAATTACCAACTAGTCTAACTTCTTATTTGATAATCTACATGAATCTAATAGCCTCTACTTGGCCTTACTCTTGCAAGAGCCATTGATGGCTTGGCGCCGTTGCCGGGGATGGGAACGATTTGATTTCACATTTTTGTTAATTTTTCTTCTTTATTTTTGGTGTACAGGTTAAATTTTTAGCGTTGCAGAAGTCCACACTTACTCTTGTGTGGTTGGATAAATTCTTGTACATTCATATACTCTGCTGCTAATTTTTGTTTATATTACTTGTACACTGTAAATAATTGTAAGAACTAAAATATGAAAATTGTATGCTTTAAACGGTTTAGACATTTATACCTAGGCATGTGTTAATTTTCATTCCAATATACTGTATTTTGTTCTTGTGTTGTTGTGATCTTGATGGAGGTGTACATATTGCATTGCATATAGTTAGGACAAACACTTTAATGATTTACTCGCTTTTTTGTGTTCATTCTTATCTATATTGCACACTTGCACAAATTAAACTTAAGGGTAAAACTTAATACAACATAAGATGGGGAAGTCATTACCCTCCCTTAGCCCAAAAATCACCTCCCCACTCACACAACCCAAGCCTAAATAAAAATTGCTAGACGTTGGCCCCTAGGGACATCTTGGACTCATTTAGGAGATTGACCTAAGGGGAAAATTGTTAGAAGTTGACTCTTGTCAAATCGGTTTCTAAGGTTGGGGATTGAAAGGCGAAACCTCGAAGAATAGTAGTTTGGCATAATTAGGCCCATTGTCCAGCACGGATACCTCCCACTGATCTTGCTCCTACCTGGCCGATTAATTCGTGATCAGATTCCGACAATATACCCCCGTGGACTATCTAACCAGTTAGGAGTCATCTAAATCTAAGTCAACCCTAGCATAGACTTATTTTCTTTTTCTTTTTCTTTATTTGTTTGTTTGTTTGTTTATTTTTTTTTGTAAATTCTGAAATGGATTTTAACAACAATACTTCTTTCAATCATAATATGAATCCATATTTCACCCCGACCTGATTTGACTCAGATAACTCCAACCCGGCTATGTACAACATGGACCAATCATATATGCCGAGTTGGGATTATCTGACTCAATATGACCCATATCCTCAGTCATATGACTATAATTTTCAAAATAATTTCAACTCTTCACAGAGTCAATGGGGATTCACCTCTCCTGAGTCTAAATTTCAACCACCTTATCTACAATTTTCACAAAGTTTATTCCCCAATTTTGTTTCATATACTCCTTTTCTTGTTCCACAAACCGAAGAAAAATCTGATTTGGAAAGGAGTATAGAAGAGTCCCTACAACAAATTCAAAATTTGCTCAATTCACAATCCTTCCCACATCAAACTCCATATACCCCTTTTCTAGAGCATCCAATTGAAGAAGAACTTGAGCTAGAAAAACGTTTGGTAGTCTTTTGTGACAGAATGCAAAATATGTTGGACTCATCATCTCAACTAAAATTTCAAGAGTCCAACTCATCTTTTCCGGTCTCACCGATTCAAAATGAACAGCCATCATCAATACTAGACTTGAGTATGGAACCCTTGCGTGAGTCCGAGCAGCAATCGATGGACTTACAATTTCACCACAATTTTCAAAATTAACTTTCATACTCACCTTTTCAAGAAGAACCAATTGCAAAGAGTATGGAAGACATGACTCCGAATCCAAATTCTGTTACACGGCCTATCAGTAGGTTAGACTTACTTAAGAGCAAATTAATCAATGAGAACGAGGAAAGTCTTTCTTGTCGACCTTTGACCAATCCTTCTATCCCTAACTCTACATATTGGACTCATGAATCATGTCATTTAGGGAATCCAGATTCAATTTAAGAACACACATTTGAACTTAACCAAACTCCAAGTTATGAAAGTCGCCTGGATATTCTGACAAGTTATCCCTTTCTGAAATTGAAATCGAACCTGAATGTGATTTGAACCTCATGTTAGTAATTCCATTTCATTTTTTGATTCAATAATGACTCCGGTATCTTTACCAGATTTTTTTTCTCTTTTCCGGAGTCAACATTGAATCATGTACCCGTACACCATGAAATTGAATCACCAATATCTTATGATCACATTGATTGTCATTCATTTCTGCATCATTTTTCACATCCATACCATGCATTATGTAAATAAAAATAAGCTTTTTACTCTTTTTCTCTCTAAATTTGCAGGTCCACCATTAATGGAGAGGAAGGCCCATAATCTATGGAATTATCAAGGATAATTTGGATTAATTAAAAGCCAAAAGAAAAGCCCAAAAGTCAAGCCCGGATCTGGAGTCGTCCACGCATATTCCCAGCCTTCTAGAAGATCCAACGTGGCCAACAGACTCCAACAGAACGGCAACAGAATTTGTTGGCGCAACGGCCAAGATTCTGCCGCGAAAACGCGGCTCTGGCCGCGGATCCGCAGCAAGAATCTGGCCGTTGAGCCAGCGATTTGATCCAACGGTCTAGATTTTGGAGCCTCATCCTCTGGTGCCTATAAATAGACCTAGGACTTCTGCGAGAGAGAGAGAGAGAGAGAAGAGACTTGGAGAGAAGAGCTTGTATTTTTGAGAGAGTTGTAGGATTTTCTCTAGTTTTTAGTGCTCTTGTAATCTCCTTCCTCCTCCTAGAAATTCTGCAAAAGAGAGAAAGAGAGAGTGTGAGAGCTTGTAATTAAAGGGGTGACAACTTTAAAGCAAGGATTTATTCATCTTTCTTCTCATCTTTGCAATTTCTAGTGCTTTACTTTCTTGCTTTACTTTCTTCAAGCTTTACTTTCATTGCATTTTTATTCTACCATGAATTGTTGTTTTCTTTCCATTGCAATGTCTAGCTAACCTTCTAACATGACTAGCTAACCACTAACTTTACTAACTTCTAATTCTTGGGTGATTGTTAACTTTTAATCTTGCAATTTTGAGTCTCTTTCATCCCCAATGAAGATGGGTTACTTTAATTCTTGGCAAATTCTTGTTGTAATTCCATATGATTCATGTGAGCCTCATTTAGAGCCTTGTCTTTAGAACAAGTGCCGTGATGGAACATGGAGATGGAGCACCACCTATGCTATTTGTTGTACAATTTTCTTTCTTCAATGCTACCTTGAGTATCGCCTTGAATGACTAATGAATCTTGTATCTTCTTTCTTAGCATTACCTTGAGTGACACTCCTTGATTCCACCATTGAAATTCTATCTCGAGAGCCGATGAATCAATGAGGCTACAAGACAAGACCAAGAAGAACACTCATCCTCTCCAAGTGATCTCTAAGAAAGTGATATCAATCTCAATGTGCTTGGTCTTACTATGTTGATTTGCATTCTTAGTCATGTGTATAGTACTAGTATTATCACAAAATATTTTTATATGATCAAAATGCAAATCAAAATCAAGGAGAGTATGTTTCATCCAAAGGACTTGTGCACAACAAGCCCCCGCGGCAACATACTCCGCCTCGGCGGTTGAGAGTGCTACGGAATTTTATTTCCTAGAGGACCATGAAACAAGACAATTACCAAGAAATTGACATGTCCCACTAGTACTCTTTCTATCTACTCTACAACCCGCATAGTCGGCATCCGAATAACTCGTCATTGAGAAATCTCCGGTTTTCGGATACCATAGACTCATCCCAATAGTGCCCTTAATATAACGAATAATGCGTTTTACCGCAATAAGATGGGACTCTTTAGGACACGATTAAAATCTAGCACAAAGACACACACTAAACATGATATCCGGCCTACTTGCCGTTAAATATAAAAGACTTCCTATCATGCTTCTATATAATTTAATATCAACATTTTAACCTTGGTCATCTTTATCAAGCTTGGTTGTAGTTGCCATGGGAGTGTTGTAAGTCTTTGATCCTTCAAGTCCAAACTTCTTTACAAGTTCCTTTGCGTACTTGGCTTGACTTATGAACGTCCCGTTTTGCAATTGCTTGATTTGGAGTCCAAGGAAGAAATTGAGCTCACCCATTGAAGACATTTCAAATTCAAGTTGCATGACCTTTTCAAAATCCTTGCATAAAAGCTCATTAGTAGAACCAAAAATTATATCATCTACATAAATTTGCACAATTAATATATCATTATCAACATGCTTAGTAAATAGAGTTGTGTCTACTTTGCCTTTAACAAAATCATTTGAAATTAGAAAACTAGAAAGCCTTTCATACCAAGCTCTAGGAGCTTGTTTCAATCCATATAAAGCTTTATCAAGTTTAAAAATAAAATCGGGATGAACATGATCAACAAAACCGGGAGGTTGAGAAACATAAACTTCTTCATTAATAAAACCATTCAAAAATGCACTTTTCACATCCATTTGAAAAAGTTTAAAATTTTTGAAAGATGCAAAAGCTAGTGTCATCCGTATGGCTTCAAGCCGTGCTACGGGTGCAAAGGTCTCCTCTAAGTCAATTCCCTCAACTTGAGTGTAACCTTGGGCCACTAACCTAGCTTTATTCCTAATGACATTTCCGGACTCATCCATCTTGTTTCTAAAGATCCACTTAGTACCAATTATTGGTCTATCGTGGGGCTTAGGAATAAGGTGCCAAACTTGGTTGCGCTCAAATTGATTGAGTTCCTCTTGCATGGCAAGCAACCAATATGGGTCCGTCTCGGCTTCGAGAATGCCTTTGGGTTCAAAATGAGAAATGAAAGCAAAGTTACCACATAGGTCATGGAGTTTGGAGCGTGTTGTGACTCCTTTAGATGCATCACCCAAGATGAGCTCCTTAGGATGATTTGTAGCGTATCTCCAAGCTTTAGGAAGCGGTTGAGAGCTTTCCTCTTTATCCTCTTGAACATCACCAATTGATTCTTGCTTTTCTTCTTGAGCGGGTGAGTCCTTCAAGGATAGTCTCTCCATGTCTTCACCTAATGGTTCAATCTCTACAACATTCTCAAC
The DNA here is from genome assembly GCA_038442645.1 of Agave tequilana. NCBI lineage: Eukaryota > Viridiplantae > Streptophyta > Magnoliopsida > Asparagales > Asparagaceae > Agave > Agave tequilana. The sequence continues at coordinate 2,524,509 of JAVJIF010000050.1, forward strand.
AACCACATTAGATTCTTCAAATTTAACATGCATGATTTCTTCAATAGTAAGTGAAGATCTATTAAAAACTCTATATGCTTTGCTAGTAGAAGAATATCCAACAAAGATAGCTTCATAAGCCTTAGCATCAAACTTACCCAAATTCTCCTTAGTATTTAAAACAAAACACTTGCATCCAAAAACTTTAAAATATGCAACATTAGGTTTTCTAGAATGATACATTTCAAAAGATGTTTTGAAAGAATTCTTACACACATAAATACGATTTGAGATATAGCATGCGGTGTTTACGGCCTCGGCCCATAAATATTGAGGGAGGTCATATTCACTTATCATTGTCCTAGCCATCTCTTGAAGTGTTCTATTTTTCCTTTCTACAACTCCATTTTGTTGTGGAGTCCTAGGACAAGACATTTCATGCTTTATTCCCTTTTCATCACAATAAGTCATGAAGAGTTGGTTAACAAACTCACCACCTCTATCACTCCTTATTCTCAAAATTGAAAAACCTTTTTCTTTTTCAACCCTTTTTCGAAAGATTTTGAAATATGAAAATGTTTGATCTTTACTTTGCAAGAAGAAAACCCAAGTGAAACGGAAAAAATCATCAACTAAAACAAATGCAAATCTACTACCATTTAAACTTTTAGTTTGTGTTGGTCCAAAAAGATCCATATGAATTAGTTCTAAGGGCCTAGTAGTCATGATATCCTTAATTGGTTTGAAGGAAGACTTGGTTTGTTTCCCAAGTTGGCACGCACCACAAATGCGGTCTTTCTCAAACTTCAAGTAAGGTATACCCTTTACTAAATCCTTAGAATTAATTCTAGCAAGATGGTCAAAAGATGCATGTCCTAATCTTCTATGCCAAAGCCAAGAATTTTCATCAAAAGCATTCAAGCATTTAGTAGAACAATCTAAATTAAGCATGTCAATGATATAAACATTATTGTCACGAAAACCGGTAAGAATACAAACATCGGATTTAACATCAAAAATCTTGCAAGAAGAATCATCAAAAACAACTTTAAGTCCACGGTCACAAAGTTGACTAATGCTAAGCAAGTTATGTTTTAAACCATCTACTAAAACAACATTCTCTATAATAGGAGATGCACCAATTTGAATGTTACCTATACCGATGATAGTTCCTTTGGAGTCATCCCCGAAGGTGACGGAGCCACCTTCCATGTACCTTGATAGGGTTGTAAAGTTGTTGATATCCCACGTCATATGTCTTGAACAACCACTATCAAGGTACCACCACTCCCTACGTCTTGGAGCCTTGGTGTGTACCTACATCAAATAATTTAGGACTTGATTTTGGTACCCACATTTTCTTGGGTCCTAGGGGTTAGTTTCATTAACCCAAACAAGATTATTTGATCTATTAACTTGGTCATAACAAAATTTAGCTAAATGTCCATTCTTACCACAATACGTGCATCTATATACTCTACCATATTTGAAAGCATAATGAGTATGTGATTTGTGAGCATGAGAGTTGTGAGCATGAAAAGATTTAGCATGTGTAGTGTGAGCATGAGTAGACTTAACATGTGAGGTGTGCTCTTTAGAAAACATGTTCTCAAGTTTCTTTGTATTAAAAGCACAATCATTTAAAACTTTTTCAAAATTATTTATTTTAGATTTAAAAGAAGAAATTTCTTTTTCATCAACAATAGGGGATTTTCCCTTACAAGAAACCTTGTAGGCATTAAACTCATTTTGAAGAGAAATAAGATTAGAAGAAATATCATCTTTTTCTTTAGAAACCATAGCAAGTTGATTTTTAAGAAAAACAACTTTTTGTAATTTAAAACATTCAATCTTTTTATTGTCATAAGTTTCAGAAAGTTCAACAAAGGCATGTACAAGAACTTCCTTACTTAGTTCATCATCTTCATCATCATGAGATTGAGGGGTTACCTTAGGAGTGTTTGCCATGAAACACATGTTCGCCGTATCCACCTCTTCTTCGGACTCGCTCTCCGAATCCCACGTTGCCTTGTATGCTTTCTTTTCCTCCGGCTTCTTTGGCTTGAAGGAGGAAGTCATCTTCTTCTTAAACTCCGGGCAATCCGCCATGATATGTCCGGGTTTGTGGCAATTGTAGCAAATGATCCTTCTCTCCTCTTTACCTTCAAATTTCTTCCGGAAGTTGAGCTTGTTCTTCCGGTACAACCTCTTGACATTCCGCACAAGTAGAGTTAGCTCCTCATCATCTTCTTCGTCTTCTTCATCGTCATCATTGGTGGATGAAGTCTTGAAGGCTATGGATTTCTTCTTTGAAGTAGTGGCCTCTTCTCTTGCCTTCTTCTCCATCTCATGGGTCTTTAGGTTCCCAATGAGACTAATGAGGTCCATCTCGTCCTTGTCGTTCAATTCTTTTAAGGTGGTGACCTTTATCTCCCATGAAGACGGAAGAGCCCGAATCACTTTCCGCACCTTTTGATCGTTGGAGATGTCATCACCTAAGGAAGAAAGACCATTAGTGATTTTAGTAAACCTTGTAATCATACTATCAATAGACTCATCAACAATCATTTTAAATGACTCATATTGGGACCTCAAGAGATCTATCTTAGCTCTCTTGACTTGTGAAGTCCCTTCGTGTGTGACCAATAAGTGTTGCCAAATCTCATAGGCGGATTGGCAATGAATTACCCGTGTAAGGTCATCCTCATTCAAGGCGGTTAATAGGGAGTTTTGGGCCTTGGAGTTAGCCTTATATTCTCTAAAGTTGAAGTCGGTCCAAGTGCTCTCATCACCATCGGGTGCTACATAGGGTTTGGTCAAGGACTTGGCCACTAAGCTACCCAAAGATTGCAAAAATATAGTCATCCTAACCTTCCAAATAGGGAAATTAAATCCATCAAATTTAGGAGGGATTTTAATGTTATCGGCCATGTTTACTAGTGAATGAATGTATGAATGAGAGTGTTGATTAGCAAATTTTAAGGATCTCTCTATGGATGTTAAGCCAAAACCTAGAGTCCAAGCTCTGATACCAATTGAAAATCACCTAGAGGGGGGGGGGGTGAATAGGTGATAATGCTAATCAATGGACAAATTAAAAATTAAGATGTAACAATCACCACACAAGATTCACAAGATGAATGGAAGCAAGTAAATATAGCAATGATGATGATAAGCAAGTAATAAGTGCAAGAATGTAAACCAATCGCAAACACAAGGATATGTTATCGAGGTTCGAGCACCCAGCTCTACTCCCCGCCTTCCCCAGAAGGATTCTAGCTACTTCCACTATCACAAAGAAATCACAATTACACCGGAGTACCCAACTCCACAATCTCGATTACAAGCAATTTCTGAGTAGTCAAAGGACCACAAACTCTCTCTTTCAAATGTCTCTTCCCTTACAAAAGGTCCTTAGAGAACAATGAGTAGGAATGAAGCTCTTGTTGTAAGTGAAGAAAGAAAATTAAATCAAAGAGAATTTCAAAAACCACTTCAGAAAATGAGAGAGAATTTCAGCACAAAAACCAAGAAACAAAGCTCTTTTGAATGCCTTAAACTTTTGAATTTTTCTTGCAAAAATTGTTGTTGTAAACAAACTCTCCCCAAACACCTCTATTTATAGGAGAGGGCTAGGGTTAAGGGATAATACAAACTTAAGGTTAATTAAGTCATATTAGATTTGAAATATATCCCTAAATCAAATTTTAAACACAAAAAGACAAAATAAAACAGCTCAGAAAAATGCCCGTTACTGTTCAAACGGCTAGTCCGGTCGACTGGCCGGTCGACCGCACGTACAAAAAATCTGACCGTTGCAGGCCAGCGGTCGACCGCCCGGTCGACCCAAACTAACCGAGAGCAGACTGGGTTACAGTCGGTCGACCGTGCGGTCGACCGCAAAAACGTGCACACTGATACATGTACACCCAGAACTACAGTCGACTGGGCCGGTCGACCGACCAAACCTGTCATAGGTCCGGTCGACTGGTTCAGGTCAAAAACCAGGTTTTGGACAGAAAATTAAAGGGATTTTGATTTTGAAAAAAATACTTTTGAACAGGGATTAGCATAAAACATAAATATATATCTGTAGGCAAAATCTTGTATGCAAAATATTTTTGTATAAAATATAAGAAATTATTTTGGATCAAGTATGTGCACAAAAACGTGTGTGATAGAGCTTCAAACCTATCCACTATTCTTTAACAAACTATAAAACTAAAAATAAAATAATTGAGGACTTCTTGAGCAATCTTCAAGTCTTTGAGCCATGCTATCCTTGCTAGAGCCTTCTTCTTCTATGATCCTTCCTTGATGTGCAATATGCCTTCATAGCTTTATGAACCTAGAAGTTGTTGCAATAGCAAGCAATGGCCTTCAAACATGGTACTTATCCTGAAACTTATCTTAAGCAAATTCATTAGTACCAAATAGCTCTTATTTGGTTTGTCATCATCAAAACACAAAACAATTCGAGAGTGTAACCTCTTGGGCCAACAAAGTGAATGTCTTCAACATTGACAAACAACCTCGTAAGACAAGAGATCAAACTATGAGGTAAACTTTGTTGGAAACAATTGTGAGGAAGAAAGTGAAGAATCAGAAGATGAGTCACTGTTTCTTAATGAATTATTTCAAAATGAAAGCTATCATCTTAATGTGAAAGATCCTAATGTTCGAGTACCTTTTCAAAAAGGGAAAATTAATTTGGATATCTTCACTTTCAAAGAGCCAACAAAGAGTGTATTCTATGAGGATATAATTCACGAACCTCCAATTGACATACTTTTTGAAGACCTCTTCAAAGACGAACTCATGTGTCTGGATGAACCAACTCGGGATGTTTTGATTAATTGCACATATCCAGGGGAAAGTGTTGACCTCAGCTTTGAGGAAATATACGAGGCTGAGTTGGAATTTCTTGGCATTCAGAATAAAGAAATTTCAAATGAGAAGAGTTGTGATGACAAGTTTTTTAATAAGAATTGTAGTGATATGAGGATGAAACATCTAAAAAAGATGAAACTGGGGATGCCGAAGGCTCAAGTGACAATACAACTTGTTTCCCAACTGAGCCCTATTAAACGGACCCATTGGAATGATGGGAAAAGGGCTAGAGGGATACGACCGAAAGAAGTTCTAGGTAGTGGTGTAAATAAATAAAACTAAAAATAATAATAATAAAAATAATAAACGCAAAAAAATAAAATTTTTTGACTTTAGTGCTAATTGGCACCAAGAGTTCCACCTCTTCATAACTCCCTTTTCAAATAAACCTAGGGTTGTAAATATCCAATTCCACCCTAGGGTACTATTGGGACTTCACCTCTTTCAGGTCCCTATAAATTTCATCTGCCCTGACTCTCTCCCCACAAAATCAAAACGCATCTCAGATCTGAAATCACCTCTTCCAGCGCCGCCCCTCAAAATTTTCCCTTCCACCATCTCAGCCTCCCTGCCGCATTTCCGCGACCCGAGCCGCGATTCCGCGGCCTTCTCAGTTCTGCTGGTGCGCCGCCACGGTCTGCTGCCGTCGATTTTCTCTGCTGGTGGCTGATTGTTCTACATGTTTACATATTTTACCACTTCCATACTATGCATTTTGTAAATAATATGTGATTTCTTACCCATTTTCTCTCTATTTTTACAGGTCCACAACTTAAAAGAGAAGAAGCCAATTAATCACTTTAATTAGCAATAATTAAAGTGATTAAATCCATAATCCCAAAAGAGCCAAGATTTAATTTTGGATTCAGTTGAGATCCGCGCGCCCATTGAAGATTCCAGAAGGCCACGTGGCTAACCAACTAACAACAAGATCGTAACAGAAAATCTGGGCTCAACGGCCCAGATTTTGCCGCAAATCTCGGGATTTTCCCGCGGATCTGCGGCCGTTTGGAAGCCGTTGGAGCCCGGATTTTGTGGTAACGGCCAGGACTCTCGAAGCTTCTCACTTATGGCTATAAATAGAGGACCAGAGCTGCACACGCAAAAGAGAGAAGAGAGAGAAGAAAATAGGGAAAAATTCTTGTATTTTTGCTTTCTCCTAGGTTTTTAGACTTCATCTTCTTCCTCCTAGAGATCTTGATAAAGTGAGAGAGCGAGTGCTGTTTGAGAGCTTGTACCAAGGAAGTGACATTCTTGTGGCCAAGGATTAATCAAAAGAGCTCAATTCATCTCTTTGCAAACTCTAGTATGCTTTACTTTACCTTGCTTTAAATTCTTGCTTTGATTCTAGTTCATCTCTATTGCTTGTGTTTTGTTGCTTTACTTCATGAATAGTTGTGTTGTTTGTAGTGTAATGGCTAGCTAAATCTTTATTGCATGGCTAGCTAAGAACTTGCCTAGCTAACTTCTATCTCCTTGGATGATGCTATCTTTATACTTGCATTGTGATCACTTCTATAACTTACCAAGAAAGTAGAGTTGATTTCTCTTGACAATTGCTTGTTCATACCACCTTTGACTCATGTGTGCCTCATTTAGAGCCTTGTCTAGAACAAGAGCCTTTGATGGAACATGAAGATGGTTCACCTACATATGCTACTTGTAAGAACAACTTCCCTACTTCAAGCTACTAGTTGTTGTTATGTCTTGAATGTTTGAATGAAGGTTGTATCTTCTTTTTAGCATCCTTGAGTGTCACTTCTAGATTTCATCAATTGAACATCTATCTAAGAGAGCCAATGACTCATTGTGAGGCTTCAAGCTAGAACAAGAGAACACTCATCTTCAAGAAGGTAAAGAACTTGAACAAACAAGCAAGTTATATCAATTGCCAATGAGTCAATACGAGGCAATAAAGCATCACCATTGAGTATAGTAAGTTAGCAATGAGGTAAAGTTAGCTAGCCATGTATCTTATCATCTAAAAGTTTTTCCAACACTTTCTTCACTAGTTTCTCTTTCTTTACAACACACTTCACTCAAGTTCTTTTTGATTTCTTTTTCCATGATTCACACAACCACCACTTCTTTTCTTCTTGCACTTGTGTAATTACATAGAAGATTCTTCGTCTTCTTGCTTCACTTGAAAACCGTAACGCTTCCATCGCTAGCTCTCCCGGAAGATCGACCCGGTAAAGCCATTTACTATATCGGAGATTGGAAAGGGTAAATCAATCTTTAAATACATTTGTGAAGTGGACTTAGCATCAAGGTGGATTCTAACCTTCATCTCTTTGTTACATATTTGTGCTAAATACTCTACACAACTCTTTTCCCAATCAATTTTTGGCGCCGTTGCCGGGGATAGCAACGGTTTTGGTTGAAAAGTGAAGAACTAATACGAAGTCTCTTCTCTGTTGCAGGTTACAGGTTGAAGAAACAGCAAATCTTGCATAGCAGTGACATATAAGCAGACCTGGGCCTCTGCTCTCGAAAGCAGAGACCAGGATCCCTCCAAATTGCCGCAATTTCTGGGCTTTTGCCGCAAATTTGCGGCAAAGAGGAGATCACTACTTACAAATTTTCTGCAGGGCCTGCTTCTCTGCAAAATACAGCTGCTGCTATATTTTAAATCTTGTTTGCTTCACCTGATATCTGCTAATCAACAGTAAAAAACTTGTTGCAAAGTTAAAAATTGTTTAGACATTTGCATCTCTAGGCACGTGTCTTTCAATTTCTTTACTTTTACTGTTGAAGAGTGCGTGGGACAAGGTACGTAAGCATAGCATATAGACTAGGACTCACTCATTGTTTGATTTAATTATGCTTTGAGTGAACCTTGTTTGTTGATATCGTACACTTGCACTAATTGATTCTAAGGGCAAATCCCATAAAAAAGATAAGGTGGGGATTTTATCACCCCTTCCTTAGCCCACAAACCATTTTCCCCACGTACTCACAATCCTAAGCTTCTAACTAAAAATTGCTAGACGTTGGCCCTAGGGACATCCGGACTCACTTAGGAGATTATCCTAAGGGGGAAAAGTGTTAGAAAGTGACTTTTGTAAAATCGGTGTCTAGGAAAGGGGTTGAGGGCCGAAAGCCCGAAGGTTGTTGGTTACTTAATTAAGGAACGTCTCTGACGGAAAACCTCCCAACAACTTTACCCTTCCCTGGCCGATTTGCTTATAGTCAAAGTCCACACCAAACCTCCTGTGGACGATCTATCGTTAGGAGTCATCTAGGTCCAGGAAACCTAGAAAGCTTGGATTGATTTTTTTTCTTTTTCTTGATTGTTATTTTTCATTTTCCGCTTGTGTGAAAGGTGCACGTTGATTGTGTAATTGTATGCAAGAGTGGTATAGAGATCCTAATTCTGCGAGGCTTGTGAGAGTTCCTACACTGCCACATACACCACCACTCGACACAATCATGACTACCAACGTGTCGTTGCAAGACAAGTTCTATCCTATCCGCACATCACTTCCATCTTGTATTCTCCTCCCAAATACTAATGGAAATAATTTTGAGTTGAAGCCCCAGTTCATAAACACACTTCCACGATTCCATGGCCTTGAATCTGAGGATGCATACTTCTTCATCCGAGAGTTTGAAGAAGTATGCCTTATGATGAGGATTTCCCAGCTTACCGATGATGCTGTCAGACTTAGATTCATCCCCTTTGCACTTAAGGATATCGCTAAGAAGTGGCTTTATAATCTCCCAGTTAGCTCGATTTCTTCTTGGGATGATTTTTTTAAGGTCTTTCTTAAAAAGTTTTATCCTATCCATAAGACAGCCATTATGAGGAAGAATATAATGCAGTTCAAACAAGAAGCCAATGAACCGTTTTGAAAGTATTTTGAGCGCTTCAAAGACCTAGTAGCCCTGTGTCCCCATCACGGTATAGAAAAATGGCGTCAGTGCCAGATTATCTATGATGGACTTGATTATCAGACTAAGACGCTCCTTGAAACCATGTGTCAAGGAGAATTTTTAAAGAAGGATGAATATCAGGGTTGGGATCTTTTTGAGGCCTTAGCGGAAAAGACAATCCAGTAGGAGTCATGTCCTGAGAAACCCACACCCACAACTTTCAGAACTGGTTTACATTCTATAGGATCCTCGAGAGCTGCAGAAGCTAAGATAACTCAGTTGATGAAGAGGATTGAATTGCTAGAGTCCAGGGAAAACTCTGCTGTGAATCAGGTCAACCCATCACCTGTGGATAATCCGGGTTGTACCTACTGCCATGATCTGAATCATCTGTTTGAGGAGTATCCAATTTATCAAACTCAAATGTTTCAGGAGAGTACAAATGCCGCATACACCAGACCCACTTACAATCCTTACTCCAAAACCTATAATCCTGGATGGCGTAATCATCCAAACTTCTCTTGGAGTCAGTCTGGACCTGAGCAGCCGAGACAACCATTTCCACAACAATACCCTGCTCAGTCTCATCCACCGACTTATCACCAGAACCCACCAAATGTTCATTCATACCAGAGCCCCCAAGATTCCAATCCTATCAAAATCCTGTACCATACCAAGCAAATTTTCAACCCCAGTATCAACAACATCCACCACCCAATCCTTCAGATAAGAAAATTTCTGAGTTGGAGAAAATGATAGAGACCTTATCTAAGACCCAAGCTGCAATGATGAACAATCAGCAGCAGGACATGAACAAATTGCAAATTCAGATAGGGTAATTGGCTAACTCTTTGACTGAAAGACAAAAAGGAATGCTACCTAGCCAACCTGTGCCCAATCCCAAAGCCCATTTTCCTCTGCACGAAGTTGAAGACTTGGGACCCAGCCAAAGCCAATGTCAAGCCATTCAAATCCTTAGGTCTGGGAAACATGTAGATAATAAGGTTTCAAATCATTCTCCCAAATCTGTGCCAATGCCACCACCTTCTGTTCCAATCCAGCCTTTGCAAGATATTCCTTCATCAAGCACACAACCATCCACGTCCCAGTCTAAAGGAAAAGAGAAAGTTGATGAGCAAACATATAAGCCTGTTGTCCCATTCCCAAATAGGCTTACAAATCATAAAATGAATGCTCACATGGAGAAGATAAGAGAGATATTCAACCAAGTACAAATCAATGTCCCTCTCTTAGATGCCATTCAACAAGTCCCATCCTACGCCAAGTTTTTGAAAGAAATGTGTACTAAAAAGAGAAAAGCAAATGTCCCTAAGAAAGTCTTTTTGGCTTCCAACTTAAGTGAACTGCTCAATGGTCCGATCCCTGTGAAGTACAAAGATCCAGGGAGCCCTACCATTTCTTGTATCATAGGGCAGACCACCATAAATAGGGCTTTGCTAGACTTGGGCGCGAGCATCAATCTTCTCCCCTTTTCCGTATATCAGCAGTTAGGGTTAGGCAACCTTCGTCCTACCCAGATGACTATTCAGTTGGCTGACCGCTCTGTAAAGATTCCCAAGGGGGAAATTACAGATGTTTTGATACGGGTCGGGGAATTCATTTACCCCGTGGATTTTGTTGTTTTAGAAACACAGCCCGTACAAAATCACAGAGCGCAAACACCTGTCATTCTCGGACGTCCTTTCTTAGCCACCGCAAATGCAATAATCAATTGCCGAAATGGATCGATGCGGTTAACGTTCGGAGATATGACGAAAGAGGTGAATGTCTTCCATCTGGGGAAGCAGCCAAGGGATGTGAGCAATGAGTCTTTTGATGTGAACTTGATTGAAGGATTGACCAGTGAACATGTGGAGGAAATTGAGTATGAGTCTGAAGAAGAGTTTGAGTTGGAGTCGGATGACCTAACTCTTGATCAGATTGTTGGATCAACTGTTGAAAGGACTACTAATTCCACACCTATTCTTCCCTTGCACCATGAGCAACCTGTTATAGATCCTGTCCCTTCTTCTGAGCTTAAAGCTCTTCCCAATCATCTCAAGTACAAGTACTTGGATGAGAAGGAATCCTTTCCGGTAATCATTGCATCAAATCTTACTGAGCAACAAGAAGAGGACCTTCTGACTGTGTTAAGGGAAAATAGAGAGGCCATTGGTTGGACCATGGCTGATATCAAAGGGATTAGTCCTTCCATTGTTCAACATAGAATTCATCTGACGGAAGATGCTAAGCCGAAAAGAGACCCACAGCGGAGACTTAACCCCATTATGCAAGAAGCTGTTAGATCTGAGATTTTGAAACTATTGGACAATGGGATTATCTATCCCATATCTGATAGTCAATGGGTAAGTCCAGTCCACGCTGTGCCTAAGAAAGCTGGATTTACTGTGGTGGAGAATGAGAATAAAGAATTGATACAAACACGTCTTCCAACGAAGATTCGAGTTTGTATTGATTACAGGAAGTTAAACACCGCCACACGTAAGGACCACTTTCCACTTCCATTCATCGATCAAATGTTGGAGAGATTGGCGGAACACGAGTATTACTGTTTCCTGGATGGATATTCAGGATATAACCAAATCCCAATCGCTCTTGAGGATCAAGATAAGACTACCTTCACCTGTCCCTTTGGAACATTTGCTTACCGTAGGATGCCCTTCGGCCTTTGCAATGCTCCAGCAACGTTTCAACGTTGCATGTTGAGCCTGTTCTCGGACATGGTGGAGAAATTTTTGGAAATTTTCATGGATGACTTTTCAATTTATGGGGATTCTTTTGAGCAATGCTTGTACCATCTGAAGCTGGTTTACAACGATGCATGGAGAAAAATTTGACACTTAACTGGGAAAAGTGTCATTTCATGGTCAAGCAAGGAATCGTACTTGGGCACAAGGTATCACGAATAGGAATTGAGGTGGACAAATCTAAGGTGGAAGTCATAATGAAGCTCACTGAACCACAATGCTTAAAGGACATTAGATCATTCTTAGGGCACGCTGGTTTCTATAGAAGATTCATTCAAGGGTTTAGCAACATTGCAAGACCTTTGACAAATCTCTTAGGGAAGGATGTACCCTTTATCTTTGATGAAGAATGTCGAAAGTCATGGAAAGAGCTTAAAAGTAGACTTGTCTCTGCACCGATCATATCTGCACCAGATTGGACCAAGCCGTTTGAGATTATGTGTGACGCCTCTGACTTTGCTATAGGCGCTGTTTTAGGACAGCGTATTGATAATAGGCAACACGTGATCTATTATGCTAGCAGAACGCTAAACGATGCCCAACTCAATTACACGACCACTGAAAAGGAATTTTTAGCGGTTGTATTTGCGTTGGAGAAATTCCGTCAATATCTGCTAGGGTTCAGGACTATAATTTTCACTGATCACTCCGCCCTTAAATACTTGATGCAAAAGAAGGATGCTAAGGCAAGACTGATTCGTTGGATACTTCTTTTGCAAGAGTTTGATTTGGAGATAAAAGATAAAAAGGGCGTTGAGAACGTGGTAGCAGATCATTTGTCAAGAATCCCGAATGCACCTAAAGAGAGAATACCGATTAACGATGATTTTCCTGACGAGCATTTTTTTAGGTGTGTGGAGAGCCCTGGTATGCTGATATAGTGAATTACCTTGCTACCAGGCAAATACCTTCTCATTGGTCAGGACAAGAAAAACACCGTTTTCTGCGCCAAATGCGGTTCTTCTTTTGGGATGAACCGTATTTATTTAAATACTGTCCTGACCAAATCATACGTAGATGCCTTCATGAGGATGAACATCAGAGCGTTTTAACATTCTGTCACAAGTTAGCTTGCGGTGGACATTTTGGTCCACGGAAAACTGCTGAGAAAGTGCTCCAGAGTGGATTCTACTGGCCCACTCTCTTTAAGGATGCATATAATTTCTGCAAGCTTTGTGACAAGTGTCAAATGACGGGTCGTATCACACAAAGAGACATGATGCCCCTCACACCCATCTTGGAAGTCGAAATTTTCGAACTCTGGGGCATCGATTTTATGGGACCCTTTCCTCTGTCCTACGGTCACCAGTACATTTTGGTAGCCGTAGATTATGTTTCCAAATGGGCTGAAGATATTCCAACACGGACAAATGACAACCATGTTGTCATCAAGTTTTTAAGAGAGCACATCATCTCTCGCTTCGGAGCCCCCCGTGCGATAATAAGCGATAATGGGAGTCATTTTTGCAATAGGGCTTTTGAAGCCTTGTTGCGTAAATACTCTATCACTCATAAGTTGTCCACGGCTTATCATCCTCAAACCAATGGGCAAGTTGAAGTCACAAATAGACAGATAAAACTCATTTTGGAGAAAACTGTAGGACAGAACCGTAAGGATTGGTCCATCAAACTAACTGATGCCTTATGGGCATACAGGACCGCTTACAAGACTGTCCTTCGGTATGTCTCCATATCGAGTTATTTTTGGGAAACCTTGTCACTTGCCCGTTGAGTTAGAACACCGTGCAATGTGGGCTTTAAAGCAGCTGAATTTAGATATGGATAAAGCCGGTGTTCTAAGGAAGTTGCAGCTATCCGAGCTTGAAGAATTAAGAAATGAAGTATACGACAACGCTCGGATCACGAAGCACAGAGCCAAGCTGTTTCATGATAGATCTATTCACAGGAAAATCTTTGTTCCTGGACAGAAGGTTCTGTTATATAATTCAAGACTCCACCTTTTCCCTGGTAAGTTGAGAACCAGGTGGTCAGGGCCTTTCATTGTTCACAAAGTTTTTTCCCACGGTGCAATTGCGATTCTTGACCCGACTAATGGCAACATATTCACTGTGAACGGTCAACGTCTAAAGCCATTTCTTACCACGGAAGTCATGTCACACGAAGTTCACGAGTTGGATCTTTTCGATCCAGTTTATTTGTGACAATTCCATCTGTATATTTTCCCGTGCATTTTTCCTGCATATCATTTTGGGATCACACTTGTAAATAATTTTCTTTTACATTTTTTGTAAATAATAAAGATAAAAAAAAATAGGGATTTTTGTGTATATAAATTTTCACATTCCTAGGATTTTCTCTTCCCTAGGATTCCTTTCACTTTCAAATTCCTTTGACCTAGGGTTGTAAATAGAACTTTGACCTAGGGATAAAATTGGAAAAGTCCCTTTACCCATCCCCTATAAATACTCTCCTCACTTACTTTTCTACCTCAAACGCAGAATCCCTTCAGATCTGAGAACCTCTTTCAAAAGCCAACACGACCTTTCGAAATGTTCATTGCGTTGGACGCTGGGTCCAACGCAACATTTTTAGAATTGAGCACCAATCTTCCTTTAACAGACCCGTGTTACAGGTAATTCATGATTTAATGACACACAACCACACGGTCTGTTTGAATAGGGCCATCTTCCGTGCCATCTTGATAATTCCTCCCGCACTCGGGGTGCGAAGCATTCCCATGCCATATTAATCACACGTCTGTGTAAACATTTCCTAACAGACGCTGTCTTTAATTCATTTGACCAAGTGCCTGTTACTGTAGAGAGGCCCACAAGCTCATATAATGGCTGCTTGCACGCACTTTGGACACCTCTTGCTCAGCCTGAAAATGAACCTGTGGAGCTTGATTCGGAGAAAAGTTTGGAAGAAATTGATGAGCCCCAATTTTGGAGGCAGGAACCCCCCACTGATACACGAGCCTTCATGTCCACCATCTGGAAAGGCATGAAGAAGATTTTCAAGGGGCAAGTGCGGCTTAGGAAGAAGGTCGAGGAGCAATCCTCTCGACTAAGTAGTATGGAGGCCGCGTTGAGGAGATCGCAGTCGGCTGGACCTAGCTCCACCGCGGGTCCAAAACGACAGAGGGAGTAGCTTTGTCCTTTACCTATTTCATGCATCATTTCATATCGCATACATTGAGGACAATGCATGAGATAGGTATGGGGGGGTAGATGCTGACATAGGATTTTTCATTTTATTTGTAGGATTTTTCATTTTCTTTTTAGGTTTTTACTTTTCTTTGTAGATTTTCTATTTCTTGTTAGATTTTATTTTCTTTTAGAAAAATAAAAAATATATATTAAAAAAAAACCTTTTTGAAATACGAGACAAAGTTTTGATCTATTTTTAAGAAAATTAAGATGTATCTTAGAAATTAAGAAAGCCTTAATTATGACATCTTAAACCTAGTTGAAATAATAGATCTTGTTTGAAATTATAGGCTAAGTAAGTAAAATTGGGGAGATATTTTTATCTTGAATTTTAGCCTTAGATAGTAAGCACTTCACACTTACACAATTTTTGGGATGGAAACAAAGACCTAAAATGCCATAAAATAAATAAAAAAAAAGAAGAATAAAACATCACTTATTAAGCTGGATAACTATGCCTCAAGAAGCATGGTTACTCACGCCTAACGGTGAAAAATATCACTCATTAAGCTGGATAACTATGCCTCAAGAAGCATGATTATTCACGCCTAACGGTGATCAAAAGAATAATCCCCTTTAGTTTTGTGGCCTTTTTCACTCGAGTCCTTTAACCCGAGGGATGTTTTCTCATCTGGTGCCTTAGAACCATCTGGTTTGGGAGTCATCGGTTATAGGCTCGCTACATGGGTGAACTAGAAAGCCTAAGAAAACTAAGGGAAGAAAAAAAAAAAAGAGAATAAATAAATGGCTTTATGGTTAGAGTTGAAATCCCAGAAATCTTCACTGTCACGGTGTGCATACTATCTAGGTTTTATGAAAGATAAAGTATTCAATCCAATTTTGAATTCTTACCTTAATTAAAAACAAGATCTTGCATGGAGACTAAGTTTAAGGAAGAATGATTATAGGTGGACTTATGACCTTAGATCACTTATATTTTTGCAAAAATAGTTCGAAAACATGTCTCTTGTTCAAAATGCATTTTCAAAACACTAACATTTGTTTTCTTTTTTATGGATTTTGTGGGTGCAATCCGCTGAAAACCCTCAGGAGACAACACTCCTCCTCTAGGGTAACCTAGAGGTTTAACGGCTTGTTGCACGTGCTCAGTGCAATCGTGTCACCTACGAAAGTGGTGTAATAAATTAGTTAGGATTTTATTTTTCTTTCTTTTTCTTTCTTTTTTGCTCGAGGACGAGCAAAAGCTAGGTATGGGGGTGTGATTGTTCTACATGTTTACATATTTTACCACTTTCATACTATGCATTTTGTAAATAATATGTGATTTCTTACCCATTTTCTCTCTATTTTTATAGGTCCACAACTTAAAAGAGAAGAAGCCAATTAATCACTTTAATTAGCAATAATTAAAGTGATTAAATCCATAATCCCAAAAGAGCCAAGATTTAAATTTGGATTCAGTTGAGATCCGCGCGCCCATTGAAGATTCCAGAAGGCCACGTGGCTAACCAACTAACAACAAGATCGTAACAGAAAATCTGGGCTCAACGGCCCAGATTTTGCCGCAAATCTCGGGATTTTCTCGCGGATCTGCGGCCGTTTGGAAGCCGTTGGAGCCCGGATTTTGTGGTAACGGCCAGGACTCTCGAAGCTTCTCACTTATGGCTATAAATAGAGGACCAGAGCTGCACACGCAAAAGAGAGAAGAGAGAGAAGAAAATAGGGGAAAATTCTTGTATTTTTGCTTTCTCCTAGGTTTTTAGACTTCATCTTCTTCCTCCTAGAGATCTTGACAAAGTGAGAGAGCGAGTGCTGTTTGAGAGCTTGTACCAAGGAAGTGACATTCTTGTGGCCAAGGATTAATCAAAAGAGCTCAATTCATCTCTTTGCAAACTCTATTATGCTTTACTTTACCTTGCTTTAAATTCTTGCTTTGATTCTAGTTCATCTCTATTGCTTGTGTTTTGTTGCTTTACTTCATGAATAGTTGTGTTGTTTGTAGTGTAATGGCTAGCTAAATCTTTATTGCATGGCTAGCTAAGAACTTGCCTAGCTAACTTCTATCTCCTTGGATGATGCTATCTTTATACTTGCATTGTGATCACTTCTATAACTTACCAAGAAAGTAGAGTTGATTTCTCTTGACAATTGCTTGTTCATACCACCTATGACTCATGTGTGCCTCATTTAGAGCCTTGTCTAGAACAAGAGCCTTTGATGGAACATGAAGATGGTTCACCTACATATGCTACTTGTAAGAACAACTTCCCTACTTCAAGCTACTAGTTGTTGTTATGTCTTGAATGTTTGAATGAACGTTGTATCTTCTTTTTAGCATCCTTGAGTGTCACTTCTAGATTTCATCAATTGAACATCTATCTAAGAGAGCCAATGACTCATTGTGAGGCTTCAAGCTAGAACAAGAGAACACTCATCTTCAAGAAGGTAAAGAACTTGAACAAACAAGCAAGTTATATCAATTGCCAATGAGTCAATACGAGGCAATAAAGCATCACCATTGAGTATAGTAAGTTAGCAATGAGGTAAAGTTAGCTAGCCATGTATCTTATCATCTAAAAGTTTTTCCAACACTTTCTTCACTAGTTTCTCTTTCTTTACAACACACTTCACTCAAGTTCTTTTTGATTTCTTTTTCCATGATTCACACAACCACCACTTCTTTTCTTCTTGCACTTGTGTAATTACATAGAAGATTCTTCGTCTTCTTGCTTCACTTGAAAACCGTAACGCTTCCATCGCTAGCTCTCCCGGAAGATCGACCCGGTATAGCCATTTACTATATCGGAGATTGGAAAGGGTAAATCAATCTTTAAATACATTTGTGAAGTGGACTTAGCATCAAGGTGGATTCTAACCTTCATCTCTTTGTTACATATTTGTGCTAAATACTCTACACAACTCTTTTCCCAATCAGTGGCCGATCGTCCAAATTCTTGATTCTGTGCCCTCTGCCAACCCGATTTTGAATTCCCCCCACGAATTCCAGGGGCGGTTTGATTTTCAATCTCCCAGTCTATTGTTTTAATTTACACTGTTAAGTATGGCACCAAATTTGTTTGTTGAGAAGGATTTTACTAAAATTTTCTGTGATCGCAATGGGTACGGGCACATTTTTATTAATAGGATTCGTGCTTGGGATTGGTACTCACTTATCTATGATAACTCTGATAATGATGCATTTTATTGCCCTGACTTAGTAACGTCATTTTATAATTCAATTGATCATGCATCAGTTAATTTTGAGACATATCAATTCACGGTCCACATGCCCTTAGGTGACATCTTTATCACGCTTCCTCTCCTTGAGGAACTCACTTACGTCCCTATTTACCCACAACACAGCGAGCCTCTTCCACTTATTGATTACATGACCATTATTGGAGCCCGCTGCACCGAGCAAGACCGCGGGCTTAAGGCCAGCACCACATTCCGCAAAGTACATTGCGTTGGACGATGGATCCAATGCAATATTTTGAGTCTGGACCATACCACATCTTTTAACCGCCCTGTGTTGCAGATTATTCACAACCTAATGACTAGGCAACACATGGTCTGTCTCAACAAGACCATCTTCCATGCCATAATTACTAACTCCTCACGCACCCGGGGTGCTAAATTTTCACACGCCATTCTGATCACGCGTCTCTATAGGACTTTCCTACCAGACGCTGTATTTGACACTTATAACCGGGTGTTTGTTACACATGAGAGACCCACTAGTGCTTACAATAGTTGCTTACATGCAGTCTGGACCCCTAGTGTCCAGCCAAAAGATGTGTCGGTGGCGTCCTCTTCTGAGGAGAGTTTAGAGGAGGAAGATGAACTTGCATTCTGGCACCAGGACCCCCCTACGGACTCACGTGCCTTCATGTCCACCATTTGGCGGGGCATGAAGAAGATTTTTAGGGGCCAAGTGCGGCTGAGGAAGCGAGTGGAGGAGCAATCCTCTAGACTAGATCATATTGAGGCCGGCTTGCAGCGTTCACAGTCGGCTGGACCCAGCACCACCGCTGGTCCAAAACGACGACAGGGGTGATTTTATTCCTTTACCTATTTCATGAATATTTTATCTTGCATTCATTGAGGACAATGCATGAGATAGGTATGGGGGGTAGAACTAACTTAGGATTTTTTATTTTATTTTTAGGATTTTTATTTTCTTTTAGGATTTTTATTTTCTTTTTAGATTTTAACTTTCTTTTTAGAGCTTTCATTTTCTTAAGATTTTACATTTTCTTTTTAGAACACAAAAAAAAAGAGAGAGAGAGAGAAAATTTGATCCATTTTTAAAGAATCAAACTTGATTTTAGGGATTAAGGAAACTCCTAACTAAAATTTCTTAATATAAGTCGAAAAGAGGTGTTTTGTTGGATTTTTAGGTTAAGTTAAAAAGGATAAGAAAGATAGCTAGATTTTAATTCTTTCTTTAGCATATATACATTAAACATATTGAGGGATTAATCGAAGACTTAGTGATTCTATTTACACATATATATAATAATAAAAAATAAAAATAAAAAATAAAAAAATATAAGTATAATAAATAAATAAAATAATTACTTAGCCACTAATTAAGCTGGTTAGCTGTGCCTTAAGAAGCATGGCCAATCACGCCTAAAGGTGGTTAAGTCCTTAGTATTCGTGGCCTAGTTTACTCGAGTCCTCGAACCTTAGGGATGTATCTTCATCTGGTGCCTTAAGACCGACTGGTTTGGGAGTCATCGGTAAGAGGCTCGTTACATGGGTAAATTAGAAAGCCTAAGAAAGCTAAGGAAATGTAAATAAATAAATAAATAAATAAAAATACATTATATATATTAGTAAATAAATGAACTTAGTCTGAGAAAAATCCTTCAAATTTATAGATGTATATATACTAGGTTAGATGCAAAATCCGGTATTCGCTCTATTCCTTAGAAACTTAACCTAAGTTGAAGACAAAACTCTAAATAGAAACTTATATAAAGAATGACGAGTTTAGGGTAACCTAAAACCTATAGATCAAGTGAAGTTCTTGAAAAATATGGATCACAAAAATTTCTCACTAACATTTTTCTCATTTCTTTTTGGATTTTGTGGGTGCAATCTGCTGAAAACCCTCAGGAGACAACACTCCTCCTCTAGGGTAACCTAGAGGTTTAACGGCTTGTTGCACGTGCTCAGTGCAATCGTGTCACCTACGAAAGTGGTGCAATAATTTAGCTAGGATTTTTTTCTTTTTTTGCTCGGGGACGAGCAAAAGCTAGGTATGGGGGTGTGATTGTCATTCATTTTTGCATCATTTTTCACATCCATACCACGCATTATGTAAATAAAAATAAGCTTTTTACTCTTTTTCTCTCTAAATTTGCAGGTCCACCATTAATGGAGAGGAAGGCCCATAATCTATTGAATTATCAAGGATTAAATGAATTAATTAAAAGCCAAAAGAAAAGCCCAAAAGTCAAGCCCAGATCTGGAGTCGTCCACGCATATTCCCAGCCTTCTAGAAAATCCAACGTGGCCAACAGACTCCAACAGAACAGCAACAGAATTTGTTGGCGCAACGGCCAAGATTCTGCCGCGGAAACGCGGCTCTGGCAGCGGATCCGCGGCAGGAATCTGGCCGTTGAGCCAGCGATTTGATCCAACGGTCTAGATTTTGGAGCCTCATCCTCTGGTGCCTATAAATAGACCTAGGACTTCTGCGAGAGAGAGAGAAGAGACTTGGAGAGAAGAGCTTGTATTTTTGAGAGAGTTGTAGGGATTTTCTCTGGTTTTTAGTGCTCTTGTAATCTCCTTCCTCCTCCTAGAAATTCTACAAAAGAGAGAAAGAGAGAGTGTGAGAGCTTGTAATTAAAGGGGTGACAACTTAAAGTAAGGATTTATCCATCTTTCTTCTCATCTTTGCAATTTCTAGTGCTTTACTTTCTTGCTTTACTTTCTTCAAGCTTTACTTTCATTGCATTTTTATTCTACCATGAATTGTTGTTTTCTTTCCATTGCAATATCTAGCTAACCTTCTAACATGACTAGATAACTATTAACTTTGCTAACTTCTAATTCTTGGGTGATTGCTAAATTTTAATCTTGCAATTTTGAGTCTCTTTCATCCCCAATGAAGATGGGTTACTTTAATTCTTAGCAAATTCTTGTTGTAATTCCATATGATTCATGTGAGCCTCATTTAGAGCCTTGTCTTTAGAACAAGTGCCGTGATGGAACATGGAGATGGAGCACCTACCTATGCTATTTGTTGTACAATTTTCTTAATTCAATGCTACCTTGAGTATGGCCTTGAATGACTAATGAATCTTGTATCTTCTTCCTTAGCATTACCTTGAGTGACACTCCTTGATTCCACTATTGAAATTCTATCTCGAGAGCCGATGAATCAATGAGGCTACAAGACAAGACCAAGAAGAACACTCATCCTCTCCAAGTGGGAAAGTATTTTGACCAAACAAGCAAGACAACAATTGCCGATGAATCAACATGAGGCATGCATCACCATAATGAGATTAGTAAGTTAGCAAATTAAAAAGGTTAGCTAGTCATGGTTTCTTCCATTTAAAAGTCTTTCAAAGTTTTTCTTCTTTAGTTTTCTTTTAAAAGCTAGTCAAGTTTTCGAGTTCTTTTCATCCTCTTTTCCATCATTTTTATTTTCATGCACAAATCCACAACGAATTCTTTCTCTATTTTTCCATGTCATTTTGTTTCTTTTGAACATAGAAGAACTCTCGTTTTCTCTCTTCAACACTTAACCGTTAAAGCTTCCATCGCGAGCTCTCCCTGAGGATCGACCCGTAAGAGTTCATACTACTACGGTGATTCGGAAGGAGTAAAGTAACATTGTTAATACATTTTGAGTTGTTGAGCATATCAAATTCGAACAAAGAAGGTTGACTCTAAACCCTCTATCTCTGAATTGAGTACACTCCTACGCTACCTTCCTTTCTTATCACACACCATTAATAAAGAAAGTGTGTGAACATTAATTCTTTGGTTTGGACCCTATTTTTGAACCAATTTTGACTCTCATTGTTGACTCTCGACTTGATCTGAGTCAAATTCCCGAGTCAGTATCGGTTTTTGTTCCCGATCCATTTGAGTCCAAATCCCTCATCTTCCACAATCACACTCCATTGTTGGACAATGATGTTGAAGAAAATAACACAGTAATTATTTTTGAAAATTGAAAATTAGATGGGGATAAATTTTTAAATAAGACCATTCAGTCTATCATTCTTTTACTAAGTCGCATTAGCGAGGTCACTAGTGGGTTTCTGCACGATTCACGTGATCTTGATTGGGTAGCAACGCTTGGCCCAATCAGACCACCACTGGAACCACCACCCTGAGGTACTTTTCCTTCTCTTCCCATTTATTGCATGCATATACACATTCACGATGCATTGAGGACAATGCATGAGATAAGTGTGGGGGAGGGTTTACTAACATAGTTAGTTTTACATTTTCTTTCTTTTACACTTCTTTTTAAGTTAAAATAAATCTTTTATATAAAAACTCTTTTCTTCTCTTTTCACAAAACTTTTTGAAAGAAGAGAAGTAGTTTTGATCTATTTTTAAGAAAATTAAGATTATCATAGGAATGAGGAAGACCTAAAATTATGAAATTTTAAACCGAATCAAAATAATAGATCTTGTTTAAATTTTAGGATAAGAAAGTAAGATTGAAAAGATAATTTGATCTTGAATTTTTTGCCTTAGATTTATGCACTCCACACGTACATAATTTTTGGGATTGAAACAAAGACTGAAAATGCCATAAAAAATATATAACAAATTATGATAATAAAAACCACTTATTGAAGTTGGATAATTATTCCTCAGGAAGCATGATTATTCACACCTAAAATGGTGAAAAAAATAAATAATCCCCTTTAGTTTTGCGGCCTTGTTTACTCGAGTCCTTAAGTCCGAGGGATGTTTCTCATCTAGTGTCCTAAGATCATCTAGTTTGGGAGTCACCGGCTAAAGGCTCACTACCCGGGTAAATAAAAAAGCCTAAGAAAATTAAGGGAAGAAAAAGAAAAAATATTTATATATAATATAATATAAACAAATGGCATGAATGTTAGAGTTGATATCCCAAAAACCTTCACTGTTTACAAAGTGCATATTTTTCTAAGAGTTTTATGAAAGATCAAAGAGTCAATTAAATTTTAAATTCTTATATTTAATTTATAATAAGATTTTGCATTTCGACTTAGTTTAAGTAAGATTAATTTCTAGTTAACCTATGACCTTGATCACTTATATTTTCGCAAAAATACTTCAATACTTTTCTCTATTCAAAAATGCGTTTTTAAAATATTAATATTTGATTTCTTTCTTTATGGACTTTGTGGGTGTAATCCGCTGAAAACCCTCAGGAGATAAAACTCCTCCTCTAGGGGAAACTTAAAGGTTTAACGGCTTATTGTACATGGTCAGTGCAATCGTGTCACCTGCGAAAGTGGTGTAATAATTTTCTTAGTTTTTTGTTTTGCTCGGGACGAGCAAAAGATAAGTGTGGGGGTGAGATTAGTCTCTAAAACTAATATTTTATACAATATCTTCACATTTATTTCATATTAAATTCTGCTAATAATACCTCTCTTACATGTTTCTACGTCCATGGCATGAAATGAAGAAGAAGACCCTAAATCACCATTTAATTAGTGATTAAAAGCCTACACGAATAGCCATTGACTTTGGAGAGCTGATTCGTCAAAATCAGGGGCGCAAAACCAGAAATTGGGACTGCCATCTGACAGGGGACAGACGGCACAGCGCGCGACACGAGGCGCCACGGAAACACGATTGTGACCGCGTTTCCGCGATAGTACGAGTGCGGCTGCGCCCGTACTTTGGCCCAGGGTTTGCCCCCTGGCCCACCTTTTCCTTGGTGCCTATAAATACCCCCTTGGGGTTCTTCAATTGAAGATATCCAGAGAGTAGTGTAGTTTTAGGGTAGTTTTCTTCTTCATGTTGTAGTTTAGTTTAGGTTAGGTTAGTTCTTCTTCTTCTTTGTATTTTCTATTTTCTTTTAGATCATGTATTAGGAGAAAGAGTGAACATGAGTGGAATACAAGAGTGCTTGTAATAGAAGGTGACAAGCTATGAAAGGTGCTCTCTTTACCTCTCTTTGTTTTCTATCTAACTCTTTTTACATGTATAGCTAACTTTTCTCTCATGGCAACTAACTATTAACCACCAACTAGTCTAACTTCTTATTTGATAATCTACATGAATATAATAGCCTCTACTTGGCCTTGCTCTTGTAAGAGCTATTGATGGCTCATGATGATGGATCTAATACTCTAACTTCCTAACTCTCTAATAAGCTAACATTACTTTACTCCATACTTACTTTTAGTTTTGATGGTTTAAGCGTAGCTTGCTCTTATTTTGTTGAGTTGGGATGTGATGAGTTACATATGGGCCATGCTTTGTAAAGATCTTGAACCAATGACTAATGATTGCCAAGGATACATGTGAGGCAACTATCACTACGAGGTTAGCATGTTGGTGGAGTCATTAGTAGTTAGTAGCCATGGGTTTTCTTTCTTTTTCACTTTGTTTTAGATATACCAAAAATCACAAACATATTCTTTTCTATGTTTCCCACTTCTTCGTGTTTCACCGTACTTCTCTTTTCATTCTTTGTTTCTTTTCTTTTCATTTTCTAAAACTTTGAAGAACCGTTAACATACATGTGAACATAGCGTGTAAGCTTCTATCATCTTCCGTCTTTGTGGATTCGACTCGTTTTAGCCTCTATGATATAACGGAAGTATCGAGGAAGCCAAAGCACACACTTTAAATATCGATTTCAAAATATACACTTTTTGTCCGCGGTTTTCCCCCGATCAACTATCTTCTCTGAATTTCTTTAAATAAGAGTTAAGGTGCTATGTAAAACTCTCTTGGTTCAAGACTATTTTCCATCATATTTGCAAAGGGGAAAACTTATAATAAAAAGTTTGAGGAGTTAAATTATAAGTATTCTTAAAAAGATTACAAGTAGATCCCCTCAGAGATTCTGGAGAAGTGTGCCGATAGGAGTCTGGTCAGCGCGCGACCACTTTGTCCCTTTGACAATGCGAGCGATGAGATTCCCTTCTCGCCTGGTTCGGGGAATCAGAGAATAGAAGGTTGGTAGAACCCTCTTGCTGCTTCTCAAAATCGCCTTCAATTAGGAGTTCCTTCTCGCCTGGTTCCGGAGATTCCTTGAGAGGAAGGATGATGTTAGGGTATCAACACCCTGGATAGAGAAAGCAATTCTCTGAAAGATCTTTGAAATCGAGAGCGCACGGTGCGTTGTGAAGAAATCTCTGCTTGTGGAGTCCTCTTGTGCGTCTGTGCCTGGTCTAAGCCTTTTCGTCGTCTCAGAAAATCCGCCCCTTTCCCTTGTACCCCTGATGGGCTATTTATAGGGAGAGCAAGGGTATAATCGTCCCTTGAAGATATAGAAACAGATTGAATCAAATCTGTTTGAATCTGGAAAGTAGCCTTGCTGCGAGGCTAAGATCAGCTTCTGCGAAGCTAGAATTGGCAGGTCGGTTGATCTTCTTGATCCTTTCCATATCGTTGGAGGATTTCCCCTGATCTTCTCACTCGTTTTAGGAGAGTCAAGAGATTGTGGCAATCAACTACCAAATTTGATCTCTGATTTGATCTTAATTGGATTCGATTTGATTGGATCGGATCTCATCCGGAGATTTGATTGGTCAAAGGTTGATCATAGCAGACCAATGGCGGAGCTGCCCGCATTGAACTCGTAGCGGAGCTAGAGGCAGCTTCTGGCGAAGTCCGAAAGAAACCCTTTGGCGGAGTTGGAAGTCCTCTGTGGCGAAGTTGCGAGTTAGCTTCTTGGCGAGGCTTCAAATGGCTTCGAGGCGAAGTTGAGCGATATTAGCCTCTCAAGCGAGGCTATCTCTTTGGGCTCATGCGATGCTAAGTGCTAGCACCTTAGACCTGCTGAGGTCTGTTTAGAAACAATCCGGGTTCACTGTCTGCTTGCTGGGTCAGTGGAGTCCAAGTTGCTTCCTTGTCCCTTGGAGATGGGTGAAAACTGGTCTCCAGCTTGTCTGTCACTTGTCTTTTGTAAATGTCAACAAGTTTAGACATTGTTCAGACCAATAAGAATCTTGTCTTTTTAAGTGTCAACAAGACCCCCTTCAAAGTTTTCGAAAGTCTGCAATGGCTCAGACTTCGAAATACTTTGAACTGCTTTGATCGGTGGAGTGTGGAGTATGAACGTCGCCATGATGGTTGAGTTCTGCTTCGCTTTGAATCCTGCTTTGGGATATAGATTCGCCGAGAAATCATGTAGACTCGCGTCTGGGTAGCTTCGCGACTAGGTAGCTCCGCATCTGGGCTTCTGGAGATACGTTCGCCCTGGAGCGTTTGTCGCTTTCCCGAGACCAACTGCCGTGGGCCAGTTACGAGGAGGATTACTCCTTTCTTCGTGCTGATCGAGGGAGATATTCTCCGATTTGCACGTTTCTGAGGGAGGATATTCCCTTTCTTCAAGGCGCAGTAAATGCCTTAAATGCGCTCGTGCTTCCACGCTTGAGGCGGCAGCGCTCAGGCCATGGGGCCTATAAATAGGACACTTGAGGTCCTCTGAAGAGAAGTGATCTGCTCTTCTTCTCTTCTCTTAGTTGAGAGAGATACTCAGATCTCTGAATTAGTGGGAATGCCCACTCTGGTTATTACCCGGCCAAGGACCGGTAAGTCTTGACCATTCAACGACTTCACCGATTTTAGGGAATTCATCTCCCTTAATTCAGCTTTAACAGCTGCTTCAGGGATTAGTTTCCCTTGTTCTTCATTTTGCAATTGACTGGTCTGCAGAGAAGGATTTTGACATAGCTTCCCAACGAAGCTATCATTCTGACTTGATCACAGAAAGATCATTGTATGTTAAGTCCGCTACATAGGCAGAACTTGGGACCTGGTATCTTCAAGGTTGAGCCAGTCTTGCCATATAGGTGAGGCTAAGACTGTGTCCCCCAGGATCAGTTTGGCTTAGCTATATAGGCGAGGCTACGACTTGGCGTTTGCTGAGCTAGCCCATCACTGCTGTGCAAGCGAGGCTTATCCTCTGCTTTAACTGAAATTGGATCGCTTCGCCCCCAAAGGATTCGGCTTTAGCGCTTTTGCATTGTCTTCTGTGTTTAACTGCTAATCTGCTCCAATTTTGCATTGCAGTGAGCTATGTTCGCCGATCTTGTGACTTGATGAAAGAGACCGAAAATTTGCCTTATGCTTCCCCGGTTGAAGCTTTACTTTTAAGCAGGAGGAACAACTTGGGGTAGCTGATGTGTGTCCCAGAGGCTGTTGGCAGCCTTTTATCCGAGATGATTCGTTCTGAGGTGAGGCTGGTGGCCGCTTATCTGAGATGATCCACTTCGGGAAAGCAGACGTTATACCTGTGAGACCACTGACATCACTGCCAATTCCTATTATAGGTGATCTATCGTGTTGGCGGCGATAAGTGATCGCGTAAAAACAAGTATTAAAATTAGAGAAGGAAGTGTGGGTTGATGTTACTGCTTTTGCGATTCTTTCCGTAGTAGCGAAGTGGCTATACGGGTCGTATCCACAAGGAGGGAGAGCGATAGAAGCTTGATGCGGCTTTCAAAGTTCAAGAAGAAAGAAAGTTCTTGTTTCCAAATAAAGAATTTGAAAAGTGAAAACAAGTATTTTTAGAAATTGTTGGAAAATGTTTGATGGTTTGTAAAAGTGATCTTTTTCTTAGTTGTAAAAATGCATGGCTAACTTTCTACTAAGTGCTCCCACTAATTTCTAACTTTTTGAAGATAGCCTCACGATGGATCATAGGCAAACAAGACACTTGTGCATTGGAACTAATCACGTGGAAATCGAGTGAGAGTTCATCCTATAACTTAACCTTACATGGCAAAAACTCGGACATTCCCATATCAAGATCCGATAGAAGGCGAGAATAAGGGAAGACTCGAGTGCACTATTGGTATCGGCAAAGTTAAAAGGAAAAAGAGTCTAACAAGTAAAACACAACTCATAGATCATCAAAACGAATTAAGTATGAAATATAAGAAAGTAGATACTTGTAGATAAATTAGAGTTAGAACCCTCATCTTAAGATGTCATAGCTCTCATTTGCACAAGGCTTGTTTGGCACTATTGATTCATACGGGTTATCAAACAAGTGTTAGAAATTAGTGGGTTAGTAGTTAGTTAGCCATGCTATGGAAAAGTTAGTTAGCCATCAAGGTAAAAGAAACAACAAAGAAAAAGGGGTAAAAGGGAAAGGGGGAGTTACACTACAACAAAGAAGTAAAAGTAAATGCAAAGACAAGTAAATGAAAGAAGGAAGAGAAGTAGTACTTGTATTATCTTGTCACCCTTCAAATACAACTCTTTACACACTCTCTCTCTTTCTCTTTAATGGCTAAGACCTAAAACTAGAAGAAGAAGAACAACAATTACAACAAACTAAAACAAGATTACAAATTTTTGCCAAAATTCCAATCTCCTCTCGCTGAAGACCCCAGGGGGGGTATTTATAGGTACCAGGGCAAAGGGGAGCCTGGGGACAGGATGTGACCCGAAGCGGCGCGCGCGGCGCCGCAGTATTGCCGCGAAAACGCGACATTTGCCGCGTTTCCGCGGCAATACTTTGGCGGCGCGCGCAGCGCCGCCTGCTGCGCGCCGCCTGGTTGTCCCCCTGTCAGTTCTGATGCCTGGTTTGTCTTTTCTGCCCCTGATTTGAGCAGATTCACCTCTCTAGGTCAATGGCTATCTTTAATAGGCTTTAATCACCATTAAATGGTGATTTTAGGGTCTTCTTCTCCATTGCACACCATGGACCTAGAATGAAGCAAGTAAGGGATTATTAGCAGAATTTATTTATCAATTAAATGTGAGATGTGATGAAAATTATGCAAAATTAGGGACTAATCACACCCCCACACTTATCTTTTTGCTCGTCCCGAGCAAAACAAAAACCTAAGAAAATTATTACACCACTTTCGCAGGTGACGCGATTGCACTGAGCATGTGCAACAAGCCGTTAAACCTCTAAGTTCCCCTTAGAGGAGGAGTTTTGTCTCCTGAGGGTTTTCAGCGGATTACACCCACAAAATCCATTAAGTAAAGAAAAGAAATTAGTTGTTAGAATTTTTTTTTTTATTATTATTTTTTTATTTTATATATATATATATATGAAAAAGAACTTTCAATCATCTAAATAAAAATGACCGAATGATGTAAGAATTAGGTTTAACCCTCATAAGTTCTCTTATATTTTAGCCTTCATAAAAGAAGAAATTATGGTTTTTCTTTAAATTTAGAAAGGATATTGTACTTCTAACTCATTCTTTTATTTTGCTTTAGATAGATATGCATACTGTGTAAGTGTGATGTGCTTGGGATTTTTCAACTCAACTTTGAATATTATTTTATTAGTATGTACTTATTATTCCTGGTTCCATTAGGCTTTCTACTTCACTTATGTAGCACATATCAAACCGATGACTCCCAAACCAGATGGTCTTAGGGCACCAGGTGGAAAAACACCCTTCAGGTCAAATATGCAAGTGGAGTAGGCCACGAAATCAAGATTTATTTATAATAATTTTTTTTTGGCGTGAGTAATTATGCTTCTTGAGGCACAATTATCCAGCTTTTTCTTTTCTCTCTTTTTTTTTGGCGTGAATAATCATGCTTCTTGAGGCACAATTATCCAGCATTTTTTTTTCTCTTTTTTTTTTTTGGCGTGAATAATCATGCTTCTTGAGGCACAATTATCCAGCATTTTTTTTTTCAAAAGTTGTGTCTCTAAATTCCAAGCATGTGTGTGCGAATTATGCATATTCTACTAAGGCTAAATAAAAGGTATGAGTTATTTTCCTTATCCCTCCTATCTTTTTAGTCAAACCATTCTTTCTTGTTTATTTAGGCAAAAATAAAGATTTATTACTAAGGTTCCCGTAATTCCTACAGTCTTTTGGTATTTTTATAAAAAGTATGAAATTTCTTTTCAATCTGTATTTTTTTTATTTTTATTATTTTTTTTTATAAACATTTTTTTTTTTGAAAGAAGTAAAAGGAAAAAGGAAAACTGTTAGCACCCCCCCCACACCTATCTAATGCATTGTCCTAAATGAATGTAGATGAAAAATGTAAATACAATAAATAGGGGGAAGGAATGATATTACCGTCTTTGTGGACTCGGTTTGGCCAAGTACGAAGAGGCTAAAGAAATGGTAAAAAGAATGTAGACGGGGTAAGCATATAAACATTTTTTTTTGTTTTTTTTTTTGTTTTTTTTTGTTTTTTTTTGTTTTTTTTTTGTTTTTTTTTTCATTTTTTTAAATAGTTGTTGTGGTTAGGTGTATGATGGGACAAAAAGAGTCAGCACACTATCGTCTGGGATCATCAGCTCTGTGGTCAAGAAGGGCTTCAGTCTTTGCCCATTCACTTTGAACTCCGTGTTATTTTTAGGGTCGGCAATAAGCACAGCACCATGTGGGAAAACAGTGCGCACAATGAACGGTCCCGACCAATGAGTTTTTAGCTTTCCCGCGAAAATATGAAGCCTAGAGTTGTATAGCAGAACCCTATCTCCCGTGCAAAGGTTTTCCGGGTTATGATTTGGTCATGAAAAAGTTTTGTTCTGCTCTTGGTGATTCGTGCATTCTCATAAGCTTCATTCCGTATCTCTTCTAATTCAGAAATCTGCAGTTTCCTAAGATCACCGGCCTTGGTCAGGTCAAAGTTGAGTTGCTTAATTGCCCAGAGGGCCCGGTGTTCTAATTCTACTGGCAGATGACAGGCTTTTCCAAACACGAGTCTGTAAGGAGACATCCCCAGAATTGTCTTAAATGCGGTACGGTAAGCCCACAATGCATCATTGAGCTTAACCGACCAATCCTTTCGGTTTTGACCGACAGTCTTTTCCAGAATGAGCTTGATCTGTCGGTTGGTGACCTCAACCTGCCCATTTGTCTGGGGATGATACGGGGTTGATAACTTGTGATTAATGGAATATTTTCGCATCAGAGCTTCAAAAACTCTGTTGCAGAAATGTGATCCATTATCACTAATTATCGCTCTCGGGGTACCAAACCGGGAGAAGATGTTCTCTTTGAGGAATTTGACAACCACTTTGTTGTCATTCGTCTTGGTTGGTACAGCTTCTACCCACTTAGAGATATAGTCGACAGCAACCAAAATGAATTGGTTGCCGAAGGAGTTGGGGAATGGTCCCATGAAATCGACGCCCCAAACATCAAAAATTTCTACTTCAAGGATTGGGTTTAGGGGCATCATGTCTCTTCTAGAAATTTTCCCTACCTTCTGACAGTTTGCACATGACTTGCAAAAATGATATGAATCCTTGAACAAAGTGGGCCAGTAGAATCCACTTTGTAGAACCTTCTCTGTAGTCTTGCGGGGACCGAAGTGTCCTCCGCATGCAAGGTCATGGCAAAAGCTGAGCACACTCCTCTGTTCCTCCTCGGGTATGCATCGTCTAATTATTTGGTCTGGACAATACTTAAAAAGATACGGTTCTTCCCAGAAGAAATACCGTACTTGGGCAAAGAAGCGGTATTGGTCTTGCTTTGTCCAGTCAGCGGGTAATTGTCGTGTGGCCAGGTAATTAACGATGTCAGCATACCAGGGTTCCTTAAGAATGACTAGGATGTGCTCATCAGGGAAATCCTCATTGATCGGAACTCGGATGGTTGGTGCATTCAGAATTCTCGAGAGATGATCAGCGACCACATTTTCTATACCTCTTTTATCCCTGATTTCTAAGTCAAATTCTTGAAGCAAAAGGATCCACCGAATCAGTCGGGCTTTTGCTTCCTTCTTGGTCATGAGGTATTTCAAAGCTGAGTGATCCGTGAAAATCACTGTTTTTGAACCTAACAAATAGGGCCGGAATTTTTCTAACGCAAAGACAACGGCCAAGAATTCCTTCTCAGTCGTTGTATAGTTCTGTTGGGCGTCATTCAAGGTCCTACTCGAATAGTAAATCACGTGCTGCCTATTATCGATGCGCTGTCCTAGGACAGCGCCAATAGCAGAATCAGATGCATCACACATGATTTCAAATGGCTCGGCCCAATTAGGAGCAGAAATGATAGGTGCAGAAATCAGTTCTTGCTTAAGCCTCCCCCAAGACTTGAAACATTCATCATTGAAGTCAAAGGGCACGTCCTTAGCGAGCAGGTTAGTTAAGGGTCTCGCAATTTTGCTAAAGTCCTTAATGAACCGTCGGTAGAACCCAGCATGCCCTAAAAAGGATCTAATATCCTTGATGCATTTGGGTGGTGGGAGCTTAGCAATCACTTCTACCTTAGCCTTATCCACTTCTATGCCTCTCCTCGAAATCTCATGGCCCAAGACAATCCCCTGTCTCACCATAAAATGGCATTTTCCCAGTTTAGAGTTAGGTTCTTCTCAATGCATCTTTGTAGCACTAACTCTAAGTGATGAAGACATTGATCAAATGAATCTCCGTAGATGGAGAAGTCATCCATGAAAATCTCAAGAAAACGTTCCACCATATCAGAGAACAAACTAAGCATGCACCGTTGGAACGTTGCAGGAGCATTGCACAATCCAAAAGGCATGCGCCTATAAGCAAAGGTTCCGAACGGGCAAGTGAACGTTGTCTTTTCCTGGTCTTCTGCAGCAATGGGGATTTGATTGTATCCCGAGTACCCATCCAGAAAGCAGTAGTACTCATGTCCAGCCAAACGCTCAAGCATTTGGTCGATGAAGGGTAGCGGGAAGTGGTCTTTACGGGTAGCAGCATTCAACTTCCTGTAGTCGATACAAACACGAACCTTGGTAGGCAGTCTTGTTTGTATCAACTCTTTTTCCTCATTTTCTACTACCGTAAAGCCAGCCTTCTTTGGGACCGCATGAACCGGGCTAACCCATTGGCTATCAGAAATGGAATAAATGATCCCATTATCTAATAGTTTCAGAATTTCGGCCTTCACTGCCTCTTGCATGAGAGGGTTAAGCCTACGTTGTGGGTCCCTCCTAGGGGTTGCTTCATCGACTAAATGAATCCTGTGCTGCACTATGGCTGGACTGATTCCCTTGATGTCCTTCATTGTCCATCCAATGGCTTCCTTATGTCTTTCCAGAATAGACATTAAGCTGTCCTCTTGTTGCGCAGTCAGGTGGGATGCTATGATGACTGGCAAGGTGTCCTTTCCGCCCAGGTAGGCGTACTTGAGGTGTTTAGGCAGGTCTTTAAGCTCTAAGGAAGGTGTTTCTTTATTGGAGGCAATCTCTGGGCTTTCAATCCTAGGATATGGTACACTGGGGCTTGATGCCCAATCCACTGCTGAATCTACGATCTGGTCTAAATTGAATTCCTCATCCTCCAGATCGAATTCTGCCTCAGTCTCTATCTCCAAGCATTCCCCATGCTCACTGGTCAGGTTTTCAATGGAATTGACCTCAAACGTCTGATCATTGACATCCCTAGGTTGTCTTCCAAGATTGAAGACATTGACTTCCTTCGTCATGTCTCCGAAAGTTAATCGCATGGACCCATTCCTACAGTTAATTATGGCATTGGCTGTGGCTAGGAACGGGCGCCCTAAGATGACGGGAGTCTGAGACCTAAGATTTGACACAGGTTGGGTCTCTAGAACAATGAAGTCAACGGGGTAAATGAAATCCCCGACCCGGATGAGGACGTCTGTGATTTCCCCTTTCGGGATCTTCACAGAACGGTCAGCTAGCTGAATGGTGACTCGAGTTGGGCTTAGCTCACCCAACCCAAGTTGCTGGTACACAGAGAGAGGTAGCAAGTTGATACTTGCTCCCAGGTCAAGAAGCGCTCTACTGATTTCGGTCTGTCCTATGGTGCAGGAAATGGTGGGACATCCGGGATCCTTGTACTTCACCGGAATGGGACCAGACAGAATTTCGCTTATGTTAGTGGCCAAGAACACTTTCTTGGGCACATTGGTCTTTCTCTTCTTAGTACACATATCCTTCAGAAATTTGGCATAAGCCGGGACTTGTTGGATAGCGTCTAGAAGTGGCACATTCAATTTAACCTGGTGGAACATCTCTAGCATTTTCTCCATGTGCATGTTTTTATTGTTGTTCCTAAGCCTATTGGGAAAGGGTGCTACAGGCTTATGAACTTGTTCAGCAGCTTGGTCCTTATCAGATGTTTGTGGAGCGGATTGGGAGGCACTAGCAGAAGTGGAGGCTTGATTGGGATCAGGATGGACTGGACTCTTTGGTTGGTAGACCTGGTTGTCTACCTTCTTTCCAGATCTCAGTGTGTGAACAGCATTACAGTGGTTGAGAGATGGATCCTGAACTTCATATGCTTGGTTGGAGGTTTTTGGGTTAACTAATGGCTGACTAGGCAAGGTACCCTTAGGTCTCTCACTTAGGGAGCTAGCTAACTGGCTCATCTGCAATTCCAACCTAGATATGGCTTGTGAATGACTGTTCAGAGTTTGTCCCTGGTTCTGCATGAAAGCAGACTGGGACTTTATGAAAGCCTCAATGCTCTCCTCCAATTTATTGATTTTCTTTTCCATTGGAGAGCCTTGGGAGGAGGAAGATGGGGCTTGACTGGGAAAAGGTGGTGGAGGAGCAGGATGGTGAAAGTTGTTGGAGAAATTGGGCCTGGGAGGATTGTTTGGGGCCCAGGAGAAATTGGGATGATTCCTCCAACCGGGATTGTATGTCTGTGAGTAGGGGTTGTGAAGCGGACGTGAGTAAGCCGTGTTCATGTGTTCCTGTGGCACTTGTTGGGCATGGAAAACAGGGCACTCTTCGAAGACATGGTTCGGTGCCTGACAATATGAACAACCCGAATTGTGAATTGGTGGTGGGTTGATCTGGTTGACACTAGCAGGCTCTTTTGTTTCTAGAGCCTCTATCCCTCCTCTTGAAGCTATAGACTGTGAATTCCTAGGTTTCTCTGAAGCTGGCTCCCACTGCAGGGTTTTCTCAGCTAAGTCCTCAAATAAATCCCAACCCTGATTCTCATCAATCTGCAAGAACCCTCCCTGACACATCGTTTCTAACAGGGTCTTAGTCTGATAGTCTAGACCATCGTAGAGAATCTGGCACTGACGCCATTTCTCCACACCGTGATGAGGGCATTGAGCTAGGAGATCTTTGAATCGCTCAAAGTATCTCCAAAAGGGTTCGCTCGGGTCTTGCTTAAACTGCATGATGTTCTTCCTAATGAGGGCAGTTTTGTGAATTGGGTAAAATTTCTTCAAGAAAGCCTTGACGAAATCATCCCACGTAGTGACTGAATCTGCTGCCAGACTGTACAACCATTTCTTAGCTAGATCCTTTAGGGAAAAAGGGATGAAACGTAACCTAACGGCATCGTCTCCTAGCTGGGGTATTCGCATCATGAGGCATACTTCTTCAAATTCCCTAACAAAGAAGTATGCGTCCTCTGATTCTAAACCATGGAATTTCGAAAGAGTGTTAATGAATTGGGGCTTTAACTCGAAATTATTTCCGTTTGCTTCAGGAAGTTTTATGCAAGATGGAAGTGAAGTTCTTATCGGGTAAAATCTATCCTGAAGTGATGCCATCACCGGTTCTGGATGCAAGGGTAACGAGGTGTTTCTTGTTAATCTGGAAGTTGATGGATCTCTCACCCACTCTTGCATTCAGCACACCACAACCAACGTGAAAACAACAAACAATCGAAAAAAGAATAAAAAACAAACAAAAGAGAGAAAAACAACCACAAGCCTTAGTCTAAGGTACCTGGACCTAGACGACTCCTAACTGGTCGATTCTCCGGGGAAGGTTGTTGCAGGAACTCGACTACAAGCTAATCGGCCAGGAAAGGGCAAAGCTCGGGGGGAGGTATCCGGGCGGAGCCACGGGCCTAATTATGCCAAACCACGGAGCTTTCGAGGCTTTACCTCTAAATCCACTTTCCTAAACACCGATTTTGCAGGAGTAAAGTTCTTACAATTTCCAACCTCGGTTAAACTCTTAGTGAGTCCGAGATGTCCCTAGGGCCAACGTCTATTGATTTTTAATTAAGGCTTGGGAAAATGTGAGTGCACTTGGAGATGGTTTTTGGGCTAAGGAAGGGTGATGAAACCCCCACCTTATCTTGTTTATTTGGGTTTTGCCCTTAAAGTCAATTGTGTAAGTGTACAGTTTATTCACAACAAGGTAACACTCAAAGCGGTAAATCACTTCAAAATGTTGGTCCTAATCTATTGAATGCACACGTACCTTGTCTCCAGCACTCTTCAACAGAAATTGAAATGAATTGAAATAGACACGTGCCCTAAATGCAAACGTCTAATTCAAATTTTAATTAAGCAACAAGTGGATTTCTGTTGAATTTATTACACATGCATATAGTGAAGCATCCAAGGAAACGAAAAAAAAAAATTGAAAGCACTTTTTTTTTTAGCGGCGTTCGGCAACCCTGCAAACGAGTGCGTTAGTACTTCAATCGGAAAAACTCGCTTTTACACGAATTTTTCCGAGGGCAAATAAATCCTCGCGCAATGTCCTTGGCCACCTCTTTTGCTTCCCGTGATGGTGAGCTCCTTGGTTCTTCTCCTACACACAAAAGAAAACAAAGAACAATCTTTAGTAGTGAACAATAAAGCCGTTCCCTCCCCGGCAACGGCGCCAAAATTTGATCGCGTAAAAACAAGTATTAAAATGAGAGAAGGAAGTGTGGGTTGATGTTACTGCTTTTGCGATTCTTTCCGTAGTAGCGAAGTGGCTATACGGGTCGTATCCACAAGGAGGGAGAGCGATAGAAGCTTGATGCGGCTTTCAAAGTTCAAGAAGAAAGAAAGTTCTTGTTTCCAAATAAAGAATTTGAAAAGTGAAAATAAGTATTTTTAGAAATTGTTGGAAAATGTTTGATGGTTTGTAAAAGTGATCTTTTTCTTAGTTGTAAAAATGCATGGCTAACTTTCTACTAAGTGC
Organism: Agave tequilana; assembly: GCA_038442645.1. NCBI lineage: Eukaryota > Viridiplantae > Streptophyta > Magnoliopsida > Asparagales > Asparagaceae > Agave > Agave tequilana. Next base: position 2,561,137 of record JAVJIF010000050.1, read on the forward strand.
TCCCACTAATTTCTAACTTTTTGAAGATAGCCTCACGATGGATCATAGGCAAACAAGACACTTGTGCATTGGAACTAATCACGTGAAAATCGAGTGAGAGTTCATCCTATAACTTAACCTTACACGGCAAAAACTCGGACATTCCCATATCAAGATCCGATAGAAGGCGAGAATAAGGGAAGACTCGAGTGCACTATTGGTATCGGCAAAGTTAAAAGGAAAAAGAGTCTAACAAGTAAAACACAACTCATAGATCATCAAAACGAATTAAGTATGAAATATAAGAAAGTAGATACTTGTAGATAAATTAGAGTTAGAACCCTCATCTTAAGATGCCATAGCTCTCATTTGCACAAGGCTTGTTTGGCACTATTGATTCATACGGGTTATCAAACAAGTGTTAGAAATTAGTGGGTTAGTAGTTAGTTAGCCATGCTATGGAAAAGTTAGTTAGCCATCAAGGTAAAAGAAACAACAAAGAAAAAGGGGTAAAAGGGAAAGGGGGAGTTACACTACAACAAAGAAGTAAAAGTAAATGCAAAGACAAGTAAATGAAAGAAGGAAGAGAAGTAGTACTTGTATTATCTTGTCACCCTTCAAATACAACTCTTTACACACTCTCTCTCTTTCTCTTTAATGGCTAAGACCTAAAACTAGAAGAAGAAGAACAACAATTACAACAAACTAAAACAAGATTACAAATTTTTGCCAAAATTCCAATCTCCTCTCGCTGAAGACCCCAGGGGGGTATTTATAGGTACCAGGGCAAAGGGGAGCCTGGGGACAGGATGTGACCCGAAGCGGCGCGCGCGGCGCCGCAGTATTGCCTCGAAAACGCGGCATTTGCCGCGTTTCCGCGGCAATACTTTGGCGGCGCGCGCAGCGCCGCCTGCTGCGCGCCGCCTGGTTGTCCCCCTGTCAGTTCTGATGCCTGGTTTTGTCTTTTCTGCCCCTGATTTGAGCAGATTCACCTCTCTATGTCAATGGCTATCTTTAATAGGCTTTAATCACCATTAAATGGTGATTTTAGGGTCTTCTTCTCCATTGCACACCATGGACCTAGAATGAAGCAAGTAAGGGATTATTAGCAGAATTTATTTATCAATTAAATGTGAGATGTGATGAAAATTATGCAAAATTAGGGACTAATCAATAAGTTCATTGCCAATTTTCATCAAAGGGGATCCAACTTCCTGGTGGCAAAATCTGCTATTATGTGGAAAATTATGGCCCTGTCCTCGTGGCACAACTGGTTACGGCCTTGTGCAGGAGGAAGGCCTTTCCTGTCCAGTTGGTCTGGCTTGGAAGCCGATAAACCACTTGTATGCCTTTTGCGCAAATGATCCTGTTGAGCAACTGAATCTGTTGTATGAAATACAACTTTGATGTAGTATCAATGTACCTTTCCTCTTAAATCAATGAAAGTTCATTTTCTGCTCATCTGATTTTTGCCTGCCTTCATTGAGAATTTTGGCCATAGCGGGGCTAAACTTTGTGCAGAGTTAAGGACAGGGTCCTTTTTGAATGAGCTTCACGCGAAACTGGCATGTCGGCGAACTGTGCCTTTAGTGGGCTAAGGCAATCTTTTGGCGAAGTTCTTGATGAACTTGTGTGAAGTCCGCACTTTGGCTCATTGGCGAGGTTAAGCCTTAGTGGCTGAAGCAGCGCTCCTCGGGAAGGCGCTTTAAGCGGCGTTTCGAATTAATTTGAAACGACAGCCTGTACTGTTTACAAGGCATCGTTTCAGGCGCTATTGGCCTATAAAAGCCCGATCGGGCTGAGAAAGAGCAGATCTCTTACTTGAAATTTTTAGAGACCTTTGACTCTTCTTCTTCCTCTTTCCTGTCCATTTAGAAAGTTTGAAAGCTTCTGTAGCTCTTCAATGGCGCCCAAGAGACGAGCGGGAAAAGAAGTGGCCACTTTTGCAGCGGAGGGTCCTTCTCCTCCTTCGGTCATCGAACGACAAATTGCCGGTAAGGGACTTTCCCTTTGATTAGAGACTGCCGTCTCTATTTCAAAGCCGATATTTGGTTATCTTTGGATGAATCCAGAATGATCGAGCATGATCTGTTATTGTTAGGGAATCCATTTCCCTGAATTTCCTTATTTTCTTAGACGGGAACTAAGAACTGAACAGTTCTTGTCTAAGCTTCCGTACGAAGCTATTGCTTGGGCTGTCTTCGTCCTGTTGAGGAACAGGATACGGGTCTGTCCCTTCGATCATGGCCGTCAAGAATGGTTTTTTGACCATAATACCCTTTTGATGACGTCAGCCTTTAGGGCTATACCACTTTGCTTAAGCGAAGTTAATACTTGGGCATTTTCTGCAAAATGCAGACTTGTCCGCGAGATTAAGCTTTGTTGAAGCTATCGCGTTGCTGGCTTTGCTCATTGGGCGAGACTATGCCTTGGTGAAATTTATGTCTTCATGTTCGCTTGGCTAGTGAACTAATCATAGTTCGTTTTGTTCTGCAGTACACTATACTCCTGGTCCTTCAAACAGCCTATTCGGGATGACCAGGGGAGTTGATAGCAATATCGGCTTGCAATTTCAAGGGCAAGCTTCTTTGTTTAGTGAGCAGAGTTCTGTCGTCCGAGACACGCTTATTCATGGCGGTGACCAGCACACCACGAGGAGTATTCTGACTACGGCTCCCCTTGAAGATGTCAACCGTCGAACTTATAGGAAGCCCGATTTCATGTTCGGGGATGCCGCACCTGATCCTGATCACCAACTACAGGCCGGAGAAGGGCAATGGATCTTCCAGTTGGGTGATGAGAAGTTTTACCTTCCATCCAACAGACGACATTTTTCTTTGTCTTCCTTCCAGTGTGTGACGCAGGCTCGGAAGATGGCATGGGATGTGAGCCGAAATACGGACTCCGTCCACATAGGAAAATTGATGCTTCAATCTCCTGGTTATGCAAGAGCGGGGCCTCCTCATAGCATAATAGGTTTACATCCTGGGAATGTGTCGCGAGAGATCCCAGTGGGAGAAAATCCCGCAGTGGCGCTGACCTTTGGCAACCAATTCTGCAAGGTCAATGGGAACTACCCGGCCACTGATTTCAGGACTCCAGGTTGGATTCACCCTCCGAAGACGTGGTGGGTGGATTTGACTACCTACATCCTTGCTCATTTCGAGGAGGATTTGGAGAGGCCGAACCTCTATGAGGCCGTCAGGGCGACCTGCCACGGCATTGAGATGAATGTGGCGTGCTTTTACGCCATCTTTGAATTATATTGCCCAGCTTCAGGGACTTTCTTTACCCCTGTCGGCGAGTTGGGCATGGCCTTGCATGAGATGTGGGAAATCTCTGCTTTGCCTTTCGGGTCTCTCCCTTATGAAGAATACTTTCCGTGCGAGGCGGAGTTGGCTCTTCTGGAGAAGCAGAAGCCTGCCTTATTCGAGACTTATCGGGAGTTAATGTGCCACTTGCACATTTGTTCCGGCATCCATGGTGGCAGCAAGGGCACTTCCTGTAGCTTGAAAAGCTGGGGGAATTACTTGTTCCCGGATATGAGGAATGCTCCTGAAGCAGTACATTGCGGAGTTGCTGATGGGGATATCTTTGAACGGATGCAGATGCACCTTCAAAGGGATCTTGTCATAACTGAAGACGATGGTCCCTATGAGAAGGGTGATGTCTTTCGGAGCTTCCATCATCAGGCTCGTCAGCCTATGTCTCGGGAGGCACTGCTGGCCGGTTTCTTAACCGTCTGGCTAAAGAAATGCGTAGTGCCATCTTCTTCGGGTGACATCGTTCATCCGAATGTTTTGCTGCCCGCCGTTCGTTTGGTGCATGGTCGCCGTCTGGGTCTTCTCCCGGCCACGGTGTGCTGCATTCAAAGAGGCCTCCGTGCATTAACGGAGGCTTTTTGCAGGCCGCCAGCAACGAAGCGTGGAAAGGGAGCCATTTTGCCTTGTGACGGACCCAATCCTAGGATAGGTCTGCCCTACACCTATCTGATGGCGTGGTTCGCCTTACATTGTCCTTCGCTGATTGGAGCTAGAGAGGACCCTCCGCAAAGTGTTCGAATGGCGCTTCTCCGCGATTCGAAGGACGTTCGTGGCTGAAGAAATACGTGGCCGAGGCCCGTAAATTGGTGCGTCGATATGACGTTTACAGTCTCTTCCGCTATTTTACCCGTATTCGGGGCGCAGGATACGATGAGGAGTTCCGAGATGCGGGGGAAGGGCGGTCTTCCCTGAGCCAGGGAGTTTTGAGTGGCTGGTCAGCATCCGGCCTTCATACTTACTGTACAGAAGCGGGGATACTTGCTATTTGGAACCTTATGTCCCCAGCCGGTTTGCTCGGCAGTTTGGGTACGACCAGCTGTATGTAGGCAACCCCAATCCTGATTTGGCCTTCATGGGGAGTTGCCTGGCGATTCTTTACTGCAGGCGGTACTGGGGCGCGGCTGCGTACGCCGTTGAAGAGTCCCGACCTTCGAACGACCCTGTGCTTCTGCCAGTGGTACACAACTTCCAACTCCACACCCCTCGATTTCAAGGCCAACAGCTCTGGTGTGAAGTTAATTTCTCAGTGGTTGAAACGGAAGGCTTCTGAGAAGAGGGAAGGCAAAAGGGTCCGCGTCCCGGGCGTAGAGGAATTCGTCGCTGTTCATGACAGCGAAGCCTCAGATGCAGGAAGTCCTCGCTTTGAAGCGGGAGCGGGGCTGAGACTTCTGCGACTGGCTCTGCTGTGATGGGGACCGTTCCCCCTCATCGTGTAGAAGAAGTGGAGGAAGGGATTCTGATGTCCACTTCAAAAGAAAGCGGGAGGGTAGATCTCGTAGGAAGTCATTGGCGAAGAAGCCCCGTCGCCAGGCTCCCACGGTTGTCGTAGAGGGCGAACCCTCAGCAGCGTTCCCTCCTGCTATCCCGTTAGTAACGGACCCGTCGGTTGCTGAACTGACTACCGGTGAATTTGCTCCAGATCTGGGTAAGATCAACTCCGTCCGTATAATAGGTCTTTTGTGTGTTCCAAATGATTTATTATCAATTCTTCTTGATTGTAGGAGCTGAGGCAGCTGGAGAGCAAGGGGAACATTATGATCCCCTATTAACTTATAGAACTGAGGCTGGTTCTTTTACCCTCCCGGAGGAGTCCGGAGGTGATGCGGCTGACATTGGTCCTTCGGGCGCTGGGACTTCCAAGGAAGTCCTGTAGCGTCAAGCTCTATTGGATGGTCTACGGGAGACTCGGCAAGCGAAAGCGGGCCGGCCATTCGTGCTGATTCTGCCAACGAGTATCGAGACCTGTCTTTTGTAAATGTCAACAGGGCTCAAGGTTGAGACTTAGCTGTCTGCTGGTTCAGAGGTCGCAATGACATAACCGATTGAGACGCCACCAAGCTCAAGAAATTGGTGATACTTATATTTTGTAAATGTCAATAAGCATCGAGACCTATCTTTTGTAAATGTCAACAGGCTCAGAATTGGTAATACTCGTCTTTTGTAAATGTCAACGAGTATCGAGACCTGTCTTTTGTAAATGTCAACAGGGCTCAAGGTTGAGACTTAGCTGTCTGCTGGTTCAGAGGTCGTAATGACATAACCGATTGAGATGCCACCAAGCTCAAGAAATTGGTGATACTTATCTTTTGTAAATGTCAATAAGCATCGAGACCTGTCTTTTGTAAATGTCAACAGGCTCAGAATTGGTAATACTCGTCTTTTGTAAATGTCAATGAGTATCGAGACCTGTCTTTTGTAAATGTCAACGAGTATCGAGACCTGTCTTTTGTAAATGTCAACAGGGCTCAAGGTTGAGACTTAGCTGTCTGCTGGTTCAGAGGTCGCAATGACATAACCGATTGAGACGCCACCAAGCTCAAGAAATTGGTGATACTTATCTTTTGTAAATGTCAATAAGCATCGAGACCTGTCTTTTGTAAATGTCAACAGGGCTCAAGGTTGAGACTTAGCTGTCTGCTGGTTCAGAGGTCGCAATGACATAACCGAATGAGACGCCACCAAGCTCAAGGTTGGTGATACTTGTCTTTTGTAAATGTCAAAAAGTATCGGTGAGATTTGGAAAAAGGTCTCGTTTTCACGGGAAAAAAACGAGGGAATCACTGTCATAGGTTTAATGTTAACGTAACAGCGAAATGTATATGTGGACTTACCATTCTATGGATGAGAATTGGTAAGTGATTTTGGAGGTCTCGTTTTCACGGGGAGAAACGAGGGAATCACTGTCATAGGTTTAATGTTAACGTAACAGTGAAATGTATATGTGGTCTTACCATTCTATGGATGAGAATTGGTAAGTGATTTTGGAGAGGGAATCAAATGGGAACAGGTCCCTTAGGATTTTTAGCAAATCCCCAGCTGTTAACGGGTTTGATATGCCTTTACCAACTACCGTTTAAGTCGGGCTAGCCATGCTATTCCCCTCAGCATGATGAGTTGTCGAGGACTTATGTTGGGCTTACAGGCCAACATTTTCCTCTATCCTTAATCGTTAAGGATGTCGGATTATCTGGTTAATATATGCATAACCTCGATTCTCCTTCGGGACAGCCAACGCGTGACCAGGTTCCTACTGGTTTACGGTTGTATTATCTCACTTGGAGGAAGAGAAAGGCTCTCTTTGTGTGTACTTTGGACACGAAGATCTTGATCAGAGGTGTAATGTTAACTTGATCATGAGAAGGATCCTTGATTAAGGATAATACTTCTTTAAGAACTTGCCATTGATCGACATCATGAGTAGGTCGCCCTCTGAAGTCATAAGGCGGTATGCTCCGTTTGAATAGACTGTTTCTATCACAAACGGTCCTTCCCATTTAGGCTGGAATTTGCCTTTGGTCTTATGCGTCATAATCATTGGTCGTCTGACGGATAAAACCAGGTCTCCTTTCTGGAAGTCCCTCTGTTTGACCTTCTTATTGAAGGCCTTTGAGATTCGAGCTTGATATAGCTCAATATGTTGCTGGGCTTGAAGTCGCTTCTCCTCTAGGGCTTCGAGCTCTTGAAGGCGCAGGCGATCATTGTCTTCTGATGTGATCTTAGTCATTAAAGCGACTCGTAACAACGGCATCTGAATTTCCAATGGGATGACTGCTTCACACCCATATACCAAGGAAAAAGGCGTATTACCTGTCGGTGTTTGAACCGTGGTCCGGTAGGCCCAAAGACATTTGCCAAGCTGTTTGTCCCAATTTCGCTTGTTCGAGGAGATGAATTTCTTGAGTAGCTTGATGATTGTCTTGTTAAATGCTTCCGCTAAACCATTGGCGGCAGGATTATAGGCGGTTGAAGCCACATTCTGAATTCGGTATTTATCGCAGAACCGATAGAATATTTGGCTCATGAATTGGGGACCGTTGTCGTGGATGATCCGCCTAGGGACACCAAATCGATAGATGACATGGTGTTTGATGAAGTTAACCACATTAGAGGTCTTGACTTCAGTTAATGGTATAGCCTCCGCCCACTTTGAAAAGTAGTCGGTTATTGCAAGGCTGAACCGGTGACCTTTCGTCGAAGAGGGACTGATTGGCCCTACGACGTCGATTCCCCATGCTTCAAATGGCCATGAAGCAGCAGTTGGGTGGAGCAACTCCGAAGGCTGGTGTATGAAGTCCGCATGAACTTGGCATGCTTTACACCTTCGTACATATTGGATGGCATCGGCTATCATGGTTGGCCAATAATATCCAAGCCTATGCAATCTGTCTTTAAGCTTTGGACCTGGCTGATAAGCTCCGCAAGTGCCATCGTGTGCTTCTTTAAGCACTTCCTGTGCCTCTGAATTAGAAAGGCAACGGAGGAGGACACCGTCATATGAACGACGGTAAAGTGTCTTCAGGGTTGGATCGTAGTAGAAATGGAGAGACCTTCGTCTGATAGATGCCGCTTCTTTAGGATCGTCTGGCAGCAGACCATGTAAGGCACAGTCGATGAGAGAAAATCGCCAATCTCTCGGCTCAAGATCCATTGAGATATTATAGACCTCTCTGGTTCTCAACATATGCTTGGAGCATACAAGATGTCGAGTTGCCACTGTGAGGTGATACTCGGTGTCGGCTGGCAAGGCTAGTGTTGTAGCTAATGCAGCAAGAGCGTCTGCCTTGATATTTTGAGATCGAGACACGTGCCCGATATAGAAGCCTTCAAATAGGTTAGCCAATTCGATGGCTGTATGGTAATAAGGTACCAAGTCTTCGTGGCGGACCTCGTATTCGCCTTTAACCTGATTGATAATCAGTTTTGAATCGCCATAAGCTTCGAGGTAGCGTACCCCCATTCCATGGGCGAGTTGAAGACCAATGAGCAGGGCAATATATTCTGCTACATTGTTGGAGAACGATTCTGTCAGAGAAAATGCTCTGGGAAGGACATGATTCTGTGGGGAGATAAACACAACCCCCACTCCGGCAATGATCTTGCCTTTAGGGCCGATTCGCGATGCTCCATCGAAGAACATCTGCCACACTTCCTCCTCTGAGGTTGCATAAGACTCGAAGACTTCATCAGGGATATCTTCGTGAAGTTTTGAATGTTCCGGAACTGGAAGAGCAACCAAGAACTCTACAAGGGCCTAGCCTTTAACCGCCTTCTGAGGGGTGAAGATAATGTCGTATTGAGACAATAAAAGTGCCCACTTAGCCAATCTTGAATTCAATGATCCTAGCTTCGTCATAAGAAGACGCAATGGGTTTACTCTAGAGATGACATGTATGGTCTGGCCGACCAAATAATGTCGTGTCCTCAGAACAGCGAAGACGAGAGCTAAACACTCTTTCTCGATAGGGTTGTAGCGAGATTTCGCTCCTATGAGAGTTCTGCTCAGATAATAAATGGCCTGCTCGTGGCAATTGTCGTCCTTTTGAGCGAGGAGGGCACCGAGGGAGTAGTCCAGAGCTTTTACATAAAGCAAAAATGGTTTCCCTGATGTAGGGGCCACCAAGACTAGAGGTTTTGTGAGGTACCTCTTGATGTCTTCATAAGCTTCCTGGCAAGCTTGATCCCATACGAAGGAAGCACCCTTTTTCATGAGTCGGGTGAACGGTTGACAGCGGCCTGAGAGATTTGCAATGAATCTTCTGATATAAGCCAGCCTGCCTTGCAAGCCCCTGAGCTCTTTGAGGTTCCTTGGTGGATGCATGCCCTGGATGGCTTTGACTTTGTCTGGGTCAAGATGAATCCCTTTGATGTGACAATAAACCCAAGGAACTTGCCACTTGCCACTCCCAAGAAGGATTTTGTCGGGTTCATTTTCAGTTGATGAGCCCGCATTATGTCGAACATCGTTCTCAAGTCATGAAGATGGTCATTTTTGCTGCGGCTTTTGACAGCAATGTCGTCGACATAGCATTCTACGATTTTTCGGAGATGATCGCGGAAGATCGTACTCATTGCCCGCTAGTAGGTTGCTCCGGCGTTCTTCAGTCCGAAGGGCATTACAGTGTAGCAGTATACCCCCAATGGTGTTCGAAATGAAGTATGATTCTCATCGTCGGGGTACATCTTAATCTGGCTGTATCCTGAAAAGCCATCCATGAAAGACATCCTTTCGAACCTGCATGTATTGTCAATCATGACGTCGGTGATGGGCAGTGGGAATTCGTCTTTAGGACAGGCCGTGTTGAGATCACGATAGTCGATGCAGATCCGTATTTTCCCGTTCTTTTTGAGGACGGGGACGATGTTGGCTACCCAATCTGGATGTTGTTTCTCCCGGATGAAGCCACATGCAATAAGCTTGTGAACTTCGGCTTCGATAGCTTCCATGATGTTTGGGCGAAACCGACGTTGTTGCTGCTTGACTGGCTTGACGTCGGGCTTGACGTTCAGACGGTGCATGGCGACTTGCGGATCAAGTCCGGGCATATCTTCGTAGCTCCATGCGAAGACGTCTATATACTCCTTTACAAGTATTATCAATTCTTCCTTCTCTGTAAGTGATAGGCTTTCACTTATAAAGATGGGCTTGGGGTAGTCTTGATTACCCAAGTTGACCTGCATCACCTTGTCTCAGTAGGTGGCTCGCGCAGTTCGAATCTCCTTTCCCACTGGAGGTTTAATTGCTGGGCCCATGGTTCCTTATCAGTAGCTTCTGCAGGCTCCAATTGACTGCTCGAAGTCATATTAACGGTGAGGTCTTCGAACATTCCTCCTACACTGACGTCTGAGTCCCACTCGGGGGATGAGGCTGAATGTGATGGAATTGGTTCATCGTCTTTGGCTTGAACCATTGCTGACGACGTGGGTGTAACGTATCCCAACCCCCTGCGTGTACTATCATAGTAATTTGCAGGCTTCCCTTTAGGCACAAAGTTCCGCATCAAACTGCGCCTTCCTTTTCCAAAATTCAGGCCTCCTCCATGCTTTAGGTCGTACCCCATTTTCTTCATAATATGGCGCGCTGGCCGCGCGTAATGAAAGAATTATGGAGTGTCTGAGTCTGAACTTGAATCTGCGGTCGTGGGTCCCCGTGGTTGGGTTCTACCGAAGATTATCGGTAACTGACCTTCTTTGGATGGCGGGATCACCAAAACGGCTCCTTCTGCGGATTCCATGGGCGCGCTGGCCGCACTCGGTTTATGTAAAGGCATGTGTAAAGAGCTATCCGTAATGGATTCAAATAGCCCAACACTCACAGGATAATTAAAAGAAATATTATCATTAATTACCCATTCACCTTCATCCTCTGAAGGAGTATTACATAGGGGATTATTGAGACATGCTATAATTGGTTCACCAATCAGAATGGCTGGCATGCCTGCTTCGGATTCTGAATCTGCCTCATTGCCACTTTCATCATCGTCTGGCAATGGTTCTTCAGGTGTTCCACCGGCCTCTTGATACAGGAGAGCGTCAGTGAAGTAATTTTCCAACCCTTTGAACGGTTGCTTCTCAGCAAAGACAGTTCGTACTGTCGCGTCATCTTCAACATATTTGAAGCATTGGTGCAGAGTAGAGGGAACGATCCAGTTGGCATGGATCCATGGCCATCCCAACAGTAGGTTATACGATGTGTCAGCATCAATGACATAGCATGTCACTTCTGACTTCAGGCTCCCGATTCTGCAACGGAGTCGAATTTTTCCCAGTGGACGACTGCTCCCAGCGTTGAAACCGTATATTATAGTAGTGGTTGCGGACAACCTGTACAGTGGTATGCCGAGGAAGTAAAGAAGCCTTTTGGGGATGATGCTGAGTGCGGACCCCGGATCGACTTGTATTCTTTCGATGCACGTTGAACCGATATATTCGGTGTAGTAAAGAGGTCGATCGTGCTTGTTGTCTTTGAGAAGCATATCTTCCGCCGTGAATGTAATAGCGGGCACCTTGGATTGTGTATGATGACATTCTGGGCAAGGAGACTGAACGTCGTCATTAGGGATCTCAGGCATGCATGTCAGAAAGGATTCTGAATTGGCTAGCGCATCCCTGAGTGCTTCTCTTGTCTCTTTTGAGAGGCGAAGGAGCTCGTGTATAGTGATACGAGCTGGGATATTGGCCAGCTGAGCCAATATATCAAACCGAAAGGGCGTATCAAACCCTTGGCCTGGTGGTTTCTTTAACACGTAGTCGAATCGTACCTCCTTAGGCCTCTCTTTTCCCTTGGTTGGGATTGGAGTGGATGCTGGTACTTGTACTGACGTCGTTTGCTGTTGCGTCTCGTCAGTAGACTTTTCATACTGTCTCAAGTATGATTTTTCAGATCGGGTGCCCGTCTGTTGAGGCGTATCGGCTTGCGCCGTGCAAGCAAGCTTTTCCCCTTCTGAATCGCTGAGGGAAGCTGATGTAAAATTACCATCGTCTGGCAGGATGGAAATGACATTACAAGATTTGCCCTTTGCCTTGGGCCTCTTTGAATCTCATTGTTTGTCTTGGACGAGGTCTGGGTGTATCCACATGACTTCCCCTGTCTCCAATGTTAAGGGAACAAGACCCTTATTATCTTGAGTTTTAGCTGGAGGATGCTTGACTTCCAACCATGGCGCAGGGGCTGAATAAGTCCCGTCAGGAACTGTGACCTTCGGAGTTTTGCCGAACTCGAGGGTCACCATATTGGCAGTGACTTTCTTCTACTCCGTCTTCAATGTCAGAACCCCGGCATCGATCAGGGCTTGTATTCTGTCCTTGAGGACATAACACTTGTCAGTAGGATGGTGGATCATCCTGTGGTAGAGGCAGTATTTAGGGTCGTCTGTGTGCCCTATCTCATTGGGACGCCGAGCATCTGGCAGTTTCATTTTGTTCCCTTTGTGGAGCAGATGGAATATCGTGACCACCTGATCGTCTTTGAAGGAGTACTGCTTCGGAGGGAACTTAGGCTCCTGATTGCTGAAGCCGCTCTCTTGGCCTTCGACTGCACATCTCCGGATAACTCCACAGACATAGTCTCTTTGCCTTTAGCTTGAGAAGATTGCGGTGGGTCGCCATGCCCTTTGTTGTTCATCCCCCACTTGCCTCTAGGGGCGGATGGTTCGAACTTTTTAGCCGACTTCTCGGCTATCTCTGCTTGTTCGACCAATTCCTTCCAAGTGTGGTCTTTGACAGCCCCCATGCGAACTTCCACTTGGTCTAAGAAGTTGTGTCTGCATGTCTGTAAGAGCATGGGTAATGGCATCCCTGCTGGGCACATCAAGGATAAATTTCTGAACCGTTCAATGTAGTCACGGACAGATTCGCCCTTCCTCTGCACAGTGGAGAGGAGCTTGTCCATGGTCACTTTTGTATCATCCTCATAGAAACGAGAGAGGAACCGAGTTTCTAGGTCGATCCAAGAGTTGATAGAGCCCGGGGGGAGACTTCGGAACCAGTCAAATGCCACCCCCTTTAAGGTGCCAATGAATAGCCTAGCTATGATGGCGTCATTGCTTATAATATTACCAGGCTGAGACCGGAAATAGTAGATGTGCTGATTTGGCGAGCTCTTTCCATCATAGGTATGCAACGTTGGTGGTTTGAACTTCGGTGGATATGGCACCGAATCCCACTCCAGCGGATAAGGACGGACTGCCCCTACCTTCTTTAATTCATCCCTCTGAGCTAGGGATGCGATTTGAGCTTGGAGGCCCTTAAGGACTTCGGGGTCTAAGGAAGAACCCTCCTTGGATTTCTCCGGCTTTGGCTGCTCATTGCTGAAGTGTTCATCCTCATCGTGATTGCTCCCGGCATCGTTGTCATTCCGATTGCTGAGGAGTCGAGCAAGCATCTGTTGAATATTATCCAAGGCTTCTTGCTGGGTTCTGGAAGTTTGCTCCTGAGCTTCCAAACGTCGACGAAGGTCATCGTTAGCATTATCAGCCATGTTGACTGATGCTCTGTCTGTTCGTACTGAACTAACTGTCGCTGAAGAGGCGTACCCACTGTCTTCATCTTCTTCATCCGACGGTTGGGGTGATCTTGTAGGATGTGACGAGGCTAGGGCCGTCGAGAAAGAAGGCTGCTCGTAACTGTAGGGTATCGCCACCCTAGACCTGGTGTTTCGAAAAACACCCTCTTCATGCACCAAGACTTCGCTTAAGCCTGGGCTGTAATCTGGATCTGGAGAGCTGTAGGGGGAGTCGTCAGATGTTTGTCTTCCCCTGCGTAATTCTCGTCCTCTTCCGGTCATGTTGACGAATGCAGAGGGTAGATCTCGTGAGGTGCTCCTTCTGCGATGCTTCATAGGGAGATGCACGGTCAGCCGATCAAAGACTGATTGCCAGCATGGAGGAGTGGCGAGGATTCATCGTGACCGGCAACGTGCTGAATGGATTGTCACCAGCTGGCATCCTCTTTGTTGGCAACAGGGGGAAGTAGTTCGGAAAGACACCGACTTCCGCTTGTTCGCCAAGAATTCCCGCAAGTCAGGCCCATGGGAGCCTACATAATCCTGTGGAGAGGCCTTTCTAGAGCGTGCATAGGATGATGTTCCGTTCCTCTTATCCCTGCGGAAGGGATTAGCACTGAATAGTACTTCAGTTCTAGCTTCTCCAATAGGTGCGAGCTTAATGTTTGACGAACGGGAGAGCAGAGCACGCTGTGGTGCTTTACCCACTATGCTGCTGCAAAGGGGATTTGCCTTAGATAACACTCTGGCCCTGGCCTCGCGGCCATGGACGCAGTGAGTATGCTGTGGTACAGTAGCTTCGCTCATAAGAACGATGCTGGCACAAGGCATTGCTGCTCTTGAATTGGGCGACGGTATGATTGCCGTCTTGACTTTATGATTGGAGCAGACAGGCATCTTGCCTTTTTCTTCGCGAGAGAGGCGCGGTTTAGGCGTAGCTACGCCTGAAGCTTCGGTTGGAGACTTCTGTTTAGGCTTCCATACCAGCCTTGGCAGAGGAGACTTAGGTTCGCAAGGAACCTGATTAGCCACACGCGAGGCTGAGGGGTATTGGCAGAATTCTGCTTCCGGTTTCTGCTTTGAAACCTTGGTCGTGAAAACCTTCCTATGCTTCCGTGCTCGAAGCGTTAGGCCACCCCCAGAGAGGACTTCTTCAAATCTTCCTTGATCGAACTGAACCACCAAGTTCTCACAAGCAAAGGAATCAGACTGCGGACGTGCTTCCTTGTTGTGCCAAATAGCCACAGTAGGTTCGCAGAGAACCTTTTCTGTCTCCGCAGAGACTTTTCTTGAAGATTTAGCCAGATAGGCTCTGGCTGCACTGGCTTTTCTGAATTCAGAGTTAGACCCGAAGGTCTGTTCGTCGCATTGCGACACTTGATTCTCGGCAGTGGAGAATGCGTTACCCAGCGGAGTCGCCATCTTGTTTTCCATCATATTTGCAAAGGGGAAAACTTACAATAAAAAGTTTGAGGAGCTAAATTACAAGTATTCTTAAAAAGATTACAAGTATCCCCTCAGAGATTCTGGAGAAGTGTGCCGATAGGAGTCTGGTCAGCGCGCGACCACTTTGTCCCTTTGACGATGCGAGCGATGAGATTCCCTTCTCGCCTGGTTCGGAGAATCAGAGAATAGAAGGTTGGTAGAACCCTCTTGCTGCTTCTCAAAACCGCCTTCAATTAGGAGTTCCTTCTTGCCTGGTTCCGGAGATTCCTTGAGAGGAAGGACGATGTTAGGGTATCAACACCCTGGATAGAGAAAGCAATTCTCTAAAAGATCTCTGAATTTGAGAGCGCACGGTACGTTGTGAAGAAATCTCTGCTTCTAGAGTCCTCTTGTGCGTCTGTGCCTGGTCTAAGCCTTTTCGTCGTCTCAGAAAATCCGCCCCTTTTCGTTGTACCCCTGATGGGCTATTTATAGGGAGAGTAAGGGTATAATCGTCCCTTGAAGATATAGAAACAGATTGAATCGAATCTGTTTGAATCCGGAAAGTAGCCTTGCTGCGAGGCTAAGATCAGCTTCTGCGAAGCTAGAATTGGCAGGTCGGTTGATCTTCTTAATCCTTTCCATATCGTTAGAGGATTTCCCCTGATCTTCTCACTCGTTTTAGGAGAGTCAAGAGATTGTGGCAATCAACTGCCAAATTTGATCTCTGATTTGATCTTAATTGGATTCGATTTGATTGGATCGGTCTCATCTGGAGATTTGATTGGTCAAAGGTTGACCATAGCAGACCAATGGCGGAGCTGCCCGCATTGAACTCGTGGCGGAGCTAGAGGCAGCTTCTGGCGAAGTCCGAAAGAAACCCTTTGGCGGAGTTGGAAGTCCTCTGTGGCGAAGTTGCGAGTTAGCTTCCTAGCGAGGCTTCAAATGGCTTCGAGGCGAAGTCGAGCGATATTAGCCTCTCAAGCGAGGCTATCCCTTTGGGCTCATGCGATGCTAAGTGCTAGCACCTTAGACCTGCTGAGGTTTGTTTAGAAATAATCCGGGTGCACTGTCTGCTTGCTGGGTCAGTGGAGTCCAAGTTGCTTCCTTGTCCCTTGGAGATGGGTGAAAACTGGTCGTCAGCTTGTCTGTCACTTGTCTTTTGTAAATGTCAACAAGTTTAGACATTGTTCAGACCAATAAGAATCTTGTCTTTTTTAAGTGTCAACAAAGACAAGTGAGGCACACAATCAAAACCAAGCACATAAATGATATGAACAATATGATGCGATGCACAATATATGTGGCGCCCCGATTCGGCATGTATGGGGACGCCACTGTGACGTACATACGCAGGGCGATGGTACCATCACGTATGTACGCTAAGCATCAATACAACACAATACATGGATCAGAGTGCGGAAATACGTGGTGTTATACATTCCAACACAAAATAGTACAAGTACTTAGTCATCACAGATTGTGATATAATATTACATCAATATTACATCACTAGATAGTACAAAAGTAGATTGTACAGGGTACAAAAGATAAAACTCACGAGCTGGAAGAGGGAATCTCGCGAGCGGGGAAGCGGGATGGAACTACGGCTGATCCGCCTGCTCCTCGAAGTAGGCCTGATCCTCAGCTGAAGGGTCCATCTCGGTCCAAGCTGCTAAATCTGGACATGCAAATACAGGGTTGTTAGTGGGCAACCCAGCGAGTGCAAGATGAACCCAAATGGTAGGTACAAATAATAGCACGTGCATCATGTCAAGTATAATGCACCCAAATCAATAAGCATGAAATGACCACAATAAATAGTGAAATATGGAAATAACATTAGAATTTATGTGGCATGAATAAAAGCAACTGTAGCAGGTCAAATGTCATGTAATCAAATTAGCAAGCATGGAGTAACTACAATAAATAGCAAGTATGAACATGACAAAAAATTTATGTAGCATGAAGCCAATTATCAAGTTATTATTAAGACTCGTTCAATTTGTATGTTTCGGTATATGACCGGTGCCATATACTTCCGCGTACAAGAATAGTGAGGTTGGTTATTGGAAATTGACAGGGAACGACGAACCATGTTTAGAATGGGTCCCGTGCATGCCCGAGACAATGGTCCAGGAGTATTCGGTACTGAGCCGGAACGTACCGCTAGGCACCGGGACTTACTATATGCCTGAAGGTCTTAGTATACGCCCGAACAGGAATAGAGTGTCACCGTTCCCCATAGGATATACCCAGGGAATTATAGCACACCTGGTAGGCAGGCAAGGGGGTAGGGGTGCCAGTACACCCCTCGAAAACGCCTAGCGGTCTCCAGGTCGAATCTAACAGGAATAGTTGTACAACATATGTGTGGCCACCATAAACACAGAAGTTATACCGATACCCATCAATTTCCCCCATCCCAGTGTAAGTTGTTTAAATATAATAGAGTCTCAAATAATAATGTCTACAGGGTATTCACAAAAGTACAATATCTATGGTTAACCTATTACGGGGGTCAACAGGAGTATAATATCAGGAGTAATGTAAGGAGCCTCCCTATTTCAGGGGTTCAAGTATACAAGAGTTCAGGAGTACCAAATATCTGGTAATAATATAATAGTCATGCCAAGTCCCCGTAAAAGTGATAGTCATGAATATGTCATTATAGGTATCAGGGGTGGTAGTGTTCGGTCAACGGTCACAATGTCAAGTCAATGTACTTGTACCACATGAAAGCATGTCATATACCGGGTGTCAGGATCAGGTGTCAAGTATGACATATATCAAGTACCGTGTCTAAATATTAAGTGTCGTGGGACAGGTTTCAAATATCAAGTGCCGGTGCAAATACCGAGTACCAGTGTAAATACTGAGTGCCGAAGTCATAAATCATATATCAAGTGTAACATGCCAAGTGTCGGTATAAATACTAAGTACCAGTGTAAATACCGAGTGCCGGTGTCATGAATTATATACCAAGTATAATATGCCAAGTGCCGGTGTAAATATCATGTGCCTGTCTAAATACCGAGTACAACATCATATATTAACTCACATAGCATGGTAAAAATACAGTAGCAAGTGCTAGGCATATTAAAATATTCACATATCGATATCATGCTATAAATACAAGAGCGTTATTTTTAAGTGTATTAAAAAGCACTCGCCTGAAACCGGGGTAAAATACCGGTTAAAAATTCGAGAAATCGGCGATCCGTACTGAAATCACCTAGAGGGGGGGTGAATAGGTGATGGCTATATGAATTATGGCAATAATGCGGAATTTAAAAATTAACTTAACAATTAACACAATACACAAATTCTTGCAAGTAATAGACAATATAAAAGTGCAAGTAATAAAGAGATAGAGTTTAGAGAGATTTGATCAAACGCAAACACAAGGAGTTGTTTCCGAGGTTCGAGCCACGCTCTACGTCCCCGCCTTCACACTTGAAGGATTTCCACTATTGAGGATCCCACTGGATCAACAATACAAGGACACACTTGTCCGTCTCTCTTGATGCCGCAACACCACCTTGAGCACACTAGCTCGCCTTGAGGCCGATGCCTCTACAACTTCACTCAAGTAAGAAAAGAGTGATCAACACTTGATCACTTTACAAAAGCTCACCAAGCACAATCCTAGAACCAAATATGTAGATGTAGATATATGGGATTGTGTAGTGCTAAGCTAGAGAGAAGTAGAGATGTAGGCTTCAAGATGGGTGATTGGAATTTTGGCTTTTGAGAGAAAATCTTGTCTAAAAGGAAGAGCTTGGAAATCTTTAGAAATCTCTTGTAAAAATATTCTTGATGGCTCTAAAATTGTTAGTCATATCAACTGAAGTGACCTCCTATTTATAGGGGTCAAAAACATCCTAAGAAATCCGTTGGAATCAAATCCCAAAAGAGAATCAGCCAGAAAAAATAGCTGTTGGATCTGTCAGAACTTTTGACAGAGTCCGGTCGACCGGGTCGGTCGACCGCCAACGGTCAAAAATCTGACCGTTGGGGCAGCCGGTCGACCGGGTTGGTCGACCGAAAAATCATGTGAACGCAATTGTGCCTCGGTCGACCGGGTCGGTCGACTGATATAGACGTGCACAGTTTGTGCACATCGGTCGACCGGGTCGGTCGACCGGCCACTGTAAGTTCTGAAAAATCAGAACTTCCAGAACCAGAAATTTGGGGTTTTGGTTTTAGGTCTTGGATAAAATTTTGGAACTTGTAAAAACATAGAGTATGAGCATATGTCATACTTCTATCATGTTAAAATAGTTTGATAAAAATCCTTTTGATAAAAACTTGTTTTTCCATAAAAATGTTTTTCCAAAACTATTGTTTTTCTAAAAAGCTTATTTCCAAACATGTTCACTTTAAAAACTAAGTTAGAAATGGAAATTGAAAATCTTTTTGAAGCCATGAACCTAACTAAGAGGTGTGTGTGTGATAATCCCATAGCTCTACTTCTAATATCTAGCTTTGACAAAATATCTAAAATAAAAATACAAATCTTGTTTTCTTTGTCTTCTTGATCTTGTCTTGATCTTCACATCATCATCTTGATCCCGAAGCATTCTAGTTGTGCATAGCTTAGGAATCTTCATTTTTGCGGCGTCCAAACTTGTGAGTCTTTTAGCGGAGCCGTCAAAAACCTGTTCTTGAACCTGAAATCCTTTTAAACAAAAATATTAAATACATAACTAAATATGTTTTGTTATCATCAAAATAACTGGGATAATGGCCTTTGGGCCAACACGTACGAGCAATCCACTACCCCATAGGTATATATTAAAATGTATAAATATAGGTAGATATATATAAATATTAGAGGGGTGATGAGCGGGTAGAGAGAGAAAGGGAGGGAAAGTTGTACGAAGGAGAGAGAGGAGAGAGAGAATATGGTATTTTTAGAAAAGGGATATGAATTAAAAAGGGAGGGGTACGGTTATAAATATAGGGTAGTAATTTGAGGGAGAGGGGATGGGTATTTTAGGAATGAGGGAAATGTGTGTTTAATTAGGGAAAAGAAAGAGAAAAGAAAAGAAAGAAAGAAATAAAGAAGGAAAGAAGAAAGAAAGAAAGAAAGAAAAAAATGGAAGGGTGGGGGACAGCGCCGGCGGCCGGACACCGCTGGCGGCCTGGCGGGGGTGGCGCCGCCGGGGAGGGGGGCGCGCGCGACGGTCGTAGGGGAGGGGAGGTGGAGTGGTGGTGGAGTTTTTGAAGTTGGTTGTTGTTGTTGTTTGGTGGTGGTGGTGGTAAATGGTGGTGGTGGTTGTGGAGGTTGTTGGAGGTGGTGGGGAGTTGGAGGAGGAGGAGATGATGATGCGGTGGTTGGAGTGAAGAATTTGGTGGAATTGGTGTTGTATTTTGGAGAAGAAGAATAAGAAGAAGAAGTGTTGGGTTATGCTGAAATTGAAAGAATCGAGAGGGAAATTGGAGATGGTGAAAGTGGGGAAGGGAGGTGGGGTGGTTGGGGGAGGCGTGGCGCCTAGGGTGCCGACGGCGGTGACCTTGGTAGTGGAGGCGGCAGTGGTGAGGAGATGAAGGAGTTGGGTTAGTTTGAAGTGGTTTGGAGTTAAAATGAAATTGGAAATGGAAAGAGAAGGAAGAGGAAGGAGATTAAATGGAGAAGGAAGAGGGTGGTGAAGATGAAAGGGGCTGGGAGGGAGATGGGCTGCTCAACCCATCATGCCCTGCTCTCCTTGTTGCGGCTGCGTCTGCGTTTGCAGGGTATGGAGGTTGGAGTGTGGGGGAAGAAAAGAAGAGAAGAAAAAGAAAGGAAAAAGGGAAAATTTAAAGGAAAAGAAAAGAAATAGTAAAAAAATAATAAATAAATATTTTATTAAATAATAAAATTAATAAAATATTCTGGGTGTAATAAGTAGAGGAGTGGAGAAGGAAAAGTACGAAAAGATAAGACCGGTAATTAATATTATTATTTTAATAAGGCGAAAATTTGACTGTTTCAGAAACGTTCCGAAAAATTCTAAAAAATAGCAAATATTATTTTAAGACACTTGATGAAATTGGATTAGAGAAATTAAATGTAGTTTTTAAATTAAAAATCTTAAAATTTTTCAGTGATACCGGCGACACTAGAATCAGTCAAATTTTGATAAATTTAGAAAAATCTCAAAAAATATTTTTAGATAGAAAATGAAATTATAAGAAGTACCATGCAAGCTGTTTTTAAAAATTTAATCCCATTTGAAAACTAAAAATTTGGGAATCAGTCAGCGATGCTGACCGACACCAGTTTGGAAGATTTTGCAGAAAAATTCTGAAAAATTTTAAAAAATCATGAAAAATCTAAAATATTAGAAAATAGTGTTTGAAACTAAAATTGGTCAAATCGGACTAATAGAAAGGTCAAATCGAGTTACTAGGCTGGTACCCGGTTCCCGGTCCGGGTCAGGGCTTACTCTAGGTCTGAGAATCCAGATCCGATACACAATAATATAAGTAATCACAACCCAAAAGCAAATACTTGAAGAAAATTGAACAATATGATTGAAAAAAATTTGGGACACGTATCAGGGTACGTATCCCGGGAACAGGGTGCTACAATCTACCCACCTAGCAAAAATTTCATCCTCGAAATTTTTATAAAGAAGGAGATGAACATGGAAATAAAGAATTGATAAGATAAGAGATGACGTATATGAGAAAATTACCACTCAAGGCTCGAACAGATGCGGGTAACGGTCATGAATGACGTCTTCCCGCTCCCAAGTTGCTTCTCCCGGACTATGCCTGTTCCATGAAACTAGCACCAACGGGATGGTCCGATTCTTCAGGGTCATGACATTTCTATTCATAATAGACATTGGTTGCTCAATATATGACAAATCTGGCTGCAACTCCAACTCTAAATAATCCAATACATGGCTCTCATCCCTGATGTATCTTCACATGGAACACATTGTGCACTCTTTCTAGTGATGGCGGCAGTGCCAATCTGTAGGCCACTTCTCCCACTCGCTCCAATGTCGCAAACGAGCCTATATACCTCAGACTCAGCTTCCCACGTGCACCAAATCTGATCACTCTCTTGGTCGGGGATATCTTTAGAAACACATATTCTCCCACCTGAAACTCCAACGGTCTTCTATTAGAATCTGCCCAACTTTTCTGTCTGTCCTGTGTCGCACGAAGGTACTCTTGGATGGTCCTGATCTTGTCCACTGCCTGTACTATCACATCCGGCGCCAAATGCCTTCTCTCACCAACTTTATCCCAACACAATGGTGATCTGCATCTCCTTCCATATAAGACTTCAAACGGAGCCATCTTGATGCTCGCATGATAGCTGTTATTGTAGGAAAACTCTGCCAAATGTAGATGGTCTTCCCACGATCCCTTGAAGTCTATCATACAAGCCCTCAACATGTCTTCTAGGATCTGAATGGTCCGTTCGGACTGCCCGTCTGTCTCTGGATGATAAGATGTGCTAAACTTCAGACAGGTCCCCAGACTCTCTTGAAGGCTCTCCCAGAAGTGAGACTTAACCTCGTATCTCTGTCTGACATGATACTCACAGGAACTCCATGCAGTCGAATGATCTCCCTCAAGTACTTATCTGCCAGAAGCTCCGTAGATTGTCCCACTTTGAATGGTATGGAATGTGCTGACTTAGTGAGACGGTCAACGATTACCCATACTACATTGTTCCCCTTTGGACTACGGGGTAGAGCGGTGACAAAATCTATAGTAACATGCTCCCACTTCCATTCTGGTAATGGCAAAGGCTGTAGTAATCCAGCTGGTCTCTGGTGTTCAGCCTTCACTTGCTGACACACTAGACACTTCGTCACATATTGTGCGATCTCTCTCTTTATCGCAGTCCACCAGAAATGTTGCTTCAGATCCTGATACATCTTTGTTCCTCCAGGGTGTATAAAGTAAGCTGGGCTGTGGGCCTCAGCTAAGATCTTCTGTCTAATCTCCCACTGAGGCACACAAATTCTGCCCCTGAAATAGAGTGCATCATCAGTATGTATGCAAACATCTGACGTCAGCCCCGCTTCCACTTGCTCTCTGAACTTCAGCAATCTGGAATCTTCTCTCTGAGCTTCTCTGATCTCTTCCATCAGTGTCGGCTGGATCTGAAATACCATCAACTGTACGGATACACTGGCCCTCCGAATCACCATCAAATCTAGCCGCCTCATCTCCTTGAGTAGCTCCTCTTGCTGAGTGAGCAACATAACCATGTTGGCTTCAGGTCTTCTACTCAGGGCATCTGGCACAACATTAACCGTACCAAGATGGGACTGCAGATCTATATCATAATCTGCCATCAACTCAAGCCATCGTCTCTGCCTCATATTCAATTCCTTCTGAGTGAAAATATACTTCAAGCTCTTTTGATCGGTGTAAATCAATACTCGGTCACCAAGCAGGTAATGCCTCCAAATCTTCAACGCAAAGATCACAGCTGCCAGCTCTAGATCATGCGTTGGGTAGTTCTTCTCATGATGCTTTAATTGCCTGGATGCATAAGCCACCACATGTCCATGCTGCATCAATACGCAGCCAAGGCCCTTCCCTGAAGCATCACTGTACACAATCATTCCTCCTGTCCCTGAGGGTGTCTTCAAGATTGGAGCTGAAATCAACTTGTTCTTCAACTCTTCAAAAGCAGACACACACTCCTCAGTCCATATGTACTTCTCTCCCTTCTTGGTAAGCTTGGTCAAAGGAGCTGCAATCTTTGAGAAGTCCTGCACGAACCTTCGATAATATCCAGCTAGTCCGATGAAGCTCCTGATCTCAGTCACGGACTTTAGAGTTGGCCAATATTTCACCGCCTGAATCTTGCTGGGATCCACCGAGATTCCTTCTCTAGAAACAACATGACCCAAGAATGCTATACTTTCCAGCCAGAACTCACACTTACTAAGTTTGGTATGAAGCTGCTCAAGTCCGAGCGTCTGTAGCATAATCCTCAGATGCTCCGCATGCTCCTCTTCATTCTTAGAATAGACCAAAATATCATCAATGAACACTAACACAAACTTATCCAGATAGGGTGAGAATATTCTATTCATCATGTTCATAAAGACTGCTGGGGCATTTGTAACTCCAAAGGGCATAACCAAGAACTTGTAATGACCATATTGAGTCTTAAATGTCGTCTTCTGAATGTCTTCCTTCTTCACCTTCAACTGATGGTACCCCGACTGCAGATCTAACTTAGAGAACACTTGGGCCCCATGAAGTTGATCAAAGAGATCATCAATCCTCGGCATAGGGTACTTGTTCTTAATGGTGACTTTGTTCAATTCTCTATAATCAATGCACAATCTCTTGCTACCATCCTTCTTGTTTTCCAATAACACTGGTGCTCCCCAAGGTGAAGTACTTGGCCTAATCAGACTCTTGCTCGAATACTCCAGCAAATGCTCCTTCAATATAGCCAATTCAGTTGGTGTCATTCGGTACGGTGCTTTGAGATGGGAGTCGCTCCTAGAATAAGGTCAATAGAGAACTCCATAACTCTGTCAGGTGGAAGTCCTGATATCTCCTCAAATACATCCAGGAATTCATTCCACACTGACACCGTCTTCTTCTTATCTTCTGTAGTGACACAATCCAAGTGATCTTCCTTCCTGAGGGACTTGGGTTCCCCAAAGAACTGAAACTCTGGTTGGTGTGGAATCCTGAAGATCACCTTCTTGTTCCGACAGTCGATCACCGCATGATACTTGCTAAGCTAAGTCATGCCTAGGATCACATCGTACCCTCCAGTGTCCAGTACGAACATGTTGGCTTCTAACTTCCTACCACATAACTCCACAGTGCACGCCTTGCAAATCTTGTTGGTAATGACTACCCCATTCCCCGTACTAATTTCCCACTGGTCACCCATACATACTAGGGGTATAGAATGTAAAGTAGTAAATCTACTGGATATGAAGCAATGTGATGCACCAGAGTCAAAGAGTGATAAGACTGGAACTGAGTGGACCAAGATTATACCTGCCACTACTTCTTCAGATATCTCAGCTTCCTCTGCTGTCAAGTTGTAGGCCTGGTCTCTCCCACGGCCTACTCTAGTCCTGTGTCCCCTCTGAGTCTGACCAAGATTCTGAAACTGGGGAGAAAGTGGAGCTCCTCTGCCTACTGGTTCTGAATTCCTCCTCACATCGGTGGTGCAAAAAATGCTGGGGGAGCTGCTCGAGGTGGAAGTGCTTGTGGTGCTGCTCGAGCTGGAAGTGCTGGAGGTGCTGGAGCTGCATTCTAGGTCTTCTTGAATGGATACTCTCCCACTGAGTGGTTGTCAGATCCGCATGCTAAACACAGCCCATTGGCCATACGGCAGTTTCGCTGATTGTGTCCAGGCTTCTGGCAATATCCACACACAAGCTGCTGAGAAGGGGTTGAAAAGCCGCTTGGCTACTGGGGCACCAAAAGATCTGACTGGGTTCCCTCGTGCACCTGCTGGAATTGGCGCTTCGTAGGGTTGTGCTGCAGCTCAACTCTCCTCTTCTTCTCTAATCCGTGCTCCACATCACGAGCTATAGAAAGAACTTGAGAGTATGTCTTCAGCTGGTGGGGTATAAGTAACATCTGGATATCCACCCTCAATCTTTGTTGAAATCTGCTAGCCCTCTTCTCCTCGTCGGCCACCATATATGGTGCAAACCGACTAAGTCTCAGAAATTCAGCAACATACTCATCCACCGATCGATTCCACTACTGTAGCTTGATAAACTGCTCCTCCATCTCCTTCTGAGCTGTTGCAGGGAAAAACCTCTCATAGAAGCCCTTCGAGAACTGGTCCCAAGAGATGGGCTTCTCCAGCCTCGCCTCTTCGGCTAGCCACCAGGTCCTCGCCACATCCTTCAGCTGGATCTTGGCCACTTTCACCTAGTTCTCACCAGGAATTCTGGCCGCCTTCAGAAGATCTGTCATGTCGATCAACCACTGCTCTGCATCCAGAGGCTTCTCCGTGCCTGAAAATTCTGTCGGCTGTAATCTCCTGAAATCTGATATAATACCTTGCCTCTGCTCCCGGGGTGTAGTTAGCAATTCTTATCGTAAGAGCTCTGTCTGCCGCTGCTGGCTAGTCATCATCCCCTGGAGTATCCTCATCATGTCATTCTCCCCATACGGACCTTCACGGGAAGTGCCGGGACCGTTACGTGTCCCCCGTCTCTCCATATTTGAGCTGACTGAAAAGATGATGAAATAAGAAATTGCATGAGATTTCAGAAATCAAGGGATGGAGTTCAAGGAAAGAATAGATAACTTCGTACTTGAAATTGGAATGTATAGCAAAGACCCTTGTGACTCAGTCACAAATTAACCCAATATTAATTTGCAGACTGGCTGTATTGAAGGTGTAAGAGCCTAGGCTCTAATACCGACCTGTGGCGCCCCGATCCGACGGGTACAGGGACGCCACTGTGACGTACATATGCAGGGCGATGGTACCATCACGTGTGTATGCTAAACATCAATACAACATAATACATGGATCAGAGTGTGAAAATACGTGGTGTTATACATTCTAACACAAAATAGTATAAGCACTTAGTCATCACAGATTGTGACATAATATTACATCAATGTTACATCACTAGATAGTACAAAAGTAGACTATACAGGGTAAAAAAGATAGAACTCACGAGCTGGAAGAGGGAATCTCGCGATCAGGAAAGACGGGATGGAACTACGGCTGATCCGCCTGCTCCTCGAAGTAGGCCTGATCCTCAGCTGAAGGGTCCACTTCGATCCAAGCTGCTAAATCTGGACATGCAAATTCAGGGTTGTTAGTGGGCAACCCAGATGATAGGTACAAATAATAGCAAGTGCATCATGTCAAGTATAATACACCCAAATCAATAAGCATGGAATGACCACAATAAATAGTGAAATATGAAAATAACATTAAAATTTATGTGGCATGAAATAAAAGCAAGTGTAGCAGGTCAAATGAAGATAAAATATTTTAGCCCAAAACTCTTTTAAAACTTGTTGCTAAAATACTTAAGAAGATGGGGATTTTTGCTCTTGAAAAACTTAGCTAAAACAGCTTAAGATGATGGGTATTTATAACTCACCAAAATTCTGCCCCTTGGTAGTCTGGCAAAGGGCAACATTGCCCTTTTGGTCGACCACACGGTCGACCGGCCAACGATCAATTTTATGACCGTTGAGCCACCAGTCGACCGCCCGATTAACTGGGACTGAATATAGAGAGCGATAGCTCTCTACCGGTCGACCGCCCGGTCGACCGGGGCCATTTTCAGAGAGCAGAGCTCTCTGGACGGTAGACCGACCCGGTCGACCGGCCTTCCAGCCATTTGGCTTGTGCATGTCTGTGCAAATCGATCGACCGGACCGGTCGACCGACGCCTGCCTCGGTCGACCGTCCGGTTGACCGGCAGACAGTCAGGTCTGAGCATTATGAGGATTAAAAACTTGTCTTTTTTGCCTTCTAAAAAATCCCATAAAATACATATAAATTTCAAAAAAATAAGTTCTTTTAAGATCTTTGAAATACAAACATGTATGACTAAAATTCAATACATATTACAAACTATTTGAACCATTTTTGTGATATGAAAATTTTGCCTTAAACCAAAATCGGTATTTTCCAAAACTTGAATTTTTGAAATGGAAAATTGTTTTCTCCAAAACTCATGTAAATACAAAAACATGATATTAAAACAACTTTAAAGCAAGTAGTATATGGATAGAATCCAATATACATGAAAGATATTATATGTATGTTTTTGATATGAAATTCAACACCGGTTAAACCTAAAACCAAAAACCAATAAACTAAAAATTTGTGTGTGTGTGAACTTGAGCATATCAACATTATCTAATCTTTACACAAGATCTAAACAGCCTAAAATAAACACAAACTGAAGTTTTCTTGTCTCTAAGCTGACTCGATCCAAACGCGATCAAGCGAGTTTGACTCCAACCGAGTGCTAGATGCGATCTTGACGCTCGAGCTCTTGAATCAACATGTGAAAACTCCAAAACTTCTTTATTAAAGCTAATCACCTACTAATAACTTAATCAAATATCTGAAACTAAATATCACAAGATTATTAGTAAACTAAACTACATGAGTTAATCATCATCAAAACTAGAGTGATGGGCCTTTGAGCCAATAAAGAGATGACAACACTACGCATCCATTGCAATGTTTTAAGAAAAGTAATCTTAAAAACAAAACAATCAAAGATTTTCTGATGAATTTGCATATAGGTTTTAGGCTCGATCTCATAGGACGAATCTTCAGTTCTTACTTACCTATAGATGCAGAAACATTAACAACATAAGTACAAAATTAAAAAAAACACAATCGCAATACTTTTAATAAATTTGAAAAAGAAAAAAGATTACGACCTTGGTCGCAATAGTAGATATTAAATTATAATACACTACAATCAAGGTCCCACTGTTAAATAACACTGCGATAGAGGTCACTTTTTTCTAATTAACCATATTAATTAACTAATGGAGACCTTGGTCAATGGCTCAGAGCGCTGTGACGTTTATTTTATCATAATGCAATTAGGGTCACAGTACCATTAAGCTAAATTAGTAGAACAGACCGCGCCGCAGGGCCCAAAAAAGAGAAGGGACGACAACACTGTGATATCAGTCGCAATGTTTTAAAAAAAGTAATCTTAAAAACAAAGCGGACGTTAATATTTTTTTAAAAAAATATTTTATTCACAGACTGTGACCTAAGTCGTAGTAACATATTAAGTTAATATAAAAAACTGCTACCCAAATCGACCAAGTGAAATGAAAAAAATACTATGACCTTGGTGACCTTGGTCGTGGTGTTAAAAAATTTAAAAATTTTTAAAAAAATTTCTCTAATATGATCGTTAATTCTTATTTTCTTTTCCTCTTAAATTATGTCTTTGATCAGAGTTTTAGGGTATAAAATTAAAAAATATTATTTCAAATCGCATAAATAAATTTAATTATAATTCTTACTTCTTTAAGACAAAAATGGTGATTTTTTTACTCTTAATTGTGACCATGGTCGCAAGCTTTTAAAATAAAAAATTTAAAAAAGTATTTTTAAAAAAACAAGATTCTTGAAAATTTTAAGAAAAATTAAAAATTTGCCGAAAAATTTAGTATTATTTTCTTCTCTAGAATAAAAATTCAAACCTAAACTAAAAACAAATCTGTGCAAGAGTCACTTTCGAATCGAAGTTAAATTAAAACAGGGAATTTTTTTTAAAAAACAAATTTTTTTTAATCACAACTGAAAAAATCAAAATATGAAGGGTTACAGAACCCAAAAATATTAAGTTCTCTAAATTTCCCTTTTATCTTTTCCGCGGATGATTTCTTGGGCGCCATTTTGATCAAATCTTTGTTTTAAAAAAATAAAGTTTTGAACAGTTGTTTGGAAACTTTAGGAATAAAAAAAATAAACGTTTTCGAATTGATAAACTAAAAAATTCAAATCTGTAATTTTTTTTGGAAGGAATGGTTTTACAGACAGTAAAAAGTTGTAAGAGAGGGTATTTTAGTCAAAGCAATTATTGAAATGACTGATGGCTTATTCCAGCGTGATTTTTTGGTTTTTGTCTGCCAAAATTTTTGACAAATACATGTCTATTATGTTGCCACGTTTCGCCAGCTGAGAAACTCTCTCAGCTAGCGACTGAGGTACAGAAACCTTTAATAATAATAATAATAATAATCATAATGAAATAATAATAATAATAACAATAACTACTACTAATAATAACAATTAGTAGTAATAATAATAGTAATTCTAATCAATAATGTTAATAAGTAGTAATATATAAAGCCAAAAAAATATTAATATCTCAAAACAATTTTAATATTTAATAATAATAAGTCATAAAACAAGTTAGTTAATTAATAATAATAAAATAATAAGTAAATATTTAAAATATATTAATAAAATATTATTAATTAGGGATATTATATTTAAAGACCATAGTGTAGAAAAGTAGCCAGGAAAGACTTTGACAAAACCGTAACTTTCTCCCCCAACTCATTTTGTACCATGGTTATTTTATTTGATCTCCTTCTCACCTTCATTGCTCAATGAAAGAAGGTAGAATCGCAATCACCCCCACCTAACCAGTTCATATGAGTTTTTTTTGCCTCCATAAGATCTCTTGTCGTCGGAGGACTTTGTCGTAGTCATGAATATCATGGCGTAGCCGAGCAAGCTCCATCTCAGAGATTCCCCCAGGCTTGGCCTCTTTGGGTTGAAGTCCTTTGATAGCCGCTTCTAAGGAATCAGCTCGTGAAAACAAGTTTCCAATACTGTCTCATTCCATTTGTTGAGCTCTACTTAAGGGATTCGGTGCAACAACGTCAGTTCCAAATAAGGCAATTCACTGAGGATTTGATTGAGGCATTTCCTCAAACAACTCCCTGTCATGAGTAATGACACCATTCGTGAGAGCAGAGGCCTTGACATTGATTAGAAAAAAAGGAGAGTAGTAGTAGTGGAGTATAAGTCGCACAGATATTCAACAAAAGAGAGAAGGTTTAGAGTCAACCTTAGGTGCTTAATCACTCCAAAGTGTATTCACAATGTGTAATGTACTCCTTTCCAAATCACCGTAGTAGCATAAGCTATACGGGTCGAATCCACAAGGAGAGCTCACGATGGAAGCTTTACGGTTTGATGTTGAAGAAAGACAAACGAAAGTTCTTCTTTGTTTCAAAAGAATGAAAAGGACATGGAAAAATAGGTGAAAGAATTGGTTGTGGTTTTGTACATGAAAGTAAAAAACGATGAAAAGAGAATGAAAAGAAGTCGAAAACAAGAATTGCTTTTAGGAAGAAAACTAAAGTAGAGAAAACTTGCAAAAGACTTGTAGAATGAAAAAAGCCATGACTAGCTAACCTTACTAACTTGCTAAGTTACTAATCTCCGTTAGGGTGAAGCATGCCTCATGTTGATTCATCGGCAAATGTTTGTCTTGCTTGTTGGTCAAGTTACTTTCCCCTTTGATGGATGGGTGATCATCTTGGACTTGTCTTGTAGCCTCATTGATTTCATCGGCTCTCAAGATAGAATTTCATGGTGGAATCGGGGGAGTGTCACTCAAGGGATGCTAAGGAAGAAGATACAAAATTCATTAGACATTCAAGGCCATACAACAAGTTAGCATTGAAGTAAGAAAGTTGTACAACAAATAGCATATGTTTGGTGTTCCATCTCCATGTTCCATCAAGGCACTTGTTCTAAGACAAGGCTCTAAATGAGGCACACATGAATCATATGGAGAATTACAACAAGAGATTGCCAAGAATGAAAGTAACCCATCGGGGATGAAAAAGACTCAACATTTGCAAGATTAAGAATTAGCATTCACCCAAGAGTTAGAAGTTAGCAAGATTAGTTGTTAGCTAGTAATGTTAGAAGAAGTTAGCTATCCATTACAATAAAGAGAAAACAACAAGACATCATGCTATGAAAGTAAAGCTTGAAGGAAATAAAGCAAGAAATGAAAAGCACTAGAAATTGCAATAGAAGAGAAAGTAGATTGGATTAATCCTTGCTTTGCTTCAAGCTTTCACCTCTTGATTACAAGCTTTCACTCTCTCACTATCTCTCTCTTGCAGAATTTCTAGGAGGAAGAAGAAGACTAAGGGTCTGTTTGGTTGTCGTAACTGGCCGTAATTCGTAGTTGTAATTGGTAAAGTCTTTTACAATTGTAAATGAGTTACATGTATGTAATTTTTACAGTGTTTGGTTGGTAATATAAAATTGTAAAGTGGGAAAGTGTATTGTACTTTACGGTGTTTGGTTGTCGTAATATATAAGTCGTAAGTGAAAAAATTGACCATAAAATTAACTATTTGGTGATTTTAAAAGTTTTAATACTGCAAATAAATATTAAAAAAGTTAAATATTAAAAAATGTTAATATTAATATAAAAAAATATTATAAATTTGTATGACCACAAAATTAACTGTAACTGGGCTGTAAGTGAGTGGTAACTGGGTTGCAAGTGAGTGTTAGTTGAGTTACGTAAGTCTTTTACGAATTACGGTCCAAACAAACGCCGTAGTTGTAACTGGGTAGTAAGTCATTTATGAATTACGGAGTTTTACGCGAAACAAACGGCCCCTAAGAGCAATAAAACCTAGAGAAAAACCAAAAATTACAAGCTCTTTCCTCTATTCTCTCCTCCCTCTTTTTGCACTGGCCCTGATGGTCTATTTATAGGCCTCAGGAGAAGAAGGCTCCAGAATCAGACAGCTGGGGATCAATCGCTAGCTCAACGGCCAGATTCCTGCCGCGGAAACGCGGCCAGAGCCGCGTTTCCGCGGCAGAATCTAGGCCGTTACGCCAGCGATTTCTGTTGCTGGTTTGTTGCAGGCTGTTGGCCACGTGGATCTTCTAGAATGCTGACTGGATGCGTGGGTGATTCCAGATCCTGGGCTCAACTCTTGGGCTCTCTTTTGGGCTTTGAATTAATCCCCTTTAATTCTTGCTAATTACATGGATTTATGGGCCTCTCTCCATTAAAATATGGACCTGCAAAAATAGAGAGAAAAAGAGTAAAAAACAGATTTTTATTGATATTATGCATGGTAAAGAGGTGGAAGATGATGCAAAAATGAACTACAATCACACCCCCATACCTAGCTTTTGCTCGTCCCCGAGCAAAAAAGAAAGAAAAAGAAAAATCCTAACTAGATTATTACACCACTTTCGTAGGTGACACGATTGTACTGAGCATGTGCAACAAGCCGTTAAACCTCTAGGTTACCCTAGAGGAGGAGTGTTGTCTCCTGAGGGTTTTCAGCGGATTGCACCCACAAAATCCATAAAGAAAGATAAAAGTGTTAGTGAAAATTTTGATCCATGTTTTAAAGATTCTTACTTGAGTTATAGGTTTCAGGTTACCCTAAACTTGTCATTCTTCTTATAAGCGTCTATTTAGAGTTTTGTTTTCAACTTAGGTTAAGTTTTTAAGGTAGAGATCAAAAACCGGATTTTGCATCAATCCTAGTATATATACATCTATAAATATGAAGGATCTTTCTTAGACTAAGTTTATTTATTTACTAATATATATAACAATAT
Organism: Agave tequilana; assembly: GCA_038442645.1. Lineage (NCBI taxonomy): Eukaryota > Viridiplantae > Streptophyta > Magnoliopsida > Asparagales > Asparagaceae > Agave > Agave tequilana. The sequence goes on from JAVJIF010000050.1 coordinate 2,593,949, forward strand.
AACAATATATATATATATATTTTTTCTTTTTTTTCTTTTTTATATACAGTATTTATTTATTTACATTTCCTTAGATTCCTTAGGCTTTCTAATTTACCTTTGTAACGAGCCTCTTACCGATGACTCCCAAACCAGTCGGTCTTAGGGCACCAGATGAGAAAACATCCCTCGGGTTCGATGACTCAAGTAAACTAGGCCATGAATACTAAGGACTTAACCACCTTTAGGCGTGACTTGCCATGCTTCTTGAGGCACGACTAACTAGCTTAATTAGTGGCTAAGTATTTATTTAGTTATTTATATACATTTTTTTTCTTCTTTTTTATATTATTATATATATATGTAAATAAAGTCACAAAGTCTTTGATTAATCCTTCAATATGTTTAATGTATATATCCTAAAGAAAGAATTAAAATCTAGTAATCTTTCTTATCCTTTATTACTTAACCTAAAAATCCAACAAAACTCCTCTTTCGACTTATAATTAGAAATCATAGTTAAGAGCTTCCTTAATCCCTAAAGTCAAGCTTTGATTCTTTAAACATGGATCAAGAATTTCCTTTTTTTATTTATTTTTCTAAAAGAAAAAGTAAAATCTAAAAGAAAATAAAAAATCTACAAAGAAAGGTAAAATCTAAAAGAAAAATAAAAATAAAAAAAACCTAAAAAGAACACGAAAATCCTAAAAAATAAAAATAAAAATAAAAAGCCTAAAAAGAAAATGAAAAATCCTAGGTTAGAATCTACCCCCCCATGCCTATCTCATGCATTGTCCTCAATGTATGCAAGATAAAAAGATGCATGAAATAGGTAAAAGGTATGAAATCACTCCCTCCGTCTCTTTGGACCAGCGGTGGTGCTGGGTCCAGCCGACTGAGATCGTCTGAGCCCCGCCTCAATGTGGTCCAACCTCGAGGATTGCTCCTCCACCTTCTTTCTAAGCCTGACCTGTCCCCTAAAAATTTTCTTCATGCCCTTCCAGATGGTGGACATGAAGGCACGTGATTCTGCTGGGGGATCCTGACGCCAAAACTCAGGCTCATCTTCCTCCTCAAGACTCTCCTCAGAGGAGGACTCCACCGGCACATCTTCGGGCTGGACACTAGGAGTCCAAACCGCGTGCAAACAGCTATTATAGGAACTGGTGGGTCGCTCAGGTGCAACAAACACTCGGTCAAATGAATCGAATACGGCGTCCGGTAGGAAAGTCCTACACAGACGCGTAATCAGAATAGGGTGAGAGTGTTTGGCACCTCAGGTGCGTGAAGAGTTGGCTATGATTGCGTGGAAGATGACCTTATTTAAGCAGACCGTGTGTTGCCTGGTCATTAAATCGTTGATTATTTGCAACACCGGGCGGTTGAAGGAAGTTGTGTGGTCCAGCCCTAAAATGTTACGTTGGATCCAGCGTCCAACGCAGTGTACGTTCCTAAAGGTAGTGCTGGCCTTAAGCCCACGGTCCTGCTCAGTGCAGCGAGCCCCCATGAGTGTCATATAATCGATGAGTGGGAGGGGATCGCTGTGTTGTTGATGAATGGGGACATGTGTGTGTTCCTCAAGAAGAGGAAGAGTGATGAACAAGTCGCCCAAGGGCATATGCACAATGAATTGGTAAGTTTGTGTATCAACAGATGGTTGGTCAATGTGAGTGTAGAACATTGTCACCAATTCGGGACAATAAAAGGCATCATTCTCAGAGTTGTCGTACACTAACGTATACCAATCCCAAGCCCTAATTCTATCTAAAAACATATGGCCATATCCATTGGGGTCACACAAGATTTTTCCAAAGTCTTTCTCAGCAAATATCATAGGTGCCATGCTAATAAACTAAGATTAAAGCAATAGAAAGGAGAGATCAAGATTCAAACCGCCCCCGGAATTCGTGGGGGGAAAACAAATCTCGATCTTGCAGAGGGCACAGGAGATGGGTTCGGGAAGATGTGACAGCAGATCGGCCACCAGGGAACAAAATCGATCGGTGAAGACCTTGGTGGCGCTCCAGAGAAGCCAAGTTTGCCGCGGATCTGCGGCTCTGGTCGCGGAGTCGCGACTTTCTGGGAGAAGCAGAGGAGCGGAAAAGTTGCAGAAGGCGGCGCTTTGAGAGGGATTTCAGATCTGAGATGATTTTTTCGTTTGAGGGAGGGAGGGTAGGGTAGAGAGATTATTTATAGGGAGGGAAAAAAAATGAGAGTTCCACTTTTATCCCTAGGTAAAAAGGTATTTACAACCTAGGGATTTGAAGTTTTGAAAAAGGATTTTGATTCTAGGAAAAAGAGTTATGAAGAAACCTAGGGACTTGAGGAATTTTGAAAAGGAGTTTGACTCTAGGGAAGAGATGTAGAAACCTAGGAATTTGGAATTTTGAAAGTGGTAGAACTCTTGTTGTGAATTAACACAAAAATCCCTCATCATATTTTTTTTATTTATTTATTTACAAAAGTGTATAAAAAACTATTTACAAAGAATATGTACAAGTGTGTCCATCGCCTAGGTTTTTCTTTGGTCGTTTCCCTCTAGCCCGTTTCCCGTCGTTCCAGTGTGTTTGCTTGTGCGGGCTCAGTTGGGAAACGAGTGCAATTATTTTCTGAGCTTTAGGCGATTCCAGTTTCAATTGTTTATTATTATTCATCCTTATTTCACCACAAGGTTCACTGAAAATTTCTTCCTCACCACATTTTTCACTCTGAACTTCTTCACTCCCAGTATTAAGAAATTCCAGCTCTTTTTCATACAACTCTTCAAAACTGAGGTCAACATTTTCCTTCAGAGTTGTACAAGTAGTTAACCGACCCCGGGTTGGCTCATCCAGACACATGATTTCATCAGCGAAGAGGTCTTCAAAAGCTATATCAATTGGAGGATCTTGAATCATATCCATATGGGATACATTCACTGTTGGCTCTCTGAAAGTGAAGATATCCAAATCAACTTTCCCCTTTTGAAAGGGTACTCGGATAACAGGATTTTCCACTTAAAGAGAATCACAAACTTGCGACTCATCTTTTCTTGTTTCCTCACAATTGTTTCTGACAAAGTTAACCTCGAATGTTTGGTCTTTAATCCTACGAGGTTGCATGCTGAAGACATTCAATTCTCTCGTCATATCCCCAAAAGTTATCCTCATTGACCCATTCCTACAATTGATGATGGCATTTGCAGTAGCTAGGAATGGTCGTCCCAAGATGACAGGAGTTTGAGCCCTATGATTGGTATTAGACAGAGGTTGTGTCTCAAGAACTACAAAATCCACAGGGTAAATGAACTCCCCAACTCTGACAAGGACATCGTTAATTTCCCCCTTGGGTCTCTTGACAGAGCGATCAGCCAGTTGTATCGTCATTTGGGTCGGGCGGAGATCACCTAACCCTAATTGTTGGTACACAGAAAAAGGCAGGAGATTGATACTGGCCTCAAATCAAGTAGTGCCCTATTGATGGTAGTCTGTCCTATGACACAAGATATGGTCGGGCTCCCTGGGTCCTTGTATTTAACAGGAATGGGCCTAGTGAACAACTCACTGATGTGTGATGCCAGGAAGACTTTCTTAGGGACTTGTGTTTTCCTCTTCTTGGTGCACATTTCCTTTAAGAATTTTGCATATGATGGCACTTGTTGTATGGCATCAAGAAGAGGGACATTGATTTGGACCTTGTTGAACATTTCTCTTATCTTCTCCATATGAGCATTCAATTTGTGATTTGTAAGCCTATTTGGAAATGGTGCCTTAGGATTATAAGGTTGCTCATCGACTTTCTCTTTTCCCTTGGCTTTTGATGGCTCAGCACTAGAAGATGGATTGTCAGAAGTTGGTTGTACTGGAACTGGAGGTGTTGACTTTGGAACTGGAGGGGTAGATTTTGGTACTGGATGGGATGGTTGAGTAGAAACCCTATTATCTACCTGTTTTCCAGATCTCAGGATATGAATAGCATTACAATGACTGGGGCCCATGTCTTCTACTTCATGCAAAGGGAAGTGATTTTTGGGATTGGGCATTGGCTGACTTGGAAACATTCCTTTTTGTGTATCATTGAGAGAATTAGTCAGTTGTCCAATCTGGGCCTGTACTTTGGTCATATCCTGTTGATGAATCTTTGTTAGGGTTTCTATCATCTTTTCTAACCTTGATAATGAAGCATTCTGGGGTGGATGTTGGTGGTATTGAGACTAGAAGTGTGTTTGGTAGTGTGGTGGACTCTGATAAGATTGTGGTGGACTTTGATATGGATGAAAATTTAGTGAATTACGATTGAAACTGTGTGGGTGAGACTGAGCATTATTTGGATGTGGAAATGGTGGCCTATGTTGCTCAGGACAAGACTGACTCCACGAAAGATTTGGATGGTATCGCCATCCCGGGTTGTATGTATTGGAGTGTGGATTGTGAGTGGGTCTGGTGTGGAAGCATTCGTGTTCTCCTGATATGATTGAGACTGGTATACAGGAGACTCCTCGAAGACATCGTTGAGGTCATGACAAAAGGTGCAACCCGGTTTGACCATCAGTGATGGGTTGACCTGATTAACAGCAGAATGTTCCCGTGATTCAAGCAGTTCTATCCTCTTCATTAATTGTGTGATCTTGGCTTCAGCAGCTATAGAGGATTCTATGGAATGCATACCGGTTCTGGAAGTAGTAGGAGTGGGTTTATCTGAGCATGACTCCCACTGAATGGTTTTCTCAGCTAGGGCTTCAAAGAGATCCCACCCTTGATTCTCATCTTTCTTCAAAAATTTCCCTTGGCACATGGATTCAAGGAGTATTTTCGTTTGATAATCAAGTCCGTCATAGATAATTTGGCACTGACGCCATTTCTCTATGCCGTGATGAGGACATAAGGCTAGAAGGTCTTTGAAACGCTCAAAATATTTCCAGAAGGGTTCGTGTGATTCCTGCTTAAATTGCATGATGTTCTTTCTCATGAGGGCTGTCTTATGAATAGGATAAAATTTCTTAAGAAATACTTTTACAAAATCATCCCATGAAGATATCGAACTGGCAGGAAGATTGTAAAGCTATTTCTTAGCTAAGTCCTTCAGCGCAAAAGGTATGAACCTTAACCTAACAGCATCCTCAGTCAATTGGGAAATTCTCATCATTACACATACTTCTTCGAACTCTCGAATGAAGAAGTACACGTCCTCAGACTCTAAACCATGAAATCGTGGAAGTGTATTGATGAATTATGGTTTCAGCTCAAAATGATTTCCATTGGTAACAGGGAGAAGAATGCATGATGGAAGGGAGGTGCGAATCGGATAGAATCTGTCTTGAAGCGAAACGTTGTTTTCCATTATGTGAAGTGGTGGTGTTGGTGCAAGTGTAGAAATTCTAACAAGTCTTGCAGAATCTGGATCCCGGTACCACTCTTGCATATACAGTCACAAACAACGTTCACCAATCACACCAGCGAAAAGAAAAAATAACAAACAATAAAAGAAAAATCAATCTCAAGCTATCTAGGATTTCTGGACCTAGACGACTCCTAACTGTTCGATGAACCAAAGAAGGTTGTTGCTTGAATCAGACCACAGCTAATCAGCCAGGTAGGGGCAAAATACGGTGGGAGGTATCCGTGCGTAAGCAACGGGCCTTAATTACGCCAAACCACGGTATCTTCGAGGCTTAACCTCTTAATCCCCAGCCTTAGACACTGATTTCACCAGAGTATGAATCAAAATCAACTTCCAACTTCAGTCGATCTCCTACTGAGTCCGGATGTCCCTAGGGCCAACGTCTATCAGATTTTATTAAAAGGCTTGGGATTGTGAGTGCTGGGATGGTGGTTTTTGGGCTAAGGAAAGGGTGATGAAATCCCCACCTTATCTTATTTATTGGGTAATGCCCTTAAAATCGATTTTGTGCAAGTGTGCGATATAAGCAAACAAGGTTCACTCAAAGCGATATAAATCAACCAAGAAGTGAATCCTAATCAAAATGCAATGCGCACGTACCTTGCTCCAGCACTCTTCAACAGTAAAGTAAATGAATTGAAAAGACACGTGCCTAGAAATGCAAACGTCTAATCAATTTTTAACTTTGCAACCAATATTTTACTGTTGATTATTAGGAGGAATATGGTGAAGCATACAAGAATTAAGTATTGCAGCAGCTGTTATTTTGCAGAGTAAGCAACCCTGCAGAAAATTGTGAGTAGTTCACTCTTCTTTGCCGCGGATCCGCGGCTTTGGCCGTGGAATCGCGGTAAATCAGAGGGCAACTGGTCTCTGCTTTCTAGAGCAGAGGCCCAGGGCCACTTATATGTCACTGCAATGCTAGTTTTCATGTTTCTTCACCTGTAACCTGCAACAGAGAAGAAAGTTCGTTTAGTTCTTCAATTGAATCAAAACCATTGCTCTCCCCGGCAACGGCGCCAAAAATTTGATTAGAAAAAAAAGGAGAGTAGTAGTAGTGGAGTATAATTCGCACAGATATTCAACAAAAGAGAGAAGGTTTAGAGTCAACCTTAGGTGCTTAATCACTCCGAAGTGTATTCACAATGTGTAATGTACTCCTTTCCAAATCACCGTAGTAGCATAAGCTATACGGGTCGAATCCACAAGGAGAGCTCACGATGGAAGCTTTACGGTTTGATGTTGAAGAAAGACAAACGAAAGTTCTTCTTTGTTTCAAAAGAATGAAAAGGACATGGAAAAATAGGTGAAAGAATTGGTTATGGTTTTGTACATGAAAGTAAAAACGATGAAAAGAGAATGAAAAGAAGTCGAAAACAAGAATTGCTTTTAGGAAGAAAACTAAAGTAGAGAAAACTTGCAAAAGACTTGTAGAATGGAAAAAGCCATGACTAGCTAACCTTACTAACTTGCTAACTTACTAATCTCCATTAGGGTGAAGCATGCCTCATGTTGATTCATCGGCAAATGTTTGTCTTGCTTGTTGGTCAAGTTACTTTCCCCTTTGATGGATGGGTGATCATCTTGGACTTGTCTTATAGCCTCATTGATTTCATCGGCTCTCAAGATAGAATTTCATGGTGGAATCGGGGGAGTGTCACTCAAGGGATGCTAAGGAAGAAGATACAAAATTCATTAGACATTCAAGGCCATACAACAAGTTAGCATTGAAGTAAGAAAGTTGTACAACAAATAGCATATGTTTGGTGTTCCATCTCCATGTTCCATCAAGGCACTTGTTCTAAGACAAGGCTCTAAATGAGGTACACATGAATCATATGGAGAATTATAACAAGAGATTGCCAAGAATGAAAGTAACCCATCGGGGATGAAAAAGACTCAACATTTGCAAGATTAAGAATTAGCATTCTCCCAAGAGTTAGAAGTTAGCAAGATTAGTTGTTAGCTAGTCATGTTAGAAGAAGTTAGCTATCCATTACAATAAAGAGAAAACAACAAGACATCATGCTATGAAAGTAAAGCTTGAAGGAAATAAAGCAAGAAATGAAAAGCACTAGAAATTGCAATAGAAGAGAAAGTAGATTGGATTAATCCTTGCTTTGCTTCAAGTTGTCACCCCTTGATTACAAGCTTTCACTCTCTCGCTATCTCTCTCTTGCAGAATTTCTAGGAGGAAGAAGAAGACTAAGAGCAATAAAACCTAGAGAAAAACCAAAAATTAAAAGCTCTTTCCTCTATTCTCTCCTCCCACTTTTTGTACTGGCCCTGATGGTCTATTTATAGGCCTCAGGAGAAGAAGGCTCCAGAATCAGACAGCTGGGGATCAATCGCTGGCTCAATGGCCAGATTCCTACCGCGGAAACGCGGCCAGAGCCGCGTTTCCGCGGCAGAATCTAAGCTGTTACGCCAGCGATTTCTGTTGCTGGTTTGTTGCAGGCTGTTGGTCACGTGGATCTTCTAGAATGCTGACTGGATGCGTGGGTGATTCCAGATCCTGGGCTCAACTCTTGGGCTCTCTTTTGGGCTTTGAATTAATCCCCTTTAATTCTTGCTAATTACATGGATTTATGGGCCTCTCTCCATTAAAATATGGACCTGCAAAAATAGAGAGAAAAAGAGTAAAACACAGATTTTTATTGATATTATGCATAGTAAAGAGGTGGAAGATGATGCAAAAATGAACTACAATCAGACATCGGGAGGAGATGGCAATCCCTCCACTATACTACCAACTGCGCGAGACTGCTTCTTCGAATAGATTCTTGGTAAAGGCTCCCGCAACCCAAGAAACCCAACAAAGGTATCTCTACTCCACCTCAATCCCTTTCAGTTATGGTCAGGCGCAGCAGGCTTCATGCTGGTTTCACCAATCCCAGTGAGCCGATGACACCAGGCACTGACAATCATTTTGAGCTTGCTCATGCGAGAGGGAAGAAGCGGGGGAGGGAGAAGAGTGAGGCGGTAGAGTGAAGTGGATGGGGCCCAGTGCAGGCCCAAAATCGGAATTTTTACTCTCGGATGGGCGGGCTAGGCCTGTCAATGGGTCGGGTTTACACCCGGATCGGACCCGATTAAGCGGGTATGAAAAGGGCTGCTCTGCACCCATACCCGTATACCCGTATACCCGATTATTAAATGGGATGGGTCTGATTTTACTTAAACCAGACCCTATTACTCATTTACCCATTTCAAAATATAAATATAAATAATACTAATAGAATTAAAACCCTAGAGATTTAGACTCCAGACTCCATGAGTAAATGATCCCTTTGTGCTTTAAGTGTTGAAAATTGTTGGTTGATTAGTGGATGATTCTATTGTTGTGTTTCCCCAAATAAATTAAGGGACCTTGTTTTAAATTTTTTCTTTATTAATGTCTTTCATCGAAAATTTTCTGTCCACCTCTTGCACATGGTTGCATTTCATCCTTTATTGATATTAAAACATACTTTCTTTCATTTTATAAAAGTTTTTTCCCCTCCCTTCATATGTTTTTGTTACTGTATCTTGTTTTTTCCTGTTTGTTATAGGTTCGAGTAAACGGCTTTGGACCTGCTGGTACAGCGGGTCCAGATACTGAAACCCACCTTCTGGACCCGCGGGTAAACAGGACACGCCCTCTTAGGTAAACGGGTCCGGATCTAGTACCACCTTTATCGTCCCGAACCCGACCCATTGGCAGGCCTAGGGCGGGCCTATGAGGGCGCCGATATTTCCTCACCAAAATGTGATTAAGGCACCCAGTGATTAAGGCGAAAGGCACCCAAAAAAATTTAAAAAAACTCAAACTATTTTCTTCTTCTCCTCCTCCCGTTCTCTTCTCTTCCATTCCCTCCAGCGAACCTCCCTCCAGCCTCCCCCCTCCCCGTCTCCTCCCCCTCACCCACTCCCTGTCCCCTCGCCCACCATCGGCATATTCGACCAGATCTGATCGAACAAGCGGGAGGGGCGGGGGAGGGGGGAGGGGGGTTGGGGGGTGGGAGATGGGGGAGGGGAGGAAGGGGGGAGGAGGAAAAAAAATGCCTTGAAACTTTCCAACAAATGTGAAAATGTTAAAAAAAAAAAATAATAATGGCACTGGTAATAATTTGTGAGGTGCCCATCATCCCTTTGTTTTTTGGGGAAATATCCGCGCCGGCCTGTGGGAGGGATTAAAGGATGAACTGGTAATTATATTTTGAGAACTCGTAGTTGATATAGTGTTAATGGACTGGTCTGTAAGGTCCAAAGCATGCTTTGGGCTACTAGGGGTAATCGGGCTTGAAGTCTGACCTTTCTTCTTTTCCGAGGCCGGACTTAGAGAAGTGCGGGCCAATGATTGGGCCAAGAAATTTGCTTTGAAGTCCACGCCCAATATGGTCTTCGTAAATTAATTTAGCGTAATTCTTAAAATACATGGGGTCCCAGAAATGTCCAAACCTGCCTCCAGACAGCTGGCCCCCACTGACACTTGTGCTAGCACTGAGTGCCTTATCGCTGATTTACTGACGCCTGTAACTAGGGGTGAGCAGAGTTCGGTTATAACCGAAATAACCGACCAAAAATTGAAACCCGAACCCGAACCGAACCAAACCGCTCTAATTCGGTTCGGTTTCGGTTTTGTGTTTCAAAAATCGAACTCGACCGAACCGAACCGAATCTCTTACCTTATATATCACCCCACCCAAATTCAATTTAGTGAATCATATAGTTCATAACAAAAACTGGTGAAAACTTATCTCATTACTTCTAGCAATACCATCTTATTTATGTTGAATATGTAAAAGTTATGTTAAGTACACCATCACAATTAAGAATAATATTTATATTAATATAGTTCCTTTTTTTTTCATTCTTGTCATTAAAAGTTAGTAATAATTATGTGAGTTTTGATATAAAAGCCTAAATATAGCGTAAAAGTTTTAGAATATGAAATTTTTAATTCACATTAAGGTTAGGATCTTTTTCTTATTTTTAATTTGGGTATTGAATATTTGAGATTAGAATATTAAAGGATGATAATATAATGGTGATTAAAAAAATGTAAGAAATGATTGAAAAATATTGGCCTAACCAAAAAAACCGAAAAACCGAATCGAACTTAGTCGGTTCGGTTCGGTTCGGTTACTAGGTCTAATCGGTTCGGTTCGGTTTTGTAAAAATTAGCAAAAACCGAACCGAACCGACCGATGCTCACCCCTACCTGTAACTCGCTCGCTAGTGGACTGTTCCCTTTCTTCCCGTGCCTGACCAGTTGCCACGTGTGCCGCTGAGGTTGCATTACAGGCATCCCAATAGCATCGGACGAATGAGATTTATGGAGGGGGGTTCTTGGGGAGTGAGCAAGAAAATATAATTCTCATTTTAATAATAGACATGATTTACCCATTAATATAATTAGTAATGCACTCATAAATATGAATATTAATTATTTTCACTATTTATTTATTTATTTTTCACTTGATGAATATATAAAATATATAGGTATGGATATTTGCTCCCACAAAGTTGATTGACGCACCTTTTGGATTTTTACACCCACAAATTTGATTAACACACACCCAAATATTCCTTAAATACCTTTAATTTTTGAAATCTTAAAAATAAAACAAAATTCCTAAACTACCCCTCTCTAATTCCTAACCTACTCAATTCTAATAAACACTGCTTGATCATTGTTAGAAGGTTCCCAATTGATTAATTGTTTATCCATAACTTTAAATTAAGTATTGAATTTGAAACTTAGGGTTTATATGAGAGATGTTTTTTTTAAAGACTTTTTAATCAATAGGTGAGTTTTTTAATCAATAAAGAGATTAAGTTATGATGGGTACCTTAATCATTGGGTGGATGTATTGATCTATATGAAAGTATAAATTTTTAATTTTAAGCAATTTTAAGGGTCTTTTTATTTAGGGTCACAATAGTCTAATAATTTTTTTCAAATTTTGGTTGGAGTGTTAATCAATTTTGTGGGTGCAAATATCCGTCCTTATATATATATATATATATATATATATATATATATATATATATATATATATATAGGGGTTACTGTACCTTAGCCGACGGCTGAGAGAGTTTCTCAGCCCCCGGTGACGTGGCCGAATATATGCCACAGATCGGCCGCAGAGTGTAGGCGTCAAAAAAAACAAAAAAAATCCTGCCTAAACATTCGTGAATCAAAATGACAAAAATACCCCTTTTTTACTTCTAAACTAGCATAAACTCATCCACAAACAAAATTTACCTACAGAATTTTCAGTTGTGAATATATCTACAGTTATAAAATTATTAATTCTACTACAGACGAAACATGATATCGTTTCGAACATTGCGACCATCGTCGCAGAATTAATACAATTTATATATGACGACTGCGGCACTAGTCGCAGTCATATTATAACAAAAGTCGCAGTCTGCAACCCTAGTCGCATTCCTTTTTTATGTCACGTCTGCGACCCTAGTCGCATTCTTTATTCCCATAAAAATAACAGACGAAAACATGGTCGCAATCTTTTTTCAGCTGTGACCTCGTTCAGAACAGCGACCATGGTCGCAATCTTTTTTCAGCTGCGACCTCGTGCAGAACAGCGACCATGGTCGCAATCTTTTTTCAGCACTGCGACCAAAGTCGCAATTCTTTTTCGCATGCCTTATGGAACAGAATTTTTATTAGTTTACAAAGTAGATTAGCGTATATCACATCTTATAAAATACTATATTAATTACACTGAATTAAATGAATTAAAAGAAGTAATTAATATTCTATCTACCGTGATAAAACAACAGTCTCGGAAAAAGAGATGCAATAATATTAATCTCGATAAAGGAAAGATGTGCACCAGACATAATCTAAAGATATAGGGAAAACATTCTATAAAAAGTTAATTTGTACTTCACGCAGTAAACCTCTGGGAAAAAGCAACTCTTCAGATTCTCCCGCCATAACTCTTCAATTAAATATTTTTTTAACCACTTCTTCCAATACTCAACCTTCACCTATAACAATTATTATTACTATTCATGTTCTTTCACATTCTTTACCTTTATATAGTGCTTGTAACTAATACATTATCTCATATCTAAAAACAATACTTTTGCTCTTCCTTTTCAATTCATTCTTGAATCATGTCTTCCCCATCTTCTTCCTCTGAACACTTAGATTTCAACTTCAATCGTTCCCCCACCGTTCCTTTTTCTCCAGGATATTCTAATGAATCTGATACCAGTCTGGACTTCACTCCTTTTGACTATCTCACTATATCAAATAATGTATTAACTAATCCTCCTATTCATGAGGATAATGAAGATTTCATGTGGGTTAGTGAGAAAGACATTATCCCTCTGCCACTTGACGGAGACACGCTTGATGAAAACATATCCTCTGATGTTGTAGGCTCGCTTTCTCACAACGGATCGGACGAAGAGCTTGATAGAGACGATCCATTCTGGGAGTTTATCGGTGAAACAAAAAAAATCTCAAAAACAGGAAGATGATGAGGAAATAAGTGATGAACATGAAGAGCAGAAGAATGAAGAAGACGAATCTGCTTATGATGGTGATAATGACGAGGATTAGGATTTCCTGACCTTCTGATATTCAACCTTATTTTGTCTTCTTTTAAAAGCTTTTATTTCTCATTTTTTGTAAGGTCTCTTTCTCACTATATTAACTTATAAGCTGTTTTAATGCTCTTTTAATTACATATGAAACTGCGACTGCTGTTCTTAAACACTGCGACCATAGTCGCAATCCTACACGCATGCAATAAGTAAAAAAAAATCATAGTTTATAGGCGGCTGAGACAACAGTTACGGTGAAGCGCAAAACATATAAAAACATACGTAAACTGCGACTGTAGAATCAGTCCTTAGTCACCGTTATTACATTTAACTTAGCAAAAAAAATCATCCAGAAAAATGCAGTCGTGGGTACTACGACCATAGTCGCAGTCCATGATCGCATAATATATGTAAAAACCAATTTAATAGTTCATAAGATGATCAGACAAACAGTCATTATTGACCCTGGTCGCAGTTGTTTATGTTTGCACTGTAGATGATTGCGACCTTCGTCGCAGTGTAGACCATGGTCGCAGATGTCTATGTTTGCGCAGTTGTTTATGTTTACACTGTATACTTATGCGACCATGGTCGCAGTGTCGACCCTGGTCGCAGTTGTTTATGTTTGTACTGTATACTTATACGACCTTGGTCGCATTATTGACCCTGGTCGTAGTTGTTTATGTTTGCACTGTAGATGATTGCGACCTTGGTCGCAGTGTAGACCATGGTCGTAGATGTATATGTTTGCACTGTAGACTTATGCGACCTTGGTCGTAATGTCGTTCATTGTTTACATTTGCACTATAAATAACTTATAAACAATAACCTAAATCCTATAAAGAGTGGCAAAAAAGGGAAAAAAATAATAATAAATAATAACCTAAATCTGACAACGAGCGGTCCAAAAAATTGCATTGTGGGCAAATAATAATAAACAATAATGAAAGTTACCAAAAGAGTAGTTTTTCATAAGGGGTATTTAGTAATTTAACTTCTTCCTATAAGCGGGCCGCAAGTTAGTGGGGTGACAAAATTGAGCCACGTCACCACAAGCTGAGAGAGTTCTCTCAGCCGCAGGCTGATATACATTTTTCTCATATATATATATATATATATATATATATATATATATATATATATATGGGGTTACTGTACCTCAGCCTGCAGGCTGAGAGAGTTTCTCAGCCGGCGGGACGTGGCTGAATATATGCCACACATCGGCCGCAGTGTGTTGGCGCAAAAAAAATCAAAAAAATCCCGCCTAAACAATCGTGAAACAAATTGATAAAAATACCCCTTTTTTAATTCTAAACTGGAATAAAGTCATGAACAAACAAAATTTCAGTTGAATATATCTACAGTTATAAAATTCGTAATTTTAATACATCGAAAAATATAATTAAAAAATTGGATCAATATAATGTAAAATAAACAGAAGCATTGAAAATTTAAAAAACATGCCATGGTCGCAGACTTAATACAATATAACAACTGCGACACAGTCGCAGTCACTAGTCGCACTCATAGTATAACAAAATGTTTTTATGCGACCTAATACAATATAATTTCAATTTTATATGACAACTGCGACACAGTCGTAATCACTAGTCGCAGTCATTGTATAACAAAACTTCTTTATATAACGTCTGCGACCCTAGTCGCATTCTATCATACAACAATGCGACCTCCTTCAGTACTGCGACCAAAGTCGCAATCTTCTTTCCCATGCCTTATGTAAAAGATTTTAATATGCGACTAGGGTGGATTAGCCATGCGACCTTGAGATCAATTCGCGTATATCAAATCTTATAAAAATTACTATATTAATTACACTGAATTAAATGAAGTAATTAATATTCTTTCTACCGTGATACAACAACAGTCTAGAAAAAAGAGATGCACTAATGTTAATCTCGAGAAAAGAAAGATGTGCACCATACGTAATCTAAAGATATAGGCAAACAATTCTATAAAAAGTTAATTTCTACTTCAAGCATTAAACCTCTGGCAAAAAGAATCTCTTCGGATTCTCCCGCAATAAATCTTCAATTAAATATTTAATTTTTTTTACCACTTCCTACCATACTCAACCCTCACCTGTAACAATTATTATTACTATTCATGTTCTTCCACAATATTGACCTTTATATAATGCTTGTAACTAATATATTATCTCATACCTGAAAACTATATTTTTGCTCTTCCTTTTCAATTTGATTTCAAAAACTTCCAAAAAAAATTCATTCTTGAATCATGTCTTCCCCATCTTCTTTCTCTGAACACTTAGATTTCAACTTCAATCGTTCCCCCACCGGTCCTTTGTCTTCAAGATATTCTAGTGAATCTGATACCAGTCTGGACTTCACTCCTTTTGACTATCTCACTACATCAAATAATGTATTAACTGATCATCCTATTCATGATGATAATGAAGTTTTCATGTGGGTTAGTGAAGAAGACATTATTCCTCTGCCACTTGACGGAGACATGCTTGATGAAAGCATGTCCTCTGATGCTGTAGGCTCACTTCCTAGCAACGGGTCAGACGAAGAGCTTGATAGAGACGATCCATTCTGGGAGTTCATCGGTGAAATAAAAAAACCTCAAAACAGAAAGATGATGAGGAAATAAGTGATGAAGAGGAAGAGCAGAAGAATGAAGACGATGAATCTGCTTATGATGGTGATAATGACGAGGATTAGGATTTCCTGATCTTCTGATATTCAATTATATTTTGTCTTCTTTTAAACGCTTTTAATTCTATTTTTTTGTAAGGTCTCTTTCTCACTATATTAACTTATAAGCTCTTTTAATTACATATCCAAACTGCGACTGCTGCTCTTAAACACTGCGACCATAGTCGCAGTCCTACTACGGATGCAATAATTAAAAATAATTCATACGTTATAGGCGGCTGAGACAAAAGATACGGTGAACTGCGACTATAGAATCAGTCCTTATTCAGACAACCGTCAAAAATAAAGAACAAAAAGAATATAAAATAATACGTAAACTGTGATTATACTATCGCTCTCATTAAATACTACGACCATATTCGCGGTACTGCGATCATAGTCGCAGTCCATGGTCGCATAATATATGTAAAAACCAATTAATTGTTCATAGGAGGATCGGACAAACATTAAGAAATTATACGAAGGACAGTATTTGATAACTAACGGTTGACAATTTATGGTCGCAGTTACTTAATCATTTATCAGTTCCCAATGCGACTATGGTCGCAATAATGTACTGTTTTGGAGTTCAAAGAAATTTAAAGTTATAGTGTATTAACTTTTAAACTGTTTTGGATAACTGAACAATCACCTAGGAAGTATACAATTTTTGGGAAAGGGTAGAAAATAAGTTTGGGAGATATTCACGTGGTTTGAGAGCTTAAACCCTTTGGAATTCTGGGATTAAAAATATATAAAGGGTCATCAGCAAAGGATTAAAAACATACTAAATTATTTTTGCTCAAACTCGTTACTCTCACTGTTTGGAAAATAGATTCAAAAAATGTCTTCTCCACCGTCTTCACCAGAAAGAAGCCAATCATCTAATGATGATTGGATGTATAATTCTGAAGATATGCCTCGCTATGGGTCAGAGGATGAGCTTGATACAGACGACCCGTTCTGTGAGTTCATTGATGAACCAAAATATAAATATGAAGAGGAAGAAAGCGAAGAGGAGATTGTCGCTGAAGAGGAGGAAGGGACGGAAAGCGATACGGAAGACGAAAGCTGTCATACTCTTGACGACGAATCTGATTACGATGGTGATGACGAGGATTAGAAGTTTAAAAATTATATTTTGTTTTTTTTAAATATATATGAATCTGTTTTCTAAGGTTAATTTTAAAATGAAGGTTGCGACTTTGATCGCAGTTGTTAGCCGAGTCTTAATAAAATACACTGCGATCTTGGTCGCAGTTGCTGGTCTTTAATATTAATCAACAGCATCACTGCGACCTTGGTCGCTATGCGTGTTAATACAAAGGAAACAACTACCTAACGTACTGTGACCTAAGTCGCAGTCATTGTACTGCGACCCTAGATTGCAGATGCTGGCCCTCTTTATCAATAACAACATATGCGTGTTAATATAAAGGAAAAACCTACCTAACTACTGCGACCTAAGTCGCAGTCATTGTACTGCGACCCTAGATTGCAGATGTTGGCCCTCTTTATCAATAACAACATATGCGTGTTAATATAAAGGAAACACCTACCTAACATACTACGACCTAAGTCATAGTCATTGTACTGCGACCCTAGATTGCAGATGCTGGCCCTCTTTATCAATAACAACATTGCGACCTCGGTCGCAATTAACCATGTACACTGCGACCAAAGTCTCTGTCTACATTATATACACAAAAAAATAAACTATATAGGAGAACCTAGATCTGACAAAGAGAGGTAAGGAAATAGGGGGAAAAAATAATTTATAATCAATAACCTAAATCATATAAAGAGCGGCAAAAAGAAAGGGGAAAAAATAATAATAAACAAGTCTGACAACGTGCGCTCCAAAAATTGCCTTTTGGGCAAAAAAATAATAAACAATAAGGAAAGTTAAAGAAAAAGTAGCTTTTCATAAGGGGTATTTGGTAATTTAACTTCTTCCTATAAGCGGGCCGCAAGTTAGTGAGGTGACAAATTGAGCCACGTCACCGCAGGCTGAGAGAGTACTCTCAGCCCGCGGGCTGATATACATTTCTCTCTCTCTCTCTCTCTCTCTATATATATATATATATATATATATATATATATATATATATAATGCTAAATTTTATTTAGCTATTGTGTCAGTATGGCGGGTTTGAAAATGTTTCGAGCCCGACCTCTGACCCGTTTAAATAGGTCGGGTTTGGGTTCAAGAAAACTAAACGTACCTGAATTTGGGGCTTATATGAATCCGACCCAAGTACGACCCATTCCCAACTTTACAGCTACATGCTATTGTTGTATTCTGAGAACGTGAGCACAAGTAATTAACCCTATAATTAATCCCTCACTCGCTCTCTCCCCCTTCATTGTACTAAACTCTCTCCCTCCCTAACACGGACAAACCTCAACAAACTTTCATACACCTGAAAGGACTTGGAGCATAACCGCGTGTCGTCTCCTGCTTTTGAAAAATTTTGCATCATATCCTACCAACGACGAAGTTCCTACATAATCGACACTTCTCAATTTTGACAGCTTGTCGTTTGTCCAATGCGCCCATCCAATATCACATCTTATGGGATTATCATGCTACTGATTTTCAATGATGATGTAAAAAGAGTATCACGCCCCGCAAACATAATACTCATAAAAGGAGTATATAACGGGAGTCGACGACGTATTTTCAAAACAAATACGTTAAGCCTCAGTACATTATTTCAAATAACAAGTTTATCAATTATTCCAATTAGAAGAACTCGAGCACATAATGTGACCGAATGTTCCACTTATTACAACATAATAGAAATAGAAAATAGAAGGATAAAAGTTTCTCACATAATGAGAATGATATCTGCCTACTGGAGATCTGCGATATGCTCGAAATACTTATGATCCTGAGGACTCTCTGGATCGCACCTGAGCAAACAAACTCAGGGTCGTCAATTGCGACCTAAGTGGGTGATAAAATGAGGGAGTAAAAGAAACACGCTAGAATAATAGCCACATGCACAATTACATATAATATGCTAATGCTCAGTATACTGAAATCATATTAAAAGTACAATAAGATTTACAGCATGGTTACATAACAACATGATTAAAAATCAATAACAAGGATGATATGTAGTGCTAAACTTCAAACGCCCAAGTTTTCTTGAAGACTTCTCTAAAAGTGGGACAAAAATCTAGTGTCTCTATCAGACACAATTCTGCCTGGCAAACCATGAAGTCTCACCACCTCCTGCATGTACTTCTCTGCTAACAATTCCGTATACTATCCCAGTCTGAAAGGAATTAAATGTACTGACTTCATGAGGCGATCCACTATAATCCATACTGCATTATTACCCTTCTGGCTGCAAGGTAAAGCAGTGACGAAGTCAATAGTGATGTGCTCCCATTTCCATTCCGGAATTGGCAGAGGTTGAAGAAGTCTAGCCGTCCTCTGATATTCCGCCTTCACTTGCTGGCATACTAGACACTTTGTCACATACCGAGCAATCTCCCTTTTCATTCTATGCCACCAGAATCGTTGCTTCTGGTCTTGATACATCTTCGTTTTCCCTGGATATATGGAATAAGTAGAACTATGGACTTCTACTAATACTTCTTGTCGAACCTCCCCCTTTGGCACACAAATCTTGTTATCGAAACAGAGTGTTCCATCCATATGGATTTGCATGTCTGACCTCAACCTAGCTTCCACTTGTTCCCTGAATTCTGCAACTTGAGATCTCCACTCTGAGCTTCCCTAATCTTCTCTAATAGGGTTGGTTGAATCTGTATAGCCATCAATTGGCCAAAAGATATTGCTCTTCGTATCACCAGCAGGTTATCCACCTCATCTCCTTGAATAGTTTTTTTCTGTTGAGTGATTTGCATTGTCATACATGCTTCAGGCTTTCTGCTCAAGACATCAGGTACTATATTAATCTTTCCAGGGTGATACTGTAGATCAATATCGTAATCGGCCATCAACTATAGCCATCTCCTCTGCCTCATGTTCAGCTCCTTCTGAGTGAAGATATACTTCAAGCTCTTGTGATCAGTGTAGATCAGCACTTGGTCACCCAACAGATAGTACCTCCAGATCTTTAGGGCGAAAATAACTACTGCTAATTCCAGATCATGCGTAGGGGTAATTCTTCTCATGAGGATTAAATTATCTGGATGCATATGCTATCACGTGTCCATACTGCATTAGCACACACCCCAATCCTCTCCCTGACGCATCGATGTATATGACCATACCTCCAGTCCCATTCTTAGAATAAATTGAAATATCAGCAATGAATATTACTATAAATTTATCTAAGAATGGAGAGAACCCGATTCATCAAATTCATAAAAACTGCTGGAGCATTGGTCACTCCAAATGACATAAACATGAACTCGTAATGACTTTAACGAGTTATGAAGGCTGTCTTCGGAATGTCCTCCTCTTTCACCTTTAGTTGATGGTAACCAGATCGAAGAACTAACTTCGAGAATACTTTAGCTCCAGTTAGTTGATCAAACATGTCATCTATCCTAAGCAAAGGATATCTGTTCTTAATGGTGACCTTGTTCAATTCCTGATAATTAATGCACATCTTCTTACTACCATCATTTTTCTTCACCAACAACACCGGAGCTCCCCAAGGTGAAACACTGGGCCTACTAAAGCCTTTATCCAAGTGCTCCTGCAATTGTTTCTTCAATTTTGCTAGCTCTACAAGTGCCATCCGATATGGTACCTTAGAGATTGGGGTAGTACTCAGGATGACTTCTATAGAAAACTCCAAGTCTCGATCTGACGGAAGTCCTGGTAGGTCCTTTGGAAATGCATCTAAAAATTCCTCCGCTATCAGATCAGCTTCCCTTAAGTTTGTGTAGTAGTATAGTCCCCTTGCTGCTTTTGCCTGGATACCTTCAATTCCCCAATGAACTTGAACTCTGGCTGATGTGAAATTCGAAACGACACACTCTTATTTCGGCAATCGATCACCGCATGATACTTACTAAGTCATGTCATACTTAGGATCATATCATATTCACCAGTGTCTATCATAAACATATTTGCTCCTAATTGTCTTCTACAAACCTCTACAGAATAAGATTTACACACCCTACTAGTGATTATAACCCCGTTCCCGGTACTAATCTCCCATTGGGCGTCCAAATTATTACAGGGTATAAAATGCTTCATAACAAATCTAGTAGATATCTAGCAGTGGGAAGCACCGGAATCAAATAACGATATAACTAGAATTGAATGAACCAAAATGGTACCTGCTACCACTTCTTTGATGCCTCAACTTGCTGTGCAGTCAGATTGAAAGCCTGGCCTCTCCCACGACCAGCTTCTGCCCTCTTCTGGGCCTGCTCGAACACCTGTCACTGTCGGGGAAGTGGAGCTCCTCTACCTGCGGGTACTGGGTTCCTCCTACATGCTTCTGATGTTGGGAGAAAGGAAATGATACTCCTCTGGGATGGGCAGTCGGCTAGTTGGTGATTTCTGGATCCACAAGCGAGGCATTGACTGTTCGCCCACTTGCAATTTCGTCGCGATGTCCCAACTTCTGGTAGAAGTTGTAGACTGTCAGGGGCGGGGAAGGAGTGATCGGATGCCTGCACAGTGGGGCATTGCTGCTGGGCTTGGATGGAGGTAACTTCATAACTTGCTCGAAAGGTTGCTTTAATGGCCTCATCTGCAACCTAATCTTGTTCTCCTTTTCCATTACTTGCTCCAAGCCCCGAGCAGCGCTGAGTACTTGAGAGTAAGTCCCAAACTGTTGCGTGACCAGGAACTTCTGAATGTCCAGCCTCAGCCCCTGCTGAAATCGATTAGCCCGTTCTTCTTTCTCTGCTACCATATAGGGAGCGAACTGGCTCAGCCTCAAGAACTCCGCGGTGTACTCGTCCACCGTCTGGCTCTCCTGTCATAAGTTGATGAATTGCTGCCCCATCTTCTTCCTAGTAGTTTTGGGGAAAAATCGCTCATAGAAGCTTTCAGAAAACTTTTCCCATGTGATAGGCTTCTCTAATTGTTCTTCCTTAGTGAGCTACCATATTTGAGCCACATTTGCCAGTTGGACCTTGACTACCTCCACTTAATCTTCCGCGGGAACGCGAGTTGTATTTAGGAGATTGGTCATATCAACCAACCATTGCTCTACTTCCAACAGCTTTTCTGTACTGGCAAAAGTGGCTGGCTGCAACCTCCTGAAGTCTGAAATATTCCCGGGTTTTGGTCCCTGAGGTGTCATCGACCGCTACATGGCCGCTGTGGCTATCTGCTGTGCTGCCATCAACCCATCTCGAAGAAATGTCGTTTGTTGTTTTGCGATTCTATCATGCCACGGAATATACCCATCAAATCAATGTCACCTTCATGAGCAGCGATGCGGGTGGAGGGAGGTCATTGAGCCATCACTCTAAAAATAAAAATAATAATGATTTTAAAAAAATATGGTAGACATTCTTGTACTTGTAGCTAGATTATTAAATCTTATACTGTCGGTAAGAGCCTGACTATTTGTATAATTTATACACTCTAAAAACCTGGCTCTAATATCAAAAGAAACCCTGTCACGCCCCACAACCATAATATTCATAAAAAGGGGTATGTGACGAGAGACAACGACGTATTTTCAAAACAAATACGTTAAGCCTCAGTACATTAATTCAAATAACAAGTTTATCAATTATTCCAACTAGAAGAAATCAAGTACATAATGTCACCGAAGGTTACACTTATCACAACATAATAGAAATAGAAAATAAAATCATAAAAGTTTCTCACATAATGAGAATGATATCTGCCTATTGGAGATCTGCGATATGCTCGAAGTACTCTTGATCCTGAGGAGTCTCTGGATCAGAACCTGAGCAAACAAACTCAGGGTCATTAATTGCGACCTAAGTGAGTGATAAAATGAGGGAGTAAAAGAAACACGCTAGAATAGTAGCCACATGCACAATTACATATAATATGCTAATGCTCGATATATTGAAATCATATTAAAAGTACAGTAAGATTTACTAGATGGTTACATAACAACATGATTAAAAATCCATAACAAGGTCATATTATAAAGTTTTCATACTATGTTTATTGTTAAATGTCAAGTTACTTGAAATTGATAGTTAGAGACGGGAATCTGTGTTTTAGGTAGGTCCCAATGTACCCGGGTCCACGACCTCAGTTTCCTGGCGCTGAACCAGGCCGTACCGCTAGGTACTCAATAACAGTAGCAGTAATAGTAAAACTGTAAACAGTAGACAGTGAACAGATGGGATACCAATCATCCCCGGGAACCCTGCAGTGAAACTCTTATTCGGTTGCGCAACCTGTATCCTAGGTCCACTCAAAATACTGATACTATCTCCTCTATCAATTTTCTCACCCAATATAAGTTATCTAATAATTATGTCACCTAAATCACTTGGCATGAACAATAACAGTAATGATGACAGTGTAACAATAGGATAATATACATCTCCCAGTGACTATGGTAATATAATCCATTTCTCATTGTCATTATGATCCAGTACAATGACAACCACTATTGTTAATTCAAGGTATAATACAAGAGTTCAGTATCACACTTCTTTTCTTGTAACTTCAATAATTTTAATTACTTTTAAAATATGTGCCAATAATTAACAATTCACAACCTTAATAAATTTGTTTCTAGTAATTAATTCAAATGGATTCTAAGCAAGTGGAAGTTTGTAATTTCTGAAATATAATAATCTTACAAATTCTAAATAAATTTTCTAAATTCTAGAAATTCAACCATCCATTCACTAATTAACCTTTCTATGATAGCAATAAATAAACATTCCACAATAACAAAAATAATATGATGAAAAATATATAAAGTGAGTAGAAGAGCACTCACCCGTCTTATCACGGGTCCAAATACCAATTTCTGTACTTCAAAAACAAAAAAAATCTACATTAAATCCATTCCAATTAGAAATTATTGATTGAGGTTTTACCTGCACACAAAATACAGAATTTCAAAACTTTAAAAAAGAGATGTGCAAGTTATTCAATTCTACCGCGATAGCAAGTGGCTATGCGGGTCGTGATCCACAAGGAGGGACTAGCGATGGAAGCTTTTTTAGTAAGTTTTCTTTTAGGCTACAAAGTATGGTTAAAGTTCTTCTTTAGTTTAAAAGAAAAATGAAAAATTTGAGTTAAAGTTAAATTAGGAAGAAGATGATAGATTAAGAAGGTGGAGAAAAACAGAAAATAGACATATACAAAGAAATCGAAATGAGTGATGAAAGAGTTGGGTGTTGTTGGTGTTGGTGATCTAAACTTGAAGAAATAAAAGAAAAGAAAGACAACCTAAAAATTACTTACCTCTTCAGTGCTCTTATACCTTAGATCTGTTGCGATGACTTATCTTGTCTTTGAAGGCAATCAAGCATGGCGTATAGGATCTTCCCCATTCTCGATCTACACTACGAATAAAAGGGCGGAGCTAAACTAAAAAAGAATGGTTATTTATCACCATAGGCCATCAAGGGCACTTGCAATGGCGAAGCAGTCTCGATGCAATCGAATTCACTTGGATTACAAATATATCAGAGGAAAGTAAATGAAAACAAGAGTAAAGAAGAAAAAGAAACTTCGATTCGATTCTAATAACAATGAAAGAAAAGACTTACTTACACCGGTGTCACCCTCAGTACAAGCTTGATCTCCTTCCTCCATGAAACTTGTCTCTCCTCTCAGTTACATAAAGAAAAGTAAAAATTACATAAAAGAAACTAAGTTACAAACTACAAGAATTTTTGAAAAGAGAAAATCTAAAGAAAAACCCTAAGCTCCCGTCTCTGGATCTGCCCTTGAGCTTCTGAGATCTGCCCTTCCTCTGTTGCTATGCAGGGGTATTTATAGGAGAAAACCAGAGGATAAGAAGCGTATGAAGATAAGAGGAGCAAAATATCTCTGAATTTGAATTCTTCTTTTATCTCCAAACTTGTTTTGACTTATCCATAGAAGTTCAAATCTGTCCTGCAACTTGTTATCATGTTGATCACCGAAAATGGCTTATCTGATGACTGAATTCGAAAGTTTGATCAACATAAGAGTTGTAGTCCTTCAAATCTTCTTTCTGGAGCATCTTGAATTATCGAATTTCAATATCTGTAGCATAAGTTATAACCTGAACACTAAAATGTGTACAGTCTGAATCCGAATTTTTTGAAACGATTTTTATCTTTAAACTCTTCTCCTTTTATCTTTAGCCTTGTCTTGCAAGCAACTAGGGTTGAGTAGAAGTCCATCCTTTTCCTCTTCTTTTAGCAATTAGGAGTTCTTTCTTATCCTTCCTTTTCTTCACTTAGATTTTAAATAAAACATGTTCAGTCTGAATCCGAATTTTTTGAAACGATTTTTATCTTTAAACTCTTCTCCTTTTATCTTTAGCCTTGTCTTGCAAGCAACTAGGGTTGAGTAGAAGTCCATCCTTTTCCTCTTCTTTTAGCAATTAGGAGTTCTTTCTTATCCTTCCTTTTCTTCACTTAGATTTTAAATAAAGAGTTTAAAAATCTAAGTTTAGATTAGGTTAGATAATATGAAACTTCTAAATTGCTACAACTTTTGCACATGGGCTTGCACATGGGCTTTTTGGGCTTCTGGGCTTCATTTAGGCTTTATTCTTTTATTTAAATAATTACTCAAGGCCTGCACACATTAAATAATAAAACATTAGTAATAGTGCATAATTATAGGAATAAATAGGGAAATATGATAGTAAATGTAGTGATAAATATGCATTTTTTACTACCTATCACACCCCCACATTTATCTTTTTGCTCGTCCTCGAGTAAAAATCAAAAAGAATAAGAAAAGAAAAACTAATCTATCCTAACTCACTTTCGTAGGCATCACGGTTGCACTTAGCATGTGCAACAAGCCGTTAAACCTCTAGGTTACCCTAGAGGACGAGTGTTATCTCGTGAGGGTTTTCAGCGGATTGCACCCACAAAATTCATAAAAAGGAAAATATTTGAAATATGTTTGAAGAGACTAAGTAGTCTATAAGTTTTTAGGATTATCATTTTTATTCATTCTTAAACTTAGTCTTTATATAGAAAATTGTTATCCATTTTAGGTAAGGATCAAAATTGAATTTTTGTATAGTCTTTTTCGTTACCAAAAGTCATATGCATCCTTGTGAATCTTTGCTAGGAATTCCTTAACTTGGACTCTCATGTCTCTTTATTATTATTTTTTTCTTTCTTTTTTTTTAATATGTATAACTCATCTAATTTTCTTTCGTGTAAGAATGAAGGCTACTTGAGGCCCTCATACCTAACTAATTGACTATTAGATGTGTTAGTACATATATAAGTAATATTTCTTAGTTTTCTTAGGCTTTCTAATCCACCATGTAGCGAACTTAAAGTCGGTGGCTCCCAAACCGGTCGGTTTTAGGGCACCGGGTGAGAAAACACCCCGCGGACTTAAGGATTCGAGTGAACTAGGCCACAAAACTAAGGACTTTATTTATAAAATTACCTTTAGGCGTGAATAAAGATGCTTCTTGAGGCACATGTATCCAGCTTAATTAGTGAATTTTTTTATTTTAATTTTTTTGTATAAGGCACAAGAGTCTTTGTCTTAGAATCCTAGATGTGTAAGTGTAGGTATGCACTTTTCATTCAGGTAAAAATCAAGACTAATTACTTATTCAATTTTTTTCTCCTATACCTAAAAATTCAACAATTTATTTATTTTCACCAAGTTTTTAGAAATCCTAATCATGATTTTCCTAATTCTTAAGACTAACTTAGATTTCTTTCAAAAGATAAGTCAAAAAATTGTTCACTTTTTCAAATAGTTTTTTTAATTCCTTTTTTTATTTTTTATTTTTAGTATCTACCTATATTAGTATGTTAGTAAATCCTCCCCACACCTATCTCATGCATTGTCCTCAATGTATGAATGAATGCATGTATGCATGAAAAAGAAGAAAGGGGAGGAAAATATTACCTTAGGGGTGGTTCCGGTGGTGATCTGATTGGGCCAAGCGTTACTACCCAATCAAGATAATGTGGTAGTTCATGGGACCTACCTTTATTGACCTCTTTTCTATTTACATGTTTACAGTCCCCAGTATGAATAGGATCATGGAAGATCCTATCGTGAAACTTACTTCCTTTACATGACCAGTCCTGAAAAATCATCACAGAGTCATCATGGTCTATACTGAAAATCACCTAGAGGGGGGGTGAATAGGTGATAATGCTAATCAATGCACAATTAAAAATTTATGATGCAACAATCTCACAAAGCAAGTGAATATAGCAATGAATGTAGAGAGCAAGTAATAAGAGCAATGAAAATAGAGCAAGAAATAAGAGCAAGTAAATCAAACGCAAACACCGAGAATTGTTATCGAGGTTCGAGCACCCAGCTCTACTTACCCGCCTTCCCCAGAAGAATTCCAACCACTTCCACTATCACAAAGATGTCACAAATACACCGGAGTACCCAACTCCAAAATCTCAAGTACAAGCAATCTCTGAGTAGTCAAAAGACCACAAACTCTCTCTTGCAAAATTCTCTTCCCTTACAAAGGTCCTTAGAGAATAATGAGTAGGAATTAAGCTCTTGTGTGTAAGGAGAAAAGAAAAAGAAATCAGAGAGTTCTTGAAAAACACTTCAGAAAATGAGAGAGAATTTCAGCACAAAAACCAAGAAACAAAGCTCTTTTGAATGCCTTAAACTTGTGGAAATTTTGATAATTTTTCTAGTAACCAACCTCTCCCTAAACACCCCTATTTATAGGAGAGGGCTAGGGTTAGGAGATAAAACATATTTAAGGCTAATCAGAAAGTATTAAAACCAAAACATGTCATTTAAACACACTTAAGTGAGAAAAGGACAAAAAATAAACCAGCTTAGAAACTAGCCGTTACTGTTCAAACGGCTAGCTCGGTCGACCGGCCCGGTCGACCGCTAGTTCAAAAAAATAGCCGTTGCAAGCTGCGGTCGACCGCCCGGTCGACCCAAAAATACAGAGAGCAACGTCTGTCAGTCAGCCAAGTCTCGGTCGACCGTCCGGGTCGACCGTGAAACGTGCACACTGACATGCACAGCTGCCAGAACTTCAGTCGACTGGGTCGGCCGACCGGCTTGACCTGAAATAGGGTCGGTCGACCCGGGCGGTTGACCGGCTCAGGTCAAAAGCCAAAACAAAAATGGAATTCTGAGGAGAAATCTATTTTTAACAAAGTAGTTTTGAATAGGGATATATATAATGGATAAAAATGAGTTTGTAGGCTGAAGATTGTATACAAACTATTTTTGTACATATTATAGGAAATATGTTTGGAAACAAGATATGCGCAAAAACGTGTGTGATAGAGCTTCAAACCTATTCACTATTCTTTAACAAAACTCTAAACTGAAAACAAATCTAATAATTTATCTTGAGCAAACTTGAAGTCTTGAGCCATGCAATGCCTTGCTAGAGCCTTCTCTTCTATGTTCCTTTCTTGATGTGCAAAACGCCTTCTTTGCTTCATGAACCTAGAAGTTCTTGCAATAGCTAAGCAATGGCCTCTAAATATGGTACTAACCTGAAACTTATCTTAAACAAACTAATTAGTACCAAATAGCTCTTATTTGTTTTGTTATCATCAAAACTCTAAACAAATGGAGAGTGAGAGTGTAACCTTTTGGGCCAACATATACCTATGTCCAACAAAAGAATGTGACTTGGTAGAATAGTTGACTTGGACTCAAGAATGATAGGTTCAGGAACCAATACAAACTGGGGAAAATTGACGTGGGGTTCGAGAGTTAGTTTTGGCTCAAGCGTTGAGTCCAAGTCCAAGAATTGATATTCACATTCTTTTCCCATCAATGGAATGTGATTATCCAAAATTGGGGATTCAATTTCAAGATCTATGGGTATGAGAATGAATGTTAGCTCAGAAAATTGGTCCAAATTGGGTAAGAATACCGGAGTTAACAGAGATTTGAAGATGGAAACTGAATCACAAAGTTGGGGATCGGGTTCACATTCACAATCTAATTCAATCTCATTGAAATTAAAACTAGCCAATTTGTCCAAGGATTGGGATTGATCAAGTTCATATTGATGTGATGAAATTGAATCTTGATCAAGGTCTTCTAGACATAATGATTCTTGGTTCCTATCAACTTGGTTGGTTAGCTCAAGGATGTTTGAAAGTCTAGAGATTTGATCATTCATTATAACTTGCAAACGATCCATTTTTTCTTCTAACCCATCGAATGGATCATTTGAGGACTGAAACATTGGTGATGTGGTAAAAGAAGTATATGAAGATAATGGTTGAACAGGTGGTTGACAATATGACTCAGGGGTGTTGTATCCCCAGTGACTCTGTGAAAAGTAGTGATGATTATTCCAGTCTTGTTCATAGTATTGGGACTGGGCCATGTAATGATTCGGATAAGACCAATCTGGCACACTAGGTTGGTTAAAGTTATGATATGCCGGGTTGGTAATATCCAAAAAAGAGGTTGGTGTGTAATATGGATTATTATTAAAATTAAAAAAATTGTTGTTATAAGCCATATCACAAATAAAACACAAACAAAGAAACAAATAAGCAAACAAAGGAGAAAAAAATTCTAAACTAAGTTAGGGTAGACCTATACCTAGACGACTCCTAACTGTTTAGACTGTCCACGGGAGGCATAATGCAGACTTAGACCACAAGCTAATCAGCCAGGTCAGGGCAAAATTGGTGGGAGATTTTCCGTCCAAGACGTTCCTTAATTAAATAAGGACCAATCTTCGGGCTTTCGGCCCTTAATCCCCTTCCTAGACACTGATTTGGCAGGAGTCAACTTCCAACACCTTTCCCCCTTAGGATAATCTCCTAATTGAGTCCGAGATGTCCCTAGGGCCAACGTCTACTCATTTTTAGTTAGGATTAGGGTTGTGAGTGTGACGGAGATGATTTGTGGGCCAAGAAAGGGTGATGAAATCCCCACCTTATCTTGTTAATGGGTTTTGCCCTTAAAATTTTTTTTGTGTACGTGTAAAGCAGTAGATAAGTAATCACTCAAAAAGCAGTAAATAAGCCAAGAGTGTTTCCTAATCTATATGCAATGCAAATGTACCTTGTCGCCAGCACTCTTCAACAAAATTAAAAAAATTAAATAGACACGTGCCTAAGATGCAAGAGTCTAATTTTTTTTATTTTCTCAACAAATAGGTTACTGTTAATTAATTAGCAGTGTGCAGGGTGATTACAGAGAAAAGTTAACAGAGTAGTAAACAGAAATTGCAATTTGCAGCAACTTGCGGAAACGCGGCTATTGCCGCGCAAACGCGGCTATTGCCGCGCAAACGCGGCTCTGTAGTAGGCTCTGCTGCTCTGCCTTCGAGGGCAGAGGCATAGATTTGCTATATGTCCTTTGCTGCTGTTAGTTTTCCTGTTCTCCGAACCTGCAAACAAAAATAATAAATAAATCAATAATTAGTTTTTTTTTTTAGAGAATAACTTACCGTCCCTCCCCAGCAACGGCGCCAAAATTTTGATTGAGGTTTTACCTACACACAAAATACAGAATTTCAAAACTTTAAAAAAGAGATGTGCAAGTTACTCAATTCTACCGCGATAGCAAGTGGCTATGCGGGTCGTGATCCACAAGAAGGGACTAGCGATGGAAGCTTTTTTAGTAAGTTTTCTTTTAGGCTACAAAGTATGGTTAAAGTTCTTCTTTAGTTTAAACGAAAAAAGGAAAATTTGAGTTAAAGTTAAATTAGGAAGAAGATGATAGATTAAGAAGGTGGAGAAAAATAGAAAATAGACATATACAAAGAAATCGAAATGAGTGATGAAAGAGTTGGGTGTTGTTTGTGTTGGTGATCTAAACTTAAAGAAATAAAAGAAAAGAAAGAAAACCTAAAAATTACTTACCTCTTCAGTGCTCATATACCTTAGATCCGTTGCGACGACTTACCTTGTCTTTGAAGGCAATCATGCATGGCTTATAGTATCTTCTCCATTCTCGTAGTGCTCGATCTACACTACGAATAAAAGGGCGGAGCTAAACTAAAAAAGAATGGTTATTCATCACCATAGGCCATCAAGGGCACTTGCAATGGCGAAGCAGTCTCGAGTCAATCGAATTCACTTGGATTACAAACACATCAGAGGAAAGTAAATAAAAACAAGAGTAAAGAAGAAAAAGAAACTTCGATTCGATTCTAATAACAATGAAAGAAAAGACTTACTTACACCGGTGTCACCCTCAGTACAAACTTGATCTCCTTCCTCCATGAAACTTGTCTCTCCTCTCAGTTACATAAAGAAAAGTAAAAATTACATAAAAGAAACTAAGTTACAAACTACAAGAATTTTTGAAAAGAGAAAATCTAAAGAAAAACCCTAAGCTCCCGTCTCTGGATCTGCCCTTGAGCTTCTGAGATCTGCCCTTCCTCTGTTGCTATACAGGGGTATTTATAGGAGAAATCAGAGGATAAGAAGCTTATGAAGATAAGAGGAGGAAAATATCTCTGAATTTGAATTCTTCTTTTATCTCCAAACTTGTTTTGACTTATTCATAGAAGTTCAAATCTGTCCTGCAACTTGTTATCATGTTGATCACCGAAAATGGCTTATCTGCTGATTGAATTCAAAAGTTTGATCAACATAAAGTTGTAGTCTTTCAAATCTTCTTTCTGGAGCATCTTGAATTATCGAATTTCAATATCTGTAGCAAAAGTTATGATCTGAACACTAAAACGTGTACAGTCTGAATCCGAATTTTTTGAAACGATTTTTATCTTTAAACTCTTCTCCTTTTATCTTTAGCCTTGTCTTGTAAGCAACTAGGGTTGAGTAGAAGTCCATCCTTTTCCTCTTCTTTTAACAATTAGGAGTTCTTTCTTATCCTTCCTTTTCTTCACTTAGATTTTAAATAAAGAGTTTAAAAATCTAAGTTTAGATTAGGTTAGATAATATGAAACTTCTAAATTACTACAACTTTTGTACATGAGCTTGCACATGGGCTTTTTGGGCTTCTGGGCTTCATTTAGGCTTTATTATTTTATTTAAATAATTACTCAAGGCCTGCACACATTAAATAATAAAACATTAGTAATAGTGCATAATTATAGGAATAAATAGGGAAATATGACAGTAAATATAGTGATAAATATGCATTTTTTTACTACCTATCACACCCCCACACTTATCTTTTTGCTCGTCCTCGAGTAAAAATCAAAAAGAATAAGAAAAGAAAAACTAATCTATCCTAACTCACTTTCGTAAGCATCACGGTTGCACTTAGCATGTGCAACAAGCCGTTAAACCTCTAGGTTACCCTAGAGGACGAGTGTTATCTCGTGAGGGTTTTCAGCGGATTGCACCCACAAAATTCATAAAAAGGAAAATATTTGAAATATGTTTGAAGAGACTAAGTAGTCTATAAGTTTTTAGGATTATCATTTTTATTCATTCTTAAACTTAGTCTTTATATAGAAAATTGTTATCCATTTTAGGTAAGGATCAAAATTGAATTTTTGTATAGTCTTTTTCGTTACCAAAAGTCATATGCATCCTTGTGAATCTTTACTAGGAATTCCTTAACTTGGACTCTCATGCCTCTTTATTATTATTTTTTTCTTTCTTTTTTTTTTAATATGTATAACTCATCTAATTTTCTTTCGTGTAAGAATGAAGGCTACTTGAGGCCCTCATACCTAACTAATTGACTATTAGATGTGTTAGTACATATATAAGTAATATTTCTTAGTTTTCTTAGGCTTTCTAATCCACCCATGTAGCGAACTTAAAGTCGGTGGCTCCCAAACCGGTCGGTTTTAGGGCACCGGGTGAGAAAACACCCCGCGGACTTAAGGATTCGAGTGAACTAGGCCACAAAACTAAGAATTTTATTTATAAAATCACCTTTAGGTGTGAATAAAGATGCTTCTTGAGGCACATGTATCCAGCTTAATTAGTGAATTTTTTTATTTTAATTTATTTTTATAAGGCACAAGAGTCTTTGTCTTAGAATCCTAGATGTGTAAGTGTAGGTATGCACTTTTCATTAAGGTAAAAATCAAGACTAATTACTTATTCAATTTTTTTCTCCTATACCTAAAAATTCAACAATTTATTTATTTTGACCAAGTTTTTAGAAATCCTAATCATGATTTTCCTAATTCTTAAGACTAACTTAGATTTCTTTCTAAAGATAAGTCAAAATATTGTTCTCTTTTTCAAATAGTTTTTTTTAATTCATTTTTTATTTTTTATTTTTAGTATCTACCTATATTAGTATGTTAGTAAATCCTCCCCCACACCTATCTCATGCATTGTCCTCAATATATGAATGAATGCATGTATGCATGAAAAAGAAGGGAAAGAAAATATTACCTTAGGGGTGGTTCCGGTGGTGGTCTGATTGGGCCAAGCTTTACTACCCAATCAAGATAATGTGGTAGTTCACGGGACCTACCTTTATTGACCTCTTTTCTATTTACATGTTTACAGTCCCCAGTATGAATAGGATCATGGAAGATCCTATCGTGAAACTTACTTCCGTTACATGACCAGTCCTGGAAAATCATCACAGAGTCATCATGGTCTATACCTATGTCCAACAAAAGAATGTGACTTAGTAGAATAGTTGACTTGAACTCAAGAATGATAGGTTCAGGAACCAATACAAACTCGGGAAAATTA
Organism: Agave tequilana; assembly: GCA_038442645.1. Classification (NCBI taxonomy): domain Eukaryota; kingdom Viridiplantae; phylum Streptophyta; class Magnoliopsida; order Asparagales; family Asparagaceae; genus Agave; species Agave tequilana. Next base: position 2,627,254 of record JAVJIF010000050.1, read on the forward strand.
ACGTGGGGTTCGAGAGTTAGTTTTGGTTCAAGCGTTGAGTCCAAGTCCAAGAATTGATATTCACATTCTTTTCCCATCAATGGAATGTGATTATCCAAAATTCGGGATTCAATTTCAAGATCTATGGGTATGGGAATGAATGTTAGCTCAGAAAATTGGTCCAAATTGGGTAAGAATACCGGAGTTAACAGAGATTCGAAGATGGAAACTGAATCACAAAGTTGGGGATCGGGTTCACATTCACAATCTAATTCAATCTCATTGAAATTAAAACTAGCCAATTTGTCCAAGGATTGGGATTGATCAAGTTCATATTGATGTGATGAAATTGAATCTTGATCAAGGTCTTCTAGACATAATGATTCTTGGTTCCTATCAACTTGGTTGGTTAGTTCAAGGATGTTTGAAAGTCTAGAGATTTGATCATTCATTATATCTTGCAAACGATCCATTTTTTCTTCTAACCCATCGAATGGATCATTTGAGGACTGAAACATTGGTGATGTGGTAAAAGAAGTATATGAAGATAATGGTTGAACAGGTGGTTGACAATATGACTCAGGGGTATTATATCCCCAGTGACTCTATGAAAAGTAGTGATGATTATTCCAGTCTTGTTCATAGTATTGGGACTGGGCCATGTAATGATTCGAATAAGACCAATCTGACACACTAGGTTGGTTAAAGTTATGATATGCCGGGTTGGTAATATCCGAAAAAAGGTTGGTGTGTAATATGAATTATTATTAAAATTAAAAAAATTGTTGTTATAAGCCATATCACAAATAAAACACAAACAAAGAAACAAATAAGCAAACAAAGGAGAAAAAAAAATTCTAAACTAAGTTAGGGTAGACCTATACCTAGACGACTCCTAACTATTTATACTGTCCACGGGAGATATAATACAGACTTAGACCACAAGCTAATCAGCCAGGTCAGGGCAAAATTGGTGGGAGGTTTTCCGTCCAAGACGTTCCTTAATTAAATAAGGACCAATCTTCGGGCTTTCGGCCCTTAATCCCCTTCCTAGACACTGATATGGCAGGAGTCAACTTCCAACACCTTTCCCCCTTAGGATAATCTCCTAATTGAGTCCGAGATGTCCCTAGGGCCAACGTCTACTCATTTTAGTTAGGATTAGGGTTGTGTGTGACGGAGATGATTTGTGGGCCAATGAAGGGTGATGAAATCCCCACCTTATCTTGTTAATGGATTTTGCCCTTAAAATTTTTTTTGTGTACGTGTAAAGCAGTAGATAAGTAATCACTCAAAAAGCAGTAAATCAGCCAAGAGTGTTTCCTAATCTATATGCAATGCAAATGTACCTTGTCGCCAGCACTCTTCAACAAAATTAAAAAAATTAAATAGACACGTGCCTAAGATGCAAGAGTCTAATTTTTTTATTTTCTTAACAAATAGGTTACTGTTAATTAATTAGCAGTGTGCAGGGTGATTACAGAGAAAAGTTAACAGAGCAGTAAACAGAAATTGTAATTTGCAGCGACCTGCAGAAAACTGAGTGAGCAGTTCACTACTCAGGCCGCGGAAACGCGGCTCTATAGTAGGCTCTGCTGCTCTGCCTTCGAGGGCAGAGGCATAGATTTGCTATATATCCTTTACTGCTGTTAGTTTTCCTGTTCTCCAAACCTGCAAACAAAAATAATAAATAAATCAATAATTAGTTTTTTTTTTAGAGAATAACTTACCCGCCCTCCCCGGCAACGGCGCCAAAATTTTGATTGAGGTTTTACCTGCACACAAAATACAGAATTTCAAAACTTTAAAAAAGAGATGTACAAGTTACTCAATTCTACCACGATAGCAAGTGGCTATGCGGGTCGTGATCCACAAGGAGGGACTAGCGATGGAAGCTTTTTTAGTAAGTTTTCTTTTAGGCTACAAAGTATGGTTAAAGTTCTTCTTTAGTTTAAAAGAAAAAAGGAAAATTTGAGTTAAAGTTAAATTAGGAAGAAGATGATAGATTAAGAAGGTGGAGAAAAATAGAAAATAGACATATACAAAGAAATCGAAATGAGTGATGAAAGAGTTGGGTGTTGTTGGTGTTGGTGATCTAAACTTAAAGAAATAAAAGAAAAGAAAGACAACCTAAAAATTATTTACCTCTTCAGTGCTCATATACCTTAGATCCGTTGCGACGACTTAACTTGTCTTTGAAGGTAATCAAGCATGGCGTATAGGATCTTCCCCATTCTCGTAGTGCTCGATCTACACTACGAATAAAAGGGCGGAGCTAAACTAAAAAAGAATGGTTATTCATCACCATAGGCCATCAAGGGCACTTGCAATGGCGAAGCAGTCTTGAGGCAATCGAATTCACTTGGATTACAAACACATCAGAGGAAAGTAAATGAAAACAAGAGTAAAGAAGAAAAAGAAACTTCGATTCGATTCTAATAACAATGAAAGAAAAGACTTACTTACACCGGTGTCACCCTCAGTACAAACTTGATCTCCTTCCTCCATGAAACTTGTCTCTCCTCTCAGTTACATAAAGAAAAGTAAAAATTACATAAAAGAAACTAAGTTACAAACTACAAGAATTTTTGAAAAGAGAAAATCTAAAGAAAAATCCTAAGCTCCCGTCTCTGGTTCTGCCCTTGAGCTTCTGAGATCTGCCCTTCCTCTGTTGCTATGCAGGGGTATTTATAGGAGAAAACCAGAGGATAAGAAGCGTATGAAGATAAGAGGAGCAAAATATCTCTGAATTTGAATTCTTTTTTTATCTCCAAACTTGTTTTGACTTATCCATAGAAGTTCAAATCTGTCCTGCAACTTGTTATCATGTTTATCACTGAAAATGGCTTATAGCTGACTGAATTCGAAAGTTTGATCAATATAAGAGTTGTATTCCTTCAAATCTTCTTTCTAGAGCATATTGAATTATCGAATTTTAATATCTGTAGCAAAAGTTATGATCTGAACACTAAAACGTGTACAGTCTGAATCCGAATTTTTTGAAACGATTTTTATCTTTAAACTCTTCTCCTTTTATCTTTAGCCTTGTCTTGCAAGCAACTAGGGTTGAGTAGAAGTCCATCCTTTTCCTCTTCTTTTAACAATTAGGAGTTCTTTCTTATCCTTTCTTTTCTTCACTTAGATTTTAAATAAAGAGTTTAGAAATCTAAGTTTAGATTAGGTTAGATAATATGAAACTTTTAAATTACTACAACTTTTGCACATGGGCTTGCACATGGGCTTTCTGGGCTTCTGGGCTTCATTTATGCTTTATTCTTTTATTTAAATAATTACTCAAGGCCTGCACACATTAAATAATAAAACATTAGTAATAGTACATAATTATAGGAATAAATAGAGAAATATGATTGTAAATGTAGTGATAAATATGCATTTTTTACTACCTATTAATTATCGAACTTTATATTTGGCATTCCAATTCGAGGTTATCTAGTGTTTAATTTAAATAGAATGGTCCAGATCTTAGAACAAGGTTGTATGATGATGCATTAAGTTTATAGGATTATTTAGATTTTGTTTTTTTATTTTTGTTGGGTTTAAATGGTTAAAAACATGAAAATTTCGTAACGGGTTTAAATGTGCAATGGCGGGTTTTAACTTAGAATGAAGTGTTTCAATTAAATATGTCTAGTAATTAATACCAAAATTTTTACAGTAAATTATAAAATTCATCTAAATTTTTATTCCTATTTTTATTTTTTTGAATTTTTATCTAGTCATTTTAATTATTTTTCAATAAGTTAGCAGGTCTGTTTTTGCATTTGGGTTGGGTTCAGACAAATCACAATCACCTAAAAAAAATGGGCTGGACTGAGTATGGGCTAGTTGGGCTTCAGGCTAACATTTTTTTTCTTTTTCTGGTTTTCTGGCTCTGTGGGCTAACTGGCCCATAGTCAGCCCAGGTCCAGGTCCTACTCTCGGCATGTTCTCGGCCTGGTCTGAGAGCAGACCTTGACTTAATTTTTTTTCGTTCCTTCTTGGCCTGGCCCAGTGGCGGCCCAGGCCATTGGGCCTGGCGCCCCCACAACCGGGTGCGGCTCTGCACCCAGGTCAGATGCAGACCCGGCTGCACAACTCACAAGGGTCTTTCTTTCCATGTAATGGGGCCTTCTCCCCGAGTCAAGATGCTATACACGTACTTGATGGCTTGGTTCGATCTTCACTACCCGATTCTGATCCAACCGGGAGAAGAAGTACCAGAAGGTGAACATTATACCCACCTCCGTCGCTTTGAGAATTCTCATTGGGAGGGTCCGTATTTGGCAGGGGTCCGAAGGCTGGTCAAGGGTCAGGACTTGTACAGTCTCTTTCGATGTTCCTCCTACATCCCAGGGACAGAGTATGGTGAGGAGTTAAATGATATTGGAGACGAGCACACTCTGCTGGGGGAAGGTACTTTCAAGTGGTTGGTCAGCATCAGGCCTTCGCACCTTGTGTACCGATGTGGGGATGGCTGTTGTCTGGAGCCCTATCTGCCCAGCTGCTTCGCCAGACAGTTTGGTTATGACCAATTGTACGTCAGTAATCCCACCCCCAACTCAGGTACATGGGAAGTTTAATCGACGGTATTAGGGCTTGGAGGTACTTCATCATTGGATGTACATGAGCTCGGTTCTGCATGCCTCATCAGACTCCCACTTACATGCCTCAGTTTTTGCCAATAGTACAAGGTGTCAAACACGCGTCCTTCCTCATATAAAGTTAACTCTACCGGGATAAGCTTGATCGCCGCCCACTTGAAGGGGAAGGTAGAAGCGCAGAGACAAGGGAAACGCGTTCGGGCACCTGGCCTTGAAGAATTCCTTACTGATGTTTGTAGCAAGGCTTCAGTTGCTGCAAAGCCACACCCTGGTGAAGTAGGCAATGAACCAACCTAGGAAGTTGCTGCCATTGCTGACATCGAGGAGGAGGAGGAAGAAGAAGAGGAGGATCTCGACACTCACTTTTAGCAAAAATGCAGGTCGACCTCCTCCCGTTGCTTCTCCTCAAAAGATGAAGAAGAAGACTATTTAGCCCTTGAGTTAGTGTCGCGAGACCCTGCAAATTAAAGAGGTAGAGACGTCGGCGGTTCATGCCCGTCCTGCTTCTCTAGTGGCTGCCTATGTCCCCCCTTATGCTCCACCAATAGTTGAACCAGTTGCCGACGAAGTATCAGGGAAGTTTGCAACGATTACAGGTAAGATCAACTCTTTCTATTTTAATTATCTGTTTTCATGACTAACTCTAAGTCTTGGAATGCAAATGAGGAGGATGATGAGACATGGGACGACCTCTTCCCACATCTTACAAAAGATGTGGGTGATTATCTAAATTCAGAAGGCCCCAATGGAGCTATGCTAGACATCAGGTCTTCTGCCCAACTTAAGGCAACCATTCAAAGAGACAAGACTGAGGATATGGGAACCTCATGACCTCTGAAGCCCCCGTAGAGAATATCCCTCTCCCAGTTGCTCTTATAGAAATGCCTGCTCACGAGGTTCCTCCTGCTGTCGAAACTGCTGCGACCGAGCACATCACCACTACTGAGCATGTCTCCATTGAAACTATCCAAGATGAGGTAGCTGGATCTAAGGTTATCATCACAACCTCGACCTCTGCAGGTAATGATTATAGTTTTTTGAATTCAGCAAACATTTTCTATATCTGTTGCTAAATCCAAAAAGTTTTGCAGAAGCTCCTACGGAAGTTGCTCCTCCAGCAACATAGAGCCTGAACAAGAGGAGGAAGTTGCTCCACCGATGATCAATCCGTGTTGTTGAGCCTTGTTCATCAAAGTTTAGTTCAGCAATAGGCCACACCAGGGGACTTGTCGGTGGTCACGGTCGAGACAGAGCCTGTCTCTTCTACTCGGACAACACCAGAGCAGGGTGAAAATCAGCCAGAGCCTGTGACAGTGTCATTGTCATCTCTTGCTTCCAAAAATATGCTGGGACGGAGAAACGACGACACTCAGTGATGCTTATACATAAGAAAAATACCTCACATATACGCGCTAAACTTTATGTAACCCGAACAAGCTATAAAATCTACTATGATAAATCATGATCACTGCAATAGCACATATAGATGTCCACACATGATAATAAATAAACACAAAGATAAAATGACATCTGATAATGATAGAGGAAGAATCAGGAAACAATATGAATAAAGGAGTGGATCTGATGCATAGAGAATCATAAAATAATAGAAATGCAAGAAAGATAATAATACCGGAATTAGGTAGAGAGAAACTCTAGATTCCTCGCGAAGCGTACAATTTCATCAAACACCTGATTAATGAAATAAAACATTCAATCTGGACATGTAAATCTAGGGTCATTGATTAGTCTCTGAAATTGCATATTTCATATCACATCTTCACATTTATTTAATATTAAATCCTGTTAATAACACCTGTCTTGTATGTTTCTAGGTCCATGGCATGAAATGAAAAGACCAAAAATCCCATTTAATTGGTGATTAAAAGCATACAAACATAGCTATTGACCTTGGAGTGTGGTTTCGTCAAAACTGGGTGCCCAAATCTAGAATTCAAGAAGTACAGCCAACAGGGGGACAAGCGGGGAGCATGCAGTAGGCGATGCTGCGCGCGCGGCCCCAGAAGTGCCGTGAAAATGTGGCAAGTGCCGTGTTTCCACGGCAAGAGCTTGGAGCCGTGCGTCGTGATTTGACGCGCGGCTCTGTACACGCTCCCTGACGCCCTCTTTCGCCTATATTTACCCTGGGATTTTCAAAGCTAAACGAAGAGGAGTTTTTAGGAGAGTTTTAGGGTTTTCTTCTCCATGTTGTAGTTTTTAGGATAGTTTAGTTCTTCTTCTTTTTCCTCTTTGTATTTTTCATTTCTTATAGATCTTGTAATAGGAAAGAGAATAGTATTTGGGTGGAAAGCAAGAGTGCTTATAATGAAACGTGACAATCTATGAAAGGTTCTCTCTTTATCTCTCCTTATTTTCTTCTCTCTAACTCCTTTTATATGCTTAGCTAATTTTCTCTCATGGCAACTAACTACTAATCATTAACTTGCTAACTTCTTACTTGATAATTCACATGAATCTAATAGCCTTTACTTGGTCTTACTCTTGTAAGAGCCATTGATGGCTCATGATGATGGATTCTAACACTCTAATATCCTAAATCTCTATCAACCTAACAGAACTTTATTCCATGCTTACTCTTGTTTAGTTTTGTGGTTTAAGTGTAGCTTGCACTTGTTTATTGAGTTTGAATGTGATGAGTATCTTATGGGTCATGCTTTGAAACACTCTTGAACTAAGGACTAATATTGGCCAAGGATACATGTGAGACAACTATCACTAAGAGGTTGGTATAGTTAGTGAAGCCATTAGTAGTTAGTAGCCATGAGTTTTCTTTCCTTTTTACTTTGTTTTAGAAATAATTTCTAAAGCCACAAATATCTTATCTTCTATGTTCCCACTTCTTTGTGATTCACTGTACTCTTCTCTTTTCACTTTTTGTTTTATTTTCTTTTCATTCTTTAAAACATAGAAGAACTGTTAACACACACGTGAATAGACCGATAAAGATTCTATTGCTTCCTGTCCCTGTGAATTCGACCCGTTTAGCCTCTATGCTATAACGGAAGGATCTAGGAAGCCAAAGCACGCACACTTTTATTGCTTGATTTCAAAACAACACTTTTCGTGCACGATTTTCCCACGATCAAATTTTGACGCCGTTACCGGGGATGGAAACAGTTTGATCTCACATTTTTTTAGCTTTTCTTTTTTGTGTTTGGTGTGCAGGTAAAATTTTTAGCATTGCAGAAAGTCCATATTTGCTTTTGTTTGGTTGGATAAATTCTTATATATTATTATATTTTGTTGCTAGTTTCTGTTACCTGTGCACTATAATAATTTAAGAACTAAAATACAAAAATTGGATGCTTTAACATGGTTTAGATATTTGCATCTAGGCACATGTCGATTTCAATTCCAATATACTATATTTTGTTCTTATGTTGTGATCTTGACGGAGGTGTACATATTGCATTGCATATAATTACGACAAACACATGGGTAATTTACTCTCTTTGTGTGTTCATTCTTATCTATATTGTACACTTACACGAATTGAACCTAAGGGCAAAACCCAATATAACACAAGGTGGGCAAGTCATTACCCTCCCTTAGACCAAAAATCACCTCTCCACTTATATAACCCAAGCCTTAATAAAAATTGATAGACGTTGGCCCCTAGGGACATCTCGGACTCATTTAGGAGATTGACCTAAGGAGAAGTTGTTAGAAGTCGACTCTTGTCAAATCAGTGTCAAAGGTTGGGGATTGAGAGGTGAAATATCAAAGAACAGTGGTTTGACATAATTAGGACCGTTGCTCCGGCACGGATACCTCCCAACTGATCTTGCCCCACCTGGCTGATTAACTTGTGGTCAGATTCTGATAATGTACCCCCCTGTGGACAGTTTAACCAGTTAGGAGTCGTCTAGGTCTAAGTCAACCCTAACATAGGCTTGTTTTTTTTCTCTTTCTTTATTTGTTATTTGTTTTTTTTTGTAAACTGTAAAATAGATTTTAATAACAATAATTTTTTCAATCCTAACATGAATCCATATTTCACCCCGACCTCATTTGATTCTGATAACTCCGACCCAGTTATGTACAACATGAATCAACCATATATGCCGAATTGGGATTATCTGACTCAGTATGATCTATATCCCCAATATTATGATTATAATTTTCAAAATAACTTCTACTCTTCACAGAGTTCATGGGGATTTACCTCCCTCGAGTCAAATTTTCAACCACATTGTCCATAATTTTCACAATATTCATTTTCTAATTCTGCTTCACATCCTCCTTTTCTTGAACCACCAATTGAAGAAAAATCATCATTGCAAAGGAGTTTTGAAGAAGTAATAGAGGCCCAAAAATAATTTGAAAACATGGTGGCCTCATCATGTCCACAAAATTTCCAAAATTCATTTAGTTCTTTTTCAGAACCACTCAAAGAAAAATCATTGTGGGAAAAAAACTATGGAATTCGTGCAAGAGACCGAGTGAATAATGCAAAATATGATTGACTTTCAATGTCCATCAAATGTTCATATGACTCAAGAATCATGTCATTTTGGAAATCCAGCTTCAATTTCATCGTACCAACCTCAACTTGACCATCTCAAATTCTTGATAGTTTGACAAGTTATCCATTTTCTGAAATAGAACTTGAAGATGAATGTGAACCTGAGCTTCAATTTATCGATTCGAGTCTAATCCTTGAATCAATATCGACCCCTGTAGTGTTACCTAAACTAAATAACATTCTTGAGCCAGTTTTGATTCCATAATTTCCGAACTTGAATCGATCATTTCACCCATTCATATTCCTTCCATGGACAAAAATCAAGATTCAATTTCATTACATCCATTTGAACTTGCTCAAAATTTTGAGAACCATCTTGACATTTTAACAAGTTATCATTTTCCCGAAATTGAACTTTAGCTTGAAAATGATCATGAACCTCAAGTTGGTAATTCTGTTTCACTTTTTGATTCAATAATAACTCCCGTATCTTTACCAATTTTTTTCTCTATTCTAGAGTCAATATTGAATCCTGTACCAGTACACCGTGAAATTGAATCACCAATATCTTATGATCACACTTCATTAATGGAAAAAGTGTGTGAACATTAATTCTTTAGTCTGGACCCCATTTTTGAATCAATTTTGACTCCCCATTTTGAATCTCGACTTGATCTGAGTCAAATTCTCGAGTCGGTATCGGTTTTTGTTCAAGTTCCATTTGAGTCCAAATCAATCATCTCCCAAAATCACACTTCATTGTTGGACAAGGATGTTAAAGGAAATGACTCAGTAATTATTTTTGAAAATTAAATATTATATGAGGATAATTTTTTAAATAAGACCATTCACTCAATCATTCTTTTACTGGGTCGTATTAGGGAGGTCACTGGTGGGTTTTTGCAAGATCCACGATTTTTGAATTGGGCCGTATCTCGGGGACCAGTTGACCACCATCGGAATTACCACCTGAGATAATTTTTCCTTCCTTATTTTGTTTCATGCACATACGCATTCACATTGCATTGAGGACAATGCATGAGATAAGTGTGGGGGAGAATTTGTTGGCCCAAAGGCCCTCACTCTAGTTTTGATGTTGATTAACTCATATAGTTATAGTACTAATGATCTTGTGCTTATATAGTTTCATATTTTCTATCAAGAACTTAGTAGGTGCTTAGCTTCAACAAAGGAGTTTTGGAGCTAACACATGTAGATTCAAGATCTCGCGCGTCAAGATCGCATCTAGCACTCAGATGGAGTCAAGCTCTTTAGATCGTGTTTGGCTTGAATCAGCTTGGAGAAGGAGTTCTACAAGAAGGCTTCAGTTTGCTAGTTTTAGTTTGTGTTTAGATCTTATATAAGATAGACTAGTGTTGATATGCTCAAGCTCACACACACACAAGTTCAATACGTTTGATTTTCGGCTTAACCAGTTTTGGATTTCAAATACACATATATATATGGTTTTCATGAATAGATAGAATCAAAACAAGTTTACATGGTTTAATGTATATTAGATTTCATCTATATACATCTATACTTCATATATTTAGAAAAACTTATTTTTATGATTCTATTTCATATGTTTAGAGTTTTGTAATTAAACAAAATTTATTGTGGATTTAATGCCAAAAACATAGATATATCTTTATATGTGTATTAGATTCTATCCAGGCACTCTATGCTTCAAATGTGTTTCAATATCATTTTTTTTATATATACAAGTTTGAGAAAAATTAAATTTTCATTTTAAGTTTAAGTTTTTGGAAAATACCAATTTTGTGTAAAAGCTTAATTTTTATATCACAAAATAGTTCAAATAGTTTTGTAATATGTGTTGATTTTTGGTCACACATATTTGTTCTTCAAATATTTATAAGAATATATTTTTGTGGAATTTATGAGAATTTATGGGATTTTATAGGTGTCAAAAAGACCAAGTTTCAAAACTTTATCCTTAGCCTGAGCTTGCTGGCGGTCGACCGAACCAGAGCTCAGTCGACCGGTCGGTAGACCGATGTGCACAAGGATGTGCACAAGACCTACCTATAAGACCAGTCGACCGACTGTTGTTGGCCCAAAAGGTTACACTCTCCATTTGTTTAGAGTTTTGATGATAACAAAACAAATAAGAGCTATTTGGTACTAATAAGTTTGTTCAAGATAAGTTTCAGGTTTGTACCATGTTTGGAGGCCATTGCTTAGCTTTTGCAAGAAATTCTAGGTTCATGGAGTAAAGAAGGCTTTTGGCACATCAAAGAAGGAGCATAGAAGAGAAGGCTCTAGCTAGGCTTTGCATGGCTCAAGACTTCAAGATTGCTCAAAAGGACTTCATTAGATTTATTTTTAGTTTTATAGTTTTTGTTAAAGAATAATGAATAGGGTTGAAGCTCCATATTCCAACACACACACACGTTTTTGCGCACATGCCTTTCCTAGAAATATTCCCTATAAATATATACAAAATATTTTAATACAAAGCCTTTTGATTACAAACTCAATTTTATGTTTTATATATATCTCTAATCAAAACTATTTTGTTAGATTTCAAATCCCTTTCAAAATTATGTTTCAGTTTTGACTTTTGGCCTGAGCCGGTCGACCGACCGGTCGACCGTCACTAAGTCAGGTCAGATCGGTCGATCGACCCAGTCGACTGGACTTCTGGCAGTTTTTGTGCGTATCCATGTGCATGTTTCCCGGTCGACCGGGCGGACGACCGTAGACCTTCGGTCGACCGGGCGGCTGGCCGACTGAAGTGGTGTTGCTCTCTATTTGTTTCGGTCGACCGGGCGGTCGACTGAGAGCCTGCAACGGCTCTTTTGTTTGAATCCCGGTCAACCGAGAGAGTCGTTTCAGCCATAACGGCTAGTTTTTAAACACGTTTTAAATTTGTCTTTTTCTTCTCTAAACGTGTTTAAATGGTATTTTCTGGGTCTATTACTTCCTAATTAGCATTATAAAGGTTTACTCTTTAATCCCTAGCCCTCTCCTATAAATAGGGGTGATTAGGGAGAGGTTTTACACAACAAGCATTTACAAAAAGTTTCAAAAGTTTTCAAAGGCTTTCAAAAGAGTTTGGTCCTTGGTTTTTGTGAAGAAGAATCCCTCATCACTGAAGTTTTATTTTCTAAACTCTCTCAAGTTCATTTCCTTTTTTCACTTACAATATTTGAGCTTCAATTCTAACCATTATTCTACAGGGTACTTGTAAGGGAAAGAGGCTTTTGCAAAAGATAGTTTGTGATCTTTTGATCACCAAGAGAGAACTTGTACTTGAGATTGTGGAGTTGGGTACTCCGGTGTGATTGTAATTCTTTGTGAAGTTATAGTGGTTAGAAATCCTTCTGGGTGAAGGCGGGGACGTAGAGCTGGGTGCTCGAACCTCGGAAAAATTCTCGGTGTTTGCGTTTAGTTTACTTGCTCTTATCTATTGCACTATATTACTTGCTTCAATTCCTTGCTCTATATATATATATTCATTGCCTTATTCACATGTTATATTCATTTTGTCAATCAAATACTCATACAACAAGATTGCATTGCGCACCTCAAACTCTTATCAAGAGGAATCACGAGGAAGGAGTTCAGAGCCCTTCACGGGGTATTCAGCTTCTAGTCTTGTTTTGGGTTGATTGTTGCATCATATTTTTTATTGTGCATTGATTAGCATTATCACCTATTCACCCCCCTCTAGGTGATTTCAATTGGTATCAGAGCTTGGACTCTAGGTTTGGCTTAACATCCTTAGAGAGATCCTTAAAATTTGCTAATCAACATTTGCATTCATCCATTCATTCACTAGTAAACATGACCGATAACATCAAAACCCCTCCTAAATTTGATGGACTTAATTTCCCTATTTGGAAGGTTAGGATGACTATTTTTCTACAATCTTTAGGTAGCTTAGTTGCAAAATCATTGACCAAACCCTCTGTTAGACCCGATAGTGATGAAAGCACTTGGTCCAACTTTACCTTTAGAGAATATGAGGCAAACTCTAAGGCCCAAAATTCCCTCCTAACCGCCTTGAATGAGGATGACCTTATACGGGTAATACATTGCCAATCCGCCTATGAGATTTGGCAACATTTGTTGGTCACACACGAGGGGACATCACAAGTAAAGAGAGCTAAGATAGATCTCTTGAGGTCCCAATATAAAAGCTTTAAAATGATTGATGATGAATCTATTGATTGCATGATTACAAGGTTTACTAAAATTACCAATGCTCTTTCCTCTTTAGGAGATGATATTAGCAATGACCAAAAGGTGCGGAAAGTGATTCGGGCTCTTCCTTCATCATGGGAGATAAAGGCCACCACCTTGAAAGAATTGAATGACAAGGATGAAATGGATCTCATAAGTCTCAATGGAAACTTGAAGACTCATGAGATGGAAAAGAAGGCAAGAGAAGAAGCGGCTCCTCAAAAGAAGAAATCTATAGCCTTCAAGTCTTCCTCCACTCTTGATGACGAAGAAGATGATGAAGAAGAAGATGAGGAGCTTTCCCTTCTTGTGCGAAACGTGAAGAGAATGTACCGTAAGAACAAACTCAACTTTAGAAGGAAGTTTGAAGGAAAAGAGGAGAGAAGAATCATTTGCTACAATTGCCGAAAACCCGGACACATCATGGCGGATTGCTCGGATTTCAAGAAGAAGATGACTTCCTCCTTCAAGCAAAAGAATGAAATCACCTAGAGGGGGGGTGAATAGGTGATAATGCTAATCTAATGAACTTAATGCGGAATTTAAAAACTAATTGCAATTAACAAGAGATGCACACTCAAACAAGCCAAGCAAATAATTATGAATGAACAATATGAATTGATGCAAGGCACAAAGTAAAGAGAGAGAGTAAGAGCCAAGGGATCAAGCGCAAACAATAACATATGTTTCGAGGTTCGAGCACCCAGCTCTACATCCCCGCCTTCACACAGAAGGATTTTAAGTCCACTAGCTTGTCCACAAAGGACTCCCACAAAGGGAACCTCCACCGAGGATTTGGGGCAATAACAATTACAAGGAGTACCCAACTCCTCTCCTTACAAACACAACCTCCTCCTTGAGGCACAACTCCAAGCCAACAAACAATCACCTCACAACTTGAGGGATTAGCACAAAGCTTACACAAGGATCACGTCACCACTTGAGGGATACAACCCAAATGCACAACCTCCTCAAGACAATGAGGGAAAGGCACAAAGCCAAGCAAATGTAGGGTTTTCAACTTGGTGGTCTAAACAACAACCACAAATAATTTCTTTCCCACACAAAGATCCTATAGAATGAGATAATAGATGTAGCACAAGTGTGGAGAAAACCAAAGGAATAGAAATCAAAAACTCAAAGAAAATCTTTGGGAAAAACTAGAAACCAAGATAAAGAAGTTGAATCAAAATCTTTTCCCAAAAACCCTTTCTTGATTTCCAAACCCTAGCAAAAACACCAAATAGATTGTTTAATTTAAAGCCCAAAAACTTCTTTTGATTGCTGTGAAAACACTAGAGAGTCAGGAAAAATTCGCACAAAAAATCTTAGAGAAAAACTCTTTCCAATGGGGTATTTATAGCCCCCAGAAAATTATAGCTGTTGGCAGCAGAAACTGTCAAAAATGAACTACCGGTCGACCGCTCGGTCGACCGGCCAACGGTCACATTTTGACCGTTGGCAGCAACCGGTCGACCACCCGGTCGACCGCCCAAAAACAGAGAGCACTGCTCTCTGGTACGGTCGACCGGCCGGTCGACCATTCCGAGTGTCTGCCAGACGTGCACAGGGCTGTGCACGTCGGTCGACCGTCAGGTCGACCGGCCCTTGGTTCGGTCGACCGTGCGGTCGACCGACCGGGCCTGTCAGCCACTGTTCTGGGTCAGAAAAACAGGGTAAAAATTATTCTAATAAATCCATAAAAACTTGTAAAAATACACAAAATAGTTTTATCATTTTATTTTGAAATATAAACTTGTGATAAAAATTTCAACACAAATAACATACATTTTGAAACATTTTTGTGTCTTATCATTTTTACCAAAATCTAAAACTTGTATTTTCTAAAAACTTGGATTTTTGAATAGAAAATACATTTTGTCCAAAACTCATCCAAATACAAAAACATGATATTAAACAACATTTAGGCATGATGTATATGGATATAATCCTATGAAACATATATATATACATGTTTTTGACTTTAATTCCAAAATATGTTTTGTCAAAAATACCAAAACATAAAACACATGAAATAGACTATCAAACTAAGTTTGTCTAAGAAGATGAAGCATGCATGTATATAGAACAAATCTAATATACATTAAACCATGTAAACTTGTTTTGATCTATCTATTCATGAAACCAAGATCGGTTAAATCAAAAACGGAAAAACCGAAAACCAATATTCAAAACATGAAACGTGTGTGTTGTGAACTTGAGCATATCATACTATTATAATCTTTACAATTTGGATCTAAACACAAAAATAAACTAGGTACCGATGTCTTTTTGTAGAGCGCAATCTCCAAGCCGACTCGATCCAAAACTCTTTGATCCACCGAGCAAGTGCTATATATGATCTTTGACGCTCAGGCTCTTGAATCAACATGTGAAGGCTTCCAAATCATCTTGTTGAAGCTAATCACCAACTAATAACTTGATTAATGATCTGAAACTAAAATCACAAGATTATTAGTACACATAACTACATGAGTTAATCATCATCAAAACTAGAGTGGAAGGCCTTTGGGCCAACAAAGAAGCCGGTCGAAAAGAAAGCTTACAAAGCCACTTGGGATTCGGAAAGCGAGTCCGAAGATGAGGTGGACACGGCAAACATGTGTTTCATGGCAAACACACCAAAGGTAACCCCTCAACCTCTTGATGAAGAAGATGAATTAAGTAAAGAAGTACTTGTACATGCTTTTGTTGAACTTTCGGAGAGTTATGATAATAAAAAGATAGAATGCTCAAAATTGGAAAAGGAAGTTGCTTTTCTTAAATATCAACTTGCTATTGTTTCTAAAGAAAAGGATGAAATTTCTTCAAATCTTATTTTTACTCAAAATGAATTTAGTGCTTACAAAGTTGCTTGCAA
This sequence comes from Agave tequilana, assembly GCA_038442645.1. Lineage (NCBI taxonomy): Eukaryota > Viridiplantae > Streptophyta > Magnoliopsida > Asparagales > Asparagaceae > Agave > Agave tequilana. The sequence goes on from JAVJIF010000050.1 coordinate 2,643,413, forward strand.
AGCAAAATTTTCAAAGATTGATGAAAAAGAAATTTCTTCATTAAAAACTAGAATTGTTGATTTTGAAAATTTTTTGAAGGATTGTGCTTTCAACACTAAGAAACTTGAGGAAATGTTTTCTAAAAAGCACACTTCTCATGTTAAGCTTCACATGTCAAAATTCCTCATGCTCACACTACACACAACACTCATGCTGAATCTACACATGCTCACAAGTCACACACTCACTATGCTTTTAAATATGGTAGAGTGTATAGATGCACTTATTGTGGTAAGAATGGACATTTGGCTAAGTTTTGTTATGACCAAATAAATAGAACAAATAATCTTGTATGGGTTCATGATACTAACACTTTAGGACCCAAGAAAATATGGGTACCAAAATCAAGTCCTAAATTATTTGATGTAGGTACACACCAAGGCTCCAAGACGTAAGGAGCGGTGGTACCTTGATAGTGGTTGTTCAAGACACATGACATGGGATATTAACAACTTTACAACCCTATCAAGGTACGCTGAAGGTGGCACCGTCACCTTCGGGGATAACTCTAAGGGCACCATCATCGGTATCGGTAACATTCAAATTGGTGCATCTCTCATTATAGAAAATATTGTTCTTGTTGATGGTTTAAAACATAACTTGCTTAGTATAAGTCAACTTTGTGATCGTGGACTTAAAGTTATTTTTGATGACTCTTCTTGCAAGATTTTTGATTGCAAAACCAATAATTGTATTCTCACCAGATTTCGTGATAATAATATTTATATCATTGACATGCTTAATTTGGATTGTTCTACTAAATGCTTGAATGTTTTTGATGAAAATTCTTGGCTTTGGCATAGAAGATTAGGACATGCATCTTTTGATCATCTTTCTAGGATTAATTCTACGGAATTGGTGAAGGGTATTCCTTACTTGAAGTTTGAGAAAGACCGCATTTGTGGTGCATGTCAACTTGGGAAACAAACCAAGTCTTCCTTCAAACCAATCAAGGATATCATGTCAACTAGGCCATTAGAACTAATTTCATATGGATCTTTTTGGACCAACTAAAACTAAGAGTTTAAATGGTAGTAGATTCGCATTTGTTTTAGTTGATGATTTTTCCCGTTTCACTTGGGTTTTCTTTTTGGAACACAAAGATCAAACTTTATCTCATTTCAAAGTTTTTCGAAAAAGGGTTGAAAAAGAAAAAGGTTTTTCGATTTTGAAAATAAGGAGTGATAGAGGTGGTGAGTTTGTTAACCAACTCTTCATGACTAATTGTGATGAAAAGGGAATCAAGCATGAAATGTCATGTCCTAGAACTCTACAACAAAATGGAGTTGTAGAAAGGAAAAATAGAACACTTCAAGAGATGGCTAGGACCATGATAAGTGAATATGACCTCCCTTAATATTTATGGGCCGAGGCCGTAAACACTGCATGCTATATTTCAAATCGTATTTATTTGTGTAAAAATTCTTCCAAAACATTTTTTGAAATGTATCATTCTAGAAAACCTAATGTTTCATATTTCAAAGTTTTTGGATGCAAGTGTTTTGTTTTGAATACTAGAGATAACTTGGGTAAATTTGATGCTAAGGCTTATGAAGCTATCTTTGTTGGATACTCTTCTACTAGTAAAGCTTATAGAATATTCAATAGATCTTCCCTTACCATTGAAGAATCCATGCATGTTAAATTTGAAGAATCTAATGTGGTTGTTGAGAATGTTGTAGAGATTGACCCATTAGGTGAAGACATGGAGAGACTATCCTCGAAGGACTCACCCGCTCAAGAAGAAAAGCAAGAACCCATTGGTGATGTTCAAGAGGATAAATAGGAAAGCTCTCAACCGCTTCCTAAAGATTGGAGATACGCTACAAACCACCCCAAGGAACTCATTTTAGGTGATGTCTCTAAAGGGGTAACAATTCTCTCCAAGCTCCATGACTTATGTGTTAACTTTGCTTTCATTTCTCATTTTGAACCCAAAAGCATCCTCGAAACCGAGGCGGACTCATATTGGTTGCTAGCCATGCAAGAGAAACTCAATCAATTTGAGCGCAACCAAGTTTGGCACCTTGTTCCTAGGCCTCACGATAGACCAATAATTGGTACTAAGTGGATCTTTAGGAACAAGATGGATGAGTCTGAAAATGTTATTAGGAATAAAGCTAGGTTAGTGGCCCAAGGTTACACTCAAGTTGAAGAAATTGACTTTGAGGAGACCTTTGAACCCGTAGCACGCTTGAAGCTATACGGATGACACTAGCTTTTGCATCTTTTAAAAATTTTAAACTTTTTCAAATGGATGTGAAAAGTGCATTTTTAAATGGTTTTATTAATGAAGAAGTTTATGTTGAACAACCTCCCAGTTTTGTTGATCATGTTCATCCCAATTTTGTTTTTAAACTTGATAAAGCTTTGTATGGATTGAAACAAGCTCCAAGAGCTTGGTATGAAAGGCTTTCTAGTTTTCTCATTTCAAATGATTTTGTTAAAGGCAAAGTAGACACAACTCTTTTTACTAAGCATGTTGATAATGACATTTTAATTGTGCAAATTTATGTTGATGATATAATCTTTGGTTCTACTAATGAGTTTTTATGCAAGGAGTTTGAAAAGGTCATGCAATGTGAGTTTGAAATGTCTTCCATGGGTGAATTGAATTTCTTTCTTGGACTCCAAATCAAGCAATTGCAAGATGGGAATTTCATATGTCAAGCCAAGTATGCAAAGGAACTCATAAAGAAGTTTGGACTTGAAGGATCAAAAGTTTGCAACACTCCCATGGCAACGACAACCAAGCTTGATAAGGATGATCAAGGTAAATGTGTTGATATTAAATTATATAGAAGCATGATAGGAAGTTTGTTGTATTTGACGGCAAGTAGGCCGGACATCATGTTTAGTGTGTGTCTTTGTGCTAGATTTCAATCGTGTCCTAAAGAGTCCCATCTTATTGCGGTAAAACGCATCATTCGTTATATTAAGGGCACAATTGGAATGGGTCTATGGTATCCGAAAACCGGAGATTTCTCAATGACGAGTTATTCGGATGCCGACTATGCGGGTTGTAGAGTAGATAGAAAGAGTACTAGTGGGACATGTCAATTTCTTGGTAATTGTCTTGTTTCATGGTCCTCTAGGAAACAAAATTTCGTAGCTCTCTCAACCGCCGAGGCGGAGTATGGTGCGGCGGGGGCTTCTTGTGCTTTGAAAAATAAAACTGCTTTGATTTCAAAAGAATTGAAATTTGTTTCAAATAAAATTGAAAAATGATTTGGCTTCTTATTCTTGTCATGATTCTATTGTTATACCCTCTATTAATAAGAATGCATGCTCCACTTTTTCTTCAACAATTGAAAATGATATTTGCATATTGAAGAAAAGTGTTGATTGTTTGGGCTCCACTTTGAGCCAATGTGCCATGATCCACAAACGATTCTATGTTTCTAAAGAAACATACTCCATATATTCACGTACACAAAACATGGCATACTCATTCTCTTCATACTTACACACATGACACCATGTATACTCATATATACACTTGTACACATTGTGGACGTACGGGCCACTTTGCAAAGTTTTGTTATGATAGAATGCATAATTCAAATTTTGCAAAAAAATTTGTTTGGTTTAGGAAAGGTGCTAAACCTCTTGGACCCAAAAGATTTGGGTACCAAAATTCACACCTATTCTATTTGATGTAGGTGTGGGCTCTCACATGATGTGAGAATGTTGGTGTCTTGATGGTGGATGCGTTCCGAGCTAAATGGTGACACTTTGGATGTATCACTTTCAGAGAAAGTTTTGGTAGAAGGACCACCATGGTTTTGGAGACATAGATAGTGGTTTACATGGTTTGATAACTATCTATAACTCATTGTTTTAGTCTGCATGCTTTAATTGATTTTAACATGTCATGTTTTAGTGCTCATTATGTTAAATGTAATGTAAATTAGACATGTGATATATATAGATAGTCTTTTGAGATACACCCATGTTCATATGGATTCACATCTTTTGTGTTCTTATTATAGTTTAGCTATTGTGTATATCTTAACTCTAAAGCATGTGCATTTACCCTAATGATCATTTTTGTTTATGATTTTGCACTTCATGTTTTTGGTTACTTGTTTAGATGTAGTTTTCGTTAATACTTGTGTTTATACTTGTACAACTGTAAGCCACATTTGATTATTATGTGTTTGTACTTTATTACTCAATTGTACCTATTAGATGTACTTGTATAACCTTATTTTGATGATTCTTACATCTTAACATGTATTCCCTATTTTTGTACAAGTTTTCATAAAAATGTGTTTATTTTCATGTATATATCAATTTTGTCCAAAACTTTAGATATACATGTCTATCCTAGAGTCACTTGCTTTCCATGTAATATTCTAGTATGGACTCATTTATATTTGGGATATGTAAATATACTCTAGTTTAGATAAAACATATTTATACTTGAAGTTTGTTTTATTTTGATGTATATTGAATTTTTATAATGTTCATGTTTGTAAAGGAATTTCATATGAGCTTCATTACCTATCTTCATGATTATGTTGATTACATGATTTTTACATAGTACATCATCTTATTTACTCATGATATTGGATTCATGACAATCTCTTGTGCTTTATAGACTTTAAGTATCAATTATTGTGTGATTTTCATGTCTCATGGATATATTCATGTTTTATTTCTTTCTTGAAGGATTTCGTACTAGTTTTTAAAATTATTTATACAACTAGTCTTTATTCTTCAATTGGTAGAGTTTTCAAACTATGCTAAAAATATTTTTAAATCATGATTTTTAAAAACCCTACCATCTAAGTACGGTTGTATGGGCGACAATTCCTTGTATACCCTTATTGAATATCTTTTAAATTTGTGCATGAATATGGTGGTAAGTATGAGTTATACACATGATCTTTATGAAATTTTATTTTGTATACCCATTTGTTTTTCTTATATATGTATGCTTCAAATTTAAATTGGTATGTCCATTTTCATATATACATATATATGTTTTGATTGTGCTTGTTTTACAATGTCTTTACACATTTTTTTAAAGCACAAATTATGTTTATGCTAACCTCGATTTTATTCTAAATGTTAATTGGTATCTTTACAAGCTTATGCATTGATTTCAATTGGCATTTATTTGGTATCAAAATATACTTCATGTTTCACCTTCATTTGGTACTAAAATTTACTATAGATCTCAAAATTTATTTTGTTGACTTCTAGAAAGTTCAAATTTGCTTTAAAAGTGATTTCAAAATTTCTTAATTATTTTTTGATATATATTGCCTATATACAAGGGGAGCTTAACATCTTCTCTATTTATAGATTCATGTGGAGTGTATCTCATATTGAGGAGCTTCACCTCTCTTCTTTATGTGGTACACGTGTGTACGGGGAGCTTAACATCTCCGTTTATACATTGTATATTATGCTTTATGTGGGTTAGGGTCTAGTCATCCCTTCTTCATGTAATGCATGTATGCAGGGGGAGCTAACTTATCGTCTCTTCTCTTCATGAATGTATATCGCATATACATCTTTATTATTTGGTTGTCTTTATCCCCTTGTTGATGAATTGACAAAAAGGGGAAGAAGAATTTAGAGAGTTTATACATGCATGCTTAATATTAGTTTTTTATGCATATATATTTTGTTTACTTTATGATTTCATTGAATATCTAATTGTTTATTGCTATACATGAGTTAAGGGGGAGCTTCTATGAAGCTTATCTTTAATTCATGCATATATAACTCCATGAGTTTTATCATCATCAAAAAGGGGGAAATTATTGGTCAAAAGGCCCATCACTATAGTTTTGATGATGATTAACTCATGTACTTATAGTACTAATGATCTTGTGTTTATATAGTTTCAAATTTTCTATCAAGATCTTAGTAGGTGCTTAGCTTCAACAAAAAGAGTTTTGGAGCTAACACATATAGATTTAAGAGCTCGCACGTCAAGATCGCATCTGGCACACGGATGGAGTCAAGCTCTTTGGGTCGTGTTTGAATCGAGTCGGCTTGGAGAAGGAGTTCTACAAGAATACTTCAGTTCGTTAGTTTTAGTTACTGTTTAGATCTTGTGTAAGATAGACTAGTGTTGATATGCTCAAGTTCATGCGCACATATACACACACAAATTCAATACGTTTGGTTTTCGGTTTAACCGGTTTTATATTTCAAGTACACATATATATGATTTTCAAAAATAGATAGAATCAAAACAAGTTTACATGGTTTAATGTATATTGGATTTCATCTATATACATCTATGCTTCATATATTTAGAAAAGATGATTTTATTTTATATGTTTAGAGTTTTGTAATTAAACAAAATTTATTTTGGATTTAATATCAAAAACATAGATATATCTTTTATATGTGTATTGGATTCTATACATACACTCTATACTTCAAATGTGTTTCAATATCATGTTTTAGTATTGATACAAGATTGAGAAAAATTGGATTTTCATTTCAAAGTTTAGGTTTTTGAAAAATACTGATTTTGTGTTAAAGCTTAATTTTCATATCACAAAAATAGTTCAAATAGTTAGTAATATGTGTTGATTTTTGGTCACACATATTTGTTCTTCAAATATTTATAAGAATGTATTTTTGTGGAATTTATAAGAATTTATGGGATTTTATAAGTGTTAAAAAGACCAAGTTTTAAACACTTTATCCCTAGCCTGAGCCTGCTAGCGGTCGACCAGCCGGTCGACCGAACCAGAGCTCGGTCGACTAATGTGCACAAGGACATGTACAAGGCCTGCCTATAAGGCCGGTCGACCGGCTATAACTACCCAACTCTCGGGTAGCGCCGGTTGACCGGGCGGTCAGCCGACAAGCTGAGTGCCTTTAGGCTCGGTCGATAGGACGGTCGACCGGAAGGCAAAGTTTACCATGGGCGATCGACTGGGCGGTCAACCGGTGTCTCAACGGTCAGAAATATGACCGTTGGACGATCGACCGGCCGGTTTACTAAAAGGTCAAAATTGACCTTTTCTGCATCCCAACGGCTATAATTCTGAGAGCATATAAATAGGGTTTCTTGGGCTATTTTCACCAAGGTTTTTTTGAGCGCTTTTCTTTCCATCTTTCAAGTGTTTTGCAGCAAGTTTTAAAAAAAATTTAGTGTCTAAAAATTTTATCTTTTATTTGTTTTAAAGTGTTGGAAAAATCAAAGAAAAGAGAGTCTTGGGAAATTAGTTTTGAGCTTTCTTTACAAATCTATTTAGTATTTTTTCCAAGTGTTTTTCTTTGTTATTTTCATTTCCAAACACTTTGTTTTTCTCACACTTGAGCTATCATCTCTAATCCTATCTATAGGATCTTATTTTTGTAAGAAAAATTATTTGTGATCTATTGTGATCACCAAGTGTTGTTTGTGATCATTAGATCACCAAGATTGTAATCTTTTCTTTGCTTTGGCTTTGTGCCTATCCCTCTTGGGTAGAGGTGATTGTGTTTGAGCTTTGGTTTTGTGCCTATCACTTTTGTGTAGAAGTGATTGTATTTGAGCTTTGGCATTATGCCTATCCCTCTTGTGTAGAGGTGATTGTGTTTGAGAGAGGAGTAGTGTACTCCAAGTGTAGAGTTGTAATTCCTTAGTGGAGGTTCCTTTGTGGAAGGTCCTGTGTGGACATAGTGAAAATCCTTCTGTGTGAAGGCAGGGACGTAGAGCAGTGCCTCGAACCTCGAAACATATCTTGTTGTTAGCGTTTGATCCACTATCTCTAAACACTATCTCTCTTATATCTTACATTGCTTTATATTGCATATATTCATATGCTAGATATAGTTTGTATGTGCCTATACCTATGCTGAACCAATAGAGCTTCATATAGCACCTCAACTCTTAATTTAGAGAAATCTCGAGGAGATAGTCCAGAGCTCTTCACCGGGAATTCAGTTACACTCTTTGGTTACACATAGTGTGTTGCAATTGAGTTTTAAATTTCGCATCATTTGTCATTAGATTAGCTAGTACACCTATTCACCTCCCTCTAGGTGTATTTCAGGATTTATTAACATAGTTAGTTTTACATTTTCTTTCTTTTACACTTCGTTTTAGGAACTTTTTAGAATTTTCTTTTGTATAAAAACTCTTTTTTTCTTTTTATTAAACTTTTTGAAATAAGAGAAATAATTTTGATTTACTTTTAAGAAAATTAAGATTATCTTAGGAATTAGGAAGACCTTAAATTATGAATTTTTAATTTGAGTTAAAATAATTGATCTTGTTTAAATTTTAGGAGAAAGAAGTAAGATTGGAAAGATAATTTGATCTTGAATTTTTTACCTTAGATATATGCACTTCATACTTACACAAATTTTTTGGGATAGAAACAAAGATTGAAAATGCCATAAAAAATGATGATAATAAAAACCACTTATTGAAGTTGGGTAAATATGTCTCAGGAAGCATGACTATTCCCGCCTAAAATAATAGACAAAAACAAAATAATCCCCTTTAGTTTTATGGCTTTATTTACTCGAGTCCTTAAGTCCTAGGGATGTTTTCTCATCTGGTGCCCTCAAACTATCTGGTTTGGGAGTCACCGAGTAAAGGCTCACTACTCGGGTAAATAAGAAAGACTAAGAAAACTAAGGGAAGAAAAAAATAAATATACACAAATCAATGGCATGAAAGTTTGAGTCGATATTCCAAAAATCTTCATAGTTCACAAAGTGCATATTTTTCTAAGAGTTCTATGAAAGATCAAAGAATCGCTTCAATTTTAAATTCATACATTTAATTTATAATAAGATTTTGCATTTAGACTTAGTCTAAGGAAGAATAATTTTGGTTAACCTATAACCGTGGATCACTTAAATTTTTGCAAAAATATTTTAACACTTTTCTCTATTTCAAAATGTGTTTTAAAGTACTAACATTTATTTATTTCTTTATGGATTTTGTGGGTGTAATCCGCTGAAAACTCTCAGGAGACAAAACTCCTCCTCTAGGGAAAACCTAAAGGTTTAACGGCTTGTTGCACACGCTCAGTGCAATCGCATCACCTGCGAAAGTGTTGTAATAATCTTCTTAGTTAGTTTTTTTTGTTGTGCTCAGGACGAATAAAAGATAAGTGTGGGGGTGTGATTAGTCTCTAAAATGACATATTTCATACCACATCTTCACATTTATTTAATATTAAATCCCGTTAATAATACCTGTCTATTATGTTTCTAGGTCTATAGCATGAAATGAAAAAGAAGTCCAAAATTCCCATTTAATTGGTGATTAAAAGCCTACAAAAATAGCCATTGATCTTGGAGGGTGGTTTTGTCAAAATCGGGTGCCCAAATCTAGAATCCAAAAAGTACAGCTGACAGGGGGACAAGCGGGGAGCACACAGTAGGTGGCACCGTGCACGCGACCCTAAAAGTGCTGCAAAAATACAGCAAATGTCGCGTTTCTGCAGCAAAAGCTTGGAGCCGCGTCGTGATTTGACGCGCGGTTCCGTACACGCTCCATGGTGCTCCCTTTTGCCTATATATACCATGGGATTTCCAAAGCTGAACAAAGAGGAGTTTTTAGGAGAGTTTCAGGGTTTTCTTCTCCATGTTTTAGTTTTAGGGTATTTTAGGTTAGTACTTAGTCTTCCTCCTCTTTATATTTTTCATTTCTTGTAGATCTTGTAATAGGAAAGAGAGTAGTATATGGTTGGAAAGCAAGAGTTCTTGTAATGGAAGGTGACTATCTATGAAAGGTTCTCTTTTTATCTCTCCTTGTTTTCTTCTCTCAACTCCTTTTACATGCTTAGCTAATTTTCTCTCATGGCATCTAACTATTAACCATTAACTTGCGAACTTCTTACTTGATAATCCACATGAATTTAATAGCCTCTAATTGGCCTTGCTCTTGCAAGAGCCATTGATGGCTCATGATGATAGATTCTAACACTTTAACATCCTAACTCTCTAGCATGCTAACATTACTTTATTCCATACTTGCTCTTGTTTAGTTTTGATGGTTTAAGTACAGCTTGCACTTATTTGATGAGTTTGCATGTGATGAGTTATCTTATGGGTCATGCTTTAAAATGCCAAGAATATATGTGAAGCAACTATCACTGAGAGGTTGACATAGTTAGTGGAGCCATTAGTAGTTAGTAGTCATGAGTTTTCTTTCCTTTTTTACTTTATTCTAGAAATAATTTTAAAAACCACAAATATCTTATCTTCTATGTCCCACTTCTTTATGTTTCACCGTACTCTTCTCTTTTCACTTTTTGTTTTATTGTATTTTCATTCTTTAAAACACAGAAGAACTGTTAACACACACGTGAATAGACCAGTAAAGCTTCATCGCTTTCTGTCCCTGTGGATTTGATCCGTTTAGCCTCTATACTATAACAGAAGTATCGAGGAAATCAAAGCACGCACACTTTTATTACTTGATTTCAAAACAACACTTTCCATGCACGGTTTTTCCACGACCAGTCATCAGAAAGTGACCCAATGAGTATGTAAAAAAGGGGAAGTGCTCGTGCATATAAACAGTGTGTATACAATAATAATAGGATAAATTGTTAATAAAAGATAACTGAATAATAACATGGACAAGTCTGTAGGTAAAGAATACCACCGATAAAACAAACAACTAAAGTCAAGATGTGTAACCTAACATGTCTCTAATCTGGTTGATTGTTATTAACTTAACTAATATAGTACTTAGCTGCGTTCCATACCACAACCGTTTTCCAACATATCAAATAAGATTATCGTTGTTGTAACTGCCTGCCAATGTAGTGCATGTGTTTTGGAAGGGTACCATGCATGACGGGTACCACGGTCTAACACTCCTTGCGCTGAATCAGGATAAGCCGCAAGGCCCTAATAACTAAGACCACAGTCCCACACAAAAGACAATTGGTGTGGCGTTGTAATCCGGACATAGCCCTGACAACTGACAACTGAATAACTAGGTAGTCAGTACTACTTTGGTTCCCATGGTGGAATCCATAACTCGGTATACCATTACAAGTCCTCCCAAAATACACGACATAAATTATCAGGCAATTATCCTTTTTTCTTGGGTTATGATATCTTTTATTAACAAGTAATAATATAAATTATTATTAAGATGGAATAGTGACCACATATCTCCAACAACTGGTGATGTCAATACTAGCTGATATCTGACAACTGAATAACTCATATCTGACAACTAATAACTAACATTTGAAATAGAATACTGGAGATATACAGTCACTAAAACAATGATATAACTAAAATCGGTAACTGGTACAGATCTACAACTACTATAAATTCTGAACACATCATATGATCATCAAAAAATGGTCTCACTAATAATCGATAAACTTATAACTGTCATCAAACTCTGAAAATGTATATAATCACTGATATTCATGAAATCACTAATCACAACAGTATCACCAATAAATGAGATCATTCAATAATTGTCATAAACTTTAAAGGTATAACATTGTCACCGGTACAACTAAATCTCTATTTCAATAACTCTATCTCTATAACTGAATAACAATAAGAACTAGGAATCAATTATGAAGTACTGAATATCCTCGAGCTCAACTAATCAACAAATACTAAGGTCATAGATATAGAATGAAATATCCTCAACATTAGACTTATCCAACGAAATTCAAGATCATAACTAAATAGTGTAATGTCCTCAATCCACATGTAATCTAGATCATCTCTACATCTGGTAGTTGTTGGCCCAGAGGCCTTTCACCTTAGTTTTGATGGTGACTAACTTATAAAGGTTAGTTTACTAATGATCTTGTGTTTAATAAGCTTCAAATATTGATCAAGATCTTAGTAGGTGTTTAGCTTCAACAAAAGATTCAAAGCCAGTTTTGGAGTTAACACATGTTGATTCAAGATCTCGCACGTCAAGATCGCATGTAGAACTCGGTTTGAGTCAAGCTCATTTAGATCGTGTTTGGATCGAGTCAGCTTGAAAAAGAAGTTCTACAAGAAGACTTCAATTTGTTTAGTTTTGTTTATAAATTTTAGATCTTGTGTAAAGATAAACTAGTGTTGATATGCTCAAGTTGACACGCACACAAATTAAAATAGTTTTTGGTTTCAGTTTAACTGTTTTAGATTTACAAGAACATATCTTTGGTTTTCATGAATAGATTTCATCTAAAGTAGTTTATATGGTTTATATGTATATTGGATTTCTTCCATATACATTGATGGTTCATAATATTTAGAAACTTACTTTGATGTATATCTAGTTCATGGTTTCATGTTTTGTTTTAACAAAACTTAGTTTTGGATTTTATTGTCAAAAATATAGATATATATTTTATATGTGTGTTGGATTCTATCCATACACACTATGCTTCAATATGAGTTTAAATATCTTGTTTTTGTATTTGTACAAGTTTATAGAAAAACCGTATTTTCCTTTAGAAGTTTGGTTTTTGGAAAATACCATTTTTGCCTAAAGCTTAATTTATATATCACAAAAATAGTTCAAATTGTTTGAAATATGTGTTGAATTTTTGTCACACATATTTGTTCTTCAAATATTTATAAGAACTTATTTTTGTTGATTTTATAGAGTTTGATGGAATTTTATGGATATTTAAAAGACCAAATTTTCAAACCCTAAAACCCAGCCTAAGACCACTGGGGGTCGACTGACCGGTCGAACGGACCCGATCTCGATCGGCCGGGAGGTCAATCGATGTGCACAAAATATGCACACTGCATTGATCTATGGTCCAGTCGACGGACGGTTGACCGATCCGGAGAGCTTGCTATCTGGATCTGGCCCATGTCGACCGAGCCAGAGAGTTCACTCTCTGGTTCTGGCCTCAGTAGACCAGGCGGTCGACCGTTAGGCAAATTACCTGGGGCGGTTGATCGGGCAGTCGACCGGTAACCCCAACAGTCAGAAATCTGACTGTTGGCCGGTCGACCGGGCAATCGACTGATAGGCCATTCTGGGCCTGTTCTTGACCCCAACGGCTATATTCTGGATCTCCTATAAATATGGGTTCCTTTGATTTGTTTTCACTAAGATTTTTGAAAGCCAAAATTTTCATCTTCTACAAAGTTTTTAATAAGTTTTTAAAATAAGTTTTAGAGCTTTAATCTCTCTATCTTTATTTGTTTCAAAATTTTTGGAAAATAAAAAAATTTTTGGGATTCTAGTTCTTGTACAAAATTTCTATATCTTATCTAGAGCTTTTCCCAAGTGTTTTCTTTATGTTTTCATTTTCAAAATACTTTATTTTTTCTCACACTTGAGCAATCAATTCAAAATCTATCTTTAGGATCTTTTTTTATGAGTAATACTGTTTGTGATCCTTTGAGATCACCAAGAGAGTTTATGATCATAGAATCACTAATTTGTAAACCTTTTTTTTTTTGCTTTGACTTTGTGCCTTCCCTCATGTGTAGAGGCGATTGTGTTTGAGAGAGGAGTTGTGTACTCCAAGTGTTGAGTTGTAATTCCTTGGTGGAGGTCCCTTTGTGGAAGGTCCTGAGTGGACATAATGAAAATCCTTCTGTGTGAAGGCGGAGACGTAGAGCAGTGGCTCGAACCTCAAAACATATGTTTGTGTTTATATTTGATCCACTATCTCTTAACTCTATCTCTTTTTATATCTTGCATCGTTATTACTAGTTCATGTCATATATATGCTTGGTATTGTTTGTGTGCCCACACTTGTATTGAACCAAGAGAGCCTCTAATATCACCTCAACTCTTAGTTTAGAGGTCTCGAGGAATAGTTCCAGAGCCCTTCACGGGAAATTTAGGCTCACTCTTGGTTACCTATAGTGTGTTAGCAATTAAGTTTTTAATTCCGCATCATTTATCCTAGATTAGCTAGTACACCTATTCACCCCCCTCTAAGTGCACTTTCAGTAGTCAACATCATTAAGGTCATCTATACTCAGTCAAACTCCTCACTGGTGAATCCAGAAATAATAACTCCTAACAGTCCAAAGGTCGTCTCATCGCATACATCACAGTCAAGGGTATCATATTCACACGTCTGATCGTAATCCAACCATCATACATCTCATATGCATATCAATTGTGAACCCAATGAAAGAATACGAAGCTCAGGTCAATTCTCACTCTAACTAAGTCATTCATAGATCCAAGTATCGGTAAAACAGCTTGTCGATAAAGCAATGTCATATCTAACACACCCTCAATATCCAAATGAGTTCTGGTTAGAATAATTATCAAACAGTGTGTTTGAAAAATACTTCACATAAGAATAGGCCACCTATGCTCAAATATAAACTAGACCAGCCAATTCGTAGATCGAAACAAGTAACAGTCTAAGATACATCAATACTAGGCCTAAGCCAACAGCGACGAACTACTAACACATGAAATTGAAATTACACCTAGAGGGGAGGACTAGGTGTATTGTTAATCAATTAAAAATTCAATGCAATATAAAATGAAATGATGCAACTTATAACTCAAAACAAGACTTGAAGCCGATTTTTTCGTGAAGGGCTCTGAACTTCTCCTCGTGATTCCGCTAGATAATAGTTGAAGTGCTTAATTGCTATCTTATTGTGATGAGTATAGATCGACAATAATGAATGAATAAAAAGCAAATAAGTAGAGACAAGAAAGCAATCGCAAACAAGAAGATTTATTTCGAGGTTCGAGCCACTGCTCTACGTCCCTGCCTTCACCACCGTGAAGGATTTCCCAATCCACTATAGGATCTTCCACCAAGGGACCTTACACCAAGGAATTACAACCACTCGGAGTAAACAACTCCCCAAAACACTCCTCTAACCTAGAGGTAGCGTAATGACAATGGAACAATCTCTCGGTGATCAAAAGCCCACAAACTTTCTCTTGAAACTCTCTTACAAAATCCTATAGAATAAAATATAGATTTGAAGCTCAAGAATTTGTAAGTGAGAGTAAAATCAGAAGAGAGATTTTGAGAATCAAAAACTTGAAGTAGACTTTTGAAAATAAAAGCACAAAACTGAAACTTGAAAGTTCTTTCTCTTGAAACCCAAAATTTGATTTTTCAAATAGAATTGTTGTTGTGATTAACTCAACCCTAATAACCCCTTTAAATAGGTTTTAGGAAGAGTAAATATAGTATAGTTTTACCAGGATAAAAGAAGAAGAAATTGACCCTAAAAATCAACTTACCTCGTTTGAAATTAAACATGTTTTAAAAAAAACTGATTAAAGAAAACACGATCCAAACACGATCTTAAAACAACAAATTTTAAATAAAATTATTGATAATATTTAAAATAAAATTTAGAAATTTCTTAAGTCAATAAAATAAATTATGATATCAATAAAATCAAATAGTAGTTGACAAAAATAAATGTTGGAACCACTTGAAAAAAAATTTCAAGATGCCAATAGCAGATTTTGATACCATAGAACGTGAAACATGAATTACATTTTGATATTTATGGTATTTATTTGGTATCAAGATGAAATACCAATTGAAATGATTATCAGTTGAAATACCAATTGAAATCAATGCATAAACTTGTAAAGATACCAATTAATATTTAAAAACAAGTCAAATTTAGCATAAACTTTTTGTGCTTTTAAAGAATGTATAAAGATATTATAAAACAAGCACAATCAAATCATATATATGTATATATTAAAATGGATATGCCAATTAAAATTGATACTAATTGAAGTTTGAAGCACATATATAAGATGCAAATATGAGTGTACAAAAATAAGATAACATGAAAATTATGTGTATAACTCATACCTACCACCCTATTCATGTACAAGTTTACAAAAATATCAATAAGGGTATACAAGGCATGGTCGCCCATCCAACCACCCTTTGATGATAGGGTTTTCAAAATCATGATTTGAAAATATTTTAGAATAATTTGAAAACTCTACCAATTGAAGAATAAAGACTAGTTTAAAGATAATTTGAAAAACTAGTATTAAATCCTCCAAACATGAAAACAAGCTATATATCCCATGAACCATGAAAATCACATGATTATCGACACTCAAATAGTAATAAAGTACATACATGCTCATGAAATAAAAAATCATGAGTAAACACCAACATAGAGTGTAAGAGTCATGTAATCAATAAAATCATGAAAATAACACATTGAAGCTCATATGAATTTTCTTTTATCAAAATTAAGAAATCATCAAAACTAAATACGCTTCAAGGTATATGTATGTTTTATTGAAACTAACAGTATACATACATATCCCAAATATAAACGAGTCCATAATAAATTTGCATGAAAAGCAAGTGACTCTAGGATAGACATGTATATCTAATGGTTTTAGACAAAATTAACATATATATGAAGATAAATACATTTTATGACAACATGTATAAAATAAAGAAAATAAGTTAAGATATAAGAATCATCAAAACTAGGTTATACATGTACATATAATAAGTACAAATGAGCAATGAAGTACAAACACATAATAACCAAGTATAACTCACTACTTTTAGTTTTAACGAAAACATAATCTAAACAAGTAATCAAAATCATGAAGTGCAAATTCATAAACAAATATGATTATTAGGACAAATGCACGTGCTTTAGAGTTAGGATATACACAATAGCTAAACTATAGTGAGAACATAAAAATAATAGTCCATATAAATATGGGTGTACCTCAAAGGCTACATATGTATATCACAAGTCTAATAAATATTGCATTTAACATAATGAACATGAAAAATCAAGACATGCTAAAAATCAATCAATGAGAGCATGTATTCAAAATGCGAGTTAGAGATAGTTATCAAAACCAATGGGGCTAATCTCTAGGTCTCCAAACCATGGTGGTCCTCCCACCAAACATCCTTGAAGGTGATGCATCCAATGTATTATCCATCAAGCCCAATTGCACCCACCAGGCACCATTCCTCTCACATCATGTGAGAGCCCACACCTACATTAAATACAATAGGGGGTGTATTTTGGTACCCATAACTTTTTGGGTCCATGAGGGTTAGCACCTTTCCTAACCCAAACAAAATTATTTACAAAATTTGAAATATTTATTCAATCATAACAAAATCTTACAAGGTGGCCCTTACGTCCACAATGTGCACAAGTGTACACATGAGCATACATAAAATTATGTGTGTGAGCATGATAAGCTTGTGTATGCCGTGATTGGTGTGCATGAGTATGTGAAACTTGTTTCTTTCGAAACATGAATTCCAATTTCTTGTGATCCATAGCACATTGACTCAAAGTTGAGCCAAAACAATCTACACTCTTCTTCAAAATACAAATATCATTCTCAATGATTTGAGAAGAAGTGGAGCTGCAACATATTTATCACTAGTAGATGGAGCACTAGAAATATCACAAACATGAAAAGAAAAATTATTTTTCAAAGATTTATTTTCATTTGAAACAATTTCCAATTCTTTTAAAATTAAAACAATTTTATTTTTAAAGAATTGTCTCTTCTAAAACACAATCTAGTTTTGAAGACAAAACCTCATTATTCTTCCAAACATCATCACAATCATTTTTATTCTTTAAAATTTTATTTTCATTTAAGGCAAGGTCAAGTTGGAATTTCAACAAGTCTCTTTCACTTGAAATCTCAACCTTCTCTTGCAAAATCATGTTTAGTTTAGAAAATAAATTTTTATTTTCTTCTTTTAATTCAAGACTTTTGTTTTTCAAAACTTGGTACTTTGAGAGTAAGTTTTCACAAACTATAGATAGTTCTTCATTTAATGCATCTAATTATCATCACAAGAAGAATTAGAACTATCATCTAGTTGAGTATCCGAGTTTACCTCAAGTGAGTCATTCCCTTAGACCATGAAGCAAGCTTGATCGGACTCTTCTCTGCTAGATTTTTTCTCCACATTCTTTGTCATTTGTAACTCGGGAGAGATCAAAATATTCCACACTGCAAAAGTGGAATCATAATGAGAAACCATAGATAAATATTCTTTACTAAGCATGTGCCTAAGTGCCAATAAGGCTTGTGCATTGGCCTCTATATGCTTGTCATTACAATGATAAGATTTTCTGGTAGCGGCAAGGTAAATATGCAATCCTAGGGTTTGAAGGTATACATTCATCCTATACTTTCATCTATCAATGTTGGTAACATCATACATGAGAGAGGTGATTGGTAGTGAAAAGTGCATTTTTATCATCATATTTACCGTCACATTTTCATATTTATTTATATAATTCTGCACATTTATTAATATTTTGTGATTTATTGTGTGCAGGCCTCGAAATAATAAAAAGAAAGAATTAAAGCTTAAAAAGAGCCCAAAAGCCCATATTTGAAGCCCAAGAGTCAAAGTGCAAATATCAATTGTCAAAATTGCAAATACACAAGGGCCAAAGTTGCAAATACAAAGAAGAGGGAAGGATAGACTTCTATTCAACCCTAAACACTTGCAGGATGAGGATAAAAGCTAAAAGAAGAGAAGGAAAATTCGTGGAAAAGATTTGGGATCTAGGTAACTTGATTCCCAAGTTATATCCAAATCCAAAGATTAAGAGCCAGGATGCAATTTCCAGAAGCAGACGCCCAGATGGACGAACCAGGAGAGGCCATGCGCCAAAGCGCGTGGCTAGAAGCCACAAAAATGCCGCAAATCCGCGGCAAATTTCCCATTTCCGCGGCATTTCTGACGAGTATGGGGATCAGCTTTCGTGGGAGAGTTGTAACTGGACTCTAACTCCTTCTGCACCTATAAATACCCCCTGCAGTGCAACGTACAGAGCGTCCAGCGTCCAGCAAAGGGCCAAAAGCTAGGGTTTAGTTTCGTTCTTTCTTCTAGTTTTGTAATTAGGGTTTCTTTTTATTTTCAAGAGAGAGAGAGGTTTATATTGAGCGTGACACCGATGTATCTTCCTCTTCTCGGCCATTGTATTCATGAATAAAGGTAATATTTTTCTTTTGTTTATTATTCTTGTGTTTTACTTTTCCTTTTGTTTTCTATTTCTTTTTCTCTGTGGTTTCTTTGTGGCTGATTGATGAACATGCAAGTGAATTCCAAACAAGTATAACTAAGCTACGTGAGAGCCAACGATAGTTCATGAAAACGTTCTCCACTTCCAAAGCTTCGCATCACTTCGTTCTTGATATGCTTGACGATATAATGTGCACAAGGACCGGGCTCGAGTTTATGATCTATGCGTTGAACGCCTCCTAAGCAAGGTAGAACATGTAAGGTTTTCACGTTTTTCTTCAACCAAACTCAAGTAAGTATTCTTTTCTTTTCTTTTCTTTTTGTAGATTAAATCACAACTTCTCCATATTCTTTTCTACCACCCATTGTAAATACCACTACTTAATAATAAAAAGATAATTTTTAGAGATAACTTGCTTAACGCTTCCATCGCAGTCCCTCCTTGAGGATCACGACCCGCATAGCCCTGCTACCGCGGATTAGAACTGAGACTTGCACATCATATTCTAAAATACTATATTTTTGTGTGCAAGAAAACTCAGTCAACAAATTGGCGCCGTTGCCGGGGAGGGACGGTAAGTTATTCTCTAATAAAAAAATATTTTTTTATTAACTAATTCTTTTATTCTTTTCTGTTTGCAGGTTTGGAGAATAGGAAACAGAAACAGAGCAGTAGCAAGGACATACAGCAACCCAGTGCCTCTGCCCTCGAAGGCAGAGCACGAGGGCCTGCAACTTTGCCGCGGATCCGCGGCAAGTGCAGTGAACTACTGATTCAGTTTTTTTTGCAGATTGCTGAAATTTGAGATTACTGCTTGCTGCTCTATTCTGTTTTGTTCTGTGATATACCTGTAAATTGCTAATAATTTAACAGTAAATTATTTGTTGTTAAAAATAAAAATTGATTAGACGTTTGCATATTAGGCACGTGTCTTTTCAATATATTTATTTTTACTGTTGAAGAGTGTTTGAGAAGCAAGGTACGTACGCATTGCATGTAGAATAGGACTCATCTCTTGGTTGATTTTCTGCTTTGAGTGAATCTTATCTACTTATCTTGTACACTTGCACTAATTCATCTTAAGGGCATAACCCTTTAACAAGATAAGGTGGGGATTTCATCACCCTTCCTTAGCCCAAAATCATATCCCGAGCACTCACTAACCCAAGCCTAACTTAAAAATTAGTAGACGTTGGCCCTAGGGACACTCGGACTCAATTAGGAGATTATCCTAAGGGGGAACGGTGTTGGAAGTTGACTCTTGCCAAATCAGTGTCTAGGAAGGGGATTGAGGGCCGAAAGCCCGAAGTGTGGTGGTTATTTAATTAAGGAACGTCTTTGACGGAAAACCTCCCACCACTCTTGCCCCGACCTGGCTGATTAACTTGTGGTCAAAGTCTACACCTTACCTCCCGTGGACAGTCTAACCAGTTAGGAGTCGTCTAGGTCTAGGTCTACCCTAACTTAGGTTAGAAATTTTTCTTTTTTTGTTTGTTGTGTTTGTGTTGGTGTGGTATGGCATATAAGAATAATTCCAATTTTAATCCATATTACACCCCTAACTATTATACGGATATTACCAACCCGGCATACCCTAACTTTGACCAATCTAGTGTGCCGGAATGGTCTTATCCGAATGAATATAACCCACACCCCCATCTTATGACTATAATTTCCATAATAATTTCAACTCGTCACAGAGTTCATGGGGTTTCGAGTCCCCCGAGTCTAATTCTCAACCAAATTGTCCTCCATATCCATCTAGTCTACATTCTTCCCAAGATTCATACTCAGATCCACCCATTCAGAATAGAAAACCATCTATCGGGGAAATGATGAGTATGCACGAGTCCAAGCAACAACCACCATCAATCTTAGACATGATGATGCGTGAGTCCACCGATTCACAAATTCATCACGATCTCACTTCCTCTTTCCAAATCCAATTCCAAAAGAGGCTTGAAGCCATGACTCAGGCTAGATTAGCTCGCGAGCATGATTTAGATATGATGGTTCAATCTTTGCGTTCTTACAGTTCGGCACATTCTGCTATCGCTGACCACTCTCTTAGAGTCGACGAACCAAGTTGCTTTGGACAACAAGATTCTATTTCAGTGCCATCATCTGAACTTGCCGAAACTCTAATTCTTGATAATTTGGCAAGTTTTTCCTTTCCTGAAATAGAACTTGAGCATGAATATGATCATGATTTCCCACTTGATGATTCAATTTTATTTCCTGATCCAATAATGACTCCAGTGTCTCCACCTGATTTCACTTCCCCCGAGTCAACATTGGATCCTATTCCAATTCATTATGAAATTGAATCACCCATTTTAGATGATCATATTGAACTTGACCTAGATTCTCACAATCTCTTTACTTCTGAAACTGATTGTACAATTCTGACGGAAGATGTTGACCTTAGTTTTGAAGAATTGTCTGGCGATGAGCTAGAATTCCTTAATATTGGAAGTAAAGAGATATCACCCATATTAGGTCACATTCCATTGTGGGAAGAAGATTGTGGACTTGAGTTTCAATTTCTTGACTTGGACCCAATTCTTGAACCTAGCCCAACTCCTGAGCCCTTACTTGATTTGAGCATTTTCCCTGAGTCGGTATTCGTTCCCGCACCTATATTGTCCAAATCAATAATTCCATCTTTTCATACTCCATTTTGGGACAAGGAGGTTGAGACAATTAACTCTGAAATTTATTATGAAATTTGGAAATTTGATGGGGTGGAAATACTAAAAAATGATTATATATATATTTTAGTGGGTTATGTAAGGAAAATTTCTGGTGGGTTCCACCAAATTATTTGTTATCTTGCTTGGGCCGCATTTCGTGGACCAATTAGACCACCTCCGGAACCACCACCCTAAGGTAACTTCCGCCTTCCCTTGTTCTGTTTCATGCATATATGCATTCATTCATACATTGAGGACAATGCATGAGATAAGTGTGGGGGTGGGCTTTACTAACATACTAACATAAGTAGACACTAACAAAATTTGCTAAAAAAAAAAAAAAAAAAATTTAAAATAAAAAAAATTTATAAAAAGGATAATACTTTGACTTATTTTTTGAAAGAAATCTAAGTTAGTTTTAAGGATTAAGAAAATCATGATTAGGATTTCTAAAAACTTGGTCAAAATAAATAAATTGTTTAAATTTTAGGTATAGGAGGAGAAATTGAATAAATAATTAGTCTTGATTTTTACCTTAATGAAATGTGCATACCAAATGCATATCTAGGATTCTAAGACAAAGACCTTGTGCCTCATATATAAAAAAAAAATATGTACCAATTAAGCTGGATACATGTGCCTCAAGAAGCATAAGTATTCACGCCTAAAGGTGAGTTCTAAATAAAAATAAAGTCCTTAGTTTTGTGGCCTAGTTCATTTGAATTTGAGTCCGCGGGGTGTTTTCTCACCTGGTGCCCTAAAGCCAACCGGTTTGGGAGTCATCGACTTTAAGTTCGTTACATGGGTGGATTAGAAAGCCTAAGAAGACTAAGAAATATAATATATGTATTAACACATCTAATAATCAATTAGTTAGGTATGAGGGCCTCAAGAAGCCTTGATGCTTATACGAAAGAAAATTAGATGAGTTATACATGCCAAAAAAAAAAATTATATTAACACATCTAATAGTCAATTAGTTAGGTATGAGGGCCTCAAGAAGCCTTGATACTTACACGAAAGAAAATTAGATGATGTTATAAAAATAATAAAGAGGCATGAGAGTCCAAGTTAAGGAATTGCTAGTAAAAATTCATAAGGATGCATATGATTTTTGGTAACGAAAAGACTATATTAGAAATTCAATTTTAATTCTTACCTAAAATGGAAAACAATTAACTTTATTAAGACTAAGTTTAAAGAATGAATAAAAATGAGGATCCTAAAACTTATAGACTACTTAGTCTCTTCAATAATAATTCAAATATTTTCCTTTTTATGGATTTTGTGGGTGCAATCCGCTGAAAACCCTCACGAGACAACACTCGTCCTCTAGGGTAACCTAGAGGTTTAACGGCTTGTTGCACGTGCTAAGTGCAATCGTGATTCCTACGAAAGTGAGTTAGGTTAGATTAACTTTTTCTTTTTCTTTGTTTTTACTCGAGGACGAGCAAAAAGATAAGTGTGGGGGTGTGATTGGTAGTGAAAAGTGCATTTTTATCATCATATTTACCGTCACATTTTCATATTTATTTATATAATTCTGCACATTTATTAATATTTTGTGATTTATTGTGTGCAGGCCTCGAAATAATAAAAAGAAAGAATTAAAGCTTAAAAAGAGCCCAAAAGCCCATATTTGAAGCCCAAGAGTCAAAGTGCAAATATCAATTGTCAAAATTGCAAATACACAAGGGCCAAAGTTGCAAATACAAAGAAGAGGGAAGGATAGACTTCTATTCAACCCTAAACACTTGCAGGATGAGGATAAAAGCTAAAAGAAGAGAAGGAAAATTCGTGGAAAAGATTTGGGATCTAGGTAACTTGATTCCCAAGTTATATCCAAATCCAAAGATTAAGAGCCAGGATGCAATTTCCAGAAGCAGACGCCCAGATGGACGAACCAGGAGAGGCCACGCGCCAAAGCGCGTGGCCAGAAGCCACAAAAATGCCGCAAATCCGCGGCAAATTTCCCATTTCCGCGGCATTTCTGACGAGTCTGGGGATCAGCTTTCGTGGGAGAGTTGTAACTGGACTCTAACTCCTTCTGCACCTATAAATACCCCCTGCAGTGCAACGTACAGAGCGTCCAGCGTCCAGCAAAGGGCCAAAAGCTAGGGTTTAGTTTCGTTCTTTCTTCTAGTTTTGTAATTATGGTTTCTTTTTATTTTCAAGAGAGAGAGAGGTTTATATTGAGCGTGACACCGATGTATCTTCCTCTTCTCGGCCATTGTATTCATGAATAAAGGTAATATTTTTCTTTTGTTTATTATTCTTGTGTTTTACTTTTCCTTTTGTTTTCTATTTCTTTTTCTCTGTGGTTTCTTTGTGGCTGATTGATGAACATGCAAGTGAATTCCAAACAAGTATAACTAAGCTACGTGAGAGCCAACGATAGTTCATGAAAACGTTCTCCACTTCCAAAGCTTCGCATCAC